>JAPVLO010000617.1:0-1254998 GCA_027257055.1 Cephalopachus bancanus
TGTTGCTAAGCTGATGATTTCTGGAACTATGCTATTCTTAATTCTGTTTGCTTAGGAAAAAAAGAAAAAACAAAAACAAAAACCACACTAGCATCCAAATTGGAAAAGAAGTTAAATTGTCTCTCTTTGCAGATGACATTACCTTATATCTAGAAACTCCTAAAGACTCTATCAAAAAACTGTTAGAACCAATATATGAATTCAGTAAAATTGCAGGATACAAAAATCACTAAAGTTTCTAAACATTAATAATGAACTATGCAAAAAAGAACAAGAAAACAATCCCATTTATAAAAGCATCAAAAAATTCTTAGGAATAAATTTAACCAAACAAGTGAAAGATGTGTACACTGAAAACTATAAAACATCAATGTAAGAAATTGAAGAAAACACAAATAAGTGGAAAGATATTCTGTGTTCATGAATTAGAAGAATTAGTAGGCTGGGCATGGTGGCTCACGCAGGTAATCCCAGCACTTTGGGAGGCAGAGGCAAGAGGACTGCCTAGGCCCAGGGGTGAGATCACGGGCAATTTGGTGAAACCTCGTCTCTACAATAAATTAAAAAATTAGCTGGGCATGGTGGCACATCCCTCTGGTTTCAGTTACTTGGACAGCTAAGGTGGAAGGATCATCTGAGCCCAGCAGGTTGAGGCTGCAGTGGCTGTGAGAGTGCCACTGCACTCCAGCCTGGGTGACAGAGTGAGACTCCGACTCAAAAAAAAAGAAAAAAATTATTTAAAAGTCTGTACTTCTCAAGGTATAGATTCAATGCAATAATGCAATCACCATCAAAATTCCAAAGATTTTTTTTTATAGAAATAGAAAAAACCCGCAAATTAATACAGAACCACAAAAAAATTCCAAATAGCCAAAGCCATCTTTTTTCTTTGCTCAGGGCCTCACTTTATTGCCCAGGCTAGAGGCTGGAGTGCCCTGCCATTGTATTTCCTCACTGTAGCCTTGACCTCCTGGGCCAAAGGGATCTCAGCCATCCAAGTAGCTGGGACTATAGGCACTCCTCCACACCTGTCTGATTTTTGTATTTTTATTTGTAATGTTGAGGTCTTGGTATGATGTCCGGGCTGGTCTCAGACTCCTGGGCTCAAGTGATTTTCCTGCCTCGGCCTCCCAAAGTGCTGAGATTATAGGTGTGAGCCATTATGCCCATCCAGCCAAAGGAATCTTGATGAAAAGAACAAAGCTGGAAGAATTACACTACCTGATCTAAAAATCTACTTCAAAGCTACAGTCATTGAAACAATACAGTACTAGTAAAAACACGTAAAGAAGAATGGAACAGGATAGAGAGCCCAGAAATAAATCAGTGTGTTCATGGTCAACTGACCTTCAACAAAGGTAACAGGAAAACACAAAATGGGGAAAGGACAGTCTCTTCAATGAAAGGTGCTAGAGAACTAGATATCCACTTGCAAAAGAATACAACTGGACCCTTATCTCAACTCATCTACAAAAATCAACTCAAAACAGGTAAAAGACTTTTTAAAGAGGAAAGTGAGGGCCAATTGGAGACCCAAACTTCACTTCAAGAAACCTACTTGTATAGTTAACCCTTACTTTCTCTCCACATCTTTATTGATTTATTTATTTTTTTTTGAGTAGGAGTCTCACTCTGTCGCCCAGACTGGAGTGCAGTGGCCGCTCCCGGCCACTGCAGCCTCGACCTACTGGGCTCCGGCGATCCTTCCGCCTCAGCCTTCCGAGTAGCCAGAATTACAGGCACGCGCTACTACGCCCTGCTGATTTTTGATTTATTGTGGAGATGAGGTCTCACTAAGTTGCCCAGGCGGGTCTCGAACCCATGGGCTCAGGCAATCCACTCACCTCAGCCTCCCAAAGGCACGGGATTACAGGCTGAGCCACCGAGCCCAGTTCTCCACATCTTTATAATTAAAAAACAACAACAACAACAAAGGCCAGGTGCAATGGCTCATGCCTATAATCCCAGCTTTGGGAGGCTGAGTTGAGAGGACTGCCTGAGACCATGAGTTGGAGACTAGCCTGGGCAACTTGATGAGACCTCATCTTTACAATAAATAAAAAAAATTACTGGGCGTGGTGGTGAACACCTGTAGTTCCAGCTATTTGGAAGGCTGGGTAGAAGAATCACCTGAGCCCAGCAGGTTGAGGCTGTGGTGGCCATAAGCGTGCCACTGCACTGCAGCCTGGGTGACAGAGAGAGACGCCAACTCAAAAAAAACAAAACAACAAAAAAAACCCAAAGCGACCTTTTTAAAGATCTAGCCTGGTACGACGGTGTACCCCTGCAGTCCCCGCTACTTGGGAGCACTAGGTGGGATGATCACTTGAGACCAGGAGTTTGAGGCTGCAGAGTGAGATCCCATCTCTGAAAGAAAGAAAAGAAAGACCTGAGACTGTAAAATTACTAGAAGAAAAGGTTCTTAACACTGGTTTGAGCAAAAATTTGTTAGATATGACACCAAAAGCATAGGCAAAAAAGGCAAAAATAGATAAATGGGATTGCATAAATCTAAAAAGATTAGGAAGCTGGGCATGGTGGTATGCATCTACAGGCCCAGCTACTTGAGAGGCTGAGGTGGGAGCATCACTGGAGCCCAGGAGTTGGAGACCAGCCTGAGCAATACGGTGAGATCTCATCTCTTAAAACAAACAAAAGCTTATATAGTCACAGGCACAGCAAAAGAAGCAATCAAAAAAGTGAGGAAAAGCCTATGGAATGAGAGAAAATACATGCAAATACTACATATAATAGGTGGTTAACATATAAAATGTACTAGGAACTCAACTCACTAGCAGAGAAACAACCTGATTAAAAAATGGACAAAGATCCTGAGGCTTTCAGCGTTTCCCTCCTGTGAGCCAAGGAGGCAGCCTGCAGAAGCTTGCAAATGGTTCATCTTTAAAATGTACATAAGTGGAACATTTAATTAAATGAAGGGAAAGGGGTTTATAAACTTGCTTTTTTTCCTAGGTGACTCTGTTTAATAGACTTTGCAGACTGGGGAATGCTCATGATACGATGGGCCTTGTGGTATAAGGTGTGACATTGGTGACCACCTGTTTCTCCCCTCCAGCCCCATCTTTTTGTTTTTGAACCCCCAGCACACTATAATATAGTGAACTGGCACAATTCCTCCCAGAAACAGCTTGGCCAGTCTGTGAAGCCGTGGCATCTGAAAACTGAACCAAGGATCCATTTGGGCTTCTTTTCCCCCAGCTTTTTGCCTGATGCTATTTTATTGAGACTGTGGACACTTTCAAGTCAACCACTTGCTTCTGAGAAAGTTCAAGAACTATGATTGGTCACTGCTACCTACAGCATCCTTATCCTACTCTTTGGTAGTCTTTGCAGCAGCCACAGCCTTAGCAGAGCTGGGGTTCCTGTCCTCTGCACACTGACTAACTTTCTTGATGGGTAATTTTTTTGAGATCGTAATACCAACAGTGGATCAGCTGGGTTTTGGCCAGGAAGTTGTCTTTGTGGACTCTGCTTGCAAGGCTTAATAGTAGAAGAAAGTTTTTGTTGTTGTTTTTTTGAGTTGGAGACTCATTCCATTGTCTAGGCTGGAGCGCAGTGGTATACTCACAGCCACCCCAGTGTCGACCTGCTGGGCTCCAGCAATCCTTCTGCCTCAGCCTTCCAAGTAGCTGGAATTACAGGCGTCCACTACCACGCCCGGCTAATTCTGATTTATTGTAGAGATGAGGTCTCACCAAGTTGCCTGGGCTGGTCTTGAACCCAGAGGCACAGGCAATCCACTCACCTCGGCCTTCCAAAGCGCTGGGACTACAGGCTGAGCCACCGAGCCTGGCCTTATTTTGTTTTCTTTTATAATTCAGTTTAATCAATAAACATGTATTTATTAACTTAAAAAAATGGACAAAGGATCTGATGACACATTTCTCAAAAGAAGACACACAGATGGTTAACAGGAATATGAAAAAATGTCCAGTTGGGCGTGGTGGCTCAAGCCTGTAATCCCAGCACCTTGGGAGGCCAAGACGAGAAGACTGTTTGAGCCCAGGGGTTCAAGACCAGCCTGAGCAACTTGGTGAGACTTCGTCTTTACAATAAATAAAAAAAATTAGCTGGGCGTGGTGGCACGGGCCTATAGTTCCAGCTACTTAAAAGGCTGAAGTGGGACTGCCTGAGCCCAGCAGGTCCCGGCTGCAGTGGCAGTGAGTAGTGTACAACTGTACTCCAGCCTGGGCCACAGAGTGAGGCTCTGACTCAAAAAAAGACGAAAAAGAAAAAATGTCCAATATCACTAATCATTAAGAAAATGCAAATCATAACCACAAAAAGAGCCAGGTGCAGTGGCACATGCCTTTAGTCCCAGCTACTCAGAAGCTGAAGAGAGAGGATCCCTTGAGCACGGGAGAGCACATGAGCAGCCTAGGTAACATATACTAAGACCCTGTCTCAAAAAAAAAAAAAAGTAACTAAAATCACAATAAGATAGTATCTCACACCTGTTAGGATGGCTATTATTAAAAAAACAAGAGAAGTGTTGGCAAGGATTTGGAGAAGAGGAAACCCCCATATAATGTTGGTGCAATGTAAATTAGTATAATCATTATGGGAAATAGAATGGAGATTCCTAAAAAAATTAAAAATAGAACTACCATATAATTCAGCTATTCTACTCTGGGTGCATATCCAAAGGAAAATAAATCAGTAAGTCACAGACATATCTGTACTCTCATGTTCATTGCAGCACTATGCACAATAGCCAAGATACGGAATCAACCTAAGTGTCTATCAACAGATGAATGGATGAAGGAAGTGTGCTATATTTACACAATGGAATACTATTCGGCCTTAAAAAGAAGGAAATCCTGTCATGTGTGACAATATAAATGAACCTAGAGGACATTATGCTACATGAAATAAGCCAGCCACAGCAAGACAAATACCATATGATTTCACTTTTTTTTTTTTTTTGAGTCAGAGTCTCACTCTGTTACCCAGGATGGAGAGCAGAGGCATGCTCGCGGCCACCACTGCCTCGACCTGCTGAGCTCTGGCGATCCTTCCGCCTCAGCCTTCCAAGTAGTTGGAACCACAGGCGCGGTACCACGCCCAGATTATTTTTTGATTTATTGCAGAGACGCGGTCTCACCAAACTGCCTAGGTTGGTCTCGAACCCCTAAGCTCAGGCAATCCTCTCGCCTTGGCCTCCCAAAGTGCTGGGATTACAGGCTTCAGCCACTGCACCCGGCAGATTTCACTTTTTTTTTGAGTTGAAGTCTCACTCTGTCACCCAGACTGGAGTGCAGTGGCCGCTTCCGGCCACCGCAGCCTCGATCTGCTGGGCTCCAGCGATCCTTCCGCCTCAGCCTTCCAAGTAGCTGGAACTACAGGCGCGCACTACCACGCCCAGCTCATTTTGATTTATTGTAGAGATGAAGTCTCGCCAAGTTGCCCAGGAGGGTGTTGAACCCGCGGGCTCAGGCAATTTTATGTGGAGCCAAAAAAAAAAAAAAAAAAAAAAAAAAGTCTAACCCATAGAAGCCAAGTAGAATGGTGGCTGCCAGGACTGGGAGATGTTTGTCAAAGTATATAACATTTCAGTTAAACAAGAAAAGTAAGTTCAGATCTATTATACAGCATGGTGATTACAGTTAGCAACAGTGTAACGTGCACTTGAACACTGCTAAGAGATTCCAAATGTTCTCACTATTAAAAATGTTAAGTATGTGAGGTAACGAAAATGTTAATTAGCTTAATTTAGCCATTTCACAATGTATATCATATATCAAAACATCATGCTGTACAACATAAATAACTTTTGTCAATTAAAAAAAGTCACTAGGCCAGGCTCAGTGGCTCAGTCTGTAATCCCAGCACTGTGGGAGGCCAAGGAGAGTGGAATTGCCTGGACCCGTGGGTTCAAGACCAGCCCGGGCAACTTGGTGAGACCTTGTCTCTACAGTAAAATTAAAAAAAAAATAGCCGGGCGTGGTAGAGCTCATCTTTTGTTCTGGCTACTTGGAAGGCTGAGGCGAAAGGATTGCTGGAGCCTAGAAGTTTGACACTGGGGTGGCCGTGAGAGAGCCACTGCACTCCAGCCTGGGAGAAGGAGTGAGACTCCAACTAAAAAAAAAAGCCACTAGCAGGGCATAGTGATTCACGCCTATAATCCCAGCACTTTGGGAGGCCGAGGTGAGAGGACTGCCTGAGTCCACAGGTTCAAGAACAGCCTGGCCAACTTGGTGAGACCTCATCTCTACAATAAATCAAAAAGTAAAGAAAAAAAAATTAGCCGGGCATAGTGGTGCATGCCTACATTTCCAGCTACTTGGAAGGCTGAGGTGGAAAGATCATCAGAACCCAGTAGGTAGAGGCTACGGTGGCTGTGAGTGTGCCACTGGACTCCAGCCTGGGAGCTGGGAGACAGAGTGACACTACAACTCAAAAAAAAAAAAAAAAAAGTCACTAAGCTAAATACTTTCAGGGAATACAATTACATACTTTAGCCACATATTCTCTTGGGAAATAGGTCTACCTAAAAATCAAGTATAAAGTTAACCACCATTCAGATCAGAATTTCAAATTCTAAAAATAAGTCAAAATAAGTGTTAATAGGTATGTAGGGATAGTCTAGTGACAGGAGTCTCTAAACATGAATCATTGCTTTTAGCATAGGGCAGTTTCATAAAACTGCGGATTCCCTTTCTATCAAATAATGAAAAATCTACCTTCTCATAAGGCATCTTTTAAGTTCTTCCAAATCATCTCTGAATCAATATTTATTTTTATTTATGGTCAAATTTGTATAATGAATGTTTGTGGCAATGAAAAATATTTCAAAATACAGGAAAGTATAAAGAAGTAAAAAGCACTAGTGAGTTCCATTCCAAAGAAAACCATTGTAAATTTTAAAAAATATTTATCTTTAAAATAAAATTGGGGCCAGGCTCGGTGGCTCAGGCTGTAATCCCAGCGCTTTGGGAGGCCGAGGTGAGTGGATTGCCTGTGCCCGTGGGTTCAAGACCCGCCTGGGCAACTTGGTGAGACCCTATCTCTACAATAAATCAAAAAATTAGCCAGGCATGACAGTGAGCGCCTGTAGTTCCAGCTACTTGGAAGGCTGAGATGGAAGGATCACTGGAGTCCAGCAGGTTGAGGCTGCGGTGGCCAGGAGTGGTCACTGCACTCCAGTCTGGGTGACAGAGTGAGACTCCAACTCAAAAAAATAAAAGTAAAAATAAAATAAAATTGGGCTCATGGAACATATTTGTTTATTAAAATTTTTGACCCTAGCTGGGCTCGGTGGCTCAGCCTGTAATCCCGTGCTTTGGGAGGCTGAGGTAAGTGGATTGCCTGAGCCTGCGGGTTCGAGACCCGCCTGGGCAACTTGGCAAGACCCCATCTCTACAATAAATAAAAAAATTAGCAGGGCGTAGTAGCGCGCGCCTGTAGTTCCAGCTACTTGGAAGGCTGAGGCGGAAGGATTGCCGGAGCCCAGCAGGTCGAGGCTGCGGTGGCTAGGAGCGGCAACTGCACTCCAGGCTGGGTGACAGAGTGAGACTCCATCTCAAAAAAAAAATTTTTTTTTGACCCTAAGAAACAAGGTCTCACCATGTAGTGCAGGCTGGAGTTCAGTGGCATGATCACAGCTCACTGCAGCCTCGACCTCCTTGACTCAAGCAATCCTTCTGCCTCAGCCTTCTGAGTAGTTAGGACTACAGGCGTGTGCCCCCATGCCTGATCTTTTTTGTTATTATTTTTTAGTTCGTTTTTTTGGTACATATAGATTGAATACTTTAAATTTGTGTGCTTTATTGTCTATCAGTTGTACCTCAATAAAGCTGTTTAAAAAAATAAAACTAGACTATCTACTGTATCAGGTTATAGGGCATTTCCTATTACTAGGAAAGCGAATTGACTCCAACTAAAAAATAATAATGAAAAATGTATAATACATGTAATATATAATATATAATAAAGATACAGTCTAATAAGTTTGACATGAATAAAATCATCACCATAATTCAGAGAGTAAGCACAGCTATCACACATGAACAAGTGCTTCCACGTGCCTCCGCATCATCCCTTCTTCCTGATCCTTCCCAATTCTTCCAGATCCACAGCACTCTACCCAGGCTAGTCTCAAACCCCTGAACTCAAGCAATCCTTTCGTTTCTGCCTCCCAAAGTGCTGGAATTACAGGCGTGAGGCCACTGCGTCAAATTGATTTGCTGCATTTTGAAACCACAGGCAACCACAGAACTGCTTCCTGTCACTAGAATTAGTCAGCATTTAACTGGAATTTCATATAAACAAAATCATACAACATGAACTCTTTATTTCACTCAGGATTATTATCTGGCAAATCATTATGTTGTTACATGTGTCAGTAGATCATTACTTTTTGTTAATGAGTAATAATGTATTGAACAGGTACACCAACATTTGCTTATCCTTTAACCAGATAATGGACATTTGAGTTGTTTATAGTTTGGGGCTATTAAAAATAAGGCTTCCATGAATATTCATGTATAAGACTTTATGTGGACAAATGCTTTTATATCTTGGAATGGAATGTCTAGGTCATAGCCTAGGTAAGTGCATAATTTTTAAAAAAATTGCCAAACTGGTTTTTCCGAGTGGTTCTACCATTTTACATTCCTACTAGCAGTGTAAACAGTTTCAGTTGTTTCTCACCAGCACTGGGTATAGTCATTAATTCATTCACTTATTTATTTTACAGCCCCCTCCCCCTAGTCAGTCTTTTAAGTTTTAGGTATTCTAATATGGGTGTCTAGTGGTATCTCCTTGTAGTTGGCATTTCCCTTACAGCTAATGATGTAAGCATCTTTTCATGTACTTATATTTGGTGAGGCATGGGTTCAGATTTGTTGCCTTTTTTTTTTTTTTTTTTTAAGAGTAGGAGTCTCACTCTGTTGCCCAGGCTGGACACACTCATGGCCACTGCAGCCTTGGCCTGCTGGGCTCAGGTGATCCTTCCACCTCAGCCTCCCAAGTAGCTGGAACTACAGGTGTACACCACCATGCCCAGCTAATTTTTCGATTTATTGTAGAGACAAGATCTCATCAGGTTGTTCTTAAACCTGTGGGCTCAGGCAATCCTCTCACCTCCAACTCCCAAAATACTGGGATTACAGGCATGAGTCACCACACCCTATTACATTTTGAAAACTGGGCTGTTTTTCTTATTATTGAGCCATGAGTGTTCTTTAAATATTCTGTACACGAGTCCTTTATCAGCATGTGGTTTGTATATATTTTCTCCCAATCTCTTTTATTTTATTTTATTTTTTGAATAGGAGCCTTACTTTGTCACCCAGGCTGGAGTGCAGTGGCACGCTCATGGCCACTACAGACTCGACCTGCTGGGTTCAGGCAATCCTTCAGCCTCAGCCTTCCAAGTAGCTGGAAGTGTGCCACCATGCCTGGTTAATTTTTTGATTTATTGTAAAGACGAGGTCTCACCAAGTTGTCCAGGCTGGTCTTGAACCCTTAGGCTCAGACAATCCTCTTGCCTCTACCTCCCAAAGTGCTAGGATTACCGGCATGAGTCAGCACACCCAGTCACCTGTGATTTTTTTCCTGGAAGTTTTATAATTTTAGATTTTACATTTAAGGTTAGATCCATTTTGAGTAAAATTTTGTATATGTTGTAAGATTTAGATAGAACTTCCCTTTTTTGCATATGGAGACACAACAGTTTCAGCACCATTTGTTAAAAGTATCCTTTCTCCATTGAACTGCCTTTATACCTCAAAAATCAGTTGGCAATTTAAGCAGAGATCAATTTCTGGACTCTCTTCCATCGATCTATTTGGCAATTTTGATGTCAATGTCACATTGTTGCAGCTTTTTAGTAAGAATTGATGCCAGCCGGGTACAGTGGCTCATGCCTGTAATCCCAACACTTTGGGAGGCAGAGGTGAGAGCATCGCTTGAGCCCAGGGGTTCAAGACCAGCCTGGGCAACTTGGCAAGACCTCATCTCTCCAATTATATAAAAAAATTAGCTGGGCATGGTGGCACATGCCTGTAGTTCCAGCTATTTGAAAGGCTGAGGTGGAAGGATGACGTGAGACCAACATGTCAAGGCTGCAGTGGCTGTGAGTATGTCACTGCACTCCAGCCTGGCAGACAGAGTGAGACTCCAATTTTTAAAAAAATCGATGTCAGATACTATAAGTGTATTTCCACAGGGATTTTAAAATCAGTTTGTCAATTTCTGTTTAAAAGCTTGCTGGAGCCGGGCTCGATGGCTCAGCCTGTAATCCCACGCCTTTGGGATGCTGAGGTGATTGGATTGCCTGAGCCCGCGGGTTCGAGACCCGCCTGGGCAGGCGAGACCTCATCTGTACAATAAAATCAAAAAATTAGCCGGGCGTGGTAGCATGCGCCTGTAATTCCAGCTACTAGGAAGGCTGAGGCGGAAGGATCGCAGGAGCCCAGCAGGTCGAGGC
The DNA here is from genome assembly GCA_027257055.1 of Cephalopachus bancanus. Classification (NCBI taxonomy): domain Eukaryota; kingdom Metazoa; phylum Chordata; class Mammalia; order Primates; family Tarsiidae; genus Cephalopachus; species Cephalopachus bancanus. Next base: position 10,454 of record JAPVLO010000617.1, read on the forward strand.
TGCGGTGGTCGGGAGCGGCCACTGCACTCCAGTCTGGGGGACAGAGTGAGACTCCAACTCAAAAAAAAAAAAAAAAAATTGATGTCAGATACTATAAGTGTATTTCCACAGGATTTTAAAATCAGTTTGTCAATTTCTGTTTAAAAGCTTGCTGGAGCCGGGCTCGGTGGCTCAGCCTGTAATCCCGCGCCTTTGGGAGGCTGAGGTGAGTGGATTGCCTGAGCCCGCAGGTTCGAGACCCGCTTGGGCAGGCGAGACCTCATCTCTACAATAAATCAAAAAAATTAGCCGGGCGTGGTAGCGTGTGCCTGTAATTCCGGCTACTCGGAGGGCTGAGGCGGAAGGATCGCCGGAACCCAGCAGGTCGAGGTTGCGGTGGCCGGGAGCGGCCACTACACTCCAGTCTGGGCGACAGAGTGAGACTCCAACTCACAAAAAAAAAAAAATAAATAAATAAATAAATAAATAAATAAAATAAAAGCTTGCTGGAGGACAACCCCCTCCAGTCCCCTCCCGCTGTGGGAGCTTTTGTGCCCTCTCAATAAATCCTACTTTCTCAAACAACAACAACAAAGCCTGTTGAAAATTGAGATTCATTGAATCTAGCAATATATTTGAGATCTAGTTGGGCGCAATGGCCCAGCATCTATAAGCCCAGTACTTTGGAAGGCTGAGGCAGTAGTATCTCTTGGGGTCATGAGTTCAAGACCAGCCTGGGCAACAGACAGAGATCTTCTCTCTACATAAGAAAAACAAAATAAAATACAATCTGGGTGTGGTGGCATATGCCTGTAGGTACAGCTACTCGAGAGGCTGAGGCAAGAGGTTTGCTTGAGCCCAGAGATTTCAGGTTACAGTGAGCTATGATTAAGCCATACTGTTGAGTCTTTTTTTTTTCTCTGTTGAGTCTTTTGATCCGTGAACATGGTACATCTCTCCATTTATTTAAGTCTTCTTAACTCTTTCTCAGCAAAATTTATAGTTTTCAGTTTACAGGTCTTACACATCTTTATCTGGTGTTATCCCTAGCTATTTCATATTTTTAATGCTATTATAAATGGCATTTAAAAAATTTCAATTTGATTGTCAACATATAGAAATACAATTTAATTTTCATACATTAAACTTCTATCCTGCAATGTTACTAAACTCACATATTAGTTTTAGTAACTTTTATTGTAGCTTCCATAGCATTTTCTACATAATCATATCATGGTACTGGAGGTTCTAGCTAGTCTGATAAGGCATGAGAAAGAAATCAGAGTTATCTAGATTGTTAAGGAAAAAACATAACTATCTTTTTAAAGTCCTGAGAAGGCCTAAACTATTACCTCTGACTGACCTTGAAGCTCTGCACTAGCAGAAAGTGAAGGCTAGGTCAAGCACAGTGGTGGTGTGCCTGCAGTTCCAGCTACTCAGGAGGCTGAGGCAGGAGGATAGCTTGTGGCCAGGAATTCCAGGCCTTATGGCACCTGTGAATAACCACTGCACTCCAGTTTGGACAACACAAAGAGAACCTATGTCTAAAAAAATAAAAATGAAAGCTAAAAACAGAGTTGTCAATTGCCTGTCTCAGTATTGAATTCTATATCCAGCAAAACAATCTTTAAAAAAAAAAATCAAGATATTCTTGGATAAACAGGAACTGAGAGAGTTCACTGCTAGAAAACCTATCCTACAAGAAGATTACAGAGTCCATAACTCCCATAGCCCTGAGCGGGGAGGGGAGATAAAAAAAGAAACATACAGAGGATCTTCAGGATGAAATGATAGGGCACTTGGCAGTAACTTGAATCCACACGAAGAAATAAATACTGACAGTAAAGCTAACTCCATAGTTGTATTGGTTTCCTACTGCTGCTATAACTTATTACCATAAACTTAGTGGCTTAAAACAATGCAAATGTATTATCATTGGAGGTCAGAAGTCTAAATGGTTCTCACTGAGCTATAATTAAGATGTTGGCAGGTTGCATTTCTTTGTGGAGGCTCTAGGGAGCTGCTTCTAGCTACAAGAGGCTGTCTGAATTCCTTGGCTCATGGCTCCTCCCTCCACCTTCAAACAAAACAGTACAGCATCTTTAAATCTCTGACTCTGACTCTCCTGCCTCCTTCTTTCCCTTACAGGGACCCTTGTGATTACATTGGGCCCGGCTGGATAATGCAGACTAATCTTCCCATCTCAAGATCCTTAACTTAATCTTTTTAAAAAAAGAGACAGGGTCTACTCTGTCACCCAGGCTGAAGTGCAGTCATGTGATCATAAGTCACATTGCAGCCTCAACCTCCTGGACTCAAGAAAGATCCTCCTGCCTCAGCTTCCTGAGATACCAGAATTACAGGAACGTGCCACCACACTTGACTAATTTTTAAAAATTTTTTTGTAGAACCAGAGTTCACTATGTTGCCCAGGCTGGTCTTGAACTCCTGGGCTCAAGTGATCTATCCACCTCAGTTTCCAGAGGAGCTGGTATGAGCCACAATGTCCAGTCAATCACATCTATAAAATCTCTTTTGCTAAGTAAAGTAATATGTTCACAGGTTCCATGGATTAAGGCAGTGATTTTGGTGGGGAGGTATTATTCTGCATACCACAGTAGGCAAAAGACAGTAGATATTTACTTTTTGCCTGTAACTCTTGTTTCTCTTACTCAATTTAAAAGATAACTGTATAAAGCAATAACTACAATCTGTGTTGATGGGCATACAACTTTTTTTTTTTTTAGTTGTAGTCTCACTCTGTCACTCAGACTAGAGTGCAGCGGCCACTCCCAGCCACCGCAGCCTCAACTTGCTGGGCTCTGGCGATCCTTCTGCCTCAGACTTCCAAGTAGCTGGAACTACAGGTGCGTGCTACCACGCCCTGCTAATTTTTGATTTATTGTAGAGATGGGGTCTTGCCAAGTTGCCCAGGCAGGTCTCGAACCCGCGGGCTCAGGCAATCCACTCACCTTGGCCTCCCAAAGCGCTGGATTATAGGCTGAGCCACCGAGCCCGGCAACACACAACGTTTAAGGACGTCATTTGTGGCTGGGCTTCATAGCTCAGCCTGTATGTAATTCCAGCACTTTGGGAGGCCGAGGCGAGTAGACTGCCTGAGCCCATAGGTTCGAGACTAGCCCAGGCAACTTGGCAAGCCCTCGTCGCTACAGAAAATAAAAAAAATTAGCTAGGTGTGGTAGTGCACACGTGTAGTTTTGGCTACTTGGAAGGCTGTTGAGCGTGCCACTGCACCCCAGCTTGGGCAACAGAGTGAGACTCCAATTTTTTTTAAAAAGTCATTGTATAACAATAATGGCACAAAGGAGAGAGGAGGGAACAGAGCTACTTAGGAACAAAGATTTTGCAGACTACTAAAATTAAATTGGTATTAATCCAAGCTGGATTATAATAAATTAAGATGTGAATTGTGCCTTGTTGGAGGTGATGACCTACCCACAAGAATATGCCTCTCACAACAGATCTCCTTCATCCCTCTCTGGAAGAGAAGAGGAAACCCAGGAAGAAGTGCCTGGTGAGGGTGCCAACTCCTACTTCATAGATGGGAAATGCCCAGGATGCTATAAAACCCCCACAGTCTTCAGCCATGCACAACAGCAGTTTTGCGTGTGGTCTGCTCCACTGTCCTGTCAGCCTTAGGAAGAAAAGCAAGGCTCACAGAAAGATGGTCCTTCACGGGAAGCTGCATTAAAAGCTCCCAATCAAGATGAATGAGAACCATCCCAATAAACACATTTCAGATGTTAAAAAATAGAAAAAAGATGCTAATTGTAATCTGAGGCAACTACTAAGAAAATAACTCAAAAAATTAAAGTAAAAGAATCAAAAAGGGAATTAAAATGGTATACTAGAACGTATCTATTTAACACAAAAAAGCTATAATGAAGGAAAAAAAAGACATACCAAAAATAGAAATGTATACATAAATCTTATTAGTAATTACTTTAAGTATAAATTAATTAATAATTCCTACTAATGAGGGGGAATAACTAAAATCTATCGGATGAGCCGGGCTCAGTGGCTCAGCCTGTAATCCTACGCCTTTGGGAGACTGAGGTGAGGGGATTGCCTGAGCCCGCGGGTTCGAGACCTGCCTGGGCAGTGAGACCTCATCTCTACAATAAATCAAAAAATCAGTTGGGTGTGGTAGCACATGCCTGTAATTCTGGCTACTGGGAAGGCTGAGGCGGAAGGATCGCAGGAGCCCAGCAGGTCAAGGCTGCGGTGGCCGGGAGCGGCTACTGCACTCCAGTCTGGGCGACAGAGTGAGACTCCAACTCAAAAAAAAAAAAAAAAAAAAATCTATCGGATGACTAAAATAGGCTAATAGCCGGGCTCGGTGGCTCAGCCTGTAATCCCGCGCCTTTGGGAGGCTGAGATGAGTGGACTGCCTGAGCCTGCAGGTTCGAGACCAGCCTGGGCAGGTGAAACCTCATCTCTACAATCAAATTAAAAACTTAGCCGGGCGTGGTAGTGCACGCCTGTAATTCTGGCTACTCGGAAGGCTGAGGCAGAAGGATTGCCGGAGCCCAGCAGGTAGAGGCTGCGGTGGCTGGGAGCGGCCACTGCACTCCAGTCTGGGTGACAGAGTGAGACTCCAGCTCAAAAAAAAAAAAAAAAAAAAATAGACTAATAACAAGACTTACAAAACCAGGAAGCTTTAGGGAAAAAGGCAGAGATAATGATCCACAAGAAAGGGTGGACCACCTGCTCCACTACCCTTCCCTGTGGGATGAGGAACATGGCAGAGAACACAGACACCACTTACACAGGTACTACAGTGAAGCAAGATCTTTCAGTGATGCTCATGGTTTTTTTTTTTTTAATTAGAGATAGGATCTTACTATGTTGCTCAGCCTGGCCTCAAACTCCTGGCCCAACACAATCCTCCAGCCTCAGCCTCCCAAAGTGCTGGACTTATAGGTATGAGCCACTGCATCTGGCTTGATCTTTTCTTGACATTAAAAAACTTTTGTTTTTATCTTTTTGAGTTGCAATCTCACTCTGTTGCCCAGGCTGGAGTGCAGTGACACGTTCACAGCTACCTACAGCCTTGCTTTGGAGGGCCCAAGATGATCCTTCCGTCTCAGCCTTCCACGCAGCTGGAACTACAGGTGCACACCACCACACCTAATTTTTTCATTTACTGTAGGGAAGAGGTCTCGCCACGTCACTCAGACTGGTCTTAAACCCCTGGGCTCAGGCAATCCTCTAGCCTCTGCTTCCCAAAGTGCTGAGATTATAGGCATGAACCACTGTGCCTGGCTATTAAATTTTTTTAAATTTATCAACCTTTTCCTTTATGTTTTTCCCCTTTGCATTCACTTACAAAGCCATTCATATCCTAAAGTGCAGATAAAAAATGTTCTATTTTTAAAAAATACATAAGATTCTTAAATTGGGCCTTCAGTTCATTTTTAACCTGACTGTATGTAAACTCAGCTACATAAAATTCTCTTATGTTTCTTTCATAGAATCAGAAGAAAATGAGAGTAAAGAAGGCAGCAAAGATGAAACAGCACTGAATTAAGGCAGCAGTATTTATATTTTATCCAAGCTTTGCTACCAAGTCACTGGATGGCAGCTTGATGTCTAACCTGCCTCCTCTTTCCCTCATTGCCACAGTTTAGTACCATATCCTTTCTGGTCCATAGCTGTAGATTGCCACAATTTTTTTTCCCAATTGGCCAAGTTACAATAGCCTCTCCTCTTTCCAGTTCATCTACCGTAAAGGCCACTATGTAGTACTTAAAAACAAACAAAGAAAAAACCTTACATCTATCATAAAAAGCTCCTACTAGAAAACCAAAGATAATTCAATAGAAAAACAATTAAAGGATATGAACAAGCAATACACACACTTAAAAATTAACATTCAGGGGCAGTCCTTTCGGGTCCCCTCCCACTGTGGGAGCTTTTCTGTCCTCTCAATAAATCCTGCCTTCTCAAAAAAAACCCATAAAAAAACATAAAAATTAAAATTAACATTCAGGCTGGGCACAGTGGCTCACGCCTATAATCCCAGCACTTTGGGAGGCTGAGGTAAAGGATTACCTGAGCCCAAGGGTTTGAGACCACCCTGGGCAACTTGGTGAGACCTCGTCTCTACAATAAATAAAAAAATTAGCTGGGCATGGTGGTGTATGCCTGTAGTTCCAGCTACTTGGAAGGTTGAAGCGGAAGGACTGCCTAAGCCCAGCAGATCAAGGCTGTGGTAGCCGTAAGCATTCTACTGCATGCTGGTGTGAGACTTCAACTCAAAAAATAAAAAAATAAAATAAAATAACATTCAAGGCTGGGCATGGTGGCTCATGCCTGCAATCCTAGTACTTTGGGAGGTGGAAGTGAAAGGATTACCTGAATTCAGGAGTTTGAGAACAGCCTGGGCAACATGGCAAGATCTCACCTCTACAAGAAATTTAAAACATTAGCTGGGTGTGGTGGCACACAACTGTAGTTCCAGCTACTTGGAAGGCTGAGGCAAAAGAATGGCCTGAGCCCAGCAGGTTGAGGCTGTTGTGGCCCTGATTGTGCCACTGCACTCTAGCCTGAACAACAGAGTGAGACTCCAACTTAAAAAAAAAAGAATAATACATAACATTCAGCCACACTAATAATTAGGAAGGCCCAAATTAAAATGAGCATTCTCTTCCACCAAATTAGCATAATTATAAAGAATGATAAATACCCAGTTTTGGTAAGAATATGGAGAAACAGAAACTTGCCTATTAAAACCTTGTTTACTTTTTGCCTCCAAGATAAAATCCAAACTTCTTAATATGATTTAAAGCCTTCACAATCTGGCCTTGGCTTATCTTTTCTTTCTCTTCTGTACTCTACTACTCATCAGATTTACCACACTTCACAAAGAACATGTCAGATTTTATCCTGCAGCAATTATGGACATGCTGTTCCCAGTGTCTGAAATGGTCATTTTCCTGTGTCTTCTCAAGGCAAATGCTGTATTTCCTTTCCAAATATAACTCAAATACCCTTTCATGATGTCCTCAAACTGAGTCCTACTCCTTTGTGTTTTCTTTTTTTTTTTTTTGAGTCAGAGTCTCACCCTGTCGCTCAGGCTAGAGTGCAATGGCATACTCACGGCCACTGCAGACTCGACTTGCTGGGCTCAGGCAATCCTTCCGCCTCAGTCTTCCAAATAGATGAAACTACAGGTGTGTGCCGCTGTGCCTTTTTAAAATTTTTTTATTGTAGAGACGAGGTCTCACCAAGACCCCTGGGCTGGTCTTGAACCCGTGGGATCAGGCAATCCTCTCACCTAAGCCTCCCAAATTGCTGGTATTATAGGTCGAGCCACCAAGCCCAGCCAAATAATTGTCTTTCTAAGACTGAGAAGAAGGCCCTTGAGACTTGAGTTTTATTTATTTTTGTAGTACTGAACACACAGTTGGTGCTCCATAAAATTGGAATGAGGGTCAGGCACAGTGGCTCACACCTGTAATCTCAGCACCTGGGGAGGCCAAATATTATAAGTATTCACTACATAATATGTGGCACTGTCTACATTGAAGATCAGTCTGTTTCATTCACCTATTTTCTTTTTTCCTCTACCTCAACAGCAAAACTTCTTGCAAGCAGGAGTGAGTTCTCAATAAACACAAAGGAGTAGGACTCAGTTTGGGTGCAGTGGCTCACGCTTGTCATCCCAGCACTTTGGTAGGCGGAGGAGAGAGAATTGCCTGAGCTTAGGGGTTCGAGACCAGCCTGGGCAACTTGGCAAGACCTCATCTATACAATAAATCAAAAAATTAGTCAGGCATGGTGGCGCTTGCCTGCATAGTTCCAGCTACCTGGAAGGATGACGTGGAAGGATCACCTGAGCCCAACAGGTCGAGGCTGTGGTGGCCATGAGTGTGCCACTGCACTCCATTCTGGGTGACAGAGTGAGACTCCAACTCAAAAAACAAAACAAAACAAAACAAAAAACCTGATAGGCAATGACTCAAGTAGCAGATTTTAAAGCTGAGTCCCACTATCACTTTACTTGAGAGAATCATTCTAAGATTCACTTGTCAGTGAATAGAGGGCTTTTGACTCAGCTATGACTAATGACAAATGAAAGTCAACGGAGGCCTGTGCAATGGCTCAAGCCTGTAATCCCAGCACTTTGGGAAGCCAAGGCAGAAAGATCACCTGAAGCCAGGAGTTCAAGACCAATCTAGGCAACACTGTGAGACCTTATCTCCACAAAAAAAATTTTCAAAAAATTAGCCAGGTGTGGTGGTGTGCATCTGTTATCTTAGCTATTTGAGAGGCTGACATCAGAAGATTGCTTGAGTCAAGGAGTTCAAGGTTACAATGAGCTATGACTGGGCTACTGCACTCCAGTCTGGGTGACAGACTGAGACCCTGTCTTAAAAAAAAGTCAGTGAGAACACAAGTCTGCTGGGAGCTTCTGGAAAGGCTCCCCTGCTTTAAGAAATAGAAGTAGATTTCCCTTCTTAACTCCTGTTGTGGTTTTTGGCCAAAATGCTTACAAGGTTGTCGTCACCACATTATCCAAAGCAAACAAAAGAACAGCAAAAAAACCATTCAGTTGGGTGTGGTGGCTCATGCCTGTAATCCCAGCACTTTGGCACATACCTGTGGTTCCAGCTATTCGGAAGGCTGAGGCAGAAGGATCGCCTGAGCCCAGCCCAAGTCAAGGCTGCAGTGGCTGTGAGCATACCGCTGCACTCTAGCCTGGTGGTGGGGTGGTGTGACTGAGTGAGACTCCAACTCAAAAAAAACAAAGACCAAAAACCCCAAAAACCTGACCTACCTCTGAACTTCCTCTTATACGAGAGTCATTTCTTTATTAAGCCACTTTAAAACAAGGCTTCTGTTACTGTAGCCAAAAGCATATTAATTGATAAGTCAGAAACATGGACAAAGATCTATGTACTAAACAAGGATTCTCATCATAGTATGATTTACTGTTTAAGAGAATAACTGTGTTTTTTGTTTGTTTTGAGGTGGGGTCTGGCTATTTTGCCCAGGCTGAACTCCTGGGCTCAAGCAATTCTCCTACCTTAGCCTCCCACCATACCAGCTGATTATGTGTTTTCTGTTAAGTATTTTCTTTAACATTTTCCTCTTAGACCCACAAGTATTAGATAAAATTTAAATATGCACTTAATGTAAAGAGTTCTACAAAGTTTGTAAGAAAAACAATAGCCCTTGCCTCTGCTGCTGTTCCCCAAGGCATACTCCTTGCCCAGTTTAACTGATGGCTTTGGAATTGATTACCATGTTTCTAAATGCCATGATTGTGCCTAGATCTTTCAGTTTTTGGAGTTATCTATTGATTTTCCATTTTGGAAGATGATGATTTAGACCTCTCTTCACCTTCTGTATCCACCATACACATGCATCCTTTCTATCTCCCCATCCATGCTGTATAACAACATTGTAATTTTCAATAACTCAATATTCAGTGTACATTATAATGACTATGTAAGCCTATTCACACTTCAGACATATGGTAAACTATAATTACCTTTCCTTTCCTGCATACATTCTTGCTTTTCCTGTAAATACTTATTATCTTTTTTACTCATTTACTTGGGTTTCTATGTATTTATCAATAGGTCACACCAGAAAAATCTGTCAACTGCCTGTATTTCCTCCTAAGACATTTAGAGCAATTAAGTATTCTACTCCATCTTCCTAAAGAAGTCTGTTTTGGAAATTCTAAACCTTCTCCATTCTGAATGGGCTGTCCTCTCAGTGCTAATAAGCAGTTATTTTCCTGAAATCTCCATCCACTATTAGGATTCCCTTAGCCTTCCTTGTTTATTGACATTTTGGTTCCCTCTACCACATCTTCCTCTTTTTGTAGAAAACATCTTCTAGTAGCTACCTAGAACAGTGCATGAGAAGTAAATTTTTCAAGATACTTGCCAAAACCCTATTCAGGAGCTTTCAAGAAGGCGAACATGCCAATGGCTCCCTTCTCTTCCCCTGAATCTACGCAGTCCTTCCATCTGGCCATTCCTGAATGGCATCCTTGACAATAAACTAGCAGTAGTAAGTGAAAAAAAAAAGATAATTCAGTATCAAGAGAAAATAAAGATGTCGACTTCTGAGAAAACAACCGTTTCCTGAGAAACTGAGAAAACAAAAGTTCCAGGCCGGGAGCAGGATGGTGGCTCGTGTCTATAATCCCAGCACTTTGGTAGGCTGAGGAAGGGGGACCACTTGAGTCCGATATCAGCCCGATATCAGGAGTTCGATATCAGCCTGGACAACATAGTGAGACTTCTCCATGAACAGTTAAAAAAAAAAAAATTACCTGGCTGGGCGCGGTGGCTCAAGCCTGTAATCCCAGTACTCTGGGAGGCTGAGGCAAGAGGATTGCCTGAACCTCGTAGGTTCGAGACTACCCTGGGCAACATGGTGAGACCTCGTCTCTACAATAAAAAAAAAAAAAGGCCGGGCATAGTAGCTCATGCCTATAATCCCAGCACTTTGGAAGGCAGAGGTGAGAGGATTGCCTGAGCACAGGGGTTTGAGACCAGTCTGGGCAACTTGGCGAGACCTCATCTTTACAATAAATAATAATAAAAAAAAAATTTGCTGGGCATGGTGACGCATGCCTGTGGTTTCAGCTACTCGGAAGGCTGAGGCAGAGGGATTGCCTGAGCCCACCCAGCTACGGTGGCCAAGAGCGTGCCACTGCACTCCAGGCTGGGTGACAGAGTGCAAGACTTCAACTCAAAAAATAATAATAATAAATAAAATAAACCAGGCATGATAGCACGTGCCTGTTGTTCCGGCTACTTGGAAGGCTGAGGTGGAAAGATCACCAGAGCCCAGCAGGTCAACACTGGGGTGGCTGTGAACATGTCATTGCACTCCAGCCTGGGTGATGGAGACTCCAACTAAAAAAAAAAAAAAAAAAAAAAAAAATTAGCTGGGTATGGTGGCACATCTGTAGTCCTACCTATTTAGGAGGCTGAGGTGAAAGGATCAACTGAGGATGGGCATGGTGGCTCATGCCTGTGAGCCCACCACTTTGGGAAGCTGAGGCAAGAGGACTGCCAAAGTCTAGGGGTTTGAGATCAGCCTGGGCAATTTGGTGAGACTTTGCCTCTACAATAAATAAAATTTAAAAATTAGCTGCGTGTGGTAGTATGCACCTGTGGTTCTAGCTACCTGAAAGGCTGAGGCAAAGGATCACCTGAGGTCAAGGCTAGGGTAAGCTATGACTATGCCATTGCAATCCAACCTGGGTGACAGAGTGAGACTCTGGCTCAAAATAAAGAAAGAGACAGAGAGAAAAGAATATGTCAAAGGAGCACAGAAAGGGAAACTAAGTTCATTTAAATAAGCTACTGAATTTAGATAATAATAAATAATATACTAATATTGGGCCAGGTGCAATGGCTCATGCCTGTAACTCGAGTGTTTTAAGGAGGCTGAGGTGGGAGGATTGCTTGAGGCCAGGATTTTAAGCCCAGCTTGGGTAACATAGCGAGAACATGTCTCTAGAAAATTTTTTAAAAATTAGCCAAGTGTGATGGTGTGCCCTTGTAGTCCCCAGTTACTTGGGAGGCTAAAATGAGAGGATCACTTGAGCCCAGGAGTTCGAGACTACAGTGAGCTATGATCAATCCACTGTACTCCAGCTTCGTTGACAGAGCAAGACACTGTCTCTAAATAATAATAATATAAGCCAGGCTCGGTAGCTCAGCCTGTAATCCCACGCCTTTGGGAGGCTGAGGTGAGTGGATTACCTGAGCCTGCGGGTTCGAGAACCTCCTGGGCAGCTAGACCTCATCTCTACAATAAATCAAAGAATCAGCCGGGTGTGGTAGCGCATGCCTGTAATTCCGGCTACTTGGAAGGCTGAGGTGGAAGGATCGCCGGAGCCCAGCAGGTCGAGGCTGCGGTGGCCGGGAGCGGCCACTGCACTCCAGTCTGGGCGACAGAGTGAGACTCCAACTCAAAAAAAAAAAAAATAAATAAAATAATAATAATATACCAATATTTGTTCACTGATTGTAATAAATGTATCATACCAATAATAGGAGTTGTTAATAATAGGGAAAACTGGGTGTGGGGTATATGGGAACTCTCTATACTATATTCTCATCTTTTCTACAAATCTAAAAAAACCAAAGTATATTAAAAAGAAAAAATTATTTCCACCCCCAGGTCAGAGGGTAGTTAATCAATTAGAGTGGGCAAGGGAATTTAATAAATTAGAGTTCACAAAGAAACACGTTTCACATACTTCCCTTACCTTAGGAAAAATTTTGGACCTGTTATCCAGGCATGTAACTAATATCAGATCAATTGTCTCATCATAAATATAAAGACACAAGTTTCAAAGCAAGTACATCTTTGTATATCAAAATCAAGCACCTAAAAGAACAGCTAGCAACAAACATGAATGATCTGACAAGAAAATTGTAGGAGAGGTTGGCTTGAAGTAAAAAGTTCAGACAATGATTTCAATAGACCAGCTTTACTTGAAAGTAAAAGCGGATGAAGATCTTTGGAACCTATCACATCCTAAGAGAACTATGAGAAAAATCAAGTCAAGAAATATTGAGTCCTAGCTATGTGTCAGGCATTATGTGTAGGCCAGAACTATTAAAAGTGTGGTCCCAGGGGCTACGCAGCCACACTCACCTAGAGTGTAGGCCCACTCCCTGTCTGTGGGGGACAAACTTTTCTTAAATAAATCTTTTCTTCGCTCAAAAAAAATAAATAAATAAATAAAATAAAAGTGTGGTCCCCACTCTGGCAGCATTAGCACTTCCTAGGACCTGTTAAGTGCTGCAACCCAGTCCTCTTCACATATCCAGATTTTCGTTTTCCACAGAAATTGATGGGTTTTTTTTTTTGTTTTTTTTTTGAGTTGGAGTCTCACTCTGTCACCCAGACTGGAGTGCAGTGGCACACTTTGGGTCACTGCAGCCTCGACCTGCTGGGCTCCGGCAATCCTTCCGCCTCAGCCTTCCAAGTAAGCGGAATTACAGGCACGCGCTACCATGCCCGGCTGATTTTTTATTTATTGTAGAGATGAGGTCTCGCCAAGTTGCCCAGGCAGGTCTCGAACCCGTGGGCTCAGGCAATCCACTCACCTCTGCCTTCCAAAGGCGCAGGATTACAGGCTGAGCCACAGAGCCTGGCTTGGATTTGGTTTTAACTCTTCCACACTGAGAATGCTGCTTCTTGTTCTCTCCTAGTCAAAAATGTAAGGCACTTTCCATATCACCAACAAAAGCAAGTCAGCAGGACTCATTTCTATATGCAGTGCTGCCAAATATAAGCCCCATTAATGAACAGCACAAGGGACTGGGACTTGGCTTGGTAAAATGATTACAGTGTCGGGAGAAATCCAACTATGCAAGCTGCTGCTTTTAGAAAAATGCATTTAACTGCAGCCACAGGTCCCTCCCTCCTCTTGCTTCAAAATCAGATGTTCACTCATCCCTAGCAGCAAGATGAAGACCTGAGAGAGAGAGGGCCCTGACAGCAAACCACAGAAGTTGCAGACACATTTCATTTTAATTGCATCAGCAACTGTTAAGCAATTAATGAAAGAAAGAAGAAAGAGGGAGTATCAGGGCAAAGAGAAAAGGAACTTGAGCAACCATGTGGAAATAGTTCATCCTTACCCCAATGAAAGTAGGTTATTTATGGCAGCTGCACAAATCATCAACTTCTTGCATCTAAACACCCTAGCCATTTCCCAGGCAGCAATAAGCTACACAGTCTAGATTTCCTGTTGCTTACGCTTTTATATCTCCCATATTCTTCCCTGTAGCCACCAACAAAGGGAGAAAGCCAACAGATCAAGTGGGTGATTTAGCTATTAACTCCCTTGGGCAGATTCTATGATTTGCACAATATGGGCTATTGTGGATCAGGAAATACTAAATACTAACAGCAGTGATTCATCAGAAGCAAGCATATACTAGGCCTAGGGTATGGTGGGACAGGAACTCTATCAGTAAACCCCTGCAGGTTCCTGCTTTTTCAAGCCGTATCTTTAACTATCATAGAAAAGAAAGGCAATAAGATAAAAACTACCAATAAAACCTCTCAGAGAGGCCGGGCTCAGTGGCTCAGCCTATAATCCCACGTCTTTGAGAGGCTGAGATAAGTGGATTGCCTGAGCCCATGGGTTCGAGACCCGCCTGGGCAACTTGGCAAGACCTCATCTCTACAATAAATCAAAAACTAGCCGGGCGAGGTAGTGCACGCCTGTAGTTCCAGCTACTTGGAAGGCTGAGGCGGAAGGTCCGCTGGAGCCCAGCAGGTCGAGGCTGCGGTGGCCGGGAGCGGCCACTGCACTCCAGCCTGGGCGACAGAGTGAGACTCCAACTCAAAAAAAAAAAAACCTCTCAGAGAGAAAGTGAATGTGCAAACGTGGCCTTAGGTGTTAAAAATAAAAAAAAAATCAGCATGAAAGAGAAACAGAGGCCGTGTGGTGGCACACGCCTATAATCCCAGCCCTTTGGGAGGCTGAGGTGAGAGGATTGCCCGAGCCCAGGGGGTGGAGACCAGCCTGGGCAACTTGGTGAGACCTCATCTCTACAATACATAAAAAAACTAGCGGGGCATGATGGCGTGTGCCTGTAGTTCCAACTACTTGGAAGGCTGAGGTGGAAGGATCGCCTGAACCCAGAGGTCAAGGCTGCGGTGGTTGTGAGCAGTGTGCCACTGTACCCCAGCCTGGGTGACAGAGTGAGACTCCGACTTTAAAAAAAAAAAAAAAAAAAAAAAAAGAAAGAGAGAAACAGAAGCACAAACAGCAATTTAATGCCGAGATTCCAGCTGTCATCCCCCGGGTATCCCTAAATCAAAGCATCAGTAAGGTTGGTGGTTTTTTGGGGAATGAGGGTAGGCGTTAACGAAAAATATCATAGTCTTAACTAATTCATACAGGAAGTTCCTAAACAGAATAATGTTCAGGTGTCCTCATTTCCCTTCTCATTCACCATTCAATCAATCATAAGGACCAGAAGTCCTGGGTTTTCTGCAATAAGCCTAATTAAAAATTCTACCCAACTGTGTCTGGATTTGAGGCTGCAAGAAAAAAAAAAGACCATTTAGCCGGGCTCGGTGACTCAGCCTGTAATCCCGCGCTTTGGGAGGCTGAGGTGAGTGGATTGCCTGAGCCCGCGGGTTCGAGACCCGCCTGGGCAACTTGGCGAGACCTCATCTCTACAATAAATTAAAAATCAGCCGGGCGTGGTAGCGCGTGCCTGTAATTCCGCCTACTTGGAAGGCTGAGGCGGAAGGATCGCTGGAGCCCAGCAGGTCGAGGCTGCCGTGGCTGGGAGCGGCCACTGCACTCTAGTCTGGGCGACAGAGTGAGACTCCTACTCAAAAAAAAAAAAAAAGAAAAGAAAAAGACCATTTTATATATAGCTCATTCCAAAGCCCCCTAGCACAGAGCTTGATAGAACACTGTACACTGACCTACTCAAGCGAAGTAAAATGACAAATGGACAAGGATGAAGAGGCAAAAGGCGAGTCCCTGAAGCCAAGATCCAAAATTACCGAAAGTTGGAAAATTCACTTAACCTATCACTTACTCTTCTGCAGAGTTACTTGCAACACGTACTGAAAACACAGAAGATTTTGATCCAATGAAAAATATTTCATGGGACTTCTGAGCTGACTGCTATTTAGGAGGAAAAAAGATCAAATCCTTAGAAGTCCTTACCAAGCCAGGTGCAGTGGCTCACGCCTGTAATCCCAGCACTTTGGGAGGTGGAGATGAGAGGATTGCCCGAGCTCAGGGATCAAGACCAGCCTGGACAACATGGCGAGACCTTGTCTCTACAATAAAATAATTAGCCAGGCATGGTGGCACACACCTGCAGTTCCAGTTGCTTGGAAGGCTGAGGTGGAAGGATTGCCTGAGCACAGTAGGTCAAGCTGTGGTGACTGTGGGTGTGCCACTGTACTCCAGCCTGGGTGACAGAGTGAGACCCCGACTCAAAAAGCAAACAGAAAAAGAAGTCCTTACCAGATATGATTTCTGCCTACCATTTCATCTCATAATCATTCTTTCCCCTCACTCTAAACTATTCCATCATTCTACAAATATTGATTCACATATATTATACATGCTGGCACTATTCTAGGTGCTCTGAATGTATCCAGGACTTCCATGGAACGGTTGTTCAATTATGCCTTGTATAACTGGCTGAGGAGACAATCCAGGTTTATGCTTTGCTAGTCAAACTCCACGTCCTGGTGTGGAATTTGGCTGAAAAACAAAACAACCCAGGACCTAAGAGAGGTCCTGGTTACAGCAAATGAACAAATCAGACAAAAACCTCTGTCCTCATGTGGCTTGTATTCCACTGTGGGAGACAGTTATGAAACCAAAATAGATTATACAGTATGAGGTCAGGCACAGGGGCTCACACTTATAATCCCAATACTTTGGGAGGCTGAGGAAAGAGGACTGCCTCAACTCAGATGCTTGTGATCAGCCTGGGCAACATGGACAGACCTCATTTCTACAAGAAATAAAAAAATTAGCTGGGCATGGTAGCACATGCCTGTAGTTCCAGCTACTTGGATGGCTGAGGCAGAAGGGTAACCTGAGCCCAGCAGGTCAAGGCTGTGGTGGCCGTGAGTGTGCCACTGCACTCCAGCCTGGGTGACAGAGTCAGACTCCAACTAAAAAAAAATTATATAGTATGCTGGATAGTGATAAGTGTTATGGAGAATATAAAACTGAGAAGAAGGAATAGAACGTCTGTGTAGGTATGTAATTTTAAATAGGACTCACTGAGAGGATGACATTTCTGTGTTGAGAACTAGATGAAAGCCATTTCCCCTTGGGCCTTTGCACTTGCTATAGTCTCTGCCTAAAACTCCTCTCTCCCTCCCTCAATTTTTCAATAGCTAGTTTTTTTATCTTTCAGTCTCAGTCTAAATGTCACTTCCTTAAAAGCACCTTCCTAGCAACTCTAAGTAAAATAGCTACCTATATATATTCCTAGACATTCCTAACCAAATAAAGACTCAACTACAAATAACCGGAGATTTGAATTCTGCTCTACTGTTTCCTGGCTTAACCTCTGGTATTGAGCTTTCCCGTCTGTAAAATGGGTAATAATAGTTCTTTTTTTCTTTTTTGAGTTGGAGTCTCACTCTCTCACCCAGACTGGAGTGCAGTGGCATGCTCCTGGCCACCGCAGCCTCAACCTGCTGGGCTCTGGCAATCCTTCCGCCTCAGCCTTCCAAGTAGCCGGAATTACAGGCGCGTGCTATCACATACAGCTGATTTTTTTATTTATTGTAGAGACGAGGTCTTGCCAAGTTGCCCAGGCAGGTCTTGAACCCGCAGGCTCAGGCCATCCACTCGGCTCAGCCTCCCAAAGTGCCAGGATTACAGGCTGAGCCACCGAGCCTGGTCAATAGTTCTTAACATATAGGGTTGTTATGAAGAATAATTACAACCACCACCCCAATAAATAACAATGAAATGATAACAGCAGTTATTATTTATATAACTTTCATCATGTATCAGGCATTATTCTGTGTGTTCTGCATTAATTAAATCATTTAATCCACTCAATACATTTAAAGTGTTCAGCACTGTATTTAGCACACAGTAGAGTTTGCTGTCATTCTCATTATCTTCACGATCAGTGGGAGTATTAGCTATTCTTATGAGATGCCTAAACTGCCTAACTTTCTGCTCCACTGAGGGATCTATATCCAAAAGTTCCTTATTATCCCCTCTTAAGATTATCACTCTATAGAAGGAATTTATGTAGCAACCTTAGCACTAACTCCATGCAAAGTGATCTCTCATTCCTAGGTTCAGGATAGACTTAAAAAAAAAAAAAAAAGACATGACTGAACTTATGAATCATATACTTAATTTTTCTGAGTCAGATTCTCACTCTGTCGCCCAGGCTGTAGTGCAGTGGCATGGTCACAGCCACCGCAGACTCAACCTGCTGGGCTCAGGTGATCCTTTCCCCTCAGTCTTTCAAGTAGCTGGAACTACAGGCATGTGCTACCACACTCAGCTAATTTTTTGATTTATTGTAGAAATGAGATCTCGCCATGTTGCCCAGTGGTCTCAAACCAGTGGGCTCAGGCAATCTTCCCACCTTGGTCTCCCAAAGTGCTGGGATTACAGGCGTGAGAGCAAGCCCGGCTTCAACTTGTCTAGTTTTTTTATACTGGTTAAGCAGCCCTAATATGAAAATCCAAACTGCCAACATGATGACACTGAAAGAGATGCTCATTGGCGCACTTTGTATTTCAGATTTTTTTCAACAATAGATAATGCAAATATTCTTTTTTTTTCTTTTTTTTTGAGTTGGAGTCTCACTCTGTCGCCCAGACTGGAGTGCAGTGGCACGCTCCCGGCCACCACAGCCTCCACTTGCTGGGCTCCGGCGATCCTTCTGCCTCAGTATTCCAAGTAGCTCGAACTACAGGTGTGTGCTACCATGCCCAGCTAATTTTTTGATTTTTATTGTAGAGATGAGGTCTCGCCAAATTGCCCAGGTGGGTCTCGAACCCGCGGACTCAGGCAATCCACTCAACTCAGCCTCCCTAAGCGCGGGATTACAGGCTGAGCCACCGAGTCTGGCTGCAAATATTCTAAAATCCAAAAAACAAAATCTGAAATCAGAAACCCTTCTGGTCCCAACCATTTCAAACAAAAGAAACTCAACCTTTAGTTAGTTCATTATATTTTTATTTTTAATTTTTTTGAGTCGGAGTCTCACTCTGTCGCCCAGACTGGAGTGCAGTGGCCGCTCCCGGCCACCACAGCCTCGACCGGCTGGGCTCTGGCGATCCTTCTGCCTCAGCCTTCCAAGTAGCCGGAATTACAGGCATGCGCTACCACGCCCGGCCAATTTTTTGATTTATTGTAGAGATGAGGTCTCGCTGCCCAGGCAGGTCTTGAACCCGCGGGCTCAGGCAATCCACTCACCTCAGTCTCCCAAAGGCGTGGGATTACAGGCTGAGCCACCAAGCCCGGCTGAGTCAGTTCACTATAGATGGACCAGAATCTTGATCTCCTATCTCCCCACCCAGTGCTTTTCCCATTAATCCTTTCCGAGAGGTCATTTTCAAATATAAGGAAATTAAATCTGCTCATCCCATTGGTCTCTCCTCAATGTGTTCGACTATAATTCGAATAGGCATGAAACCAATAAAGAGGTATAGTCCAAAACAAACTTCCAATTTTGGGAAGTCTTGGGTTTTTAACACTAGATCCAAGTTTGGAAAGCAACAGGGTTGAATCCAGAGAAGTTAAACATTTGTATAGAGGTGATATTCAAAAGCGGTATAGAAATAACCTCATTTAGGGGAAACATCCATCAGCACAGGATTCCGAATGTTAAATATAAAGTCTACGGCTGTGTTATAATAAACTTGATTCTGGCTATAGTGGTAAAAAGGAAAAAGCAGAATGCAATTTTCGTTCTACCACTGCTTTTACAACATTATGCAAATAACTTTTCTTCTTTAGAACTCAGTTCCTGTACACAGAAAATGGAAGGGTCAGGCTAATTATTTCTTTCTTTTTTTTTTTTTGAGTTGGAGTCTCAACTCTGTTGCCCAGACTGGAGTGCAGTGGCCGCTCCTGGCCACCGCAGCCTTGACCTGCTGGGCTCCGGCGATCCTTCCGCCTCAGCTTTCCAAGTAGCTGGAACTACAGGTACGCGCTACCACACCCGGCTAATTTTTTGATTTATTGTAGAGATGAGGTCTCACCAAGTTGCCCAGGCAGGTCACGAACCCGCGGGCTCAGGCAATCCAAGGCTAATTATTTCTACAGTCTTTTTCAATATTAACAATCTAGGACCTGGGGCCAAAAACAACAGAACAATTCATCTCAGGATCAGCAGCATGATTTTCATTCTAAACAAGCTCTAGCAAGATCAATTTGCTATTAGTTTGAAATAAGAGAGATGAGAGGGAAGGGAACAGCTTGAATTGTTAATTATTAAGGCTTAATATTAATGATTTATAACAGACAGGTGCAACAATTAACTTACGAGTGGACGTCTTTTGGGGAAGCTATTTAATCATGAAAATAATACTTGGCACAGTGCTTGATATGCATTCTCTCTTTTTTTTTTTTTTTGAGTTGGAGTCCCACTCTGTTGCCCAGGCTGAAGCGCAGTGGCATGCTCCTGGCCACTGCAGCCTTGACCTGCTGGGCTCAGGTGATCCTTCCACCTCAGCCTTCCAAGTAACTGAAACTACAGGCATGCACCACTACGCCCGGCTAATTTTTAAAAAAATTTATTGTAGAGATGAGGTTTTGCAAAGTTGCCCAGGCTGGTCTCAAACCCATGGGCTCAGGCAACCCTCTCACCTCGGCCTTCCAAAGTGCTGGGATTATAGGCGTGTTCCACCACACCTGGCCAATACACATTCTCAATCTAGAAGGTGAATGTATTAGTTTCCTGTGGCTGCTGTAATAAATTACCACAAACTTGGTGGCTTAAAACAATAGGAATTTATTCTTACAGCTATGAAGGCCCAAAGTCAACAAACTGTTTCACTAGGCTGAAATCGAGTGTTAGTAGGACCGTTTGCTTGTGTAGGTTCCAGGATAGAATCCATTCCTTTATTCTTCCGGCGTCTGGTGGTTGCCAGCATTCCTTAGTTTGTGCCCACATCACTCCAGTCGTCAAGGCCGGGATCTTCAAATCTCTCTCTGTTCCTTCATATCACCTTCTCTCCAGTGTGTTCAAATTTCCCTATGTCTCCCTCTTGTAAGAATAGATAAGACTGCATTTAGAGCCCACTTGAATAAATGAGGATAATTCTCCTTGTTTCAAGATCCTTAACTTACAGCCTAGGCAACATAGCAGGACCTTGTCTCTACCAAAAAAAAAAAAAAAAAAAAAAATTAGCCAGACATGGTGGTGTGCATCTTTAGGCCCAGATACTCAGGAAGCGGGGGCAGAAGGATCACCTGAGCCTAGAAGGCCACCTAGCTAATTTTTTTTTTTTTTTTTTTGTAGAGATGAGATCTTGCTATGTTGTCTAGGCTGGTCTTGAATTCCTGAGTTCAAGTAATCCTCCCACCTTGGCACCCTAAGTGCTGGGATTACAGACGTGAGCCACCATGCCCAGCTGTAATTTTTTTTTTATTGTTGAAATGAGGTCTCTCCAAGTTGCCCAGGTTGGTCTCGAACCCCTCGGCTCAGGCAATCCTCTCACCTCCTCTCACAAAGTGCTGAGATTACAGGCATGAGCCACTGCACCCAGCCATAAAGAAATGTTTATTGCCGGACTTGATGGTTCAGCCTATAATCCCGCGCCTTTGGGAGGCTGAGGTGAGTGGATTGCCTGAGCCTGTGGGTTCGAGACCCGTCTGGGCAGGCGAGACCTCACCTCTACAATAAATTAAAAAATTAGCCAGGCAAAAACATAGTGGTAGTGCGCGCCTGTAGTTCCAGCTACTTGGAAGGCTGAGGCGGAAGGTTCGCTGGAGCCCAGCAGGTCGAGGCTGTGGTGGCCAGGAGCAGCCACTGTACTCCAGTCTGGGCGACAGAGTGAGACTCCAACTCAAAAAAAAAAAAGAAATATTTATTCACTTTGGGGGACTGGGCTAGGAAGAGCTAGGAAGTTTTGGGGAGGGGGAGCCGAGCACAATAAAATTAGTTATATAGGGGCTACTTTTTTGCATAGGGCTGTGATTACCAATTTTGCGCTGAGGTGTCCCGGAACAGCACAACACTCTGAGGGCCACCGCTGAATATTTTCAATTTTTTTTAAAGGGACACGGTCTTGTTTTGTCACCCAGGCTGGAATGCAGTGGTGCAATCATAGCTCACTATAACCTCTAACCCCTGGGCTCAAGCCATCTTCCCACCTCAGCTTCCAGAGTACCTGAGAATACAGGCACATGCCATCACACCTAGTTAATTTTTAAAATTTTTGTAGAGATGGGGTATCGTTATGCTGCCTAGATTAGTCTCGAACTACCCCAGGGATCCTTCTATCTTGGCCTAACAAAGTGCTGGGATTATAGGTATGAGCCACTGCACCCTGCCTATTGTCAGTTCTTGAGGGAAATACAGTAACACTAAACTTCTTTCAGACACCACACAAAGTCCTAGCTAAAGGCAGGCCACAGTCTCAACATTAGACGATGCTAATAATTTTGATGCTATCATACCTTTGTAATACTGGGTTTTCAACAGCTGTTGGGATAAAAAAAAAGAAAAGAAAAAGAATGACTATGAGAAAATCAGTGTGAGATGGAAAATGAGGGTGGTGGTGTACAATCTGATTCCAAAGGTTGAGAAGTTGTGCAGTTCTCAGCAGGTACATACATCTCATTGGTAACTTACTGTGGTTATTTAAGAATAAAATTACTTTTCTATCAATTTATGGAACTCGTTTTGACAAATGAGTATTATATAGAATATGAACAATTTAGTTGTTTAGGACTAACACTTAATAACTGGAACCTGTATCTTTTTTTTTTTTTTTTTTTTAGTTGAGATCTCATTCTATCACTCAGGCTGGATAACCAAAAAAGTCTGAGAACCTTTGACATGGATGCTATGATTGAATCTGACCTCCTGGGGTACAAGTGAGACACATGGTACATAGGACACTAATTACATGTCTGTGGAAATAAAGTGATAAATAAACTTAACATCCAGGATCAGGAAATTTAATTTGATATGGAAGATGAATTATATGTTGTTAGAGCAAGAATCATTTCTTCTTAAATTTCACCTTCTCCAACAAGTGGAAATTTTTTCGCTGGGCACAGTGGCTCATGCCTGTAATCCCAGCACTTTGGGAAGTAGAGGCGAGATTGTCTGAGTCCACAGGTTAGCCACCCGCCTGGACAACATTGTGAGTCCTTGTCTCTACAATAAATCAAAAAATTAGCTGGTTGTGGTGGCATACTCCATAGTTTCAGCTGCTTCGAAGGCTGAGGAGGAAGCATCACCTGAGCCTAGCAGGGTGGGGTTGCAGTGGCCATGAGCATGACACTGCACTGCAGCCTGGGTGACAGAGTGAGACTCCGACTAAAAAAAAAAAAAAAAAAGACAAAAAAAGGGCATTTTTTTGTTGGAGTACCTTATTCAAAACCACAAAAACCAATTTTCTCTTGATACAATTATATTTAAAAAAGAAATCTTTTATTGTTTATTTGAAATTTCATAAGAAAGCAGATTATAAGTGTCCTCTCCTCCCTACCTGCCCCCACCATAAGTGGTGACTCTGGGTGGTAATGGTTATGTTAATCAGTTTGATGTGGTTATCATTAAACAATGTATACATATATCAAATTATCATGTACAACTTGGATATACACAATTCTTATATGTCAGTTAAATATCTTAAATTTAATAGGGTGCCTGAATGAAATGTATTTGTATACCTAACCCTTAACTATACCCCACAACATCATAATAAAAAATATTGATTAAAAAATAATAATAAAATAAAAATGAATAGCAATGAAGACTATACACAAGTGGCAGGATGACAATATGGTTATAAAAAGCAGCCATCTTCATCGTCAGAGACTTAACCATAGTAATGAAGTTTGGTGATTTACATAATTCTGAGCAAATTTCACTAGTCCCACAAACTATAACATGAAAATAACAGAAGTTAACTCATTTTGATAATAGTAAGATATCAAAAGCTTTGAGATATCAAAAGCTTTTGGGATTCAATACAGTGCTTCTTTTAGGTCTCTCATTATAGATGGCCTAGAATCCATGCATTCAATGTCATAGGCATCAAAAAAAATCATTAGAAGTCTTTTTTTTTTTTAGTTGGAGTCTCACTCTGTCACCCAAGCTAGAATGCAGTGGCATGCTCACAGCCATTGCAGCCTGGCCTGCAGGGCTCAGATAATCCTTCCGCCTCAGGCATTCAAGTAGCTGGAACTACAGAAGCACAACACCACACCCGGCTAATTTTTTGATTAATTGTAGAGAGGAGGTCTAGCCACGTTGCCCAGGCTGGTCTTAAACCCCTGGACTCAGGCAATCCTCTAGCCTCTGCCTCCGAAAGTGCTGGGATTACAGGCACGAGCCACCACACCTGACTAATTAGAAAGCTTAAAGAAACATGAAGTCCAGAATCTTAGTTCCACTTTCCAGATGCATCTACTAACACACACTAACAAATGATGAGCCCCATGATCCCATGCTCCATCTTCTGGGGGCCTCTCCACTACGACCCCACGGTGCTCGCTGAGCCCTTGCTGCTCCTGCCCCAGGTTCCTAAAAAAGAAAGTGCAGGGTCCAGGATGGGAAGATGACCCATGAAAGGCCATCGACACTTCCTGTTCCCGTGATGCCCTATATAACGCATGTAGACCAATGGAACAGGATAGAGATTCCGGAAGCAAAGCCTCAATTTCTTAACCAACTCATCCTTGACAAAGCCTTCAACAACAACCACCGCGGAGAGAAGAATCTATTCAGTAAATTGTGCTGGGAAAACTGGCTGATCACATGCAGAAGATTGAAACAGGACCACTACCTATCACCATACACAAAAATTAACTCTAAATGGATCAAAGACCTAAACATAAAACCTCAAACTATAAGAATCTTAGAAAACGCAGGAGACACCCTTATGGGAATTGGAACTGGCAACCAATGCCTATTCAGAACCCTAAATGCCCACACCTTAAGAAATAAGATAGACAAGTGGAACCTCATCAAACTAACGAGTTTCTGCAAAGCAGAAGAAACCATCAAGAGAGCAGGGAGACAGCCCACAGAATGGGAAAAAATATTTGCCAACTGTATATCTGACAAAGGCCTAACATCTAGGACCTACAAGGAATTCAAATGCCCCGAAAGGAAAAAAACAAACAGCCCCATGAAAAAGTGTCAAAAGACATGAAAAGACATTTCTCAAAAGAAGACATACGGGCAGCCAACAGACATATGAAAAAGTGCTCAGCCTCACTCATTATCAGAGAAATGCAAATCAAAACCACACTGAAATACCACCTAACAGTAAGAATGGCCATCATTCATAAAACAACCAACAATAGATGCTGGCAGGGATGTGGAGAAAAAGGAACACTTCTACATTGCTGGTGGGAATGCAGCCTAGTACAACCTCTTTGGAAGACAGTGTGGTGATTTCTGAAAGAACTAGAAATTGACCTTCCATATGACCCAGCAATTCCCCTATTGGGAATATACCCAGAGGAACACAAATCATTGTTAAAAAAGATACCGGCACATGTATGTTTGTTGCAGCTCTATTCACAATAGCAAAAACATGGAACGAACCATGTTGCCCATCGAAGCTGAACTGGATAAAGAAAATGTGGTACATACACACAATGGAATATTATGCACCCATAAAGAAGGACAAACATGGACTTTGCAGCAACTTGGGTGGATTCAGAATTGATCATACTCAGTGATCTGTCACAGAATTAAAGAACAGAGTACCATATGTTCTCACTCATAAGCGGAACTTGAACAATTATAAAACTATAAGAAAGCGATTGGCAGTAGTGGGAAACTGTTAGGCGAGGGAGGTTGTGAATGGCAGTTGAGGAAAACTGCTAGGGGAGAGAGGGGCATACCTCATTAATAAGGGTACCTGCATAATCAATATTTGTATACTTAACCCTGAATTGTACCCACATCTTTATAATTTAAAAAAATGATGATGTTACTATTCTTTAGAATCTTGACTGATTAGAGCATGGCTGTTGAACAAGACCACCAGGGACTGTCTTCTTGGTCTCCATTGCATTGAGATGTAAGTTTACCCTGAGCCATCTCAAATGCCTTTTATAGAAATATCTAAATGACAAAGATAAGGAAAGAAAAGGATATCATGAGAGGTCACATGGTTATAACTGTGTAATGCAAAGTCAGATTACCTGGATTTTAATCCTGGCTCCACAAATCACAAACTATGGCAAGTTACTTAACTTCCTAAGACTTACTATTCTCACATGTAAAGTGAAAATAAGAGAACTGCCTTGCTAAGGGATGGTTTGGCCATGTGCTCTTTGAGCTATGGCCAGACCATGTTTTCTTAAGCTTTGGCCGCCCTCCCCTACCTTGGGGAGGTGAATCCCCTCGTTTTCTCTTTCTAATTTACTTAATAAATAAACTATATTTTCTAATCTATAAAAAAAAATAAGAAGACTCATTCCTACTTCATAGAGATGTTATGAGCTGTGATCTAGGCATTCGGTGCCTGGCTCATAGTACAAGATAAACACATTAAAGCTTAAAAAACACACCAGAAAGAAAAAGAAAAGTCCTTTACTGCATTTGATTTTAGCTCAGAAAAGACAATACAGAAAGAAACTTTACTGGCTATCTTATGCTGCCTCCTTCTTGGCTCTCAATGATAAACAAAAAAGAATGGCTTATCAACATTCTACTTCTCAAGCATTAGCCAAAGGTTAAACAACAAATTCCCGTTCAGAGAAAGAAGCACTAGGGGTAGCATGATGACTGTTGGTTCCTTTTCACAAGGAGACTCACTGTGACAGCAGAAAGAAGGCTGATGGCCCCAGGCTGGGAGAGAGCTACTTAACTGAAAGAGCCAACACACTTTTTATATATTCAGCAGAAGTACTCTCTACCTGCTTGGATTTCCTAAGCACAAACAAAGGCTTTGGCTTTTAGCATTTATTAGAAAAGATGCTCCTTGGGAAAAGGGCATCTGGGGAATTGGTAGGAAGTTGTCCCCAGCAGCTTTTCATAAACTGTCTCAAACTTTACTATTTATTTATTAATTCAACAAATATTTATTAGGCATCTTTTATGTGGGAGGTATTTTTGTATAATTACTGGGATTATGGGAAACAAAGCAGATATGGTCCCTGTTCTCATGGTGCTCTTATATTGTAGAGGAGGAAGGGAGACAATAACAAACCAGAAAATATCAAAAACAGATTCTTGTTAGCTGGGGTGCAGTGGCTCATGCCTGTAATCCCAGAACTTTGGAAGGCAGAGTCATGTGAGAAGATTGCCTGAGCCCAGGGGTTTGAGACTAGCCTAAGCAACATCGTGAGACCTTGTCTCTATGGGTCTCTACTATAAATTTAAAAATTGGCCAGGAGAGGTGGCATGTGCCTGTAGTTCCAGCTACTTGGAAGGCTGAGGCAGAAGGATCACCTAAGCCTGGCAGGTTGAGGCTGCGGTGGCCATGAGCATGCCACTAAATTCAAGCCTGGGCACAGAATGAGACTTCGACTCAAAAAAAACCCAACCAACAGATAAATAAATAAATAATGTGGAAAACTTAAAACCTGAACACCAGCAAGGGCTGGTCTATGTTCCAGGGGGGAGGTGAGGGGATGAGACAAGCAGCTAGTGAAAAGGCCCTAAAGTAGGAACATGCTTGAGAATTAGAAAGAGGGCAGGCGTGGTGGCTCACACCTATAATCCCAGCACTTTGGGAGGCTGAGGAGAGAGGATTGTCTGAGTCCATGGGTTTGAGATCAGCCAGGGCAACTTGGGGAGTCTCATCTCTCATCACTTGGGGAGTGCCTGTAGTTCCAGCTACTTGGAAGGCTGAGGCAGAAGGACTGCCCGAACCCAGCTGGTTGAGGCTGCAGTGGCCATGAGCACGACACTACTCTCCAGCCTGGGTGACAAAGTGAGACTCCAATTCAAAAATAAATAAATAAAAAGAAAGAAGGCCAGTGTGGCTGGAGCACAGAGGTAGTAAGAGTGGTTGAGATAACATCTGAAAGGTAAGCCAGATCATACTAAAGCCTCAGAGCGGTTTAGTACTTTGTCCTCTGCAAAGCTAGAATTTAACTAGACAGAAGTCTAATCTTCAAGTCCATGGTCTTTCCAGAACACCGCAGCTGACACATACATATCTTGTTCATCATTGTGAATGGAATCTAGCTCATGCTTTAAACACTGTAGATGTTTAGTAAATGTTTATTGAAAGAAAAGGGAAAAGTTTAAACCCCAAGGCATACTGCTCTTCATCTCTATTCTGGTCAGAAAAATGCCCACTATCTACCCAAACACTGAATACTCTTACTGAAGACTACTAGGATCTCCAGCTGTGATTCTCAGTTGTGAATCCACACTGGAATCACCTGGGAAACTTTAAAAAACATTGATGCATGGGTCCTCCTTCCCCAGAAATTCTGATTTATGATATCTGAAATATGGGAAGACTGGGATTTTAAAACACCCCCCCCAAGTTATTCTAATGTGCAACCCAAGTTGAGATTTCCAACTTTAAAACCACATGAATAGTCAAACAATCTCATCAATTGCTGCTGGACATCAGGTCCATGGCAAAGTAACAAGAAACAATAAGGCCTTGTGGGGAAGTAAAGTTATTGGATTGAGGAGAAACAAATTTAAATAAGTGTCTAAATTAAATTTCTTGCTACACAAGGATAACAGATGATATTAAGGCGTTATTATATAGTGGAATAGTGATATTATGGTTATATAAGCAACTGTCCTCAATTTTTGGAGATTCAAGGTAAAGTATTTAGGAGAGAAATGTCTTAATATCTCAACTTCTAAATTGTTCAGCAAAACAAATAAATATACATAGATAAGCAAATATCGTAAAACTTAACACTTGTTGAATCTAGGTGGCAATAATTTTACTTCTCTTAGCTTTTCTATAAGTTTAAAATGATCCATAATAAAATATTGATGGTGGAAAACATCTTGCCACAATATACAGGTAATTAGTCCATCATGTCTGGAAAACTGTCCTCTTGGTAATTTTTCTAGATGGAATGCTAAGCTCTTTAAAGGAGGTGCCAGTTCACACTATCCCCACTGAAAGAATATGAAATAAAAGTCTGCTTTTAAAGTATTTAAAGTTCTTCTCTTTCCTCCAGCTGCCCAAGAAGCTGGAAGGAAAGAAGACCAAGGGGGAAGAAGGTGACCCTCGCCCGGGCTGTTGTGAAGAAGCAGGAGGCCAAGAAGGTGGTGAAGCCCCTATTTGAGAAAAGGCCTAAAAACTTCGGCATCGGACAGGACATCCAGCCCAAAAGAGATTTCACCCACTTTGTCAGAGGGCCTTGCTACCTCTGGTTGCAGCAGCAAAGTGCTATCCTATATCAGCGATTGAAAGTGCCTCCTGCCTCCAGTTCACGCAGGCCTTGGACTGCCCAGACAGCTACTCAGCTGCTTAAGCTGGCCTAAAAGTACAAGCTGGAGACAAAGCAAGAGAAGAAGCAGAGACTGCTGGCCCTGGCAGAGAAGAAAGCTGCTGGCAAAGGGGATGTTCCCACCAAGAGGCCACCTGTCCTTCGGGCAGAGGTCAACACATCACCATCTTGGTGGAGAATAAGAAGGTTCAGCTGGTGGTGCTCGCGCATGATGTGGATCCCATCGAGCTCGCTGTCTTCTTGCCGGCCCTGTGACATAAAATGGGGGTCCCTTACTGCATTAACAAGGGGAAGGCAAGACTGGGGCATCTAGTCCACAGGAAGGCCACCACTGTTGCCTTCACACAGGCTAACTTGGAAGACAAAGGAGCTTTGGCTAAGCTGGTGGAAGCCATCAGGACCAATTACAATGACAGATATGAGGAGGTACGCCACCACTGGGAAGGCAATGTTCTGTGGCTTGCATCACCAAGCTGGAGAAGGCAAAGGCTAAAGAACTTGCCACTAAGCTGGGCTTAAAAGTACACTGCTAGCCGGGCTCGGTGGCTCAGCCTGTAATCCCGCGCCTTTGGGAGGCTGAGGTGAGTGGACTGCCTGAGCCCGCGGGTTCGAGACCCCCCTGGGCAACTTGGCGAGACCTCATCTCCAAAATAAATCAAAAAAACTAGGCGGGCGTGGTAGCGCGCACATGTAGTTCCAGCAACTTGGAAGGCTGAGGCGGAAGGATCGCCGGAGCCCAGCAGGTCGAGGCTGCGGTGGCCAGGAGCGGCCACTGCACTCCAGTCTGGGCGACCGAGTGAGACTCTAACTCAAAAAAAAAAAAAAAAAAGTACACTGCTGAGTATTCGATAACTAAAAATGAAAAAAAATTATCCTTAAAAAAAAGTATTTAAAGTCTGTTTAGAAATATTTTCTCTCAACTCTACTTAGTTCTTTTTAGCTATTTATTTCCTCATAACTGCAAAATACGTGAAACTTACATGCTCTACAAAGTTTCTCATGTCTCATTCTTTCTGGGAGTCAGATTTCCTAAAGTTCACCACAAAGGGTTCTATCCTGCCAGAAGCTTAAGGTTGCCTGCCATGAAATAGTTCTCACCTCCGAAGGACACTAAGAAACACCACCCATGACCTGGAAGAGGATGGTGGCCTCCAGCAGAACTAAGTTACATACTTTTAGGATATAATGTGATCTCTCTCCACTAGCTCTCAAGAGCAGTTTAGAGTTAGTGATCTGTAACTAGGGTCACCCAAGGTAAGACTGGGAAGTAGGTAACACTGTCTCCACCACTCTCTCCACTGGCAGCTAAGAATCCTCCAATTCTAAACCTTTCTCTATCTCTTTCGTATATGTTTCCTTTACTCACACTTTATTTTAAGCTGTGACAAATAAATTAATCCTAATTAAATGTGTCTAGCTAACTGGCTTTCAAGGAATGCCTAGAATTTCTGGCTCATGGCAATCTCATTAAATCATATCATGGTTACCTATTCTGATATAGATTGCATTTACACTTTTTTTTTGTTTTTTTGAGTAGGAGTCTCACTGTCACCCAGGCTAAAGTGCAGTAGCACATCATGGCCATCCCAGCCTCAACCTGCTGGGCTCAGGTGATCCTTCTGCCTCAGCCTTCCAAGTAGCTGGAACCACAGGTGCACACCACCATGCCTGGCTACTTTTCTTATTTATTGTAGAGACAAGGTCTTGCCAAGTGGCCCAGGATGGTCTCAAACCCCTGGACTCAGGCAATCCTCTCGCCTCCACCTCCCAAAGTGCTGGGATTACAGGCATGAGCCACCGTGCCTGGCTATACATGTTTGAAGTCACCACCTATCTCATTTAAAGTTCATATAAAATTCCACTGGTTGTAGTGGCATAGTGCCACTACACTCCAGCCTGGGCGACAGAGTGAGAATCCTACTCAAAAAGATTTTTAAAATAAAAAAATAAAGTTCATATAAAATTAAGTCCATTTTCCTCACAGGTTAAATGTCAGTCCTGGCTGGATGAGTGCCTTCAGAGGCCAAGGCAGGAGGAATGCATGAGGCTAGGAATTTGAGACCAGCCTAGGCAACATTATTTAGATCTTATCACTATAAAATTAAAAAAAAAAAAAGAATTATCCAGGCATGGTGTCATATACCTGTAGTCCTAGCTACTCGAGAGGCTAAGATGGGATGATCACCTGGGCCCAGGAGTTTGAGGGTGCCATAAGCTATAATCACAATCAAGCCACAGCACTCCAGCCTGGGTGACACAGCATAACCCTGCCTCCAGAAAAAAAAAAAAAGCTGGGTGTGGTGGCTCATGCCTGCAATTCTGACACTTTGGGAGGCTGAGATGGATAGATTGCATAAGCCCAGGTGTCCAAGACCAGCCTGGGAAACATAGGAAAACCTTGTTTTCACCAATAAACAAACAAACAAATAAATAAATTAGCAAGTGTAGTGGCACACACCTGTAGTCTCAGCTACTTGGGATGCTGAGGTGGAAGGATCGCCTGAGCCCAGGAAATCAAGGCTGCTGTGAGCTGTGATCATCGTGATTATACCACTGTACTCCAGCCTGGGTGACAAAGTGAGACCATAACACTCAAAAAATGAAAACAAAATAGGCCGGGCTCGGTGGCCCAGCCTGTAATCCTGTGCCTTTGGGAGGCTGAGGTGAGTGGATTGCCTGAGCCTGCGGGTTCAAGACCCGCCTGGGCAACTAGGCAAGACCTCATCTCTACAATAAATAAAAAAAATTAGCCGGGCATGGTAGTGCATGCCTGTAGTTCCAGCTACTTGGAGGGCTGAGGCGGAAGGATCGCCGGAGCCCAGCAGGTCAAGGCTGCGGTGGCTGGGAGTGGCCACTGCACTCCAGTCTGGGCGACAGAGTGAGACTCCAACTCAAAAAAAAGAAAGAAAACAAAATAAATAAAAATAAATGTCATTCACTGACTGGTCATGCTTGCTTCTTCCTTCATGGTTACTCAGGAGGTGCAGTTAAAATACCTCAGCCGGGCTCAGTGGCTCAGCCTGTAATCCCAGTGCTTTGGGAGGCTGAGGTGATTGGATTGCCTGAGCCCATGGGTTCGCGACCCACCTGGGCAACTTGGTGAGATCTCATCTCTACAAGAAATAAAAAATTAACTGGGTGTGGTAGCGCACGCCTGTAGTTCCAGCTACTTGGAAGACTGAGCCGGAAGGATCGCTGGAGCCCAGCAGGTTGAGGCTGCAGTGGCTGGGAGCTGCCACTGGACTCCAGTCTGGGCGACAGAGTGAGACTCCAACTCAAATAAATAAAATAAAATAAAATAAAATACCTCAATTGACTGGGTGTGGTAGCTCACACCTGTAATCCCAGCACTTTGGGAAGTGGAGAAGAAAGGATTGCCTGAACACAGGGGTTCAAGGTCAGCCTGGGCAAATGAGACCTGTCTCTATAATACATTTTTGAAAAAAATTAGTCAGGTGTGATGGCGCATGTGTGTAATTCCAGCTACTTGGAAGGCTGAGGTGGAAGGATCACCTCAGTCCAGTAGGTAGAGGCTGCAGTAGCAATGAGCATGCATGCCACTGTACTCCAGCCTGGGCGACAGTGAGACTCCAGATTAAAAAAACAAAACAAAACAAAACAAACTCAATATATAGGTCACTGTTATGTAAGTAGTCACTGCCCTCCTTACTTCATCCAAAACTAATCATGAACTTTAAAGGGACACAAAAATTAACCTTAGCTCAATATTAAGGATGCTTATTCTAGTAATCTTCCTATCTTAATTTTCTTGAGATAATCTGAATCACCATAGCTATCAGTCTTTGCCAAATCTGATTTTGGTGGTGGGTCCAGTCTACTTTCAATGTTTCTAAAATTCTAAAATTAAAGGCAATAAATTCATTTACCAAAAAAAAAAAAAAAAGTTTGTGTAACTTCTTGGACATTCTCAGTAGCCTAAGTAGATGTAAAGGGTAAATATGAAGCTTTGTAAATTACTAATTGAGTATGAACTTTATCCTAGTAAAGGACAAGCATTTGAAGACAAGCAAAACAAAATTCAAAAGTACTAGTGAATAAAAGATGTTAATGAGTAACATGTATACCAATGGATCAGTGACATGACTGTCACTTACTGTAATCTAAATGGATGAAAGGAGGTAGCTGAATTTGATATATATATATATATCTCCAGATTAGTTAAATCATACAGACTGAAGTCATACTGAAATGAGTTATACTTCACCTGCTCTTCAAAAGAAACATACAGACCTTGGTTTCCTTTGTGAATATGACAAAAAAAACCCCCCAAAAAACCAGGGGAATCAATTCTGACTAAAGCATGGATATCTTCACGCCTGAAAACAAAACAAGCTGCTTTTTGAATCAAGAGATGTAATAAAGTCAAAATAAACCCTTATTGTTTGCTCTCAACTTATAAATGTCAATCTCTTCTGTAGCAAGCCTCCACCAACTTAAATCAGATCAAAGTAGTGATATAATACCTGTTATACTTAGAGCTCCTCTTATGATGAGCTTGTGCTAATGCAAATTACACAACAAGCAGCTTCCCTGACCACAACAGCTCTCCCTTTTCTTTCCTTTCTTTTTTTTTTTTTTTAATTTTTATTTTTGTAGAGATGAGGTCTTGCTATATTGCCCAAACTGGTCTCAAACTCCTGGGCTCAAGCAATCCTCCCACTTTGGCCTCCCTAAGTGTTAAGATTACAGGAGTTGGCCTGGTACTGTGGCTCACGCCTGTAATCCAAGCACTTTGGGAGGCCTTGGGGGGAGGATTGTCTCAATCTCTGGGGTTTGAGACCAGCCTGGGCAACTTGGTGACACCTCATCTCTACAATAAATAAAAAAGTTGGCTGGGCATGGTGGCCCATACCTGTAGTTCTAGCTACCTGGAAGGTTGAGTCAGAAAGACTGCCTGAGCCCAGTAGGCCGAGGCTATGGTGGCCATGAGCGTGCCAGTGCACTCCAGCCTGGGCGACAGAGTGAGACTCCAATTCAAACAAAAATAAAAAAAGATTACAGGGGTGAGCCACTGCTCCCAGCAATCACTCCCTTTTCTGATCCACTGGGGCAATTACAGTAGTTTCCAACATAACCTTGGGAGACTACTGTTCCAAGACCCCCAGTAGATGCCTCAAACCAGAGACAGTACCGAACCTTATATATACTGTATATTTTTCAATCTAATAACCAACACAGCAACTAAGTGACTTAGCAGCAGGTAACACATATGTATGGAAATACTGGACAAATGACTCAAATTCTGGGTGGGACAGGATTCTATCACACTACTCAGAATAAGGCACAGTTTAAAACTTATTAATTGCTGACTTCTGAAATTTTTCACTTAATATTTTCACACTGTGGCTGACTTCAGGCAACTGCTTTTTTGTTTTGTTTTGTTTTTTGAGTAGGAGTCTCACTCTGTCGCCCAAGCTAGATGGAGTACAGTGGTACACTCATGGTCACTGAAGCCTCGACCTGCTGGACTCAGGAGATCCTTTCATCTCAGTCTTCCATGTAGCTGGGACCACAGGTGCTCACCACCATGTCTTGCAAATTTTTTGATTTTTTGAAGAGATGAGGTCTTGCCAAGTTGCCCAAGTTGGTCTTGAAACCCCTGGGCTCAGGCAATTCTCTTGCCTCTGCCTTCCACAGTGTTAGGATTACAGGCGTGAGCCACTGCACCCAGCCAACATCAGGTAACTGAAATCATGGAAAACAAAACTGTGGATAAGAGGGAGTTACTGTATTGTATCATTTCTATACCATTTTGTGTACTTAATTATCTTAATATTTTTTATAAGTATACGTCACTCTTTTCCCTGCACTAAAAAAATTAGACTTCAGAAGTGAGCTCACCTTTTTGCAAAGTAAATGTTCTCCATCTCTCCTTTTTTTCTCTTAAGAAGTTGCTGCTAGCCAGGCTCAGTGGCTCAGCCTGTAATCCCGCACCTTTGGGAGGCTGAGGTGAGTGGATTGCCTGAGCCCTCGGGTTCGAGACCCGCCTGGACAGGCAAGACCTCATCTCTACAATAAATCAAAAAATTAGCTGGGCATGGTAGCACGCGCCTGTAATTCTGGCTACTCGGAAGGCTGAGGTGGAAGGATCACCGGAGTCCGGCAGGTCGACGCTGCGGTGGCCGGGAGCGGCCACTGCACTCCAGTCTGGGCGACAGAGTGAGACTCCAACTCAAAAAAAAAAAAAAAAAAGAAGTTGCTGCTTAGGCCAGGTGCAGTGGCTCACACCTATAATCCCAGCATTTTGGGAGGCTGAGGTGAGAGGACTGTCTGAGCTCACAGGTTCGAGACCAGCCTGGGCAACTTGGTGAGACCTCATCTCTACAATAAATCAAGAAAAATTAGCTGGATGTGTTGGCGCATGTCTATAGTTCCAGCTACTTAGAAGGCTGAGGCGGAAGGATCAGGTCGAGCTACAGCAGGTCGAGGCTACGGTGGCAGTGAGCATGCCATGCCACTGCACTCCAGCCTAGGTAGCAGAGTGAGACTCCTACTTAAAAAACAAAACAGGACTGCCTGAGCTTGCAGGTTCGAGACCTGCCTGGGCAACTTGGCAAGACGTCATCTCTACAATAAATCAAAAAAAAAAAAATTAGCCGGGCGTGGTAGCGTGCGCCTGTAGTTCCAGCTACTTGGAAGGCTGAGGCGGAAGGATTGCTGGAGCCCAGCAGGTCGAGGCTGCGGTGGCCGCTCCCGGTCTGGGTGACAGGGTGAGACTCCAACTCAAAAAAACAAAACGAAACAAAACAAAAGAAAAACTCCATCTAATATTAAAATTTTTGCCAGCTTCTGCTTCTGAATTGGAAACTCAGGTTATAGCTTAGCTATGACAATCATGAAATTATTACAAATAAACAAAGACTGTAAAACCTCCTTCCTATTTGTCTAACACCATTAATTAAACTTGAGAAGTTTAATATGATTTTGTAGACTGATCTCAGCCAGGAACTCCAAGTACTTGTGTGGCTGTAATACAGAGGGATTATTAGTAACATATGAACCCAGTGTGGATGTCATATTAGTGCCTCCATAACACTGAATGATACAGGCAGCCAGGCAGAGTGGTTAGACTACCAGCTTCAAAGTCACACAGACCTAGATGATAAATCAACTTCTGCTTCTTTCTGGTAATGTGTACTTAGGGACATATATGTTTCTAAGCCAAAGTTTCTTCAAATATAAAATGAGAATAGTTACCACCTACTTGTCAAGGTTGTTGTGAGATTACCAAGATAAATTATTGCCTAGCATAGGCTACTTTGAAGGCACTCAAAATAAACGAGAGCTATTTCTATTAATAATGACTTTTTCTTTAGCTTGGAAAATAAAGTTTATTTAGAAAGCAAATTAGAGAGAGATTCACCTTCCCAAGGTAGTGGAAGGAGCCAAAGTTAGAAAACATGGTGGCCATAGCTCAAAGAGTCATGTGGACACACCAGAGTTTAACAAAGCTACGACATTTTAATTTAATTTAATTTTGTTTTTTGTTTTGTTTTGTTTTGTCAGAGTCTCACTCTGTCGCCCAGGTTGGAGTGCAGTGGCACACACTCATGGCTACCCTAGCATCGACCTGCTGGTCTCAGGCGACCCTTCTGCCTCAGCCTTCCCAGTAGCCAGAATTAAGGTGCATGCTATCATGCCCAGCTAATGTTTTGATATATTGTAGAGACGAGGTCTCACCAAGTTGCCCAGGCTGGTCTCAGGCAATCCTTTTGCCTCAGCTTCCCAAAGTGCTGGGATTACAGGCTTGAGCCACAGCACCTGGACCTTTATTTTATTTTTATAGTCTATTTTTCAGTTTGGCATAGTGCCAAGGATATTTTTTTGTTTGTTTGTTTTGAATTGGAGTCTTACTCTGTAGCCCAGGCTGGAGTGTAGTAACATGCTTATTGCACTGCAGTCTCGATCTGCTGGGCTCAGGCAGTCCTTCCACTTCAGCCTTCCAAGTACCTGGAACTACAAGCACATGCCTCTACACCTGGCTAATTTTTTTTTCTTATTGTAGAAATGAGATTCCGCCAACTTGCCCAGAGTGGTCTTGAACCCCTGGGCTCAGGCAATACTTCCACCTCTGCTTCCCAAAGTGCTGGGATTACAGGGGTAAGCCACCATGCCAGGCTATAATGACTTTAACTCAACAGAATTTTGACATTTATTTGGGGGCCAACACTTGTAACATCCTGGGGGCCAGACTCAGGGGCTCAACATATCAAGTTTTATTATATTTCTTCTCCTCTGAGGCCAAGGAACTAAATGAGCATTGTGGTGTTTAGGCATTATAATGGTAGAAGTCATTCAACCATTTTTCAAAGTAGATTTAGTGTGTGCCATTTGGTTAAGCTGTTTTAAGAACTGGAGTTTGGCCTGGCACGGTGGCTCTAGCCTACAGTCCCAGCATTTGGGAGGCCAAGGCAAGAGGACGGCCTGAGCCCAGGGGTGTGAGCCCAGCCTGGGCAACTTGGTGAGACCTCGTCTCTACAGTATGTCAAAACATTAGCTGGGCATGGTAGCACGTGCCTGTAGTTCCGGCTACTTGGAAGGCTGAGGCGGAAGGATCACCGGAGCCCGGCAGGTTGAGGCTGCGGTGGCAGGGAGTGTGCCACTGCACTTCAGCCTGGACAACAGAATGAGACTCCCACTCAAAAAAAAAAAAAAAAAAAGAACTGGAGTTTGTATTCAAGTTTCAGTGAGTTAAGGGTAGACCTGATGCTTGTGAAAATTTTGATACTATGTTTCGTGACATACCACCTGACATCATAATGTACTACCTGACATCCACATCATCTTTTTGAATTTTACAAATCTCCAAACTTCAGAACTAGTAGATCCTAGTATAAATCCTAATAATTTCAGTATAATCTTTTCATTCTCCAAAATTCACTTTTCATTCTTTTTTTTTTTTTTAAAGTCAAGAGTTTCACTGGAATCGCAGGCACATGCCACCATACCTAGCTAATTTTTTTGATTTATTGTAGAGACAAGGTCTTGCCAAGTTCCCCAGGCTGGCTCCCAAAGTGCTGGGATTACAGGTGTGAGCCACCGCACCCAGCAACTTTACATTCTCTTAAGTGCAAGATAAGTCTATTTTTAAGTTTGGCATAGTGCCAAAGATATTATTCTTTGTTTTTTTTTGTTGTTGTTGTTTTGAGTTGGAGTCTCACTTTGTCAACCAGGCTGGAATGCAGTGGCACACTCACAACTACCCCAGCATCGACCTGCTGGGCTCCGTCCATCCTTCCACCTCAGCCATTCAAGTAGCCGGAACTACAGGTGTGTGCTACCACACCCAGCTAATTTTTTAAAAATTTATTGTTGAGATGAGATCTCACCAAGTCTCCTGGGCTGATATCGAACCCCCGGGCTCAGGCAATCCACTTGCTTCAGCCTCTCAAAGTGCTGAGTCTCACTTTGTTGCCCAGGCTGGAGTGCAGTGGTACGTTCATGGCCACTGTAACCTTGACCTGCTGGGCTCAGGCGATCCTTCCACCTCAGCCTTCCAAGTAGTTGAGACAACAGGTATGCACCATCACCCCTGGTTAATATTTTGATTTACTGTAGAGATGAGGGCTCGCCAAGTTGTCCTGGTCTGGAACCCGTGGGCTCAGGCAATCCTCTCACCTCGGCCTCCCAAAGTGCTAGGATTATTGGCATGAGCCACCGCACCCAGTCAGCATTAGTTTTTTAAAGTTAAGATTCTATTTTGGTTTGCTATATTAAAACTGATAAAACAAGAAGGCTGGGCAATGTGATTCAAGCAATCAGTAAAGACAAAAACCCATTCCTCACTCTCACAAAGACTGCTCTAGAAGAGAACAACTGGCGAACAAGAAGACAATTTCAGTAAATAACAAATGCTGTTACAGAACTAAAGCAAAGTAACGGGTTAGGTGACAAGTTACTGAGGGTGACGATTTAGATTAAGGAGCCTGGAAAAGCTGATAGTTAAATAAGTCAGGTGTTAGGGAGGAACAACCGGGCTGAAGAACTAGCGAGTATAAAAGGTCTAAGGTAAGTCCAGATATAAGGCCAGAGTGGATGGCACTTGAATGAGACCAATGGCAAGATCAGTCAAATAGGCAATCATGGTCAGATATGTAGGACTTTTTGGCCTTGGCAAAAGAATTTGGATTTTATCTATGTGGTGAGTAATTAGAGAATTTTTAAGCAGAATAATTCATGATACTGAGACTCAAAATCTAAAGATGCTGTTTTCCTGTTATAATTAACAAGTTCATACAATGCCAACAAATCTTTCAAAGTTCATAAAAAATGTGTGACTGAAGCTAAGCACTTAAATTAAAACACACATTCTATGGATTTCAGCCATTTTTGACTCGTTTCTCTGTTCCTTGTTCCCATAATCCACTCACTTAAGAAATTCTGCCAAGGCCGGGCTCGGTGGCTCAGCCTGTAATCCCAGCACTTTGGGAGGCCGAGGTGAGTGGACTGCCTGAGCCCGCGGGTTTGAGACCCGCCTGGGCAACTTGGTGAGACCTCATCTCTACAATAAATCAAAAATTAGCCGGGTGTGGTAGCGCACGCCTGTAGTTCCTGCTACTTGGAAGGCTGAGGCGGAAGGATCGCCGGAGCCCGGCAGGTCGAGGCTGCGGTGGCCGGGAGCGGCCACTGCACTCCAGTCTGGGTGACAGAGTGAGACTCCAACTCAAAAAAAAAAAGAAGTTCTGCCAATTTATCCTTCATAATCATCATCTATTTATTCCTCTTGCCAAGCATCCCACTTCAAAATCTTTTCCAACTCTGTTCTTTTCCTCCCCTCCTCTAAACATATGCTCATGTACATGAATGCACACAGATGGGCAGAGAATTTGAGACAATCCTACTGGAAAGAAAAGTCCCTGAGTTTTCTGTCAGAATCTAAATAATGAGTATGAAAGAGCATTCCATTTTCAGGAATAGAAAACAAGGAATTCCCTGGGAAGAGAAGAAAATGAACAAGAAATAAACTCTGTCTAGAAAGAATAACATCTGATGTATTGTGGAAAGCCAAAGGATCCTCTATTGGAAAAAAATTTTAAAACTAGGGAGATAAGAGAAAGTGTATATTTCCTCTAGATTCTACACAGAGATATAACCACTCATCTAGTAAAGACATGGCTACAGAAGCTCCTATTTTCCTCTACTCTGTTTGTCATTTGAACTTCTGTTTGACTCAATTTATTCTTTTATATTATTTATTATTACTATGGATTTTTTTTTTCTTTTGAGTTGTAGTCTCACTCTGTTGCCCAGGTTGGAGTGCAGTGTCACGCTCACAGCCACTACAGCCTCAACCTACTGGGCTCAGGTGATCCTTCAGCCTCAGCCTTCCAAGTAGCTGTAACAACAGGCATGAGCTACCATGCCCAGCTAATTTTCTGATTTACTGTAGAGATGAGGTCTTGCCATATTGCCTGGCTGGTCTTGAACCCATGAGCTCAGGTAATTCTCTCACCTCGGCCTCCCAAAGTGCTGGGATTATAGGCGTGAGCCACTGCACTTGGCCTACTATGGGTATTATTATTCATCTTGCTTCCATCACAAAGGGGGTAAATGGAGAGGAAGATACAATATTAAAAAAGATATCTGTGAAGGCACACAGTAAACTGGAAAATGTTAAAAGAAATTCACTACTTTGATATGAGGGAGACACCCCTAAAAAGGGTATTTATAAAAAATTGTGTACTTTTTCTTAGGTATTTAAACTTCAGTCACCTTCAAAGTACTCTCTTATGCAGTATACCTATTGAGAAACTTTTCTACTGCTCAAAACAGTTTTGAGCTTGTCAATTTTGATGCCTTTTAGTGCTTCTGCTGTTTTTTGTTTCACCTCTTCCACACTGGCAAAAAGTTTACCTTTCAGCACATTTTTCATTAATTAATTAATTTTTTGAGTCAGAGTCTTACTCTGTCGCCCAGGCTGGAGTGCAGTAACATGCTCATAGCGACCACAGCCTTGACCTTATGGGCTCAGGCAATCCTTCCACCTCAGCCTTCCAAATGGCTGGAACCACAGGTCTACGCCACCACATCGAGCTAATTTTTTGATTGTGAAGATGAGGTATTGCCAAGTTGCCCAGGAAACCCTGGGCTCAGGAAATCCTCTTACCTCTACCTCCCAAAGTGCTAGGATTACAGTTTAGTCACGCCGTCCCTTAGAGAACTCTTTTCATTTAGAAACAAAAAGTTGCTTGGGGTGAGACCGGGTGAATAAGGAAGGTGGGGCATTTATTGTAGAGACGAGGTCTCACCAAGTTGCCCAAGCTGGTCTCAAACCCCTGGGCTCAGGCAATCCTATTGCCTCAGCCTCCCAAAGTGCTGGGATTACAGGCTGAGTCATGGTCTTCCAATTTTTATCTCCAGGACTTGAGTCTTACCACCACCATCTTTTGATTCCATCTTAAAGCCAAGGGAGCTTTGATGCCTTTTCAATGGAAGTTGTAATTAAGGCAGAACAAGCACTTCTTTGATTTAAAATTAAAAATTTACTGCATTGAGGCTCCACATTAAAACTGTTCACAAGCACGGTCCAACCTGAGAATTATCTACCCTCTCTGGGCATTAACATTCCAGTTTAAAGGGGTGAATTTAACTGCAAATATATGATGTCCCTCAGACAATAAAAAGGTCACTTGATACAACAGCTTGTTCTTGAGAGGGGGATAGAAATAAAGTGAAACAGTCAGAAAAATCTTAACTTCTTGGGTCAAGGTCCAGATGAAAGACTTGCTGACTAAAAGGAAATGGCAACTAGAAAAAAAAGCAGAAACATTTTAGAGTTTCAAAGCTATACAAAAAAAATCTGTAAAATAAAACTCTTTAAAGTAAATCTTTTTTTTTTTTGAGTTGGAGTCTCACTCTGTCACCCAGACTGGAGTGCAGTGGCGGCTCCCGGCCACCGCAGCCTCAACCTGCTGGGCTCCGGCGATCCTTCCGCCTCAGCCTTCCGAGTAGCTGGAACTACAGGCATGCACTACCATGCCCGCTCATTTTTTGATTTATTGTAGAGATGAGGTCTTACCAAGTTGCCCAGGCGGGTCGCGAACCCACGGGCTCAGGCAATCCACTCACCTCAGCCTTCCAAAGGTGCAAGATTACAGGCTGAGCCACCGAGCCCGGCTTAAAGTAAATCTTAATAGTTTAGTTCAAATACCAAGATTTCCCCACACCGTAGTCAATTTTAGTTTTCTGTTTGAACTGCATATGTGTGTTAGACAACAAATATTTACTGAGTAGTTTCTATATGCCAGTCAAGGTGATGATATAATGGTAGCAAAAAATAACTGTGGCAGTCAAACAACTAGCCAATGATAACAAAACAGAAAGGAAAAAACAGGAATGTATGGGAACATAAAGAATAATAACTGCTGGGCTCGGTGGCTCAGCCTGTAATCCCGCGCCTTTGGGAGGCTGAGGTGAGTGGATTGCCTGAACCCGTGGGTTCGAGACCCGCCTGGGCAGCGAGACCTCATCTCTACAAGAAATCAAAAAATCAGCCGGGCGTGGTAGCGCGTTCCTGTAACTCCGGCTACTCGGAAGGCTGAGGCGGAAGGATCGCCGGAGCCCAGCAGGTTGAGGCTGCGGTGGCCAGGAGCGGCCACTGCACTCCAGTCTGGGGCGACAGAGTGAGACTCCAACTCAAAAAAAAAGGAATAATAACTAAGCTTTGGATCAGAAAAGACTTCCCAGATGTAACTCCAAGCTGAGATCAGAAAAAGAAATATGAGCCAGAGAGTACTATTTACATAGTTCTTATTAAGTGCCAGTACTGTTTGAAGAGTATTCTATGTATTTACTAATTCTCCCAACCACTGTATGAAACAGGAACTATTATTATTATTCACATTGTACAGATGAGGAAATTGAGGCTTTGAGAGATTAAGTAAATTGCCAAGGTCACACAGCTAAATGGAGGACATGGTAGGAGGATCGCTTGAGCTCAGGAGTTCAAGACCAGCCTGGCAACAGAGCAAGATCTCATCTTTACAAAAAATCAAAAATTAACTGGGCATGGTGGCACATACCTATAGTCCCAGCTACTTGGGAAGCTGAGGCAGAAGGAACACCTCAGCCTAGGAAGCTGAAGCTGTGGTGAGCTGTGATTGTGCCACTGCATTCCAGCCTGGGTGACAGAGTGAGACACCAATTAAAAAAAAAAAAAGAACTAGAACTGAAACCCAAGCATTTCAGACACCTCTCTAGATCAGGCCAGGAAGGGAGAGAGAGGGGTAGGAAGAGGTGGGAAAGGAAGAGGAAATGAAAGGGTGACAGGCAGAGGACTTGGAGAACAGAAGAGATACACCCAAAAATTGAAGGAAGTTCATTATGGTGGGCTCTTGGAGAGGTTAAGAAAAAAATCTGGCCGGGCTTGGTGGCTCAGCCTATAATCCCGCGCCTTTGGGAGGCTGAGGTAAGTGGATTGCCTGAGCCCGCAGGGTTCGAGACCCGCCTGGGCAACTTGCGAGACCTCATCTCTACAATTAAAAAAAAAAAAAAAAAAAATTAGCTGAGTGTGGTAGTGCGCGCCTGTAGTTCCAGCTACCTGGAAGGCTGAGGTGGAAGGATCGCCGGAGCCCAGCAGGTCGAGGCTGCAGTGACCAGGAGCGGCCACTGCACTCCAGTCTAGGCGACAGAGTGAGACTCCAACTCAAAAAAAAAAGAAAAAAATTTGGCCAGATGTGGTGGCTGACGCCTATAATCTCAGCACTTTGGGAGGCTGAGGTGAGAGGATTGCCTGAGCCCATCAGTTCAAGTTGCCTGGGCAACGTGGCAAGACCTCATCTCTACAACAAATCAAGAAAAATCAGCTGGGCATGATGATGCATGGCTGTGATTCTAGCTACTTGGAAGGCTGAGGCTGAAGGATGGTCTAAGCCCAGCAGGTTGAGGCTGCTGTGGCCATGAGCATGCCACTGCCCTCCAGCCTGGGTGACAGAGTGAGACTCCAACTCAAATAAAAAAAAAACATAAAACAAAAATTTAAGTGGAGGCTCTTTACACTTTGGATTAGAGCAGTCTATATCAAACTAAATAATTGTGTGTGGATTATAAACAGCAACGAACTATGAAGTAATTTCTTGGTATTGCTTCCATTAAGACACATTAAGAAGCTAGGCTCAGTGGCTCAGCCTATAATCCCGTGCTTTGGGAGGCTGAGGTGAGTGGATTGCCTGAGCCCGCAGGTTCGAGACCCACCTGGGCAACTTGGCGGGACCTCATCTCTACAATTTAAATAAATAAATAAATAAATAAAAATAAAATGCAGCTGGGCGTGGTAGCTCATGCCTATAATCCCAGCACTTTGGGAGGAAAAGGTGAGAGGATTGCCAGAGCCTGGGCAACTTGGTGAGACCTCGTCTCTAGAATACATAAAAAAAATAAGTCGGGCATGGTGGCGAGTGCCTGTAGTTCCAGTTACTTGGAAGGCTGAGGCGGAAGGATTGCCTGAGCCCAGCAGGTTGAGGGTGTGGTGGCTGTAAGCATGCCATTGCACTCCAGCCTGGGGAACAGAGTGACTCCACCTCAAAAATAAATAATTAAAACAAAATGCAGATTAAATTGTGTACTAAAAGTACCTGAACATTTT
The DNA here is from genome assembly GCA_027257055.1 of Cephalopachus bancanus. Lineage (NCBI taxonomy): Eukaryota > Metazoa > Chordata > Mammalia > Primates > Tarsiidae > Cephalopachus > Cephalopachus bancanus. The sequence continues at coordinate 55,156 of JAPVLO010000617.1, forward strand.
TTTTTTTTTTTTGAGTTGGAGTCTTACTCTGTCGCCCAGGCTGAAGTGCAGTGGCACGGTATTTCTTTTTTTCAGCAGGTTGATTCTAATATGTCTCATAGTTTTCTCCATGGTTCTGGTGTTTGGGGTTTGTTGAGATTCTTGTTTCTGGGAATTTATGTTTTTTATTTTTTTCATCGTCAGATGGATAATGTACCAACGTGGTAATAAGGTTTGACCGTGACACATCTCACATATGCATGTGAATTCCCAGTCATCATGCTTATGTACTACAAAAGGATCTGTTCTTCATTTTGATGCAAATTTAAATTCAGAATAAGTAATTTCTTTTTTCTCCACTGTCACCTTATTCCTGCTCTCTGCTTGTTCTTTAAAAAGTAGGGATGCTGCTAATTGTGTCTCTAATTCTCTGCATAGTAGAACCTTAAGATTCTATTTTCCTCCTTAAAACTTTTTTAAATTATTAAACTGATTTGTGCTTATGTAGAAAACTTAGAAGATACAGTGAAGCACAGAGACTAATAGTCACCCATAATCCAATATGTTACAATAACATCTTTTAACATTAGGTTGCCTTCCCTTAATTATTACTATTTTTTTTTGAGTTGGAGTCTCACTCTGTCACCCAGACTGGAGTGCAATGGCATGCTCACAGCCACCACAGCCTCGACCTGCTGGGCTCAGGCAGTCCTTCGGCCTCAGCCTTCCAAGTAGCTGGAACTACAGGTGCGCGCTACCACGCCCAGCTAATTTTTGATTTATTGTAGAGATGAGGTCTCGCCAAGTTGCCCAGCGGGTCTCAAATCCGCGGGCTCAGGCAATCCATTCACCTCGGCCTCCCAAAGCGCTGGGATTACAGGCTGAGTCACTGAGCCCAACAGGTTTCTTTCCCTTATTAATGCATTCTGCTTTCTACCATAGAGCTCCTACTGCTTTTTACACTTTTTCTTTATTTCATTAAAAATTCTTGTGAGCGTGGTGGTTCAAGCCTGTAATCCCAGCATTTTGGGAGGTGGAGACTAGATAACTGACTGAGCCCAGGGGTTCGAGACCAGCTTGGGCAACTTGGCGAAACCTTATCTCTACAATTAAAAAAAAAAATGAGCCAGGTGTAGTGGTACATGCCTGTAGTTCCAGCGGTTTAGAAGATTGAGGAGGGAGGATTGCCTGAGCCCAGCAGGTCGAGGCTGCAGTGATGGTAAGCATGCTACTGTACTCTGGCCTGGGCAACAGAGTGAGACCTGACTCAAAAAAAAAAAAAAAAAAAAAAGGAGATAGAAATTTAAAACCAGCCTAAGTTAAGCAATTTAATTCATAAATACTTAGATTTATATTAAAATTAAAAGCAGACTATGCATATAATATATAAGGAACAAATATAACAGTGACCACATATTTGTCAAAAGAAAGCAAACCTTGACAGATACAAACTACCAAATCTCACTCAAAAAGGGATAATCTGAATAGCCTTCTATCAAAAAAATTGAATTTGTAGTTAAAAGCAATCCTCCCCTCATCACCCTACCATCCCTCTAACAAAAATACTCCAGACCTAAATGCCTTCTCAATAAATTCAACTTAACATTAAAAAAGAAACAGTACCAATTCTGTACAAACTCTTCCAGAAATTGAAGAGCTGAGAATACTTCCTGACATGTTCTAAGAGGCTAGAATTACTCAGGTACCCAAATCAATTATATGTAAACTTTAGATAAATATACTTCATGACTATACATGTGAAAATTCTTTAAAAATTAGCAAATCAAGCCCAAGAATGTATTAAAAAGTTGATACATAATGAAGAAGTGAGGTTTATCCCAGGAATGTAAACTTGCTAGAACATCTGAAATTCAATCAATGCGATTCACCATTTAAGTAACAGACTAAAAATTTTTAAAGTATATAACTATCTCAATAAATAAAGAAAAAGCATTTGGCAAAATCTAACATCCACCTCCTGATGAAACACTCAGCAGATAAGGAACAGAAGAGGACTTTCTCAATCTGACAAAGGGCATGTATGAAAAACCTATAGCTAACATTACATTTAATGACATAAACTGAATGCTTGCAGCCTAAAATCAGGAACAAAGGAAGGAAGTCTCCTCTTACCACTTGTATTGAGCATCACATAGAGGCTCTATTTAGTTCAATGAAGGCAAGGAAAATAAATAAAAGACATCTAAAATGGAAACAAAGAAGTAAAATTCTCTTAATTTGAAAATGACAGGCCGGGCACAGTGGCTCACGCCTATAATCCCAGCACTTTGGAAGGCCGCAGTGAGAGGACTGCCTGAGCCCAGGAGTTCGAGACCAGCCTGGACAACATAGCGAGATCTTGTTTCTACAAAAAATAAAAAAATTAGCCAGGTATGGTGGCATGAGCCTATTGTTCCAGCTACTGGGAAGGCTGAGGTGGGAGGATTACTTCAGACTAGGAAGTTGAGGCTGCATTCCAGCCTGGGGGACAGAGTGAGACCCCAATTTAAAAATAAAAAGAAATACATAGGAAAAAACCAAAAAAAAAGTGTAAAATATGTATACTTAAAACAAAACACTAAAAGATAAATTAAACACCTAAAATAAAAGCGAGATAAATTGTGTTCATGGGTTGGAAGACAATATTGTTAAGATGGCAATTCTCTCCAAATTTATTGACAGATTCATTGCAATGCTAATTAAAATTCCAGCAGACTTTTCTTTTTTTAGGCAATGGACAAGCTAATTCTAAAATTTTTATGAAAATCAAAGCATCTGTACTAGCAAAAAATACCTTTGAAAGCTCAAAGATGAAAGACTTATATCATCTGACTTCAAAATTTATTATAAGGTTATAGTAATCAAGACGTAATAATGCCATTAAAATAGACAAATTAGCTGGGCTTGGTGGCTCTGCCTGTAATCCCGCGCCTTTGGGAGACTGAGGTGAGTGGATTGGCTGAGCCTGCAGGTTCAAGACCCGCCTGGGTGGCGAGATCTCATCTCTACAAGAAATAAAAAAATCAGCCGGGCGTGGTAGCACATGCCTGTAATTCTGGGTACTTGGAAGGCTGAGGCGGAAGGATCGCTGGAGCCCAGCAGGTCGAGGCTGTGGTGGCCAGGAGTGGCCACTGCATTGCAGTCTGGGCAACAGAGTGAGACTCCAACTCAAAAAAAAAAAAATAGACAAATTAAATCAAGAATCCAGCAGTAGAACCACACATCTATGATAAATGGTCAATTGATTTTTGATAAAGGTGAAAATGCAGATCAGGTTGGGCTCGGAGGCTCAGCCTGTAATCCCAGCACTTTGGGAGGCCGAGGCAAGTCAATTGTCTAAGCCTGTGGGTTCGAGACCAGCCCAGGCAACTTGGTGAGATCTTGTCTCTACAACAAATTTAAACAATTAGCCAGGTGTGGTAGAGTGCCAGTAGTTCTGGCTACTTGAAAGGCTGAGGGTGAAGGATTGCCTGCACCCAGCAGGTCGACATTGGGGTGGCCGAGAGTGTGCCACTGCACTCCAGCCTGGGCAATGGAGTGAGACTCCAACTCAAAAAAAAGAAAATGCAGATCGGGAAAAGAAATGAACAGTCTTTTAAACAAATAGTGCTGGAGCACTAGATACCCATAAACAAAACAAAAAACCAAACCAAAAATAAAAAAGCAAAAAAGACACACATTTCAATTCATACAATTTATTTTAAAAATTATCTCAACTTGGATGACAGATCTAAATATACAATGTACAACTATAAAACGTCAGGAAGAAAATAACAGAATACCTTTGCAATCTTAGGTTAGACAAAGATTTTAAATATGTCACTAAAAGCATGACCCATTAAAGAAAGGACTGGTCAACTGAAGTTTGTCAAAATTAAGAATTGCTCTCTAGCCGGGCTTGGTAGCGCGCGCCTGTAGTTCCAGCTACTTGGAAGGCTGAGGCGGAAGGATAGCCAAAGCCCAGCAGGTCGAGGCTGTGGTAGTCGGGAGCAGCCACTGCACTCCAGTCTGGGCGACAAAGTGAGACTCCAACTCAAAAAATAAAATAAAAAAAAGAAATATAAATTAAAACACTAAGAAATGTAACTACATATCACTTTATGACTTTGAAAAGGACCATACCAGTTGTTGGTGAAGATATAATGCAACCAGAACTTTTACTCTCCTACATTGCTGGTAGGAAGGCAGTATGGTACAATCATTCTGCAGATCTGTTTGGTACTTACTTAGAAAGTTAAACATAAAGCTATCATGTAATCCAGCCATTGCAATTCACATATTTACTCCCCAAAAATGGAAGCATGCAGGCATACTTCGTTTTATTGTGCTTCACAAATACTTTGTTGTTGTTTCTTGTTGTTTTACAAATTGAAGGTTTGTGGCAACCCCAGACTAAGTAAGTCTATTGACACTAGCTTTCCATGAGCATGTGCTCACTTCATGTCTGTTTCACGTTCTGATAATTCTCACAATATTTCAAAGTTCCCACTATTAATATATTATGACCATCTGTGATCAGTGACCTTTGATGTTACTATTGTACTTGTTTTGTGACACCATGAACTGCACCCATATAAGACAGAATACTTAATAAATGTGCTTCCTGACTGCTCCACTGACCAGCTGTTTTACATCTTTCTCCCTCTCCTTGGGCATCCCTATTCTCCGAGGCACAACAATATTGATAATAGGTCAATTAATAACCCTACAATGGCCTCAAAGTGTTCAAATGAAAGAAAAGAGCTGTACCTCTCTCACTTTGTTTTTTTTTTTTTCTCTGTCGCCCAGACTGGAGTGCAGTGGCCACTCCTGACCACCGCAGTCTCGACCTGCTGGGCTCTGGTGATCCTTCCGCCTCAGCCTTCCAAATAGCCGGAATTACAGGCATGCGCTACCACGCCTGGCTGATTTTTTGATTTATTGCAGAGATGAGGTCTCGCCAAGTTGCCCAGGTGGGTCTCGAACCCGCGGGCTCAGGCAATCCACTCACCTCAGCCTCCCAAAGGCGCGGGATTACAGGCTGAGCCACCGAGCCTGGCTTCTCACTTTAAACCAAAATCTAGAAATGAAGTTTAATGAGGCAGGTATATCGAAAGCTAAGATAGGACAATAGTTTCTTTTTTTTTTTAATCCTGATACATGGTCTTGCTTTGATGTCCAAGCTGAAGTACAGTGGCACAACCATGGTTCACTATAGCCACGACATCCTGATCTCCCCAATCCCCAGTCGCTATATTTGATCTCTCAGATCTACTTCAAGTGAGTTCTCTCCAATAGCCAGGACTACAAGTGCATGCAACTAGCTAATTTTTATTTTTATTTTTGTTTTTTGAGTTGGAGTCTCACTGTTGCCCAGACTGGAGTGCAGTGGCTGCTCCCAGCCACCGCAGCCTCAACGTGCTGGGCTCCGGCGATCCTTCCACCTCAGCCTTCCAAGTAGCTGGAACTACAGGCGCACGCTACCACACCTGGCTAATTTTTTTTATTTATTGTAGAAATGAGGTCTCGCCTGCCCAGGCGGGTCTCGAACCCGCGAGCTTAGGCAATCCACTCACCTCGGCCTCCCAAAGGCGCAGGATTACAGGCTGAGCCACCGAACCCGGCTGCTAATTTTTTAAAAAACTTTTTGGCCGAGCGTAGTGGCTCACATCTATAATCCCAGCATTTTGGGAGGCTGAGGTGAGAGGATTGCCTGGGTTCCAGACCAACGTGGGCAACCTGCCAGACCTCATCTCTACAATAAAAGAATTAGCCAGGCGTGGTGGTACACGCCTATAGTCCCATCTACTTGTAAGGCTGAAGTGGAAGGATTGCCTGAGCCCAGCAGGTTGAGGTTGTGGTGGCCGTGAACGTGCCACTGCACTCCAGCCTGGGCAACAGAGTGAGACTCCACCTCAAAAAAAAAAAATCTTTTTACAGAGATAAGGTGTTGCTATGTTGTCCAGTCCAGAAGCTAGGCCTCTTGGGCCAGTCAGTCAAGTTGTGAATGCAAAGGAGAAGTTCCTGAAGGAAATTAAAAGTGCTACTCCTGTGAACTAATTAATTATAAGAAAGTGAAACAGTCTTATTGCTGACATGGAGAATATCTGGATAGTAGATCAAACCAGCTACAACATTCCCCTAAGCCAAAGCCTAACCAAGAGCAAGGTTCTAACTCTCTTTAATTCTATAAAAGCTGAGAAATGAGGAAGCTACAGAAGAAAAATCTGAAGCTAGCAGAAACTGGTTCATGTGGTTTAAGGAAAGATGCTATCTTCATAAAATAAAAGTGCAAGGCAAAGCAGTGAGTGCTGATGTAGAGGCTCAGCAAATTATCCAAAGATCTAGCTAAGATTATTGATGAAGGTGGCTACACTAAACAACAGATTTTTTTTTTTTGAGTTGGGTCTCACTCTGTTGCCCAGACTGGAGTGTAGCGGCCGCTCCCGGCCACTGCAGCCTCGACCTGCTGGGCTCCGGCGATTCTGCCACCTCAGCCTTCCGAGTAGCCAGAATTACAGGCGCGCGCTACCATGTCCGGCTGATTTTTTAATTTCTTGTAGAAATGAGGTCTCGCCAAGTTGCCCAGGCAGGTCTCGAACCTGCGGGCTCAGGCAATCCACTCACCTCAGCCTCCCAAAGCGTGGGATTACAGGTTGAGCCACCGAGCCCGGCTAACAGATTTTTTTAATTTACAAGAAAATGTAAGTATTTCTTACAGTGCTGCAGGCTGGCAAGTACAAGGGCAAGGAAGTGGATCCAGTTAGCGCCTTCTTGTTGGTGGGCACTCTGCACAGTCCTTAGGTAGTGCAAGGTATCATATTATGCCAAGGGATCTGAGTGTGCTAGCTCACATCTCTTTCTTTTTTTAAAAAAGAAAAGTTTTTTAGTTTAGATTCAGGAGGTACACATGCATATTTGTTACATGGACACATTGTGTAGTGGTGGGGATTGGGTTTCAGGTGGCCCATTCCCCAGGTAGTAAATACTGCTCTGTAGGTAGTTTCTGAACCCTACCCCCACCCCCACTGATGTCCCCACTATCTGTTATTTTCATCTTTGTGACTGTTTAGCTCCCACATATGAGTGAGAATATGCAGTGTCTGGTTTTCTGTTTCTGAGTCAGTTTACTTAGGATGATGATCTTCAGCTCTACCCATGTTGTTGCAAAGGACATGTTTCGTTCATTTTTATGGTTGCAACAGATTTTCAATGTAGACAAACCAGTCTTGTAATGGAAGAAGATGCCATCTAGGACTTTCACAACTAGAGAGGAGAAGTCATACCTGACTTCAAAGGACAGGCTGACTCTCTTACTAGGGGCTAATGCAGCTGGTAATGTTAAGTTGAAGCCAATGCTCCTCTACCATTCCAAAAATCCCAGGGCCCTTAATAGTTTTGCTAAATCTACTGTTTCTTTGCTTTACAAATGGAAAAACAAAGCTTGGATGACAGCACATCTGTTTACAGCATGGTTTACTGAGTATTTTAAGCCTACTGTTGATACCTAATGTTCAGAAAAAGAATCATTTCAAAATATTACTGTTTGCTGACAATGCACCTAATCACCCAAGAGGTCTGATGGAGACATCAAGATTAATGTTGTTTTCATGCATACTAACACAACATCCATCCTGCAGTCCATGGATCAAGAAGTCATTTTGACTTTCAAGTCTCATTATTTAAGAAATAAATTTTGTAAGGCTATAGCTACCATAGATAGTGATTCCTCCAATGGATATGGGCAAAGTTAATTGATCATCTTCTGGGAAAGATTCACTATTCTAGATGCATTAAAAACACTAATGATTCAGGGAAGAGGTAAAAAAAAAAATCAACATTAGCAGGAGTTTGAAAGAAGTGGATTCTAACCCTATTGGCTGGTTGTGAAGGGTTCAAAACTTTAGTGGAGAAAGTAACTGCAGGTGTAGTGGAAATAGCAAGATAACTAGATGAGAAGTAGAGCCTGAAAATAGGACTGAATTGCTACAATCTCATGATGGAACTTGAATGCATGAGGGGCTGCTTCTTGTGAATGACCAAAGTAAGTGGGTTCCTTTTTTTTTGAGTTGGAGTCTCACACTGTCACCCAGACTGGAGTGCAGTGGCCGCTCCCGGCCACCGCAGCCCCGACCTGCTGGGCTCTGGCGATCCTTCCGCCTCAGCCTTCCAAGTAGCCGGAATTACAGGCATGCGCTACCACACCCGACTGATTTTTTGATTTATTGTAGAGATGAGGTCTGGCTGCCCAGGCGGGTCTTGAACCCGCAGGCTCAGGCAATCCACTCACCTCAGCCCCCCAAAGCACGGGATTACAGGCTGAGCCACCGAGCCCAGCTAGTAAGTGGTTTCTTGATATGAAATCTACTCCCGGAGATGACGCTATAAACATTGTTGAAATAACAGCACAGGACTTAGAATAGTACATAAACTTAGTTGATAAATCAGCAGCAGGGTTTGAGAGGTCTGCCTCCTATTTTGAAAGAAGTCCTGCTGGGCTCAGTGGCTCAGCCTGTAATCCCGCACCTTTGGGAGGCTGAGGTGAGTGGATTGCCTGAGCCCGTGGGTTCGAGACCCGCCTGGGCAGCGAGACCTCATCCCCACAATAAATCAAAAAATCAGCCAGGCATGGTAGCGCATGCCTGTAATTCCAGCTACTAGGAAGGCTGAGGCGGAAGGATCGCCGGAGCTCAGGAGGTGAGGCTGCGGTGGCCGGGAGCGGCCACTGCACTCCAGTCTGGGTGACAGAGTGAGACTCCAACTCAAAAAAAAAAAGAAGTCCTACTGTAAGAAAGAAGTCCTACTATAAGTAAAATGCTATCAAACAGTTATTACGCTACAAAGCTTTCTTGAAGAAAAATGTCAATTGATGTGGCAAATTTCCCTGTAGTCTTATTTTAGGAAGTTGCCACAGTCACCCCAACCTTCAGCCATCACCATGCTGATCAGTGAGCAGCCATCAGCAATGAGGCAAGAGCTTCCACCAGCAGAGATCACAACTTGCTGAAGGTTCAATGACTGTCAGATTTTTTTTTTTTGAGTTGGAGTCTCACTCTCACCCAGACTGGAGTGCAGTGGCCGCTCCCGGCCACCGCAGCCTCGCCTGCTGGGCTCTGGCGATCCTTCCACCTCAGCCTTCTGAGTAGCCGGAATTACAGGCGTGCGCTACCATGCCCGGCTGATTTTTTGATTTCTTGTAGAGATGAGGTCTCGCTGCCCAGGCGGGTCTCGAACCCACAGGCTCAGGCAGTCCACTCATCTCAGCCTCCCAAAGGCGTGGGATTACAGGTTGAGCCTCCGAGCCCGGCTCAGAATTTTTTAGTAATAAGGTATCCTATGTATGTGTTTTATTTATTTATTTTTGAGTAGGAGTCTGTTGCCCAGGCTGAAATGCAGTGGCATGCTCATGGCCGCCACAGCCTCAACCTGCTGGGCTCTGGTGATCCTTCTGCCTCAGTCTTCCTAGTAGCTGAACTACAGCATGTGCCACCACACCTGGCTAATTTTTTGATTTATTGTTAGAGATGAGGTCCCGCCAAATTGCCCATGCTGGTCTTGAACCTGTGGCTCAGGTAATCCTCTCACCTCAGCCTTCCAAAGTGATTATAGGCGTGAGCCATCGCCTATAATAAGTAATAAGGCTTTTTTTTTGAGTTGGAGTCTCACTCCATCGCCCAGGCTGGAGTCCAGTGGTACGCTCACGGCCACTCCAGTGTCGACTTGCTGGGCTCAGGCGATCCTTCCATCTCAGTATAAGGCATTTTAAATGAAGGAATGCACATTTTTAGACATAATGCTATAGCACACTTAACAGACTACATCATAGTATAAATATAACTTTTACATAAACCAAGAAACCAAAAGACTTGTGTGACTTGCTTTATTCTGAAATTTGCTTTATTATGGTGGTCTGGTATTGAACCATCATTATCTCTGTATATCCATACAAAGACTTCCATGTTCAGGATTGCTTTACTGGGAACAGCTAAAAACTGGAAATTGCTCAAATGTCCATTATCAAACTACATAAACAAATTGTGGTATATAATTTATACAATAAGCTACTGTTCAGAAATAAAAAATAAAAGAACTTAGATATGTACAATCTCAAATGCTGAAAGAAGCTAAACAAACAAAAAAAGAAACATTTATGCAAAATTCTAGTAAATGCAAATCAATCTACAGTGCAGAAAGCAGATCTATGGTTGCCTGGAGATTAAGAAGTGGAGCAGAGCAGGAAGGGGTAGAAAGAAGCGATCACAAAGGTGCATGGAAAGGTTTTTGGTGTGATGGATATGTTTGTTATCTTGATTGTGCTGAGTTTCACAGGTATATATCATATATATATATAATATAGGCATATCCTAGTATATATTTTATGTGCAGTCTATTTAATGTTAGTTGTATGGCAGCAAAACAATTAAAATATTTGCTTAAATTTAATAAAAACAAATGCTTCCAGTCACAGAGCAAACCCTATAAAATGCATTCCATCCTAACTGTTTCCTCTCAACCTTAACTCATTAGCTCTAAGTCACAGTCAGTCCTTCGTTGTTCCCTGAAGAACATGTACTTCTCACCTCAGTATCTCTGCACTTGCTGTTTTTTTGTTTTTTTTTTTTTTGAGTTGGAGTCTCACTCTGTTGCCCAGACTGGAGTGCAGTGGCCGCTCCCGGCCACTGCAGCCTCGACCTGCTGGGCTCCGGTGATCCTTCCGTCTCAGCCTTCCGAGTAGCCAGAATTATAGGCATGCACTACCACACCCGGCTGATTTTTTTATTTAGAGATGAGGTCTCGCCTGCCCAGGTGGGTCTCGAACCCGCGGGCTCAGGCAATCCACTCACCTCAGCCTCCCAAAGGCGCGGGATTACAGGCTGAGCCACCGAGCCCGGCTGCACTTGCTGTTTTTAATCTGGAAGATATTTACCCTTCAGATACCCTGACTTGCCTCCTTATCTTTGTTAGGCCATTATCAAATGTCACATTCTCTGATACAAATTCCCCATACCTCTTGTTATGATTTACTTTTCTCTATAGCTCTCATCACCATCTAATACTATATATATTTGTTTATTGTCTGTCTCAATTCACCAGAGTATAAATTCCACAAGGGCAAGGATTTTTTTTTTTTGAGTTGGAGTCTCACTCCGTCGCCCAAACTAGAGTGCAGTGGCTGCTCCCGGCCACGACAGCCTCCACCTGCTGGGCTCCGGCGATCCTTCCGCCTCCGCCTTCCAAGTAGCTGGAACTACAGGCCCATGCTTCCAAATCCAGCTAATTTTTAAAAATTTATTGTAGAGATGAGGTCTCGCCAAGTTGCCCAGGCGAGTCTCGAACCCACTGGCACAGACAATCCACTCACCTCAGCCTCCCAAAGCGCGGGATTACAGGCTGAGCCACCGAACCTGGCTGGATTTTTTTTTTTTTTTTTTAGAGACAAGGTCTTGCTCTGTAATCCAGGCTGGAGTGAACGGCGCAATCAAAGCTCACCGTAGCCTCAAGCTCCTGTGCTGAAGTGATCCTCCAGCATCAGCTTCCTGAGGAGTCATACCCAGCTACAGGATTTTTCCTCTAGATCCTTTAGTCATAGTTTCTTAAAATCCCTGTCTGTAGTCACAGCTACTCGGGAGGCTAAGGAGGAAGAACTGCTTGAGGCCAAGAGTTCAAGGCTATAGTGCACTGTCATTTTGCTTGGGAATAGCCACTGCACTCCAGCCTGGGCAACGTAGTAAGAGCCCATATCCTTTATTAAAAAATTCCTCTTTCATATTCAACATCTGGAAAATTTCTATGCCTGGTTGTGTTTGTAATTTTTTTCCCTGCTTTTCTGCATCTTTTCATTTTTCATTGAATTAGACACTATGTCTAAAGGAATAATGCAGACTGAACTAAACAATGTATCTGTGCCTGGAAATGAACATACCTGCCAGAGCATTAGCATGGGGATTTGAATCAATGTAGTGAGTAGGTAAGCTGGTTTTGGCTTTCCTGTTGCTTAAGTGAGCTGCAGTGCATCACAGGCTTCAAACTCTACCTTTTTGTTTGTTTTAGTTGGAGTCTCACTCTGTCGCCCAGAATGGAGTGCAGTGGCCGCTCCCAGTCTCCACAGCCTCGACACACTGAGCTACGGCGATCCTTCCGCCTCAGTCTTCCAAGTAGCCAGAACTACAGGTATAAGCTACCACGCCCAGCTAATTTTTTTGATTTATTGTAGAGACGAGGTCTCCCCAAGTTGCCCCGGTGGGTCTAAACTCTACCTTTTCAATGTGAGGAACGAAGTGCTGCAAATTTTTGTCCCAGAATTCTTCCTCTATCTTCAATTTGTAAAGGTTCTGGCACACCTGTGCCATGGAGCAAGTGTCTCTACATTCTCTTGCCTCAGTGGGAGACTGCTATTGCTTGTTACCTGGTGCAAGGCTAGTGGTGAAAACAGGATTCTCAGTCTTAGGCAGGCCATGAGTGCCTGAACGTCAGAGGTATTGCTTACTCCAGAGGCAGATGACGTTCTCTACTTAGTGCAAGATCTGTAGCTCAGAAAGTTTCCTGCAGCCCCTCTAAGTTAGCCCATACACTGCTCTCCTTTCCTCCCCATGAGGCAACTGAACCCTACTCTGCCTTGCACTGAAAGAGTTTCTGGGTAGGAGGGAGTAAAGGCTGGGATTTTTAGTTTATGTACTAATGTATCCCTAGATACCTAGAATGGTATGTTGTACATAGCAGGCACTCAATAAATGTGTTGAATTAATTCTATGTTGCAGTAAGAATGCATTCAAGCACACACATAACTTAAAATAATCTTATTAAATGTATTGAATTCCTTTTTTTAAAAAATGGTGGTTGCAACCAACTTAATTGATTTCATAACCCACTAATACATCAAAATATGCAATTCATGAGAAGGGTAGAGACTTATGTAACGTATGCTGTGGCGGTCATATACAGCCATGTGCAGAATAGGCCAGTAGAAAACGAGGAAAGAAGCAGAGATAAAATTTATTCAAGCAATCTAGCTTACTTTCTTTTTCTGTTTTTGTTGTTGATGTTGTTGTTGTTGTTTGTTTGTTTTTTGTTTTTGTTTTTGAGTTGGAGTCTCACTCTATCGCCCAGGCTGGAGTGCAGAGGCTCACTGACAGCCACTTCAGCCTTACCTGCTGGGCTCAGGTGTTTCTTCCATCTCAGTCTTCCAAGTAGCTGGAACTACACGCACATGCCACCACACCTGAATAATTTTTGGATTTATTGAAAAGATGAGATCTCGTCAAGTTGTAAACCCTTGGGCTCAGGCAATCCTCTCACCTTGGCCTCCCAAAGTGCTGGGATTATAGGCATGAGCCACCGTGACTGGCCTGTTTGTTTGTTTCTCTTTTTTTATTATAAAGATGTGGGGTACAATTCAGGGTTAGGTATACAAACGTTGATTATGCAGGTACCCTTGTTGATGAGGCATGCCCCATCCTCCCCTAGCAGTTTCCCTCAACTGCCAGTCCCACCACCCCTCCCCTGCCAGTTTTCCACCACTGCCAATTCCTTTCTTATAGTATTATAATTGTTCAAGGTCCGCTTATGAGTGAGAACATATGGTACTCTGTTCTTTGTTTCTGTGATAGATCACTGTTTGTTTTTAAGTGGGGATCTCCCTCAGGCTGGAATGCTGTGTTACCATCAGCTTTCTTAGTAGCTGTGACCACAGGCATTTGCCACCATGTCCAGTTAATTTATTTCTTGATTTCTTTTTTTGTAAAGACAAGGTCTTTGCTATGTTGCCCAGGCTGGTCTCGAACACCTGGCCTCAAGCAATTCTCCTGTCTCCATCTCCCAAAGTGTTGGGACTATAGGCATGAGCCATAGCACTTAGCCTAGCTGTACACTCATTATCTTTGGTGGCCCTTATTGTTTTCTGAAAACTTTACAGTAACTCACCCACTGACTTATGGCTAAAGTAAATTTCTCTTCCTTGCAATCCAATTATTCTTAATACATTCTTTTACAGTCTTTTTGGTTTTGAGACAGGGTCTTGCTCTGTCACCCAGTCTGATACGCAGTGGGATGATCATAGCTCACTACAGCCTCAAACTCCTGGCCTCAAGCAATTTTCTCACCTTGGTCTCTCAAAGTGTTGAAATTACTACCATGTGCAGTCTAAATTATTTTTATTATAAAATATTTCAAACAGTTAAAAATAAGGAGTACCCCTGTACCCACCAGTCAGTTTTATTTAATCTTAGTATTATATATTATTTCATATAGCTTCAGACATTCCTTTTTTTAATACATTTTTTTCTTTTTTTTTGAGTTGGAATCTTGCTCTGTTGTCCAGGCTGGAGTGCAGTGGCACGCTCACTGCCACCACAGACTTGACCTGCTGGGCTCAGGTGATCCTTCTGCCTCAGTCTTCTAAGTAGCTGGAACTACAGGCGTACAGTACCACACCCAGCTAATTTTTTTTATTATTATTTATTGTAGAGATGAGGTCTCACCATATTGCCCAGGCTGGTGTTGAAACCCTGGGCTTAGGCAATCCTTTCGCCTCAGCCTCCCAAAGTGCTGAGCCACCATGACCAGCCCTTTTTTTTTTTTTTAAACACAAAGTCTTGCTCTGTTGCCTAGGCTGGAGCGCAGTGGCACCATCATAGCTTACTGCTACTTCTGACTCCTAGGTTCAAGTGATCCTCCCATCTCAACCTCCCAAATAGCTGGAACTGCAGACTCAAGCTACTGAGCCCAGGTATATTTTTACTTTTTATAGATACAGGATGCAAGCAATCCTCCTGTCTTGGCCTCCTAAAGTGCTGGGAGTACAGGCATGAGCCACCATACCCAGCCCTACTGTTTTTTGTTTTTCTATTTTTATTTTTTTTGAGTTGGAGTCTCACTCCAACACCCAGGCTGGAGTGCAGTGGCATGTTCACAGCCACTGTAGCTTCGATTTTCTGGGCTCAGCCTTCTAAGTAGCCGGAACTAGGTGTGCGCTACCATGCCTGGCTAATTTTTTAATTTATTGTAGAGATGAGGTCAAGTTGCCCAGGCTCTTCTCCAACCCGTGGGCTCAGGCAATCCCACCTTGTCCTCCCAAAGTGCTGAGATTACAGGCTTGAGCCACCATGCCTGTTTTTTGTTTTTGAGTTAGAGTCTCACTCCATCACCCAAGCTGGAGTGCAGTGGTATACTCAAGGCCACTCCAGTGGCGACCTGCTGGGCTCCGGCGATTCTTCCGCCTCAGCATTCCAAGTAGCTGGAACTACAGGCGGGCGCTATCATACCCAGCTGATTTTGGATTTACTGTAGAGATGAGGGCTCACCGAGTTGCCCAGGCTGGTCTCAAACCTGCAGGCTCAGGCAATCCACTCGCCTCAGCCTCCCAAAGTGCTAGGATTACAGGCTGAGCCACAGAGTCCGGCCTCTGTTTATTTTATTTTTTTTAACTAAATATTATAGATTGAAGCTTCTTGTATACCTTTCCTTCATGCTGTTCCCCTCCTGTGTCCCTACCCCAAGGGTAAACACTATCATATATTCAGAGTTTATCATTGCCAAGTATAGGTTTTAATCATTTACTATATATTTATGTATCCATAAACATTATACAAAGGAGGACCTAAAAAAACGGAATTATTTTTTGGAGGGCAGGCCCCTTGTTGTACAGGTTTACCCTGCTAGATGAATGTTCTAGGAACACATCAGCATCAGTATACCAAATAGCCTTGTTGTGAGAGGCTGTATTTGGCTTCAGGAAAAATTTTTTGGAAAATCTTTCAATACGTTTGCCCATTTCATGATGGGTGATTTACGAATAGTGCACCTGTTCACAGCACGCTGAGTGTTCAGTAGTTTTTGACCAAAAATGGCATGACCCCAGTGTCCTATACTCCTATTCACCCGATCTTGCCCTGAGCGACTTTTTTCTTTGTCCTGAATGAAAAAAGTCTTCCAAGGAAAACATTTTGCTGATGTGGAAGAAGTAAAAGAAAAAATGGCAGAAAAAATAAAAGGCATTAAAATTGATGAGTTCAAAAATTGTTTTGAGCAGTGGAAAAAGTGTCAATAGGTGTATTGCATCAGAGTACTTTAAAAGTGACTGAAGTTTAAATACATAAGAATAAATATACAACTTTTCATAAATAAATTCCGGGTTTTTTGGGTTCCCCTCATATATCATTGTTTTCCAAATTGTTTGCCAATGTTATTTATACTTACTTGACTTTTTTAATTTTTCCTTTTTTTTTTTAGTTGGAGTGTATACTAATATGTATATACTTTAAAATGATTAAGATGGTATATTTTATGATATGTGTGTTTCACCATACTTAAAAAAAAAAAAGAGGCTGGGTATGGTGGCTCATGCCTATAATTCCAGCACTTTGGAAAGCCGGGGCAGGAGGATCGCTAGAGCCCAGGAGTTTCAGACAACCCTGGGCAACATAGAGTGACTCCAACTTTCTTAAAAAAAAAAAAAAAGAGAGAGAGAGAGAAAGTATGAACTCTGGAGTCAGACTTATGGTTCTGCCACTTTCTAGCTACATAAGCTTAGGGAAATAACCTAACTGCTCTGTGCCTCAGTTTCCTCAGCTATGGATAAGATGATATTAATAGTATCTACATCATTAACTTATGAGGACTAAATTAATAAATATATGTAAACTTCTTACAACAATCCTGGCACACATTGAGTACTATTTAGACAAAAACACGAGTCTTTATACAAAGTGCTTATATTTGTACACATCTTTGCAGCAGCACCACCACTATGCAAACTGAGGACAAATTTCCATATCATCTTATTTTTTCAAAGGTTTCATTTATAACTTTGAACACTTCACCTCAAGTAAAATTGCTTTGATAGAGATGCAAAAAAATAATGTTCTAAGAATTTCTCTTCAAGGATTCTAAGTAGTACTATTAACTGAGTACATTTATTAATGTCTATGATTTCATCAATATGCACTGAAAAGCATTTGATTTAATAACTATCTGGTGGTGGTGCTTCTTTGGCTTCTCATGTTTTTGTTGTGTCCACAAGTAGAATTACTCAAAAGTAGTATTTTTTCTTTTACTTTGCTTCACTAATCTCAAATATAATATCGATCATTTCTAAGTAGGATGGTAAAAGAGTAATTTTGCAAGGCTATGACCTTTGTTTCCTATTTTGTGTTTGTAAGTGTTAAAAGTCCAAATATTTTTCTGTGAAAATGAGACATTTTGTGGTGAGGGATCAGTGTAGTTTGCTTGGAATCATTTCTTCTAAAAACTCTTCCTTGCAAATAAGACAATATATTGGGGCTACTTGGTTTGTGAGATGAATCTGATGATTTTTCAGCTTTAATCAAGAATTTGTCTAAAGGGGTAATAAACACAGGTCAAGTGTGGTGGCACATGCCAGTGCTTTGGGAGACTGAATGGAAGGACTGCTCGAGGCCAGAAGTTCAAGACCAGCCTGGGCAACATAGTGAGACCTCAATCTCTATTTTAAAAACAAACAAACTCAGCCGGGCTCGGTGGCTCAGCCTGTAATCCGGCGCTTTGGGAGGCTGAGGTGAGTGGATTGCCTGAGCCCGCGGGTTTGAGACCCACCTGGGCAACTTGGCGAGACCTCATCTCTACAATAAATCAAAAAATTAGCCGGGCGTGGTAGTGTGCGCCTGTAGTTCCAGTTACTTGGAAGGCTGAGGCGGAAGGATCGCCGGAGCCCAGCAGGTCGAGGCTGCAGTGGCTGGGAGTGGCCACTGCACTCCAGTCTGGGTGACAGAGTGAGACTCCAACTCAAAAAAACAAAACAAAAACAAACTCAAAAAACAGTACATTGCCTTTAACCCCATCGCCTTTCTTTGCCTCATTTTTCTGCAGAGTCCTTCTCACCATTAATATAAAAATAGCATTTTCGTGCTCAATATTTATTAAGTACTGCCCCCATTAGAATGTAATCAAAACAGGGATTTTTGACTGTTTTGTTCACTGGTGTATCCCAAGCACCAAATTATTGCCTGATATTCGGTAGGAACTTAGTCACTAAATATTTGTTCAATAAATGAATGGATAAATGGCTTTACAAATGGCTACAGGCAAGTCAGGCACAGTGGCTCATGCCTGTAATCCCAGCACTTTGGAAGGCGGAGATGAGAGGGTTGTCTGAGTCAATTGGTTCAAGACTAGCCTGGGCAACATGGTGAGACTTCGTCTCCACAATAAATCAAAAAATTAGCTGGGCATAGTGGCACATGCCTGTGGTTCCAGCTACTTAGAAAGGTTAAGGTGGAAGGATTACCTGAGCCCAGCAGGTTGAGGCTGCAGTGGCCGGAAGTGTGTCACTACACTCCAGCCAGGGCAACAGAGTGAGATTCTGACTCAAAAAAAAAAAAAAAAAAAAAAAAAGGGCTAGAGGTAATGTCACTACTTTTAGGGAAGTACTTCTTTTGGGCCAGAGCCAAATTTTATTATTCTTTAGAGCAAGGGGTCTACTTTCTAAATTTTCAAAAGCCCAGAGGGCAAAGTAGCCTTGTTTACCATCTGCCAGGCTGATTCTGCATATAATGATGACTCCAACTGTATTCATCCACGTCATAATCATCGTTCACACTTTGACTATGTCATCCTAACATGCATGCAGAGGCCTGTGAAGATAAGGCTTTTTAATATCCAGAAAACCAAAAAAAAAAAAAAAATATAATATATATATATATATGTATACACACACACACACACACACACAAAAGTCCAGATCATGTAAATCCTATCCTCAGTATATATATATATATATATATATATATTTTTTTTTTTTTGAGTTGGAGTCTCACTCTGTTGCCAAGACTGGAGTGCAGTGGCCTCAGCCTTCCAAGTAGCTGGAACTACAGGCGCATGCTACCACACCCAGCTAATTTTTTTGATTTATTGTAGAGATGAGGTTTCGCCAAGTTGCCCAGGTGGGTCTCAAACCTGCGGGCTCAGGCAATCCACTCACCTCAGCCTCCCAAAGCTCAGGATAACAGGCTGAGCCACTGAGCACGGATCTATCCTCACTATTTAAAGTTGAATAAGGTAAGTGCAATGATTGTCTATGTAGAAAGTATCAGGAAATTTAAATAAAACAATGCTAGGAATAAAAATTAACTGATGTTGATATAAAGTCACATAAAAAAATCAACTGCATTTCTATATATTATCAGCAAATGGAAAATAAAATTTTTAAAAATACCATTTACAATAACATCAAAAACACAAAATATTAAAATAATACTGAGATATGTACTACTTTACACAGACAACGACATATAGCCACTTGAAATGAAAAAGACAGACAACATCAAGTGTTAGCAAGGATCTGTAGCAACCAGAACTCTTATACATTGCTGGTAATAGTGCAAAATGGGCTGGACTTGGTGGCTCAGTCTGTAATCCCAGCACTTTGAGAGGCTGAGTCAAGTGGATTGCCTGAGCCTACGGGTTTGAGACCAGCACAGGCAACTTGGCGAGACTTAGTCTCTACAATAAATAAAAAATTAGCCGGACGAGGTGGCGTGTGCCTGTAGTTCTGGCTACTTGGAAGGCCAGAGCCCAGCAAGTCAACACTGCCGTGGTCATGAGTGTGTTACTGCACTCCAGTCTGGACAATGGAGTGAGACTCCAACTCAAAAAAAAAAAAAAAAAGAGTTAAAAAAAAATGGTGCAACCACTTAGAAAACATTTGGTCAGTTTCTTATAAAGTTAAATATATGCTTATCATATGACCCAGTAATTGCACTCGTTAGTATCCAAAAAAAAAAAAAAAAAAAAACTTGATGTCCGTAAAAAGTCCTGTATAACCAGGAGTTGTGGCTTAGGCTTGTAATTCCAGCACTTTGGGAGGCAAAGGTGAGAGGATTGCCTGAGCCCAAGGTTCAAGGGACAGAGGCAGAAGGATTGCCTGAGTCCAGCAGGTCATGCTGTGGTGGCTGTGAGCATGCCACTACTCCGGCCTGGGCAACAGAGTGAGATTCTGACTTAAAAAGAAAAAAGTTTTATATACATGGATGCTAACAGCTTTATTTAAAATAAAGTCCTGTCAGGTTAGGTGGCTTAGCCTGTAATCCCACGCTTTGGGAGGCCGAGGTGAGTGGATTGCCTGAGCCCGGATTCGCGACCCGCCTGGGCAACTTGGCAAGACCTCATCTCTACAATAAATCAAAAAATTAGCTGGGCGTGGTAGCGCGCACCTAAAGTTCCAGCTACTTGGAAGGCTGAGGCAGAAGGATCGCCGGAGCCCAGCAGGTCGAGGCTGTGGTGGCCGGGAGCGGCCACTGCACTCCAGTCTGGGTGACAGAGTGAGACTCCAACTCAAAAATAAATAAATAAATAATAAATAAAATAAAGTCCCAAACTGAAAACAATTCAACTTTCTTTTACTTGGTGAACTAAACAAATGTGGCATACCTATACAATAAAATAGTATTTGCAATAAAAACAAAAACTGCTAATACATGCAACAACATGGACAATTTTCAAGGACCTTATACTAAGTGAAAAAACGTACTCACTGTGATTCCTTTGTATATAATCTAGAACAGGCAAAACTAATCAGATTAGCAGATGACTGCAATAGGAGTGGGAAGAGAAAGCTGACTGCAAAGGGACACAAAGGAACTTTCTGGGGAAAATTAAAATGGTTTGCATCTTGGTTTGGGTGGTGGTTAAGCAGGTACATCCATTTGTCAAAAGTCAACAATTTGTACACTTAAAATTGGTGATTTTTATTATATGGCTATTATACTGCAGTAAATTGATTATTTAAAATCCTGTATTTATTGCTTGAGCCCAGACAACACAGCAAGACCTTGTCTCTAAAAGAAAAAGATCAAAAAATTAGCCTGGTGTAGTGGTGCACACCTGTAGTCCCAGCTACTTAGGAAGCTGAGGCAGAAGGATTGCTGGAGCCCAGGAGGCTGAGGATGCAGTGACCATGATCATGCCATTGTGCTTCAGCCTGGGTAAAAGACTGAGACCCTGATTAAAAAAAAAAAAAAATCCTGTATCTGGATTCAATTCTCATCATACCAACTGCATTCCCCACTTTTTCTAAAAGTACATATGGTTACAAAAGAAAGGGGTTGAAAGTACAGACAGGAGAGACACAAAGCCTTCAAAAAAGAAGAGTTTCTAGTCTCATTTAATCTTGCTAAGTAGCCAGTCTTAATCTCTTTCACCTGCTAAACAGAAAGGCAGAAACCACAGGTACACAGTTTTCTCATAATAGGGAAACACCTGCTTTCTGTAATTGTCCAACATCTATGGACCACTTTGAAACAAGCAGCACAACACCCACAACTTGAGGTCTGACAGCAGAGGAGAAAGTATTGACTTGCAATCCAGAGACTGAAAACCAAATGTCCTTTAACTACCAATGCACCTGCCTTGCCTGCATTCTAGCTCATGGCTTTCATGCTAGACTGGTAAGAAGGGGTTTGTTTGCTGACAGCTTAAAGAATTTAAGAGAAGGGATTACTCCTGATTTTGCTGTTGAGAGAACTCAGGACAAAGTCTGACAGTGACACCTGGTCTTGGAAAAGGGTTTTAGATGAGGCTGTAGGAGAAACCAGGGCTTCATCATGAGCTAAAAAGAATGCTGCCTGTTGTTTCCACACAAAGGAAGGAAAACCAGTCTAACAACCAGCGTCAGCATCATTTGCTGGTTGACACTATGACCCAAAAAGTTACCTTAATTACATTCTGCATTAATCTGGCTATCAAAAACTTTCAAACATACAAAGCACACAGAATTATATTATACTAGGCCCTAAAGTTCTTTCAAAGTTTTTGATTTTGCTGGACTCTGGTTTTTTGTTTTTTTTTTTTTTTTGAGTTGGAGTCTCACTCGGTCGCCCAGACTGGAGTGCAGTGGCCGCTCCCGGCCACCGCAGCCTCGACCTGCTGGGCTCCGGCGATCCTTCCGCCTCAGCCTTCCGAGTAGCCGGAATTACAGGCGCGCGCTACCACACCCGGCTGATTTTTTGATTTGTTGTAGAGATGAGGTCTCGCTGCCCAGGCGGGTCTCGAACCCGCGGGATCAGGCAATCCACTCACCTCAGCCTCCCAAAGGCGCGGGATTACAGGCTGAGCCACCGAGCCCGGCTTGGACTCTGGTTTTAATGAATATTACTTAGAATTTAAAAGTCCAGTACTCAAGTTGAAAACCTTTCTGCTCCATGTACATTTTTTCTTTTTTTTTTGACTTGGAGTCTCACTCTGTGGCCCAGGCTGAAGTGCAGTGGCACGCTCACGGCCACCACTGCCTCGACCTGCTGGGCTCAGGCGATCCTCCCACCTCAGCCTTCCAAGTAGCCAGATGCCCGCTACCACGCCCAGCTAATTTTTTGATTTATTGTAGAGGCGAGGTCTCACTATGTTGCCCAGGCTGGTCTCGAACCCACAGGCTCAGGCAATTCTCTTGCCTTGGCCTCCCAAAGTGCAGGATTATAGGTTTGAGCCACCGCGCCCAAACCATTTATTTCTTTTTAACAGCAATAAGAGAATCAGTCAGTGAGCTTTTGTGAAACAGCTACTAGGTACCAGATACTGTGTTAAGTAATGTGGAGCCTAAGACAAAGACAATACAACACTTGCCCTCAAAAAGATCGTATGGCCTAGGTGAAAAAGAATTAGATCATACAGTATGGTATGATAAATACTATGACAAATATATACAAGGTCTTGGGAAACAAGGACTTCTCAGAGTCAAATTCTGACAGGTTCCTGAAGCAGAATTAAAAGGTATTTAATCAAAAAAGGCAGGGAAAGTTATTTTAAGCAAAGAAAAAAAGTATACAGAAAGGTACAGTTAACCAGGCACAGTGGCTCACACCTGTAATCCCAGCAGAGGTGGAGGCGACAGGATTGCCTGAGCCCAGAGGTTTGAGACCAGCCTGGGCAACTTAGCAAGACTCATCTCTACAATAAATCAAAAAATTAACTAGGCATGGTGGTTATGTGCCTATAATTCCAGCTACTTAGAAGTCTGAGGCTCCAACTCAAAAAAAATAAAAAAAAGGAAGGCATAGTGATATGAAACAATAGAAAATAAAAACCCTATGGCATGTCTGGGGAGCCACACTATGACATGACTGCAATAAATAAGAAATGGTAGAAAGTGAAGCTAGAAAAAATTGACTGGGATGGAGCAACACTCTCAGGTCCCCTCCTACTGTGGGAGCTTTTCTGTCCTCTCAATAAATCCTGCTTTCTTACAAAAAAAAATAAAATAAAATTGACTGAGATGAAATTCTGAAGGACTGTACATCTTAAAATTTTAAGTAACTGGAATTTAATCCAGAATGTTGCATGAGATAATTAAGATTTTAAGCAGGAGTGTGATGTCATGCTGTCATTTTAGAAAGATAATTTGGCAGCAAAGTAGAGAATGAACTGCAGAGATGCGAGACCAGAAGCTGGGAGACTGACTGGGTGGCAAGTGGAATGACATAGGTAAAAAGTGGTTCCAATCCAATTAAGGCAGAGGAAGTAAGGATGAGGAGAGAGGATTTTTTTTTTTTGAGTAGGGGTCTCACTCTGTTACATAGGCTGGAGTGCAGTGGCATGCCCTTGGCCACCACAGCCTCGACCTGTTGGGCTCAGGTGATCCTTCTGCCTCAGCCTTCCAAGTAGCTGGAATCACAGGTGAGTACCACCATGCCTAGCTAATTTTGTTTTTTTATTTATTGTAGAAAAGATCTCACCAAGTGATCCAAGCTGGTCTCGAACCCCTCAGGCAATCTTCTCACTTCTGTCTCCCAAATATTAGGATTACAGGCATGAGCCACTGCACCTGGATTTTTTATTTTTTTTAAATTTTTTTTTGAGTTGGAGTCTCACTGTCGCCCAGGCTGGAGTGCAGTAGCATGCTCATGGCTACTGCAGCCTCAATCTGCTGGGCTCAGGTGATCCTTCTGCCTCAGCCTTCCAAGCAGCTGGAACTACAGGTTCCAGCTAATTTTTAAAAATTTTATTGTAGGGATGAGGTCTCACCAAGTTGCCAAGGCTGGTCTTGACCCCTGCGGGCTCAGGCAATCCTCTCACCTCGGCTTCTCAAAGTGCTGGGATTACAAGCTGAGCCACGGAGCCTGGCCGAGAGGATTTTTAAAACAATAATCACTTACAGGACATGTAACTTCTGGATAAGTGAAAAGGAGAGTGAAGATAATTCTCTGTTTCAACCTTAACAATTGAGTGGAGCAGATAAAATTTTTAAAAATTATACTCTTGAGCCTCTGCCTATAGCCAAATTTACTAATATATTCTATGATAAGCCAAATTTACAAGTAAACAGTATGATAAACCAAAAACTCAAACTTTTGGTGAAGAATTATTTCTCATTTCCCAAAATCTTAAAATGCTAGAATGGTAAGAGCTTAACAATCAAGTCTCTTAGCAACTGAATTAAAGATCTAGCAGATCTCAATATACTGTTTAAACGTCTCACCACTAGAAGTACTTCTGAAGGAAATCTAACTCATCTGAAAAAAAGTTTCACCTCCTAATACAACAACAAAAAAAGACATTAACCCAACCAGAACACTACTCTAGTGTGTACATTCTCAATGAGGGAGATATACCCTTGAAGGGGCCAAAAAAATTGTATTACAATGGTCTATGTTTTGCCAAAGGGTCACAGTACATAAACATTTCTATCTAAATTCTATCCATTTGTTGAAGCCACTTTCTCTATAAACTTGTTACAAATATTCTAAGTTCCTGATTTTCCTTTTCTTTATATCACCTATCAGTTTTAGATAGGCTATCACATTTCTGTGTAATATAGTCTGGTCTTCCTGATAAGATGGAGCACTTGTAAAATATGTACTATGGTTTCTACTCTCAAAATTCAAAGCTGTATCACTCATAGTTCATAGTTGCTTGGAGAAACCAACTCTGGCTGATTTAAGCAAAAAATGCAAGATCAGTGGGTGACTCATAGAATTCCCAGGATGTCTGGAGAATGAGACTTAGAAAACAAGCAGGGTCCGGGCGCAGTGGCTCATGCCTGTAATCCCAGCACTTTGGGAGGCTGAGGCAAGAGGACTGTCTGAACCCAGCTTTTCGAGACTAGCCAGGCAACACAGCAAGACCTCGTCTCTACAAAAAAAATTTAAAAATTAGCCAGCTGTGGTGGTACGCACCTGTGGTTCCAGCTACTTGGAAGGCTGAGGCGGAAGGATTGCCTGAGCCCAGCAGGTCGAGGCTGTGGTGGCTGTGAGCGTCCACTGCACTCCAGCCTGGGTGACGGAGTGACACTCTGACTCCAAAAAAAATGTAAAGAACAGCAAGAACCACTTTTAAAATTATACTACAGAATCAGTCTAGTAAGGACACTGGCTGCCTCCACCACTGAAAAATTGATGCCACTGGAGACTGGATAGTCTGTCACCACCATCACCATAAACAATTATCCACTGTCCCTTGACATCAGAAACTGGATTGAAAATATCAAGATATATCTTGTCGGTGAAGCTTGGGTCCAAGTCTCAAACCCTTATTGCTAAGAAAGTTGGGAAAGGAAGCATCTGGTATTTTCAAATTTCATAGAAGCACTGGACTCATAAGGTAAGGAACTCCTCTACAGGGCAGAGGCCCAGGTAATTGGCAGCAAAAATATACATATATAAATACTCAAACCAGGCACGGTGGCTCATGCCTGTAATCTCAACACTTTGGGAGGCAGAGGGGAGAGAACTGCCTGAGCCCACGGGTTCTAGAACAGCCTGGGCAACATGGCAAGACTTCATCTCTACAATAAATCA
This sequence comes from Cephalopachus bancanus, assembly GCA_027257055.1. NCBI lineage: Eukaryota > Metazoa > Chordata > Mammalia > Primates > Tarsiidae > Cephalopachus > Cephalopachus bancanus. The sequence continues at coordinate 80,871 of JAPVLO010000617.1, forward strand.
AAAAAATTAGCCGGGCATGGTGGCGTGCATCTGTGGTTCCAGCTACTTGGAAGACTGAGGTGGAGGATCACCAGGTCCCAGCAGGTCGAAGCTGTGGTGGACGTGAGCATGCCACTACACTCCAGTCTGGACAACAGAGTGAGACTCCATCTCAAAAATAAAGAAAAATAAAGAAATACTCATTATATGTATTGATTACTCCATCTTCCACAGTTTTAATACTATGCAAAATACTACATTTCAACTAAAAGTAGAGTATCCTAGGAGAAAAGAAAAACTCTATTTAATCAAATAGCAAGTGGGCCAAAGAAGTTATAGTAATAATTCACATAGATGAATGGTGATACATGTGACCTTTTCTCAATAACTTAATACTAAACTGCTATGTAGCCCAAGTAATAACAGGTACATATAAATAGAAGCAGAGGGATAAATAACTCTGTATTAGAACAGAGAAGATACATTTGGTAAAGAAAAAACTCAAGCAGTCTCTCACAATTTCATCCATTATCCAAAAAGATTTGTATGGGCTGGGCTCAGCAACTCAGCTTGTAATCCCAGCACTTTGGAAGGCTGAGGCGAGATGATTGCCTGAGCCCATGGGCAAGTTGGTGACACCTGTCTCTACACTAAATCAAAAAATTAGCCAGGCTACTTGGAAGGTTGAGTAGGAAGGATCGCTGGAGACCAGCAGGTCGACGCTGGGGCATGAGTGTGCCACTGCACTCCAGCCTGGGCAAAGAAGTGGTATTCCAACACAAAAAAAAGAAAAAGAAAAAGAAAACAACTGAATGTAGACAACAACTTGGATGGAGTTACAAGTCTATCATACTGAGTGGTCTATCACAGAAACAAAAGAACTGAGTATCACATGTTCTCACTCATAAGCGGAACTTGAACTATAGCAATACTATAAAAAAGGGATTGGCAGTAATGTGAAACTGCTCGGGGAGAGCGGGAATGGGAGTGGCAGTAGTGGGAAACTCCCAGGAGAGGTGGGGGCGCACCTCATCAACAAGGGTACCTGCAAAGAATATTTGTATACCTAACCCTGAATTACTACCCACATAAAAAAAAATTCTAAAAAACAAACAAAAAAACTGAATTACAATAAACCGTTATAGAAACTAAATGCTACCAGAGGGGGTTCAAAGGAAAGATGTCAGGTTGGGGGTGGGGTGGGAAGCCAGGGTATAAGGATACAGGCAGAAAATGTTTTTCTGATGTTTTCTTAAGCATCCTGAATGAGAAAATGACTAGCTAATAAAAGCAGCAGGAGGAGGAAGAATGAATAAAATTAAAATACCACATCAATACAAGAAAGCTCTGCTCCCATTTATCATTCCAAACACTCATTTCAAAACAGAGGTGAAAATAAAAGCTTATATAAGTGAATATGAAATACAAGAGGAGGCTGGACTCGGTGGCTCAGCCTGTAATCCCAGTACTTTGGGAGGCCGAGGAAAAAGGATTGCCTGAGCCCACAGGTTCAAGACCAGCCTGGGCAACTTGACAAGAAGAGACATCGTCTCTACAATAAATCAAAAATTAGCTGGGCGTGGTAGCACATGCCTATAGTTCCGGCTACTTGAAAGGCTGAGGCAGAAGGATCGTCTGAGACCAGCAGGTCGATGCTGGGGTGGCCATGAGCATGCCATTGCACTCCAGACTGGATGACAGAGTGAGACTCGAACTCAAAAAAAAAAAATAAATAAATAAAAGAAGTACAAGAGGAGATGACAGCTGGTTGGATCAATGAGATTGATTTTCCTAAAAGCAAATGCAAAAATATGAGTGTGGTAGGTTACAAAAAGAAAAAAGAGACGGAATCCATAAACTTGGAATTCTCTCACCAAGAGATGAACTTCTATTTCTTTATCTCTTGCATCTATGTGCTAGCCATGTGACTTGGCTTTGGCGGTAAAAAGCAAGGGAAACAAAATTGTATCAATTCCCCCTCTGAGCTTCAAGAGGCCTTGACTACGCCCCATACTTTTTCTCTTGGGTAGGGAGATCACCATATAAATGACCCTGATGGAGCCTGCTGGAGGATGAGAAACTACAGAAGGAGGAGGCTCAGCGGTCAAACAGGCCAAAGTCTAGATCAGATCACCAGAATCAAGTAGTCAAGCATTGCATAACAACCAGGATGCGTTTTGAGAAATGTCATAAGGCAATTTCATCATGGGAACATCAAAGAGCGTACTTGCGCAAACCTAGATGGTGTTGCCTATTGCTCCTAGGTTACAGACCTGTACAGTATGTTACCGTGCTGAATACTGTAGGCAACTATAACACGATGGAAAGTATTTGTACATCTAAATACATCCAAACACAGGAAAGGTACAGTAAAAATATTATATAAAACACGGGTCCCCATTCTTTTTGGCATCAAGGACCAGTTTCGTGGAAGACAACTTTTCCATGGACAGGGTGAGGGCATTCGCAGTCATTAGAGTCTCCTAAGGAGCATGCACCCCAGCTACCTCGCACACTCAGTTCACAATTGTTTGCGCTCCTATGAGAATGCTGCTCTGACAAGAAGCAGAGCTCACCCTCTGTTCACTTCCTGTTGTGCCGTCTGGTTTCAAAGAGGTCACTGACAGGTATGGGCCCACTGCCCAGGGGTTGGGAATCCCTGATATAAATGATAAAAAATGGTACACCTGTATAAGACACTTAGTAATTGAGTTTGCAGGCCTGGAGGTTGCTCTGGGCAAGTTAGTGAGTGAATGTGAAGGCCTAGGACACATCACTGTACACTACTGGAGACTCTATAAAATACTGTACTTTAAGCTATATTAACTTTATTTTAAAATTTTTATTTCATCAATAATAAATTAACCTAACATTACCATAGCTTTTTTTGGTAAACTTGACTCTTTTTGATTCTTTTGTACTAACACTTAGCTTAAAAGAGAAACACATTGTACAGCTGTGTGCAATATTTTCTTTCTTCATATCCTGATTCTATAAGACTTTTCTGTTAATTTTTTTTCCTACTTTTTAAACTTTCTTGTTAAAAAGCAAGATACAAAAATACACAGGCCTAGATCTACACAGGGTCAGAATCATCAACATTACTGTCTTCAACCTCCACATATGCTTTTTCTTTCATAGAGACAGGCTAGAGTGCACTGCTCACAGCCTCAACCTCCTGAGCTCAAGCAATCCTCCCATCTCAACTTCCTGAGTAGCTGGGTCTACAGGTACTTGCCACCAAGCCCAGCCACTTGTATTTTTTATAAGAAGAGTGGCCTCAAGCCTGTAATCCCAGCACTTTGGGAGGCCGAGGCAAGAGGAATGCTTGAGCCCAGGGGTTCAAGACCAGCCTGGGCAACTTGGCAAGACGTCATCGCTACAATAAATAAAAAAACTAGCTGGACATGGTAGTGCATGCTGTAGTTCCAGTTACTTGGAAGGCTGAGGCAGAAGGATCACCTGAGCCCAGCAGGTCCAGGCAGCAGTGACAGTGAGCGTGCCACTGCACTCCAGTCTGGGCGACAGAGTGAGACACCAACTAAAAAAAAAAAAAAAAAAGAAAAAAGAAAAAAGAAAAAAAAGAAGTATTGTAAGCACATAAGCCGGTAACACAGTCATTTATTATCATTATCAAGTATCTTATACTGTATATAATATGTACTATACTTTATGCAACTGGCAGCACAACAGGTTTGTTTACCACAAGCACAGGAGAAATACATTTAGCTGTGACCTTACAACAACTACATTAGTAGGTGATAGTAATTTTTCAGCTCCATTATTATCTATGGGACCATCATGTTATATGCAGTTGGATCCATCACTAACCAAAAAGGTTGTTAGGTAGCACATGACTGTAGTTGAAACCAGCCTAAACTGCTGACTCTCAGAATCAAAAGTTAATAAATAGTTGTTGTTTTAGGCCATTAAGTGGAGGGCTTTGTTTTTTTTGTTTTTTGAGTCAGAGTCTTACTCTGTCACCCAGGCTGGAGTGCAGCGGCACACTCATGGCCACCGCAGCCTCGATCTGCTGGGCTCAGGCAATCTTTCCGCCTCAGCCTTCCAAGTAGTTGGAACTACAGGTGTGTATCACTGCACCTGGCTAATTTTTTGATTTATTGTAGAGGTGAGCTCTCGCCAAGTTGCCCAGGCTGATCTTGAACCCGTGGGCTCAGGCAATCCTCTCACCTCAGTCTCCCAAAGTACTGGGATTATACGCATGAACCACCACGCTGGGCCAGAGTGCTTTGTTATACAGCAAAAAATAACTCAGATAATGGTTGACTGAAAAATAGGCAGACAGGTAAGTTTCTATACCAAAAGATGTTATATTCACCACTGCAGAAATTCTAAAGCAGAGAATGTTCAGATATGCTCATCAGTATATTTCTGAAAATTTCCATAGTCTCTGCAATACTGAAAAAAATGGGTGAGAGATGCTCTGAGAAGCATCAATGTTCAAAAATTTATCAATTCTATAGTGGTTAAATTGAATTACGGTATATCTCACAATGAACTACTATACAGCAATGAGAATAAACTACATGCAAATATATGCATGACTCTCATAGGCACAAAAGTATATAATGTATAACTCCATTTATATAAGTATTAAGCACAGGCAAAACTAACTGAAGGTAGTATAGTGATTAGTCTTGGGAAGTTTGTGACTAGAAGAGGGTAAAAGGGAAGTAAGTGTCCAGGGACTAATAATGTCATTTCTAGATCTGGGTGCTAGTTAAAAGTATGTTCAAAACTGGGTGCAGTAGTTCATGAGTGTGCCACTGCACTTTGGGAGGTGGAGGCGAGAGGATTGCCTGAGTCCAGGGGTTCGAGACCAGCCTGGGCAACATAGCGAGACCTCATCTCTACAATAAATCAAAATATAAGCTGGCGTGGTAGCTGATGCCTGTAGTTTCCAGCTACTTAGAAGGCTGAGGTGGAAGGATTGCCTGAGCCCAGCAGGTCGAGGCTACAGTGGCCATGAACGTGTCACTGCACTCCAGCCTGGGAGACAGAGTGAGACTCTGACTCAAAAAAAAAAAGTGTTGAAATTGTGAACATTCACTGAGTTGTAAGCTTATAACAAGTGTATTTTCTTGTATGTGCAATACACTGTTTTTAAAAGTACATATTATTCTATGTGACAATTATTACTCCGATTTATGTATATTATTGTGCCCCTAAATGTTATTATATTTTTCAAACATACACAAAAATAGAATAGTATACACTGCCAGTAAGTTTTTTTAAATTAGTATCTCTAGTGATTTTTTTTTTTTTTTTTTTTGAGTTGGAGTCTCACTCTGTTGCCCAGACTGGAGTGCAGTGGCTGCTCCCGGCCACTGCTGCCTCGACTGGCTGACTTGCTGGGCTCTGGTGATCCTTCTGCTCAGCCTTCCAAGTAGCTGGAACTACAGGCGTGCGCTACCACGCCCGGCTAATTTTTAAAAAAATTTATTGTAGAGATGAGGTCTCACCAAGTTGCCCAGGCCGGTCTCGAACCCAGGGGCTCAGGCAATCCACTCACCTCAGCCGCCCAAAGCGCGGGATTACAGGCTGAGCCACAGAGCCCGGCTTCTAGTGATCTTTTAGCTCAATATTTCTTGATCAAATATACAGCTTTTTGAGGTTTTGTTTTTTTATTCCTAATCTATCCCTTCCTGATGCAAACATAACTACTTATCAAGCAAAAACAATTCAGGGAGGGGAAAACCCCAGAAAACAGAGTAAGCGGGCAGATGTACATATAACACCTCCAGTAGCCTTCACCAGAATCAAAGAATATTTTCCTCTACTTTCTATTTTCCAGAAGTAGTTAACTGATACATGCAGGCTGGGGAGTGAGTTTCAGGTAGCTCATTATACATAATCAAAGCCAGTTTTTCCTTTAAAAATGAATAAAATACAAGATCTAGCCAAAGTTTGCAAGCAAATGGTAAGAAAGACTCAGGAAAGAAAAGAGGATAATGACTGAAAAACAAAACTGAGCATACTGCCCTAGAAAAATGAGCACTCTCTATCTCCTGGTTAGCTCTTCCTTGTGAAAACCCCCATTAGCAAACTGGACACAGTGATGCTCTCCTGTAATCCCAGCTACTCAGGAGGCTTGAGGTTGGAGGACTGCTTGGGGCCAGGGGTTGGAGTCCAGTCTGGGAAATATCTTTTTTTTTTTTTGAGTCAGAGTCTCACTGTTGCCTACTTGTTGCTCACAGTCACTGCACAGCATCCAGTGATGAAGGCACTACATTTTTCCTTTTCTTTCTTTTTTTGAGTCAGGGTCTCACTTTGTTGCCCGGACTGGAGTGCAGTGGCACACTCACAGCTCACTGCAGCCTTGACCTGCTGGGCTCAGGTGATCCTTCCACTTCAGCCTTCCAAGTAGCTGGGACTACAGGCACATGCCAACCACGCCCAGATAATTTTTTTTTCCTTTTGTAGAGACGAGGTCTGGCTATATTGCCTGGACTGGTCTTGAACTCCTAGGTTCAAGTGATCCTCCCACCTCAGCCTTCCAAAGTTTAAGGATTACAGGTGTAAGCTATTGCACCCAGCCAGCACCATGTTTTTCTATGCTTGTACTCTTTTAGGGAAACAGCAAGTCAATAATGTCACACTCGTGAAGCCTACTTAAGTCCAAATATCTCTCTTTTTGTATTTTCAGACTGAATGGGAACATAAAACATTTTGTCCACCTATTAAGTCCAGAACTAACTGACACAAGACCTTAGACTTGAGTAAATGAAGGAACACATCATGTTTTGGGGCAGTAAGCCAATGTTATATAGTGATAATGCAATTATTATATTAGATTATTATAAAAACCCTGTCTTCCTTAAATGTATAAAATCAATGTAATTCCAATCAACAGCCCAGTTGGATTTGAGGATTGTTAAAAAACTTTTTTTTTTTTTTTTGAGTCAGAGTCTCACTCTGTCGCCCAGGCTGGAGTGCAGTAGCACACTCACATCCACGGCAGCCTTGACCTGCTGGGCTCAGGCAATCCTTCAGCCTCAGCCTTCCAAGTAACTGGAACTACAGGCACGCAGTACCACACCTGGATGATTTTTTTATTTATTGTAGAGACGAGGTCTCACTATGTTGCTCAAGCTAGTCTCGAACTCCTGAGCTCAGGTAATCTTCTCGCCTCAGCCTCCCAAAGGGCAGGGATTACAGGCACCCAGCCAAAAAACACTTTTAAAGCAAGTCTAGAAAGGACTAAAGATAATTTTGCCCTATTATAATAGTCTACCTCTTACATGGCACTTAACAATGTTACACAGAATTTGGAAAGCTTTATATATATTAATGCATTTAATCCTCACAATAACCCTAAAATGTATGCAACATAATAACCCTCATTTTTTTTGCTGGGCACAGTGGCTCATGCCTTAATCTCAACACTTTGGGAGGCAGAGGTGAGAGGATTGCCTGAGTCCAGAGGTTCAAGACTAGCTTGGGAAACTTGGTGAGACCTTGACTCTACAATAAATCAAAAAAATTAAAGAGGCTGTAGTGGCCATGAGCGTGCCACTGCACTCTAGCCTGGGTGACAGAGTCAAGACTCCTACTTAAAAAAAAAAAAAAAACCCCAAAAACAAACAAAAAAAATCCTCATTTTTCAACGAGACTAAGATCTAGAGAATTTAAATAAATTGTGCTAGTCATCTAGCTGGCAAATGGTGGAGATAACATTAACCAGGTAGACTGACCCCCACCCAAGTCAAGCTCTTAACTATCTTGCTATGCCTTATCTCAAACATTACATCTCATGGGGTCAAAAGTGTGATAAAGGCCGGGCTCAGTGGCTCAGCCTGTAATCCTAGCTCTTTGGGAGGCCAAGGTAAGTGGATTACCTGAGCCCACGGGTTCGAGATCAGCCCAGGCAACTTGGCGAAACCTCGTCTCTATAATAAATCAAAAATTAGCCAGGCATGGTAGCGCAAGCCTGTAGTTCCGGCTAATTGGAAGGCTGAGGCAAAAGGATCACCAGAGTCCAGCAGGTCCGTGATGGAGTGACCATGAATATGCCACTACACTCCAGCCTGGGCAATGGTGAGAGATTACAACTTATAAAAAAAGTGTGATATGACGAGTAATAGGTGAATGAACAGACAATGAAGCCCAGAAACAAAACCAAAGATATATATATAACAATTTAGCATATGATAAAGATAGCATCTCAAAACAATGATAGCATCTCAAAACAACTATAAATAATATTCAGTAAATGATGAAGGGACCCTCCAACTGTGTTTAAAAAAAAAAAGATGATTAGGACTTGGTGTAGTCCTCATGCCTGTATCCCAGCATTTTGGGAGGCTGAGATAGGAAGATCGCTTGTTGCCAGGAGTTCAAGACTAGTCTGGACAATACAAACAAGATCCCATCTCTAGGAAAATAAAAAAGATTATCAGTTTCCGATAGCACACCAAAATAAACAAAAGGTGGTTTAAAGAACTAAACTTAAAATCAAAATATTTAGAATAGGGAAAAAGTTAATATTTTTTTATTCTTGGGGTGAGAAAGTCATTTTTAAAGTAGAGATGAGGCCGGGTTCGGTGGCTCAGTCTATAATCCCACGCTTTGGGAGGCTGAGGTGAGTGGATTGCCTGAGCCCGTGGGTTCGAGATCCGCCTGGGCAACTTGGTGAGACCTCATCTCCACAATAAATCAAAAAATTAGCTGGGTGTGGTAGCACGCACCTGTAGTTCCAGCTACTTGGAAGGCTGAGGCGGAATTATCGCCAGAGCCCAGCAGGTCAAGGCTACGGTGGCCGGGAGCGGCCACTGCACTCCAATCTGGGCAACAGAGTGAGACTCCAACTCAAAAAAAAAAAACAAATAAAGTACAGATGAAATTTAAGAATCATTAAAAAAAGACTGACAGGCAGCGGCACGGTGGCTCATGCCTGCAATTCCAGCATTTTGGAAGGCCAAGACAGGAGGATCACTTGAAGCCAGGAATTTGAGAGCACCTAGACAACACAGCAAGACTTTGTCTCTACAAATAAATCAAAATATTAGCCGAGCGTGGTGGCAATTCCTATAGTCCTATCTACTAGGGTGGCTGAAGCAGGAGGATCGCTTAAGCCCAGGAGTTTGAGGCTGTGGTGAGCCATGACTGTGCCACTGCAATCCAGCCTGGATAACAGAGTGAGACCCTGTCTCAAAAAAAAGAACAAGGGGCAACCCATTCAGGTCTCCTCCCACTGTGGGAGCTTTTCTATCTTCTCAATAAATCCTGATTTAAAAAAAAAAAGAACAAGAAAAAAAAAAGAGTGATAGATTTCACTAGTCACAAACTTGTACAAGACCAAAACCACATAGGTAAGGTCAACAGTTCAAAACCAGCCTGGGCAACATAGTGAGATCCCCCACATCTCCACAAAATAAAGTAAAAATAGCTAGTTGTGGTAGCTCCTGCCTGTAGTCCCAGCTACTCAGGAGGTTGAGGTGGAAAGATTGCTTGAGCCCAAGAGTTCGAGGTTGCAGTAAGCACAATTACCATATAACCCAGCAATTGCATCCTTGGGCATCTGTCCCAGAGACATATAAACTTATGTTCACCCATACACACGCAAAGCCTGTGCCTGAATGTTCACAGCCATATTTTTCATAATAGTCCCAATTTGGAAACAGCCCAGATGTCCTTCAACTGGTTAATGGTAAAACAAACTGTGGTACATCCATACCATGAAATATTGCTCATCAATGAAAAGGGAAGCATTACTGATAAACACAAAAACCTGGATAAATCTCTAAGAAATTATGCTGGTTGAAAAAGCCAATCCCAAAAGGTTACATACAGTATGATTCCATTTACATAACACAGTAACATTTTGGAAGTAGAGCATGGATTAGTGGTTGCCAGAGATTAGGGATGGGGTAGACACGCATGTGTGTGCACATATGCAGGTAAAGTAGGCACGGTATAAAAGGTTAATACCAGAGATTGCTGTGGTGATGCAACTGTCGAGAATCTTGACAGTGAGGTAGACAGCCAAACCTATACTTGTAATAAAATTGTATAGAACTAAACACAAACATACACACGCAGACAAGAACAAGCAAAACTAGGCAAATCTAAATAGGACTGGTGAACTGTATCAATGCCAACATCCTGGTTGCTATATTATACTAGTTTTGGAAATGTTACTATTGAAGGAAGCTGAGTAAAGCATACGAGGGATCTCTTTGTATTACTTATTAAAACTGCTTGGCTGGGCACGGTGGCTCACACCTATAATCTCAGCATTTTGGAAGGCTGAGGTGAGAGGATTGCCTGAGCCCACACGTTTGAGACCAGCCTGGGCAACTTGGGGAGACCTCATCTCTACAATAAACCAAAAAGTTAGCCGGGCGTGGTGGTGCATACCTGTAGTTCCAGCTACTTGGAAGGCTGAGGCGGAAGGATTGCCTGAGTCCAGCACGTCAAGGCTGAGGTGGCCATAAGCATACCACTGCACTCCAGCCTGAGCAAGAGTGAGACCAACTCAAAAAAAAACCCCAAAAAGCTGCAGCCTGGTGCGGTGGCTCACAGTGGTAATCCCAGCATTTTGGGAGGCAAAGGTGAGAGGACAGACTGAGCCCAAGGGTTCAAGACGAGCCTGGGCAACTTGGCAAGACCTCGTCTCTACAATATATCAAAAAATTAGCCTGGCATGGTGGCGCGTGCTTGTGGTTCCAGCTCCTTGGAAGGCTGAGGCGTAAGGATAACCTGAGCCCAGCAGGTCAAGACTATGGTGGCCGTGAGCATGACACTGCACTCCAGCCTGGGTTACAGAGTAAGACTCTTACTCCAAAAAAAAATAGGGCAACCCCTTCAGGTTCCCTCCCACTGTGGGAGCTTTTCTGTCCTCTCAATAAATCCTGCTTTCTCAAATAAATAAATAAAGAAAAATAAAAACTGCAAGTCACTCTATTATTATCTCAATAAAACTGTCACTTAGAAGCAAACAGAAGGCCAGGTGCAGTGGCTCAAACCTGTAATCCCAGCACTTTGGGAGGCTGAGGCGAGAGGATTGCCTGAGTCCACAGGTTTAAGACCATCCTGAGCAACATGGTGAGACCTCGTCTCCACAATAAATTAAAATTAGCCGGTCATGGTAGTGTGTGCCTGTAGTTCCAGCTACTGGGAAGGCTGAGGCAGAAGAATCACCTGAGCCCAGGTGGCCAGGAGTGTGCCACTGTACTCCACCCTGGGCAACAGAGTGAGACTCCAATTAAAAAAAAAAAAAAAGCATACAGAAGAAAAATAACTAATCAAATAGCTGCAGTAAAGAGTTGACAAAACTATACTGAAACTACAATAAAGGATTTTTTTTTTTTTTTTGAGTTGGAGTCTCACTCTGTCACCCAGACTGGAGTGCAGTGGCATGCTCCTGGCCACCGCAGCCTCGACCTGCTGGGCTCTGGCGATCCTTCCGCCTCAGCCTTCCAAGTAACTGGAACTACAGGCACGCGCTACCACGCCTGGCTAATTTTTTGATTTATGGTAGAGATGAGGTCTCACCAAGTTGGCCTGGCGGGTCTCGAACCCGTGGGCTCAGGCAATCCACTCACCTCGGCCTCCCAAAGCGCAGGATCACAGGCTGAGCCACCGAGCCTGGCCCAATAAAGGATTTTTAAAAACTTAAACCTACAAGGAAGCGATAAACTAGAGAGGAGACAACAGTAATATTTTGGAACTTGGAAAGCAAATAAAGGCATGGTAACTGACTAAGCCGACATAATGATATATTGAATATTAAGCCTGCAACAGGGAAAACTTTGAACTATACCAATCAACACCACAGAATCTTCCCTCAAAAGCTCAGTAACTGGTAGTCCCAGATGACTCAAGATGGGGAACTGGTGATTTAAAATGAGTAAGATTAGCTGAAAAGTGTATAAGAAGCAATTATATCCTTAATTTCATTTCCCACTCAAATACCATTCCCCACTCAGGAGACTAAACTTTCATTCTCTGGAGAGGCTTGAATAGAGGCTCTGCGGACCAGGTGCTCCAGGCATAGGCAACGACGTGAGGGCCATACCAACGAGAAGGAAATTAAATGTGGATTTAAAGGCACATTTAATACTAAATGCTGAAGGCTAAGGCACCAGTCTTCTTTTTCACTTGGTTCAAAGAAAGCTGGCCATCAGCAGAAGACTGGAAGAGGCTTTTTTTCCCCTAAGAAATTTGGTAAACCCATGAGGAAAGACCTAAAGATATTAATATATGGGGTTTCCCAACTTAACAGTCATCTTACTGTGAAGCTTACCACAAACATTCCTGCAGATGCACTCAGATCTTCAATTATAACTTTCAGTGCTCTATCTTAAACATGTTTAAAACATGAGCAGACAACCAAGGACTACAAGACATCTGAGGAAAGCCTCCAATACCAAACATGGAGATCAGGCCAGGTGAAATGGCTCACATCTGTAATCACAGCACTTTGGGAGGCTGAGGCAGGAAGATTGCTTGAGCTCAGGAGATAGAAAGCAGTCTGGGAAGCATAGGGAAACCTCATTGCTACAAAATATAAAACCACTAGCCCAGCATCATGGCACATGCATGTAGTGCCAGCTACTTGGGAAGACAGGGAGGCTGAGGCAAGTAGGATCATTTGAGACCTGAAGTTTGAGGCTACAGTGAGCTATGGTTGTACCACTGCATTCCAGCCTGGGTGACAGAGCAAGACCCTCTTTTTTTTTGGAGTTGGAGTCTCACTCTATCGCCCAGGCTGGAGCGCAGTGACACGCTCACGGCCACCCCAGCATCTACCTGCTGGGCTCAGGTGATCCTTCTACCTCAGCCTTCCAAGTAGCCGGAACTACAGGCGTGCGATACCATGCCTAGTTAATTTTTTGATTTATTGTAGAGATGAGGTCTTGGCAAGTTGCCCAGGCTGTTTTTGAACCCATGGACTCAGACAATCCCCATACCTCAGCCTCCCAAAGTGCTAGGATTACAGGCTTCAGTCACCACGCCTGGCCAAGACCCTGTCTCTTAAAAAAAAAAAAAAAGACAAAGATCAAAACTAGCATTTCCTAAATAAGTCAACTGAGGATCAGATATCACCTAAAAATGAGATTAGTATTCACCATACTGCACACTTCATATGTTTAATAAATATTTATTAGCCGGGCTCGGTGGATCAGCCTGTAATCCCATGCCTTTGGGAGGCTAAGGTGAGTGGATTGCCTGAGCCCGTGGGTTCGAGACCCGCCTGGGCAGCTAGACCTCACTCTACAATAAATCCAAAAATCAGCCGGGCGTGATAGCGCATGCCTGTAATTCCAGCTACTTGGAAAGCTGAGGCGGAAGGATCGCCGAAGCCCAGCAGGTTGAGGCTGCGGTGGCCGGGAGCGGCCACTGCACTCCAGTCTGGGTGACAGAGTGAGACTCCAACTCAAAAAAATTAAAAAAAATAAAAAATAAAAAAAAATAAATATTTATTGAGTCAGGGTCTATTATAGGTGCTTGGGAAGTAAAGGTTCACAAAGTAACAAAACAAAACAAATCTCTGCTCTGCGAGAGCTTATATTCTAGCAGATATAGTCAGACAATAAGCAATAAAGATAATAAAGTATATATAATCAATTAGAAGATTAGTGTTTTGAGAAAAAGTAAGAGGGCAGGGTAAAGGGGAAGTGCAGAGAATGCAAATTTAAAATAGGGTGACAATTGAGTACAGGTTTGAAAGAGATAAAGGTGTCAGCCATGTTATTTATTTACCTGTGAAAAGAGAATTCTAGTAGCCAGAACCCCTTGTAAGAGTCCTAAGGATAGTAGGACTGGAGGAGCATGAGAAGGGAGAAACAGGAAATAAGGCCACAGAGGTATGGCACACAGCAAAAACAGAGCATGTAGGGGCTTATAGGCCACTGGTTTTTTTTCTCTGAATTAAAAGTAGAGCCAATAGAAGGTTCTAAGCAGAGGAGTGATATTGATTAGACAAGTTTAAAAGAACAATTTTGGCTGCTATGCTAAGATGCATGGAAGCAAGGGACACAGGTCTGACGGAGAGAAAATGGAATCTGTCACAATTTTAGAGCTGACAAGGGTCTTGGAAATAATTTTTTTCAAAGTCTTTCATATTAGAGATAAGGAACTGGAGGCCCAGGAAGTTGAGTTTTCCAAAAATCTGGAATAATCCACTTTGCATTTATATAGTCTTTTCATTTTTTTCAGGTTTATCATTTCATCCGGGCAGTTCAAAGGGTAGCTGATGGTGACATTCACTTACAAAACAGCTGGCTGAAATTAAGGACCAGGTCTAGAATATTCTTTCTCAGTAGTGAGTACAAAGCTACTAACTATCTATACAGGTAGTGAGTCTGTCATCATACCCATAATATTACAAAGTGCTAAATAACCCAAGTAATTCAGATCTTCAAGTAGAGGTGTCTCACTTCTGCTGATCTAATCCCATAGTCCCACAGCAGAGCTAAGGCTACTGAATGCAGCCCACATATGTCAAGTGGAGTGATATACATTACAAATTAGGAAAAAGAATCAGCAATTCTAAGGCAAATGGGAAACGATTTTATTCTCCATGATACTGTGTGCTCAGGTCTCCTGGAGCAGGTCTCCCTCTCCTTTCTTCCCTACCCAAGTCTTACTCTGCAAGAACTTTCTCAGATTAGAAAGCAGCTGATAAACAACTCATTCCCATAGGATGGTTGTTGATAATAGCTCATAGTATTCTCTCTCCAAGGGTATGTGTACTTTAACAGGAAACTCAAAACTATCAAATCCCAAAGGAACTGTAGTTTTGTTAGCAGTGAAGATTATTTTGAAGATCTAGCATTTCCTCAAATCACACTAAATACGTTCAGACTCAACAACTGTTTATTGATGATCTATACTGTCAGTCACAAAGATTAGTTCTTGTCCTTAAGACGCTAAGCCCAGTGGAGGAAGATCACACAGAAAATACAAGCTTTTGTTTACTGAGTGCCTGCTACACATTAGGCATCGAGCTATATCCTTTTCATAAGCAATATGTCTTGAGTATTATCCTTAGCACAATGCTTAGCAAATAATATATGTTCAATATATTGTAGCCATAATACTATAATTATTACCTTTGTAATTGCATTTAATCTTCACTTCTACTCTATGAAGTAGTTATTAGCGTTAACATTATGGATAAGGAAACTGAGGCTCAGAGGCTAAGTAATGTGCTATTAAGAGCCAGAATTCAAACTCAAGTCTGTATGACTATAATTTGTGCTATTAACTCCTACACAATATTCAATATTTCCAAAACATGAATAGAAAAGTGTCTAATTTCACTTGGAAGTCTGAGGAGTTGGCTAACAAGAATATGCTATAAAGAGAAGTGACATTTAGGCTGGATCCTGAATGACAATTCACCAAGTGGGAAAGAAATGGGGTGAGAGTAGAGTTTGTTCTAGGAAAAAGATGATGAGGAGTTGAGCAAAAGGGCAACAAAAATAGAAAAAAGGGGAAGTAACAAAAGATAGGCAGGAGCTAGTCTCTCCAAAGCCTTTGTGATATACTGAATATCAAGCTGTCAAGGATGATTCAGAAGTTTCTGGTTTGGATGACTGGGAAGAAGCATTCCCACTGATAAATTGAGAAAGCAATGGAGAGAGGAACAGTGACAAGTGGGTTTCAGGGACAAATAACAATTTTGTGAATTTGAAGTACACGAGGGGGAACCCCAAAAAATTCAGAATTATCTTTTGGAGGGTAGGCCCCTTGTAGTACAGGCTTCCTCAGTTCGGTAAAATGTTCTAGGAACATTTGGCATCAGTGTACCGGCCAGCACGGCTGTGAGAGACTGCATTCAGTTGCAGAGAAATTTTTTTTGAGTTGGTGTCTTACTCAACTGGAATGGCACGCTCACGGTCACCCCAGTATCGACCTGCTAGGCTCCAATGATCCTTCCACCTCAGCCTTCTAAGTAGCCAGAACTTCAGGCACGTGCTACCATGCCTGGCTAATTTTTTTTTTTACTTATTGTAGAGATGAGGTCTCACCAAGTTGCCCAGGCTGCTCTCAGACCTATGGGCTCAGACAATCGGCTCACCTTGGCATCCCAAAGTGCTGGGATTACAGGGTTGAGCCAGGTGCTTGGCCTGGAGAGTCTTTCAACACATTTGCCTATTTCATGATGGGTGATTTACGAGTGCACCTGCCCACACTGCACTGAGTGTTCAGTTTTTGACCAAAAACGACATGACCCCTGGGCCCCACGCTCCCTATTCACCCAAATTTTCCTGAGTGAATTTTATTTCCTTGAATGAAAAAAGTCCTCAAAGGAAAACATTTTGCTGATGTGGAAGAGGTGAAACAAACAACAGCAGAAGCACTAAAAGGCATCAAAACTGACAAGTTCAAAAACTGTGATGTGTAGTGGAAAAAGCATCTCAATAGGTATATTCCATCAAATGGAGAGTACTTTGAAGGTGACCAAAATTTAAACATGCAAGAATAAACAAGTTTTTATAAATACATTCCAGAGTTTCTGGGTCCCCTTTTGTATTTGGGACAACCAAGCAAGGAAATCTGTTAGGCAACTGGAAACCATGGTCAAATTTAAGAAACAGGTCAGGGCAGGTCATAGACATTTGGGAGTCACTGCTATGACCATAGTATTAACAGTTTGAAATAATGACCATGTAAGAGACTGACATACAGCTAGTACTAGTGCCATCTTACATATAAAGCCAGTCTTAACACTGAAACAATGCTAGACTCTGAAAATAAGCAGGGCACCCATGCCCATAAATCAACATATGCCGAACATCTCCATCGTCACATATTAAAAAGAATTGAGGATACTGGAATAAAGTATAAACTGATACCTGAGGACAAAGACAGTCTTTTAACCCCTATATCCTCAAAATACCTGACAAATTGGATTTTCAATAATACTTGAAGAGCTGAAAGCAGAATGAAGGAAGCACAAAACAGAATGTCCAATGTTATTCAGTTTAAGTAATGGAAGGAAACCAGAATCCAGTTGCTCTCAATGATGTGTGCTTTACATTCCACGGGTTTCTCTAAGCCCTCTTCCCTACTTGTACCTTAAAGGATTATATTGTTATGAAAAACATCAAAATCTCAAACAAGAGGGTGGGCATGGTGGTTTAAGCCTGTAATCCCAGCACTTTGGGAGAGGCGAGAGGATTGCCTAAACTCAGGAGTTCAAGACCAGCCTGGGCAACTTGGTGAGACCTCATCTCTACAATAAATCAAAACATAAGTCCAGCATGGTAGCACGTGCCTGTAGTTCCAGCTATTTGAAAGGCTGAGGCGGAAGGATCACCTGAGCCCAAGTTGATGCTGCGGTAGCTGTGAGCATGCCACTGCATTCCAGTCTGGGCAATGAAGTGAGACCCCGATTCAAAAAAAAAAAGTCAAACAAGAGTATAAATGTCCCCTTCAAAATTCTATATTCATAAATGTCATCTCTGAAAGTCCAAAGTTAAGTAACATCATACTCAGTAATAACAGACTGAAAATTTCCCACTAAAATCAGGAAAGTCAAGGCTGTCCATTCTTGCCACTTCTATTCAACATTGTACTAATAATTATAGCTAGGACAATTAGACAAGAAAAAAAAAAAGACATCCAGATTGCAAAGAAAAAGAAAAAGGATTTATATTTGCAGATGACATGATCTTGTATATTGAAAATCCTAAAGAATGCACACATAAAACAAACTATCAGAGTTAACAAATTTGACAAGGTTGCAAGATGTAAGATCAACATACACAAAATATTTGTATTTCTATACACTAGCAATGAATAACCCAAACATAAAACTGAGAAAACAATTCCATTTGCAATAGCATTTAAAATAATAAAATACTTAGGAATAAATTTAACAAAAAAAGTGCAAGACTTGTATATCAAAATTACAAAACATCACTGAAGAAAATTAAAGAAGTTCTAAATAAATGGAAAGACATCCCATGTTCATGGAATAAAAGACTTTATAGTTTAACACTGTAGTACTTTTCAAACTGAGTGACAGATTCAACACAATACTCTATTGAAATCCCAGCTGGTTTCTTGCAGAAATTGACAAGCTGATCCTAAAATTCATATGGAAATGCAAGGGGTTCAGAATAGACAAAACAATCTTGAACAGAGGAACAAAGGTGAAAGACTCACAATTCTCAATTTCAAAATTTAATGCAAAGATGGAGTAAATAAGACTGTAATACTGCCATAAGGATAGATATGTATGTAGATCATTAGAATAGAACTGAGAGTCCAGATAAAAACCCATACATTTATGGTCAACATATTTTCAACAAGGATATAAATACAATCCAATAGGGAAAGAAGTTGTTTCAATAAATGGTGCTAAGAAAACTGCATATTCACATGTAAAAGAATGAAGCTGGGCCCTGACCTCACACCACATACAAAACTAATTCAGAATGGATCAAAGACCTAAATTTAAGCACTACAACCATAAAAACCTTAGAAGAAAGCATAGGTATCACTCCCAGGACCTTGAATTAGGCAATGGTTTCTTAGAAATGACACCAAAAGCATAAGCAAATACAGAAAAAATAAATTGGACTTCATCAAATTTAAAACTTCTGTGCTTTAAAGGACACTACCGAGAAAGTGAAAAGACAATCTACTGAAATGGGAGAAAATATTTGCCTATCATATATCTGACAAGAGAATAGAATATAAAGATTCTTATAGTTTAACAATAAAAAGACAAATAACCTAACTAAAACACCAATGAAGAATTTAATAGGCTGGGCATGGTGGTTCATGATTGCAATTACAACACTTTGGGAGGTAGAGAAAAGAGGACTGCCTGAGCCCAGGGGTTCGAGACCAGTCTGGGTAAGTTGGCAAGACCTCATCTCTACAACAAATAAAAAATTAGCCGGGTGTGGCGGTACAAGCCTTTAGTTCCAGCACTTGGAAGGGTAAGGCAGAAGGATCGCCTGTGCCCAGTAAGTCAAGTCTGCAGTAGCTGTGAGCAAGCCACTGCACCCTAGCCTGGGTGACAGAGTGAGACTCTGACTCAAAAAAATAAAATAAGGCCGGGCTCAGTGGCTCAGTCTGTAATCCCAGCACTTTGGGAGGCCGAGGCGAGTGGATTGCCTGAGCCTGCAGGTTCGAGACCTGCCCGGGCAACTTGGCGAGACCTCATCTCTACAATAAAGCAAAAACTAGTCAGGCATGGTAGTGTACGCCTGTAGTTCCAGTTACTTGGAAGGCTGAGGCAGAAAGATTGCCAGAGCCCAGCAGGTCGAGGTTGCGGTGGCCAGAAGCGTGCCACTGCACTCCAGTCTGGGTGACAGAGTGAGACTCCAACTCATAAATAAATAAATAAATAAAATAAATAAAACAAATACATAAATAAATAATTGAATAGATAGATCTTCAAAGAGGATATACAAATGGTCAAAAAGCATATGAAAAAATGCTCAGAATCATTAGTCCTTAGGGAAATGAAAATGAAAACCACACCGGGCTCGGTGGCTCAGCCTGTAACCCCGCGCTTTGGGAGGCTGAGGTGAGTGGACTGCCTGAGCCCGAGGGTTCGAGACCCACCTGGGCAACTTGGCAAGACCTCATCTCTACAAAAAAAAAAAAAAAAAAAAACTACCTGGGCATGGTAGTGTGCGCCTGTAATTCCAGCTATTTGGAAGGCTGAGGCAGAAGGATCACCGGAGCCCAGCAGGTCGAGGATGCGGTGGCCAGGAGCGGCCACTGCACTCCAGTCTGGGCAACAGTGAGACTCCAACTCAAAAAAAAAAAAAAAAAAGAAAATGAAAATGAAAACCACAATGAGATACATCTTCATACCCACTAGATGGCTATTATGAAAAAACAAATAACAAGTGTTGTTGATGATGTGGAGAAACTGAAATTCTTGTACACTGCTAGTGAAAATGTAAAATAGTGTGGTCATTAACATTCTAGAAAATCATCTAGCAGCTCCTTACAAAGTTAAACAGTTTAGAGCAGTTCTATTCCTAGGTATATTCAAGAGAAATGAAGACATATGTCCATACAAGAACTCATACATGAGCTTTATTGATAGTAGCCAAAATATGGAAACAATCCAAATATGGTCAACTGATGAATGGATTAATAAAACTGGTACATTCATACAATGGAGTATTATTCAGTCATAAAAAGGAATGAAGTGGTTCACGTCTATAACCCCAGCACTTTGGGAGGCTGAGGTGAGAGGATTGCCTGAGCCCATGATTTGAGACCAGCCTGGGCAACTTGGTGAGAGCTCATCTCTACAATAAATAAAAAAATAAGCCAGGCTTGGTAGCATGTGCCTGTAGTTCCAGCTACTTGGAAGGTTGAGGCAGAAGGATCACCTGAGCCCAGTAGGTTGAGGCTGCAGTGGCCGTGAGCGTGCAACTGCACTCCAGCCTGGATGGCAGAGTGAGACTCCAACTCCAAAGGAAAAAAAGGAACGAAGTACTAAGACATAAAACAATATGGATTATGCTTAGTGAAAGGAATCAGACATAAAAGACTACATATTGTGTGGTTCCATTTATATGAAATTTCAAGAGAGACAAAAAGTAGATTGTCAAGGGCTAAGGAAAAAGGAGAATGGGGTTGGGACAGGGTGATCAACTAATGAGTACAGGGTTTCTTTATGGGGTGATAAAATATCCTGAAATTAAATAATGGTGATGGTTACACAATTTTGTGAATATAGCATAAACTACTGAATTGTTTGCTTTAAAAAATGGAAATGTTAATTATATCTCAATTTTTAAAAACTGTATGAGGGAAAAAAAACTTACATAACTTGTCTAGCAAACTCTTCCAAAAAAATTCAAACTATATCAGTTATGAACAGGTTCTGGAAATAAGATATTTTTTGTTTTTTTTTTTTTTTTTTTTTTTTAGTTGGAGTCTCACTATCACCCAGGCTAGAGTTGAGGTCTCACCAAGTTAACCAGGCTTGTCTCAAACCCATGAGCTCAGGCAATCCTCTCACCTTGACCTCCCAAAGTGCTGGGATTAGAGGCATGAACCACTGTGCCCGGCCCTCCTTAAATTCTTATGTCAGGCTCTTGGTCAAAGCCTACTATTAGGCAGTCAATCCTTATTTGATTTCTTCCAACCAAAGTGTTGACAATACTTCCAAAGAGTAGTTAGTGTCAGAGCCGCTAGCACAATTACTGTAGTTGGAAGCTCTCTCTCCTCAATTATATGGAGAGAATCCATGTAAAATGAAAAGAAAATCTACAATAATAACTCATCACAGCATAGACTGTATATTTTTAATTAAAATAAAATATACCTAATTAGCATCTCTCCCAATCCCTGTCCTCCCAAAAGATCATGAAGAGTATGTTAATGAAGACCTCTTTTGGAAATGCCTATACCTGATATTATAAATGTCCAAGAGTACTCTTAGACAACAGCGAAAAGTATTGTATCCCTATCTAATCTTAATGTTTACAAGGAATAATAAATAAGAACAAAATACATTTCCCTACTGGGCCAAATTTCCATTTTCTTACCACAAACCTATTAAGAATCAAAAGTAAATCTAAACATCTATGTAAATATCTAATAAACAAAAGTTCTAGACTGGTCAGTATAGAAATCCATATAGGAAATTATATAGAAAAAAAGTAGACATGTTTTTGTGCAGCTTTAACTAAAATGTTACTCTTATAGGGGAAAAAAAACATGGAAGACAGCTTTTTTTCTTTTTCTATACAAAGAAGTCACATAAGCCTGTTTCTTGACCAAGCCTATCAATGAAAGCAAATTATGTTAAGTGACATCACAGACACCTCTTTCCAAAGAGGGGAAAGCAAGTCAGCATTAAGCCATTAAAACTAACAAAACTACTCTCCCTTACACATCAGTTTAAAAAACAAACATCCAGACTTACAAAGGCCATCATCATAGATGAAGATAAAAACTTTGTTTTTTGACAAGTTATAAAAAGCTAAACACATCAATTTCATACTTCAGGGTAAGATCTTATCAAATGTAATGAAATCTAGCCAAGCAGGGCCACATCAGTCAGTTTTCTAACAGGAAAATTAAAAATGCTTAAAGGAACAAGGCTGAGATTCACAAGGTATGTATCATGTCCAAGCCAGTCCTAAACCAATAATCCCAGCCAGTTCCACAACATTAAAGAAATTCTTCTCTTGGCTGGGTATAGTGGCTCATGCATGTAATTCCAGCCCTTTGGGAGGTTGAAGCAGGATGACTGTTTGAGACCAGGAGTTAAAGACCAGCCTGGGAAAGACCCCCTACTCTAAAAAAAACTTAAAAAATTAGCCAGGTGTGATGGCATGAACCTGCAGTCTCAGTTATTCAGGAGGTTGAGGCAGGAGGATTGCCTGAGCCAGTAGGTTGAGGCTCCAGTGAGTTATGATCATGCCACTGCACTTCACCCTGGGCCACAGAGTGAAATATTATCTCTAGAGGGAAAAAAATTATTCTCTTAAGAGAAAGAATATGATAGAATTAAGTATGATTTTTCTTTTCTTCCTTTTACTTTTCTGCATGTTCCATAGTCTTTCTACAATAAAGCACTTACTACTTTTACATTATCTAAAAACTTTTTTTTAAAGCATTAATATTAGGCTTCAATACCTGAATGCTGAAACCCAATTAGTAGAAAATAATCTCAAAGAAACATAAAACCAAGTGGACAGGTTGCTGTAAATTCACAGGGTCAAGGCATTCTCACTTGCCAAGTAGACAGTTTACCCTTAAAGTATTAGAGATAACAATGCTTGTACTCTGCCCCAGTCTTCTCTCTGACAAAATAGGCTTTTGTCTAGAATCACCAGATGCCTCAGCATTAGTTAGCCAAATGCCAGGGGCCCAGAGACTAGATAACACAGCTGGAGCTTGCTACTCCCATACAGGGATTAAGAAAAAATGTCCAGCCCACAACTCTATTGAGCAAGCTTTGGCAGCTGCCAGGGCCAATAAAGAATAATGAGGGGGTCCAGAGGTATAGCTACTCCTCTTTCCCACACCAATGCTCCCTTTCCCTTTTTCCTCAGATGGCTCATTTGCTGCCAACTCTAGGCTTACCGGGCTCCTCAGTCACCATGGCTGTCCTCTTTAAAAGCCACACTGGTCTAAGCTTAGTAAAACTTAAACACTTCCAACAAACTGAGGATTCCTTGCTTAGGGTATTTTCATAAAGGTTATGAGCCTTGATTCTACATAGTTAAATTCCTTCTGGCTGTCATCTTGGCAGACCAGAATATTAATAAACTGTCCTGGAAGAGCTGTAAAAACTCAATATTAACACTGACGGAGGGATGGAAGGAAAAAAATCCAATAGGGGAAAAAAAATTTTCCCTTCAGGTCAATGCCCCGACCAAAGAGACCAGATCCAAGCTACCTCCCTGCTCCATTTCCAGCCACACAACAGTCAAAGCCAAGAACAATCCTTCCACTCACAGAGGCTTCCACAAATTTCTCTCCTCAGCCAACATTGGAGCCAGGATGAGAGACTTTGTTGGCACATGCCAGCTCTTGTTTATGAGCTGGTTACCACCTCAAAGGCTGCTTGGCCCCAGGCCAGCCCTCTCTTTACAGGATCTTTCAAACTTCAAAATGGGATCTTTCCTTGGACTCCTCTCAAGACACTGAGGTGGGTTACTTAACCTACTGCTTCCAGCTTGGGTGCTATCCAAGGACTTCTCTAGGGATACATTCTCAGGGAAGAGTCAACATCAGTAATATGAAAGGACTTTCTACCCACCTGTACGAAGTACAGAAAAACTGAAAGATGTTATATTAAAGGTAAAAGCAAACACTTTCAGAGGTAATTATAGGAAAAGGCCATCAGGGTAAGAGTCATGAGAGCAGAAGTGACCAAAATCAGGTGATCCTCTCCTTTGTTGTTACTGTATAAAGGTGGGAAGGAAGAGATCTGTTTTGGTGATCGTTCATCTTTGTTGTGTACCCAGAGCTTATTTCTGAAATCTTTTAATAGAAATTTTCCTAGGTTGAATTCCATGCCCTATTGGCAAGAAGTTGAAAGAAAACATATGGAAGTCAGATTTTTTTTGCTGCCTTGTCATCCTACTATGAGCCCCTTTCTCTTCTTCTTTTTTGAGTTGGAGTCTTACTCTGTCGCCCAGGCTGGAGTGCAGTGGCCGCTTCCGGCCATCGCAGCCTCGACCTGCTGGGCTCCCGCAATCCTTCCACTCAGCCTTCCAAGTAGCTGGAACTACAGGCGCACGCTACCACGCCCGGCTAATTTTTGATTTATTGTAGAGATGAGGTCTCGCCAAGTTGCCCAGGCGGGTCTCAAACCCACGGGCTCAGGCAATCCACTCACCTCAGCCTCCCAAAGGCGCAGGATTACAGGCTGAGCCACCGAGCCCGGCTCCCTTTCTCTTCTTAATTCCACTCCACCTTTTGGAGATTTAGGGAGAATGAAAACCCAGACATACTTAGATACAGTAACAAGTTGAAGATCCTAGTTCTCCAACTGCCTTTGGTTTTCTACATTCTATGATAACAACATTCAAAACAGAAAATCGCATATATTATATATGTACAACTCTGCACTTTCCATAAACTGAATGCAGACATGTAAATAGCAACCACATCAAGAAACAGAGTATTTTAGCAAATGATGCTCAAATGGAGGTTTTGCCCTCCAGGGGACATTTGGCAATGTTTAGAGACATTTTTAGTTGTCTCAACTCCGGGGGGAGATATACTGGCATCTAGTGGGTAAAGGTATGGATGCCGCAAAACATCCTGCAATAAAGAAGACCATATCCAAAGAAACCGAGTGCGGCGGGAGCATAGGGAAACAAAAGAAAACATGGAAGTATGTGACCATGAAGCGAATGCTTAGTCTCAGAGACCAGAGACTTAAAGAAAAGGATAGATTAAAGCCTAAAAAGAAAGAAAAGAAAGATCCCAGCACACTAAAGGAAAGAGAAGTCCCCCTTCCTGCTTATTCTTCCAGTATAATACACAGTTGGGTCCTCCTTACCACATCCTTGTTGATACCAACTTTATCAACTTTTCCATTAAAGTCAAACTGGACCTAGCGCAGTCAACGATGGACTGTCTGTATACCAAGTGTATCCCTTGTATAACTGATTGTGTAATGGCTGAAATTGAGAAATTGGGGCAGAAGTACCGAGTAGCTTTAAGGATCGCCAAGGATCCAAGATTTGAGCGATTACCATGCACACACAAAGGAACCTATGCAGATGACTGCCTAGTATAGAGAGTAACTCAGCATAAGTGTTACATTGTGGCCACAGTTGACCGGGACCTTAAAAGAAGAATCCGGAAGATCCCTGGAGTTCCTATCATGTACATTTCTAACCACAGATACAACATCGAGCGGATGCCGGATGATTACAGAGTTCCTCGGTTCTAGTTCTTCCAAGACAAAGCTTCTTTGCCTTTCTTCAATTACCTTTCTCTGTTGCCAGTTCACTAAACATGCAATAGCATGAATTATTATTCTATTCACTCATTTGCTCTATTATGAGCTGAGTATGGATAAATACACTCATTTTTAAATGCTGTTTAAAAAAAAAAAAAAAAAGATCATATCCATGACAAAGAAATGACCTAGCCCCAAATGTCGATAGTGTTGCTGTTGAAAAATCATGGATTACACCAACCCAGAAACCCTCCTGCACTTCCTCTCCAGAAAGGACTTTTACCACTAAAACGCAAGACTCTTTTGTTCTGGCAGAAAAGCTGCTGTTACATGTTGCCATGAGGAGGTGGTTCAGCACATAAATGATCGTAGATGAAACAACTCACTTGCCTGGGTGACAGTGAGACTCCAACTCAAAAAAAAAAAAATCCAAAAGTAGACTGTAAGTGCACAGTATATGGTGGTTTAGTAGTTATAGGCCAGCAACAAGTGTTTGTTGTGTTTTACTTTTTCCTTGCAGCGTCTTGTTTTTCTTTTTTCTTTTTTTTTGAGTTGGAGTCTCACTCTGTCACCCAGACTGGAGTGCAGTGGCACGCTCCTGGCCACCGCAGCCTCGACCTGCTGGGCTCCGGCGATCCTTCCGCCTCAGCCTCCCAAGTAGCTGGAATTACAGGCACATGCCACCATGCCTAGCTAATTTTCTGATTTATTGTAGAGATGAGGTCTCATCAAGTTTCCCAGGCTGGTCTCAAACCCATGAGTAAGGCAATCCTCTCCTTGGCCTCCCAAAGTGCTGGGATTATAGGCATGAGCCACTGCGCCTGGCGGATTTTTTTGTTTAATCCATATAAAATCTAAGGGAAGTGACATACAAAGAAGCAGCTTGCAAAAGATCTTGTGTATATTCAGTGGCAGTGCTGAGATTCAAACACAGGTCTAATTATAATACCTATGCTTTCATGTTAATACTATTAGAAGTTGAGAGTAATAAGGCTAAGCAAGGAAAAGTAGGGAAAAAATGGGAAGTGGTTGAAGTAAAAGCAAAGATCACTCTTTCATTGTTCATAAGTAGCATGGGAAAGGAACCCTGTCTTAAAACATGCCTCAATCATCAAATCTAACTACAGAACCAAGCCCAAGAAAGTTTCTAGACCTTCTTTCAATAGATTTTAAAACGCTTGTGTAGACATGTGTTCCCAGTTGTAGGTTTTGTATGCTCTCCTCCACAGGGAAGCACATCCTAATATGCCATCTAAGTTAGCTACCCTCTTAGTGTTCCTTAGTGATCTATTCTGAGCCTCCTTCATACAACACCGACATATTCTTCCTGGATAAGCTTACCCACTTCTATGGCACCATTTACCATTTATGTGTTCACATTAATAATCTTAAATCTTTAGATTTCCAGTTCTTCCTTACACACCCCAGATCTCAAGGGACATTTCTACTTGGTTGTTCATTATTCAACTCTCTTATCCAAATTAACTACTATTCATCCTTTACTTACTTACTCAAACTTCTTCATGGATTTTTTCCCTGATCCCTCACCTCTCCTTGGAATGGGTCAGTTCCCATTTATAGGCTTCCGGAAGCCAGATTCAGTGGCTCAGCCTGTAATCCCGCGCCTTTGGGAGGCTGAAGTGAGTGGATTGCCTGAGCCCGCGGGTTCGAGACCTGCCTGGGCAGCAAGACCTAATCTCTACAATAAACCAAAAAAATCAGTCGGGCGTGGTAGCGCATGCCTGTAATTCCGGCCACTCGGAAGGCTGAGGTGGAAGGATCGCCGGAGCCCAGCAGGTCGAGGCTGCAGTGGCCGGGAGCGGCCACTGCACTCCAGTCTGGGTAACAGAGTGAGACTCCAACTCAAAAATAAATAAATAAATAAATAAAAATTAAAAATATATAGGCTTCCGGCGCCCTATACATTTTGTTTCTTATAATTTATAACTATAGATGTATGTATGATTATTTGATTCCATTCTGTCTCCCCTACTAGACTGTGTACGTTCCAGAAAAGATAAGATCAAATCTATTTTGCTTACCATTTTATCCCCAGTACAGGCAGAGCAGCCACCTCAAACATGCCCAAGATGAAACTCATTATCTTTCCCTGAAAATTTGCCCCTTTCCAGAGTGCCCTTTATCAGTAAGTGGCCCCATCAAGAACTTGGCTCATGCCTAAAACATGGGCATGCCTCTTGACTTCTCCCCTCCAATCTCATCCCAACATGATGCCAATTACCAAGATGCCATCAACTGAACTAGAATTCTCTCAAATCCACCCACTTTGGACCTTTCCTGTAAATACTATTCTAGTCCAGCAGCTCTCCATCAATTTTTTTTTTTTTTTGAGTTGGACTCTCACTCTGTCGCCCAGACTGGGCTGGGTTAAGGCAATCCTTTTGCCTCAGTCTTCCAAGTAGCTGGAACTACAGGCATGCACCACCATACCCAGCTAATTTTTTAAAAAATTTACTGTAGAGACGAGGTCTCGCCAAGTTGCCTAGGCTGGTCTTGAATCCCTGGGCTCAGGCAATCCTCTCGCCTTGGCCTCCCAAAGTACTGGGATTACAGTATGCTAACAGCTTCCTAATTTCCTCCAATCGTGCTTGCCAACCTACTCTGCAGATAGCATCAATACTTATTCTTTAAAAGCCCCAAATCAAACACTTTAACACACAAAAAAGTGCAACAATAGTTTTCTGCAGATGTTAGGCTAAAATTCAAACCCTTTAACAAGTTTTTAAGGCCTTCTGCTATCTCACCTCCTAGCACTCCAAGCTGACCTTTTAGCATTCTCGTCCTCAATCCCTAGTCATAGTGAACAACTTCTAGTTCTTCTCTTGTCCCAAGATTAGTCATAACATGCCTTTGACTATGTTGTTCTCTTTGCCCGGCACAAGCTTCGTTTATCTAACTCCTGCTTATCCCTTTGGGTCTCTGTTCAAGCATCAGAGAGGTTAGAAATCTTTCAGGCCTGGCCTGGTGGCTCAGCCTGTAATTTCAGCACTTTGGGAAGCCAAGGCGAGTGTATTGCGTAAGCCTAAGGGTTCGAAACCAGCACAGGTAACTTAGTGAGTCCTCATCTCTACCATAAATCAAAAATTAGCTGGGCATGGTAGCGCACGCCTGTAGTTCCAACCACTTGGAAGACTGAAGTGGAAGGATTGTTGGAACCCAGCAGGTTAACACTGGGGTGACTGTGAGCATGCCACTGCACTCCAGCCTGGACGATGAAGTGAGACTCCAACTCAAAAAAAAAAAATCTTTCTCATTTCTTTTGAGGGGAGACCTTCCCTGATCCTACACTATACTCTAGTCACCCCTACTATGTGTACCCACAATACCCTACATGCTATCATAATTCATCAAAGTTTGTTATAATAACCCATTTATTTGTCTCCCCCATTATAATCCCCAATATAAACTATGTGGAGTTTATATTCACTGTCTTATTGGACAGTTTTATTATTGTTGAGACAGGGCCTTGCTATATAGCCCAGGCTAGACTCAAACTCTTGGGCTCAAGAGATCCTCGCAAGACATTGTGACTCACACCTGTAATTCCAGCACTTTGGGAGGCCGAAAGTGAGAGGATTGCCTGAGTCCATCCATGGGTTTGAGACCAGCCTGGGCAACTTGGCGAGACCTCATCTCTACAATAAAAAAATAAATAAAAATTAGGCGAGCATGGTGGCATGCGCCTGTAGTTCCAGCTGCTCAGAAGGCTGACATGGAATGATTGCCTGAGTCTAGCAGGCCAAGGCTATGGTGGCAGTAGGCATGCCTCTGCACTCCAGCCTGGACAACAGAGTGAGACTCTGACTCAAAAGAAAAAGAGGAAAAAAAAAGGCGATCCCCAACTCAAAAACAAAAAACAATAAAAGTAGCTAATGCTATTATTAAAGCAAGAAGCTTAAAACTCCCAATTAAGTAAGATTGAAACGCTGGGCTCGGTGGCTCAGCCTGTAATCCCGCGCCTTTGGGAGGCTGAAGTGAGTGGATTGCCTGAGCCCGTGGGTTCGAGACTCCCCTGGGCAACTTGGTGAGACCTCATCTCTACAATAAATCAAAAATCAGCTGGGCGTGGTAGTGCGTGCCTGTAGTTCCAGCTACTTGGAAGGCTGAGGCGGAAGGATCGCCAGAGCCCAGCAGGTCCAGGCTGTGGTGGCCGGGAGCAGCCACTGCACTCCAGGCTGGGCGACAGAGTGAGACTCCAACTCAAAAAAAAAAAAAAAAGATTGAAACAAATAGATCCAGAAAAACATCATTAAATAAAAAGTTTTCAGAGTAGGGGGATAGGGTGATAAGAAACTGATATAGTACAAGGGACTGCTGTAACCCAGCGCAAATTTTGTATCAGGATCATCCTGACAGTTGGTAAGTTAAGATTGGACTTATTATTCAGTAGTCTGTAATATTAACTTTGGAAATAGTTCTGAAAGATATAGAAACATTTAAGCAGGATAAATTCAATTATAAGGAACCATCCCTAAGATCAATATAAGATTACTTTTTAAAAATTATTTTAAGCCGGGCTTGGTGGCTCAGCCTGTAATCTCAGCACTTTGGGAGGGTGAGGTGAGTGGATTGCCTGAGCCTGTGGGTTCAAGACCCACCTGGGCAACTTGGTAAGACCTCATCTCTACGATAAATCAAAAATTAGCCAGGCGTGGTAGCGCGCGCCTGTAGTTCCAGCTACTTGGAAGGCTGAGGCGGAAGGATCACCGGAGCCCAGCAAGTCGAGGCTGCGGTGGCTGGGAGCGGCCACTGTACTCCAGTCTGGGCAACAGAGTGAGACCCCAACTCAAAAAAAAAAAATTATTTTTGGCTGGGTTAGGGTGAGGGTTAGGGTTAGTATTATTTGTTTCTTTCTTGACAGGTATCATTTAGACAAAAGATATCATCTCTTGCTAACAACATATAAATTATCATTATCTCAAGTTCCTAGTCAAAAGCATCCATCTCTAGCGGTGATAAATCAGTCATTTGCTATTTTTCCGGCCAATAGCAAGTATATAAGTGGTAGGAAAAGTACTAAGATTTGTTTAGTTATTAAAAATAAAAACATCTCAGGCCAGGCTTGGTGGCTCAGCCTGTAATCCCAGCGCTTTGGGAGGCTGAGGTGAGTGGATTTCCTGAGCCCACGGGTTCGAGACTCGCCTGGGCAACTTGGCGAGACCTCATCTCTACAATAAATCAAAAACAATTAGCTGGGAGTGGTAGCGTGCGTCTGTAGTTCCAGCTACTTAGAAGGCTGAGGCGGAAGGATCGCCGGAGCCCAGCAGGTGGAGGCTGCGGTGGCCGGGAGCGGCCACTGCACTCCAGTCTGGGAGACAGAGTGAGACTTCAACTCACAAAAAAAAAAAAAAAAAATTAAAACATCTCATTCAAGCACCAGAGGAAGAAAAAAATAAATAAAAAGTTTATAATATTCTTCACCATCACAAAGCCCAACCCTACTACCTCTTCCACTCTTACTAATGCTACCTTCCCAATCTCTCACGCTGCTCCCAGCTCCAATTCAACAAGTTTTCACCAGTGTCAAAATTCTATGGGGATAGGGGAATAGAAGAGATTAAAGTGGGATTTGCCTGGCCCTTTTTTCTTGTTTTGGGTTATTAGATACAAAACAGGAAGGAGGATGAAGTATAACTAGAGAATAAAAACAAATGAGAAGGCCTGGCGCAGTGGCTCACACCTATAATTCCAGCACTTTGGGAGGCTGAGGTGAGAGGATTGCCTGAGCTCACAACTTGGTGAGACCTCATCTCTACAACAAATCAAAAAATTATCCAGGCATGGTGGTGCGTGCCTGTAGTTCCAGCTACTTGGAAGGCTGAGGCAGAAGGATCACTGAGTTCAGTAGGTCGAGACTGTAGTGGCCGTGAGTGTGCCACTGCACTTCAGCGTGGGCAACAGAGTGAGACTCCAAATCAAAAAAGAAAACAAATGAGAAATCTGAAAACTTAGTTAGATATGAAAATGTCATTGGGGTATTATTTTCCAACTATCTTCCCAAAATTTTCTCTGCCCTGAATGCTACTTCAGGTGACTAATCTAGCACAATCTAGGGATAGGTAGTTCTATCTAATTTGTCTTCTAAACAATAGTCAACGTTTTCCTTTGTGATAAGTTCTAAGGGGGTAATTAGAGAATTGAGAGGTGACATTCTAATTTTCTTCTTGAGTTTCATTCTTGTCACCTACGCTGGAGTGCAGCATCACAATCATGGCTCACTGCAGCCTTGACCGCCTAGGCTCAGGCGATCCTTCCACCTCAGCCTCCCAAGTAGCTGGCACTGCAGGCATGTGCCACCACATATAGCTAAGTTGTTTTTTTTTTTTTTTTTTGTAGAGACAAGGCCTGCTATGTAGTCCAGGCTGGTCTTGAACTCCTGAGCTCAAGCAATCCTCTCGCTTTGGCCTCCCAAAGTGCTGGAATTATAGCTGTGAGTCTGGCCAACATCATTTTAAGCTTTAAGTCTCCTCTATCCTACCCCTCTCCCCATTTTAAAAGAAGCTCCATTACATAAAGTCTGAGGGGCAAACACCAAGAGTTTCCCAATCAATAAGCTAAGAATTTCTGTGTCTGGGAGCTTTTCCCTGACCAAACTGCTTTCCAGGGAGAAGCAAATTGTACTTTCTTTTTTCCTCAGTGATGCTCTATTGGCCTACACCCAGAATCATTTTTATTCAGCTCTTCAATATGAAAACTTTTTCCTCTCCAGTCCTCTGGGGCAATTATAATATCTTGTCCAAGACATTTAGTATACAGCTAAAAGTATAGTACTGGCATCAAGACTTCAAATAAGGCATACTATTCACAGCAATGCCATTTCTAAGCAGTAGCAACAGTGATTTTGAACTATGGGTTAAAAAAATCTCATTGTCAAAAGTAGTACAGTTGGTTTTTTTGGTAACAGACAATGCTCTGTCCAGACTATACTGAAAGCCCAAGGTAGAACATAGAAACAACTGCTTTTTCCTGGCTAATTATTTTCATTTGAGGAGGAGAGAGGAGCCTTCCCTAAATCTGTGTAACTAAATAGAATTCCATCTACTTAAGATAATACCAATATCAAATGTATAAGTGGATTTCAGAAATAATAAAAAATAATTAAAACAACAAGATTTTTTTTAAAAGCATGGTTTAAACCAGGCATGGTGATGTGCACCTGTAGTACCAGCTACTCAGGAAGGAGGCTGAGGCAGTAGGAATGCTTGAGCCCAGAAGTTTGAGTTCTAGCTTGGGCAGCATAGTGAGACTCAGTTTCTACACACAAAAAAGCATGGTTTAGACTCTAGGTGAAAGTCAGAAAAGACCAGAAAGTGAAGGGTACACATGAAGGACCTAAGGCAATGGGTCTAAGAAAGACAATATTCTCAGGAATATTTATGTTGGTAAGAGAATAGCTCGATTTGCCTACAGGATGGTTCTTGTTCAACTCAAGGTTGAGCAGAAATAG
Source organism: Cephalopachus bancanus (assembly GCA_027257055.1). NCBI lineage: Eukaryota > Metazoa > Chordata > Mammalia > Primates > Tarsiidae > Cephalopachus > Cephalopachus bancanus. Next base: position 113,705 of record JAPVLO010000617.1, read on the forward strand.
TCATATTTCTTCTGTGACCAGGAGATCATAAAGAGAAGGAATTTGTGGGCATTATGAGGAACATGAAAATTGGAATTGAAAAGTAAATACTGCAAAAGAATAATCATTATATTAAGCTGTATTTATTCCATGAACCTATGAGTTTCCACTATAGAGAGAATCTGGATCCCAAATTTCTTCTGTCATAAAATGATAAGTAGATAACCAGATATACATTTAACGTATGAAATTAACTATATGTAGCTGACAAGGAGGGAAGAGGAGGGGAGGGAAGAGGAGGGAAAGGGCAGTGGGAGGAAGGAGAGAGGAACAGCCAATTTCAGTGGTTTGGGTCTCACAGCCATTCTAACTCATTGAGTTTTGCACTAGAGGGAGCCAGGAGATGAGAGACTTGAACTGGCATTTAATCTGGTTTCTACTCCCATGTGCCTCTCATAGTATAAGGATTTCACTAGGCTTTGAGTAATTCTAGTATTTACAAATACATTTTTCATTCATACAGTCCCTGAACACAAGGCGGTGTTTTACATGGGGACCTCAAGTGAAAAAATAATGGTTTGTCTCAATGCTAGAGAAAAAAATTGGCTGCGATGAATTTATGAACCAGTATATCAATCTCTAACATGACGTCATCCTAAATAATTCTGTAGGTAAATTCTTTTTTTTTTTTTTAATGAGTCTCACTGTCACCCAGGCTGGAGTGCAGTGGCATGCTCACGACCACTGCAGCCTCGACCTGATGGGCTCAGGCGATCCTTCCGCCTTAGCCTTCCAAGTAACTAGAACCACAGGCACGTACTACCATGCCTGGCTAATTTTTTGATTTATTGTAGAGATGCAGCCTCACCAAGTTGCCCAGGCTGGTCTCAAATCCCTGGGCTCAGGCAATCCTCTCACCTCCGCCTCCCAAAGTGTTGGGATTGCAGGTGTGAACCACTGTGCGCGGCAGCTGGTAAATTCTGATTGAGAGCTTCAATCTGGTTTAATCTGGTTTCCACCGGTTTAATCTGATTAACCACTTTGACTTTAGACACTCTACTGGATGTTCAGGAACCTGCACAGTGATGGGATTAAGATCTAGTCTAATACGGTGTATATAAATGTGTATGATGTATATAAACTCTGTATGATGGCCTTCCCTCACATCTGCCAATTTGTTTTCCTCCTATTCAGTGTTGTATACATCTGAGATACTTCAAAACCTAAAAAGAAGTATCCACCTGAAATACAGATTAGCTGGGCTCATGCCCATAACTCCAGCACTGTGAGAAGCTGGGGTGGGAGGATCACTTGAACCCAGAAGTTCGAGATCAGCCTGGGCAACATAGCCAGACCTCATTTCCATACACACACAGGCACACACAGACACACAGGCACACACACACACACACACACACACACACACACACACACACACACAAACCAGGTGTGGTGGCTACTTGAAAGGCTGAGGTGGAACAATCACCTGAGCTCAGCAGGTCAATGATGAGCTGGGATCAGTGCCAGTGCCCTCTAGCCTAGGTGACAGAGTGAGACCCCAATACAAAAAATAAAAATAAATTCTGAGAGCACAGATGACACATGTACCAGCACTAAAACCCATATTTTAACTTTTATTCTGAGAAGTTAAGATTAAATAATTATCATTTTGCCCAAATACAACATTCTAGACTTTTTTTTGGCGACAGTCTCACTTGACACCTATGATGGAGTGCAGTGGTATGATAGGTTCACTGCAGTTTCAAACTCCTGAGCTCAAGTGATCCTCCTGCCTCAGCCTCCCAAGTAGCTGTGACTTACAGGCTTACGTCGACTTTTACTGGGACAAGGTCTTGTTCTGTTGCCTAGACTGATACGACTTCTGTCCTTAAGTGATTCTCCTGCTTTAGCCTCTTAAAGTGTTGGCATTAAAGGCAGAACCACTGTATCTGGCTACATTGTAAGTATGAGTTTGCCGCATATTCCAAGTATTTATCTCTGATAACAATTAACATTACAATTGCTCCTTTTAGGTATAAAGACTTAAAATCTCAGCAGGAAATATTTTATACCTAAAAACATTTAATTCTCTATATGACTTCAAAGAAATTGTGTTTAAGAAAACAACGAAGAACGAAGAGATAAGGGGCTTCTATTTCTGTGAGGTGATGCTCTCTCTTCCTAAAATTGCATGTTTAATTTGAAGATGTCCAGAAGCAGACTCAGGAATAAGGTCATTTTTGCATAGCTGCATTATTTTTTAGGATGTCATGAACTTCCAGAAAATTAGGAACACCTATTATCCAATATAAGCACAGAAATACATTCACAAAACAATGAGAAAAGAAATTGTTTTGGAGTTGGCAATAAATTTTCATTATCCAAACCTGTCTTCTGCTCCTCTCTAATTTACATGGGAAAAAAAAATCACAATTGACCCATATATGGCAAAATATCTAGTCATAAGAATGTTGTAGCCGGCATGGTGGCTCACACCTGTAATACCAGTACTTTGGGACGCTGAGGTGGGAGAATTGCTTGAGGCCAGGAGTTTAAGTAAGACCAGCCTGGGCAACATAGTGAGACCTCATTGCTACAAAAAAAAAAAATCCAAAAAATTAGCCGAGCAACCCCTTGGGGTCCCCTCCTACTGTGGGAGCTTTTCTGTCCTCTCAATAAATTCTTCTTTCTAAAGAAAAAAAAAAAGCCGGGCTCGGTGGCTCAGCCTAATCCCGCGCTTTGGGAGGCTGAGGTGAGTGGATTGCCTGAACCCGTGGGTTTGAGACCCGCCTGGGCAACTTGGTGAGACCTCATCTCTACAATAAATCAAAAAATTAGCCGGGCGTGGTAGCGCACACCTGTAGTTCCAGCTACTTGGAAGGCTGAGGCGGAAGGATCGCCAGAGCCCAGCAGGTGGAGGCTGTGGTGGCCGGAAGCGGCCACTACACTCCAGTCTGGGCGACAGAGTGAGACTCCAACTCAAAACAAAAAAAGAAAAAAAAGAAAAAAAAATTAACCAGGTGCAGAAGTACATGTCTGTAATACCAGCTACTCAGTAGGTGGAGGCAAAAGGATCCAGAAGCTTGAGGCTGTGGTGAGCCGTGATCATGCCCTGTACTCCAGCCTAGATGACAGGTGAGACTTTGACTCAAAAAAAAAAAAAAATTGCCAGGCACAGTAGCTAATCTGAGCAGTTTGAGAGGCCGAGGTGAGAGGATTGCCTGAACTCACAGGTTTGAGATCAGCCTGGGCAACATGGTGAGATGTCGACTCTACAATACATAAAAAAATTAGCTTGGCATGGTGGCATGCACCTATAGTTCCAGCTACTTGGAGGGCTAAGGTGGAAGAATCAGTGAAACTCTTGACTCAAAAAAAAACAAACAAAAAAAACCAAAAAAAAAACCCAGGGAATTTTGCTCAAATTTGTCTAAAAAATTCTGGATAATAATTCAAAACTGAATTAGTAACACTGACATGGATGCTCTATCTTTTTTTTTTTTTTTTGAGTTGGAGTCTCACTCTGTCGCCCAGACTGGAGTGCAGTGGCCGCTCCCGGCCACTGCAGCCTCGACCTACCGGGCTCCGGCGATCCTTCCGCTTCAGCCTTCCAATTAGCTGGAATTACAGGCGTGCGCTATCACGCCCGGCTGATTTTTTGATTTATTGTAGAGATGAGGTCTCGCTGCCTAGGCGGGTCTCAAACCCGCGGGCTCAGGCAATCCACTCACCTCAGCCTCCCAAAGGCGTGGGATTATAGGCTAAGCCACTGAACCCGGCGGATGCTCTATCTTAAAGGCTCATAATCAGAAATGTAATAATTAATTCTCCTAATTAAGGTGATAACCCCAACATAAGCATCCTATAGACTAAGGAATGAAAAAGGAGCACTGAAGGAGAATCTTAAACATGGTATAAGATACTTGAGAAATTCATGACCTCTAAAGTACAATATATAGCTCCATCTATATGGCAAAAAGCAAGGACAATTTCAAGAGTTCACTGGCTACAGGAGTAATGGGAACTCCTAGAAGCAGTATAATGAAGTTAAAGTCCTTTTCACATGGTATTGATTTATAACCAAGAGGAACACAAAAAGCCCCTGATGAGCTTTTTTTTAAAAAAGTACATGCCTGGAGTCTCTTACTCCAAAGATTTTACTTCAGTAGGAAACTTATACTTTGTAAAAGCTCCAGAAATGATTCTGATATGCACCCTAAGTTAAGAAGTCTCAGCACCAAGTGACTCTGTGGCTTGAATGGTAATTTTGCTAATATTATGCTAATTTGGTTGGTATAAGTATGATGACTACGCATACCTGCTTTCTTCAACACTCTGTACCTTTCACTATGGTTTGATTCAATGCACAGCAAAGCACCTGACTTATGAATAAACATATAAACCAGAAAACATCAACTCTAAGCTGGGTGAGTTTGGTAGTTTTGTTTTAGTTAGGGTCTCACTGTAACCCAGGCTGGAGGGCAGTGGCACAATCATGACAGCCTTGATTTCCTGAGCTCAGGCAATCCTTCCGCCTCGGCCTCCCAAGTAAGCTGAAACTACAGGTGCATGCCACCACACCTGGCTAATTTTTTTGATTTTGGTCTCGCTATGTTGCCCAGGCTGGTCTTGAACTCCTGGGCTCAAGCAATTCTCTCACCTTGGCCTCCCAAAGTACTAGGATTACAGTTGTGAGATACCACATCTGACCCGGTTTTTGTTGTTGCTGTTTTTTACACCATGGGATAGGTACAAGTTTATGAAAAACATTTTACAAAGAAAAGGACTCATTACTAAACAAAAACAGAGCCCATGAAAAGATTTAATGCCCAAGTCTCTAAGGATATCCTTTCTCCTTAATTTCACAATGACCTTGTACTCATAGCTAAGAATAATAACATCAACAGCTGACATATATTGATTACTTATTATATACTAGGCACAGTGCTGAGTGCTTAACCTCCTTTATCTCAATTAATCCTCACAATAATACTATGAAGTCAATACTAATATTTACTTCCACATTACAGATGGGAAAAGTGAGGCTTTTTAAATCATCCTTTCTGCTCTTCTGCTCTCAAAGTCCCAAACCCTTAGACATTCATTTCAATTTGAGGTTCCTGTTAGTCTGTTCACAAAGAGAAAAAAATATATCTGGATATCACTCAAAGAAAAAAAAATCATACTTATCGTCCAGATTTACTTTTTACCCCTTCAAGTTTTTGGTAAATTTCATTTTCACTATTAGAGGAAAGGGTGCTCAATAGCGGAGCTCAAACTTCGGTGTGTATAACAATCAAAGGACAGCTAATGTCAAAACGCAAATTGCTGTGGCTGAAGCCTAGAGTTTGACTTTGGAGCTTGGGATGAGGTCTGGGATTTGAACTTCTAACAAATTCTCAGAAGCTGCAGATACAGGACCCACTGCTTTATACGAAGGGAAAAGGAGGTACTATGACTAATCCCCTCTTACCTTAGCTATCATCTCCTGTGAAAACACTTCTCCACAGAGTACTTTCAACAAACAAGACACTTAGGTTTTTAAAACACCTCCAGGATTTGAAAGCTAAAAGATTTCTTCTTTTTTTCCCACTTCACAAAGGCTCTGATACTACCACTAACATTAAAGCAGTGGAAATCCAGAAAAAGGATAAATAAATTCAATAAAGGAAAAAGAAAATCCAGATAAAAACAGAATGCTCAGCCTGTAATGCCACGGCCTTTGGGAGGCTGAGGTGAGTGAATTGCCTGAGCCCGTGGATTGGAGACCCGCCTGGGCAGCGAGACCTCATCTCTACAATAAATCAAAAAATCAGCCGGGTGTGGTAGCGGCTGCCTGTAATTCCGGCTACTCGGAAGGCTGAGGTGGGAGGATCGCTGGAGCCCTGCAGGTCGAGGCTGCAGTGGCCGGGAGCGGCCACTGCACTCCAGTCTGGGTGACAGAGTGAGACTTCAACTCAAAAAAACACAAAAAACCAGAATGCTTGATAAACTTTGCTCAAGAAGCTCTTACGTTGACATTTTACTTCTTCAGCCTGAAGAGTCTTTCCTTTGGGCCTCCTCGGGCAAGAGAGATGCCAAAAGCAAAAGAAAGTAGATTGTTTTGTAATATCAACTCCCCCCAAACAAAGACCAGCACTTAAAATACTACAAAATTTTGCCCCTTTACTTTATGCTACATTGATGGGGGGAAAATTTTTTTTTTAAAACTTTCCCTATAAACAGAAAATCTCAAAATGCTCTAAATTTCTCCTGTCTCTTTTTTATCACACTGTCCTCCATCTCAAAAGTGCTATTTCTCTAACCTAAAATGGACTCAAAGTCTACACTTTCTGAGGTAACTTAAATATTGATTATGTCAATGTCATCTAGGATGAACGACTTGAGGGAATAGGATTTGTTAAAAATGTCTCCTCAGCTAGCTAAGGAATCTTTTTGTGTGGGTGCTCTCAACCATGACTAAACTATGACTAAACTGTACCAAGAGAAATATATTTTAAAATATTAATATGGTCTGGCACCTTCCTGATGCTAATGCTTCCAGGCCCACCCCAATGGCACAACTGGGAAATTAACTGAAGGAAAAAAGCAATCTTCCCGCTGTCTTCTTCAGATGCTCCTCCTCCACAGCTTTGCCATGCAGACTCATTCTATTCATATCCACAGAGATAGAACACGCTCACACACACAAATAACTCTCTGCAGGAACCAAAAATCAAAGCCTAACCCCATGGTTTTTAAGTGAGCAAGTCCAATTTCCTTCTTTGTAGCTCTTGACACATGCTGGCTGGGAGCCGTCTGGATTTTTTCTGCCTTGTTCCTGCACCAGAAGGCTCTGCACTGCAGGTCAGGGGATGATAAGGAAATGAACAGTGTAATTTCCAAGGCCTCTGAACATGGCCCTGTCAGCAGCTCTGGAGGCGGGTTACTCAAGCATGGCTTGAAGAGTGAAAACCACAGAGAGGAGGGCTCAGCCAGCCAGCAGTGGCAGGATCTCAGCTGTGTATGTTACTGCCACCTCCAGCCTGAAAGCCCAAGCCCTGCTGCCTCTCTGGATGAGCTCTGCTGGTAAAAGCTCTTATACCCAAATGGCAAAAATACAAGTTCACACTAGGGGAGGAAGATTAAGAACTAGGACTTGGATTTTCCATGCACTCTTGTGTAGAAACAAAAACACTCCATGTTCTTCCAGCATCCATGAGACTGTATGTGCTGGCAAACCCATGGTAACATTCATCCAACACACCCAACCCCACACCAGGGACATGGCCAGAAAGGAAACTCAATTCATATGAAGTCTGAAGTTCAATAGGCCACTTCAATAATATCCCTTGAAGCCAATTTTTGGTCTCCCCCCCACCAATTATGACTATCAGGGGTTTTAGAACACATCGTCGCCATGCAAATTTCCCAAGCTAGGCTTGGAACTTCTGAGCATAATGCTGAAAATCTTAGCCAACATGTTTATCTATATATACTGGGCTTCCTGTACAGTGAAATGTTGTTATATTTCAGTCTATTGCCTAGGGCAGACTGAGATGTATTTCAGCTCACGTTTTGCTTTTTTTCTAGAATTAATTCAATGCTTCCTATGTGCCATAAAATAGAATTTATTCAATGCTTCCTATTTTATATGAATTCACTAATTTAATCTCACAACAATCTTATGCAAGTGCTACTGTTTTCCTCCTTTTGCAGCTGAGAAAACTGAGAACGAGCAATTAAGTAACTTGGTTAAGATCACTCAGCTAGTAAGTGGCAGAGTTGGCTTTATACAAACACAGGTAGTCTGGCTCCAGAGTTCACACTCTTTTTTTTTTTTTTTTAAGTTGGAGTCTCTGTTGCCCAGGCTGGAGTGCAGTGGCATGCCCCTGGTCACCGCAGCCTTGACTTGCTGGGTTCAGGTGATCCTTCTGCCTCAGCCTTCCAAGTAGCTGGAACTGCAGGCATGCCTCACCACGCCCGGCTAATTTTTTGATTTATTGTAGAGATGAGGTCTTGCCAAGTTGCCCAGGCTGGTCTTGAACCCATGAGCTCAGGCAGTCCCCTCACCTCAGCCTCCCAAAGTGCTGTGATTACAGATATGAGCCACCATGCGCAGCCTTTTTTTTTTTTTTTTTTAAGTTGGAATCTCACTCTTTCATCCAGGCTGGAGTGCAGTGGCACACTCACAGCCACCCCAGCGTCGACCTGCTGGGCTCCAGCAATCCTTCCACCTCGGCCTTCCAAGTAGCCGGGACTACAGGTGCATGTGCTACCACGCCCGGTTAATTTTTGATTTTTTTATTGTAGAGACAAGGACTCACCAAGTTGCCCAGGCTGGTCTCGAACCCGCGGACTCAGGCAGTCCACTTTCCTCGGCCTCTCAAAGTGCTGGAATAAAGGCTGAGCCTGACCCAGGGTTCACACTCTTAACTACTGAATTATACATAAAAATTGATGAAAAATTTAAGTTTAGAAGGCTGGTGCCGGGCTCGGTGTCTCAGCCTGTAATCCCGTGCCTTTGGGAGGCTGAGGTGAGTGGATTGCCTGAGCCCGCAGGTTCGAGACCGGCCTGGGCAGCGAGAGCTCACCTCTACAATAAATCAAAAAATCAGCCGGGCGTGGTAGCGCATGCCTGTAATTCCGGCTACTGGGAAGGCTGAGGTGGAAGGATCGCCGTAGCCCAGCAGGTCGAGGCTGCGGTGGCCGGGAGCGGCCACTGCACTCCGGTCTGGGCGACAGAGTGAGACTCCAACTCAAAAAAAAAAAAAAGTGGAAGGCTGAGGCGGAAGGATCGCCGGAGCCCAGCAGATCGAGGCTGCGGTGGCCGGGAGCGGCCACTGCACTCCAGTCTGGGCGACAGAGTGAGACTCCAACTCAAAAAAAAAAAAAAGAAGGCTGGTGTTTTAAATGAAAAGTGGCCCCCAATGCCCATCTTATAAAGAAAATTCACAAAGGTTTTCAAACTTTTATATAGCAATTATCTGGAGAGATTTCTGGAAGTATAGATTTCTGGGCCCCTGTTCTCAAAACTTATTTAGCAGATTTGGGTTAAGGCTTAAGAACTTGCATTTTTGATACTCTGGTGATATAATGCACATGGTTTTATGGGAGATGTTTATAGGAACTTTGCTCTAGGTAGTAAACTGAAAGCTCCTCAAAAAAGTAGGGACTATCTCTGTTTTATTTACTCATGTATACCTACCACAAAGTAGAGTATCTAGAATCTAAAATCCACTCAGTTAATGTACTGAATTAATGAAAAGTGATAATAGTATCCAACAGTGTATCTTTTTTTTACAAAACACCTAATAATATCCATAATACATTTGAAGGTCTGCCTATTTAGTAATGTATCCAAGTAAGAAGCACGTTAGAACAGGGGTGTTTTTAACTGCTGTTGCCAAATAAAGAAGGAACTAGCAATGCCTTGATGATTATAATGAAAATTTGGCTGAAGGAAATATTCCAAAACACACATACAGAACACATATAGAAGTTAAGCTCAAAGTAGCAGGTGTTTATTTATTTATTTATTTATTTATTTATAAAGATGAGGTCTTACTAGGTTGAGGTCTTGCTAGGTTGCCTAGAGATAAGGTCTCAAACTTCGAGCTTCAAGGAATCCTCCTGCCTTTGCTTCCCAAAGTGCTGGGATTGCCAGGCCCTGAAGTAGCAGCTTAAAAGTAACTTTCCTTCTTTGTATATAACAGGATAGTTTTAGCTTCAGCTGTAGATGGTTATTCTTTGCAAACATCATCACCTTATCTAAGAACCTCAAACTCAAAGATCATTCATTTATTTACTGAGTGTCTACAGTGTTCAAGTCACCATAAAAAACAAGTGAACACAGTACTGGAGTATCTGGGCACTCACTTTCAATGTTTCTAAGGTAGGCTTTAAAGTGGGAAAATTAGCCAGGCGTGGTGGCACATACCTGTAATCACAGCTACTTGGGAGGCTAAGGTGGGAGGATCACTTGAGCCCAGGAATTCAAGATCAGCCTGGAAAACACAGTAAGACCTTGTCTTTCTTTTTTTTTAATCCTTCAATTAGTTTTATTCTTTCTTTTTTTTTAATCCTTCAATTAGTTTTATTCATGTAATAGTCCATAGTTTTTATTTTACTTCCATTAAATGGAATAAAAGCATGATTCTGGCCAGTGAGGGGAGATAACCTTGATGTTGACCTACCCTAAACCTAGTATGAATTCTGAAATCCTTCTCACTAATCATAGCAATTTCTCCTTCCACTTCTTCATCTCTGCTTTCCTCCAGAACATGTTAACCTTATCTTAAAAATAAAATAGCAAGCTGGGCTCGGTGGCTCAGCCTGTAATCCCAGTGCCTTGGGAGGCTGAGGTGAGTGTACTGCCTGAGCCTGTGGGTTTGAGACCCACCTGGGCAACTTGGTGAGCCCTCATCTCTACAATAAATAAAAAAAACTAGCTGGGCGTGGTAGTGCGTGCCTGTAGTTCCAGCCACTTGGAAGGCTGAGGCAGAAGGATCGCTGGAGCCCGGAAGGCTGAGGCGGAAGGATCGCTGGAGCCCGGAAGGCTGAGGCTGCGGTGGCCGGGAGCGGCCATTGCACTCCAATCTGGGCGGCAGAGTGAGACTCCAACTCGAAAAAAAATAAATAAATAAATAAATAAAAAAAATAAAATAAAGTGGGAAAATGGAGAATCCCTCATGACAGTTAAAGATTTGTTAAGACTCCCAGAATAACAACATGCTATAAGAACTTGGTATCTGGAAACCTGGTTTCTATGCCTGGCTTTGCCATAGACTACCTGTGAGATCCTGGGCATGTCACATGTCCTCCCTGGTCTTAATTTCTTCTTCTGTAAAATGAGAAATCTGGCCGGGCTCGGTGGCTCAGCCTGTAATCCCGCGCCTTTGGGAGGCTGAGGTGAGTGGATTGCCTCAGCCCGTGGGTTTGAGACCCGCCTGGGCAGCAAGACCTCATCTCTACAATAAATGAAAAAATCAGCCGGGCGTGGTAGTGCATGCCTGTAATTTCGGCTACTCGGAAGGCTGAGGCAGAAGGATCGCTGGAGCCCAGCAGGTCGAGGCTGCGGTGGCCGGGAGCGGCCATGGCACTCCAGTCTGGGCGACAGAGTGAGACTCCCAACTCAAAAAAAAAAAAAAGAGAAATCTGGACAAGATAACCTTTCTCTGGGCCCTTCTTGAATTACAACACCCAGAAGGAAAACAGAGCTGCTGAATGAAAAAATAAATTAAGCCTGTAGTTAGAGAATGCAACTCTGTTTGACATAAATATCAACTTCTTTTTTATTTTTTCCATGATAGAAAATACTTGAGGGTATTTGGTTTCAGGAAGCAAAGCTGACCGCTATGCCATCAAACAGCTAAGAAAGAACAGCTAGTGAAGAAGTAAGGTGTTAAGAGAGAAAACCTTGAATCAGAAGGCATAAAAGAGACTTGACCTTGGTTGGGCAATGTGGGATTGTAACACAAGAGAACTGAGTTGGAAGGCACAAACTAGGGCAGGAATATAAAACCAAGGGTAAAGGAAGATGCTCTGAGAACACAGGATATTATCACAAGCACGATCAGAAGGCAAAAGAGCACATTTTACCATTTACTTTGTATCCTATACTAAAAGGGAAAATATATGCAGCATTCTGGAAGCAGTAGAAGCTGACATACAAACATGGGGAAAGCAGAGTGCAGTATACCTTCGTCGCAAGATCAAAAGCAGCAGCTAAAGAGAGGTGAGGAGAAGCCTCTGGTTGCAAACTTCTATATCCCTCTTTAGAGCCTACTAGTTACTTTATTTTGATGGAGGAAAAAAAGGGAGTCTCACCTTAAACTCCCGGTCATAAGCCCTGATGAAGTGTATAGATAGATTGCTGCCATCTGTAGTTTGTAAACTCCTTTTTTCTTGCCTGTCAGAGTGGCGACACAAACACTAAGCTCAGGACACTCAGACTAGCGCCCTCCTTCCCCACTGCCTCCCCCTCCATCCCTAACTTAACAACCCATCAATCAAACCAAAGGCAAGGGAAAAAGGCAGGAGCTAAAAAGTTCTGTCTTGTTTATCCCTCAACATTCCCTCCCCCAACTCTTCAGCTGACAAGAAGTATGAGGCAGGAGTGTTCAACAATTCAGGGCAGCAGCAGTTGTTAAGAGGCATCTCTGGTCTCTCCTAGAATTCTGGCAAACAGTAGAGCAAGCCCTGTTGGATAGAGGTGTGGTAGAGCAAAAGTGGAATCCCATGAAGGGAAATGTACAACCTTGGTGAACAGAAAAGTCCCTAGGTCATAGCCTGAGATATCTACCTTGATAGAGAGAAGACCCTGAGGGAGATAATTTGAATATCCAAACCTTCCTTGTTAGCTAGTAGTCAACATTCTACCCTGCATTACAGACTCCATTATCTTCTCTCCTATTTCCAAGCTGGGGAAGACTCCAGTCAAGACACTTTCCAAATTTCATGAGTTTTCCCTCTTCGTGACAGAACCCAGTTTAGAATATGCAATTCCTAGATTATATCAGATATCTGTTTTGTTGTTTTGGTTCTGCTGGTTGTCCTTAAACAGAGGGAACATTCCAAACCAGTTAGGCCATAGGCAAGCTCATTGCTCATTTCTCAGAGAAAATCATTAAAAAGTTTTCAAAGAGTTTGCTTACAAACTATAATATAAACGATAGCACTAATCATCAAACACGGACAGAACACCTATTATACCCCAAACCCTGGAGTTCCTGTTTCTTAAAAGTTGCTCCACTGCAAGGTTCCTTTCTTTCCTTAAACTTGCCTCTTCCCCTCCTCCCATTCCAGAAGTGCTCTCCCAGGGCACAGTGTGTTTAAATCTCCTAGCAACTTCCAAACATTTATTTAAATAATTATTTATTTCAATGGCCAAAGGTAATCTGGAAAGGCACCCCTAGAACAAGACTGTCCAAAAGGACTAAGAGAACAAGGAAAGAACGTCATACTGCACAGCAAATTTTCTGCTTCTAAAAGTACTTCCCAGTAATTTTAATCTATCTTTCAAAAACCGAAGCAGTCTTCCCTCCCTTTTTTCCTCATTCTACTCCCCATTCTCACAGTTTCCCTGGGAGGCAAGGCTCATAGCAAAGCAACATTATTAAGGAACAAATTATCTGGCACCAAGGTGTATTCTTAGCTGAATATATTGCATCTTTCAGCCCAATAATAATCTAAAGAGCAGCCACCACATAGATGCACCAGTCCCTGCACCTATATAAGAGAAAATGGGTTCCATTTGCTTCTCTGTTGGAGACAATCGTGGACATTTAAACTTACATCCAGGATGAAGCTAAGCAACATTCATTCTTTCACCCACAGTCCTAGAAGATTGCAACATGACTCAAGTACTCTAAAAAGATAGGAAAATGAAGGTCATCCTCAGAAGTGCTTTCAGCACAGGAGGAATAATGATTATGAACATGGATATATGGCAAGTTTCCTGAAGCCAGATGTAGGTAGCAGTCTAATGGGTCTGGAACAGAAGCAAGAACTTCTAGTACTCCTCGGCCTCTTTAAAACAGTATTATCCATCTGTACCCCAGAGAAAATGGCAAATCACAGCCAGCACAGGATGAGCCATGCTAGTAGCCAGCTGGAGCTTGACTCTGCTGAAGTGGACTATAGCATCTGCCACCTAAACACAGGCAGGCTCTCTGGCAGCTGCCACTGGTAAAAGGGAATGAGCCATTGTATTATTAGTTGAAGAAACTTATAACCCTGTTACCAGAGAAGCCCAGATGTTGCTAAGTGATGCAGATGTGCCAGAGACAAAGACCAAAATACCCATGGCAAAGAAAGCACAGGCTACCACTGGAATCTAGGCACTAAGAGGGCAGTACCACCCAAATATACATATCCAGTCTTTATTTATTAACACTTATATACGGAAATAGGTATTCCCTGCTGCAGCTGATGTGATTACAGAGAAATCAATTTATACTGCATCTGCTGGGATCAGCTGAAAACACAGGGTGAGCAGAGCACAGAGCAGAAAACCAAGAGCCAGTGAACGGCTCATTACCAGGTCAGTCGCTTTGTAGGAAATTATAAGTTGCTGAAGTTTGAAGCAGCCTGAGCTGACCTTAGACTCATACCTACTCTGCTCCAGTCTGCAAGCTCCATTTCCTGAGACATGAACTAAGATCATCTTCCTAGAGGAGGGACTCAGTTCTAACCCCTCCTGAGGCTGCAGGCACCTGTCCTTCCAAGTAAAGCAGAAGGCAAGGTATCATTACACTCTTTGGCAGCTTTTAAACTACTAGGAGTCTTTGATTCCTAATAGTTGCGGGAGATACCTGGCAAAGAGCTACACCTTTAGTGGCCAAAGAATCTCTTACTAGGCCAAACTTTCACAGCTACAACACTAACTCATAAGGTCTAATTAAGTACCTCATTGTATAGTCAGTACCTCCTGCCTTGTTTATTTGACTGAACTATGCCCCTTTGCTTTTTGATAGCCAACAACAGAACACTTGGTAGATATGCCATGAAATGTAATTAATCATTTGTTCTTCCAGAGGTCCAGCAGCACCATTCATCCCAACAAGAACCATGCGCAATCTATACATAGAAAAAAAGCTTAGTAAATTTATCAACTACTAAAACTCTGATATTATAATGCCAGTCAAGCTGGAAACCAAATAAAGGTTTGATGCCAGCCTCTAGCACTGTGTCTAAGGTGGGAAAAGGACAAGGTGTGAAGGTCTCAACTCAGACTACAGAAAATTCATTCTGTCAAGTAGCTACCCCCAACAACAGATATCCATCCTGTTCCAAAATGTCCAGGCTTGCTGTAAATAAGTCTGTAGGGAATTCTCTAATTTGGAGCAAAACCACATTATCATTACCAGCTGCTCTGACCTTGTAATGGTCATTACCCACAAACTAATGAGTCTCCCACAAAGTGCACATAGCATTTGGCAGTTAGTCCAGGGCAGCTCTGACTGGCAATGGGCAGCCAGATCTGGCCACCTCTTACCTTTTCAGACTTGACTTTCTTTAGCGGCCGACACTCATTCTCCCCTTCCTCTGGCTCCGGTTTAGCTCCCAAAGGATTGAGCGCTGCCCCAGGCTCAATAGCTATACT
The DNA here is from genome assembly GCA_027257055.1 of Cephalopachus bancanus. Lineage (NCBI taxonomy): Eukaryota > Metazoa > Chordata > Mammalia > Primates > Tarsiidae > Cephalopachus > Cephalopachus bancanus. The sequence continues at coordinate 128,769 of JAPVLO010000617.1, forward strand.
CCCAAGTGGCTCCACAGTTCCTGTATCCACCCCTGCACTTCCATCATACTGACCACCCCGTCCTCCCAAGGAAACTGGCTGGAGGACCCCAGGATCCTTCTCTGAACAAGTCCCCACTCCTTCGCTTCTCTCCTTCTTGCTCTTAGACGAACTGTTCTCCTTCTCCTTTTTGGAGCCAGCTACACTGCGGGATGCCTTAGCCGCCTTCTCTGAGCCCTTGGGAGCAACAGCAGCAACCAGACCTCCTGCATTGGCACCATCTCCTGAGCGCCCCTGCACCTCTTTCTTGCTAGCCGCCCCCTCACTTGGAGTGAACAGGGAAGTCCCTGGAGTGGGTTTGCTAGTGTCTTTGCCACTCTTATTCCTTTTGGATTTCGATTTGCCTTCCTTCCCTTGAGGACCTGGCACTGGGGTCACAAACTTGATGTTGTCTGGTAGTGTGGCCACAGCATTGGGAGCTGGTATCCCCACCTCCTTTGAGCCTGACATTTCCAGTTTCTGCTGGTCCTTTTCCAGATCGGCGTCCAGGTCAATGATGAGATTCCCTACTCCAATGTCCCATTCATCCCCACTGTCGTATGTCTCAACAGGGTTTGCATCCACTCCTTTCCCTCCGGAGGCTCCACTGCTCAAGGACATCTTAGAGTCAACGTCCCACCTCAAGATTCAAGGCTCTTCCTTGCCCCCAGCTTTCCTATTTTCAGCTTCAGCTATGTTCTCAGACCTGCCACATTGGTCAGTACATGCCCAGTGGACAACATCATTGCTGGAAAAAGAAAATTTAAAAAGTAGTTAAAGGAAACAATACAGGCAAGGAGACAGCCTGAAATAAACTCCCACACAAAACAGACCCTTCCTTTGGGGCTATCACATCACAATGGACAAGACAAACACGTTCCAATTGCATTTCTAACCAAGTTATATTGCACCTAATGAAAAGTTAATCCCCTTTCCATCTCCCCAAGGGAGAGTACAAAATTTCCACATGGCCCAGAGATTCTGGGGTAAGTCCTCTAGAGTTAGTTTACCATTTCTGAGAGACTTAGTTTTACTACCATTGCCAGTTGGCAATTCTCCCTCAATCAATACAGGCTCTGGCATTCAAGCTCTAGCACAACTTTACTCACACTCCCTCTCTCCTTGCTTTAAAAAAAAAATTATCAGAGACTCAGAGGCCAGCACAGTGGCTCACGCCTGTAATCCCAGCACTTTGGGAGGTGGAGTGAAAGGACTGCCTGAGCTCAGGGGTTCAAGACCAGCCTGGGCAACTTGGTAAGACCTCGTCTCTACAATAAATCAAAAAATTAGCCGGGCATAGTGGCGTGTGCCTGTAGTTCCAGCTACTTGGAAGGCTGAGGTAGAAGGATCAGCTGAGTCCAGCAGGTCAAGGTTGCGGTGGCTGTGAGCATGCCATGGATGACAGAGTGAGATTCCAATTCAAAAGAAAAAAATTATCAGAGGCTCAGAACATGATCTAGCAAAAGCCTTAAAAGGCCTCTACTAACAGGGTCTGTCTCTATTAAAAATAGTATAGATTTCTTATCATTCTACTATTGAGGGATACACAGTTAAAAGAGAAAAGCAAGCAGAACTGGGAAAAATGCAACTTCAGGATGGGGGCCAAAAACTACAATTAGAGGAGACAATTCTGAGAGGATTCAACCAATTAGCTTAAGTTAAATCAACCTTATCAAACTCCAGATTTCAAATTATGTCTGAATAGCAAGATTCAATATGGTCTTTCTTACTTCCCACTAAAATACTTTTGAAGACACAGAAAAAGAGAAAAAGGTTTACACTGTCAATAACTGGACACTACTAAAAAAACCCTAACACTAGAATGTGAGATAACTCTTTACTTTCTTATATAAGATTGATGGTACTGTATTGACAAACACCAGGGTCTCACACTACATGAAACAGAGATTGGGAAAAAAGAGGAGGGGGTAGTAATTAAGAAGGCAATTTATCTCTCTACTGTTTCCTGACTCATGAGACCTGAGGAATGTACTACCTAGAAAACCTGGCAGTCACATCCTGCAAAGTGGATCACTAAAAGGTAAATGCTACAGATATGACAGAGACAAAACAAACTGTACTTTTTCACCTAATTACTGAGAATAGTATCAAAGAACTAGGATGCAGGGGCAAGAAAAGATGTCATACCAGCAGAGCAAAGCTGTACCAGGTGAATGCCTGCTACCATCTGGGATTTGAGAGAGAGAGTGTACACATTAATCTGCCATTTAGCTGTAGATCTGAGAAGAAAATATATCCATTATTCCAATAGAGAACTTAGTGTTAATGGCAACCAACCATTGTTTATTAGCAAACATCAAGTTTATTTCACAAAGGATGAACAAAAAGTGTGTTGGGGAGGGAGGACATGATATAGGAACTATGAAAGTTACCCACAAGGTAAAAGAGACATAATTCCTGAAGAGTTAGAGAAATGATACCTCTGGAAATGATCTAGAATAGTGAAGAAACTTTTAGTAAGCTGTGCAGGATTCTCGACACTACACAAGAAGACGTGGCCTCCATGAAATAGTAATATAGTAGATATTTGTTCACCTATTAGAACATTTTTATTTATTTCCTAATATGTGCCACACGTTAAATTAGAAGCTGGGAATAAAGTAGCAAATAAAACAGTGAATAAGGCAATGGAACATGGTACCATTGAAAATAGAAAATATTTCTAGGAAATAACAAGTGAATCTCCACAAAAATTATTAGAGTACAGTTCTTCCCTAAATCATAAGTTATTACTCCTGCAATATTTGCAATTGTGGTGAGGCTCAGAGTGTAACCCACATTAATCTAAGGCTTACCCATTGTCCTCAGTATGTAATTTAACCATTAAGACAGCCCCATGTTGTTTTATCCTTAGAAAAATAATAAAATTTTCTTTAGATTCAAAAGACCTTCCTCTAGAAAACAGATGATAATGGGAAAGAGACTCTGGAGAAGTAAGGAAAGTATATAAAACACATTAAAATGTTAATGCTCAGTTAGGTACAGTGGCTCAGTCTGTAATCCCAGCACTTTGGGAGGCCAAGGCGAGAAGATTGCCTGAGCCTGGGGGTTTGAGACCAGCCTAGCAACTTGGTGAGACCTTGTCTCTACAATAAATCACAAAAAAACTAGCCAGGCGTGTTGGCGTGTGTCTGTAGTTCCAGCTACTTGGAAGGCTGATGCAGAAGGATCGCCTAAACCCAGCAGGTTGAGATTGCAGTGAGCGTGCCACTGAAGTCCCGTCTGGGCAACAAGAGTGAGACTCCAACTCAAAAACTAATTTTTTTTTTTTTTGCTGGACTCGGTGGCTCAGCCTGTAATCCCACGCCTTTGGGAGGCTGAGGTGAGTGAATTGCCTGAGCCCATGGGTTCAAGACCCACCTGGGCAACTTGGCGAGACGTCATCTCTACAATAAATCAAAAATTAGCTGGGCGTGGTAGCACACATCTGTAGTTCCAGCTACTTGGAAGGCTGAGGCAGAAGGATCGCCAGAGCCCAGCAGGTCGATGCTGCAGTGGACAGGAGCGGCCACTGTACTCCTGTCTGGGCGACAAAGTGAGACTCCAACTCAAAAAAAAAATTTTTTTTAATTAAAAAAAAAAAAAAACTAAAATAAAATAGAATGTTAATGCTCACTGAGAGCTTCTGACAGTTCCCACTTTACTAGACTGGCTGACCTACTGTATGAGGCAGCATAAACAAAGTGTGCCAGTAAGGGAGAGCACTGAGATCATAACAAGTCCAATAAAAACATGTAACTTCATTTTGAAAGGAGAAAAGGATAAAACATTTACAAAAATATGTGAGGAAACAAAAAATGCAGTACCAATTAAAATTCATACAAAAATCAGAAAAGCACAGAACTGAAACTGTAGAAAATGAATCAGTAAATTAAAAGAAAACCTAAGATATTTTCCAGATTGCAAAGAAAAAGTACAGTGAAAAGAATGACAGAAATCGAACCGGGCTCGGTGGCTCAGCCTGTAATCCCGCGCCTTTGGGAGGCTGAGGTGAGTGGATTGCCTGAGCCCACGGGTTCGAGACCCGCCTGGGCAGTCGAGACCTCATCTCTACAATAAATCAAAAAATTAGCCGGGTAGTGCGCGCCTGTAATTCCGGCTATTTGGAAAGCTGAGGCGGAAGGATCACCGGAGCCCAGCAGGTCTAGGCTGCGGTGGCCGGGAACGGGCACTGCACTCCAGTCTGGGCGACAGAGTGAGACTCCAACTCAAAAAAAAAAAAACAAAAACAGAATGACAGAAATCAAGAGATCAAGCATTTAATACCACTGAAGGAAAACTGAAGATACTAGAACAAATGGGAGAAAAGCAACCTATCATAGATATAATAAATGAATAGCATATTGAACTAAACAAAGATCTTTCACGCAGATTGAAAAGGTTCATTATATTTTCTTTTTTGAGTTGGAGTCTCATTCTTGTCACCCAGGCTGGAGTGCAATGGCACACCCATGGCCACCGCAGCCTCAACTCGTTGGGCTTAGGTGATCTTCTGCGTCAGCCAAGTAGCTAGAACTACAGTCGTAAGCCACCACGCCTAGCTAGTTTTTGTGATTTATTATAGAGACGAGGTCTCACCATGTTGCCCAGGCTGGTCTTGAACCCCGTGGCTCAGGCAATCCTCTCGCTTCAGCCTCCCAAAGTGCTGGGATTACAAACTGAGCCTCTGCGCACAGCCCATTATGTTTTCAGTAAAATCTATTTTAAAAATCAAACTTACACACATTCTGGCAAAAGTTTTAAATTACAGAGAACAAAAATTGGGCTGACTTCAGAATGCTCCACAATATTAAATGTTTGGTTTTTTTTGAGTTGGAGTCTCACACCATTGCCCAGGCTTGCGTGCAGTGGCATGCTCATAGCCAACCCAGCGTTGACCTGCTGGGCTCAGGCGATCCTTCCACCTCAGCCTTCCAAGTGGCTGGAACCACAGGTGTGCACTACCAACCCGACTAATTTTTTATTTATCGTAGAGATGAGGTCTTGCCAAGTTGCCTGAGCTGGTCGCGAACCTGCGGGCTCAAGCAATCCACTCGCCTTGACCTCCCAAAGTGCTGGGATACAGGCTGAGCCAACGACCCCGGCCAATATTAAATATTAAAAGAGAATGACAATCTGCAGAATTTTGAAAAGGTTGTTAGTCAAGAATTTTACACTAAGCCAAGTTGTTTGTCACATGTAAAAACAACATATTTTCAGTTATGTAAGAATATATATATAATATCCATCTTATTAAAAACTATCTGAAACACTAAAATCAGTTCAACATGGCATAAATAATGTGTGTAAATACAAATACCAATGTCATTTTGTAATCTAAAGACTAAACTCAATGCAGATACTAAAAATTATTTCTGAAAAATATGTGAGACAAAATCAGTACTTTATGATAATGTAGCTCAAAAAGTTCAGCCCTAATACCAGTAAGGAAAGACAAACAAACCTAAAGTCATAAAATTGACACTTTCTCAAATTCCTCTTGTTCGAATTCCATATCCCACAGCAAATTGTTTTGTTTGATGCGTTGTTTTTTCTAGTAAGAGAGCAAGATTGTCATTACCTTTTTTTTTTCCAGTCAGGGTCTCACTCTGTCACCCAGTTAGGAGTGTAGTGGCACCATCATGGCTCACTGCAGCCTCTACTTCCTGGGCTCAAGCGATCCTTCTGCCTCAGCTTCCCAAGTAGCTGGGGCTATAGGCATATGCCATCATTCCCAATTAATTTTTTATATTTTGTGGAGACAAGATCTATGCTGCCCAGGCTAACCTTGAACTCCTGGGCTCAAGCAATCCTCCTGCCCCAGCCTCCCAAAGTGCTGGGATTACGGCGTGAGCCACTGTGCCCAGTCACATTTTTAAAAATTGTACTCTTTCCGAAAAGGTAGTTGGAGATGAAAAGAACATCTGATGGTCTGTGCTCATTTCCAGATTCCACATCTATTCATTAAATTAAAGTATGTCCTAGAGAGTACAGTATGGAAAAGATGGGGAAGGCACTTCATTAGAGGAAAGGTCTTAGACACTGTGATTCTTTAGACTGGACAGGAGAATGCTGGTTAGTTTCAAGTATACGATGGTTGCATTGTGGAATAGAGACAATTATTCTGTGATGTTGAGGATACAAATAGGATCAGTGAGCAGAAGTTCCAGAAAGATGTTTAACTCAGGAATAAATTTAATAACCTGAGATTTCCAACATTTACGCCCAATGTGTAATGAAGCCATGTCTTTATCACTGAAAGTATTTCAGCAGAAAAAACATAATCACCTGTCAAGCAAATATATAAAAGATTATGGCTAGGCTCACACCTGTAATCCCAGCACTTTGGGAAGCAGAAGTGGGAAGATCACTTGAGCCCAGGAGTTCGAGGTCAGTATGGGCAATATAGCAAGATCCTGTCTCTTCAAAAACATTGAGAAATAAGCAGATGTGATGGTATATGCTTGTCATCCCAGCTACTTGGAAGGCTGCAATGGGAGGATCACTTGAGCCGAGGAGGTTGAGGCCTCAGTGAGCTGTGATCATGCCACTGCAATCCAGCCTGGGCGACAGAATGAGACTCTGTCTCTTAACAACAACAACAACAAAAAGGATTCCCCTATGTGTGGCAGGGTTATTCTAGACATATTTAGACCCTTTTTCAAATCTATATTTTTATTAATGTACCTATTAGACAATGCTTTCCCTACTAGAAAACTCTCCAGAATTTCTGAATAAGCAGGATGCAAACAAAGAAAACACATCCCAAGGACTAAAACTTCAGTGGTCCTTATGCTCTTTTAGAGACTCCCTGCATTCCTATTTTTGAAAGCATAAGAGTTTTTCACAAGTACTATTTTTCAACCAGGTGACTATTCAGAAATCTAGCTTTCCAAACCCAGCAGGTTTCATAGTAACTTTCATGGTACATTTCCAGAGATACACTGTACAATTGCCAGGGATTCTTTAATCAACCTGGCTGCAGCAGCCAAACCACTTCCCATCTGCTCCCTACAGCATCCCTGGCTTTATACAGCTAATAATCAACTCTCTGACAGGTCACTGCAGAGATGTTTAACCCCAGGAGGTGGGTAACTAACATGCTAGTTGGAAATGAAAACACTGACCTCTTGCTTCCATGGCAGAGAAAGAACAGAATCAGGAGAACCAATACCTTACAGAGTCCACAAGGTGTTTAACAACTTGCAAGGGCTTCCATGAATATTTTTCTCTTTCTTCTCTCCTTCTGTCTAAATGTACTCCACTTCCTTATTTAAGACCACAATTCAGCAGACTCTAGAACCACTTGTCAATACTATCTGTGCTTTGTTCTTGCACCTGATTGCCAAGAAACTCTGCTCTGCATGGATATGGTTAAGTGACCAAGATAGGGCATGACAATCATTCTCCATACCCTGTACTCACCCAAAGCAGTCATGCTCAAAAAACACACCATAACAACAGAAGTTCAGATCCCTGTCTCATGTCTGGAAGCCAAATCCATCTTTCTGACTCCCAGCCTAGAGACTGGTACATTTGTAAGTCACATATGTCATGTCATTGTCTTTTTTAGGACACATGTCGTAGATCATACTACTTCTCTACCTCAGGAATGAGCAAGGCCTCTTTTCAAGAAGGCTAAGAATGAAAAAAAGTATTCATGTCAGGTCTCTCCTACTTATGTCCAAACATAACAAGAAAAACTAACTTTTCGACCTTCCCCCCAAGATCTCTGAGTCTATCCTATAAGGTTTCAAAGAATGAAGATTCCTTTAATTGGTAACTACCTAGAAATAATCCAGTCTAAGCAGTAAGTTGTCCAATGCTGTTCTACTATAAAATTATCTGTCCTCCCCTTTTCCTACGGGTTTTAGATCAATCTTCTTATAGGCTTTGGCCTGAGCAAGTGACAGTTGTGTATGAGTATGTACAATCTGCTTGGGACCACACAGGTCACACACAAAATATGGATGTCAGAGCTATCTGTCTGGCTTGGTATTTACCTCCAAAAGCTGCATGCCAAAGAAAAAAGTGCTATAATCAATTCTAAGAAGATTGCATGGTGCAATAAAAAGAACACTGAACTTAGAATCACAAGATGTAATTTCTGGACTCAAATTTCCACTGACACTAGCTAGCCAAGTTGCTTCATTAAGTAATAGTTTTCTCATTACAACATAGAGGGAGAAATCTTCAAGTTCTAAGCATATCATGAGGATACAAATCTGAAAAAATGTAAGACAACACAAAAATATAGGAATGAAAATATTCTTATAAGGTTCTGGTGTTTGAACTGAAAGAGGACTGTTTCATGTTTTACCTTTTATAGGGCATCTAAAGCATTAAGAAAAATAAAGAAAAAAACATTAATTTTTTTTTACAAATTAAATTACAGGTTATACTAAGCTAGGTGCAGTGGCTCGCGCTTGAAATCCCAGTACTTTGGGAGGAGGAGGTGAGAGGATTGCTAAAGCCCAGGAGTCCAGACCAGCCTGGGCAACTTGGCAAGATTTCGTCTCTACAATAAATTAAAAAAATAGCCAGATGTGGTGGTGGGGTCCTGTAGTGACTATATTGACTGACAGACTCCATCTTGCTTCAAAAATCTCTCAGGGGCATGGTGGCTCATGCCTTTAATTCCAGCACTTTGGGAGGCCAAGGTTAGAGGATTGCTTGAACAGTTCAAGACCAGCCTAGGCAACATAGTGAGACTTCATCTCTACAAAATAAAATTTAAAAATTAGCCAAGCATGGTGGTGCACACCTGTAGTCTCAGTTACTTGGAAGGCTGAAGCAGAAGGATTGCCTGAGCCCAGAAGGTCAAGGTTGTAGTTAGCCATGATTGTGCCACTGCGCTCCAGCGTGGTTGAGAGTGAAACCCTGACAAAAAAAAAAAAAGTCTCTCAGGGCCAACGTGCCAATCTCAAAGCTCATGGCTTTAACATCTAGACTACTTCGTTTGCCAACTGTCCCAACCCACTAGGTTGCTAACACCACTGACAGGTCTTCAAATCTACATTGTGTGAAGTTCACAAGGTTTGATCCCCCAGGAAACTGTCAATAAACCATTGAGATACAACAAAGTTGTTGAAAAGAGAACCAAATTATACCACCTTCCCTGATGCCAGATGCTGACCCAAATCACTTCATGCTTAGTCAGCCTCAAGTGAGGTTAGTACAACATGTAAACCATTCTCAGTGACTCTCAGCTTACCCAGCTGTAACAACAGGCAACTCTCTCTCTCCACCTGCCATACTTCATGGGAGCTCACTAATCAACTGAATTTCCACCTAGAGCTCTAACAAGAAACAATCAACTTCCCTTTGGGCCTCTCCCTTAATTTATTACATTAATTACTGTAACATAGGAACTGTGTCATCTCCTCAAGTACCATAGCTCTCACCCATATCTCCAATGAAGATTAGATAAAGAACAGACTATAACAGTGCCAATTTGAGAAGACAGATCCAATTCAACAGGGCTCATCTGACCATGTGTCACCTAAGGATAGATGAGTAAAGCTGTAACAACTCTCAGTTCCTGCGTTTTTATATGCTGCAGCTCATGAATAGTTTTATGGTTCTCACAGGCTGCTATGCTCAGGCAAAGATTATGAGGCTTGACCTGTTTCATTTCATATAAGCAAGTGACACTTTCACTAGGACATAGTAATTCAACAGGGCTCAGGTTTAGAGCCTTGGTGTTTGTCTATACTGTTCTGTGCCAGCATACATTTCACAATAGGTTAAATAGCATACTGAATATGTAAATAATTCAGGTCTCATCACATAGGGATTCATTTGGTGAAACTGATCCACACTGAAAAGCCTTACCAAGGCTTGTGTGTAGGCCAAGAAGTAGAGGCAAAAACTACCTAAAGTAAACAATAAAAAAGTTCTGCCGCTGGGCTCGGTGGCTCAGCCTGTAATCCCATGCCTTTGGGAAGCTGAGGTGAGTGGATTGCCTGAGCCCGCGGGTTCGAGACCCACCTGGGCAACTTGGTGAGACCTCATCTCTACATAAATCAAAAATAAGCCAGGCGTGGTAGCGCGCGCTTGTAGTTCCAGCTACTTGGAAGGCTGAGGCGGAAGGATCGCCGGAGCCCAGTGGGTCGAGGCTGCGTTGGCCGGAAGCGGCCACTGCACTCTAGTCTGGGTGACAGAGTGAGACTCCAACTCAAAAAAAAAAAAAAAAATTAAAGGGCTGTGTTGCCCTTTATAATTTAGTTCTTATCTCCAAAGCTAAACTTTTTATGCTAAAGAGAAACGGATGTAAAATTCTCAGAAAATAAGTGAACAGTCAAGAGATCTAAGGGCTCAGTGTGGTGGCTCATGCTTACAATCCTAGCACTTTGGGAGGCTGAGGTGGAAGAACCACTAGAAGCCAAGAGTTGGGAACCAGTCTGGGCAACATAGTGACACACCATCTCTACAAAAAGTAAAATATATGCTGAGAAGTTAAGTCTCAGCAGGAAGAACTTAAAATTTTTTTTTTAAGTAAAAAATAAAAAAAAATTAGCTGGGTGTGCTAGAATGCATCTATAGTCAGTCCTAGCTACGTGGGGTCATTTGAGCCCAGGAATTCAAGGATACAATGAGTCATAATTGAACAACCACACCACTCCAGCCTGGGTGACAGAGTAAGACCCTGTCTTCACTTTAAAAAAAGGAGAGAGAGAGAGAGATAGAGAGACTAACATGAAGCCTAAAAAACAAAGTAGCTCCCACATTTCTTAAAATGCCTAACTATTTCTGAGTATTCTCTTAGCCTTCAGTCTCATTCACGCAGTTGCTTCTCAAAACAGGGCTAGTCCACAAACAAGGTGTTCTAAAAAGAATCAATTCCTGGGCTGAACGTGGTAGCTCAGGCTGTAATCTCAGCACTTTGCATGAGCCCGGGAGTTCAAGACCAGTCTAGGCAACTTGGTGAGAGCTTGTCTCTATAACAAATAAAAAAATAAGCCGATCATGGTAGCGCGTGCTTGTAGTTCCAGATACTTGGAAGGCTGAGGAAGGATCGCCTGAGCCCAGCAGGTTGAGGCTGTGGTGGCCGCGAGTATGCCACTGCACTCCAGCCTGGGCAACAGAGTGAGAAAAAGAACCAACTCCTAGGAGCACTCATGTATATAATTAAATACATAATGAATGTAAAAGTGCTATAAGATTTAAACCCCTCATTTGTCACATTTTAAACATCTATAAATCAAAGGTGACAAAAGTGGTCATAAAAAGTAGTCATGCCTGTGGAGGGGAATACTGACTGGGAAGAAGCAACAAGGAATTTTGTAGGGTGCAGAAAATGTTCTATATCTTGAACTGGATGGTGGTTATATGGCTGTATACCTATGTAAAAACTGAGATGTACACTAAGATTTGTGTACTTGCTACACACATATTATTCTTTTTTTTTTTTGAGTCGGAGTCTCACTCTGTCACCCAGGCTGGAGTGCAGTGGCATGCTCACAGCCACTGCAGACTCGACCTCCTGGGCTCAGGCAAACCTTCTACCTCAGCCTTACAGGTAGCTGGAACCACATATCCGGCTGATTTTTTGATTTATTGTAGAGACAAGGTCTCACCATGTTGCTCAGTTGGTCTTGAACCCCTGAGCTCAGGTAATCCTCTCACCTTCGCCTCCCACAGTGCTGGGATTACAGATGTGAGCCACTGCACCCAGCTTATTCTTTTTTTAGAAAGTAAAAGAAGGGGAAAAAAGGAAGAAAAAAGGAAGAGAAGAAGAAGAAAAAATAATAAAACAGCAAATATGTGTGAACAAGAGAACGGCCTTACTATATCATGGTCCTTGTCCTAAAGTAGCATTTGATATAAGTGGAATCATGACATCAATCTTCACTGCTTAGGATATTTAGAGGGATGACAAGAAGGAAAGAAGGGAGGGAGACAAATAGAAACTTATGGATTACTTGATATTTTACTATATTGTTAGATTTACACATCTGCTGCAGCATCTGAAATAATTAATTAGTAATAGGGATATAACAACATATCAAAAAATGAGGTAAGTAATGATATTAAATCCTGGGGGAAAAAGTTGCACAAAAGACTAAATGAATCAATAATAACCAATATTCACTAAAACACAATAAATAATGAATACTGATCTAACTAAAAGTTGTGACAAAACTCTATTAGGAGGATTCAGTAAAGAGAAAGGGAAGGTAATAAGAGAGCAAATTATTTATTACTTAGAAATATTGGGTGGGAACCAAAGGGAGGCCCAAACTTTGCCCTGTACTATGACCACTTGTATACCTAATCCTGAATTGTACCCCACATCTTTAAAAAAAAAAAGAAATGAAAAAAATCAGAGTACATACAAGAAAAAGACTACAAACTTGAAAGCAGTTGCCAGCCGAGCTCAGTGGCTCAGCCTGTAATCCCGCACTTTGGGAGGTCAAGGTGAGTGGATTACCTGAGCCTGCGGGTTTGAGACCCGCCTGGACAACTTGGTGAGACCTCATCCCTACAATAAATCAAAGAATCAGCAGGGTGTGGTAGCGCGCACCTGTAATTCCGGCTACTTGGAAGGCTGAGGCGGAAGGATCACCGGAGCCCAGCAGGTCGAGGCTGCGGTGGCCGGGAGCGGCCACTGTACTCCAGTCTGGGCGACAGAGTGAGACTCCAACACAAAAAAAAAAGAAAAAAAAAAAAAGAAAGCAGTTGCCTACGGGGAATGAGATTTGGTAGGAAGAATTAGTAGATTACTGCTTTTCATTAAAAGTTATAGAACTATGTTTAATACAAAGTTGATGGAAAAACAAAACAACGTATGTATTATTTTAATAAATTAAGCAAATTTTAAATAATTTTTTTAAAAGTTAAGGATATAGTTCCCAAAATATTCCTGAATTCCCTTAATAGGCCGATATAAAATATACCAATCCAATAATTTATCAGAAATCTTGTGAGAGATGGAAAAGAGTCAGCAGAAGGAATGTGGTACAGCTATAAAAAGGACATGAGGGAACTTTGTGGTAATGAACGGTTCTGTATCTTGACTGTGGTGGTGGCCAAATTATGAACCTAAACATGATAAAACTGCACAGAACTAAAAATATATACATACACACACAGATGAATACATGCAAAACTGGGGAAGTCTGAACAAGACAGGCAAATTGTATCAATGTTAATTAATTATTTTTTTTGAGTTGGAGTCACACTCTGTCACACAGGCTGGAGTGCAGTGGCATGCACGCTCACAGCCACCGCAGCTCAGGTGATCCTTCCACCTCAGCCTTCTGAGTAGCTGGAACTACAGGCACATGCCACCATGCCCGGCTGTTTTTGTTTTGTTTTGTTTTGTTTTTGAGTTGGAGTCTCACTATCACCCAGGCTGGAGTGCAGTGGCACGCTCACAGTCATGGTAGCCTCGACCTGTTGGGCTCAGGCAATCCTTCCACTTCAGCCATCCAAGTAGCTGGAACTACAAGCGTGTGCTGCCATGTTCAGCTAATTTTTTTTTGGATTTACTGTAGAAGGGAAGTCTCATCAAGTTGCCCAGGCTGATCTTGAACCCGTAGGTTCAGGCAATCTTCTAGCCTACACCTCCCAAAGTGCTGGAATTATAGGTGTGAGGCACTGAGCCCGGCCTCAACGTTAACATTACAATGTGGTACAATAGTTTAGCAGGATATTACCACTGGGGGAAACTAGGTAAAGAGTACCAAAGATCCCTCTGCATTATCCTTACCACTGCATAAGACTCTACAATTATCTAAAAATAAAAAGTGCAATTTAAAAAAAGGAAAACCTTTTTGGCCTTATTTTTAAAAGTCTATCACCTCTAGGGTTAAAACATTTAATTTAATTACTATTAGTAAGTACAGCCCAATAATTAAACTAAATTCACTTCTAACTTGAAAGGGTGTTCTGTATCTCATATAGGCTCCTAAAAACTGGTGACCAAGTCTATATGTTCTTTTCATCACTTGACAGGGTTTGTATTCCATTTATCTTTAAAAGATGGAAAAAAAATGTTTTAACATCTTCTATTTTTTATTTTTTTTTAATTTATTTTTGAGTTGGAGTCTCACTCTGTCACCCAGACTGGAGTGCAGTGGCACGCTCCTGGCCACTGCAACTTCGACCTGCTGGGCTCTGGCGATCCTTCCACCTCAGCCTTCCAAATAGCCAGAACTACAGGTGCGCGCTACCATGCCTGGCTAATTTTTGATTTATTGTAGAGACGAGGTCTCACCAAGTTGCCCGGGTGGGTCTCGAATCCATGGGCTCAGGCAATTCACTCGCCTTGGCCTCCCAAATTGCTGGGATTACAGGCTGAGCCACAGAGCCTGGTCACATGTTTTTATTAAAGCTGTAACCGTCTTTGGTCACTAGCTCTGATAAGTATTTCTTGGGGGTCAATAGAATATACAGTATCACAAACATAAACAAAATTTGCTTTTACATAGATGGAAGTTTATTTTTATCTTTGTTTGGTACTGATTCTATTCCTAATGATGCCCGGCATTTCCCTGGCAGCACACTGAGCTAATTTTTCTAGGAATAGCTTACCAAGATTCCTAGTTTCTGTAGGGAACTGCAATTGTTAGCTAGAAGTTACTCATACTAAGAAAGTGGTTTAGATGTTCTTCTTTGTAAACGCAATTCTTGACCATATTGAAACTCATTTACTTTTTTTACTTTTTTTTAACTGGAGTCTCACTCTGTCGCCTAGGCTGGAGTGCAGTGACATACTCACAGTCACTGTAGCCTCAGCCTGCTGGGTTCAAGTGATCCTACTGCCTTAACCTTCCAAGTAGCTAGAACCACAGGTGTGCACTGCCACACCCGGCTAATTTTTTTATTTATTGTAGAAATGAGGTCTAGCCAAGTTGCCCAGGCTGCTCTTGAACCTCTGGACTCAGGCCATCCTCTTACCTGCACCTCGCAAAGTGCTGGGCTTACAGGCGTGAACTATTACACCTGGCTTACACTCATTTACTTTTTGAGTTGGAGTCTCACTGTGTCACCTAGGCTGGAGTACAGTGGCACGCTCACAGCCACTGCAGCCTCGACCTGCTGGGCTCAGGTGATCCTTCCACCTCAGCCTTCCAAGTAGCTGGAACCACAGACATGCACCACCATACCTAATTTTTTGATTTATTGTAGAGATGAGGTCTTGCCAGGTGGCCCAGGCTGGTCTCAAACCCGTGGGTTCAGGCAATCCTCTCACTTCAGCCTCCCAAAGTTCTGGGATTATAGGCAGGAGCTATTGCGCCCTGCCTCATTTACTTTTTAATCTCATTTACAAAGTCAAGATATTCCTGAAGCATAATCACAACAATTAGGGGTACTAACTAGCTGGAAGAGTTTAATGTCATGGGGAAACCTGAATATTTTACTTGAGTAAAACATTTATTAAAAGTCAAATAAGGTAAATGTCATTGCTTAAATTCTTCCACATAGAAGAATGTATCATTAAGATGGTCTTTGGAGGTAATGTCATGAGGAAGCAGTACAGTGCAATGGGGACAAAAGAACCAAAACTAGGCTGGGTGTGGAGGCTCAATCTGTAATCCCAGCACTTTGGGAGGCAGAGGCATGAGGACTGTCTGAGTCCAGGGTATGAGATCAGCCTGGGCAACTTGGCGAGACCTTGTCGCTACAATAAATCCAAAAATTAGCTGGGTGTGGAGGCAGGCACCTGTAGTTCCAGCTATTTGGAAGGCTGAGGTGGAAGGATCACCTGAGTCCAGCAGGTCAAGGCTGCAGTGGTGGTGAGCGTGCCACTGCACTCCAGCCTGGGCGACAGTGAGAATCTGACTCAAAAACAAACAAACAAAAAAAAACTAAAACTAAAAAATAAGTGAGATTAAAAATAAAATAAAAAAAGTAAAACTCAATTCAATTCGTTACTCTCCCTAGATGTGTGACAACCTTGGGCAAGACACTGCATCTATTTGAGCCTCAGTTATTTCACCTGTAAAAAGGTGAGCTCGCCAGGTGCAATGTACGGGCCTGAAGCTCCTCAGGAGGATGAAGGCAAGAGAATCACTTGAGCCCAGGAGTTCAGTCAGCCTGGAAACATACAGAGACCCTGTCTTTAACAACAACAAATAAACCGAGATAATGAATATATTATATATAGTGTAGTGTAATGTTCTCAGTAGAAACTAGAACAGCACCCTGAAATCAAACTTAATGTTCCTACAGCAAAATGAATAAATATTTACTTGAAATAGAACAACAGAGCCGGGCTCGGTGGCTCAGCCTGTAGTCCCAGCATTTTGGGAGGCTGAGGTGAGAGGATTGCCTGAGCCCGCGGGTTTGAGACCCGCCTGGGCAACTTGGCAAGACCTCATCTCTACAATAAATCAAAAAATTAGCCAGGCGTGGTAGTGCACGCCTGTAGTTCCAGCTATTTGGAAGGCTGAGGCGGAAGGATCGCTGAAGCCCAGCAGGTCGAGGCTGTGGTGGCCAGGAGCGGCCACTGCACTCCAGTCTGGGTGACAGAGTGAGACTCCAACTCAAAAAAACCCCCAAAAAACGAAATAGAACAACAGAAGACTATAAGTAGTCCCTTATTAGTTAAAGTTAGATTTGTGTCTACCTTGCAAAAACAATTCAGTTTTCAGAGACTTGATTTTTAGCACTGAAAAGAATGGATTACAGACGTATGACATGTTTACTGTCAGAAAGTCAGTTGGCTAATTCATAATAAAACAATCTTCCATCACTTCATGACTGAAGTTTTTAAACTGCTTTGGCTTGACCTTACCAAAAGTTTTTTCTTTTTGAGTTGGAGTCTCACTCTGTCACCCAGACTGGAGTGCAGTGGCCGCTCCTGGCTACCGCAGCCTCGACCTGCTGGGCTCCAGCGATCCTTTCGCCTCAGCCTTCCAAGTAGCTGGAACTACAGGCGCACGCTACCATGCCCGGCTAATTTTTTGATTTGTTGTAGAGATGAGGTCTCGCCAAGTTGCCCAAGCGGGTCTCGCACCCGTGGGCTCAGGCAATCCACTCACCTCAGCCTCCCAAAGCGGGGGATTACAGGCTGAGCCACCAAGCCCGGCTACCAAAAGTTTTTTCAAACCAAACAATGCCTTCTAGTAACAACTGTCCACATAAATCATTAATGATTTGTCATATGTGACTTCTCAATATATAAACTAATCCACTATCTTGACCCCAGTAAGTTATATGAATGGTACCAAGTTATCTCAATCCTTCTACATTTACCAACTTTCCAATATGGTATAGTTTTTAGTCCCTTCTCCCTGAATCCTTCTTATCAGCAGAACCACATTTGAAATCTACACCAGTTCCTCAGTATAGTGACCATGACATTTATAACTTAAGGAGATATACTTTCACTAAACATTTCACAGTCTATCTATGAATTCTTCCAAAATTCTTTGGTAGTTAAATCTGATCTCATTAAGTTTAGTGATTTGATCAACAAAAAAACATAGGCAGCTAGGAGAAAAGAGTTGGAATTATTAAACCAATGTTAACATTTCTGCGATAATTCCTGAATCTTCTTTATATTTTTCTGTACTTTTTTTTTTTGAGTTGGAATCTCACTCTGTTGCCCAGGCTGGAGTACAGTGGCACGCTCACAGCTACCACAGCCTTGACCTGCTGGGCTCAGGTGATCTTTCCACCTCAGCCTTCTAAGTAGCTAGAACTACAAGCATGCGCCACCATGCCTGGCTAATATTTTGATTTATTGTAGAGATGAGATCTCACCAAGTTGCCCAGGCTGGTCTCAAACCATGGGCTCAGGCAATCCTCCCAGCTCAGCCTCCCAAAGTGCTGGGACTGTAGGCGTGAGACACCGTACCCGGCCTTATTTTTCTGTACTTTCTTTTTGTTTTGTTTTTTTCAAAAAGCAGGATTTATTAAGAGCACAGAAAAGCTCCCATAGTGGGAGGGGACCTGAAGGGATTGCCCATTTTACTGTACTTTCTAAAGGATTTTCATGTTCTAATCAGAAAAAAGTTTTTTAAAAATAGTTAAGTATCTAGCATCACTTATATTAGAAGATTTAATCTGGTTGGGGGAAAAATGAAATGGAAATTCTTTAATGTTTTCATCCTTGAATGGATCTTTCACACCACAATCAAGTATTCTTACCAATTCTCTAGCTGCTCTTTTCATTTTAACATATTAAAAAACAAAAATAGCCAGGTGCGGTGGCTCACTCAGATAATCACAGCACTTTGGGAGGCCCAGGTGAAAGGACTGCCTGAGCTCAAGGGTTCGAGACCAGCCTGGGCAACCTGGCAAGACCTCGTCTCTACAATTAAAAAAAAAAAAAAAAACAAATTAGCTGGGTGTGGTGGAACGCTCCTATAGTTCCAGCTACTTTGAAAGCTGAGGCAAAAGGATACCCTGAGTACGGAAGGTTGAGGCTGCAGTGGCCGTGAGCATACCACTGCATTCCAGCCTGGGCAACAGAATGAGATTCCAACTCAAAACAAAAAAACAAAAATACACCGGGCATAGAGACTCATGACTATAATCCCAACAACACTATGGGAGGCTGAAGCAGAAAGATCATTTGAGTCCAGTTTGAGAGCAGCCTGAATAACACAGCAAGACCCTGTCCTTACAAAAAATAATTTAAAACATTAGCCGGGCATGGTGGCACACACTTGTAGTACTAGCTACTTGGGAGACTGAGGTGGGAGGGTTGCTTGAGCCCAGGAAATCCATATAGCAGTGAACTATGATGGTGCCACTGTACTCCTGCCTAGGTGACAGAGTAAAACCCTGCCACAAATAAAGAGATACATAAAATCGCACACACAAAAACCTCCAATCTCATACCATCAGTTGTGTAAAGAGGTTTACTGAATTCATTTGTTTCACTTTACCTAGTTTCTAGGTTGCACCCAATAACTTTGGAGGTTTACTTGGCCTTGACTGAAAATGCTTCTGGGTGGGCGCTGTGGGTCACACCTACAATTTCAGCACTTTGGGAGGCCATAGAGGAAGGATTGCTTAAGCCGAGGAGTTTGAGACCAGACATAGCAAAGCCTCATCTCTACAAAAAATAAAAAACTTTGCCAGGTATGGTGACGCACAACTGAAGTCCTGTAGTCCCAGCTACTAAGGAGGCTGAGATGGAATGATCACCTGAGCCCTCAACCAGGTGGCTGAGGCTGCAGTGAGCAGTGATCAAGCCACTGTACTCCAGCCCGGGTAACAGAGTGAGACCCTGACAAAAAAAAAAAAAGGAAAATGTTTCTAACATTTTTAAAGATGCCTTTTTCCTCCCCACAGTCTCTATGACTATACCAAACAACCATCTGTTTTGTATGGTCCTTTTGATCCCTTGCTTTCTTTCAACATGGGCTTCAAATATGATTATTTTAAGATTTTAAACTTCTGGTAGGTGATTTACTTGTTAAAATATTTCTTTCCACTCTTCCTACTGCACATATGCAGTCACAGTTCAATTTCCTAATACTGAATACCCATATGATATAGATTTTGTTCTTCCTCTCCCTGAAAAATGCTGAATTTAATCATGATATGATTCTTTCTTATTAAATAGTACTTGACCTACAGAAAACTATCACTTCTTCTTTGTTCCTCAAGGTAAAATTCAGGTTATTTCTTTGCTTCATAGGCTGTAAAACTGTCAATCACAGGGATTAGTTTATCTTAGTCAAAACCACATCTTCACATTTTGCTCTCAATGAAGTATTTAACCAGCCTACATATAAATAAACCTCGCATTAATACCTGGCCTAATTTTATAGTTTCTCTGATTTCCTTTAATGTTTCCAGCTCAATCATATTATTTTGACTAGGACTGTGACATTTTTATTCAAGCAAGGATTTCGACGGTTCAAGATTCCAAGTCCTGTCCTTTGTTGTAGGAAAATTACTATTGTTTGTTATTCCTTAAAAAAAAGTAATCTCTTGCTGCCTCTATCATTCCTATGAAATGTATAGCCTAGGATATTAAGCGTCAAGTATCTGAGATGTGAATTATATCATTCTAACATTATTTTGCCTATCAAGAAAAGAAAGTAAACAATTACATAAGGATGGCAGAAATAACACTAGTAATGTTTATGTTTGTAAAACTTTTAAATATATCTAATGCTTAAGATCACACAGGCAACATATAGATTTGTTGTTGGAAGAAAATATGTCACTATTATGTCACCTATCCATATAAGACCTTGTTAAAACTGAATTTCTTTCTCATGGAAAGGCTTCATAAGAAATAAGACTACTGCCAGACACTGCCCTGCACTTCTCACTCTGTCAGATAATGTCATGGAACTCATTTGAAATTCACAATGCCTGAATTTCTAGCTCTGCCAAAACTGGAAGGGCCTACTAATACAAATTACAGGAACATTGTTACTAAGAAAACAGTCACAAACTAAGTGATATTAAAGTTCTATTACTAATAAAAAGCAATACAATGGCAGGGCTCAGTGGCTCAGCCTGTAACCCCAGCACTTTGGGAGGACGAGGTGAGAGGATTGCCTGAGTCCGCAGGTTCGAGACCAGCCCAGGCAACATGGTGAGACCTTGTCCCTACAATAAATTACAAAAATTAGCCAGACGTGGTGGCATGTGTCTGTAGTTCCAGTTACTTGGAAGGCTGAGGCGGAAGGACTGCCTAAGTCCAGCAGGTGGAGGCTGTGGTGACCATGTGTGTGTCGATGCACTCCAGCCTGGGCGACAAGAGTGAGACTCCAACTCAAAAAAAAACCCAAACAAAAAAAACCCCTATATTTTGCCAGGCATGGTGTCATACGCCTGCAATCCCAGCTACTGGGGAAGCTAAGGCAGGAAGACTGCTTGAGCCTACGAGTTCAAGGCTGTAAAATGCTATAATCGTGCATAATTGTGCATGTGATAGACACTGTACTCCTGCCTGGACAACATAGTACAGCCTCTTTAAAAAAAAACAAAAGGCAGGCGCACTTTGGGAGGCCAAGGTGAGATGACTGCCTGAGTGCAGGGGTTCGAGACCAGCCTGGGTAACTTGGTGAGATCCCATCTCTACAATAAATCACAAAAACTAGCCGAGCATGGTGGTGTGCATCTGTAGTTCCAGCTACTTGAAAGGCTGAGGTGGAAGGATCGCCTGAGCCCAGCAGGTCAAGGCTGTGGTGGCCGTGAGCATGCCACTACACTCTAGCCTGGGCGACAAAGAGTGAGACTCCAACTCAAGCAAACAAACAAAAAAACAAAAAATTTTATTCTAAAATTATGTATCAAAGACCACATTTTTTACAAATTGACAACCGGGTCTTCTTGTACACTGCAACTGCACAAGCTGGTAGTATAAATAACTAAAAACAGAGTAAACTAGTCCTAATATACCCTAAGCCACCTCAAGTGGCACACAGTGCAACAAACTGAGAGCCTAATGTCCATTAGGTACACCCTACATAACACAAGGACAGAAATAAATCATTCTATCTCTTGTTTATTAAGTATGAATTTTAGCTTCCAATTACATAAACAGCAGTCTGGCCTAAGAGACTTCCATTTTCTATCAGCTTCACATAAAGAGAAAAGGAGGCTCATGTCTGTAATGCCAGCACTTTGGGAGGGCGAGGTAGAAAGATTGCTTGAGCCCAGGAGTTCGAGACCAGCCTAGGCAAGATATTGAGACTCTGACTCTACAAAAAATGAGAAAATTAGCTGGCCATGGTGGCATGTGCCTGTAGTCTCATTTACTTGGGAGGCTGAGGATCACCTGAGCCCAGTAGGCTGAGAAATAAATAAATAAGAAAAGGGAAGAGGTAACAGGAAAAATATGAAGTAGGATGGATAGAAAAGGGCAAGCAAGCCGGGCTCAGTGGCTCAGCCTGTAATCCCGCACCTTTGGGAGGCTGAGGTGAGTGGACTGCCTGAGCCCACGGGTTCGAGACCCGCCTGGGCAACTTGGCGAGACCTCATCTCTACAATAAAGATCAAAAATTAGCTGGGTGTGGTAGCGCATGCCTGTAGTTCCAGCTACTTGGAAGGCTGAGGTGGAAGGATTGCCGGAGCCCAGCAGGTTGAGGCTGCAGTGACCCGAAGTTTGCCACTGCACTCCAGTCTGGGTGACAGAGTGAGATTCCAACTCAAAAAAAAAAAAAAAAAAAAAAATGAAAAGGGCAAGCAGAGAAATAAGGACATTTACAATGCACAATTAAAACAAGAAAGCATCTGGCTATAAGACATCCTCATCTTCAGGCTGCTGAATTAGGTACCGAGACTTCTAAAACATGGCTAATGTGTTGAGAGGAAGTCAAGGAACCATAAACCTGAAAATTCACCTTCTAAGCTGGGAGTAAGCCAGGCTCGGTGGCTCATTCTGTAACCCTAGCACTTTGGGAGGCTGAGGTGAGTGGATTGCCGGAGGCCGCGGGTTCGAGACCAGCCTAGGCAACTTGGCAAGACCTCATCTCTACAATAAATCAAAAAAATTAACCAGTCGTGGTAGCACATGCCTGTAATTCCAGCTACTCGGAAGGCTAAGGCGGAACGATCGCCGGAACCCAGGAGGTAGAGGTTGCGGTGGCCAGGAGCGGCCACTGCACTCCAGTCTGGGTGACAGAGTGAGACTCCAACTCAAAAAAAAAAAAAAAAAAAGAAAGAAAAAAAAAAAGCTGAGAGTACAGTGCACACTCTTTGAAAGCGTTTTTCTTTTAAATGAGTCGGAGTCTCACTCTGTCAGCCAGGCTGCAGTTTAGTGGCATGCTCATGGCTACCACAGTGTCGATCTTGCCGGGCTTCAGTGATCCTTTCGCCTCAGCCTTCCAAGTACTACAGGAGAACGCTACCATGCCCAGTTAAAAATTTTTTTTTTTTGAGTTGGAGTCTCACTCTGTCGCCCAGACTGGAGTGCAGTGGTCGCTCCCGGCCACCGCAGCCTCGACCTGCTGGGCTCCGGCATTCCTTCCACCTGAGCCTTCCAAGTAGCTGAAACTACAGGCACATGCTACCACGCCCAGCTAATTTTTTGATTTATTGTAGAGATGAGGTCTCACCAAGTTGCCCAGGCGGGTCTCGAACCCGCGGGCTCAGGCAATCCACTCACTTCAGCCTCCCAAAGTGTGGGATTACAGGCTGAGTCACCGAGCCCAGCTTTTTTTCCTTTTTTATTATAGAGACTAGGTCTCACC
This sequence comes from Cephalopachus bancanus, assembly GCA_027257055.1. NCBI lineage: Eukaryota > Metazoa > Chordata > Mammalia > Primates > Tarsiidae > Cephalopachus > Cephalopachus bancanus. The sequence continues at coordinate 151,904 of JAPVLO010000617.1, forward strand.
AAGTGCCCAGGCTGGTCTCAAACCCAGGGGCTCAGGCAATCCTCTCGCCTTGGCCTCCCAAAAAGTTTATTTTTAAAAGGCCTGGCTTGGTGGCTCAGCCTGTAATCCCAGTACTTTAGGGATGCCAAGAGAGTGACTTGCTAGCGCCTGCGGGTTTGAGACCAGTCCGGGCAACTTGGTGAGCCCCCATCTCTACAATAAATCAGAAATTAACCAGATGTGGTAGTGTGTGCCTGTAGTTCTGGCTACTTGGAAGGCTGAAGCGGAAGGATCGCCAGAGCCCAGCAGGTTGATGCTGGGGTGGCTGTGAGTGTGCCACTGCACTCCAGCCTGGGCGACGGAGTGAGACTCCTAACTCAAAAAATAAGTAAAAGAGCTACTCTAAATAAAGTTACTGAGGCCTCACTAGAAAGGGGGGAAAAAGCAGGGCTCGGTGGCTCAGCCTGTAATCCTGCGCCTTTGGGAGGCTGAGGTGAGTGGATAGCCTGATCCTGCAGGTTCGAGAACCCCCTGGGCAGGCGAGACCTCATCTCTACAATAAATCAAAAAATTAGCGGTGTGTGGTAGCGCGCGCCTGTAGTTCCAGCTACTTGGAAGGCTGAGGCGGAAGAATCGCCGGAGCCCAGCAGGTTGAGGCTGCGGTGGCCGGGGAGCGGCCACTGCATTCCAGTCTGGGCGACAGTGAGACTCCAACTCAAAAAAAAAAGGGAGGGAACATCATAATACTGGGTTTCTCTCTTTGAGGAAAGAGAAAACTCAGAGGCTTAACTCACCCATTACTTTAGGCAACCAAGGCCCAGTCAGCAGAAGGCTAAATTCCATCCCTCAAGGAACTGGTTACAAGTTACAAGACCACTGGGGTCTTGCAGACATGACTGACTGCAATTTTCACCCTGATTAACTGACAGGAATACCAGTCAGAGGAGCAGCCAGGAGAAAAGAATATAACAAGGAACTATTTCCCCTCAGTGTCCACTGGACTCTAGAACCACTGCCGACACTGCCTCTTTCTGCTGGCAGAAGAGCATCTGCCCCTCTTCAGGAAGGGCTGGCAGCCTAGAAACACACCAGCACCACATTTCTCAAAGATGTTTACTTCGACCATCACATTTAAAGCTGCAACTCTCCCACCTCTCCTACCTAATCCTCCTCTGTACTCCCAATCCCTCTTTTCCTGCTCTATTTTTCCCCATATCATTGACCACCCTTCTAGTATTATATAATTATTTATCATGTTTATTTCTATCTCTATCGACTAAAGGATAACATTCACAAGCCTGGGATTTTTTTTTTGGTCTGTTTTCGTCACTGATTTATCTTAAGCATCTAGAACAGGGCCTCACATATAGTAGGTATCTAAAAAATATTTATGGAATGAAAAAAAGAACGAAGAAAAACTAAAAGGACCTCCCAGAAGTCAACTACACCCAGAGGGTCCCAACAATGCCTATGCTCCTCTAACAGAATCACAATTTGGTTCCTGTGACTAATCTATCCTGCCTCCATCTAATTTCTTCAATTTGTGATAAACTGTGTCTGAAAAAAAAATCAGAAGAACTTCTTTTTTCAACAATCAAATTCTAATTCAATTCACCTAGCAGTAATTAAGCATAGTTATATTCAAACCATTGGGCTAGAAGTCTGGGGTAACAGAGGAAACACAGGTCTCTAGAGAGCTTAGAATGAAGAAGAAAAATATATATTCACAAATAATAATTAAAGACAACATGCAGGCTGGCATGGTGGCTCACACCAGTAATCCCAATACTTTGGGAGGCCAAGGTGGGAGGATTGTTTGAGGTCAGGAGTTCAAGACCAGCCTGGGCAACACAGCAACATAGCAAGACTCTCTACAAAATTATTTTTAAAAAATTAGTTGGGCGTGGTGTGTGTGCTTGTAGCCCCAGCTACCTGGGAGGCTGAGGTGGAAGGATCACCTGAGCCCAAGAGGCGGAGGCTGCAGTGAGCCATGACCATGCCGCTGTACTCGTCTGGGTGACCGAGTGAGACCCCGACTCAAAAAAAAAAAAAAAGACAATGTGTGATAAAGTGCTATAACAGAAATTCTAGCAAAAGTTAAGAGATACAGAGGAAGACTAAATCAGTTCTGGACATAGGTGGGTGGGAAGAAATACAGTAAGAAATGCTTCAGGCTAGGCTCGGTGGCTCAGCCTGTAATCCTGTGCTTTGGGAGGCCAAGGTGAATGGATTGCCTGAGCCCGCGGGTTTGAGACCTCATCTCTACAATAAATCAAAAAATTAGCCGGGTGTGGTGGTGTGTGCCTGTAATTCCAACGACTTGGAAGGCTAAGGCGGAAGGATAGCCTGATCGCCGCAGGTCGAGGCTGTGGTGGCCATGAACATGCCACTGCGCTCCAGTCTGGGTGACAGAGAGAGACTCCGGCTAAAAAAAAAAAAAAAAAGAGAGAGAAGATATGGATATGGATAGAGTGAGAGATATGAGATATGAAAGGCTGAGGAAGGCCAGGTTTGGTCAAGTCATGAAGGGTCTTAAATGCTGGCCTATGCAGGCAAAGGAACCATCAAAGGTTTTTCAAGAAGCAAAATGATCAGAATTATAATTTTAAAAGTCTGTGCTGGGTTTCTTTGTTACATACTCTTCTAGAAAAAATTCCTTTTCTTTCAGAGCACTTCAGTTCATAATCGTGAATACATTAGTTGATTGTCTCCCTCACTAGAATACAAATCCCAGCAGGACAGGAACCATGTCTGGTCTGGCATATAAGTGCCCGATAAATATTGCCTAAATGAATAAACAACAATTATAATAATATAGCAGCCATATGTAGTATGTAACACAGAAAGACACATTAACCATGAGGTTACTGTAATAATACACAGAAGATGAAGATGTGAACTAGGTCAGATGAAAAAGTGCTGCTAAATGGCAAGCTAATCATTTAGTGAATGATTAGATGAGGCAGTTAGAAAGAAAGAACAAAACATGAGCCTAAAGTTTAGAGCCATGGCAAGTAAAAAAACAGCAATGCTTATTAGGGGAGAAAAATGTAGGTAAGTGTCAGAAATTATGGACTAGAAGTACATTTGAAAGAGGATGCCAAGTAGAAAAAAATTTCCTCCCTTTCCTGTACACCTTTCAGATTCATATATTCCATAGGCTTCATAATTCCATTTCTCTTTTTATAGCTCCATTTCTGATACTTCAAGACTGCTCTAGAAGCATCCAATCCAGAACAAAGACAAATGCTGAGTTTCACACCAAACTTCAGAATTTGCAACTAAAGTTTACAAAGTATATTCTTGAATATACACTTCAGCTTTGTGGATGCAAACTGCCCCACCTAGGAATGTTGCTAGGAACCTTGCTGATAACATACCCAAAATCCGCTGGTTGTACTTTGTATATAGGATAAAGCAGATATTTATCTGTCTTCCTTTTCAAATACGGAACTATAGTCTAAGAAGCTATAGGTATCTGCATGCAATGCAGTTCCGGCATACAATGTGGCCCAATTGCCAGGATCTGGATTTCATGCTGTGGTCTGATTTCCAAAGGTTTTGTGGCACCTACTCTGGTCACTTTCCAATCCAATCCCCTATGTTCCACTAGACACTCTGTTAAACCTGTCTACAAATATTGCTTATATTTCTAATATAAATTTCCAAAAATAAGCACTAGATTACTTGAAAATCAGTAATGTGCTACAGACAGCTGGGAACAAAGAAAAACACTCCCAGGACTTTTTATGAGTCCCAAAACAAATAATAGTTCCACTCATCACAATTTTCTATTCTAGGTCAATGGATGTTTTAAGTACAAAGTTAAAAACAGTGAACACTACTTCCAATGTTCAAAGGTAGATTAGCCCTTTCACTTGGATGTCCCCTGTGAGAGGATACCGTAAATCTAGCACACCATTCAGATGTACCCTCTCGGGGGACATAAAGAGATTGCTGGTGATTAAACAGGAAAAACTTACACAAGTGCAAATTTTTTTAAAAAAGTATCTTTCCTGAAGTTTTCCATTCAATAACAATGAAAACCTATATCCCATTAGAAATTTGTCAAACTTCTGGATTGATTAGTTAAGAAGTGGTTTCCAGCCGAGCGCAGTAGCTCATGCCTGTAATCTCAACACTTAGGGAGATGGAGACAAGAGGACTGCCTGAGTCCAGGGGTTTGAGACCATCCTGGGTAACTTGGCAAGACCTCCACTCTACAATAAATCAAAAAATTAGCCAGGCATGGTGGCGCACGCCTGTGTTTCAGCTACTTGGAAGGCTGAGGCAGAAGGAGCTCCTGAACCCAGCAGACAGAGGCTGTGGTGGCTGTAAGAGTACCACTCACTCCACCCTGGATGACAGAGTGAGACTCTGACTCAAAAAGAAAAAAAAAAGAAGTGGTTTCCAGGAATCACAAGCGCATCCTTCCATACCATCTTCAAACAACAGACAGGACAATAAATTACATATTATTAATGTGGGAGGAAGGAAAGGAGACTTCATTGTCTTTTCAAATAGATAAACACCAGATGGAAGACATCAAACATATTACTATTGCACAGCATGTATCTAATGAACCTACAATGCATGTCTGTGACTGTTTCGCATGTTATCACATGTAAGAAAAATGTAAGACTTAAGATTTTGATGTTTTTCTCGTAAGTTCCTCAATGTCCAAAATTCCATCATAAGCCAACTATCATTACAATAAAACAATTGGTTTCAACACTATACTATTTAATATGAAGTGATTCATTTTTCACCATTTCTTTAAAAAGTAGTCAAGTTGCTGACAGGTGATCTGCAAGATGTCTCTGAGGGCAAAGCATTAGACATGTGATTCTGTTATGCTAACAACAAACGACTAAAAGACCATCATCCTCTTAACATTCAGTAGATAGCTGCTATTGGGAGTCCCATGTGAAAGAATTAACTGGGAAATACTGATAAAAATCCTAATTTGGACTGGGCACTGTGGCTCAGCCTGTAATCCCACCACTTTGGGAGGCCAAGGCGAGAGGAGTGCCTGAGCCCGGGGGTCTGAAACCAGCCTGGGCAACTTGATGAGACCTCATCTCTACAATAAATCGCAAAAACTAGCTGGGCGTGATGGCGTGCATCTATAGTTTCAGCTACTTGAAAGATTGAGGTGGAAGGGTCCCCTTAGCCCAGCAGGTCGAGACTGCAGTGGCCGTGAACGTGCCACTGCACTCCAGCCTGGGTGACAAGAGTGAGACTCTGACTCAAAAAAAAAAAAAAAAATCCTGGCCGGGCTCAGTGGCTCAGCCTGTAATCCCAGCACTTTGGGAGGCCAAGGCGAGTGGATTGCCTGAGCCCACGGGTTCGAGACCCGCCTGGGCAGCGAGACCTCATCTCTACAATAAATCAAAAAAATCAGCCGAGCATGGTAGCGCATGCCTGTAATCCCGGCTACTGGGAAGGCTGAGGTGGAAGGACCGCCTGAGCCCAGCAGGTCGAGGCTGCGGTGCCCGGGAGCGTGCCACTGCACTCCACTCTGGGCGACAGAGTGAGACTCCAACTCAAAAAATAAAAAACTGGCCAGATGTTGTGGCACGCACCTATAATACCAGCTACTTGGGAGGTGAATGTAGAAGGACCACCTGAGCCGAGCAGATAGAGGCTATTGCCATGATGGTGCCACTGCACTTCTAGCCTCGGCAACAGAGTAAGACCTTGACTCTAAAGAAAGTAAGTAAATAAATATCCTTGACAGAATGCGAAAAGTTACTTATTATGGACACCTGGCGAATACTTCTAGGTACAATCTGCTTCTCACAAGCTAAGGTTCCTTTTCTATAACTTCCTGATTCCCACTTCTATATCTTACACACACTAGAAAAAGATATTTGTGGCAAGCTGATGAACATACAGAATGAGGCTATAAAATCCTCCAAAAAAAGATGGCCTAATAAAAAGTAGCATTCCAAATAAATCTAATAGGAGAGTCAAGCCTCAGGGAATTTAGGCTGCACTCATTAGCCTTTCTGAATACTGACTATATTTTCAACACAGCAATAAAAAACTACTCACTTATGTTAAACATTTTTCTCCTGTTCTTCCATCACAGGATAAATACCATGAAATTCTACAGCTAAAGAGAAACACAGAAATCATCTTGTCTAATGTGCTCATTTTACATATGAGGTAAGTGAAAACAGAGGCATGACTTGTCCAAGGTCAAACACCTAGTTACAGGAATAATAATGACTAAAATCAGGCATGGTGGCTCACGCCTGTAATTCCAGCACTTTGGGAGGCAGAGGTGAGATAATTACCTCAGCCCAGTGGTTTGAGAACAGCCTGGGTAACATGGCAAGACCGTGTCTCTACAAAATAATCAAGAATGCCAGTAGTTCCAGGTACTTGAAAGGCTGAGGCTGAAGGATCATGAGTCCAGCAGGTCGAGGCAGCAGTGGCCGTGAGTGAGTGTGCTACTGCACTCCAGCCTGGGTGACAGAATAAGGCTCTGAATCAAAAACAAAACAAAATAAAACAGTGCTATGATGCTCAATTCTTAATTCTATAGGTTTTTTTCCTCTATGTGTTGAAAAACTAGTTTAAAAAAAAACTTTTTAGATCAGACAATATCTTTTTTTTTTTTTTTTGAGTTGGAGTCTCACACTGTCGCCCAGACTGGAGTGCAGTGGTCGCTCCCGGCCACCGCAGCCTCGACCTGCTGGGCTCCGGCGATCCTTCCGCCTCAGCCTTCTGAGTAGCCGGAATTACAGGCATGCGCTACCACACCTGGCTGATTTTTTGATTTATTGTAGAGATGAGGTCTCGCTGCCCAGGCTGGTCTCGAACCCGCGGGCTCAGGCAATCCACTCACCTCAGCCTCTCAAAGGCGCGGGATCACAGGCTGAGCCACTGAGCCTGGCTTTTTTTTTTTTTTTGAGTTGGAGTCTCACTCTGTCACCCAGACTGGAGTGCAGTGGCTGCTCCCAACCACCTCAGCCTCGACCTGCTGGGCTCCGGCAATCCTTCCGCCTCAGCCCTCCGAGTAGCCGGAATTACAGGCGTGCGCAACCACACCCAGCTAATTTTTTTGATTTATTGTAGTGATGAGGTCTCACCAAGTTGCCCAGGCAGGTCTCGAACCTGCGGGCTCAGGTAATCCACTCACCTCGGCCTCCCAAAGTGCTGGGATTACAGGCTGAGCCACCAAGCCTGGCCAACAATATCTTAACTGTAACTAAATCAAACAAAAATAAAATTTCATCCACATAAAGAGAACCAAGTATTAGAACAGGAAGTACCCACCAAATTTGGTGAAAGAAACATTTGTTCAGATAGTACAGAGGTTACTTAAAAGGGCACTACCTGGCACTTATTTTCTGAGGCAATGTATTCATTACCACCTTCTAGAATACGTGTCTTGTGCTTCCATCAAATGGACCTCCTTAAGAGGAGGCCATCACGACCCCTATGGCAAAGGTCAGAAAAGTGATACTTTTGGCATAGATAACTGATGGTACAAAAGGAACCCACAAACATGATGTCAATAATTGAGAAGAAAGGACTGAAGTTTGAAGGAGTGGTGATATTGCTGGGAACAAGTAATCCTGAAAATGAGACAAGAATAAAAATCTAAGAAAGAAGTTGACCAGACACTAATGACCAAAGAGCACAATAAAAAGGCAGTTTCAGAGCTTGTCTGGCATCAAACAGCTCTCGCCTGCAAAAGAAGAAAAAATTCTCACGGTGACAAGAAAAAAATCCTAGGTTTGCCCGAGTGATGGACTAGATATGACCTAATAAGTATTTGCCATCTCTTATTTCTGCAACTCTGATCCAAGAACAAACAGCAAGAGAACCATGAAAAATTAGCCCTGTTGGATCTGGAGTTCTGCCTTGACAAGATATAAAGCTCATTCATAGATCTGACTGTGCTCATGAGACTGCAGTTCAACTCCTGCTGCTACAGCAAGAGGAGGGGGAAGAAAGATAGAAAGGGGTGAGAGGGAAGGAGGTGGAGGATCTGGGTTGTGACTATAATAGCTACAGTAATTAGAGTGTTTCCAAGCTACTAGAGAAGTCTTCAGAGCAGAGAACTGGGATGAGGGATGGGGGAGGGGGAGGAGGAGAAGCATGAGGAAGCAAACTACTGAGAGTGCTAGGAAAGGATCCGTGGTTTGTGAAACTGGCTTGTAACCAGTTTTAATAAAACAAACTAAAAAACTGACAGCTTCATAAGGGGAAATCAAAGTTTACATTCCTTCTCAAAAGAACTGCTATCACTAGGCTCCCACTTAAAGCTAGGTTACAGCAGTTTCTTACAAATGTCCCTAGTCTATGCAGTGGTCCATGGGCCCTGACCTCAGAGGTACAGTTTACCTCACTTTCCCTTAAACCTCTCCCTCCTTCCCTCTCTCCCTCTCCCTCCCCTCCCCAACCCCCCTTCTGACAAATAGGTCAGAACCTTAACTCTTCTTGGGCTGGGGGAAAGGATTTCTGAACTCTAAAATAGTTCATGACTTATTTCTCTTCAGTTAACAGTTAATTAGTATCCTGTGAATTCCATTAGATCTCATGTATGTGTACATTTGTGTGTGTGTGTGTGTGTGTGTGTGTGTGTGTGTGTGTGTACAGAAGGAGCACACAGCCCGCTGGCCTAATGCAGAAAATGAATGAAGAAGACTAAAAAAGGTCAGAAAATAAACACCAAGTCACTTGCTTAGAAATTTTAGGCTCTATGACACTGACTACTATACTATAGTGGCACGAACATGTGAAAAAAACCATATTAACAGAAGATGATGATAACCATATGAAAAATCTGTGACTTTTCAGAAAAACTCAAAATATAAAGTATTTTTCCAAGTATAGGAAATACCATACCCGTTTTTAAGAAAAATACTAAGGCTGAGGCGGAAGGATCGCCGGAGCCCAGCAGGCGAGGCTGCGGTGGCTGGAGCGGCCACTGCACTCCAGTCTGGGCGACAGAGTGAGACTCCAACTCAAAAAAAACAAAAACAAAAACAAGAAAAATACTTAGATGTATTTCCTTAACATCATTTGGTCCTCTGGTGATTTGGTTCTAACAAGTGAAGTTAATGTCAGTATCAGGGACAAGACCTACAAAGGTGCTGGGAGAAACTAAAAACTGAATAAAACAACAAACTGAAGAGGTGCAGACTTTATGTTTGACTATTTTATGAAATATGTTCTGCTGGGCTTGGTGGCTCAACCTGTAATCCCGCGCTTTGGGAGGCTTTGGCCTGGAGCGGCTACTGCACTCCAGTCTGGGCGATGACAGAGTGAGACTCCAACTCAAAAAAAAAAAAGAAATATGTTCATATTATAAAAACATATGCAAATTTCTTCAGTAAGGCAAGTCAGGTAGACCTAATACAAAAGTCAGTTACATCTTTTGCATAAAATTCGGTATCCTCCTGGTGGGCTAAATCTTTTTCACCACATTGAAAGCAAAGAATTTTCTCCTTCCAATTTCCTGCTAATAAACAAGTACTAGATGCACTGAATTACCAACATTTCCTTCCCATTCATAGGACATAAAGCCAGAACTCCCAGAAACACAATAGGGCTGTGTAGGACCATGACTAGGGCTCACTACTCAGTAATCTAAAAGAAACAGAGACAGAAGAAATCTCTTTTCTCTATTCTATTACCATCTCACTAACACATCAACAAGAGGCATTAAGAAATGTGAAACAAAGTACAGTTTCACACATATGAACTGAACCTAAACCACAGAAGACCAAGTATTTTCTTGTCACTGTGGCATGTGATTCTTCAACCACCTGCTCAATAATCCCTCTTCAGCTGCACAGCTGCTGCCAATTCCACATGCCCAGCAAGACAGGTGCTTTGGTGAATTACCTGTTCCCTAGTGAAAAGAGTCCTTCACTGACACTTAGTGGACCCAGAACCTGCCAATCAACATCACCTATCTTCATTTTGTCTGTCACAGCAAACTTTTATCAAGAAGGTATCATGAAGACATATTTAATACACTATGTGATTTTATATTTTGTGGGGTTTTTGTTGCTGTTATTCTTTGTGTTTTAAAGGAAACTGGTTTTTTAAAAATCAAGAAGTGAGAATTAAGCTGCTAAAAACTTGCCACACAACATAAGGCTGCCTTCAGAGTGGCCCCATCTGCCTGGCAGTATTCCCATCCATGACCAGTTTTCACAAGGGAAATAATTGCTTAGCTACCTCTGGAGAAGGAGACAGTAGCAGTAGAAGTACCAAGATGCCTGGCAGAGAAGTACCTAGAGGGAAGAAGCAAAGTGGGAGCTTCCGGAGAACACCTATCATTCCTGTACTTAGTCTCCATGTCTGAGCTCAGGCAACAGCGTTCTGAGTCAAATAAATAAGGAGTGGCACTTCCACTTGACAGAGCAATCAGTAAACCCCTCAACAAATTATCCTGTTCCAGTCATTTAGTTGCTATATGCTAATTGCAGCATAATTGCTACCAGGAGCCAAAATTATGCTTCCATATCCTCACAAAATAAGCACTAATCCGTCCAGCTATCTAGACCTCGCACAAGGAAATATTTTCTACCAAGAAGCTAGGGGAAAAATCCAAAGTGGTCTCTGAAAGATGGTCACAATCAGAAGACTCACATCAGACTCCTTGTAAAAAAGGCCCAACTCTGAAGCCACTAAATCTAACAGGGCAAATTTAACATGAGGCCTCTGCCTTCGCTGTCACCTGACAGCATTCAGAAATAAATCCCAACAGCCCAAGAGCAAAAAGCTTTGGACTCAGTTTAACTGAGGCTTCACTCAAAGACCTAGGACACAGAGCTGGAAATAGATTAAAGACAGACAACAACTCCAATAAGGCCTTAAAACAGTTTTGTCATCAAAAAATATAAAGGTCGGAACAATCTGTTCCCTCCTATCAAAAGCCCAGCACCTACGTAGCAGGCCATCATTTAAAGACACTCATCGAAATATATGGATGAGGGAGACACCAGAGCCACTACTCGCTGCCTCAGAAACACCTTTACCAAACAAAGGCTAAAACTCTCACTCAGGGATACCTTATGGGAAATGGTTGGCTACTGAGTACACAGTGTATTATATACAATCCACCTCTCACAATGAATTTTACTTCTAATCTCCTTTTTTTTTTTTTTTTTTTGAGTTGGAGTCTCACTCTGTCGCCCAGACTGGAGTGCAGTGGCCGCTCACAGCCACCGCAGCCTCGGCCTGCTGGGCTCCAGCAATCTTTCCGTCTCAGCCTTCCAAGTAGCTGGAACTACAGGTGCACGCTACCACGCCCGGTTAATTTTTTGATTTATTGTAGAGATGAGGTCTCACCAAGTTGCCCAGGTGGGTCTCGAACCTGCGGGCTCACGCAGTCCACTCACCTCAGCCTCCCCAAGTGAGGGATTACAGGCTGAGCCACTGAGCTTCTAATCTCCTTTTAAAGAAAAAAGTTTTCTTTAATGTTCTAGATGGAAACTTCTTTTCAAGCCCCAAGTAATTGTTTACACAACTAATAGCACCTAAATATTATTTGGCCACTTCATTTCTACCAGATACATACAATAGGATTCCTTCCAGTTTGTTCTCATCCTTTTCTCATTAATAATCTCCAATGCCTAAATGATTTTTTTAAAACGTTAATCTCTGGCAGATGTTCCCTAACACAGAGGCAGATATGGACTTTCCGCACAACGAGCAAGTCATCTCATTAGAGTTAAAATAAATATTAAAAGGAAAGTTTTGTTCCCACAGCCCTTTCCCAGGCAGGCAAATTCTGCGGCTTTCTTGTGCAATTATTATTGACCAGGAAGTCATCATTTAAAAAGGTACTTGGTCCCTGAGTCTCTGTCTTAACCCTGCACAGGTTTTTAGTGGTATTCCTAAGCAAACAAAAATCAGTGCATGAGTGCCCTATCTGTATAAAAACAATTAAATACGATGACTCAAGTGAGAGTAGAGACCTCCCCTTCGAGTCTTCTTCCCTAAGGGCCTGACATTTTGCACATCAAGGTTGAGCCTCCCAGACACTCTTCCTCCACAACTTGGTGCAGGCTAGCCACAGAGGCAGGCACAACATGGCTGGCATCCCCCATTCTTCTGAAAAATGTGTGCCAATGAGCTCTGCATTGTTCCTCACTCAAAAAGAAGAGCCTTTCTGTCTGGGCTCCTCCAATGGCAAGCTCCAGTCTGGAAAAGGAAGAAAATGGCACTGAGGAGCCTGGGAGATGGAGCATATCCAAAGCTCTCAGACAAGACTTGAACCTATGACCTTCGCTGTGTACACAATAGGCGGGTGAGAGCGGCCGGTTTATCTCCGCTGCAGCAGTTCTCAGCCCTGGGGTAGCACTCCCGACAAAATGACACGACTATTGTGTGTGGCAGCAGAACAGTCATCTTCCAGCAGCCTAAACCCGCACTCCCTCCCCCAAGACAAAGCAGCAGAGGTGAAATTAACTCAAGGCTGCCGAGCAAAGCCCGCCGCGGAAGAGGGAGGCCTGCGAGGGCTCGCAGACGCTCCTCCACCCCGGGGGCGCTGGACACTCGGCTGGAAACCGACGGGCTTTCTCTCCCCGCCTTCCCGCTCCGGTGCAGGCAGGAAGCAGTTTCTTAGAGGACTGAATCATCCGCGATTTGTTCGGAAATATTCCCCCCGAAGGGCTCTGATCTCTCCACCCCGTGCGAGCCTAATTCCTAGAAGCTGAAATGACTGTTTGCTGCTGCCTGTTTCACAAACACACATTAATTGGTCAGATGTGTCTCCTCCTCCCCAGCCCCAGAGGGAGGAAGGAGGATCTGAGCGAGGCGCAGAGAGGATCCAGCCGTAATTACACATAAAGGGAAGGAGGGCGGCGTGGGCTTTCCAGACAGGACGGGGTCACACGCCTCCCGGGGTGCCAGGAGGGCCGCGAGGTCCAGGCCCAGGGACCCCTCCATCTTGGGGCGAGGACGAGAGTGGATGCGACCCGCGGCCGCGGGGCACACGCCCCCGGCTCCCCCGACCGGGCCGCGCACACGTCCTGCTCCAACCCTCGCTCGGAGCCCCCGGCCCCCCCACGCCCAGACCGCCGCCGAAACTCTCCGGCCCGGCCCGCCACCCGCCAGCCCCGACCCCGCGCCCGAACCGCCCGGCCGCGCTCTGAACTTCGCCCCGAGCCCTCGGCGCCCCCTCCCCCACCGCGCAACGACCCCGCGCCCTCCCCTCGCTCCGCCCCCGCCCACTTCCCCCGCCAGCGCCGCCGCCCGCCGCCCCGGCCCCGGCCCCCGCCCGAGCCCTCCGCGCCGCCACCGCTCGCCTCCCCCAGCCCGGCTCCACACAAAGCTCCGGACTCACCGCGCGGCGGGTCCCGGGAGCCGCCACCTCGCCCGCCCGGGGCCCGGGCCGTAGAGCCGCCGCCGCTACGGCGCCCAGGCCGCCATCCGCTCCCGCGGCCCCTCCCCCCTCCCCGCCCCGGCTCTCGCCCCTCCCCACGCCGCTCCGCCCCGCCCGGCCGGTGCCGCGGTGTCCGGGGCCGCGGTCCCTCAGCCGCCGCCGCCGCCGCCGCCGCCGCGATCCGGGACAGCCGGGGCACCTGGAAGGCCCGGACACTGGACCGCCGGCCCGAGGATCCGGACTCCGGCTGGTGCGGAGCCGCGAGCGGCGAGCGTAGGAGAAATCCTGGGCCTGGGAATGCACGGCCACCCGGAGCCCGGATTAGAGTCGGCGCTCGAGGGCTGCTGGAAAACCCGGCGAGCCAGTTCAAACGGAGCTATCAAGGGAAGCAGCCCGGATTGGAGAGCGCGCACCTAACGCGCCCTGCTCCCGGGCGGGACCCTCGCTGGACCAGACTGCCTCGCAGAGAGGTTCCTGGGGGAGGCATTGTACCCTAAGTGCGGAAGACACGCATTCCGTAGATGTCCTTCGACTGTAGGGAGAGGAAAGGGGCACCGCCGGTCTGAACGTGAACATCCACAAAGAACAGAAGAGTAACCACGGCTCTCGACGGTGCCATCCATTTTACCCCTCGGATCAGCAAAGTACAAACCTAGTAATTTTTTATCCTTTGTTCTTCAGCTTTTTTTTTTTTTTTTTTTAGGATTACCATTTGCTTTTCTCCCCAAAGTACCCATTTCTAATCCCTTTGTATCCCTTTTTCACCTCACAGTCATGAATCACTAAATCTTGTTGCTTTTCATTATGTAAGTCCTTTCTGTCCTTCTCTGACCCACCATTTTAAGGACTGCAACTTTTATCTTTATCTGCCATTCATCTCTGATTGCCCAGAACACTACCTAGTACACAGTAGGCATTCCATCCATGCTTAAGTTCACCCTCCCACCCACGTCCCACTTGTGAAACTCCTATTCCTCATGGTGACCTCGTAAGACTTCCAGCTCATTTCACAGCAAACTGAAATTTCCCTTAATTCGCAAGACTCCCCAAGTCTTAGCCCCCATTATGTCCTTCCTGCGTCCTTGGCCATTTTATTCTGCTTTGCAGTTAGTTTTCCTTTCTTCCCTTATCCAGAGGCATCCTTCAACAGTGACTTGCTATCCACTCAGAATGTGACTTGGAGATAAAATGAGGTCATACAATCCCTTTACTCTTCATCTCCACAAAAAAAAAAAAAAAGGAGGAGGTGAATGGCAGCTAAAGATGAACACTAAGATTTTTTGGTCTAGGAAAAAGAATATCCTTTTGGTCTAGTGGTATTCACGTTGTTGTATAATAGAGCGACAAAACCAATCCCAGGTGACAGCAAACTTCCAGCATGTACTAAAAATGTTACAAATGAGAATCCAGCACTTAGTGGGTGTAGAAAGAGAAGGGTTTAGTGTTTTAGACTTAGGTGTGATTTAATTAAGGGTTAAGCATTCCAGTAGTTACATCCTGAAGTAACTCTACTATTGGAGAGGACTAAACTGCAAAAATAGGGACAAAGGAAAGTAAACATTCCTGCAGTGAATTCCAGTTTTTTAGCCAGAGAAAGTTCTCAGGCCTGGAAGAACCACTAAAAATTGTAAGTGACCAGATGTCCTGTACAGTCAAAGAGCCTTAAGTTTTGACTTCCTGTTCCTCTAGACCAAGAGGTGGCAAACTGTATCCCACAGATCAAATCAAGCTCACATGTTTTAGTATGTCCCATGAGCTAAAAGTGATTTTTACATCTTTAAACAGTTAAAAAATAAAACAATATTTCATGATGTGAAAATTATGAAATTTAAATGTCTATTAGCTCTAGTCATGCTCAGTCGTTTACACTATCATCTATGAATACATTTGCACTACAACAGCAGAGTTGAATAGTGGTAACAAATTGTATGGCTGTGTAAAGCCTAAAATATTTGCTAGCTGGCCCTTTACAGAATAAGTTTGCCAGCCTCTGCTCCACACAAGCACTATCTGATAGATCTTTTTGCAGTGATGGAAATGTTCTTTATCTGTGCTGTCTAGTTCAGAAGTCACTAGCCATATGTAGCTACTTGAGTACCTGAAATATGGTTAACCGTGACTGAAGAACTGAATTCTTAATTTCATTTAATTGAAATATAAATAGCCACATGCGGGTACCATAATAGACAGTACAGCTCTAAACTTCTCAGATTTCTTGTATTGACATTTTTTTTGCTTCTCATGCCAAGATCTCACCCCTTCCTGGGACATACCTCTCTATGGATTCTCAGCACCCTGCCCCAGCTCCATTTGCCACACATACCCATTTTTCTGACACCAAGCTAGGGTACATTTACTAGGTTGTCTCTCTGGACTCTCCAGTGTCACAACTGAAGCCTGAAATCTGATCAGTTTACCAAGTTTTGCCCCATGATTTACACCACATTATGTGCATACACATAAATGGACATTTATACAAGTTTCCTTGTGTCAGAGAATGGCACTGTGGCTAAGTTCTTTCTTCTCTGCATGAGACAAGTAAAAAAGCCCTCCACATGCTGGATCCCTTGTTGCTGCTGGAGCCTGTGATATGGATCACCTCCCTCCAAACACATTCACAGAAGCTGAGAACAGCAGATGTGTACTTGCTATTTGAATCTCAAGGAAAAAAATATCCCTCCATCACTGGACTCCCTTTCCTCCCTCAGGCCTAAGAAAAAAGTTTGCTGATTTCTCTAGTTTAATAGATGCTTGCTTTTTACCAGTCTATCTTAGCTGGCCAAGAGGACAACCCCCATGCTGTCTCCATCTTGGCTAGGAACTCTAGAAAAGCATTTTTAAAAATTACTAAATTTTCAGCCTGGGCAACTTGGCAAGACCTCATTTCTACAATAAAACAAAAAATTAGCCGGGCATGGTGGTACATGCCGTAGTTCCAGCTACTTAGAAGGCTGAGGCAGAGGGATTGCCTGAACCCAGCAGGTCGAGGCTGCAGTGACCGTGAGCGTACCACTGCCCTCCAGCCTGGGTGACAGAGTGAGACTCCTACTCAAAAAAAAAATTACTAAATTAAAGTAAGTCCACATATATGGGCTTTAGTAGAGACAGTAGTTAAAATGGAAAGAGATTAAGAGATTTAAAAGCCATAACTTTGTAATTATTTGTAAAAATAATCTTTAAAGTCTGATTTTTTTCATATCTGTTTCCTAAGAAAAAATGAACTTCTATAAACTTCTGACTTAAAATAAGAGAAGGGGCCGGGCTCGGTGGCTCAGCCTGTAATCCCGCGCCTTTGGGAGGCTGAGGTGAGTGGATTACCTGAACCCTCAGGTTCGAGACCCGCCTGGGCAGCGAGACCTCATCTCTACAATAAATGAAAAAAATCAGCCGGGCATGGTAGTGCGTACCTGTAATTCCGGCTACTCGGAAGGCTGAAGCGGGAGGATCGCCAGAGCCCAGCAGGTCGAGGCTGCGGTGGCCAGGAGCGGCCACTGCACTCCACTCTGGGCGACAGAGTGAGACTCCAACTAAAAATAAATAAATAAATAAGAGAAGGGACACCTAGTTTTCTTTCCTTCTCCAGATTAGCTATGGCAAGAAAAAAACCAACCAACCAGCCCTCATTCTATTCCACACATCTAACTACAAGGCCAAGGTTTCCTAAACTTTGACAGAGAAAGTCTCCAGTTTCTTATATTCTTCCTCTGACCTTATACAAATGAGACTGAGTCCTGCCTGGAAAGAAAAGAAAAAAAAAAAACAAACCAAAAACCAAAAAGCTGAATCATCCTTTAGGTACTATACAAATTGATAGCAATTGAACCAATCATCCAAAAGGGGCACAGATATTTAGGCTGCCACAGAAAACAACTCAGAAATGTGAAACTTCCCTCAGGCCAAGCTGTCCAGGAGTTAAGGGGGTCAGAGCAAAGTGTTGTAAAGTACTGAAAGGCTATTCCTGGGCAAGTTGCACTCAGGCTGCTAAGAATTTCCACTAGACTTTAAATTATGCTATTCATCACAAGGAACTGAGAGCCATCTACCACCAAGTTTCTCCTACACTTCCTCCCCAGTATCTCCACAAATAAAAGAGAGACCTTATACCACCACCACCACCATATGAACTAAAGACAGGCTTTCACAGTATAACCATGAAAAGGAGAAGTTTCTGTCATCTACTTATGTGGCTCCAGCAGCATATTTTGGATGCTGAGGTGGGTTCTTATAAATCTGTAAAGTTCTTGTAAACTTTCTTATCACAGTACACAAAATAGTTGCATAACCTGATCTGTTGCAGCTCCTGATGTTTTTCTTTAGGCATGTACACATCATCTATCAAGGTGGAAAAATCAATCCAGATCCTCTACGCTCGGGCTGTTGTTCAAATAAACTTTTTTTCTCCCTAGGCTCTTTACCTCTTGCCTTTTGGTTTTCTTTTGGTATTAAGAAAGCCAGAAGCCAGGCTCGGTGGCTCAGCCTGTAATCCCGCACCTTGGGAGGCTGAGGTGAGTGGACTGCCTGAGTCCATGAGCGCGAGACCCGCCTGGGCAACTTGGCGAGACCTCATCTCTACAATAAATAAAAATTAGCCGGGCGTGGTAGTACGCGCCTGTAGTTGCAGCTACTTGGAAGGCTGAGGCGGAAGGATCGCTGGAGCCCAGCAGGTCGAGGCTGAGGTGGCCAGGAGTGGCTACTGCACTCCAGTCTGGGTGACAGGGTGAGACTCCAACTCAAAAAAAGAAAAAAAGAGAGAGCCAGATAACTCCAGCACAGAATTCGAGGTGCTACTGCTTGGTAAACTATTAACTGCATAATGAACCCAGTTATAGCTTCATTAATAGTACAGTATGCAGGAGGACAGAAAGAGACTTTTCCTTTTCCCCTAAATAAGTGTCATTACCTGTCTTTTTTTTTTTTGTCCAGAGATTGAACAGAAAAACGTAGAGAGTACTGCACGTTTGTATCACCAGAACAAAAATCGGGTGGGTTTTCCCTGAGAATCCGGAGTGATCAGACCTGGCAGAACCCATGCCTAGAGCTTTATGCAACAAGCAGGGTTCACAGTTGAGTGAACATCAATGCATAATGAGTGGAGGCATTTCAATGCAAATAAATGCTGAATATGAAGGATTAAAGAAAAGGGAAATTAATCTTTTTCATAACACAGGGCACTTTTTTTTCTCTCCCTTGCTCTCTTTTTAAAGTCATGCATACAACTGCTGGAGGGAGTCCAACTTCCCTAGTGTGGTGGTGTTGCTTTATAAAAAGCAGAACATACACATTTAAGACCATGAATTTCCTCAAGATACCAGCAACTGAGATTCTAACAACTCTTCAGAAGCGCCTCAGAAACAAAGTGTCTCACTAAGGAGGGCCACACTGACAAGTAAAAAATCTCATTTCAAACCAACCTCTTGTTTTTCCAAAGCTCATAGCTTCCTAGGGTATGAATGGTTTAAAAGGTTTGATTTCAGCATTTGGGGGTATTTGGATGCATTTACTGAAGCAATTTTATATTTCAGTTTGTTTCTAGTTGCCACACCAACAAAATAAATAGGGCAGCTTCATGCTGTTGTAGCAGGTGGCTCCATCCCCTCCCAATCTGAACTCTCCATGTCCCGGCTTCTCAAGCCACAAAATAAAGTGGAAGCACTTCTCCCGGTTATCCCCTTCCCAAAAAAAAAAAAAAAAATCTGCCAATAAGAGTCACTCAGCTTTTCACTTTTCACTCAGACCGTTCAGTTCAAGAAATAACTTGTTTAAAAACCTTTTTTTGAGCTGGGCTCGGTGCTCAGCCTGTAATCCCACGCCTTGGGAGGCTGAGGTGAGTGAATTGCCTGAGCCTTGTGGGTTCGAGACCCACCTGGGCAACTTGGTGAGACCTCATCTACGTGCCTGTAGTTCCAGCTACTTGGAAGGCTGAGGCGGAAGGGTTGCCGGAGCCCAGTAGGTCGAGGCTGCACTGCACTCCAGTCTGGGTGACAGAGTGAGACTCCAACCCAAAAAAAACCAAAAAACCATTTTTGGTCCCAACACAGGTTTGTATTTAACACAGGACTCCTCAAACATCCTAATACTCTACCAGATTATCACTTTGAAAAGAAATTTTAAAATCCAAGAGATCTTTCCAAAAAATCATGAGTCTGGGCTAAAAATTTTTCTAACTGGCTGGACTCAGTGGCTCAGCCTGTAATCCCAGCACTTTGGGAGGCCGAGGCAAGAGGATTGCCTGAGCCTGGGGATTCGAGACCTGCCCGGGCAACTTGGTGAGACCTCGTCTCTACAATAAATCAAAAACTAGCCGGGCGTGGTAGCACATGCCTGTAGTTCCAGCTACTCAGAAGGCTGAGGCGGAAGGACTGCCGGAGCCCAGCAGGTTGAGGCTGCGGTGGCCAGGAGCATACCACTGCACTCCAGTCTGGGCGATAGAGTGAGACTCCAACTCAAAAAAAAAAAAAATTTCTAACTACAAATATAAGTCTTAGAGAGGAAAGTAATTTCCAATTTGTTCCTTTTTCTTCTGATATTATTCTGAGAAAAAAGTCAAAGACATAGAATTTTTTAAAAATGGGTTTTTATAAATAATGTATTCAAAGATTTTGACCCACCACATAAAGTAAGAATCCCACTCTTTAAGAAAAATATACAGATTTTGGTAAGAGTTTGAAGTCTGAGAGATTCAACCCTGAAGCCTAGCCTTCAAATTTCTGCTGCTTCAATTCCAAAGGACCAGTAGATAGCAATTTTAGTATACAAAGTTCCACTGTGCTGTATAGTTCCTTTTTTCCTGGGTCAGACAGCTTTATTCTGCTTCATTAACCCCTTCTTTGCTCCTTGATGGATCTTGGAATCCAGTTTCCCTGTAAGGAGAAAAAGAAGTCTCATTATTTATATTTTATATTTGCAATGCAAATCTTTTATGGCCTCCCAGGTCTTCTGGTTACTGTGTTCCTGCACATTCAATGATCTTATTTCGGGATTCAGACACTTCCAAACTTCAAAAGAATGAAGAAGCAGTGGGGATGCTATATAGTGATGAACACAAATGCACACTTGCAGAATGAGTATTTGTCCAAAGAATCTAAAAAGTTAATATTTCTAATGGTATGACTACTAGAAAAGAAAGAACACGTTTTTTGGGTGCTCGATGCTAAGGCACATTTTGAAGAACACACACATGTAATAAAGAAGGCATTTCACACAGTGGGAAATCCACTCCTTTGACCTGTTAACTGTCTGAGCATAATGCATGACCCCTCCTTCACAGTGAGAAAAGCAGTTTCACTCACCCCTTTGCTGCCTCAGACTTAATGGGGGAGTGACCTGAAACAGTCGAGTAGAACCCACATGAATGCTTTACTGACAAAAGGGGGCCCCCTTATCACCAGCTAAGAAGGGCAAAGGTCATAGGCTATATGACTCTTCTAAGTGTTAAACTTAGAAAACAAGCAACCTTCACATCCCAGGTGACCCTAATGAGAAGTACTTTACTGATGTGGTCTCTGACCTCTGACCCCTCAGATCTACCAAAATAGAGTTTGGCTCAGTGGTGGCTGCTGTAGGAACCATCCATCTCATGAAGAGAATCTTAACAGAATTCCTGCCTGTCTGGTCTGAAAACAGAGCTTGCAGTTTGCTTTCTCCCATAAAAAGTCTCATCTAAGTCAACAGCCATGCTGATGCTGAAAATAGAAACACAGCTCAGTTCAGTCTCAGCAGTAAAAAAAAAAAAAAAAAACAAAAATCAAGGAGCCTCTCCTTTCAAGGGCAGCTGGGTATACCACAAGTTCATACCCACAACCATTGCCTGTCATGTGTTGTCATTTTCATTAGTTGCAACAATCAGTTATAACAGAAAGAGTATTGGACTGCAGGTCAGAAGACACAGGCTCTAGCCCACCCTTCTCTGGTATGTACTAGCTGGGGCAAGTCATTCCAGTTTCTCTAGACTTCAGTATTCTCATTTGTACAACTAAGTTAAGAATACATGTGCAGGCTGGGCGCGGTGGCTCAAGTCTGTATTTCCAGCACTTTGGGAGACTGAGGTGGAGCACTGCCTGAGTCCTGGGATTCGAGACCAGCCTGGGCAACTTGGTGAGACCTTGTCTCTAAAATAAATTAAAAAATTAGCCGAGTGTGGTGGCAAGTGCCTGTAGTTCCAGCTACTTGGAAGGCTGAGGCGGAAAGATCACCTAAGCCCAGCCGATCAGGCTGCGGTGGCTGTGAGCATGCCACTGCACTCCAGCCTGGGGGAAGAGACTCCAACTGCCCCCCAAAAAAGAATACATGTGCTAGGCGAGGCATGGTGATTCGCACCTATAATCTCAGCACTCTGGAGATCAAGACGAGAGGACTGCTTGAGCCCAGGAGTTCGAGACCAGCCTAAGCAACACAGCAAGACCTTGGTTCTACAAAAAGTCAAAAAATTAGCTAGGCATGGTAGCATGTGCCTGTAGTCCCAGCTACTCGCAAGGTCAAGGTGGGAGGATCACCTGAGCCTAGGAGTTGTGAGTGGTGATCATGCCACTGTACATTCCAGTCTAGGTGACGTGAGACCTTGATGAATGGAATAGAATAGAACAGAATAGAATACATGTACTGACCACTGCACAATGAAACGGTGAGAAAAATAACCTCAGCCTAACAAGTTTCCCTATTTTCTTAAGTCCCATCCTCCACCCCATGCCCCAATCTCTCTCTCTAGGGCTATAACTGCTTCTAGAATAACACCTTTTCTGACCTTCCTCAGAAACCATCCCTAAGTGGTACCCCACATGCCATTCTATAACAAACACAATGCTGTTGATTTTAACTTGGACTCTAGAGCACAGGGCATTCCTAGGGATTTAGGAGTTCTTTATCCCCTAGGCTAATTGACTAGGAACTTGAATATGCACCAGCCATCTAGCAAACAGCCTTATTACAGGGCCAGTCTTTGTATCCCTAACACTACCATAATAACTAACAAATGTTAGATGCTCAATAAACACTTTCATCAAATGAACTAAACAAAGAAGGCAGACACTACAAATTTCAAAACCAGTAAGTATATGTAATGCAAATATTACAAAACAAAAGTTTGAAATCCAAAACATTCTGGTCCCAAGTATTTCAGATAAGACACTTTATGTTATAGGGACTACTAAGTAACCAAAACAGTAGATAACAGATAAACATAGAGTATACATTGTGGCCGGCCCGGTGGCTCACGCCTGTAATCCCAACACTTTTGGAGGAGGCGGCAAGAGGATTGTCTGAGCTCAGGAGTTCAAGACCAGCCTGGGCAACTTGGTGAGACCTCGTCTCTACAATAAATCAAAAAATTAACTAGGTGTGGTGGCTTACACCTGTGGTTCAGCTACTTGGAAGGCTGAGGCAGAAGGATCACCTGAGTCCAGCAGGTCGAGGGTGTGGTGGCGGTGAGAGTGCCACTGCACTCTAGCCTGGGCAAAAGAGTGAGACTCAGACTCTAAAAAAAAGAGTATACATTGTAAAGGTAATGGTATCCAGAGGTAAAAATAAGCATTGAGTCTCATTCGGCTTTTTAGGACAAGCTAGGGCAGAATTTAGAATTCCATCTTGGACTCCAGATGCCCAGTTCTCTGTATTGGATAAATTGAGTCAGTTTTAATCCTGAGACACCCAGCCATATAACCTTGACGATGTTACCTAGTCACTCTTGTCCTCAATTATGTAAATTCTAAGAGGAAATCAGACTACCCAATAATGAAGGCCCCTTCCAGCTCTGTGATATTATGCCCGAAAAATGAAATGTAAATTGGAATATTTTGTTTGAGAAAATCTGATAAAGTGAAAAGAGTAAGAAACCTAGAGGAAAAGAACTTCTGTAAACCTGGTTGCTCAACTGTGAAAAGAAAGGAGGAAGAAACCCCTACTAGCTCACAGAGTTGTTGAACTTATAAGCTAACACTAAGTGCTTTCTATATATCAGGCATTGGGCTAAGTATTTTAAATACACTATATCTAGCCGGGCTCGGTGGCTCAGCCTGTAATCCCGCACTTTGGGAGGCTGAGGTGAGTAGATTGCCTGAGCCCGCGGGTTCGAGACCCGCCTGGGCAGCGAAACCTCATCTCTACAATAAATCAAAAAATTAGCTGGGCGTGGTAGCGCGCGCCCGTAATTCTGGCTACTTGGAAGGCTGAGGCAGAAGGATTGCCGGAGCCAGGCAGGTCGAGGCTGCAGTGTCCGGGAGCGGCCACTGCACTCCAGTATGGGCGACAGAGTGAGACTCCAACTCAAAAATAAATAAATAAATAAATAAATAAATACACTATATCACTTAATCAAATAAGAACAGACTGAGTATCCCTTATCTGAAATACTTGGGACCAGAAGTGTTTTGGGTTTCAAACATTTTCAGATTTTTGGAATATTTATATTACATATACTTACTGGTTAAATGTCTCAAATCCAAAAATCCAAAATCCTAAATGTTCCAATGAGCATTACCTTTGAGCGTCATGTTAGAGCTCAAAAAGTTTTGGATTTTGGAGCATTTCAAATTTTGAATTTTCAGACTTAGGATGTTCAACCTGTAATTGAAATAATATTTGTTAAAATACTTTATAAATTCAAGGTTCCCTGAAAAAGTAAAGGTGGTTGTATTATTTTTATTTTTTATTATTTTTTATTTTTTTAAGTTGGAGTCTCACCTCTGTTACCCAGGCTGGAGGAGTATAGTAGCACGCTTACGGCCACCCTAGCATCAGTCAATCTGCTGGGCTCGGGTGATTCTTCCACCTCAGCCTTCCAAGTAGCCAGAACTACAGGGATGCGCTACCATGCCTGGCTAATTTTTTAATTTATTGTAGAGATGAAGTCTCGTCAAGTTGCCCAGGCTGTTCTCGAACTTGTGGGCTCAGGCAATCCCCTATTTATTTCAGATTCCACATATTGAAAAAAGAGACATTACTTTCTTCACACCCTCAATGCTCTGCTGTATAAGAACATTCCAAATCTAAGTTACATATAACTCCAGTCTGATTGTGAACGTCAATATTTTATATGTAAGTTTGTTCTATAGAGCCTAGGTACTATCTGGTTTCATTTATATTCTGGCAGAAGAAAATTATGTTATCATTAGTAATAATGATGCTGTGTTGGCAACACATTCCTAAGGTTTCTATGTATTTTTTTTTTTGAGTTGGTGTCTCACTCTGTCGCCCAGACTAGAGTGCAGTGGCCGCTTCCGGCCACCGCAACCTCGACCTGCTGGGCTCCGGCGATCCTTCCACCTCAGCCTTCCAAGTAGCTGGAATTACAGGTATGCGCTACCACGCCCGGCTGATTTTTTGATTTATTGTAGAGATGAGGTCTCGCTGCCCAGGCGGGTCTCGAACCCGCGGGCTCAGGCAATCCACTCACCTCAGCCTCCCAAAGGCACGGGATTACAGGCTGAGCCACCGAGCCCGGCTTGGTTTCTATGTATTGATCAAGACCAGCTCAGGTGAGATCAACCCATTGGAACAAAACACTCAAAAGTAGGCAAACTAATCTCTGGTTTTAATGATAATGTCATAAAATGGAAAACTAATAGGAGGAAGAAGATATGAGAGAAACAAGGGTTTCTAGAGCATTCCCAAGGATTCAAAAATCCTTTCATCCCTTAGTCTGCCTAAAAAAAAAAAAAAAAAAAAAAATCAGACATGTGCCAGCAATCTGTGAACTTCTTTCAATCAAGAACTTTTTTTTGTATCCCTAGCACCTACCAGAGTGACTGATAATAGTAGCAACTCCTGGGCCAGCTGTGGGCAATGATGGCAAGGGATAGGGACTTCCTGCAGGAAGAAGCAGCCCTCATGGTTGTCCCTGGATTGCAAGAACTCCAAGATCCGAGTTCCAGTTCAGACTGGGCTTTCAAGGCTTAGGATCTGGACAGTGAACTAGAGGGACATACAATACATTCTCTCCATGGTACAGTGATAATGCTTAGTTTCTGTATTTCCCCAACATTTTTACATTTAGTACCTAAAGCGTGTCAGCGTTAAACCACATCCTGCATTATAATGCCTAAAAGAAAATCAAGTGCATGTGAAGCAGATGGGCAAGAAGTTAAAAGGAGAAAAAGTATTTGTCATCAATTGATGTAACTCTCCTAGGGATTTTCACATGCTTTGCATAAGATATAAGGCAGTATTTGCCTGAGTTTATAGAGCATGTTGTTAATGTAAGAAGGTTGCCATTATCTCTTGAGTATTCACCCTATATATTCTACTATAGTTAACATTTTTGCATTTCCTAATTTGACTACACATACAGCCAAGTAATATGTTGCACAACGCTCTTTTCTGAATTACTTCAATTTCAAGAGACAAAGTCAAGCAAGCTTAAGTTTACATATCCAAAAACATAAACAAATCAAAGTATATACCTTTAATTTAAGGCATTTATACATACACATATACATGTGGTAAACATGTAAACCGGTCATATTCTAAAGGTTTATTTGCAAGTCAAAAGTTTAGAACTTGAATCCAGGTGCAGTGGTATGTACCCTGTAGTTCCAGCTACTGACGAGGCAAGAGGGTTGCTGAAACTCAGGAGTTCAAGGCTAACCTGGGCAGCATAGTGAGAAACCACCTGAAAACAAAAAGGCTGGGCACAATGCCTCATGCCTGTAATCTCAGTGCTTGTGGAGGCAGGAGGATCACTTGAGGCTAGGAGTTTGAGATTACAGTAAGCTATGATTGTGCCACTACATTCCAACCTGAGTGACAGAGCAAGACCTTGTCTCTAAAAAGAAAAAAACGTTTGGAACTTGGAATATATTTCTGAAAGAACTAATCTATAAAGGATGGCTAGGTTTCTAAGCTATCCCACAAAATAGCATTTAAGTAATGCAGAATGTTAATGTTATTCATACTATGGCACTCAGTGTGACAATATAGCTAGGGGAATATTGATACACATTCCAAATTAAGAGCCAAGTATGTACTTTCCTCTGTGACACTAGTATTAAAGACTTTTCCACCTTAAACAATGGGAGGTATCTCCAGGGCTTAAGGGAAGGGAGTTCTGGCAGACTGGAAAGTTTTTAGGAATGGTAATGAGGAATGAAGATAAGAGAATAAGGAGTTATAGGGGATAGGAACTTCATGCCACATTAATCTTCAGGTCCTCAGATAGGTTGGCTAGCTGAATAGAATGCTTTCTGACACACTTAACTGTTGGCCAACCTATTCCTTCTTTTAAAAAACATTTTCACAGGCCGGGAATGGCATTCAAGTCTGTATCCCCACTTTGGGAGGCCGAGGTGAGAGGATTGCCTGAGCCCACAGGTTTGAGACCACCTGGGCAACTTGGAGAGACCTCAACTCTATAATAAATTTTTTAAAAAATCAGCCAGGTGTGGTAGTGTGTGCCTGTACTTCTGGTTACTTGGAAGGCTGAGGCAGAAGGATTGCTGAGCCTAGCGGGTTAATCTTGGGGTGGCCATGAGCGTGCCACTGCACTCCAGACTGAGTGACAGAGTGAGACTCCAACTCAAAAAAAAAAAAAAAGAACAAAAACATTTTCACTACCTATTGTTTCTGATCAATGTTTAACCTTGTCAGGTCTACCAGGAACTAACATAAAAATAAGAAAAAGATAGGAAGTTAGCTGGGTGTAGTGGCTCATGCCTGTAATTCCAGAATTCCAGCACTTTGCGAGACGGAGGTGAGAGGATTGCCTAAACCCAAGAATTTAAGACGAGCCTCATCTCTACAATAAATCAAAAGATTAGCCAGGTATGGTGGTATGCCCCTGCAGTTCCAGCTACTTGGAAGGCTGAGGCTGAGCCCGAACCAAGCAGGTTGAAGCAGCAGTAGCCATGAGTGTTCTACTGCACTCCAGCCTGGGTGACAAAGTGAGACTCTGACTTAAAAAAAAAAAGAAGAAAAGAAAAAGAAAAGAAAGGAAAAAACAAACAAGAGTAATACTCTCTCCTAAGAGTATCACTTTCCCTTTTCATTAAACCTTATGAAGAAAAATGAAGGCCATATTATATACTGAAGGTGAGTCTCTGAGTAAAGGAAAGTATTAAACTAAAACATTTCAGAGATATATTTAAACTTTGTTTACACAGAACATTTTCTCACAGGAGTTTAAGCAGAAGACGAAAACCAACAGAGGGGAGAAAGTTAAGAAAAGGGAAGCGGGATAGGGGCCAGTGGCTCACACCTATAATCCCAGCATGTTGGGAGGTCAATGTGGGAAGATCACCTGAGTCCAGGAGTTTGAAACTAGCCTAGGCAACATGGCAAGACCACATCTCTACAAAAAATTTAAAAAATTAGCCAGGGTGGTGGCATGTGGCTGTAGTCCCAGCTACTCGGGAGGCTGAGGCAGAAGGATCGCCTGGGTAAAGGAAACATGCCATGACTGCACCACTGCACTCCAGTCTGGACAGCATAGAGAGAATCGTTTCTAAAAAATAAAAACTTAGGGCACACTGACGTGGCTTAAGCCTATGAGCCCAGCACTTTGGGAGGCTGAGGAAAGAGGACTGTCTGAGCCCAGGGGTTTGAGACCAGCCTTGGCAACTTGGCGAGATCTCATCTCTACAATAAATACAAAAATTATCCGGGCATGGTAGCACCTGCCTATAATTCCATCTACTTGTAAGGCTGAGGCAGATGGATCACCTGAGCCTAGCAGGTCAAGGCTGTGGTAGCCAGTGAGCATGCCACTGTACTCCAGCTTGGGTGACAGAGTGAGACTCTGACTCAAATAAATAAATAAAACACAAACAAATGACATAAAAATAACAATTTTTTAAATGAGAGAATGAAAAGCAAGAGGGCTTGGGCAGCACTCTAGGAATCATAATCACCAGAAATATAGGAAGTGGTGCTTCTGAAATAGATGCTCAATAACAAACACTTAAAATCTTTTTTTTTTTTTTGAGTTGGAATCTCACTATTGTCGAACAGGCTGGAGTGCAGTAGCTCACTCACAGCCACCGCAGCCTCGAACTGCTGGGCTTAGGCGATCCTTCCGCCTCAGCCTTTCAAGTAGCTGGAGCTACAGACACACACCACCACGTCCAGCTGGTTTTTGTGATTTATTGTAGTTGCCCAGGTCTCGAACCCCTGGGTTTACGCAATCCTCTCACCTCGTCCTCTCAAAGTGCTAGAATTACAGGCTGAACCATGCCACCTGGCCAACACTTAAAATTGTAAGTCTTTTTTTTTTTTGAGTTGGAGTCTCACTCGGTCGCCCAGACTGGAGTGCAGTGGCCGCTCTCGGCCACCGCAGCCTCGACCTGCTGGGCCCCGGGCGATCCTTCCGCCTCAGCCTTCCGAGTACCCGGAACTACAGGTGGGCGCTACCACGCCCGGCTAATTTTTTGATTTACTGTAGAGATGAGGTCTCGCCAAGTTGCCCAGGTGGGTCTCGAACCCACAGGATCAGGCAATCCACTCGCCTTGGCCTCCCAAAGTGCTGGGATTACAGGTTGAGCCACCGAGCCCGACCGACAAATGGAATTTTAAAGTAACGAGGTCTGAAATAAAATTTTAGAGTGATTCACTAGCATGCCAATAATTATAGATCAAGGTACACTTTGGAAAGACTATGCTATAGTTAACCTAACATTAACGTTATTGATAAATATAATTACATTAATTCTCCAACACGAGGGATGCATAGAACAGAGTAAAAAGAAAAGATTTTTGTTTTTGTTTTTCGGAGTTGGAGTCTCATTCTGTCGCCCAGGCTGGAGTGTAGTGGCATGCTCATGGCCACCCCAGCGTCAATCTGCTAAGCTCCAGGGTTCCTTCCACTTCAGCCTTCCAAGTATCTGGAACTACAGGCAGGCACTACCATGACCAGCTAATTTTTTCATTTATTGTAGAGACGAGGTCTCACCGTGTTGCCCACGTTGGTCATAATCCTGTGGGCTCAAGCAATCCTCTCACCTCGGCCTCCCAAAGTGCTGGGATTATAGGCTTGGGCCACTACGCCTAGCCAGATTTTTGTTTTTAAAAAAGTTGGGTTCAAGACCCGCCTGGGCAACTTAGTGAGACCTCATCTCTACAATAAATCAAAAATCAGCCAGGCGTGGTAGTGCATGCCTGTAGTTCCAACTACTTGGAAGGCTGAGGCAGAAGGATCGCCAGAGCCCAGCAGGTCGAGCTGCAGTGGCCAGGAGCGGCCACTGCACTCCAGTCTGGGCAACAGAGTAAGACTCCAACTCAAAAAAAAAAAAAAAAAGTTGGACAGGTTGGGCTCAGTGGCTCAGTCTGTAATCCCAGCACTTTGGGAGGCCTAGGCAAGTGGACTGCCGAGTCTGCAGGTTCAAGACCAGCCCGGGCGAGTTGGCGAGACCTTGTCTCTACAATAAATAAAAAATTAGCCAGGCATGGTAGTGTGCCTGTAGTTTTGGCTACTTGGAAGGCTAAGGTGGACGGATCACCAGAGCCCAGCAGGTAGATGCTGGGGGTGGCCATGAGTGTGTCACTGCTTTCCAGCTTGGGCTAAAGAGTGAGACTCCAACTCAAAAAAAAAAAAAAAAAAAAAAAAGTTGAACAAGTGAGATGTAAGACAAAATAATGGCAAAAAAGATAAGAAAATCAAACTATCAAAGATAGTGACTTACAGGCTGGTCTGAAGATAGTGTGCTAATTCAATCAATGTTCACAGTTACAAATTGAACTCCTTGTTCTACTCTTTCCCCTCATCTCACTAATACACTTGACTAGTCTTTTTTTACCTTAAAAAGAAAGACTATGACTTACAGATTTTTGGATTTCCTTTAATAGGAAACTTCACAACCATTTCCTGAGGATCTTTGCAGATGAAAACAAATGGAGAATCAGATTCTTGACTGATGTCTGGAAACTGAAATAAAAAATAAAAAAGTTCAGACTAG
Source organism: Cephalopachus bancanus (assembly GCA_027257055.1). Taxonomy (NCBI): domain Eukaryota; kingdom Metazoa; phylum Chordata; class Mammalia; order Primates; family Tarsiidae; genus Cephalopachus; species Cephalopachus bancanus. Next base: position 182,117 of record JAPVLO010000617.1, read on the forward strand.
TTGGGACAAATTTTGAACGTCAAGGAGATCAAAAGATGACCCAGATTTCACCTCAACATTCTGATGACAGTACTCTCCATTTCACAGTTAGAGAGGATCATGCTCACCAAGCAAGAACAAATCTTCACCTTTCTGCAGTCCTTAGTACAGTATTATGTAGGCTACTGCCTGTCATCTCTGATTTCCTATAGTGGTAACAACTTCATAAAAAAAGGATGCCTGACATCCTCTCAGAAGAGTAGGAACTGACCATTCTTTTTAACATAAGCAACTATGAGTTGGGAAATTCAGAGGTCTCCTTCAGGAACATCGGGTACTCTCTAGGTTCAATTCAAGTGTAACTCTGGAAGACTTAAGGAAAATAAAACATTTGTGGAAATTCTGCCAGAAACAGTACACAGAGGCCTTCTCTCACTAAAGGAAAGGAAGATGATTCATTCTGAAAGGTGTGAATATGTAAAAGCTGTTTTGCTGGATGCTTTCCAGACCAACTAAGGGTGAAAGGTAACTGGAAGAGTAATTCTGACAACTATTTAGAAGACTTCTTTGGATCTCTTATCACAAACAAAATCTGTGTGAATAGTTAGGATTGTTATTCCTTCTCTAAAAACCAGCACAGAACCTAGACTAAGACTATGCTGGCTACACAATCACAATTTAAGGAACAGTTGGGGGTTGGCAGAAAATGCTCTCTAGCAATGCCTAACTCATGGGGGAAATGTCATTATTTTATTGCTTATCCTGAGATGTTTTAAGCTTAGTATGTTCAACAATATGTCTCATATAGACTTCTGAGTCAGACATCATTACCAGAGAAGCCTCTCTAGCAACCATCAACAGAATGAAATTATCAGTATTGTCCACTCTTACTCGTTTCCTGAAATGTATCTTCTAAAGAGCTAAGGCTCTAAAGTAGAAATGAAGGTTTCAGAAAAAAAAAATTAAGAAAAATCAAATTTCTCTGTAATTAATAAAAGCATGAGCAGTTAAACTTCTTTACTGATCAGTCTGGTCTAGGGGATAAGTGATACAGATTCGCGTCCTGCCTATGTACTATGGCTTTCAGTGTAAACAGGTATGACATGCATTTTGATAAAACATAATCTTTTTTTTTTTTGAGTTGGCGTCTCACTCTGTCGCCCAGACTGGAGTGCAGTGGCCGCTCCCGGCCACCGCAGCCTCGACCTGCTGGGCTCCAGCGATCCTTACACCTCAGCCTTCCAAGTAGCCGGAATTACAGGCATGCGCTACCACACCCGGCTGATTTTTTGATTTATTGTAGAGATGAGGTCTTGCTGCCCAGGCGGGTCTCGAACCCGCGGGCTCAGGCAATCCACTCACCTCAGCCTCCCAAAGACGTGGGATTACAGGCTGAGACACCGAGCCTGGTTATAAAACATAATCTTAATATCATGTATCAGCCACAAGCATATTTACAGGCAAGGTCAAAATGTTCGCAGAGGAAAAGAAAGACTAAAGATGGGAAGGTAAACCTTCTTCTTAAGGCTTGGATCTTTGGAACTAAAAAAAAACAAACTAAAAAACAAAACAGGGCACAGCTGTTACTGCTGTGTCTGTTGTTTGTTTTGAGTCGGGGGTCTTACTCTGTCACCCAGGCTGGAGTGCAGTGGCATGATCATGGCTCACCACAGCCTTAATCGCCTTGGGCTCAGTGATCCTTCCACCGTAGCTCTCTGAGTAGCTGGGACTATAGGTGCATGCCACCATGCCTGGTTAATTTTTTGATTTTTTTTTTTAGTTGAGTCTCACCCAGGCTGGAGTGCAGGGCATGCTCATGGACACTGCAGCATAGACCAGCTGGCTTAGGCCATCCTTCTGCCTCAGTCTTCCAAGTTTTTTTTGTAGACATGTGTCTTGCTATGTTGCCCAAGCTGGTCTCAAAGTCCTGGGCTCAAGCAATTCTCTTGCCTCGGCCTCCCAAAGTGCTGGGATTACAGGCATAAGTCACCATGCACAGCCTATTGCAGGGTATTAAAAGGAAGTAAGTTTTGCACAAGATCCATGCTGAGGTGCTTTGGCATAAAACAATACCAGAGGCTGCCACTAAGATCTTTAAACCTAACAGAGGCCAAAGCAGCAACAGTCATGATTACCATCTCTTCATTTTTCCTGCTTGTGCTTGCCTATGGCTTAGAGATACCTGGGGCAAAGAAGATTGTTAGGGCTTCATAGCTCTGCTATTCCAAAACTGCAAGCCATTTCAACCATTCTCTCCCCTTTCTTTCATATCAATAATTCTTCCCTCTCTACTGGATCAATCCTATGAATACACAAACATTCTGTAATGTCTGGCATGAAACAAAATCTCCTATCTAGATCGCACACCGTCCTCTAGCTACTAACACATTTCTCAGATCCCCTTTACAACAAAACTCATCAAAAAATTATCTGTACTCCCTGTCTTTAATTCCTCTATTTTTTTCCTCAAATTCACTATAAACAGGCTTTCACTCTCATCCCACCATTCCTCCAAAATTAATTTGTAAAGGCCATCACTGGCTTCTATGTTGCTAAATCAAATGGTCAATTCTCAGTTCTCATCTTAACTGATCTACCTGCAGAACTTAATAGAATCCTTCTCTAGCTCTTTCTTGCAACACATTCCTTACTCAGCTTCAAGAAACCATTCTCTTCCTGGTTTTGCTACTTTACTGGCTGTTTCTCATCTCCCCAGCCGTTAAATGTTAGAGTGTTGCAGGGGTCAGGTCTCAGGACTCCTCTCTACATTCATAACCTTCATAACCTTGTCCATCTCCTTCAATCTCACAGTGAAAAAAAATTCGTCTATATGGATTTTCCAAGGCTCCAGAATTGCAAATCAAAACCACAATGAGATGCCACTTCACACTAGGATGGCTATTATAAAATAAAACACAAGGTCTGGTACAATAGCTGATGTCTGCAATCCCAGCCCTTTAGGAGGCTGAGGCAGGATGATCCCTTGAGGCCAAGAGTTCAAGACCAGCTAGGCAACATAGCAAGATCTCATCTCTACAAAAATAAAAAAAATTAGCTGGGCATGGTGGCTCATACCTGTGGTCCCAGCTATTGGGGAAGCTGAGGCAGAAGGATCCTCTGAGCCAAGAGGTTGAGGCTATGGTAACCTGTGATTATGCCACAGCTTTCCAGCCAGGGTGACAGAGGGAGAACCTGAATCAGAAAAATAAATAAAAATAAAGGTCGGGCATGATGGCTCAGCCTGTAATTTCAGCACTTTGGGAGGCAGAGGCAAGAGGATTGCCTGAGCCTGGGGGTTTGAGACCAGTCTGGGCAACTTGGAGAGACTTCATCTCAACAATAAATCACAAAAACTAGCTGGGCGTGTGGCATAAGTCTATAGTTCCAGCTACTTGGAAGGCTGAGGCGGAAGGATTGCCTAAGCCCAGAAGGACGAGGCTGCAGTGGCCGTGAGCGAGCCACTGCACTCCAGGTTGAGTGACAAGAGTGAGACTCCACTCAAAAAATAAATAAATAAATAAATAAAATATAGCCAGGCATGGTGGCTTACACCTGTAATCCCAGCATTTTGAGAGACAGAGGAAAGAGGATTGCCTGAATCCAGGGGTTCGAAATAAACCTGGGCAACTTGGTGAGACCTCATCTCTACAATAAATAAAAAAATTAGCCAGACGTGGTGGCACACACCTATAGTTCCAGCTACTTGGAAGGCTGAGGCAGAAGGATCGCCTGAGCCCAGCAGATCGAGGCAGCAGTAGCCATGAACATGCCACTGCACTCCAGCCTGGGTGACAGAGAGAAACTCTGGCTCAAAAATAAATAACTACATACATAAATAAAACATAAACATAAAATAATAAGTGTTATCAAAGATATGAGAAAAAAAACATGTGAAGACATTGGTAGTACAAACATAAAATACTACAGCTCTTGTGGAAGATAGTTTGATGGTTCCTCAAAAGGTTAAACATAGAATACCATATGGCCCAGCGATTTTTTTTTTTTTTTTCAGTTGGAGTCTCACTCTGTCGCCCATACTGGAGTGCAGTGGCTGCTCTCGGCCACCGCAGCCTCGCCTGCTGGGCTCCGGCGATCCTTCCGCCTCAGCCTTCCGAGTAGCCGGAATTACAGGCGCACGCTACCATGCCCGGCTGATTTTTTTTATTTATTGTAGAGATGAGGTATTACTGCCCAGCCTCGAACCCGCGGGCTCAGGCAATCCATTCACCTCAGCCTCCCAAAGGTGCGGGATTACAGGCTGAGCCACTGAGCCCGGCTCCAGCAATTCTTAATTGAAAGCAGGGACTTAAACAGTTACTTGTACACCAATGTTAATAGCAGTATTATTCACAATAGCCAACAGCCCCCACAATTCAAGTGTCCATCAGCAGATGAACAGACTAACAAAATGTGGTACATACATACAATGAAATTTTTTTTTTTTGAGTCGGAGTCTCACTCTGTCACCCAGACTGGAGTGCAGTAGCCACTCCCGGCCACCACAGCCTCGACCTGCTGGGCTCCTGTGATCCTTTCTCCTCAGCCTTCCAAGTAGCTGGAACTACAGGCGTGCACTACCATGCGAGGCTCATTTTTTATTTATTGTAGAGATGAGGTCTCGCCAAGTTGCCCAGGCGGGTCTCGAACCCGTGGGCTCAGGTAATCCACTCACCTCAGCCTCCCAAAGGCACGGGATTATAGGCTGAGCCACCGAGTCCAGCTCATACAATGAAATATTATTCAGCTTTAAAAAAGGAAGTAAATTCTGATACATGCTACAACATGGGTGAACTCTGGAATCATGCTAAGTGAAATAAGCCAGACATGGAAGGACAAATATTGTATGATTTTCTTCTTATGTGGTACCTAGAGTAGGCAAACCTATAGAGACAAAGTAGAGTAGACGTTACTAGGACCAGAAGGCGGAGTTTTTTAATGGGTACAGAGTTTCTATTTGGGATGATGAAAAAGTTGGATAGTGGCAATGGCTATCCATTGTGAATCCCATTGGACTATACACTTAAAAAGGTTATAGCCGGGCATGGTGGTACACGCCTGTAGTTCCAGCTACTTGGAAGGCTGAGGTAGAAGGACCGCATGAGCCCAGCAGGCCGAGGCTGTGGTGGCAGTGAGTGTGGCAGTAAGCGTGCCACTGCACTCCAGCCTGGGCAATAGAGTAAGACTCTAACTCACAAAAAAAAAAAAAGTTACAATGGGCTGGGTGCAGTGGCTCACGCCTGTAATCCCAGCACTTGGGGAGGCCAAAGTGAGAGGACTGCCTGCCTGAACCCATGGGTTTGAGACCAGCCTGGGAAACTTAGCGAGATCTTATCTCTGCAATAAATCAAAAACTTAGCCAGGTGTGGTGGCACGTGCCTGTAGTTGGAAGACCGAGGTGGAAGGATCGCCTGAGCCCAGCAGGTTGACACTGGGGTGGCTGTGAGTGTCCCACTGCACTCCAGTCTCCAGCCTGGGCAACAGAGTGAGACGCCGACTCAAAAAAAAAAAAGTTACAACAGTAAGTTTTATGTTATGTTTTATTTTATTTTTGAGTTGGAATCTCACTTTGTTGCCCAGGCTGCAGTGCAATGGTATGCTCACGGCCACCGTAGCCTCGACCTGCTGGGCTCAGGCAATCCTTCTGCTTCAGCCTTCTAAGCAGCTGGAACTACAGGTGTGTATCACCACCCCGCCCAGTTAATTATTTGATTCATTGTAGAGAGGAGGTCTCACCATGTTGTCCAGGCTGGTCTTGAACCTGTGGGCTCAGGCAATCCTCCTGACTCTACCTTCCAAAGTGCTGGGATTACAGGCGGAGCCATCGTGCCAGGCTTTTTTTTTTTTTTTAAGTAGAGGTCTCACTCTGTTGCCTAGGTTGGAGTGCAGTGGCATGATCATGGCTCACTGCAGCTTTGACTTCCTGGACTCTAGTGATCACTCCACTTCAACCTGCTAAGTAGCTGGGATTATAGGCATGTGCTACTCTGTTTGACTAATTCTTTTTAAATTTTTGTAGAGACAGTGTCTTCCCTATGTTGCCTATGCTGGTCTCAAATTCCTGGGCTCAAGCAATACTGTTACCTCGACCTCCCAAAGTGCTGGGATTACAGGTGTGAGCCACCACAGCAAGCTGCATACCCCTTTTAATATATGGCTATTGCATCCTTCCAGTTGTCAGGCCAAGAACTCTACAACCAACCCACTGGGAAATTCTATCAACTATACCTTCGAAATACATCCACTATCTCTATCTCACCACTTCTTTTTTTTTTTTGAGTCTGGAGTCTCACTCTGTTGCCCAGGCTGGAGTATAGTGGCATGCTCCTGGCCACTACAGCCTCGACCTGCTGGGCTCAGGCAATCCTTCCGCCTCAGCCTTCCAAGTAGCCGGAACGACAGGTGTGCACCACCACGTCCGGCTAATTTTTTGATTTATTGTAGAGATGAGGTCTCAACATGTTGCTGAGGTTGGTCTCGAACCTGTAGGCACAGGCAATCCTCTCGCCTCGGCCTGCCGAAGTGCTGGGATTATAGGCTTGAGCCACTGCGCCCAGCTTCTCACCACTTCTTAAGACCTCAATGGTTACTTCCCTCGTCCAAGCCATCATAATATCTCCCTAGATTTCTGAAATAACCTCCTGCATGGTCTGTTTTTGACCTTAACTTCCTTTTTGGTTTATTCTCAACACAGCAGCCAGAACAATTAAAAAATAATAATACAGATCATGTCCATCTTATGCTTAAAACTCTCCAATGGCTTTTCTTTTCTTTCTTTCTTTCTTTTTTTTTTTTAAAAGCAGGATTTATTGAGAAGACAGAAAAGCTCCCACAGTGGGAGGGGACCCAAGGGAGTTACCCTCCAATGGCTTTTCATTTCAGTCAGAAGAGAAGCCTAAATTGGCCAGGCAACGCCTATAATCCCAGCACTTTGGGAGGCTGAGGTGAGAGAATTGCCTGAGCCCACAGGTTCGAGACCAGCTCTGGCAACTTGGTGAGGCACGCCCCCCCACACCAAAAAAGAAGAAGTTTAAGTCCTTACCACGACCCTCAGGTCCCTAGACAATCTGGAATCCCATTTCTTCTCAGTCATCTTCTCCTGCTACTCTCCTTCTTCCACTCTAGCCACACGGGTCTCCTTGTTCCTGCCTCTTGTTTTTTGCACTTGCCTGCTCCCTCTTTCTGGAATGCTTTTCACCCTAGATATCTCCATGGCTTCCACCCTCTCTTCCTTCAGACTTTGTTCAAATGTCAACTTTGTAGTGAATCTTCCCTGATCATCCTACTTATAACCAGAGCACCAAGCTCCCACAAACTTGGTACTCTTAACCTCCCTCTCCTACCTTATTGTTTTCTGGTGTTTTTTTTTGAGTTGGAGTCTCACTTTGTCGTCCAGGCTGGAGTACAGTGGCATGCTCACAGCCATCACAGCCTTGACCTGCTGGGCTCAAGTGATCCTTCCCTCAACCTTCCAAGTAGCTGGAACTATAGGTGTGCGCCACAATGCCTGGCTAATTTTTTGATTTATTGTAGAAACAAAGTCTCACCAAGTTGCCCAGGGGCTTTTCTCAACCCCCTGGGCTCAGGTAATCCCCTCACCTATGCCTCCCAAAGTGCTGGGATTATAGGTGTTGTTTTCATAGCATTTACCATCATCTGATCCTATATAACTTACTTATAAAAAATGTGGCTGGGCTTGGTGGCTCAGCCTATAATCCCAGCACTTTGGGAGGCAAGGCAAGTGGATTGCCTGAGCCCATGGGTTCGAGACCAGCCCGGGCAACTTGGCAAGACCTTATCTCAAAAAAAAAAAAAAAAAAGTTTTAGGCTGAGATGAGAGAATTGCCTGAACCCATGGATTTGAGACCAGCCCGGGCAACTTGGTGAGACTTCATCTCTACAATAAATCAAAAAATTAGCCAAGCATGGTGGCATGTGCCTATAGTTCCAGCTACTTGGAAGGCCAAGGTGGAAGGATCGCCTGAGCCCAGCAGGTTGAGGCTGCAGTGGCCATGCATTCCCGCCTGGGTGACAGAGTGAGACTCCAACTCCAAAAAAAAAAAAGAAAAGTTTTATTTGATCTTTCCTTATTAGGATGAAAGCTCCTTGAGGATAGGGATTTTTGTCTACTTTGTTTACTCATCAGCACCTAGAACCATACCTGGTACATAGCAGGCAATCAATAAATATTTGCTGAATAAAAGAGCAATGGATTTACCAACGTGTGCATTAAGGTTATCTTATTCATCTGAATACACACACACTGGGAATTGGATAATATTACAACTTTACCTCTGGTTACAAGTAGGTGCGACTCTGAATGTGCTAACCCTCAAGCTAAATTAAAACCTTTGTGTCTTGGGGCCAATATGGTTCTACATTTTAGAAAAACTACTCTGGCACATATTAGCAGAGTAAGCAAATGTTAAATAGTGGGGAAAACTGGAAAAATTATGGACAATGATGAAAAATGATGAAACGATATAACACTTGGTTCCTTCGACCCATCATGCCTCACAATAAACATTAAAACCAACTTTCCAACTGAATCTCAAATCCAATGTTAAAATCACTTTTCCCACTACTACAACTTAACTTCAGGGGACTTAAAAGAAACAGTAAAGAACAAAGCAGCCTACAAGGAATAAAGTAAGGCCTTTGCATTGAAAGAAGGAATGACTTTTTGTTGTTCAATGCATTAAAGCAAAGTCAGCTTGGCAGAGGTTCAGTTCCTCCAAAACAGTCTCGACCCGCTGGGCCTGCATACTGGAAACTAAGGACCACATTATACACTAACAAGTCAGGGACTTAAAAGCAAGGGATATTTGGTCTGAGAGTCAAAAGAACACAATGCAGTTTACCCAGAGAAAGAACAGATTAAGAGAAGGGAGGTGAAGAATGTAGATAAGCTCTGGATATCACAATTCAGAGAGGATGCTACAGTAAGGGTCTCTGAGATAACAGAAGTGGGAAACTTGGATTCTTAAGTCAAGTAACCATACACATTTGGCAAAAGACTCTTCAGAAAGTTGCAACAGTTCAACTACTGTTCAACTGGTTTTCAGCCTGAAGAATGGGGGGAGGTGGGTCTACTCTTCTTTCATGCCTGATACGTTTCATAAATATCTAACATAACAGGTAATTAACTACTAAACACCAGTCAGGTATGGTGGCTCACACCTGTAATCCCAGGACTTTGGAAGGCGGAGGTGAGAGGACTGCCTGAGCCTAGAGGCTTGAGACCAGCCTGGGCAATTTGGTGAGATCCTGTCTCTACAATAAATTTAAAAAATTAGGCAGGCATGGTGGCACGTGCCTATAGTTCCAGTTACTTGGAAGACTGAGGCGAAAGGACTGCATGAGCCCAGCAGGTTGAGACTGCAGTAGCCATGAGTATGACACTGCACTCCAGTCTAGGTATAGAGTGAGACTCCAACTCAAAAAATTAAAAAATAAATCCAGGGAGCATTGTGTTTTCTGTTGTATTTACCCTGAAGAAAAATGTGGAATATTACCACTTTTCCATGTATTCATAAAAATTATTTAATATTTATCTTTTCATATGAAAATTAACATATACTTTTAAAGATTTTCTTTCATATTTATTCACCAATAAATACTTGAGTGTCTACTATAAGTCAGGCATTAGACTAAGGGAAGCAAAAAGATGAATCAGACATGAGTTCTGTCTACAGATGTCTAAAAGACCACTAGATAGGACTGGTTTTAGCTCAGCAGTTCCTTGAACAGAACAAATTCTGAAAGATCACTAGGTAGATATGTATGTAAACAACCAAAAATAAAAAGTAAAGATAACTAGCCGGGCTCGGGTGGCTCAGCCTGTAATCCCGCGCCTTTGGGAGGCTGAAGTGAGTGGATTGCCTGAGCCCGCGGGTTCGAGACCCGCCTGGGCAGTGAGACCTCATCTCTACAATAAATCAAAAAAAAAAATCAGCCAGGCGTGGTAGCGCATGCCTGTAATTCCGGCTACTCAGAAGGCTGAGGCGGAAGGATCGTCGGAGCCCAGCAGGTCGAGGCTGCGGTGGCCAGGAGCGGCCACTGCACTCCAGTCTGGGTGACAGAGTGAGACTCCAACTCAAAAAAATTAAATAAATAAAAAAAATAAAGATAACTGTCTTGACAAAAGTAAAGTTTATCTCTGAGGAATTTAAAGGAGGGAAACACTGCTTCTAGCTGAGGAATCCCATAAGATGTTGTTAAAAGATGGCTTTGAATTAGTCTTAAAGGATAGTAATACAATCTATAACTTTTTGATCAGTTATTATGTGCCACACTCATTGTGTAAGTTTTTTTCTAATCTTCACAATTCCAAACAAGGTGTCATTACCCCCCTTTTTAGAGATGAGAGAATTTAAGGCTCAAAAAGTTAAAATAACCCATGTAATGTCAGGCAATAAGTAGTAGAATTGGGATTTGATTTAAAGGTCTTCCCACTGGATGATAGAAATGCATATTCCAAGGAGAGAGTAACATGAGCAAAGACAAAGAGATGGGAAGCCTATGAGCCTGTATGAGGAATACTGGCAAACTAGTTTGTTGAAAGAGAGTGTGCCGGGCTCGGTGGCTCAGCCTGTAATCCCACACCTTGGGAGGCTAAGGTGAGTGGATTGCCTGAGCCTGCGGGTTCGAGACCCGCCTGGGGAAGTTGGTAAGACCTCATCTCTACAATAAATCAAAAAATTAGCCAGGCATGGTAGTGCACGCCTGTAATTCCAGCTACTTGGAAGGCTGATGGAAGGCTGAGGTGGAAGGATCACTGGAGCCCAGCAGGTCAAGGCTGCAGTGGCCGGGAGCGGCCACTGCACTCCAGTCTGGGCGACAGAGTGAGACTCCAACTCAAAAAAAAAACAAAAAACAAAACAAAGAAAGAGAGTGTGAGTAAAGAGGAAGCAGTAAACGAGTGGAAAGGTTTGGTCAGATGGTAGATGGTTTTGAATGGAAGGCTATAGAGGTAAGACCGTTTTCTATAGTCAGTTAAGGGATGGGGGAAGAGTGTTTTGAGGATTTTTATGAGGCAGTAACATGATCAAAGCCTTGCTGAGAAAAACTAATCTGGAATCTATGTGGAAGATGAAGTGGAGAGATTTTGAAGATGGAAAGACTAGTGAGAGACAGTTGTAGTCCATGGTAGATGATAGTAAAAAAAAAAAAAAAAGTTGTTCTAGAATAGCATGGTGGAATTAGACAAGAGATGAACAGGTGCAAGAGGTTATTTTTTTGTTTTTTTTTTTAGAGTCTCACTCTGTTGCCCAGACTGGAGTGCAGTGGCTGCTCCCGGCCACTGCAGCCTCGACCTGCTGGGCTCTGGCGATCCTTCCGCCTCAGCCTTCCAAGTAGCCAGAATTATAGGCATGCGCTACCACGCCCGGCTGATTTTTTGATTTATTGTAGAGATGAGGTCTCGCCTGCCCAAGCGGGTCTCGAACCTGCGGGCTCAGGCAATCCACTCACCTCAGCCTCCCAAAGGCGCGGGATTACAGGCTGAGCCACCAAGCCCGGCTGCAAGAGGTTTTATGAAGGTAAACTCAATCACTTGATGTGATGTCTTCATTTTTCCTTTAAGTAAACTAAGGCTTAGATAAAAAGGCCACTTGATTTAGAGGAAATCTGCTGTAGCCTCACTATCTTCTTGCAATCTGTTGAAGACTTCTTGGTTTGTCATACTGTGTGAACCAAGTGGCAAATTATCCCCTAATCTAAGATTTTGTTGCTCAGAATTATTATATAGTCACACCTTTAACAAAAATTTATTGACTATATGTCAAGTGCCAGGCACTGTAAAGATCCAGAGTTTAACAAGATTGTTTCGTTCCCTCTAGATCGTTTAAATTTTATCGTTATTTATTATTTATTATAGAGACGGGGTCTGACTATATTGCCCAGGCTTTTCTCATATTTCTGGCCTTAAGTACTCCTCCTTACCCAGCCTCCCAAAGAGCTAGAATTACAGGTGTGAGCCACTATGCCCAGCCCCCTCTAGGTTTTTGTCTTCTAGAAGAGATACAGACAAGAAAACACAGGCCTAATAATTACCATATGACCAGTAAAATATACAAGGAAGGGGGCCTAACTCCTTGATCTGCATAGCTGGAGATGGGACAGGGAGGGCTGAGGACATGAAAGCCTATCATATGAGCATGAATGTGTGATTCACAGTTAGGTCTTGAAGAATCAGGCCAGAAAAACTATGAGGTTAATTTAGGAAAAAATATTCTTGCTCTGGTTCTTTTGTATGGAGGTCTCAGCATATGATCCCAAAGGGTAGAGAAAACTATAGTGGAAGTGTTAGGACAGGACCAGTAGACCAATCTGCATGGCTGGTTCAAGTACATATGTATACACACACACACACACACACACACACACACACCACACACACACACACACATATTTGATACCCAAACTGCAAGTTAACTCTAAAGACAGTCTGTTCTGACCTAGAAATCTAGTAAGCATTCTAGTCTTCATGATAATTCAACAAATATATTCCTAGCTGGGCACAGTGGCTCATTCCTATAATTTCAGCATTTTGGATAACTTGGCAAGATCTCATCTCTACAATCTCTACAATAAATAAAAAAATTAGCTGGGCGTGGTGGCTCATGCCTGTGGTTCCAGCTACTTGGAAGGCTGAGGCATAAGGATAGTATGAGCCCAGGAGGTCAAGGCTACGGTGACTGTTAGTGTGACACTGCACTCTAGCCTGGGTAACTGTGTGAGAATTCGAATCCCAAAAAAAAAAAAATCTCCTATTTCACTCAAGTGAGCCATGATTTTAAAGAATTGCCTAGGGTTAAGCTAGTTGTAAATGACGTACAATTTCCCTTTGTTAGATCTCAAATAACAGCCTTCACCATTCCTTAGGAACATTTTGAGATCTATGATTTGGCAGATTTTCTCACTACAACACAGAGGACATTTTCACATACTTTAAAAGAGAATTTGGGCCAGGCACGGTGGCTTAAACCTGTAATCCCAGCACTTTGGGAAGCCGAGATGAGAGGATCGCCTGAGCTCAGGGGTTTGATACCAGCCTGGGTAGCTTGGCAATACCTTGTCTCTACAATAAATTTAAAAAGTTAGCCAGGCGTGGTAGCATGCACCTGTAGTTCCCGCTATTTGGAAGGCTAAAGCAGAAAGATCGCCTGAGCCCAGCAGGTCGAGCCTGTGGTGACTGTGAGTGGGCCACTGCACTCCAGCCTGAGGATAGCGTGAGACTCTAACTCCAAAAAAAAAAGAGAAAGAGAGAATTTGGGGCCATTGCTTTGTTAGGCTCTGGTGTGGCCATGTGCTCTTTGAGCTATGGCTATCGCCATGCTTCCTGGCTTTGGACCCCTCCCCCACCTTGAAGAGGTGAATCTTCTTTCTCTCTCTCTCATTTACTTCTCAATAAAATATATCTTCCTTTCTTTTTTTTTTGAGTTGGAGTCTCACTCTGTCACCCAGACTGGAGCGTAGTGGCCACTCCCGGTCATTGCAGCCTTGACCTGCTGGGCTCCAGCAATCCTTCTGCCTCAGCCTTCCAAGTAGCTGGAACTACAGGTGCGCGCTACCACGCCTGGCTAATTTTTGATGTATTATAGAGGTCTCGCCAAGTTGCCCAGGCGGGTCTCGAACCTGTGGGCTCAGGCAATCCACACACCTCGGCCTCCCAAAGCGCTGGGATTACAGGTTGATCCACCGAGCCTGGTCATAAACTATATTTTCTAATCTTAAAAAAAAGAGAAGCCGGGCTCGGTGGCTCAGCCTGTAATCCCACGCCTTTGGGAAGCTTGAGGTGAGTGGACTGCCTGAGCCCACAGGTTTGAGACCTGCCTGGGCAACTTGGTGAGACCTCATCTCTACAATAAATCAAAAAAATGAGCCGGGCGTGGTAGCGCACACCTGTAGTTCCAGCTACTTGAATGGCTGAGGCGGAAGGATCACCGGAGCCCAGCAGGTCGAGGCTGCGGTGGCCGGGAGCAGCCACTGCTCTCCAGTCTGGGCGACTGTGAGACTCCAACTCAAAAAAAAAAAAAAAAAAAAAAAAGGAGAGAATTTGGGGACTGTATTTTCAATGCCAATGCCTTAAAATATGAATATTGACTATTACTTCCTTCATGTTCTGATTTCTCACCTCTCAAGAATCACAGCCAATCCACTGATGATAGAAGCTGATGATTTCCACATATAAAATATTTGTGGGCCGGGAGTGATGGCTCAAGCCTGTAATCCCAGCACTTTGGGAGGCCGAGGCGAGAGGATTACCTAAGCTCAGGGGTTCAAGACCAGCCTGGGCAACTTGGTAAGACCTTATCTCTACCATAAATTAAAAAAAAAAACAAAAAAAGCCATGCGTGGTTGCATGGGCCTGTAGTTCCAGCTACTTGGAAGGCTGAGGCAGAAGAATTATCTGAGCCCAGCAGGTTTAGGCTGCAGTGGCTGTGAGTCATGAGCATGCTACTGCACTCCAGCCTGGGAGACAGAATGAGATCCCAACTAAAAAAAAATTAAAAATTAAAAAAAAATTTTAATCTTCCTGAAAATCTACATTGCTTGGAAAGTCTTATAGAAGAAGGAACAAGTAATATTCTCTTCCCTACTAGAAGACTGCAGTTCTACTGCTGATGTGAATTATTGGATATTAGCACCCAGCAGTATAACTGCTTCAGCATAATTCCTTGAAGATAGGGTCTTGGCTGTTACAAAAGCCATAAGATCAAATGGACTAAAGGGTCAGTGGGCTGGAAGAAAAGGAATGGATTCAGTTCAGAAGAAACAGAATAATCAATGACCTTGGAGATTTCAGACAAATCAGATTTTCTATTGAAGGCAGGGATATAAACAGTGCAAACACAATACTGACAATAGAAACGAAAACCACCAACTCAACTTTCTTTTTGAAAACTTGTTAGGTCTACAGAGCTGTTCAAAACCACAGCTGCTAATGGTTATGGATTTGGCAATCAAAATGTCTTTGTTAAAAAAAATATTTTTTAACTGCCTTACTATTGAGGTTACAAACCACAGCCTTGATGCATTGTTGCAGTCAACATCCTCCCTGCTGTTTTTGAGAGTTTACATCTGCTGCTGGCAGATAAAATGCTGGCAAATGGCACAAGCACCTTCCAGGGGAATAACAGGAGCAGCTTTTACGAGATGGCTCTCATCTACTCTTCCTTGAGTTGAACCCACAGCCTTTTCTGTGTCACTCCTACCCTGTTCTAGGTTGATCCCCCATCATTACTCAGGAGGATGACAGTCTCACAGGATTTTTTTCTGACACCAATTAATTAGCCATGCTGGCCATACTAGTCTTAGAAGATAAAAGGAAGACAAGTTTGTAGCTCAGGGGGAAGCATTGTAAGCACATATTTTTAAAAGCCACTTACAGTATAGTGCACTTGATTTTAAAACAGCCACTAACAAAACCTTTTCTTTTTTTTCCCCAAGAATGAAATGATAACACTATGCCAAAAATAGTGAGGGCTTCGTGTAACTCATCAAAGGCCAAGAATGTGAGGTCAGGAGTAAATTACGAAGTTTCTTTTAGGAGGGAAAATGGAACAGAATGGAGAAGTAAAATGTGGTCCAAGTCACAAAGGAAATTAGTTTCAATTGAAATAAAAATTACTAGATCCACTCTAGTTTTCAAAGAAAATGCAATTCAGCTGAGTGATAAGAAGTGAATATGGAGATGCTGAAGGAAGGCATAGATTAGGAAACTACTTCCTAGATGGCTCTCTCTGAGTTGCCCTATCAGAATAAAGTTAAATGATACATACTTGGACTAACACTTTTTTTTTTTGACCAGAGTCTCACTTTGTCACCCAGATTGGAGAGCAGTGGCACACTCCTGGCTACTACCACAGCCTCAACCTGCTGGGCTCAGGCAATCCTTCTGTCTCAGCCTTCCAAGTAGCTGGAACTACAGGCACATGCTACCATGGCTGGCTAATTTTTTGGTTTATTGTAGAGATGAGGCTTGCCAAGTTGCCCAGGCTGGTCTCAAACCTGCGGGCTCAGGCAATCCTCTCACCTCGGCCTCCCAAAGTGCTGGGAGTATAGCCACCACACCCGGCCCAACTAACACTTCTTAAATTATACATAAAACGATAGCAGTTCTACAGCATGTAAACAGGTAATGTGGTGAGGGGAATTAATGCTCAAAAAGTTTTGAGATCACTTGCATGTTATATCTAACTCTTACAGGGCCATAATACACACTAGCATATTAAGGGCTCTGAGAAGTTCTATAGTAAGCAAACAAATCTGTTTAATCCAAAGACATTTCCCAAATGTATGTTTCAGAAAACATCTGTACCATGGAATAGTTTGGGAAATGCTAGTTTACGGTCATTATTCCTAAACTCTCAATTCATTTCTTTAGAAACAAGACTAAGGCTGATATAACAGACTAGAGAATTACATTTCTTACACCACAGAACTCTAGCTCAGAAACAAATGAGTTGCAAAGGGTAGTCTAGACATTTTCACAAAGGCAGTCAATACCAAAGCTCCAGGTTTTAAAAGGGATAAGCTCCTTACCCAATAAATAATACCAAAATAGGGCTAACATCAATTTTCAATAGATTCATATGCTATTCTCAAAAACAGAAAAGAAATTGGAAAAAAAGCTAGGCATGGTGACTCACGCCTGCAATCCCAGCACTTTGGGAGGCCAAGGTGAGAGGAATGCCTGAGCCCAGGGATTCGAGAACAGCCTGGGCAACTTGGTGAGACCTCATCTCTACAATAAATAAATAAAAATAGTCAGGCGTGGTGGTACACACCTGTGGTTCCAGCTATGTGAAAGGCCAAGGGGAAGAAGCCCAGCAGGTCGAGGCTGCGGTGGCTGTGAGTGTGCCACTGCACTTCAGCCTGGGTGAGAGTGACTCCTACTCAAAAAAAAAAAAAAAAAAAAAAGAAAAGAAACTGGAAAAAAGTCACCAAAAAGCCAACCATAGGGAAAATGAGTATGGGATTCCTGTGTCTGAAGAAGTCTAGTGATTCCTGGCACTTTGGTATATTTTGATGTTATATATCAGGGACACTCACAAGGAAGAGTTGCCAGGACCTCTAGCTGGGAACACATGGGAGATTCCTATACTTCTACAGGCGACCCTCAGCAACCTCAGGACATAAAACAGAATATAATCGCATGAAGGAATATCATGCTGACCTGAAAAAGAGTTATCCTTGAGAAGCCAACAAGATTTGTTTGCTAATTAGAGTTCTAACTCCTGTAGCCCTCGTAATACTCCATAGATTAGGATTACAGTTTCCTACTCTTCTCTACACAAATTTGTGGCAGAAAGAAGATTGGCTGTCTAGAGACTGAAATCATTTGACCTTGTTTCAGGTGGTAGTTTGCTTGGTCAATAAATGAGAAAATAAAGCAAGGCCCCTTGCCAAAAACCATCATCATATGCCAGACATTCCTGGGTTCTTTTTAGAACACAAATATGTATCCCAGCATAAAAGTACAATGCATTATGTTATACTAAGTTGTTAATGGCCATGAGTCTCTAAAACTGCAAAGTCTACACCAATAGAAGTTATTTTTGTAATTATTACTTCTAGACTGGGGGAAAAAAGGAAAAGGGAGGAGGAAAGTAGACCCTAAAAAAAGTGGGCTAAGCCGGGCTCGGTGGCTCAGCCTTTAATCTTGCGCCTTTGGGAGGCTGAGATGAGTGGATTGCCTGAGCCCCGCCTGGCAACTTTGAGACCCGCCTGGGCAACTTGGCAAGACCTCAACTCTACAATAAATCAAAAAATGAGCCGGGTGTGGTAGCGCGTGCCTGTAGTTCCAGCTACTTGGAAGGCTGAGACAGAAGGATTGCTGGAGCCCAGCAGGTCGAGGCTGCAGTGGCCGGGAGCGTGCCACTGCACTCCAGCTGGGGCGACAGAGTGAGACTCCAACGCAAAAAAAAAAAAAAAAGTGGGCTAAAGGCTCATAGAGGGATAGTACAGGCACAGGTGTGTGAGGGACAAGAGGTCTCCACCTGTCCATGGTTCTGCCTAGATCTGGATCAGGTACTAAGAGGAGAACTAAGAGCTAGGAGTCGGTTGGGCATGGTGGCTCACACCTCTAATCCTAGCACTTTGGGAGGCTGAGGCGAAAGGTTTGCCGGAGCCCACGGGCTCCAGACCAGCCTGGGCAAGCAACTTGGTGAGACCTCGTCCCTACAATAAATCAAAAGATTAGCCAGGCATGGTGGTGTGCATCTGTAGTTTTAGCTACTTGGAAGGCTGAGATGGAAGGATTGCCTAAGCCCAGCAGGTTGACGCTGGGGTGGTCTTGAGCATGACACTGCACTCCAGCCTGGGTGACAGTGAGATTCTGATACACACAAACACACAGCTAGGAGTCAAAACTCACACCAAAATGCAAGCACTGTACTCATACAAACAAAGTAATCAGAGGAGGCCAAGGGGACAACCCACAAGAAAATGAAAGACATAAATCTAGAGAGTTAGTGACCATGAGCTAAAGTCTGTGAGGAAAGGAGAGGGCAAGATGGCTGAGAATAGCAAAGAAAAAAGATAGTAATAACAGTAATGGAAAGGCAAACAGGTCCGAAAAACAATAAAATTACTGAGAAAAATTAAGCTGAAACACTGTTGTTTTTTTTGAGTTGGAGTCTCACTCTGTCACCCAGGCTGGAGTACAGTGGCACACTCCCACCTACCCCAGCATCAATCTGCGGGGTGCCAGAGATCCTTCCACCTCAGCCTTCCAAGCAGCCAGAACTACAGACACGTGCTACCATGCCCGGCTAATTTTATTTACTTATTGTGGAGGTCTCATCAAGTTGCCTGGGCTGTTCTCAAACCCGCAGGCTCAGGCAATCCACTTGCTTTGGCCTCCAACTCCTGGGATTACAGGGTGAGCCACCGAGCACGGCCGAAACAGTTTTTAAGCACAGTGGTGGAAGACCTATTACCTAAAGTAACTGTTCAAAGGACAGGAAAAGCATGCTGTTTGGTAAGCCTCTTCATGCTTTAAGGAAGGACTTGCCCACTTTGGATTTCTGCCAGTCTGAGCCTAAACATAAAAGCCCCACATTTCAGGAATTACCTAATTAAGTTAAAGTCCTTCGGCTCCCTCTACTGTTCAAAAATGTCCTTTAAGTATGTCAATTCAAGACAGCCCACAGAATGGGAAAAAATATTTGCCAACTGTATATCTGACAAAGGCCTAACATCTAGGACCTACAAGGAACCCAAACACGCTGAAAGGAAAAAAACAAACAGCCCCTTTAAAAAGTGTGCAAAAGACATGAATAGACACTTCTCAAAAGAAGATATACAGGCAGCCAACAGACACATGAAGTGCTCAGCCTCACTCATCATTAGAGAGATGCAAGTCAAAACCACATTGAGATACCACCTAACCCCAGTAAGAATGGCCATCATTAATAAATCAAACAACAATAGATGCTGGCGAGGATGAGAAGAAAAAGGAACGCTTCTGCACTGCTGTTGGGAATGCAAACTTGTGTAACCTCTCAGTGTGGCGATTTCTGAAAGAAACAGAAATTGACCTTCCATATGATCCAGCAATTCCTCTATTGGGAATATACCCAGAGGAACTCAAATCATTCTACAAAAAAGATACCTGTACACGTATGTTTGCTGCAGCTCTATTCACAATAGCAAAAACATGGAACCAACCATGTTGCCCATTGAAATTGGACTGGATTAAAAAAAATGCAGTACATATACACAATGGAATATTATGCAGCCATAAGGAAAAACAAACATATGGACTTCGCAGCAACTTGGATGGATTTGAAGTTGATCATACTCAATGATCTATCACAGAAACAAAGAACAGAGTACCATAGGCTCTCACTCATAAGCGGACCTTGAACAATTATAATACTATAAGAAAGCAATTGGCAGTAGAGCTACTAGAAAGAAAATGTCAGGGGAGGGGAGTGAGATTGGCAGTTGAGGGAAACTGCTAGGGGAGGGAGGGGCATACTCATCAACAAGGGCACCTGCATAATCAACATTTGTATACCTAACCCTGAATGGTACCCCACATCTTTATAATTTGAAAAAAAAAGAGTTAAAAAAAAGTATGTCAATTTAATCTTTAGTGACCAAAATAAGATATATACACACATATATATACCTACATACGTACATTCACACACACACTCTCATATCTGGCACAGTCCAGACAATCAAGCTTGCCTATCATGAGTTCAATGGACTGGACCAAAAGAATTGGAAATAACAACCAGCCCAACCACCCATAAAAAATGGTTCAAAAGATAATCTAGTGTTTCTTTAAAAAGAAGTCAGGTTTTGGTAAGGGAGGAAGATCCTATACTTGTTAGCCAGGTTGCAACAAAGCTTTTTACGCAGAAATGTATAAGTATCAGCTCCCCCTACACCAGAAACCAAAGCATCACTAAGTTTTGTCTGCTTCTACCTTGGTCTTTTCTCCCCCCTCCTCCAATATTTTCTTATCGAAAGACTCTCTTTCTCCTCACATGTCTAAATTCATTTGCTAGTATTTACCTTGCTATCTTCAGGACATTCTGTATTGAAAGACCTATGAGTCAGTTATAGCAGCAAACCAAGCATCTGTCCAAAATTAGTATTCTTTACTTACCTGCTCCTTAAATTGCTTCTGGGACAAGCAGTCAATTAGGTCCACACAGCCCAGAAGACAACCTGATGGATAGTCATTGGGAAATTCCACATCTGAATCAAGAATAACAAAAGGATTAAATAAATTTCCTTCTTTATGATCCTGGAACTCAGGAATCTGTTTTCAATTGTGAACAAGTAACTATTTCCATTATCTATTTGTAGGAAAACAATGAGGTTTAATTGGCACAACTGTTTGTATTTAGCAAAAAAAAAACTAGTGAGTGACTGGGTTCATCCACTATCTCTATGCTAAGCAAGGAAACCTTTCCTTTAAAAACTATTGCCCTAGCCAGGCTCAGTGGCTCAGCCTGTAATCCCGCGCCTTTGGGAGGCTGAGGTGAGTGGATTGCCTGAGCCCGCGGGTTCGAGACCCACCTGGGCAGCAAGACCTCATCTCTACAACAAATAAAAAAATCAGCCGGGCATGGTAGCACATGCCTGTAATTCCAGCTACTTGGAAGGCTGAGGAGGAAGGATTGCCGGAGCCCAGCAGGTCGAGGCTGTGGTGGCCGGGAGCGGCTACTGCACTCCAGTCTGGGCAACAGACTGAGATTCCAACTCAAAAAAAAAAACAAAAACCAAAAACTATTGCTCTCATTCCATCAAAGTTCAAGGATCCCACAAATTCATTCCAAATCAATTGATTCTACTACACTCAACTGGATTAGAGTTTGGTAGTGATGGGTTTTGAAAGCAAAGAGTGGCTCAGCCTGTAATCCCGCGCCTTAGGAGGCTGAGCTGAGTGGACTGCCTGAGCCCATGGGTTCAAGACCCGCCTGGGCATCTTGGTGAGACCTCATCTCTACAATTAAAAAAAAAAATTAGCCGGGCGTGGTAGCATGCGCCTGTAATTCTGGCTACTCGGAGGGCTGAGGCGGAAGGATTGCCGGAGCCCAGCAGGTCAAGGCTGAGGTGGCTGGGAGCCACCACTGCACTCCAGTCTGGGCGACAGAGTGAGACTCTAACTCCAAAAAAAAAAAAAGGAAAGCAAAGAAAGGCAGCTATGGTGATAAGTGAAAAATCATAAAAACATGGTAAAAACCATAGGAATGAACGTCAGAATACAATTTAAAACAAGCCAGTCATATCAGTCAAAAAAGAAATGTGTTTTTGAGGAAGCAAGTACTATTTTTTTTTGAGTCAGAGTCTCACTCTATCGCCCAGGCTGGAGTGCAGTGGCATGCTCATGGCCACTCCAGTGGCGATGTGCTGGGCTCAGGCGATCCTTCCACCTTAGCCTTCCAAGTAGCTGGAACTACAGGCGCGCACTACTACGCCCAGCTAATTTTTTCATTTTTTATTGTAGAGACAAGGTCTTGCCAAGTTGCCCAAGTTGTCTCGAACCCGTGGGCACAGGCAACCTCTCGCCTCAGCTTCCCAAAGTGCTGAGATTGCGGTTTGAGCCACCACGCCTGGCCAGCATATACTTCTTATCCTAGTGATTCCTTACGTTTAGTTTCTTAAAAACTTTGAAAGATAGTTCAGGGCTAGACTCAGTGTCTCATCCTGTAATCCCAGCAGTTTGGGAGGCCAAGGCAAGTGGATTGCCTGAGCCCATGGGTTCAAGACCCATCCGGGCAACTTGGCAAGACCTCCTTTCTACAATATATCAGAAAAGTTAGCTGGGCATGGTAGCGTGTTCCTGTAGTTCCAGCTACTTGGAAGGCTAAGGTGGAAGGATTGTCGGAGCCCAGCAGGTCGAGGCTGCGGTGGCCGGGAGAATGCCACTGCACTCCAGTCCATGCGACAGACTGAGATTCCAATGTAAAAAAAAAAGATCGTTCAGAAGTTATCTGTTTATTCTACCCTTAAGACAACTGGGCAGGGAAAGGAGAAGGAAAACAGGATGCCCAAAAGTCAGAGGTCTTTTTTAGGATCTAAAGTTAGTATGCTTGGGGTAATCCCCAAAATATGCTGCTTAAGTCAATCAACTTCTATCTGTCCAAATCCAATAGCAGATGTCTATTTGAGTCACCCCTGATTAAAACAACAACAACAACAAAAAATGAAACTTGTTTTTGGATAAAATTAAGACGAGCTGGTTGATTTCTGGTGTTGGAAACTGGTATTTTTATTTGTACTGTTTGATGAATTAATATTAACAGTTGTCTATGATTTGCCATAAAACAAACAAACACAAGGATTAAAAGTCCCCTTTAAGCTGGGCTCAATGGCTCAGCCTGTAATCCCAGAATTTTAGGAGGCTGAGGCGAGAGGATTGCCTGAGCCTGCGGGTTCGACATCCCCCACACCGGGGCAATTTGGAGAGACCTCGTCTCTATAATAAACTACAGGCATGGTAGCACGCGTCTCTGCTTCTGGTTACTCGGAAGACTAAGGTGGAAGGATCGCCGGAGCCCAGCAGGTTGACACTGGGGTGGCTGTGAGCATGCGTGCCACTGTACTCCAGCCTGGGCGAAGGAGTAAGACTCCAACTCAAGGAAAAAAAAAGTCCCCTTTAGCCAAGAAAAAGCCATAGGAAGAAGGAAATGAGAGAAGATGAATGTCAGTGACTTCTCTCCACAAAGTAAGATTGAAAGGAGAACATATGGCTGTTACCTTTCCCACGAAGAAGGCGGTATGTAGCCTGGAGTTCTGAGACTTCTTGAGGGGAAGGTTTTTTGGCTGTGGCTGCTATCCAAAGTCGTCCTCTGTGGGGGGTGTACCAGGATCTCCCCTCCACCCTTAAACAAATACAAGTTTAGTGGGAAGGATCTAGATTCTAGGTTCCTGGAAGATCCCATAATGCATGACAAATCCTATAGCAAATTATCCAGTTGAACCAAGAGATCTACAGATGACACCTTATCAAGAAGGATATCTTTTTTGAAAAACACTTTTCTCCCATAATACCTTTCATGAACACTGTTATCTAATTCCCCCTATCATCAGAATAAAGAAAAGTCATCTCTCTCCACTTTTCACCCCATTCCTATAACTCAGACCTGGAGCCCTCACCAGTCCTGGTGCTTCTGCAGTCCAAATCCTATAGTTACAAGGCATCCAAGTTGTCCCACAGATATGGAAATACCTACTCTTCTGAGTCAAAAGCTAAACTTTTCCTGGAAGATCTGTTGATTTGTTCTGTAGCCTGACAGAAAAAATCCTCACATACACATAATTCCTCAAGAATGGTACTTTTAAATAATTATTTAATAGAATTTAAGTAAATTAAAATGCCTATCATTTTTACTCTTTAAATTACAACCATATCCCATTTACATTTACTAATTATATACAGGGTTATGTTCTTTGTGGATACTTAAACAACTTGTTGACTAATTTGACAGAACCTTTAAGTGGAATAACAGAATGCATTCAAAATAATATAATTGCTTTGCTACTTTTCTCTTTCACCTCCCAACAAATTAAATAAAGTACACCTTATCCCATTCTTCTTCTTTTTTTTTTAAAGCAGGATTTGTTAAGAGAACAGAAAAACTCCCACAGTGGGAGGGGACCCAAGGGGGTTGGCCTTTTTTTTTTTTTGAGTTGGAGTCTCTGTCTGTCACCCAGGCTGGAGGGCAGTGGCACGTTCACAGCCACCGCAGCCTCGACCTGCTGGGCTCAGGCCATCCTTCCACCTCTGCCTTCCAAGTGGCTAGAAGCACAGGCATGCACTACCATGCCCGGAAATTTTTATTTATTTATTTTTTTTTGAGAAAGAGTCTCACTCGGTCACCCAGGCTGGATTGCAGTGGCAGGCTCAAGGCCACCCCAGCATTGACCTGTTGGGCTCCAATGATCCTTCTGCCTCAGCTTTCCAAGTAGCCGGAACTACAGGCGTGCGCTATCACGTCCGGCAAATTTTTAATTTATTGTAGAGACGAGGTCTTGCCAAATTGCTTGGGCTGGTCTTAAACCCATGGGCTCAGGCAATCTACTTGCCTTGGCTTCCCAAAGTGCTGGGATTACAGGCTGAGCCATCGAGCCCAGTCATCACATTCTTATAATGGGAAATAAAGTGGTGAAGTTTTCATATCCTTGGTTTTCTAACATAGATTGGAAGAATACTAGGCACATAGTAGGTGCTCAATATGGGAAGTGAACCAATATATGTCTTCCATCTAGACCAAATAACCTGGAGTTACCAGGAAAATGGTTCTGTAAATGTGGCAGAATCATCTACTTTATTTCCGTGGGATTAGTGATTGTGAGCTAGATGCTGCTCAACCTGTTTTTTTCAGTGAGAAAATCTGAATAACAGAGATCCAAACTTGGATGGGGGAAATGTAGACATTCTGATTCCCTTAGCAGAAGGCAAGCTGCTTAGTTTCCTACTTTACAAAAGGAAGACACCTAAGTTGCAGAGAACTGAATGAGAAGAACTGACATTTAGCTTGGTTAACCTGGAGCAGATTCACAGGCACTTGTTCTCATGATACTACACATACGAGCTATGAACAATGAGGAACCAAAGCAAGAAAGCCTGACCTCAAGAGAAGGTGTATCTCTCCTCAGTAAAAGAGAGAAATGACAGCTGATAATGAAACCACCAAAGCAGAAACTATTGTGCTCAAGTGTGATAATAATTTTTCTTTTAGTAAAGTAGGGAAATGACTTAAGCCTGCACAACAGAGTGAAAAGAGAACTCTGAAAACCTGAGCTCCAGTTCCATCTTGGCCACTAATGGGCTCTGTAACTCAGAGCAATCTACTTTACTTTTGCCTGCCTCAGTGTCTTTATTTGTCAAAGAGTACAGTAATACTGGCCTAATCTACAGTCATGTGTCACTCAGTGACGAGGATACATTCAAGGAGATGTGACCTTCGAACATTTTTTTTTTTTGTCGTTCTGTGAACATTATGGAGTGCACTTACACACTTGCTGGTAACTCCAGATTATTTGGTCTAGATGGAAGACATTACAATTATAGAATATTGCTGTACAGAATACTGTAGGCAGTTGTAGCACAATGGTATTTGTGTATCTAAACATTAAAACATGGAAAAGGTACAGCAAAATATGGTATTATAATCTTATAGGAATATCATTGTTCCTTATAGGAATACATACATGTTCCATTGTTAACCAAAATGTCATTATGTGGCACATGACTGTATTCCCTAGAGCTACTGTTTTGAAAACTAAACTTCTTCTATTTAAATATAAAGCATTTTTACTGTTATGTGTTGGGATATTGCCAGGTACATAAATTTCTAACAGGAAAAATAAGAATGAAAAATGAGAAAAAAAAGAAAAATGAGTATGTTGTAATAAGTGAGAAGAAAAACAAACACAAACATATATCATGATCTCATTATATAACAATTTTCACAGGAAAAAAAATAGACATAAACACTCCAAAATGTTAACAATAGCTGTTTCTAGGTGAGGTGAGGAATTAGATATAATCTTTCTTTTTCTAGCTACTTTTCTGTACTTTCCAATTTTTTATGTATATAGTTGAAAGCAATGAAAAAAACTTTTTTAAAATTTTGAGTCGGGGTTTCACTCTATCACCCAGGTTGAAGTGCATTGGCACACTCACTGCCATCGCAACTTCGACCTGCTGGGCTCAGGCAATCCTTCCATCTCAGCCTACTGAGTAGCTGGAACTACAGGTGCACACCACCATGTCCAGCTAATTTTTTTTTTTTAATTTACTGTAGAGATGAGGTCTTGCTAAGTTGCCCAGGCTGGTCTTGAACCCATGGACTCAGGCAATCCTCTCAGATGAGCCTCCCAAAGTGCTGGGATTATAGACATGAGCCACCACGCCCAGCCAGAAAAAAACTATTTTAGAAAACTGATTTTAAGCCAGGCACGTATCTCAAGCCTGTAATCCCAGCACTTTGGGAGGCTGAGGTGAGAGGATTGCCCGAGCTCAGGAGTTCGAGACCAGTCTAGGCGGCAATTTGATGAGTGCTCATCTCTACAATAAAAAAAAAAAATAAGCCAGGTGTGGTAGTGTGTGCCTGTAGTTCCAGTTACTGGAAAGGCTGAGGCGGAAGGATCACCTGAGCCCAGCAGGTCAAGGCTGCGGTGGCTGTGAGCATGCCACTGCACTCCAGCCTAGGTGACAGAGTAAGACTCAGACTCAAAAAACAAAAAAAATTGGTTTAAGAAGAAGCATAAGAAATCATGGAATAGTAAGCTATTACCACCACTAACAGGTAAGACCTCTACTTATCTCTTGCTATTTCCCCACTTTCTGTAGAAAAGATAAAATAGTTTCACAATGTCATTAGTCAGATTAATCATAGTTGCATAAGCTGGAAAATAAAATCAGAGTTATGCAGATGTCTTAAACAAATAAAGTCATAAAAACTTTAAATTTCAAATAGGATCAAACCATTAAGGTTGATATTAGTATATATTTTTGGGGGTATGAGGGGGGCTAAGTCAGAGTCTCACTCTGTTGCCCAGGCTGGAGTGCCAGTGGCATGCTCAGGGCCACCAAAGCCTCGACTTGCTGGGCTCAGGTGATTCTCCCACCTCAGCCTTTCAAGTAGCTGGAACTACAGGCGTGTGCCACCATGCCCAGCTAATTTCTTAATTTATTATAGAGACAAGGTCTTGTCACATTGCTCATGCTGGTCTCAAATACCTGAGCTTATGCAATCCTCCCACCTCTGCCTTCCAAAGTGCTGGGAATACAGGCATGAGCCACTGCGCCTGGCTGCTAGTAGTGTATCATGAAGACAAAGCCAGGAGAAGTTTTCTCAATAGACTTCCTTCCAAGATGAAAACATTAGTAGTATTCTATCTCTCTTATGACTTGAATCCTTATCTTTTTAAAGCTCAATTTGTTTTTTTTAGCTATTCAGTTAAAAAACTACTACTATTATTTTTATTTGCCAATCAAAAATTTTTTAAGGCTGGACACAGTGGCTCATGTCTACAATCCCAGCAGTTTGGGAGGCTGAGGTAGGAAGAGTACTTGAAACCAAGAGTTCAAGACCAGCCTGGGCAACATAGCAAGACCCTATCTCTATTTTTTAAAGTGTTTATTTCTGTTTCTCTTTTCTTCTTTCTCGTTCTCTTTTTTTTAGAGTCAGAGTCTTGCTCTGCTGCCAAAGATGAAATGCAGTGGCATAATAATTATGGTTCATTGTAGCCTCAACCTCCTGGGCTCAAGCAATGCTTCTGCCTCACCCTCCCAAATAGCTGAGACTACAGGCACGTGCCATCACGCCCAGTTAATTTTTGATTTTTTTGTAGAGACAAGGTCTTGCTCTTTTGCCCAGGTTGGTCTTGAACTCCTGGGCTCAATCAATCCTCCTACCTTGTCCTCCCAAAGAGCTGGGATTACAGACATAAGCTGCCATACCCAGCCCCCAAAATGTGTTAATTAATTTAAAAATACTACTACCAAGTCAGTAATATGAATACATTGTTTAAAGCTCTATCTACTGAAGATTATAAATCACCACTAGACTGGGGAAAACAAATTCCAATCCATATTTCTAAATTTAGTTTATGCTACTTTAAGATCTTCCATTGCCAGGATTCATTTTTCTTCTTACCTTTTAATACCTCTGACAAGCAGAGAAGCCCAGGGCTGATGCATAGAGAGACACCAACCACCATCAAAGCCTTCCTGAAATTCTTGATCCTGGATTCGCAACTGATGCTGAAATGAGTTGTACTCTACTCCAAAACTTGCTACATGGAAAGCCTTCTTCTGTGAGGCTGCACCCGTATGGTCAACCCACTATATAGGAAAAAACAAACAAACATACAGTTCTGTCTACCAAGGGAAGAATCTAGGTAGGTAGGCAGAATGACATGAATGCTAATAATTAGGAAATCATACTGGGAACATTTTCTTAGAAAAATGTAACCCATCTTTGTCTGAAACGAAGCCAAAAAGGGTAGAGATGGTATAAATTCAGTAGAAGTCCCAGGTATGATAACTAGGTCCTATCTTAAAGGATAATTAGAGTCACCAGGTGTGGTGACTCAAGGCTGTAATCCCAGCATTTTAGAAGGTGGAGGCAAGAGGATTGCCTGAGCTCAGGGGTTTGAGATTAGCCTGAGCAACATGGTGAGACCTCATCTCTACAATAAATCAAAAAATTAGCTGGGCATGGTGATGCATGCCTGTGGTTCCAGCTACTTGGAAGGCTGAGGCAGAATGATCACCTGAGCCCAGCAGGTCAAGGCTGTGGTGGCCATGAGCATGCATGCCACTGTACTCCAGCCTGGGCGACAGAGGGAAACTCTGACTCAAAAAAAAAAAAGGATAATTAGAATGTTGAA
The DNA here is from genome assembly GCA_027257055.1 of Cephalopachus bancanus. Taxonomy (NCBI): domain Eukaryota; kingdom Metazoa; phylum Chordata; class Mammalia; order Primates; family Tarsiidae; genus Cephalopachus; species Cephalopachus bancanus. Next base: position 210,968 of record JAPVLO010000617.1, read on the forward strand.
ATCTCCAATAACGCATCTTAATTCCAGCAACAGCACAACTATTAGACCAAAGAGCTGTAATTATTTCCAGTTAATACTTATTAATAAGCCATACTAGATTCTGGATAATTTCCCAACATAATTCTATTGGCCAAATGAGGGTTCAACATTTGAGTCCACAATTCTTCATGTGCTTAGGGGTAGAGACACATGCTGACACCATAGAGATGTTGTTGGAGGCAACAGTTCTAACTATTACATGCATAAAGTATTCTCTTATCCTGAAATAACCAACTTGTCTTCTGAAAGGGAGGGCAGAGAACTATTTAAACAAGGTTCCCATCATGTAAAGGGAATAGAGAATTACAGGGTACAGGTAATTATAGAAGACTGAGGAGTCTTGGCAACAGCTAAGTCAGAGAATGATAAAATTTAATGCTTCTTTCAGAGAAAGAAGATCAAGTGCCTCCAGATTTTTATCATTTTTGTTTGTTTGTTTGTTTTTGAGTTGGAGTCTCACCCTGTTGCCCAGGCTGAGTGCAGTGGCATGCTCATGGCCACCGCAGCCTTGACCTACTTGGCTCAGGCAATCCTTTCACCTCAGCCTTCCAAGTAGCTGAAACTACAGGTGTGTGTCACCATGCCTGGCTAATTTTTAAATTTATTGTAGAAATGAGGTCTCAGCAAATACCCAGGCTGGTCTTGAACCCGTGGGCTCAGGCAATGCTCTCATCTCAGCCTCCCAAAGTACTGGGATTATAGGCGTGAGCCATCGTGCCCAGCCTTATTATCAATACAAAAAAAAAAACAGGCCAGGCTCGGTGGCTTAGCCTGTAATCCCGCGCCTTTGGGAGGCTGAGGTGAGTGGATTGCCTGAGCCCACGGGTTCGAGACCCGCCTGGGCAGCGAGACCTCATCTCTACAATAAATCAAAAAATCAGCCGGGCATGGTAGTGCATGCCTGTAATTCCGACTACTCGGAAGGATGAAGCAGAAGGATCGCCGGAGCCCAGCAGGTGGAGGCTGCGGTGGCCGGGAGCGGCCACTGCACTCCAGTCTGGGCAACAGAGTGAGACTCCAACTCAAAAAAAAACAAAAAAACAAAACAAAAAACAAAAAAACCTATTAGAATGGTGAAGTTTAGGGTTAGGTGTCTCAAATTTTTTAATTTAAAAAAAATTTTTTTTTTTTTTTTTGGTTCGAGACCCGCCTGGGCAACTTGGTGAGACCTCATCTCTACAATAAATCAAAAATTTGCCGGGCATGGTCACGCACGCCTGTAGTTCCAGCTACTTGGAAAGCTGAGGCGGAAGGATCACCAGAGCCCAGCAAGTCGAGGCTGCAGTGGCCGGGAGTGGCAACTGCACTCCAGTCTGGGCGACACAAGTGCAGTGGCAAGCTCCCGACCACCGGAACCTTGCCCTGCTGGGCTCCGGCCATCCTTCTGTCTGAGCCTTCCAAGTAGCTGGAACTACAGGCGTGTGCTACCATACCTCGTTAATTTTTGATTTATTGTAGAGACAAGGTCTCGCCAAGTTGCCCAGACGGGTCTTGAACCCGTGGGCTCAGACAATCCACTTGCCTCAGCCTCTCAAAGTGCGGGGATTACAGGCTGAGCCACTGAGCCCAGCCAAATATTTTTAATTAAGTAATTTATACAGCTGGGAGTGGTGGTATGTACCTGTAGTCCCAGCTACTCAGAAGGCTAAGGCAGAAGGATTACTGGGCCCAGAAGCTAAAAGGTCAGCCTAGTCATCACAGCAAGACTCTGTCTCTAAAAAAAAAATAGTAGGCTGGGTGTGGTGGCTCATGCCTATAATCCCAGGACTTTGGGAGGTGAAGGCAAGAGGACTGCCTAAGTCCAGGGGTTCGAGACCAGCCTGGGCAACTTGGTGAGACCTCATCTCTACAATAAATCAAGAAAAATTAAATGGGTGTGGTGGCACACACCTGTAGTTCCTAGATAGGCTGAGGTGGAAGAATTGCCTGAGCCCAGCAGGTCGAGGCTGTGGGGGCCGTTAAGTATGTCACTGTACTCCAGCCTGGGTGACAGAGTGAGACTCCAACTCAAAAAAAAGAAAGAAAGAAAGAATGAGGTTGGACTAAATGAATCTCTAAGAATCTTTTTGTGATAAAATTTTAGGATTTGGGGGCTGGGTATAGTGGTTCATGTTTGTAATCCCAGCACTTTGGGAGGCTGAGGAGGGAGGACTGTTTGAGCCCAGGAGTTCAAGATTATCCTAGGCAACACAGCAAGACCTCGTCTCTACAAAAAATCAGAAAATTAGCCAGGTGTGGTAGTGTGTGTCTGTAGCCCCAGCTACTCAGGAGGCTGAAGTGGAAGGATTGCCTGAGCCCAGGAGGTCAAGGCTGTGGTGAGCTGTAATTGTGCCACTATACTCCAGCCTTAGATCCCAACTCAAAAAAAAAATTATGATTTTCATTAATTGTGTCTTATCTTTAAAAAGGTATTTATTGGTTGGGCGCAATGGCTCACACCTGTAATCCCAGCACTTTGGGAGGCAGAGGTAAGAGGATTGCCTGAGTCCACAGGTTTGAGACCAGCCTGGGCAACTTGGTGAGACCTCGTCTCTACAATAAATAAAAAAAATTAGTTGGGCATGGTAGTGCATGTCTGTGGTTCCAGCTAATTAGAAGGCTGAGACAGAAGGATCGCCTGAGCCCAGCAGGTAGAGGCTACAGTGGCTGTGAGTGTGCCACTGCACTCTAGCCTGGGGGACAGAGTGAGACTCCAACTCAAAAAAAAAAAGTATTTATTGACTATTTGAAAATTTTATGTGAAAAACAATGTCCTAGGGAGGCACATAAAATATGCAAATATATGGTTCTTGCCTTCAAAAAATTTACAATCCCAGCGAAAGACAGACACACAAAGAATTATTTAAAATATAAGGCAAAACTGAGTAAATACTAAATAGGAACAGAAGTTCTTATGTGGGAACACAGAGAAAGAAAAATTGATCCATTATGGGGGAAACCAGTAACTTCATAAAAATGTTGGTATTTGAACAATCCTAAGGCCTGAATTCTCTTTTCTATCTCTACAGCTGTTTTCTCTAATCACACAGCCATTTCCCTAAATTAATCTTTCAACAATACTATTAAAAACTTGTTAACATGTCTCCTCATCTACACTTTTAGTCTTTATTTTATTATTATTATTGTTATTATTTTTAGAGGCAGGGTCTCACTCTGTTGCCCAGGCTGGAGTATTCTGGCTTGGACATAGCTCACTGCAGCCTCAAACTCCTGGGCTCAAGCGATCCTCCCACCTTAGCCTTCTAAGTAGTTGGGACTACATGTGCATGCCACCATGCCTGGTTAATCTTTCTTATTTTTTAGACTGGCTCCCATTTTTTGTCTTTAAATAACTCTGTACTATACTATAAGTGCTACAACACTAAGTTGGGCTCTTATTATCTCCCCATTGTCTATCACAATAACCTCATTAGCAATGTCTCTGCTTCTGGTCTTACCTTTCCCTCCAATCGATTCTCTACATAGAGATGAAAGTACTGCCAATCTTCTGCTAAAACTCTTCAAAGTCCCTTCTCTGCCTACTTTAGGATAAAACCTCAACTCCTTAGCATGAGACATAAGGGCTTTCATGATCAAGTGTTGCCTATTGTACTGGGGAGAGTAGCAATCCCGCTCAAATTTGTCTATCTTGAAATATGTGAATATAATCTAATTTGGAAATAGAGTCTTTACAGATGTAATGATCTTAAGATGAGGTCACACTGGACTATGGTGGGTCCTAAATACAATGTCTGGTGTCATTATAAGAGGAGAGGACAAAAAGAGACAGAGACACAGAGAAGAAGGCCATGTGAAGAAAGAGGCACACATTAGAATGATGCAGCTACAAGGGAAGGGATGCCTAAGACCACCAGAAGCTTAAAGAGGTAAGGAAGCCTTCTCCTGTAGAGCCTTCAGAGGAAATGCAGCCCCGCCAACACCTTGATTTTGGACTTTTAGTCTCCCAATGTGAGAGAACTAATTTCTGTTGTAAGTCACCCAGTTTGTGGTACTTTGTTACAGCAACCCTAGAAAATGACAACACCTACCAGTTCATAACAATAGTTAATTACTTGTGATTCCCCCAAACTCACAATGCTCCCAACTGCTGAGACTTTGCACACATATCTTCTGTCTAGAATTCTCTCCCCAAATTTGTCTGCTTGGACATTCCTATTAACTCCTTAAGTCTCCTCTCAAACACTATTTCTGTTGTGACTCCTCTAGCAGATTAATGAACACTCTCCTAAAGTCCTACTGTACCCATGGCGTGTACCTATTATAGCAATTATGAGCTGGGCTTGGTGGCTCAGCCTGTAATCCTGCGCCTTTGGGAGGCTAAGGTGAGTGGATTGCCTGAGTCCGCGGGTTCGAGACCCGCCTGGGCAACTTAGCGAGACCTCATCTCTACAATAAATCAAAAAATTAGCCAGGCATGGTAGCACGTGCCTGTAATTCTGGCTACTTGGAAGGCTGAGACGGAAGGATCACCGGAGCCCAGCAGGTCGAGGCTGCGGTGGCCGGGAGCAGCCACTGCACTCCAGTCTGGGCGACAGAGTGAGACTCCAACTCAAAATAATTAATTAATTAATTAACTAATTAATTAATTAAAAAATAAAAATAAAATAAATAAATATAGCAATTATGCATTACTGTGTGCATAAACATCTCCCCACTAAACTTGAAGGACAGGAGCTGGGCCCCTGCCTTTTAATTTCCCAGTACCTAGCATAGAACCTGGCACATATACAATGCTAAATGAATATCTCTAGTTAACCTGTCTAAAGCACTACATGATTGCATACTCTCTCTGCTTAAAAAACCTCTATGGCTCAGTTTAGAAAACCAAAATGTTAAAAATTTCCTAGCCAAACATTAAAGTTCTGTGCTCAAGAAATCCTCTCACCTCAGCCTCCTGAGTAGCTGGGACTATAGGCACATGCCACACCCTTGGCTAACACTTCAGTTCTTTAGAGATTAGGTCCTAGCTACCCAACACTACTCTATGTCTCATGTTAATCTATTTTATGAGTCCTATCTAAGCAGCCTATATTCACTATTACCTATATCTACAGTCTATGTTTTTATATACACATGCCTTTGTTCCTACAATTCATTCTGCCTGAAATTTTTATCCCCACCATTCCCAAATGTGGGTTTTCTTGAATATTTACTTTTAATGAATGTCAACTTCCCTATAAAACCCTTTGATTCCCCTCAACTAGAAACAGTCTCTCCCACCTCTACATTTCCATAGCACTTAATTTATACCCTATTAGTATTAGAGCTGCTTATGTAGTAGACCTTTTTCCCTACTAGTTTGTGAGTTCTTTGAGGACAGAATCAGTGTCTGGTTGATCATTTACTATTGCACTTGTTTAGAGTAGATGCTCAATGTACTGGATAGTAAAATAAATGGCAAAATGAATGAGTGAATTAATTTAAAACACCCTTCTATGGAACTACCCATATTTTATAAGAGATAGAGAAAGAACTTTAACAAAAGGTCCATTATTGTCTAAGTTTCTATAGTACTTAACAAAATCCTCTCTTGGAAAATACTCAGAATACAGGTCAACTTGTCAGAAGTGCTGTAATAAAAATCAGAAAAAAGCCGGGCTCGATGGCTCAGCCTGTAATCCCGTGCCTTTGGGAAGCTGAGGTGAGTGGATTGCCTGAGCCCACGGGTTCAAGACCCACCTGGGCACCTTGACGAGAAATCATCTCTACAATAAATCAAAAATCAGCTGGGCGTGGTAGTGCGCGCCTATAGTTCCAGCTACTTGGAAGGATGAGGCAGAAGGATTGCTGGAGCCCAGCAGGTTGAGGCTGCAGCGGCTGGGAGCAGCCACTGCACTCCAGTCTGGGTGACAGAGTGAGACTCCAACTCAAAAATAAAATAAAATTTAAAAAAAATCAGAAAAAAGTGGGCCAGAAAATAAGATTGGTAAGTGTGTTGAGAAAGCAGATAGATACCTAAAGTCTATGAAACAGTAACACTTAAGTGGATAAAAATTGGGGGCCCAACTTCTCTCATTATCAATTAGAGCAAAGGTCCACTAACCTGGGGAGGGCACTGGTACATACTGGGATTTAGCAGAACTCCCAAAGGCTCTTCAGAAGATCTATCCAATTTGGTCAGTGGCTGGTTCAAAGTTCCACTGGCAATGGCCTGTATCGTCTCATCTAGTCTGTGATAACAAACCAAAAGGAGGCAAAAATTGATAATGTTCTATGCTCAGAATGTCCTTACTTATTACCAACATAAAATCCTTCAGTAGTAATGAAATTCAGAATTCATCAAGAAGTCCACGAATAGCCTTCCCTGCTCACCACCCAAACTTCGTTTTCTTCATATCCCAAACTCTAAGGAATACAAGTTAGTAAACATTCCAGAACACCAAGAAAACAGGTAGAGCACACTATAATCGTTCATGTTTAACAAGATCATTAAATATGCCAAGATTAGAAAAGTTGTCTAGAAACAGCATGATCCACAGAAGAGTATTCTATGGCATCTTATCACTGAACGCAACTCAGTTATTCTTCTGTCTACTCAGCAGTCCCTTTCTACAGGCTGATCTGAATTCCATCCTTGCTTCAAGGTTCAAAAGTTCTAAAAAGGCACACTAATGGCCCATCATAAAAGTACTTACTCTTTTATCTGAAATACTGTAGCATCTACTATCTAAACAACCATTGGAGGCTGGGTGTGGGCGGCTCAAGCCTGTAATCCCAGCACTTTGGGAGACCAAGGAGAGAGGACTGCCTGACTCAGGGGTTCGAGACCAGCTTGGGCAACTTGGTGAGACCTCGTCTCTACAATAAATCAAAAAATAAGCCGGGCATGGAAGCGTGCGCCTGTAGTTCCGGCTACTCGGAAGGTTGAGGTGGAAGAATCATCTGAGTAGGTTGAGGCTGCGGTGGCCATGAGCATATGACTGCACTCCAGCCTGGGCAAAAGAATGAGACTCCTACTCAAAAAAAAAAAAAAAAAAAAAAAGGATATAGCCCATGTTATCCTATGCCTGTGATGCTGGCATTGAATATTTAGTTCTAAACCTATAAAAGAATGTGATGATACTCATTTAAAAATGAGTGTGGAATCTTACTGGTTATAACGAGATCATAGGATAAAAATTTTTTTTAAGCAAGAGAGAGCATAGGGCCCTACAAGAACCCTATCTTATTCTATAGCTTTATAGTACTTGCTGTTGTATTCCATGCTCTTGTTGGATGCTTGAAAAATGTTTATTGATGATGATAATTCTGATGCACAAGATGATGAAAATCTTCAACTAGTAAAAAAGGCAAAACTTGGCCTCGAATTTAATTCAAGATATATTTATTAGAAACCTCTTATATGTAAGGCAGCTTAAAAGGGGTAGAAGACATGGTTGTTTTGAATCTAAGTGGCAGGTTTAAGACACAAATGATGAGAGGATGTAATAATTACTGAAACAGGCATAATCCCTATGGTGGTTACTATCTCACCATCCCACAAGTTGTACCAAGTAGGTTCAAAGGAGTAGATATGTGAAAGACAAAGACTGGGTGAGGAATTTCCTAAGCCAAAGGAAAGGCAGAAACGCAGGCATAAAGCTTTTAAAAAGCACAAGAATCAGCCGGGCTCGGTGGCTCAGCCTGTAATCCCGTGCCTTTGGGAGGCTGAGGTGAGTGGATTGCCTGAGCCCGTGGGTTCGAGACCTGCCTGGGCAGCGAGACCTCATCTCTACAATAAATCAAAAAAATCAGCTGGGCATGGTAGCGCGCGCCTGTAATTCCGGCTACTCAGAAGGCTGAGGCGGAAGGATCACCGGAGCCCAGCAGGTCGAGGCTGCGGTGGCCGGGAGCGGCCACTGCACTCCAGTCTGGGCGACAGAGTGAGACTCCAACTCAAAAAAAAAAAAAAAAAAAAAACCTACAAGAATCTGTGGGATGAGGTGAGTCTAAAAAGGGTTGAGACAGTGGGATCTGAAGGAGGGGAATAGACTTGATATATAGCATAGTGGTAAGTATATTCAAAACTCAAGAAACTGTAAAAGAAATAAGACAAATAGCTAATTAATACATTTTTAGAACAAAAACTTACAAGCAAACAACCAGAGGAATGTGCATAAAAGTTATAGTACCATTTTTCAAGTGTCAAAACGGCAAATAGTATTATAAAATTATTGAAAAGAAGAAGAAACTATGTTGGCTTCTGGTAAATAACTGGTAAGTCAAAAAGTATGCACAATTTAAGTTTTGAGACACTGCCCAGTTTCTCTTCTAAAAGACTGTACCATTTTTAATTGCTTATTTATGTATGTAATAGACTTTATTTTTTAGAGACATTTTAGGGTCACAGCAAAATTGAGAGGAAGGTAGAGATGTTCCATGTACCCCTAATCCCACACACACATAGCCTCCCCATTATCAACATTCCCCACCAAAGTGGTACATTTGTTACAACTGATCAGCCTACATTGACACATCATTATCCCCCCAAAGGTAATAAGGGAAGACTACATCCGGGTTCTCTCTTGTGTGGTATATTTTATGGATTTGGACAAATTTATGACAAGTGTCCACATTATAGTTTCACAGAGAAATTTCACTGCCTTAAAAATCCTCTGTGTGGCCAGGCACCGTGGCTCACGCCTGTAATCCCAGCACTCTGCGGGGACGAGGTGAGAGGACTGCCTGAGCCCAAGGGTTTGCGACCAGCCTGGGCAACTTGGCGAGACCTCATCTGTACAATAAATTAAAAAATTAGCCAGGCATGGTGGTGTCACCTGTAGTTGCTGCTACTTGGAAGGCTGAGGTGGAAGGTTCGCTTGAGCCCAGCAGGTCAGGCTGCAGTGGCCACGAGTGTGCCATTACACTCTAGCCTGGGGGACAGAGTGAGACTCCGACTCAAAAAAAAAAAAAAATCTGTGCTCCTCCCTACTTGTTTTCCCCTTCCCTTCTAACCCCTGGAAACTACTGAATAGTTGGAATCATAAGTACATAAGCTATACCATTTTAATACTCCCATTTACAGTAAGAGAACATACTCATTTTCCTATATTCATACAATATGCAATATTATCTTTTAAAAAAACAAAGTCAGATTTGATGAGCCAAAAAAACAACACATTGTGTTTATTTTTATTTTTTATTTTAGAGACATCTTGCTATGTCACCCAAACTGGTCTGCAGTGGCCTAATCATAGCTCACTGCGGCTTTGAACTCCTGGGTTCAATTGATCCTTTCCTTAGCCTTCTAAGTAGCAAGCACTCCAGGGGTGCACTACCACACCTGGCTAATTTTTGTATTTTATGTAGAGACAGGGTCTTGCTATGTTGCCCGAGCTGGTCTCAAACTCCTGGACTCAAGTGATCCCTTACCTTGGACTCCCAAATGCTGGGATTACAGGTCTTAGCCACCACACATGGCCCACATTGTGTTTTAAAATCTGCATTTCCCAATAGTTGAGCATCTTTTCAAATGTTATTTGCTATTTATATTTCCCCATTTGTGAGCTGTCTGTACTTAGCCTTTGTCCATTTTTTTTTTTTTGAGTTGGGAGTCTCATTCCACAGTCCAGGATGGAGTGCAGTGGCATGCTCATGGCCACCCCAGTGTCAACATGCTGGGCTTTGGCTATCCTTCCTTCTCAGCCTTCCAAGTAGCTGGAACGATAGGCACGTGCTACCATGCCTGCCTAATTATTTTCATTTATTGTAGAGACGAGGTCTCAGCAAGTTGCCTGGGTTGGTCTCAAGCCTATGGGCTCAGGCAATTCACACGCCTCAGCCTCCCAAAGTTCTGGGATTACAGGCGGAGCTACCGAGTCTGGCCTGTCCGTTTTTATACTAGATATTTTGGTCTTTTGTCTTTAAATTTGCAGAAATTCTTTACATAGTATGGATATGTTCTTTTGATTATTTTATTATTTTTTTTGAGTTGGAGTCTCACTCTGTCACCCAGACTAGAGTGCTGTGGCTGCTACGGGCCACCGCAGCATTGACCTGCTGGGCTCCAGTGATCCTTCCGCTTCAACCTTCCAAGTAGCCGGAACTACAGGCATGTGCTACCACGCCCAGCTAATTTTTTGATTTATTGTAGAGATGAGGTCTCGCAGGCCCAGGCGGGTCTCAAACCCGCAGGCTCAGGCAATCCACTCACCTTGGCCTCCCAAAGTGCTGGGATTACAGGCTGAGCCACCGAGCCCGGCTGCTGTTTTGATTATTAAAACCATTTAAAATATTTTCTCCCTAGCCGGGTTCGGTAGCTCAGCCTGTAATCCTGCGCCTTTGGGAGGCTGAGGTGAGTGGATTGCCTGAGCCCACGGGTTCGAGACCCGCCTGGGCAGCGACACCTCATCTCTACAATAAATCAAAAAATCAGCCAGGCGTGGTAGCGCACGCCTTTAATTCCGGCTACTCGGAAGGCTGAGGCGGAAGGATCACGGAGCCCAGCGTCGAGGCTGCGGTGGCCGCAAGCGGACACTGCACTCCAGTCTGGGCGACCGAGTGAGACTCCAACTCAAAAATAAAAAAAAAAAAAAAAAAATTTTTCTCCCAGTCTGGTATTGTCTTTTTACTTTAAGTAAATGATTTAGTTTTTTTGAGTTAGAGTCTCACTCTATCACGAAGACTGGAGTGCAGTGGCTGCTCCCGGCCACCGCAGCCTCAATCTGCTGGGCTCTGGCAATCCTTCTGCCTCAGCCTTCCAAATTTGCGGGAATTCAGGCATGCATCCCCGCCCGGCTGATTTTTTTATTTATTGTAGAGATGAGGTCCCCCAAGATGCCCAAGCGGGTCTCGAACCCGCGGGCTCAGGCAATCCACTCACCTCAGCCTCCCAAAGGCGCGGGATTACAGGCTGAGCCACTGAGCCCGGCCGTTCCTTACTTTTTTAAGAGAAAGGGTCTTGCTCTGTTGCCCAAGCTAAAGTACAGTGGTCACCCAAGCTGGAGTATAGTGGTGCAATCATGGCTCACTGTAGTCTTGAACTCCTGGGTTCAAGCAATCCTCCTACCTTGGCTTCCCAAAATGCTGAGATTACAGTTATAATCCACTACACCCATCCTAAAATCAGTTAAAAAGAAAAAAAGTAATTATCTAATAGGATAAGTTCCCTTCAGTGTTCATTTTTTATTTTATTTTATTTTATTTATTTATTAATTTTTTTTTTTGAGTCGAAGTCTCACTCTGTTGCCCAGACTGTAGTGAGGTGACCGCTCCCGGCCACTGCAGCCTTGACCTGCTGGGCTCCAGCGATTCTTCTGCCTCAAGCCTTCCAAGTAGCTGGAACTACAGGCACGTGCTACCACACCCGGCTAATTTTTGATTTATTGTAGAAATGAGGTCTCGCCAAGTTGCCCAGGCAGGTCTCGAACCCACGGGCTCAGGCAATCCACTCACTTCAGCCTCCCAAAGGCATGGGACTACAGGCTGAGCCACAGCACCTGGCCATTTTTCTTAGCTATTCTTACATGTTTTCTATTCCAAATGAACACATTATTTTTAAAATCATCAAAAATAACATGTCTATTGGAGAGGGAACATCCTTTATTCATCCTATTACTTCTTTCAGACCCTTTTACCTGCTGTGATACTCTGCTAGTGGATTTTCTTCTTCCAGGATTGTCCTGCCTGCAAAGTCAATGGTGACCTTTTTAGAGAGTCGAGAGGCATGTCGAAGTTCTCTCAGCTCCTCCTCTCGTTTCTGCAGAGTTTCTCGCTCAAGTTTGGACAACCACTGGTTAGAATCACTGGCAAAATAATCTGACTCATCATCAATGACTTGGGTCCTTCGAATGCTAAGAATGAAAAGAACATATGACAATTAGGTAACCTGTTAGCAAAATAACTGATTTCTGGGGAAACTGGGGTTTGGTCCTTCCTTTTTCTGGTTTAAGGGTTTACAAAATTAAATATAGTGGGCCCCAAAAAAGGGGGGAAAATGGTAAAAGGTGGTTCCCAGCTTCCCGGGGATTTCCCCTTCCTGTATAAATTTAAATTTTCCCTGGGGGGGTTGGGAAAACCCCAAAAAATTTTTTAAAATTTTTTAGATATCTTATTTAAAAAATAGGTTTAGAGGTTTTGCTTTATTTAAATTATCTTTCAAATTTTTTTAATGTTTTAGGGTTTTCTTTAATTAGGTTCCCGTCTAAATTTAGGATTTTTTTTTTATGGAGTTTTCCCTTAAATTAGGTTTTTTATTTAAATTTTTTTAAAAAAATTGTGGCCGGGATTTTTGGTTTTTTTCCTTTGGGGAATCCCAGGGGGGTTTTGGGGGCCAAAGGGGAAGATGCCTGGGCCCGGGTGGGACCAGGGAAAGGCCCAAATTGGCAAGAAACCCCGTCTCTAAAATAAAAAAAAAATTAGCCGGGCTCGGTGGCTCAGCCTGTAATCCTGCACCTTTGAGAGGCTGAGGTGAGTGGATTGCCTGAGCTCATGGGTTTGAGACCCGCCTGGGCAACTTGGCGAGACCTCATATCTACAATAAATCAAAAAAATTAGCCGGGCGTGGTAGTGCACCTGTAGTTCCAGCTACTCAGAAGGCGAGGCAAAAGATTTCCCGGGGCCCCGCAGGTCGAGGCTGTGGTGGCTGGGAGCATGCCACTGCCCTCCAGCCTGGGTGACAGAGTGAGACTCCAACTCAAAAAAAAAAAATAAAATAAAATAAAATAAAAAATTAGCCAGGCGTGGTAGCACATGCCTGTAGCTCCGGCTACTTGGAAGGCTTAAGCAGAAGGTTCACCTGAGCCCAGCAGGTCGATGCTGGGGTGGCCATGAGCATGCCACTGCACTTCAGCCTAGGCGGTGGAGTGAGTCTCCAACTCAAAAAAAAAAAAAAAAAATCTATTACTCTACTACTATATGTCAGTTTCTACCCCTGCCACTTACCAGTCCTTCATTAATACACAGTGGCCAAGTTCTAAGATATGGAAATCAGGTCTATCTCTAAGATTATACAGATAGAGAAACTGAGAGCTAGAAGGAATCTTGGTGATATAATTAACTCATTTTACTAATAATGAATGGGGCTCATAGAAATTGGGTGATTATTCCAAAGTCACAAATCTAATTAAGACTCAATTTCTCCATAACTCCAAATAGTGATATACATAGATATAAAGGAAATACTGATATCAGATTCATATATTGATTTCCATTGTTCAGACTCAACTGGAATTACAAGAAGATCTTGCCTTAAAGTAGACTTGGAGTGGGAAGTTTTTAAGAGAACTCAGGAGGAAGTTGGTCTTACATGAAAACCCAGATAATGAAACTGGTACCCATGAACATACCAGCAAAGCAGCCATAACAATAAAGAGAAACCGTTTTCCAGTTTCTATTTATCAGGAAATGTATTCTCTTTCTTTCTTTCTTTTCTTTTTTTTTTTGAGTCAGAGTCTCACTCTGTTGCCCAGGCTGGAGTGGCATGCTCACAGCCACCGAGGTCTAAACTTGCTGGGTGCAGTTGATCGTTCCGCCTCCAAGTAGTTGGAACTACAGGTGCACACTACCGTGCCTGGCTTATTTTTTGATTTATTGTAGAGATGAGGTCTCGTCAATTTGTCTAGGCTGGTCTCGAACCCCTGAACTCAGGCAATCCTCTCACCTTGGCCTCCCATAGTGCTTGGATTACAGGCTTGAGCCACCCCACTGGGCCCTGCACTCCATTTCTAATTCTATTTCTAATGATAAGTTTTACCGAGTAGGGTGAAATGTGATGCTTAAAAGGATTAAGAGTAAATATGAGTTACTTACTTTGTGATGAGCTTACTTAAGGGAATAGCTTTTTTTTTTTTTGAGTCAGAGTCTCACTCTGTCACCCAGGTTGGAGTGCAATGGCACACCCACGGTCACTGCAGCCTCAACCTGTTGGGCTCCGGCGATCCTTTCACCTCAGCCTTTCAAGTAACTGGAACTACAGGCATAAGCCACCACACCTGGTTAATTTTTGATTTACTATAGAGATGAGGTCTCACCATGTTGCCCAGGCTGGTTGCATAGCTTTTTGTATTATATTTCGTGTATTCATAGCAAATGGTTTGGAAGTAGCAGGTATGTCTCACCAACCAATTATAATGCCAAGAACAGACTTTCAGGTCAGTTACAATAAGGAGATTCAAGGTCTCTCAAAGGATCGTCAGATTCTTACATGGCCATTTGAGAAAGAAACATTTAAATCCTGTCTAAACATTCTTTACCACTAACTGGTTTTCAATACTTATTTTGTCCAAAAAAAGAAAAGAATGAGGGCCAGGCTCGGTGGCTCAGCCTGTCATCCCAGCACTTTGGGAGGCCAAGGTGAGTGAATTGCCTGAGCCCACGGGTTCGAGACCCACCTGGGCAACTTGGTGAGACCTCATCTCTCCAATAAATCAAAAAAATCAGCCAGGCGTGGTAGCGCATGCCTGTAATTCCAGCTACTCGGAAGCTACTGAGGCGGAAGGATCGACGGAGCCCAGCAGGTCGAGGCTGCCGGGAGCGGCCACTGAACTCCAGTCTGGGTGTCAGAGTGAGACTCCACCTCAAAAAAAAAAAAAAAAAAGAAAAGAAAAGAAAAGAAAAGAATGAAAGAGGAGTAAATAAAAAAATAGAAATAACAAATCATAAATCTGTCTCCCAAAGAGAAGTCAGTAGGCTAAACCATAATAACGTAGAAGCATAAAGCCAATTTAGGTATATTTTAATATACTGATTATTAAATCAGAAAACAAATTTGGTATAAAAGGAGAAGAGTAAATCATGCCTTCCTATGGCATGGCATAACTTATATTCTCCCAGAGGCAATTCCTTACAAATTCCCTAAAGCCCAGCCTAGCAGTTTGCATGTAGTAGGTACTCTAATATACACTGACTGAATGAATGGCTACAAGTAAAACAAGTGGAGATGTCTGAAAGCCCAAATCAACTGTCCAGAGATTACACAAGCTTTTGCCAAGAATCAAAAAATGCTACAGAATAGAATTCTTTTGGTGGGAGCCTATCTTATTCAAACATGTTTAAATAACAAGATATAGACCTCCAGTGTTGAGCATCCAGCTCTTCTTTTGCTGCAAACCCTTTCATATTCCACCTTGATAAGGTATCAAGTGCCAAAATAATGTTTTGATGGCCTGAATCTGTGAACTACCCTATTTCTTGGTAATTCTAATCCCATCATACCTAGTTCTGTCGAACTCTAATAGTTTGTCTTTATGCTTGATAGCCTTCTCCAGACCAGACTTGATTCGCAATTCTTGATGAGGAAGAAGGTCCTTGTTAGAGATTTCCATCTTTCCAGAATTCTCCATCCCTGAAATTCAATAAGGAAATCAAATGGTGCCAGCTTATCAATACAAATTAGTTGTATCACTGTGCAGAAAAGAACACAAAATTTCAGAACTGGTTCTGGCCTGATGGCCTGGAGCCTTCCTTCCATTGGAAAACAAGTGCACAGACCAGACCGTACTTATAAAAGCATCAAGCAGTGCTTGACATAAGTACTAGGTTTTCAATAAATACTAGGTTCCTTGTCTTCCTTTATAGGCTAAGGGTACCAGCCTGTTTAATAACACAATACAAAAATACAATGAAAAACTTTACTGAGTAGGACTAAATATCATCTTTTTTTTTTTTTTTTGAGTTGGAGTCTCATTCTGTCACCCAGGCTGGAGGGCAGTAGCACACTCCCGGTCACTGCAGCCTCGACCTGCTGGGCTCCAGAGATCCTTCCGCCTCAGTCTTCCAAGGAGCTAGAACTACAGGCATGCACCACCATGCCCAGCTAATTTTTAAAAAACTTTTATTGTAGAGATGAGGTCTCGCCAAGTTGCCCAGGCGGGTCTCGAACCCGCGGGCTCAGGCAATTCACTCACCTTGGCCTCCCAAAGTGCGGGATTACAGGCTGAGCCACAGAGCCCGGCCTGAATATCATCTTTAAACATAATTTTATATATCAAAACTAAAAACTGAATAGTGGAAGAAGAGAAAAATTTCAAGAAAAAACCCACAAATGATTAGTTAATAAGAATCTATTAGATGCTAAGGCTTAGTTAATATACATTATATCATTTCATTCTCACAATAACCCTATAAGAAAGTTTATATTATCTGTTTTACAGATAAAGAAACTGAAGTTTAGAGATGATGATAAATTTATTGAGTTCATTCACTTAGAAATTAGAACTTAGGTCTAACTCTAAAGACAACATTCATCCATTGCCCATGTGTTATCTCTTTTGTGACAGCAAACTAAAAATTTATATATCCCGGAACAGCAAGCCATAGATAATTATGAAACCATCATCCAAAATGGTCTAGGAAAACAACTATGCCATAATAAAGGCTGGCTTTTCTCTTTACATAAAACTCCAAGTCTGTTCAAAAACTATCAAATCTTTCTTTCATTTTTTTTTTTTTTTTTTTTTGAGTTGGAGTCTCACTCTGTTGCCCAGACTGGAGTGCAGTGGCCCCTCCTGGCCACCGCAGACTCAACCTGCTGGGCTCTGGTGATCCTTCTGTCTCAGCCTTCCAAGTAGCTGGAACTACAGGCGTGTGCTACCACGCTCGGCTAATTTTTTAATTTTATTGTAGAGATGAGGTCTCGCCAAGTTGCCCAGGGGGGTCTCGAACCCGCGGGTTCAGGCAATCCACTCACCTCGGCCTCCCAAAGCAAGGGATTACAGGCTGAGACACCGAGCCCGGCCTAATCTTTCTATTAAAATTAAAAGAAGGCCAGGCTGTAATCCCAGCACTTTGGGAAGCCGAGGTGAGTGGACTGCCTGAGCCCGCGGGTTCGAGACTAGCATGGGCAATTTGGTGAGACCTTGTCTCTACAATAAGTAAAAAATTAGCTGGGTGTGGTAGCATGCACCTGTAGTTCCGGCTACTTGGAAGGCTGAGGCGGAAGGATAGCCCAGCAGGTGGTGCTGGGGTGGCAGTGAGTGTGCCACTGCACTCCAGCCTGGGCTTCGGAGTGAGACTCCAACTAAAAAAATAAAAATAAATAAATAAATAAAATTAAAAAGAAAAAAAAGAAGATTCTAGTGTTCTGAATATAAGAAAAACACTTAGAACCACTTTTTCTCAGAATGATCTTTAAAAAATCCTAACTGAAAAAGATATAGGCTGGGCTCGGTGGCTCAGCCTGTAATCCTAGCACTTTGGGAGGCTGAGGCCTGAGCCCATGGGTTCGAGACCTGCCTGGGCAAAATGGTGGCATCTGTCTCTACAATAAATCAAAAAATTAGCTGGGCATGATAGCGCACACCTGTAGTTCTGGCTGCTTGGAAGGCTGAGGCAGAAGGACCACCGAAGCCCAGCAGGTCGACGCCGGGGTGGCCATGAGTGTGCATGCCACTGCACTCCAGCCTGGGCGATGAAGTGAGACTACAACTCAAAATAAATAAATAAATAAAGGAAAAAGATATAAAGTCATGCTTGAGCTTATTAACAATTTAAAAAATTACAACTCGGATTTCTTTTCTTTTCTTTTTTTTTGAATTGGAGTCTCACTCTATTACCCAGTCTGGAGAAATGTGGCACACTCATGGCAACCCCAGCATCAACCTGCTGTGCTCCGGTGATCCTTCTGACTCAGTCTTCCAAGTAGCCAGAACTACAGGCATGCAGTACCACGCCCAGCTATTTTTTACTTTATTGTAGAGACGAGGTCTCGCCAAGTTGCCTGGGCAGGTCTCGAACCCACGGACTCAGGCAATCCACTCTCCTCAGCCTCCCGAAGTGCTGGGATGATAGGCTGAGTCACCTAGCCCGGCCACAGCTCTAATTTCAGTAGGGAACTGGTTTTAGGGTACAGCACTAATATTGCTATAGATTAGTACAATGTTTTGGTAAAATAATTTGGCAAATACTTCTCAAGTTTCAAAAATTATCATATTCTTTGGCTCAGTCATTCCATTAACAGGAATTTACCCCAAGGAAATAAATCAAATGATATGTTAGCTGGGTGCAATGGCTCATGCCTGTAATCCAAGCACTTTGGGAGGTGCAGTCGAGAAGCTGCCTGAGCCCAGGGACTCAAGACCAGCCTGGGCAACTTGGCAAGACCTTGTCTCTACAATAAAAAATTATCTGGGTATGGTGGCGTGTGCCTGTAGTACTGGCTACTTGGAAGGCTGAGGCAGAAGGATTGCCTAGGCCTAGCAGGTTGAGACTTCAGTGGCTGTCAGCATGCCACTGCACTCCAGCCTGTGCTACACAGTGAGACTCCAACTCAAAAAAAGATATATTATCAAAGGTGACAATTTGGGGTTTTTTTTGTTTTTTTTTGTTTTTTTAGTAGGAGTCTCACTCTGTTGTCTATGCTGGAGTGCAGTCGTACTCTCACAGCCACTATAGTCTCTACCTGCTTGGCTGAGGCAAACCTTCTGCCTCACCCTTCCAAGTAGCCAGGACTAGAAGCACATGCCACTATTCCCAGCTAATTTTTTGATTTATTATAGAGATAAGGTTTCACCAAGTTGCCCAGACTCGTCTCAACCTCATGGGCTCAGGCAATCCTCTCACCTCGGCATCCCAAAGTGCTGGGATTATAGGCCTGAGCCACTGCGCTTGGCCTGGGTGGAAGTTTAAGAACAAGAGATTTACCAGGTCATGAAAGGCATGAAGGGACTGAAGAAATGTCACAGATTGGAGCAAACTAAGATGTGACAACAAAATGCAGTATGGAATTTGAATTATATTCAAGAACAGAAAACTGACATTAACAGAAAAAAATGTTAAAATCCATACAGTCTATAATTTGATTAGTAGTAATATATCAATGTTAATTTCTTAGTTTTCATCATTGTATTAGGGCTTGATAAGATACTAAGATTTAGGGAAGCTGTGTGAAGGTTATACAGGACCTCTATTGGTTTTTTTTTATTTTTTGAGTTGGAGTGATTCTGTTGCCAAGGCTGGAGTGCATTGGCATGCTCATGGCTACTGCACCCTCAACCTGATAGGCTCAGGCGAGCCTTCCGCCTCAGCTTTCCAAATAGCTGGAACCACAGGTGTGCGCCACCATGCCTGACTTGTTTTTTGATTTTACTGTAGCAACGAGATCTTGCTAGGTTGCCCAGACTGGTCTCAAACCCATGGACTCAGGCATCCTCTCGCCTCTGCCTCCCAAAGTGTTGGTTCGAGACCAGCCCAGTCAACTTGGTGAGACCTCATCTCTACAATAAATCAAAAATTAGCTCGGCATAGTAATGTGCACCTGTAGTTCTGGCTACTTGGAAGGCTGAGGCGGAATGACGGCCAGAGTCCAGCAGGTCGATGCTGGGGTGGCCATGAATGTACTCTAGCCTGGGTGGCAGAGTAAGACTTCAACTCAAAAAAAAAAAAATAGCAACCACATGCCTTAGTTCCAGCTACTCGGAAGGTTGAGGCAGAAGGACTGCCTGAGTCCAGCAAATTGAGGCTGTGGTGGCCGTGAGTATGCCACTGCCCTCCAGCCTGGGTGGCAGAGTGAGACTCCAACTATAAAAAAACAAAACAGGCTGAGGTGAGTGGATTGCCTGAGCCCGCGGGTTTGAGACCCGCCTGGGCAGCAAGACCTCATTTCTACAATAAATCAAAAAAATCAGCCGGGTGTGGTAGCGCACGCCTGTAATTCTGGCTACTCGGAAGGCTGAGACGGAAGGATTGCCGGAGCCCAGCAGGCGAGGCTGCGGTGGCCGGGAGCGGCCACTGCACTCCAGTCTGGGCGACAGAGTGAGACTCCAACTCAAAAAAAACAAAAACAAACAAACAACAACAAAAAAAAACAAGCCAGGCTCGGTGGCTCAGCCTGTAATCCCGCGCTCTTGGGAGGCTGAGGTGAGGAGTTTGCCCGAGCCCGCGGGTTCAAGACCCGCCTGGGCAACTTGGAGAGACCTCATCTCTACAATAAATCAAACAAAACAAAACAAAACAAAAAAACTTCTGCCCAATAAGGTGGGTCTTGCCTGCAGCAGTTACTCCTGTGGTATTCTAGCAGTGATTTTCTAGCATCCTCATTGTTTCTACTTAATGTTAACTGGAATTTTTCTATAAGAAAGAAAAATTTGTCTCTCATTTATTTACTTATTCAGTAACTTATTTAGATGAGTATAGTCTCATGGATATTAATTTTATTCTTTGGATTATAACCCAATACTATTATTATTTAATTTGTTGCTCAATGTCATGTGTTTTTGTTTGTTGCATTGAGGTTTCACTCTGTTGCCCAGGCTGGAATGCAGTGGCACAATCGTGGTTCACCAGTCTCAACTTCCTAGACTCAGGCAATCCTTATACCTCAGCCTGCCTAATGACTGGGACCACAGACACGTGCCATCACAGCTGGCTAATTTTTTAATCTTTTTGTAGAGATGAGTTCTCGCTATTGTTGCCGAGGCTGGTCTCAAACTCCTAGACTCAAGCAATCCTCCCACCTTGGGTTCCCAAAGTGCTAGAATTATAGGCATTAGCCACAACACGTGGCCTTCATGTGGTCTTAATTTTTTTTAAAAATAGATACTTCAAGAATAAATGGGTGAATAAACTGCATCTTGGACACCAGGACATAGAAAAGAGAAACAACCACTGGTGTGACAAAATGTACATAACACCACAGGGATCCAATTAGATTGCTGTCTACCTGACATGAGCTTCTTTAGCAGTTTCTGGCTCTTGTTTGAGTCACGCTGTAAAATATCCTGTTCTTCATGAGTGCATACCTATAAAGTAATAAGAGTAAGACGTGATGCAATAGTTCAATTATATGATTGCTTGATATACCTAAAAGTAACCTCAAATTACACATTAGAAATGAGACTATTGGTGTTTTATTATCCAGGCAAACATACCGAAATACGAGGGGGGACCCAAAAAGCCCAGAATTTATTTATAAAAAATTGTGTTTTTACTCTTACATGTTTAAACTTCAGTCACCTTCAAAGTACTCTTCATTTGATGCAATACACCTATCAAGATGTTTTTTCCACTGCTCAAAACAGTTTTTGGACTCATCAATTTTGATGCCTCTTAGTGCTTCTGCCATTTTTTGTTTCATCTCTATCACATCGGACTTTTTTCATCCAAGGAGACAAAAAAAGTCATTGGGGGCAAGATCGGGTGCATAGAGAGGGTAGGCACAAGGGTCATGCAATTTTTGGTAAAAAACTACTGAATACTCAGCATGGTGTGGGCAGGCATGTTGTTGTGGTGGAAGAACCAGTCACCTGTGCCATGACTCAGGACATTTCTTCCATAAATCGTGATGCAACCTTCTCAAAAGTTCCAGAAAAAAACTTTGGTTGATCATTTAATGTGGAGGAACAGATTCCAAAATTCCAAGTATACTAAGAGGGGCCTGCCATCCAAAAGATGATTCTGCTTTTTTGGGGGTGCCCCCTCTATACACATACAAATGAGTTTTCCCTAGGTCTCTTTACATTTCTCTCCTTACGAGCTATAACAAAAAAAATGGTCTCACTGCAAGTGTCCCTGAATGACTCTTGGTGGTTACAAAAAAAACCAAAACCCTAACTTACTCTAAAAAGACAAATATTTGCCACTGTTGAAAATACTGGAAAAAACATAATACTTTAAAAAAGCCTCCAGTTCTAATCATAAAGCCCAAATTTGACATGCGTAACACTTATAAACAGACTTCTTATTAGAAAGAACCAGGGCATGCGCCTGGGAGCTCCTTCCTTTTGCCTTGTTGCATGCCTGAGAGCAAGATGGGTTACCAACAGCTCTACTGGAGCCACCTGTGAAAATTCAGCCAGGATTCCCGCTCTTGCCTCATCTGCTCAAACTGGCAGGGTCCGATCCAGAAATACAGCCTGAATATGTGCTGCCAGTGTTTCCACCAGTATGTAAAGGACATAGGTTTCTTTAAATTGGACGGAGTGATCTTACTTGAATGGATTCCAAGGTATCCACGCAATGAAAACATGCTAGCTCCTTGTACATAAAATTAAAAAAATTCTTAGCCGGGCTCGGTGGCTCAGCCTGTAATCCCGCGCCTTTGGGAGGCTGAGGTGAGTGGATTGCCTGAGCCCGCGGGTTCGAGACCCGCCTGGGCAGCAAGACCTCATCTCTACAATAAATCAAAAAATCAGCCGGGCGTGGTAGCGCATGCCTGTAATTCTGGCTACTCGGAAGGCTGAGGCGGAAGGATCGCCGGAGCCCAGCAGGTGAGGCTGCGGTGGCCGGGAGCGGCCACCGCACTCCAGTCTGGGCGACAGAGTGAGACTCCAACTCAAAAAAAAAAAAAAAATTCTTAAAAAGAAAAAAGAGGCCGGGCCTGGTGGCTCAGCCTGAAATCCCAGCACTCTGGGAGGCTGAGGCAGGTGGATTGCCTGAGCCCGTGGGTTCAAGACCCACCCGGGCAACTTGGCAAGACTTCATCTCTACAATAAATCAAAAATTAGCAGGGCGTGGTAGCACACCTGTAGTTCCGGCTACTTGGAAGGCTGAGGCAGAAGGATTGACAGAGCCCAGCAGGTCGAGGCTGCGGTGGTCAGGAGCGTGCATGCCACTGCACTCCAGTCTGGGCGACAGAGTGAGATTCCAATTCAAAAAAGGAAAGAAAGAGCTGGGCTCGGTGGCTCAGCCTGTAATGGAAGGCTGAGATGAGTGGATTGCTTGAGCCTGCGGGTTCAGACCCACCTGGGCAACTTGGCGAGACCTCATTTCTACAATAAATCAAAAATCAGCCGGGCGTGGTAGCGCGCGCCAGTAATTCCCGGGTACTTTTGGGAAACCTGAGGCAGAAGGATCGCCAGAGCCCAGCAGGTCGAGGCTGCGGTGGCCGGGAGTGGCCACTGCACTCCAGTCTGGGCGACAGAGTGAGACTCCAACTCAAAAAAAAAAAAAAAAAGGCAAAGAACCATAAAAAGAAGCAAATTATAGTACCACCAGTAAGAATCAAGCTTTTATACCGTATATATTTTGTTCCTTTGCCTTCAAACATTACCTACTTATAAAATAATGAATACACTAAGCAAAGAAGCTCTATTAGTTATAAAATCACTGTAATTGTAAGAAGGGAGGCTAAGAAAGGGTTTTACTGAGCTTATAAAACTACAAAACTGGCCGGGCTCGGTGGCTTAGCCTGTAATCCCAGCACTTTGGGAGGCCGAGGTGAGTGGATTGCCTGAGCCCGCGGGTTCGAGACCCGCCTGGGCAACTTGGCGAGATCTCATCTCTACAATAAATCAAAAAGTAGCTGGGTGCAGTAGCGCACGCCTGTAGTTCCAGCTACTTGGAAGGCTGAGGCGGAAGGATCGCCGGAGCCCAGTAGGTCGAGGCTGCGGTGGCCGGGAGCAGCCACTGCACTCCAGTCTGGCAGTCTGGGCGACAGAGTAAGACTCCAACTCAAAAAAAAAACAAACAAAAAAAAACCGGCAAAACTTCAAGGCCAATCTGCTTTGCATCATTCTGTTTCTTGAACTGAAGGATGAAAGAGACCTAAGAGAAAACACTGTACAGTACTTCCTAGCAGTTGCCTCAATAACACAGTTTCTAAAAAGAAAGCCTCATATGAGAGGAGAATTATGGTCATTTTATAAACATTTTTATTGGTAGATGCTACATTTTTCAGGTCATCCATTGTCTATCAGCTTATTTTCTGAGTATATGGAAAACTTAAGGTCCCCATCAGAGAAGAGGAGAAAGAAAAGTAATATAAAATAGATGCCTTTTACTAATACCAAATGAAACTGCTTCTGCCAGTAAAATAAGCTTTCTAGAAAGCTCACTGGTTAGGCTCAGTGGCTCAGCCTGTAATTCCAGCACTTTGGGAGGCTGAGGCAAGTGGACTGCCTGAGCCCACAGGTTCGAGACCAGCGCAGGCAACTTGGTGAGACCTCATCTCTATGATAAAATAGCCGTGTGTGGTTATGCGTGCCTGTGGTTCCGGCTACTTGGAAGGCTGAGGTGGAAGGATCGCTGGAGCCCAGCAGGTTGATGCTGGGGGTGGCTGTAAGCATGCCGCTGCATTCCAGCCTGGGCGATGGAGTGAGATTTCCACTCAAAAAAAAAGAAAGCTCATTAAGGTTTTTGTGAGAGGATCATTACTGCTACATTCTTGAGGTCATTCTCTCAGAAAAAGCAGAGCTATAACATGGCAGTGTCCTAGAAACAGAAACTATAATGACCTGAGAATTATGTCACAGTGGTTCTGTTCTCCTAAGGTTATGAAGCACATCCGAAGACGCTGACAGAAAATTTTGACATTTCAGGCCTTAAAATTTCTTGAGTTAAAATTAATCTGATACAAGACTTGGATCCCTTAACAAAATAAAACTCTTCTTACTAACAGGCCTCAGTACTAGGATATAACCTTGGGTTTCTGACTAATCAAATTTCTGCTACCAGAGTTCACTATACCACTTAGGGAAGAATTTTACTGAAAAAAGAGAAATTACTGGGAATCTGAATAGCCCTGTGTATTAACACAAAGCACAGTAAAATAAAATAGAAAAGAAACCATTTACCAGAGTGCCACAAAATAAGCAGGGGCCAGAGCCTTCTTGTTCACAGACAATCCGCCCACAGTTGAGACAGTTATTGATGAGCTTGTGCTTCTGGCCCAGGCAGTCGCAAGGGTGGCGGCCAGGGAGCAGGACTGCAAGCCTATCCTGCCCCTCTCTTGTGTATAAATTGACAAACTTTGTCTTCTTCTTTACGGAGCTGCTGTTCTCTTGTGCCTAATTATACGGAGACATCAGAGTAACACTGAATAATTGATGACAATGAAAAAAGTCAAGGGGGAAAATTCTCAGTTCTGTTCAACAATTTTTTTTCCCTGAATCAGAGTCTCACTCGGTCATCCAGGCAGGAGTGCAGTGGCACCCTCATGGCCACTCCAGCATCAACCTGCTGGGCTTAGGCAATTCTTCCACCTCAGCCTTCCAAGTAGCCAGAACTACAGGCATGCACTACCATGCTCTGTTCAACAATTTAATGCTATCCAAGAACCATGAAAGAAGGAGTGGAGAAGGAGAAATATAGTTATAATCAAGAATTGGCCAGCCTGGGCAACTTAGCGAGACTTCATCTCTACAGTAAATCAAAAAATTAGCAGGGTGTGGTGTCGTGTGCCTGTAATTCCAGCTACTAGAAGGCTGAGGCAGAAGGACCACCTGAGCCCAGCAGGATGAGGCTATGGTGGCTGGGAAGATGCTGCTGCACTCCAGCCTGGGTGAGAGAGTGAGAATTGAACTAAAAAAAAAAAAAAGAAGAATCTGGGGAAAGGTTATGCTCTAGAAAAATTTACTACTGATTACCTTGCCTTTTCCGCTGGTAGTTCCCAGCCCACTACTACGGCAGGTGCAAGGTAAATGCAGCAGTCAAAGCTGTTCATCAGACACCTTTAAGCACAGTTACATTGGATATCAGAAGAAACAAGAATGAAGGCTGGGTTCAGCCTGTAATTCCAGCACTTTGGGAGACCGAGGCGAGTGGATTACCTGAGCCTGCAGGTTTGAGACCAGTCCAGGCAAGACCTTATCTCTACAATAAAAAAAAAAATTGTGCTGGGCGTGGTAGCATGCACCTGTAGTTCTGGCTACTTGGAAGGCTGAGGTGGAAGAATCGCTGGAGCCCAGCAGGTTGACGACACTGGGGTGGCCGTGAGTATACCACTGCACTCCAGCCTGGGCGACAGAGTAAGAATCCAACTCAAAAAAACCCAAAACAAAACAAGAATGAATAGCTCTAAAAGCAGATACTAAAAATGGATTTGGAACTATGGGTAATCAACAAAAAAAGAGTCAATTAAAAAATTAGCTTAGCTGGGCTCAGTGGCTCAGCCTGTAATCCCACGCCTTTGGGAGGTTGAGGTGAGTGGATTGCCTGAGCCCGCGGGCTTGAGACCCGCCTGGGCAACTTGGCGAGACCTCATCTCTACAATAAGTCAAAAATTAGCCGGGCGTGGTAAAGCGCGCCTGTAGTTCCAGCTACTTGGAAGGCTGAGTGGAAGGATCGCCAGAGCCCAGCAGGTCGAGGCTGCAGTGGCCGGGAGTGGCCACTGCACTCCAGTCTGGGCGACAGAGTAAGACTCCAACTCAAAAAAAAATTAGCTCAATCAGAAATCAATAAGGACAGATAGCACAATAGAAAAATGAGCAAAAGACCCAAACAAGAACTTCCTAACAAAAGATATCTAAATAACCAATGACATATGAAGAAGTGCTCAACTTCATTAGTTATCAAAATAATACAAAATGAAAACACAAAGCAATATCCCCACATACCAACCAGAATGGCTAAATTGAAAAAGATAGGAAATGTGAAGTGTCAGACTTCGCAAATGTTGCTGGCGGGAGTTATCTACTAAAGCTGAACACACACATATCCTATGACACTGCAATTCAACTCCTGGGAATATACTCAGCAGAAATGTGTAAATATGTTCAACAAAAACAAGTAGAAGAATGTTCACTGTAGGCCGGTTGTGGTGGCTTGTGACTGTAATCCCAGCATTTAGGGAGGTGGAGATGAGAGGACTGCCTGAGTCCAGGGGTTCGAGACTAGTCTGGGCAACTTAGTGAGACCTCATCTCTTCAATAAATTAAAAAAAAAACTTAGCTGGGTGTGGTGGTGAGTGCCTGTAGTTCCAGCTACTTGGAAGGATCACCTGAGCCCAGGCCGCAGTGGCCGTGAGCATGCCATTGGACTCCAGCCTGTGTGACAGAGTGGAGACTCCTACTCATAAAAAAAAAAAAAAAATAAAATATATATATATATATACATACATATATATATCCACTCACCTCAGCCTCCCAAAGGCGCGAAATTACAGGCTGAGCCACCGAGCCCGGCTTGTCTATACTTCTTTTGTGGCAGTTTCTACATTCTGTAATTTTTTTTTTTTTTTTTGAGTTGGAGTCTCACTCTGTTACCCAGACTAGAGTGCAGTGGCTGCTCCCGGCTACCGCAGCCTCGCCTGCTGGGCTCTGGTGATCCTTCCGCCTCAGCCTTCCGAGTAGCCGGAATTACAGGCATGCACTACCACGCCCGGCTGATTTTTTGATTTATTGTAGAGATGAGGTTTCGCCTGCCCAGGTGGGTCTCGAACCCGCGGGCTCAGGCAATCCACTCACCTCAGCCTCCCAAAGGCGCGGGATTACAGGCTGAGCCACCGAGCCTGGCAATTCTGTAATTTTTTTACTTTAACTTAAAAAAATTTTTTTAACACTTCTCTGCCTATGTATGTGTGTGTGTGTGTATATATATATATATATTTATATATATATATATATATTCAGTTACATTAAAATATCTGAAGGACTGAGGACTTAAACAAGGTACTTTCAGTGGCTTACAAAGTCCTACATATGGCCCCTAGGTGCTCTCCAATCTTATCTACATACAATTTTTCCCTTGCTTACTATGCTACAGTCACAGGGGCCCTTCTGAGACTTTCTAAATACTTTTTCCATCTCCCCCTTTGCAATTGTTACTCCCTCTCTTTGCTGTATTCCTAGCCCATCTCTTAACATGCCAGCGCCTCTTCCACATAGATCTTCACTACATTTTCTTCCCCTCAGAGAAGCATTCCCTGAACACTACCCTAAACTAACTCTGCCTACCAATTTCTGCCTATCACACTATCTATACTTTTTTTCTTTTTTTGAGTTGGAGTCTCACTCTGTCGCCCAGACTGGAGTGCAGTGGCCGCTCCCGGCCACCGCAGCCCCGACCTGCTGGGCTCCGGCGATCCTTCCGCCTCAGCCTTCCAAGTAGCTGGAACTACAGGCGCGCACTACCACGCCCGGCTAATTTTTTGATTTATTGTAGAGATGAGGTCTCGCTGCCCAATCAGATATCGAACCCGCGGGCTCAGGCAATCCACTCACCTCAGCCTCCCAAAGGCGCGGGATTACAGGCTGAGCCACCGAGCCCGGCTTGTCTATACTTCTTTTGTGGCAGTTTCTACGTTCTGTAATTTTTTTACTTTAACTTAAAAAATTTTTTTAACGCTTTTAGTAGTGATGAGGTCTTGCCATGTTGCCCAGGCTAGTCTCAAACTCCTGGGTTCAAGAAATCCTCCTGTCTCGGTCTCCCAAAGTGCTGGAATTACAGATGTGAGCCACCACACCCAGTTCACATTCTATAATTTTTATTTTTATTTTTTACATCTATATTTTTATATTGGGAGGCGGGAATAAAAAGAAAGCACCACGCCCTCTTCAGTGGCAGCTTCTTGTTCCACAGAGTTAGGGAAGACTTTAAGGAAATTAATGTTTGGAAAAATCCAGGTGTAGTTGCTTTGTATGTTGTGATGGACAGGAGGGATGAGATGAAGTGTGAAGGCCCCTCACACCCTCCATCTTGCCTCAGACTATGTCCTGGAGCCCTGGGGGCCCACCACTTTCACTCCTGCTTCTTGGGATTGTTGATGGCCACACAGTGGTAGAGGACAACAAGCAGGAAGAGTGACACAACTAGCATGTTGGTGAAGATGGCAAGTTGCATGGCAGTGATTCATCCTGCCCAGCCCACCATCTGTACAGCCCTCCCTCCCCCTTTTTTTAGTCAGAGTCTCATTCTGTTACCCAAGTTGGAGTTCAGTGTCATGTTTGCAGCCACCGCAGCCTTGGCCTGCTGGGGTCAGGTGACCGATCCACCTCAGCCTTTCAAATAGCTGGAACTACAGGCCTGGGCCACCATGCCTGGCTAGTTTTTTTATTTATTGTAGAGATGAGGAATCACCAAGTTGCCCAGGCTGGTCTCGAACCCATGGGCTCAGGCAATTCTCTCACTTCGGCCTCCCAAAGTGCTAGGACTATAGGCACGAGTCACCGCACCCGGCCTTTATAATTATTTTTAAAATTTTTTCTTTGTCTACTCTTTTCTCTTAGCCACAAAAATGTAAAATACAAGAAAACCTAAAATGTCTCATTTACTGATATAACTCCAATGCCTAAATCAGTACTTCATATATAGTAAACATACAATAAAAATTTTTGAATAATCCCATAAATTGCCTGTCCAAGACATATTTACCTGTGGCTCTAAGACATGGAACTCTAAGTATAGTTGACCTTTATTACTTGAGGATACGGACCTAGGACTCCATCTACTTACTAAAATTTATCTGTAACCCCAACATCAATATTCAAGGTACTTTCAGGATGATTTGTGAACATGCACAGTGTCGAGTTGCCAAACCTGCACTGCCAAATGTGCACATTCCTAGTTAAGGTTGAGCAAGACAATGATCTGCCTTCGTTTCAGCTCTCATACTATGAACAACTGTAGTCTATTTAGTTCCATGTGTTTACCAATTTTGTGTTTTGTGTTAGTGGTTTCACCATTTAAAATGGCCTCCACACATGGTGCTGAATTGCTAGCTAGTATTCCTAAGAAAACTGTGCCTTATGTGTTAGATAAACTTCATTCAGGCATAAATTACAGTGCTATTTAATGTTAATGAATCAACAATAATATGAATTAATGAATAAGGTGAACTTTTAAAAAATTTATTTGTTTACTTAGAAATGAGATCTCATTATGTTGCCCAGATGGTCTCAAATTCCTGGCCTGAAGTAATCTTCCCATCTTGGCCTCCCAAAGTGCTGTGCTGAGATTACAGGCCTCAGCCACCACATCCAGCCAAATAAGGTATCCTTAAACAGAAACACACATAAAATTAACACACTAAAGTCATGGACCGGATGTAGTTGCTCATGCATGTAAATCCCAGCCCTTTTGGGGGTCAACGCAGAAGGATCACTTGAGCCCAGGAGTTCAAGACGAGCCTGGGTAACATAGAAAGACCATCTCTCAACAAAAAATTTTTAAAAATTAGCTGAGCATGGTGGTATAAACCTGTAGTCCCAGGCAAAAGGATCTCTTGAGCCCAGGTGTTTGAGGCTGCAATGAACTATGATCCTACCACTGTACTCCAACAGAGATAAGACCGTGTCTCTTAAAAATATAAAAAATAATTTAAAAAAATATGGCTATATATTGATCTGTTGAGGAAAATGTTGTTACTAGACGTTCACAGGAACCTAACCCTGTATTTCCACTAGAAGCAATGGCTCAACATTCACTAATTCAGTACACATGGTAGTTTTATAGAACATAGCTTCCATTAATATTGATAAATGACTCTATATATAGGGATGAACTATTTTTTCAAACTTACTTTCCAAGTTTGCTTCAAGTAAGTGGAAAACACTCAAGAATAAAATAAAGACTAAGAAACAGGTTATTAAGGCATAAATTCTTAATGCATCAAGAGACATAAAATTAAATGTTAAATCATTATTAATTTAAAGACCTTTCCCTACCCAAGTCTGGAAACTCAAAAGTGAACCAGAACTTTTATTTTACAATATGAGACCTACATATTAGCAAAAATCATGGCACCAAGGCTGGGCGCATGTAATCCCAGTGGCTCAGGCCTGTAATCCCAGTACTTTGGGAGGCCGAGGTGAGAAGACTGCTTGAGCTCAGGGTTTCGAGACCAACCTGAGAAACATGGCGAGACCGCATCTCTACAATAAGTCAAAAAATTAACCAGGCATGGTGGCACATGCCTGTGGTTCCAGCTACATGGAAGGCTGAGGCGGAAGGATCACCTGAGTCCAGCAGGTCAAGGCTGCATTCATTCAGGGCCAATAAGATGAAATACTCTGTCAAACTGAGATTTACATATAAGCACTAAAAAGCTAGGCTGTAGCCGGCTCGGTGGCTCAGCCTGTAATACCATGCTTTGGGAGGCTGAGGTGAGTGGATTGCCTGAGCCCGCGGGTTCAAAACCCGCCTGGGCAACTTAGCAAGACCACATCTCTACAATTAAAAAAAAATAACCGGGCTCGGTGGCTCAGCCTGTAATCCCGCGCCTTTGGGAGGCTGAGGTGAGTGGATTGCCTGAGCCCGCGGGTTCGAGACCCGCCTGGGCAGTGAGACCTCATCTCTACAATAAATCAAAAAATCAGCTGGGCGTGGTAGCGCATGCCTGTAATTCCAGCTACTTGGAAGGCTGAGGCGGAAGGATCGCCGGAGCCCAGCAGGTCGAGGCTGCAGTGGCCGGGAGCGGCCACTGCACTCCAGTCTGGGTGACAGAGTGAGACTCCAACTTTTAAAAAAAAAAAAAAAAAAAAAAAAAAGCTAGGTTGTAGCAGTAGGATATCACATAACTAATGCAGGTTTCTTTAATGTGGATTGGTAAATGAGTAAGTTAACCAAACAGATTAGAGCAACATAGGACAAAGTGAAAAACAGGTTAAAGTATTACAAAGCCAGGCCAGGCGTGGTGGCTCAAACCTGTAATCTCAGCACTTTGGAAGGCTCAGATGAGAGCATTGCCTGAGCCCACAGGTTTGAGCACCTTGGCGAGATTACTTAATTAATCTAAAAATTAGCCAGACGTGGTAATGTGAGTCTGTAGTTCTGGTTGAGGCAGAAGGATCGCCTGAGCCCAGCAGGCCAATGCTGGGTTGACCGTGAGCATGCCACTGCACTTTAGCTTGGGCGACAGAGTGAGAGTCCAACTCAAAAAAAAAAAAAAAAGCTATTCATGTTTATTATAAAAATAAAAATGGCAAATATTAGCATATAAAAAAGAAAAATTAGGCCAAGTGTGGTAGCTGCGATGGCCGTGATCATGTCATGGTTAAGGCTGCAATTGTCATGACTGTGCCACTGCCCTCTAGCCTGGGCGACGAAGTGAGATCCTGACTCAAATAAATAAATAAATTAATTAATTAATACATAGATAAAACACTAATTATCATAGACACTGGCTTATATATATTATTATTATTGTTGTTATTTTTTGCATTGGAGTCTCACTTCATTGCTCAGGCTGGAGAGTAGTGGCACACTCACAGCCACCACAGCCTCGACCTGCTGGATTCAGGCAATCCTTCTGCCTCAGGGCGAGAGGACTGCCTGAGTCCAGGGGTTTAGACCAGCCTGGGCAACTTGGCGAGACTTTGTCTCTACAATAAATAAAACAATTAGCCAGGCATGGTAGTGCGTATCTGTGTTTCCAGCTATTTGGAAGGCTGAGGCGGAAGGATCACCTGAGCAGGTCAAGGCTGCAGTGGCCGTGAATGTGCCACTGTACTCCGGCCTGGGTGCAGAGTGAGACTCACTCCTATTAAAAAAAAAAACAAACAAAAAAACGGTGTACAGAATATACATTTTTCCCTGTGTTTCTGACTATTTTCTTAAATTAGGTTAAGTCTTATTACTATGGTAAAAATATATGAATATTTCCATAGTTCTTGATGCATGCTGCCAAACTGCCCCTGAGAAGTCTTAAACCAATTCACCAATAGTTTTCAGGACATCTGTTTTAGTACAACTTCAGTATTACTGAGTATTTTATTTTTAAAATCTTTGATATTTGATAGGCAATTTCTCAGTGACTTAATTTATGTTTATTTGATTACTAATATTAACCAACCATTTTAGGGTGCCTGGGACTTGGAGGATCCCAGGATGACGAACTTTAAGTACTAAAACAGAAAAAGTTTTTTTTCTACTGCTTGGCAAATTAGGATGATTTGGCCACGCTAATTACCAATAAAGTTAAACACAGAGTCTCACTCTGTTGCCCAGGTTGGAGTGCAGTGGTATGCCCACAGTCACTGCAGCCTTGGCCTCTGGGGCTCAGGCGATCCTGCCGCCTCAGTCTTCCAAGTAGCTGGAAACACAGGCATGCGCGCCACCACACCTAGTTAATTTTTTGATTTATTGTAGAGATGAGATCTCACCACATTGCCCAGGCTGGCCTCGAACCCATGGGTTCAGGCAAACCTCTCACCTCTGCCTTCCAAAGTGTTGGAATTACAGATGTGAGCTGCCGTGCCCGGCCGTGTTAAACATCTGTCTGTTTACTGGTCAATTTGTGTTTTTTCTTTTGCTTGTGAAAGTCTTTGCTCATTTTATTCCTATTTCTAAAATGCCTTTATTCTTTTATTTTCTTAAACTTAATATTGTTTTGCCAACGTCTCCATGTTTTTGTGTGGTGATCACACTCAAAATTTTTGGTCATTACTCTTCTATTTTAGCTTAATTAACCATTCCCTTCTCTTGGAAAATTTAGCTAGCCAGATTGGTCTGATTATAAACATTTCTGCTTATCCCAAAGAACTACTGTGAGAGCCAAAAGAGAGAATATAAGAAAGCGCTGAAAAATGAATGATGGTGATGATGGTGGAGGTGGTGGAAGAAGGTGGCTCAAAATAGAAACACCCTTAATAACAGACAGAGGTGTGCATTCCTTCAATAGAAACTCACAAAAAACATTGAAGTTGAACCTGGCACTTCATTAAATAGTTTTCAACTTGTATTTATCTGTCTCCATCTCATCTCAAGGCAAAGATGTCCTTATAATATGAATTTAGCTGGGCTCGGTGGCTCAGCCTGTAATCCCGCGCCTTTAGAAGGCTGAGGTGAGTGGATTGCCTGAGCCTGCAGGTTCGAGACCTGCCTGGGTAGCGAGACCTCATCTCTACAATAAATCAAAAAATTAGCCGTGTGTGGTAGGGCACGCCTGTAGTTCCAGCTACTTGGAAGGCTGAGGCAGAAGGATCGCCGGAGCCCAGCAGGTCGAGGCTGCAGTGCCCAGGGGCGGCCACTGCGCTCCAGTCTGGGTGACAGAGTGAGACTCCACCTCAAAAAAAATAAATAAACAAAAAACAAATAATATGAATTTAATCAGGTTGCCAAAAAATTCTACCATATAGCAAGTAGTATGTCATCACTGTCACTTTTTCTCACTAAAATTCATGCATGTGTTGAAAAATTGCCATTCTAGAACAATTTGTACACTTTGATCTCTGAAATGTCTTAGTCCCTTCCTCTTCTCTGTAGTCAGAAAAAGGTTTATTCGTTAAGTACTCACCTTTGCCAAGTCAA
The DNA here is from genome assembly GCA_027257055.1 of Cephalopachus bancanus. Classification (NCBI taxonomy): domain Eukaryota; kingdom Metazoa; phylum Chordata; class Mammalia; order Primates; family Tarsiidae; genus Cephalopachus; species Cephalopachus bancanus. The sequence continues at coordinate 244,823 of JAPVLO010000617.1, forward strand.
AAGGTGTTTTGACCTCTACAGCTGTGTCAGGTTCAGCAAAAGCAGGAACTTCCTGTCTGTTTCTCCCTTTCTTCCTACCGCGCTTTAACTGGTCTCCTGATCTCTGCCCATCTAAAATTTCTTTGAAGAAAAAAAATTTTACACACACACACACACACAAAGAACACTAGTAGCAGGATTCTTGGCGAACTTTTATAGTAGTAAATAAAAGGCGATGATTAACATTTATGAGTGAGGATAACAACTCAGGCAGATTTTTGAATTATCTTTTCCCCTCAAATCAGAATAAATTTTTTTTTTTTTAGTTGGAATCTCACTCTTGTCACTCCAGTCTGGGTGACAGAGTGAGACTCCAACTCAAAAATAAAATAAAAATAAAAAAAATAAAAATATGATATTTTAGATTGTTTAATAATGACTTTTTTAGCTTAGTGCTCATCTTTTGGATTGTTTAAATAATTACCTCTAAATGCTATACCATAATAGTTAACATTTTACTTTCATCCAAGTATGCATACAACTGAAAAATGTTTCTTTACTCTCCATGTGTAAATTTTTCTTTTTCTTTTTTTTTGAGTTGGAGTCTCACTGTTGCTCAGGTTGGAGTACAGTGGCACACTGCTCATGGCCACTGTAGCCTCGACCTGCTGGGCTCAGGCAATCCTTCTACTCAGCTTCCAAGTAGCTGGAACTACAGGCATGCACCACCATACCCGGCTAATATTTTTCTAATTTATTGTAGAGACGAGGTCTCACATGTTGCCCACACCGGTCTAGAACCTGTGGGCTCAAGCAAGCAACCCTCTCGTCTCCACCTCTCAAAATGCTAGGATTACAGGCTTGAGACACTGTGCCCGGCCATGTGTAAATTTTTCAAATTATTCTAAAGCCACATTTGCATCTGCAAACAGGTATTTTTGTGATATTTTCTAAGGTGAAAAAAAGTCTAGATTATAACAATACTCACTACATATTGAGTAGAAATGAACTGAAAAAATATATACATATGATTCTGTTAAACTTAGCTATGAAGAAATACAGTATGGCAAAAAATTCCAAATCCTTTAAACCTGCCTATTTACCAATATTACAACTTTTACCTAATTACATTAACTTACCATCTTTTTTTGAGCACTGCTGCAAAGGATCAGACATCAACTCCTGATCATTCTTTTGCCATTTGGTTATAAGTTCTTCTATGAATTGACCTTTTTTGCCTTCATTTCCCTGGAGGAGATCAGTAACATATTCTTGTATCTCTTCGGCACTCTCAATTGACAAAACATACCTCAGGAGGCAAAGATATAAGTTGGTGAAACAAGGAAAGCTTACACTATATTTTTCAACAATCTCAACAGACATCAAGGTAGTAATAACCATTCATTAATGTATTAGATTGCTTACTTTGACCCAAGCACTATGCTAAAAATACTATCCTAACTGTTGTAAAAGAAATGTATAAATACATACACTTATTTGTAGACAAGAGGCTAGTTGATTCAAGACCAGCCTGGGCAACATAGTAAGAGCCTATCTCCATAAAAAATAAAAAATTAGATGGATGTGGTGATGCATGCCTGTAGTCCCAACTACCAGAGAGGCTGAGGTGGAAGGATCACCTGAGCCTAGAAGGTCAATGTTACAGTGAGCCATGATCATGCCACTCACTGCACTCCAGCCTGGGCAACAGAGTGAGATCCTGACTTAAAAAGAAAAAAAAGTAAATAAAATAACAACAAAAAAAAGTTCATACACCAAAATGATTACTACTAACTGATAAGAATAAAGCTAGTTATCAGTTAATTTTAATTTTTTCCCCAAAATGAATGTTTTGAAAAAGTATTACATTATATATATATATATACACACACACACACACACACACACACACACACACACACACAACACACACACACACAGAGGGAGAGAGAGAGAGAGAAACACTAAGAAACAGTAGTTATTTCTGAGTGTGGTGTTATGGTAATTTTGGTTTATCTTTTAATGTTTTCTAACTTAAGTTTTCTTTCGTTCTTTTTTTTTTTTTCTTAAGTCAAAGTCTCACTCTGTTGCCCAGATAGGAGTGGGATGATCACAGCTCACTGCAGCCTCACCTTCCTGGACTCAGACAATCCTTCCATCTCAGCTTCCCTAGGAGCTGGGACTACAGGTGTGCACCACACACCTGGCTAATTTTTTTTTTCTTGTAGTGATGAGGATTGGCTATGTTGCCCAGGCTGGTCTCAAACTCTGGGCTCAAAGCAATCCCCTCACCTCAGCCTCCCAAAGTACAGGGATTAAAGGCGTGAACCATTGTGCTGGACCAACTTTTTTTTTTTTTTTTTTTTGAGTTGGAGTCTCACCATTGCCCAGACTGGAGTGCAGTACCGCAGCTTTGATCTGCTGGGCTCCGGCGATCCTTCCGCCTCAGCCTTCCAAGTAGCTGGAACTACAGGCGGATGCTACCACGCCCGGCTAATTTTTTTGATTTTATTGTAGAGATGAGGTCTTGCCAAGTTGCCCAGGTGGGTCTCAAACCCGCAGGCTCAGGCAATCCACTCACCTCAGCCTCCCAAAGGCGTGGGATTACAGGCTGAGCCACCGAGCCCGGAAGGACCAACTTTTTAAGTTTTCTACAGTTAATGTCTTGTTATTAAAGAAGAGAAGTGATAAACATTACCAAGAAATAAGACCCTCAAAGAACAACAAGGCTTGAAGAAATTGTAATTCAAACATACTGGTATAGGATGCAAGAAAATTATTATAATAATGCTAAATCCTTTGAATTTTAAAAAAACCGCTGTGTGCGTTGACTCATGCTTGTAATATCAGCACTTTAGGAGGCCAAGGTGGGAGCATCGCTTGAGGCCAGGAGATCTAGACAAGTCTGGGCAACACAGCGGGATCCTGTCTCCACAAAAAATTTTAAAATTTAGCTGGGTGTCACGGCACATGCCTGTAGCACCAGGCACTTAGACAGTTAAGACAAGAGGATTGTTTGAGCCCAGGAGTTCAAGGCTACAGAGAGCTACAGTTGTGAAACTGCACTCCAGCCTGGGCGACAGAGTGAGACTCCTATCTCTCTTTTTTTTTTTTAAGTTGGAGTCTCACTCTGTCGCCCAGGCTGGAGTGCAGTGACATGCTCCCGGCCACTGCAGCCTCAACCTGCTGGGCTCCGGCGATCCTTCCGCCTCAGCCTTCCAAGTAGCTGGAACTACAGGCGCGCGCTACCACACCCGGCTAATTTTTGATTAATTGTAGATGAGTCTCGCCAAGTTGCCCAGGCAGGTCTTGAACCCGTGGGCTCAGGCAATCCACTCACCTTACCTTCTCAAAGGCACGGGATTACAGGCTGAGCCACGAGCCAGCTGACTCCTATCTCTTAAATAAATACTTTTAAACTATGAAGCCGTTCCATGATTGATAGTATATATACTGGATTATTTGCCTAGTGTAGTGGTAGAACTGTTCATAGGTGAACAACCATATGCCTTTGGAACTCGTATATAGCATCTTATTCTTTTTTTTTTTTTTTTTCCTGAGTTGGAGTCTCACTCCTTCACCCAGGCTGGAATGCAGTGGCTGCACGCTCATGGTCACCCCAGCGTTGACCTTCTGGGCTCCAGCAATCCTGCCACCTCAGCCTTTCACATAGCTGGAACTACAGACGCACACTACCACACCTGGCTATTTTTTATTTCGTTGTAGAGACGAAGTCTCCCCAGGTTGCCCGGGCTGGTCTTGAACCTGCAGGCTCAGGCAATCCTCTCGCCTCGGCCTCCCAAAGTGCTGGGATTACAGGCTGAGCCACTGAGCCTGGCCTTTTTTGTTTTTAATTTGAGTCAGTCTCACTCTGTTGCCCAGGGTGGAGTGCAGTGGAGTGCTAATGGCTACCGCAGTCTCATCCTGCTATGCTCAGCCAATTCTTCCACTTCAGCCTTCCAAGTAGCTAGAACTACAGACATGCACCACCATGCCCAGCTAATTATTTATTTATTTATTATAGAGACGTGGTCTCGCCAAGTTGCACAGTCTGGTCTCGAACCCTTGGGCTCAGGCAGTCCTCCCGCCACCACCTCCCAAAGTGCTGAGATTACAGGCGTGAGCCACCACGCCTAGCTTAGGACTTACACATTTAATCAACTTGATCCTCAATCTTACTGGCCCCCAACAAAAAAACTAATTGCTATCAAAGACTCAGAGCTGTTAGGAATCTCAGAGGATCATTTAACCATGAGGTTTTCTTTTCTTTCTTTTTTTTTAAATCAGAGTCTCACGTTGTTGCCCAGACTGGAGTGCAGTGGCATGCTCACAGTCACTGCAGCCTCGACTTGCTGGGCTCAGGCAATCCTCCCGCCTCAGCCTTCCAAGTAACTGGAACTACAGGAGTATGCCACCATGCCCGGCTAATTTATTGTAGAGATGAAGTCTCACCAAGTTGCCCAGGCTGGTCTCAAATCCCTGAGTTCAGGCAATCTCGCCTCAGAGATGCTGAGATACAGGGATGAACCACAGTGCCCTTTTTTTTTTTTTGAGTTGGGAGTCTCACTCCATCACCCAGGCTGGAGTGCAGTGGCACGCTTACAGCTACCCCAGGGTCGACCTGCTGCGCTCAGGCAATCCTTCTGCCACAGCCTTCCAAGTAGCCAGAACTACAGGAGCAGGCTACTATGTCAGGCTAATGTTTTGATTTACTGGAGAGAGAAAGTCTTGCCAAGTTGCCCAGGCTGTTCTCAAACCCGTGGACTCAGACAATCCCCTCACCTCAGCCTCCCGAAGTGCTGGGATTACAGGCTTGAGTCACCACACCAGGCCTTTATTTTTATTTTAAAGATGTGGGGTACAATGCAGGATTAGGTACATAAGTGGTCATCATACAGGTCAAGTTTGGGCCTCCCATTGGTTCTCATTTCACCTGGTTTGGGAACAGGTACCCTTACTGATGTTATGTGCTCCACCTCCTCCCCCACAAACCATGGAGTTTTCAAACCACCTGGGAAGTAAAAGGAGTTCCAGAACCATTTAACTGGATGTTATTTTAACTGTTTAACAAAGTATAATAAAGAATGATATTAGACCAGGCACAGTGGCTCACGCTTATAATCCCAACAATTTGGGAGGCCGAGGTGAGAGGACTGCCTGAGACCATGGGTTCGAGACCAGACTGGGCAATTTGGCAAGACCACATCTCTACAATAAGTCAAAAAATTAGTTGTGCATCATGGAGCGTGCCTGTAGTTCCAGTTACTTGGAAGGCTGAAACAGAAGCATCACTTGAGCCCAACAGATAGATGGAGGCTGTGGTGGCCATGAGCATGCCACTGCACTCCAGCCTGGGTGACAGAGTGAGACACCAATTAAGAAAAAAAAAAGAATGACATTCATCTAAATGTATTATATACCAATCTTTTTTTTTTTTTTTTTTTGAGTTGGAGTCTCACTCTGTCGCCCAGACTGGAGTGCAGTGGCCGCTCCCGGCCACCGCAGCCTCGACCTGCTGGGCTCCGGCGATCCTTCCGCCTCAGCCTTCCGAGTAGCTGGAATTACAGGCATGCACTACCATGCCCGGCTGATTTTTTGATTTATTGTAGAGATGAGGTCTCGCTGCCCAGGCGGGTCTCGAACCCGCGGGCTCAGGCAATCCACTCACCTCAGCCTCCCAAAGGCGCGGGATTACAGGCTGAGCCACCGAGCCCGGCTTATACCAATCTTATCAAAATAGAGTCAACCAAAACATGAATTCATGCAGACTGTAGAATAAAGTTTATTTTGCTAACTATGTACAGATCTTAACGTCTTACAAATGTGTCACTGATTAGGATATTAATAGCTCTGTGCTATCTTTTTTTTTTTTAAGTGAGAAATCAGGATTTATTGAGAGGACAGAAGAGCTCCCACAGTGAGAGGAGATCCGAGGAGGTTGCCTTGTACTATCTATTTTTACTCTCAGTTAGATGCCAAGCAAAGTACACCAATGCTTTCATCATAGTATAATTGCCTGTTGTACTATAACTAGTGAATACCTAATAAATAGTTCAAATAGATCATATCGAGTCCTGTTCCGATAGCTTGCTCCTGTCCCAGTCATTGAATCATAGACCCTGCACCATCATGCTCAAGTGCTTCAAATGTGACAAGGAGGTGTACTTTGCTGAGTGTTGACCTCCCTGGGCAAGGGCTGGCATTGGTCCTGCCTGAAGTATGAGAAATGTGGGAAGACGCTGACAGGAGGCAATGACAAGCATGAAGGCAAGCCCTACTGCAATCACCCCTGCTACTCAGCCATTTTCGCCCCAAAGGCTTTGGGTGGGGTAGAGCTGAGAGTCACACCTTCAAGTAAATCCAGGTGGTAGAGACCCCATCCCTGGCCACTGGTGGGGCCACTGTCCAGGTAGATGCAAGGCCCAACCCCCAGACTCCTAGGGCTCCCTTTTAGCCCCTCATGCCCTCAATAAACTTTAACACTTGGAAAAAAATAGTTTTATATCATAGCTTCAGTACTTATTCTAAGTTCTGAACACTTCTTGTCTAACATATTTATGATTTTAAAAAATATGTAGGCAGGCACATTGGCTCATGCCTATAATCCCAGCACTTTATGAGGCCAAAGTAAGAGGACTGCCTGGGTTCACAGGTTCAAAACCAACCTGGGCAACTTGGCAAGATCTCATCTCCACAATAAATCAAAAAATTAGCCGGGTGTGGTAGTGCATGCCTGTAATTTCAGTTACTTGAAAAGCTGAGGCAGAAGGATCACCTGAACCCAGTAGGTGGAGGCTGTGGTAGCCATGAGCATGCCACTGCACTCCAGCCTGGGCAATAGAGTGAGACTCCAACTCAAAAATTAAAAAAAAAAAATATGTGTCTAGTGTGGTGGCTCATGCCTGTAATCAAAGCACTTTGGAAGACACAGGTGAGAGGACTGCCTGACTCCAGGAGTTCAAGACCAGCCTGGGCAACTTGGTGAGAACTTGTCTCTATAATAAATAAATTTAGCCGGGCTCGGTGGCTCAGCCTGTAATCCCGCATCTTTGGGAGGCTGAGGTGAGTGGATTGCCTGAGCCCGCGGGTTCGAGACCTGCCTGGGCAGCGAGACCTCATCTCTACAATAAATCAAAAAATCAGCTGGGCGTGGTAGTGCATGCCTATAATTCCGGCTACTCAGAAGGCTGAGGCGGAAGGATCGCCGGAGCCCAGCAGGTCAAGGCTGCGGTGGCCGGGAGCAGCCACTGCACTCCAGTCTGGGCAACAGAGTGAGACTCCAACTCAAAAAATAATAATAATAATAATAAATAAATAAATAAAATTTAAAAACCAGGCGGATATGGTGGCACATGCTCATAGTTCCAGCTACTCAGGAGGCCAAGGTGGGAGGATCGTTTGAGTCCAGAAGTTCCAAGGACAGCCTGGGCAACATAGTAAGATGCCATCTTACAAAAAAAAGAAAATTAAGCTGGGCACAGTGGCACACACCTATAATCCCAGCACTTTGGGAGATCAAGGTGAGAGGATTGCCTGAAAAAATGTATTTAGTTTCAAATTTTAAAATACTGAGTGACTTTATAATAAATATATGATAAAGTGGAGCTTACTTATATTTATAAAAAACATTTTTCTGTTTCATATATTATCAAGTCTCATAGTTTCATTTCATAGGACTCCAATGATTCTTTTTTTTTTTTTTTTTTCTGTGTTGGATTCTCACTCTGTCACCCGGGCTTGAGTACAGCGGCACAGTACAGCTCACAGCTCACAGCCACCTTAAGCTTCCACCTGTTGGGCTCAGGTGATCCTTCTGCCTCAGACTTTCAAGTAACTGGAACTATAGGCGTGAGCCACCACACCCAGCTATTTTTTTTTATTTTATTGTAGAGATGAGGTCTGGTCTGGAACCCCTGGTCTTAGGCAATCCTCTCACCTCGGCCTCCCGAAGTGCTGGGATTACAGGCTTGAGTCACTGCACCCAGGCTAAAACTCCAATGCTTTAAAAAAATATTTGAAAACTACTTAACTTGATTTTTGCCTTCAAAGAAAAGTAAGGTCTAATCATAGGATGTGGCTGGTTTTTTTGTAACCTATTCCAGTGATCGAAACAAATCCTTTAAAATGGGCTCTCCTAACTCTCTCCTTTCCAACAAATTCATTTTCTCCTAAACTCTGAAACTCACCTTCCTTCCTTCTGAAGCCCTAGGACTGCAATGTGGCTTTCAGCATCAGTGAACAAGAGATCAAATTAAGCAACACTTTCAAGTTCCTTGATCAAGTCCCATTTTGTAGCTTTCTTCCCTGCCTGAACACTTTTGCACCTCCACCTCTATCTATCCTTCAGTTCTTTAGTGAAAGTTATCTTTTCCATTAAACCTTCTGAATTTCTCAAATCTTTTTTTTCTTTTTTTTTTCTGAGTTGGAATTTCACTCTTGCCCTGGCTGGAGTGCAGTGGCACACTCATGGCCACCGCAGCCTTGATCTGCTGGGCTCAGGCGATCCTTCTGCCTCAGTCAACCTAGCAGCTGGAATTACAGGCATGCACCACCACGCCCAGCTAATTTTATGATTTATTGCAGAGATGGAGGTCTCACCAAGTTGCCCAGGCTGGTCTCGAACCCTTGAGCTCAGGCAATTCTTTCACATCGGCCACCCAAAGGGATGGGATTATAGGCATGAGCCACCGCGCCCGGCCCAATTATTCTCTTTATAGATGAGGAAGCCAAAGTACAGAGAGGGAAATTAAGTTGTCTAAGGTTTCAAAACTGGTCAACGACAACAGAGGAACTACTTGTATCATGCCGCCTCCATTTAAATTCCAGGTTCTATCTAACACAAGCCAGACTGGGCTAATTAAAATGTTCTGAGTAAGGAATTTCCAGAAATACAATGTGATTTGCCCCTTCTCTCTAGAACCTGTAAGAAAACTGGCTCCCCGAACAGTCTACAGATTAAATTATTACGGATTTAGCATCTTCCAGGGAAAAAGGCACCACCGGCAGACTATGGAGCCTGACACCCTATTCCAGAAGCTAAACTGAAAAGATGTAAACCAACATTCAGCGCCTACAAACCGGCTGCAACCCCTTTACCACGTTGCTTCTGTCTCATCAACTTTTCATTCTCCCCGTCTCCCCATTCGCTCAGCCAGTGCACATCCAAGAGCTTCGTCCCCACATCGGACCGAACCAGACTCACTGCAGGATCTCCTCGCTGACATCCAGGCCGAAAGTTTTCCGCAACTGCTCCGTGCACCAGAGCACCAGCGGCTTCCCGGACGCCACCCCAGCCACCGCCATCTTCCCCAGCCGGAACCAGCTGGGCTGTAAAAGCCCCACGTCCTGCGCAGGAGTAGTTCCCTTCGCAACATCGACCTCGCTCACGCGGGTTCCGCCAGCCTGCACAGCCTCTCTCGGCTGTGCCGCCCCCGGTGTAAACCCCGCCCCCCTGTGCCACCTCCTGTTTCTTCCACCTTCCTTGTTTGTTTACCTTTGAACTGGGACCGCTGCCGCGCGTGCAGCTTCCGCGTTGTTAGGTGCCGGGCTCGAGGAAGACTGCTGGCAGTTCTGCCGAGAAGTGTAAATACCTATAAAAACTACATTGTAGGCCGGGCTCGGTGGCTCAGCCTGTAATCCCAGCACTTTGGGAGGCCGAGGTGGGTGGATTGCCTCAGCCCGAGGGTTCGAGACCCGCCTGGGCAACTTGGCGAGACGTCATCTCTACAATAAATCAAATATATATGTATATAAGCCGGGCGTGGTAGCGCGCGCCTGTAGTTCCAGCTACTTGGAAGGCTGAGGCGGAAGGATCGCCGGAGCCCAGCAGGTCGAGGCTGCCGTGGCCGGGAACGGCCACTGCATTCCAGTCTGGGCGACAGAGTGAGACGCCAAAAAAAAACCAACCACATTGTAGAGGTATAAAAACAATACCCGAAATCTGAGCTTTTAAATCGTTAAGGTTTTAATCAAATAAAACAGCACTGTAAGCTATAGTGAGCGCTGTACGTTTTTGCTTGGATGGTGGTTTGTTTTGTTTGTTTTTTATTTATCGATATTTTTTATTTTGATATTGTGGGGTACACTTAAGGGTTAGGTATACAAATATGCTTCATTCAGGCCCCCTGGTGGTTTGTTTTTAATGTATTGTAGTTGGATTCCCGGGGCGGAGGGAGGCGAGGGGAACTACATCAATAAGGGTCCCTGGCCCGGGCTCGGAGACTCATCCTGTAATCCCAGCACTTTGGGAGGCCCAGGCGAATGGATTGCCAGAGCCCGCGGATTCGAGACCAGCCCGGGCAACTTGGCGGGCCCTCATCTCTACAATAAATTTTTTAAAAATCAGCCGGGCGTGGTAGCGCGCGCCTGTAGTTCCGGCAACTCGGAAGGCTGAGACGGAAGGATCGTCGAAGCCCAGCAGGTCGAGGCTGCGGTGGCCGGGAACCGCCGCTGCACTCCAGTCTGGGCGACAGAGTGAGACTCCAACTCAAAAAAAAAAAAAAGAAAAGAAACAAAACAAAACAGCTCAGCAAGCTCAAAGGGGGAGAAACTTTAATAAAACAGGTGCTGAAGCCGGGCTCGGTGGCTCAGCCTGTAATCTCTCACTTGGGGAGGCTGAGGTGAGTGGATTGCGTGAGCCCGCGGGTTCGAGACCCGCCTGGGCAACTTGGCGAGACCGCATCGCTACAATAAATCAAAAAATCAACCGGGCGTGGTAGCGCGTGCCTGTAGTTCTAGCTACTTGGAAGGCTGAGGCGGAAGGATCGCCGGAGCCCGGCAGGTCGAGGCTGCCGTGACCGGGAGCGGCCACTGCACTCCAGTCTGGGCGACGGAGTGAGACTCCAACTCAAAAAAACCCCCCAAAAACCAAAAAACAGATGCTGAGATTTGGCTTTGAAGACTTTCCATGTGAATTTGAATTCTCAACCCAAAAGGACCAGAGTTACAGGGTCTCCTGCAATTTCTTACTCTGCTAGGACAACAGATTGAGGAAAATTTAGTCAAACTTTTCTAGAAAGCATAGCATAATGTCTTGATTAATTGCTGGTTTTTTGTTATCTTTACAGGTTAAAGGTGCGTTATTTCTATTAAGCTATTTGGATTAAGTGATTGTATTAAATTGAATGCTGTTTCACCTTTCTATGCTAATATTTTCCTTGGCATAAATAATCAAAAACGTGTTTTGATACATTGAGTTTAAATCGTCTCTGTTGTCATTAATTTGGAAAATTATGATCTCCCAACTTTATGTATGTATGTATGTATGTATGTATGTATTTATTTACTTTTGAGTCAGAGTCTCACTCTGTTGTCCAGGCTGGAGTGCAATGGCACACTCACAGCCACACAACCTTGACCTGCTGGATTCAGGTAATCCTTCCACCTCAGCCTGCCAAGTAGCTGGAACCACCGGCATGTGCCACCATGCCTAGCCAATTTTTTGATCTACTGTAGAAACGAGGTCTTGGCAAGTTGTCCAGGTTGTTTTCCAACCCTTGGGCTCAGGCAATCCTTTTGCCTCCGCCTCCCAAAGTGCTGGGATTACAGGCATGAGCCACTGTGCCCGGCTGGTTTTCCAACTTCCAAAATAAACCTCAAAATACTCTGTCAATGTTTATTATTGGCGTGTAAAAGTTTTATTTCTTTATAAAATCCACTATATTTATTCTTTATTTTTTAGAGTTGGAGTCTCACTCTGTCACCCAGACTGGAGTGCAGTGGCCGCTCCTGGCCATCGCAGCCTCGACCTGCTGGGCTCCGGCGATCCTTCCGCCTCAGCCTTCCGAGTAGCTGGAACTACAGGCGTGCGCTACCACACCTGGCTGATTTTTTATTTATTGTAGAGATGAGGTCTCACCAAGTTGCCCAGGTGGGTCTCAAACCCACGGGCTCAGGCAATCCACTTACCTCAGCCTCCCAAAGGCATGGGATTACAGGCTGAGCCACCGAGCCCAGCTATCCACTGTATTTCATAATCAATATAATGTATCCAAATCATTTACCAGTTTATTTATTGTCTGAGACAGAACTAATGGGACAGACAGACAGGTAGATAGATAAGACACAGATATATGTGGGAATTTGTTAGGAGAATTGATTCAGAAGATTCCAGAGACTGAAAAGTCTCATCACAGGTGGTCGGCAAGTTGGAGACCCTGGAATGCTGGTAGCTGGCTCAGTTCAAGTCTGAAAGTCTCAGAATTGCGGAAGACAGTGGTGTGATTCTATCTCAAAGATGGAGAGCCTAGAGTTCTAGTTTCCAAAGGCAGGAAGAGGAGAGAGAAGACATTTTTTCTCTTTCTCTTTTTGTACTATTTGGATCCCCAGCTGATTGGATAGTGCCTGCTCACATTGAGGGCAGATTTGCCCCACTCAGTCTCACCAAGATTGAAGTCTCACCAAATTGCTCAGGCTCAGGCAGTCCTCTTTGCCTCAGCCTCCCAAAGTGCGGGGATTACAGACTGAGCCACCACGCCTGGCCTACAATTTTTATGAATGCCCTAGGCCTTTGAAATTTTCAGGTTTGGTCAGTGCAGTGGATCAGCCTGTAATTCCCGCACTTTGGGAGGCCGAGATGAGAGGATTACCTGAGCCTGGGGGTTTGAGACCAGCCTGGACAACCTGGTGAGACCTCGTCTCTACAATAAATCACAAAAAACTAGCTGGGCGTGGTGACATGTTTCTGTAGTTCCAGCTACTTGGGAGGCTGAGGCAGAAGGATTGCCTAAGCCCAGCAGGTTGAGGCTGCGGTGGCCGTTAGCATGCCACTGCACTCCAGCCTGGGCAACAGAGTGAGACTTTGACTCTGGGAAAAAAAAAAGAAAAAAGAAAAATTTTCAGGTTCACACCACAGAACTCTCTGTGTTTTATTTAAGTGCAAAAGAAACGCATTTCTGAAAACATTTCAGTTAAGAATTACTGGCCATCACTGCTTTTTTCCTTTTTCTCTAACATGCAGCCTTCATTGTCATCATTGGTATTAAAAAGACAAACAAAAACGAACAACGGAAGAAATATGTAAACTGCCTCTGTGTAAAAATATATTTTGCAATTCTTTCTGGCAATTTACTTTGAAGATGGGCTAAGAGAAAAAGACTAGCAGATTCTCTGCAGAAATCTGGGATGCCAGTTTGAATTAAATAATTCAGAACTATGTAGAAGTCACTTTAATTGAAGCCAATTTAACTGAAAAACTTTTAAGAACCTCTCTGCATTGATACAGGGCATGAAAACAAAGAACAAAGGAAGTCCCTGGGGCCTGTTGATTTTTCTGATTGACTCCAGGTTTAAGACAAAACTACAGGTAATTGCCAGTGTATTTCCTACTATTATAATGTTAATTTAACCTGTTGCCTAGCTCCATTGATTCTATAACACAACACAGTTGTTGATTCTGTTAAAGTACTAAGTGGCCTATTTTTTTAAAGTTCAAGCATAGGCCAGGAGCAGTGGCTCACATCTGTAATCCCAGCACTTTGGGAGGCCAGGGTGAGGGGATTGCCTGAGCCCATGGGTTCGAGAACAGCCTGGGCAACTTGGTGAGACCTCATCTCTACATTAATAATAAAAAATAAGCCGGGCTCAGTGGCTCAGCCTGTAATCCCGCGCCTTGGGAGGCTGAGGTGAATGGATTGCCTGAGTCCGTGGGTTCGAGACCCGCCCAGGCAACTTGGCAAGACCTCATCTCTACAATAAATCAAAAATTAGCCGGGCGTGGTAGCGCGCACCTGTCGTTCCAGCTACTTGGAAGGCTGAGGCGGAAGGATCGCTGGCGCCCAGCGGGTGGAGGCTGTGGTGGTCGGGAGCGGCCACTGCACTCCAGTCTGGGCGACAGAGTGAGACTCCAACTCAAAATAAATAAATAAATAAATAAAATAATAATGATAAATAGCCGGGTGTGGTAGTGCGCGCCTATAGTTTCGGCTACTTGGAAGGCTGAGGCGGAAGGATTGCCTGAGCCCAGCAGGCCAACGCTGGGGTGGCCGTGATCGTGCCAATGTACTCCAGCCTGGGCAACGAGACTCCAACTCAAAAAAAGAAAAAGAAAAAAAAAAAAAAAGAAGGTAGACATAGGGTTGAAAAATAATTGTGGCTGGGCGATGGCTCACGCCTGTAACCGCAGCACTTTGGGAGGTGGAGGCGAGGGGATTGCCTGAGTCCAGGGGTTTGAGACCAGCCTGGGCAACTTGGTGAAACCTCATCTCTACAATAAATCAAAAAATTAGCTGGGCGTGGTGGCACGTGCCTGTATTTTCAGCTACTTGGAACGCTGAGGCGGGAGAATGACCTGAGCCTAGCAGGTCGAGGCTGTGGTAGCTATGATCGTGCCACTGCATTCCAATCTGGGTGACAAAGTGAGATTCTGACTTAAAAAGAAATAAATTGTGACCCCTTATTCTAGAGTTATGGTCACTGTGTGACAGGGACATGCCCTGAGCACATTTGGCAGACTTTTTTTTTTTTTTTTGAGTTGGAGTCTCACTCCGTCACCCAGACTGGAGTGCAGTGGCCGCTCCTGGCCACCGCAGCCTCGACCTGCTGGGCTCTGGTGATCCTTCCGCCTCAGCCTTCCGAGTAGCTGGAACTACAGGCATGCGCTACCACGCCCAGCTGATTTTTGGATTTATTGTAGAGATGAGGCCTTGCTGCCCAGGCGGGTCTCGAACCCGCGGGCTCAGGCAATCCACTCACCTCAGCCTCCCAAAGGCGCGGGATTACAGGCTGAGCCACCGAGCCTGGTTTGGCAGACTTTTTTAGGAGCTCTTAGAGCATACAGATCTTTGGAAGACGTTTAATGTTTCTTTTTATGTGTCTATGTGTGCATGTAAAAATACATATAAAAATTCACCCAGTTTTTCTTCAGTCTCACTGCATCCAAAAAACATTTTTACGCTGGGCTCGGTGGCTCAGCCTGTAATCCCGCGCCTTTGGGAGGCTGAGGTGAGTGGATTGCCTGAGCCCACGGGTTCGAGACCCGCCTGGGCAGCGAGACCTCATCTCTACAATAAATCAAAAAAATTAGCCGGGCGTGGTAGCGCGCGCCTGTAATTCCGGCTACTCGGAAGGCTGAGGCGGAAGGATCGCCGGAGCCCAGCAGGTCGAGGCGCGGTGGCCGGGAGTGGCCACTGCACTCCAGTCTGGGTGACAGAGTGAGACTCCAACTCAAAAAAGCAAACAAACAAACAAAACAAAGAAACAAAAAAACATTTTTAAAAAGACTTGTAAATAAATTGTGTTGCTTTTTTTACTCCATTCAATAGCAGTGTTTTAGTATAGATGCTGTAATGAAAGTTCATGCCTGGGGTAATGATGGAGAGTTCCCAAATTCTTGTTTATATTTCCATCAAAACGTTCGCTTAATTTCAGGTTTCAGTTCTAGGAGTAGGTCATTATGGACCTAACCCCATGGTGACTTTTGAAGGAAGTCTGTAAACGGCCGTCTTTGCTGGGCTTGCTGTCTCCTGGGCAGGCCCACTGCTTTAGCTCGGAGCCTTGCCACCCGCGCCTCGGGTGCTTCTGGAAAGCGTCCTGGCACCGCCTACCCGCGGCGGGCGCGAATCGCGAGCCTCTGCGGGTTGACGGACGGGTGGACGCTGCGCGAAGTCCCGCCGCTGTCACCGCTGGGCACTCGCAATTGGCTCGGGGCAGCGGCGCGAAACCAATGGCAGCGGCGGCTCGGGGAGCCCGTGGAGCGCGCGGGAAAGAGACCAATATAAACTGTGGCGGGAGAGTGGTTTTCGGGCCCTTGTCTCTGGAGACGCCCTCGGCCGGCAACGCGGTTGCTTCCTCTCCTCTCCTCCCGTTGGAAATGGTGCGGACGAAAGCGGACGGCGTCCCGGGCACCTACAGGAAGGGTAAGCCAGCGAGCGGCGGCGGTCGCCCCGGCCACGGGCGAGGGCCAGGGTTCCCGGCCTGCGCGCCGGACTCGTCAGCCGGCTGGGAAGTCGCGGCCCGGGACTTCGCCGGAGGAGGACGCCCGGGGGCGGGGCTGCTGTCCTGCGCGGCGGGGCGCGGGGCTCGTCTCCGCGCGCCTCCAGGTCCGGGAGTGCGGAGAGCGTGGCTCACAGCCGCGGCGCCCGACCCGCCGGCCCTCCTGACGCCCTGTTGCCTCTCTTCGCAGTGGTGGCCTCCCGGGCCCCCAGGAAAGCGCTCGGGTCCTCCACCTCCGCAGCTAATTCGGCTTCGCCGTCGTCCAGGAGAGGTAAGAGCCCCCGCATGCTCTCAGAGCGAGAGGCGCCCTCCCAGAGGGGATCCGGCCTGGCACCCGAGAGCCCCTGACCTGCCGTGAATTTTTCTCGAGATCTTCATTCCTGAATTTCTTCCTAACCCGGTGACATGAGGGGGCTCCCTCCGGCGAGCAGGGGTAGAATCGTGGGTCTCCTGGAAGAGACTCTCAAACCTTGGGCTTAGGTTAGGGACCGACACGATGTATCGCCAAACCGATTTTTCTTTTCGGTTTAGTGTTTTTATTTTTCGTTATATTGGCAGTTGGCCTTTTCTTGTGAGAGGCTATTCAAGAATTAGGACGATGGTTGACAGTGCTGAGTGCTAATCACATTGTCTTCTAGACACTAGTGTGAACGTTTTTCTGTTTTTGTTTCGTCATGTTTTTCCTTCATTACTCTTCCTTTTCCTCTGAGTGTAGTGTCTGTGTATGTTTTCCCCAGTTTCGCAGCTCCTGACACTGCTTTTGGGAGAGTGGGAGTGGAAACCAACAAGGGAAACAGCTTCAGGCGGCTTGTCAGTGTGTGGAGAAATAAGAAAATGCCCTGCCATCTGGTGCCTCATTCCTTTCTTTAGGAAGCTGAGCAGGCAGTGAGATTAATTCTGCAGAGTTTAGTTAAGAACATAAAGGGTTGCCTGAGCCCACGGGTTCGAGACCCGCCTGGGCAGGCGAGACCTCATCTCTACAATAAATCAAAAAATCAGCCGGGCATGGTAGCGCGTGCCTGTAGTTCCGGCTACTCGGAAGGCTGAGGTGGAAGGATCGCAGGAGCCCGGCAGGTCGAGGCTGCGGTGGCCGGGAGCGGCCACTGCACTCCAGTCTGGGCGACAGAGTGAGACTCCAACTAAAAAACAACAACAACAACAAAAAACATAAAGGGAAACACTGTTTTGGACTTTCTGGGTTTTAAAGTCAACTCAAATTTCTCTCTAGTCTAAATGTCTCATCAGGAAATGTTTACTATTTTAATCTCTTTAGATAAAAGGAAATAATAGTCAAAATTTTGGAAAGTTGATGAATTCATTGAGAATATCTCATACTACTAGTCTGTACCACTACACTAAATTCCATTTGGGTCACATTCCCTTGCCTGTACAGAACCAGCTTAATGTGCCTTTAACGCACATTGAACAAATACACCCTTTAGGGCATTTTAGAGATGTATACTTTTAATCCCAATGAAATGTATGACATTGGTTATATAACTTGGTAAAGGTCATGCAACTAACTCATCAGAGCTAGGTTTGAATCTGTTGCTGCTATATATGTGTATATGTATATATATATTGTTTCTTTGTTTTTTTTTTTTTTTTGAGTTGGAGTCTCACTCTGTCGCCCAGACTGGAGTGCTGTGGCCGCTCCCGGCCACTGCAGCCTCGACCTGCCGGGCTCCGACGATCCTTCCGCCTCAGCCTTCCAAGTAGCCGGAATTACAGGCATGCACTACCACGCCCGGCAAATTTTTTTGATTTATTGTAGAGATGAGGTCTCGCCAAGTTGCCCAGGCGGGTCTCGAACCCACGGGCTCAGACAATCCACTCACCTCAGCCTCCCAAAGGCGCGGGATTACAGGCTGATCCACCGAGCCCGGCTGGATCACTATTTTGTAAAAGGCCATTTGTGCTTTTTAAAAAGTACAAGCAATATAGCTTCAGTCTATATGGAAAGTTTAAAGCTTTATTTCACAGCTAAAGTTTGTGACAAACAGTTTAGCTTAAAGCAGAAGGTACATGTAGTAACTGGATAATTTGCTCCTGCTGGTTCTGATCATTATAAAGAGGCAGGAATTGTTCCTCAGTTTCTCCTTTCTATTTTTTTTTTTTTTTTTAAATTTTGAGTTGGAGTCTCACTCTGTTGCTCAGGCTGGAGTGCAGTGGCGCACTCACAGCCACTGCAGCCTTGACCTGTTGTGGGCTCAGATGATCCTACCGCCTCAGCCTTCCAAGTAGCTGGAACATACAGGCACGTGCCATCACGCCTGGCTTATTTTTTTTTATTTATTGTAGAGATGAGGTCTCACTAACTTGCCCAGGCTGGTCTCGAACCCCTGAGCTCAGGCAATCCTCTTGCCTTGGCCTCCCAAAGTGATGGGATGACAGGCTTGAGCCACTGCGCTAGGCATTGTGTGTGTTTTCAAATATTTTTTTATCTTAGAGTTGTGGGGGGATGGCTGTATTCTTATTTCTTACTTAGGTCAATGTGTTCATATTTTACAGCTGAAAATAAGTATGCAGGAGGGAATCCTGTTTGTGTGCGCCCAACTCCTAAGTGGCAAAAAGGAATTGGAGAATTCTTCAGGCTGTCATCTAAAGATTTTGAAAAAGAGAATCAGATTCCTGAAGAGGCAGGAAGCAGTGGCTTAGGAAAAGCAAAGAGAAAGTAAGTTTTTATATTTTCGGATATAAAGAAAATATTCAACTTCTTGAAAATAAAGGACAAACAGGAATATTAAGCAACTTTAAAGTTTCTCTTGGCAGCATTAATACAGGCCAAAGATTTCTAAAACTTGTACTAATTTCTTATGACTCACTATGAAATTTCAAACATCAGTAAAAGGTATTATTTTTTACTCATTCCCATCACTCAAAGAGCATCAGTTCCCATTCGAATGATAAATGCTGCATTTTTTTTTTTTTGAGTTGGAGTCTCACTCGTCACCCAGACTGGAGTGCAGTGGCCGCTCCCGGCCACTGCAGCCTCTACCTGCTGAGCTCTGGCAATCCTTCCGCCTCAGCTTTCCGAGTAGCTGGAACTATAGGCGCGCGCTACCACGCCCGGCTGATTTTTTGATTTATTGTAGAGATGAGGTCTCGCCAAGTTGCCCGCGCAGGCAATCCACTCACCTCAGCCTCCCAAAGCGCTGGGATTACAGGCTGAGCCACCAACCCCGGCTAATGCTGCATTAACCATGAACTTACTGTGCTTATTCTTTAATTTTTACTTTTCCTTTAGTCTTATGAAGCAATGCTAGCTTGAATTCCATTAATTCTACCCTTTAAAAAAACACCAGTTCATCCGGGCTTGTGGCTCAGCCTGTAATCCCACGCTTTGGGAGGCTGAGGTGAGTGGATTGCCTGAGCCTGCGGGTTCGAGACCCACCTGGGCAACTTGGCGAGACTGCATCTCTACAATAAATCAAAAAAAATTAGCCGGGTGTGGTAGCACACACCTGTAGTTCCAGCTACTTGGAAGGCAGAAGCAGAAGGATCGCCGGATCCCAGCAGGTCAAGGCTGCAGCGGCCACTGCACTCCAGTCTGGGTGACAGAGTGAGACTCCAACTCAAAAAAACAAAACAAAACAAAAAACCTACCAGTTTAACTTGCACAAGAAATATATAACCAATGTAGAAAAGTTGGAAAATGGCTGAGCATAATGGCTCATGCCTGTATTCTTAGCACTTTAAAGGCTGAGGCAGAGGTTTACTTAAGCTCAGGAGTTTGAGATCAGCCTAGGCAACATACTGAGACCTCGTCTCTACAAAAAAAAAAAAAAAATCAGCCAGGCATGGTGGCTTATGTCTGCAGTCTTAGCCACTTTGGGGCTGAGGTGGGAGGCTTGTTCGAGCCCAGGAATTCAAGGTGCAGTAAGCCATGACTATGCCCCCTGCACTCCAGCCTGGGCAAAAGAATGAGACCCTGACTCAAAAAAAGAAAAAGGAAGAAGAGTTGAAAAATATAAAAATCTCTATCATCTAGAAATAATCAAGATAACACTATGATGTACTGTTGCCAGAACTTCTCTGTAACTACATAAGAATACTGGGAAATGGCCTGGCATGGTGGCGTAGCCTGTAATCCTAGCACTTTGGGAGGCCGACGGGAGAGGACTGTCTGAGCCCCGGGGGTTCAAGACAGCCTAGGCAACTTGGTGAGACCTCGTCTCTACAATAAATCACAAAAACTAAGCTGGACTCTGTGGCTCAGCCTATAATCCCAGCACTTTGGGAGGCCAAGGCGAGTGGATTGCCTAAATCCATGGGTTCGAGATTAGCCCAGGCACCTTAGCGAGACTCATCTCTATAATAAACTAAAACAAAATTTAGCCGGGTGTGGTAGCACGTGCCTGTAGTTCTGGCTATTTGGAAGGCTGATGCAGAAAGATCACTGGAGCCCAGCGGGTCTGTGCTGGAGTAGCTGTGAGTGTGCCATTGCACTCCAACCTGGGCAACAGAGTGAGACTCCGACTCACCAAAAAAAAAAATCTAGGTATGAGCATGCCGCTGCACTCCAGCCTGGGCGACAAGAGTAGGGTAAAACTATATGCACATGCCTCAGTGTACAAATTTTTTAAGATGATAGTTGGCCAGGCGCAGTGGCTCAAGCTGGTAATCCCAGCACTTTGGGAGGCCGAGGTGAGAGGATTGCCTGAGTCCAGGGGTTCGAGACCTGGTCTCTACAATAAATTAAAAAATTAGCCAGGCATGGTGGTGCATGCCTGTAATTCTTTGCCATTGCACTCCAGGCCTGGGTGACAGAGTAAGACTCTGACTCAAAAAAGACAGTTAAGCCTTTTAAGCTTTTAATGACAGGAAAATACTCATCATTACTGGTAAGCAAAAGTTCTGGTTATAATAATATATGTAAAATCCACATATATGAGCTCTAGGAAAATATACCAAATATCAATATGCTTATCTATGGGTAAAAACCTCTCTTCATACTCTATGCTACCAACTTTTTTTTTTTTTTTGAGTTGGAGTCTCACTCTGTTGCCCAGACTGGAGTGCAGTGGCCGCTTCCGGCCACCGCAGCCTCGCCTGCTGGGCTCCGGCGATCCTTCCACCTCCTCCTTCCGAGTAGCCGGAATTACAGGCGCGCGCTACCATGCCTGGCTGATTTTTTGATTTATTGTAGAGATGAGGTCTCGCTGCCCAGGCGGGTCTCGAACCCGCAGGCTCAGGCAATCCACTCACCTCAGCCTCCCAAAGGCGCGGGATTACAGGCTGAGCCACCGGGCCGGCTGCTATCAACTTTTAACATAAATATGCATTACTTTAAATACTCTGAAAAAAAACAATGCCACTCGGAAAAGAATATTTGAAAGCTGATTTTTTTATAGGTTTGTAAGTAAAAAGGTACCTATTCTCTGAACAATTTTTTAATGTTTTGTTTCAAAACAAAGTATTTGACTAGGTGTGGGAGGAGGGGATGATGCCGTGTCACTGCCATTGTGATGCACCTTGAATATAAGGCCCAGCTTGCTACCTCCTCTGTACCAGCCAGGAGCCTGCGATCCTCCAGTGTACCAGCCAGAAAGCTGGACACATCGCACACTGACCAACATGGGTAAGGGAATAGTGGCCAAGTTCGGTCTGGGCCTGCTGCTTCTGGTGCTGCTTCTGCCCTCGCAGGTTTATTTATTTGTTCCTTTACCCAGCACACTGGAACCTAATGCAACTGCACGAGGGAGCACAGAGCCCTCCAACAGCGCCTTACAGTCTGCATCTAGTCTCCTTGTGATCTTGCTTGCCCTTCTACATCTCTGCCATTGAGAGATTCAGGCCAAGAAACATCTGCAGTTCTCCAACTCATATTCAGTTCAACTCAGTCCAAATGGTGCCTAGAAGTCTAGTGTGGCAAGGAAAAAAATCAGGTCTTCATCAAATCTATTAATTCCACTACTTTTATTAATACAGAAAATCTTCAGAATCCCAAACTGGACTGGTTTAAACAGCATCTGAAGGATTTGGCTAGATGATAAATGCCAATATGAAATATGTTGGAGTTTCATCTACAAGACTGAGGAGAAAGACAACATCAAAAATTAATTAGTTCATTACATATGGCTTAAGAAATATGGACACTTAAGAGATCTCAAAAATAATTTCACCTTGTTCAAGAGAAAAAGGGTATGCTCTGTAATGAAGTTCATTAAATCTAGAAAGATGTAAAATGATTAGAAATAGAAAACGTCTCCATGATTCTACTTATATGTACATTGGAAAGAACCATCAGGTATTACTGTAATTATAATTGTGAATTACTGTAATTACTGAAACAATGTATTGTTTCAGCAGTCCTAACTTAATGCTGATATTCTCTAGATAGTTTTATGTTTTTAAGCATTCACTCTTTTCTTGGGCGTTTAACTCTTTCCTCTGGAATTTTGGATTTGACATTGCATTTGACTTTCTGTGTAGTAACTGACATGTGCCAGGGCAATGATGAATTGGAATCTTTTCCAAATCCAACCAGAAGTAATTCTTGCCAGACATTTCAAAAGTGAAATAATAGCCATTTTCCATCACACATTCCCATCCAAAAGGAGTGCCACATTTATTCAGATACTAAATTTGACTTGATTCCAAAGATTATAAGTACATGTACTTCAACTAATCTTTTTTTCAACTAATCTTAAAATACTGCTTTTTATCTCTGCATATGTTGATTATATGTTGAATAATTTTTAACAGCTTAAAAACTGATTTGTTTTGAAGGCATATTTGATAAGTTTAGAAATTTGGTAAGTTTAGAAATTAAGAGGTAAACATGAAACAGGCAAAAATAACATTAATCTGGTAGCATATTTGGGAAGTGAAGACTGGAAACTTGACTGCATTAAATTCACAACTGTTGTGCTCTCCTTGTAAATACTTTTTAAAAACTTTATGAATCAGAATAGCTACAACTGGAACTTTCCAGTTTCCAGTCAATCAAATTTCCAATTTCCAGTCAATATTTAGATAGTTAGATCCCGGTCTGAACCTAAGTGAACTTCATTCTGGAAAGTAAAACTTTTTTTTTTTTTTTTTTTGAGTTGGAGTCTCACTTTGTCGCCCAGGCTGGAGTGCAGTGGTACACTCATGGCCACCCCAGTATTGACCTGTTGGCCTCCGGTGATCCTTTCGCCTCAGCCTTCCAAGTAGCTGAAACTGCAAGTGCGTGCTACTATGCCTGGCTAATTTTTGGTTTATTGTAGTGACGAGGTCTCACCAAGTTGCCCGGGCTGGTCTCAAACCTGCGAGCTCAGGCAATCTACTCATCTCGGCCTCCCAAAGTGCTGGGATTACAGGCTGAGCCACCAAGCCCGGCCCAATTCTGGAAAATAAAACTTATACAACTGCCTTGATAAACAGCCCTTTAGAAGTAGACACTCTATGAAATCTTTGGTTCACATGGTCACACACTAATGCTTAGATGTTCTGGTATCCAATATGGCTACAGTAGTTTTGGTGAGTATTAACCCAATATTTTCCATCTTTAGAAACCTACAGCCGGGCTTGGTGGCTCAGCCTGTAATCCCGCGCCTTTGGGAGGCTGAGGTGAGTGGATTGCCTGAGCCCATGGGTTCGAGACCCGCCTGGGCAGCGAGACCTCATCTCTACAATAAATCCAAAAATCAGCTGGGTGTGGCAGCGCATGCCTGTAATTCCGGCTACTTGGAAGGCTGAGGCAGAAGGATCGCCGGAGCCCAGCAGGTGGAGGTTGCGGTGGCCGGGAGTGGCCACTGCACTCCAGTCTGGGCGACAGAGTGAGACTCCAACTCAAAAAAAAAAAAAGAAACCTACACAGGAACAACCATATCCAACAGATTCTAAGCTATGGTATGTGTGACTGAACACTCCTTTTTGCTTCATATTTGAACACTGTACATCTGTTTTGAATTGTACAGCATGTTTGGAATTTATTTGCATTGAACAGTAAATAAAAATAAATGGCTGAAAGTAATCAAAACAAAATATTTGACATGTGAAAACATACAATTTTAAAAATTACTCAGTACTATTTGTAAAGTCATTTAGTAATTAGTTATTGCATGCCTACTATCCATGCTATGGGATATTTGGCAGTAAATCAGGCTTTGTTTTTATATCACTGTTATGATTTATGACTTCAATAAAAATCAACAACCAAAAGGGTACTTTTTTTTTTTTTTTTTGAGTTGGAGTCTTACTCTTGCCAAGGCTGGAGTTCAGTGGCATGCTCACAGCCACTGCAGCATTGACCTGCTGGGCTCAGGTTATCCTTCCCCCTCAGCCTTCCAAGTAGCTGGAACTACAGGTATGCACTACCACACCCAGCTGATTTTTTTTTTTTTTTTTATTGTAGAGATGAGGTCTTTCCAAGTTGCCCAGGCTGGTCTCAAACTCCTTGAGCTCAAGTAATCCTCTTGCCTCGGCCTCCCAAAGTACTGGGATTACAGGCCTGATATGATTAAGTTTTTAATTGACTTTTTCTCTATAAAAAGTATAGAATACAAAATGGCTTTGAGATAATGTAAGTTATTTTGAAAAATTATTTTTCAAAAGCTACAACTGCCATATGTTAACAAACAATTTAGGAGTTTTTCTAGCTCATATTGTTCAAAAGGGTATACAGTCAAATATGGCACCTGTATGTTTTCTCTGCTCAAGTTAGATTGATTAATTTTTTTGCTTTTTATTATCACAAAGTTCTTGCTGTTTATCAATCCATTTAACAACATACTGAAAGAAGATGCTATTAAAATAAAGAGTACCTTTTAAATAAAAATAGCAACATATCCTAAAGGAGAAACACTGATTCTAAAATTAACAGACAAAATGAATTGCTAAAAATTTTGTTCTTTGAACTAGTACTTGAAATGTGTAGAAGTTTGTCAATTAATGGATTTAAATTTCCTTTCATTTCTAGTCACTTGACCAGACATATGTTAATGTTTTTTATTTATATAGGTCTTAACTTTTATTTTAAACAGTTGCTACTTGGATGATTATTATAAGGTTCTCTATTCTTTCCACAGAGCATGTCCTTTGCAACCTGATCACAGAGATGAGGAAAAAGAATAGAACTTTCTTATTCATCTTTGAATAATGTCTCCTTGTTTACTCTGGCATTTTAGGATGTAAATTTGCAAATATGTGTTTGTTCCTGTGAGCTTTGTCGATTAGGCATTTAATTTTAAAAACGAGGTTAAATTTGTTCAAAAGTATTTTTGAAATTGGAAAATTTGTAACAAAATTATGGTTACTTAGTAAGTATTCAATATAATGCAATAGTTGGTTTCTTTTACCAAATTAAACTTCTTGTTCTTGCTCATATCATTACATTGTGTTCTAATCACAAATCTGCTGTATTTGAGATTTGCTTATATGTTTGTACTGCTGCCATTTTTATGGCATTTGATTATTGGAATGTTGCCATATTTTTATTTCTCTTTACTTTAGAAAGTAGAGTTAGATTTTTGCACATTAAAAAAATTCAGTATTAATTAAACTTAACCTCTATACTTTTTCAGGAAGGGGGCTAAAGATGCAATGTTGAAAAAATTTGGATGGGTATTTTCTTTTCTTTAGAAAAAAGGACAATTTAGTCTTGAGGGTTTAAGTGACCTTCCACAACAACAACAACACAAAGATAAGATACTAGCATAGAATCATGCTGGGTGCTGTGGCTACTCTGGAGGTTGATACAGGAGGATGGCTTGTGGCCAGGAGTTCAGGAACAGCCTGGGCAACATGGCAAGACCCCCGTGTCTAAAAATTAAAAAATACAAAATTAGCACTACACATGCCAGAGCAAAATTCCATCTCAAAAAATAATAGGCTGGGTGCAGTGGCTCAAGCCTGTAATCTCAAAACTTTGGGAGGCATAGGTGAGAGGACTGCCTGAGCTCAGGCGTTTGAGACCAGCCTGAGCAACACGATGAGACCTCGTTTCTACAATAAATCAAAAATCGGCTGGGTATGGTGGCACATACCTGTGGTTCCAGCTACTTGGAAGGCTGAGGCAGAAGGATCGCCTGAGCCCAGCAGGTCAAGGCTGCGTTGGCCGTGAGCATGCCTCTGCACTCCAGCCTGGGCAACAAAGTGAGACTCAAGAAAATAAATAAATAATAAAAAGAGGAATTTTCCTGGGATATACATTTGATTCATTACTCTTTGCGCCTATACTTTTTTTTTAGTTTAGAAAATATAGTTTATATAGAAAGTAAATTATAGAGAAAGGAGATTCACCTCCCCAAGGTAGGGAGAGGCCAAAGCTTAAGAAAACATGGCCACACCATAGCTTAGCAAAGCAATGGCCATGGTGATGGCCCAGCAATGGCCAATGTGCCTATACTTTTAAAGTTGGAAATCAAAACATGAAATGCAATCATTTCATAAACCCAGAGTCTAAGTCCTTAGACTAAAGTCTAAGTGTCTAAAGTCCTTAGAACTACCACTACATTTTTCAAGATAACCAGGGGTATAATGATTGAAGATATGGGTATAATATAACTTGTTAACTGATATTTTTGCTTCTTCATCACAGGTTTCACTGACAGCTTATCAAAATTAACCATGTTTTAACAGGCATGTTTTTCTGAAACTTTGGCAATAAATGATTATTTTTACACTTCACCATCCATTTGTTTGCTTCCTAAGATTAAGACCTCCCAGATTTTTCTTTTTTTAAGTCTGATTCTTACTCTGTCACCCAGGCTAGGGTACTGTGGCATGATCATGGTTCACCACAGCCTCCACCTTATGGACTCAGGAGATCCTTCTGCCTCCTCTCATGTAGCTGGGACTACAGGTGCATGCCACTGTGCCTGGCTAATTTTTATTTCTATTTTTTGTAGAGATAAGGTTTCGCTATGTTGCCTAGGCTGGTCTCGAAACCCTGGGCTCAAGCAATATTTTCACCTCAGCCTTCTAAATATTTCTATTTTATTCCTTCCAAGTATAAGTCATTTTGATTTTATTTCCAAACTGAGTCATGATGATTGTAGAATTTATACATGTATATACATATAATTTTTTTTTTGAGTTGGAGTCTCACTCTGTCACCTAGGCTGGAGTGCAGTGGCACGCTCCCAGCCACTGCAGCCTCGACCTGCTGGGCTCAGGCAATCCTTCTGCCTCAGCCTTCCTAGTAGCTGGAGCTACAGGCACATGCCACCATGCCCAGGCTGATTTTTTGATTTATTGTAGAGATGAGGTCATGCCAAGTTGCCCAGGCTGGTCCTGAACCTGTGGGCTCAGGCAATCCTCTCACTTCAGCCTCCCAAAGTGCTGGGGTTATAGACATGAGCCACCGCACCTGGCTAATTTTTTTTTTTTTTAAGTTAGAGCCTCACTCTGTCACTCAGACTGGAGTGCAGTGGCAGGAGCTCAGTTTACCGCAGCCCTGACTCCAGGGCTCAGGCAGTTATTCTGCCTCAGCCTCCCTAGTAGCTGGGACTAAATGCACATGCCACCAAACCCAGATAATTTTTTTTATTTTGGATTTTTTTTTAGGTGGAGTCTCATACTGTCACCCAGGCTAGAGTGCAGTGGCACACTTATGCCACCCCAGCGTCAACCTGCTGGGCTCCAGCAATCCTTTTACCTCATCCTTCCAAGTGGCTGGAACTACAGGTGTGCGCTACCACACCTGGCTAATTTTTGATTTATTGTAGAGACGAGGTCTCGCCAAGTTGCTCGGGCTGGTCTAAAACCCACAGGCTCAGGCAATCCACTTGCTTCGGCCTCCTAAAGTGCTGGGATTACAGGCTGAGCCACCGAGCCTAGCCTGGATAATTTTTAAATTTTTTTGTAGAGGCGAGGTCTCACTATGTTACCCAGGCTGGTCTCAAATTCCTGGCCTCAAACAACCCTCCCGCCTCCCAAAATGCTGATTTCAGGCATGAGCCACTGTGCCCACACAACTGTAAATTATATATTTTTTCTTTGTCTTTTAGTGGTAGGTATTAAACAGAATTTTACTGAGCTGGGAGCAAAGTTTTTGTATCCCAAGTACTTCTTTGACAATTAGATTTCTTTTTAAGGAATAGTTTAAACCAAGTCTATTAAAAATCAAGTTTTTAATGGGTCTAAAACCTAATTTGCTGTTTTTCACTGATATACTTTATGGTGGTATGCCCAATGAGGTCTAATTTTGATATGTAATTGTTTTTAAAAAATTCTGAAATTAGATAACCTACAATCTTTTCAAGTATACAATATTTGATGATAGATGTCTCACTTTTACAAGAGGTTCTAGGTAATGTTTCCTTTCTTGTTTTTTTTTTTTTTTAAAGAAGGATTAATTGAAGGACAGAAAAGTTCCACAGTTGGAGGAGACCTGATGGGGTTGCCCTGGTTTCCTTTTCAAAGCTTTTTAAAAATGTAGCATGGCAGCCAGGTGCAGTGGCTCATGCCTGCAATCCTAATACTTTGGGAGATGGAGGCAAGAGGATTGCCTGAGTCCAGGGGTTTGAGACCAGCCTGGACAACATGGCAAGATCATGTCTCTACAATAAATAAATAAATTAGCTGGGTGTGGCGGTGCATGCCTATGGTTCCAGCTACTTGGAAGGCTGAAGCGGAAGGATTGTCTGAGCCCAGCAGGTCGAAGCTGTGGTAACTGAGCAGTGTGCCACTATACTCCAGCCTGGGCAACAGAGTGAGGCTCCTACTCAAAAAAAAAAAAAAAAAGAAAAGAAAAGAAAATGTAGCATGGCAACTTAGTTTTTCTTTTCTTTCTTTCTTTTTTTATTTTTTTTTGAGTCAGAGTCTCACTCTTGCCCAGGCTGGAGTACAGTGGTATACTCACAGCCACCCCAGCGACCTGCTAGGCTCAGGCGATCCTTCTGCCTCAGCCTTCCAAATAGCCAGAACTACAGGCTTGAGTTACCACTTCCAGCTAATTTGTTTTGTTGTTGATATATTGTAGAGACAAGATCTCACCAAGTTGATCAGGCTGGCCACGAGCCCCTGGGTTCAGGCAATCCTCTCACCTTGGCCTCCCAAAGTAGGCAACTTAGCTTTTTTAGACATAAGGGAAGTATAGAGCCCTTGTTTCCATTGAAACTGAGATAAAAAATAAAATTTACCTATTAAGAAGAGAATTAAACTAAGTTTTAAATATCGTCCCCTTCTTCACAAAGTTGGTCTAGTTTGAATGAATGTTATTCCTGAGCAAATAATGATTAAAACTACTTCTGTGGAATTTTTGGATGCTGGAGCATTGTAAGGTTAATATGTGTTTTGTTTGCAGTTTCACAAAGGAAGAACAAGTACTATAGAGAAAATTATAAAGAGTGCACAAAAAGTTATTTAAAAGATAAATGCTTATTATTTTTTTCCTTCATCATCCTTATTTAGGAAAAAAAAAGTAGAGAAGCCTAAACTAACTGAACCTTTCTCATCTATGTACCACATACAAATCCTGTTGTACTTGGTATCCTTCAGGCTAACTTGATTTCAGAAACTTGAAAGTTCAGCTCGACCTTGGTTCAACCAACATTATTATAATAAGTTTCGTTTACCTTTGAGATTAGCACATGGATATGGGATAGAGAGATCTTCATTGAATAAAAACTGGGGCCAGTCATGTTGGCTCAAGCCTGTAATCCTAGCACTTTGGGAGGCCAAGGCGAGAGGCTTGCCTGAGCCCAGGGGTTCAAGACCAGCATGGGCAACTTGGTGAGATGTCACCTCTACAATAAATAAAAAAATTAGCCAGGCATGGTGGCACATGCTGGTAGTTCTAGCTTATGTGGAAGGCTGAGGTGGAAGGATCGCCTGAGCCCAGCAGGTCAAGGCTGTGGTGGCTATGAGTATGCCACTGCACTCCAGCCTGGGCAACAGAGTGAGACTCCGACTCAAAAAAACGAAAAAAAACAAACAAACTGGGAAGAATGTTAGAGGTAATCCTGTTCAACCAAAGTGAGTTACAGCTGTTCATTAGATGGACTGTTCTATTAGTTGGCAACTCTGAAAAATGCAGGTGCTATAAAAATTTGAAATTTTAAAACTCCCCCAATTCTTGGTTCTATCCTTGAAATTACATAGAACAAATTACTCCTTCCCCATGACAACCTTCAATTATTTAAAGATAGTTGTTACATATTTAGCTTTCTCTTAATGAGACTTAACATTCTATTGTTTTTGCCAGGTGCGCTGGCTCATGCCTATAATTCCAGCACTTGGGGAGGCAGAGGCGGGAGAATTGCCTGAGCTCAGGAGTTCCAGACAAGTCTGAGCAATATGGCCAGACCTCGTCTGTACAATAAATCAGAAAATTCAGCCAGGTATAGTGGCCCATGTCTGTGGTTCCTCAGCTTTGGGAGGCTGAGCCGGAAGGATCACATGAACCCTGCGGGTCAAGGCTCAAGTGCCCTTGAGCATGCCACTGCACACCAGCCTGGGTGAGAGTTACACTCCAACTCAAAAAAAAAAAAATAATAAGGCTTAACATTCTATTGTTTTCATATGTAGACTAAGTGAGTTTCTTTACACAAAGTGCCTATATGTCTTTTGTATTGTGTATTGCTTAAGTTCATAAATGGTAAATTTTTTCTTATTGACTGCAAGTTTTCATTAAGTGTCAGACTCTAGTTTTGGTATCTTTTGTTTTTGTTTTTTGAGTTGGAGTCTCACTCTGTCGCCCAGACTGGAGTGCAGTGGCTGATCCCGGCCACCGCAGCCTCGATCTGCTGGGCTCTGGTGATCCTTCTGCCTCAGCCTTCCGAGTAGCCGGAATTACAGGCGCGCGCTACTACGCCCAGCTAATTTTTTGATTTATTGTAGAGATGAGGTCTCACCTGCCCAGGCGGGTCTCGAACCCACGGGCTCAGGCAGTCCACTCACCTCAGCCTCCCAAAGGCGCGAGATTACAGGCTGAGCCCACTGAGCCCGGCTTGGTATCTTTTTATTTTTGTGACTGAATTTTTAAAGAACTTGTAGGAAGACAGGATGTAAATAAATGTGCTTGCAAATTATTTTTCTTCAGGCAGTGGGTAAAACAAATGATACCTTGATAGTTCCATTTCTATACTGGCTTAAATTATCACCTCAAATTTTAACTATTTTACTCAATAAAACATTTATTTCTGTAGAACATATTTATTTACCACAATCACGTTTTAATATTTTTTCTAGAGCTATCCAAGTCTAGCATAGTTTTACATAAGTTGTTGCTCATTGGGCTCATAATTGTGTTTTCAGTTTTTTGTCTTTGAGTTGGAGTCTCTCTCTGTTGCCCAGACTGGAGTGCAGTGGGCATGCTCACGGTCACCCCAGTGTCAACCTGCTGGGTTCAGGTGATCTTTCTGCCTCAGCCTTCCAA
The DNA here is from genome assembly GCA_027257055.1 of Cephalopachus bancanus. Taxonomy (NCBI): domain Eukaryota; kingdom Metazoa; phylum Chordata; class Mammalia; order Primates; family Tarsiidae; genus Cephalopachus; species Cephalopachus bancanus. The sequence continues at coordinate 276,042 of JAPVLO010000617.1, forward strand.
GTAGCCAGAACTACAGGTGCATGCTACCACACTCTAATTTTTTTTTATTTATTGTAGAAATGAGAGTCAAGTTGCCCGAACTGTTTTTAAACCCGTGGGCTCAGGCAACCTCCTTATCTCGGGCTCCCAAAGTGCTCAGATTACAGGCTTGAGCCACCACACCTGGCCTCTGAAGTTTTTTGACATTTAAATCTGTTTGGCAATTGAAATACCGAGCTCTGTTTTGTCACAGTAACAGGTTTATCACTTGTCACTTTCTGCCAGGTTTTTAAAAGAACAATCAGTGGATGTGCTCAGATTCCATGTGTGTGTGTGTGGGGGGGGGAGAGAGAGAGAGACAGAGAGAGAGAGAGAGAAAGAGAGAAGAGTCTCTGTGTGTATTCCCAAGTGTATGCATATCAAGGCAGGGGTGGAAACGTTTTTAACATCCTACTGTTGTCACATTTGAGCCAGAAGTGATTTCCTAAAGTGACTGCCTATGGTGAATCAATTGAATGCTGTCTCACGCATGCAGGAAACCAATAGACCTGGTGTTTCTTTTAAGTTACCAAAGCTCATTTCCTCTCTGCCTTGGCTGAGTTGGACAACAGTCCAATATTGTTGATTAAGAGCTTATCAACTGGGCTCGGTGGCTCAGCCTGTAATCCCGCGCCTTAGGGAGGCTGAGGTGAGTGGATTGCCTGAGCCCGCGGGTTCGAGACCCGCCTGGGCAGGCGAGACCTCATCTCTACAATAAATCAAGAAAAATTTAGCCGGGCGTGATAGTGCACGCCTGTAATTCCGGCTACATGGAAGGCTGAGGCGGAAGGATCGCCGGAGCCCCAGCAGGTCGAGGCTGTGGTGGCCGGGAGTGGTCACTGCACTCCAGTCGGCGACAGAGTGAGGCTCCAGTTCAAAAAAAAAAAAAGCTTATCGTGACCAACAAAATTGGAGGCTGCGGTTGCAAGTATATTCCCTGCCATGGGATAGAAAGCCAATTCAGGAGATACTCTTAGGCTTTACTGCTTTTAAACAAACAGATTCAAGATAGAATAAGCAAAGATTTTTACTCATTTTTATCTGAATGCATTTCTCAATAGTTACCATAATGACATGGGTTATTTCCCTTTTTCTTTTCCTTTTCTTTTTTTTGAGTCGGAGGCTCACTCTGTCGCCCAGGCTAGAGGGCAGTGGCACGCTCCCAGCCACCGCAGCCTCGACCTGCTGGGCTCCGGCGATCCTTCCGCCTCAGCCCTTCGAGTAGCCGGAATTACAGGCGCGCGCCAACACGCCGGGCTAATTTTTTTTTTTCTTTTTCTTTTTTTGAGTTGGAGTCTCACTCTGTCACCCAGACTGGAGTGCAGTGGCTGCTCCTGGCCACTGCAGCCTCGACCTGCTGGGCTCCGGCGATCCTTCCGCCCCAGCCTTCCAAGTAGCTGGAACTACAGGCGGGCGCTACCACGCCTAGCTCATTTTGATTTTAATGTAGGGATGAGGTCTCGCCAAGTTGCCCAGGCGGATCTCGAACCCGCGGGCTCAGGCAATACACTCACCTCAGCCTCCCAAAGCGCAGGATTTCAGGCTGAGCCACCGAGCCCAGCTTTTTTTTTAATTGTAGAGACGAGGTCTTGCCAAGTTGCCCAGGCTGGTCTCGAATCCGCGGACTCAGGCAATCCCCTCGCCTCCGCCTTCCAAAGTGCTGGGATTATAGGCGTGAGCCACCGCGCCGGGTTATGGGTTATTTTTCTAAAGAGAGTATTATTTTGTTGGTTTTTAATCCAAGCACTAGTTTCCTCAATATTTTAAAACACGAAATCACCAGATACAAAAAGAAATTATGTCTCTTATTGACACTTCTTGTCCGTAGTGTAGATATGAAAGTTTATTTTGAGTGGAAGATTTGACGTCTTCCTCTTTCCCAAACTTGATTATGGCTTCCTTTGGCTTTTTCTTCGTTTTCTGTTTTAAGGATTTAAAAAACCATAATCGATTTACAGCGAATCTTTTTTGCCTCTTCCATTAGCTAGGTTAATTCTAGACCAACAGTAAATATACAATTCTCACCAAAAAAATAGGCGAAGACAAAAACTTTCTCACCATTCAGCTTCAGGGGTCGTCACAGTAGAACGAAGTGCGTGAAAAAGTTTTCACTACACCGAAGGAAGTTTAAACACAGTTGGAAATCCACAAGAGGGAGATGCTTGTGATACCGCCAGCAAAGAACCGCGAGGGACCCGAGAGGAGCCTTAGGAGCCGCGAGATCGTCCGCCGGAACGAGGACGGGAGGGAGCAGGAGTCTCTTGCGGTGAGGCTGGTGGCGGAGTACAATTGAAGGGAAAAGCAGGATGGGCTCCGTGCCTCTGGCTGCGAAGCGTGTACTCAGTCTAAGACCGTGACCAGAAGGTAAGAGGACGTTGCCAAGAGGGAGCATAACGCTCCCAAGCTGCCTCCGGGTAGTCTCGGAAGAAATGGGGGTGGGTGTCTTTGAAGGTACTTCCGCTTAGCAACCCCAAGCGGTTGCTAGGGAGGGGGGCTGCCGCGGAGGTAACCCGGAAGTGGTTGTGTCCTTTTCTCCCTGCATGCTCGAGGTTGGTTCTATCAGGAGCGCCAGAGTGCTCTGCGGCCCCAGGCCGAGGGCGGGGCCGCACTAGTGCTTCCGGGTTGGCCCCTGCCCTCCGCCCCCCCGCCTTCTCTCCTCCCTCCCGCTCCTGGGAAAGAGAGAAGCTGCCGCTGCGGGTGGGTAAGAAAACACTTGGCGCCTCAGGGAGGGGACCGCGCCTGCCTCATTTGAGTCCGGAGCGCGCCTGGACCAGGTACCTGTTCCGGCTTCGACGGGGTCCGGGAGGCTGGAGGTTGCGGGGTTGTGTGTGTGTCTGAAGGGACTGGTGGGGGCCCCTCCCTGGGTCCGGGCGGGGGACGCCGGGATCCCGCGTAGGGCGCGGGCTGGCAGTGAGATGAGAGGCAAATTGTAGTCTGGGAGGGTTGCGGGGGCGGGATGGAGGATCGGGACAACGCGGGCGGAGAGTTTCTGGCGGCTGGGTAGAGGCAGGCGGACGAGGTGCCTCTTCCGAGGCTGCAGACTTCCCGGTGTGGAGCCGGAGTTTGCCACCTGGAGGGCTCGCTGTGAAAGGGGAAGCATCCTCCCGGCGCCAGAGGAGGGCATGGGTCTCGGCGGGCTAGCACGACGATCTCGCGCTGGCCTTGCCGGTGTTCTCGGCCAACTCCGCTCGGACTGAGCGGGGCGCCCAGCGTTCCGGGAGCTGTCGATTCGGCTGGGCACCGCGGGAGCCGCCCTTGGCAGGGCTAGGGCAGGAGGGTGGGTAACGAGACCTCCCCCCGCCCAACTTCCGTGCGCTTCCCCCACTTCTTCCTTTCCTGCTCCTCTCCCCACGTCCTATGGAGCAGGGTTCCCCAAGTGGGCAGGCGTCGCAGCGTAAAAGAGAGTGGCATTGGGTTTCTTTCCTCTGAATGATACTTCAGATGTTTGGAAAGTACCTGATTGGCATATTCAGCCAAGTCTCCCAGCCCGATTTTAAATCTGGTATGGACTGTATCAGAAAAGCGCAAATCCGAAGAGCACCTAACTGCAGGCTAGCCAGGCGTGACCTTTGTAGTAGATGTACGTGTTTATTTAAAAAAAAAAAAAAAAAGGACTAGAGAGGCCGTATAGATAGAGGTCTAGGAGAGACATGTTGAGGCAAGCCTTTTCCAACCTTTCTCACCTGCCAGTAAACCTGCCCTAGTTTAAGTGAAGTAGGAAGATTCCCTTCATTTATGTTTCAATTAGTGAGTGAAGTGTAATTACTGTGTAGTGATGGATGTCTCAGAATAGATAAGTGAATGTTCAGAGAGACAAGACTGGTGTTGAGCCCGTTTCTTAATCTTTTAAGGAGATAATTGTGGTCAAAGTGGAAGTATTGGCTTGAGGCAGATAAATCTGGGATTGAACCCAGACTATGCCAACTGCTATTTGTTGACCTTGGGCAAGTCATGAAACCTACCAGAGCTTCAGTTTCTTCATAAGTAAAACGAGTTAAAATTCTTATCTGTATTAAAAGGGGGGGAGTAATGTATTTAAATAACAGCCCATTTTAACGGAAGCACCTTTGAATTGCAAGATGAATTGTTTTCATTAATCCTAAACAGTCAAGGTAGCCTCATTTTGTGAAACAAGGTTTGAGATGGGAAGGGAACTAGATGATAATATTGCAACACATATGTATGCAGCAAGATTTTAACTGGCTTCTAGAAACAGCATAAGTAACATGAAATTAAGTTATCGGTAGTTATAAAGTAGAATATCTGCTTTTATTGAAATAGCAAAAATATATTTCATAGGTTTTTCTCAGATACTGGTGTATACATTATGAGTTAATATGAAATAATTTTTTTTTTTTGAGTTGGAGTCTTACTTTGTTGCCCAGACTGGAGTGCAGTGGCACGCTCCTGGCCACTGCAGCCTCAACCTGCTGGGCTCTGGCGATCCTTCCGCCTCAGCTTTCCAAGTAACAGGAACTACAGGCTTGCGCTACCATGCCCGGCTCATTTTTTTGATTTATTGTAGAGACGAGGTCTCACCAAGTTGCCTGGGTGAGTCTCAAACCCACGGGCTCAGGCAATCCACTCGCCTCCACCTCCCAAAGTGCTGGGATTACAGGCTGAGCCACCGATCCTGGCCATGAAATATATTTAGAAAGTAATGTATGTAAATCTTAATTTACCACCACATATCTCTTTAAAGATAATTTATTTAAAAAAATTTTTTTTGTGTGTGTTGGAGTCTCACTCTGTTGCCCAAACTGGAGTGCAGTGGCTGCGTCCGGCCACCGCAGCCTCGACCTGCTGGGCTCCGGCGATCCTTCCGCCTCAGCCTTCCGAGTAGCTGGAATTACCGGCATGCGCTACCACGCCTGGCTGATTTTTTGATTTATATTGGAGATGAGGTCTCACTGCCCAGGCGGATCTCGAACCCGCGGGCTCAGACAATCCACTCACCTCAGCCTCCCAAAGGCGCAGGATTACAGGCTGAGCCATCGAGCCCAGCTCAAATTTTTTTAATTTTTGAGTCAGAGTCTTACTCTGTCTTCCAGGCTAGAGTGCGGTGGCACACTGAAGCCCGCTGCAGCCTCTGCCTACTGGTCTCAGGCAATCCTGCCTCAGTCTTCCAAGTAGCTGGAACCACAGGCACGCACTACCACACTTGGCTTATTTTTTGATTTGTTCTAGAGACAAGGTCTCACCAAGTTGCCCCAGGCTGGTCTCAAACCCCTGCGCTCAGGCAGTCCTCTAGCCTCAGCCTCCCAAAGTCTTGGAATTGCAAATGTGCCTCACTGCGCCTGGCCTTAAAGAGAATTTAAATTGGGGTGTAGAATAGAAAGTAGTTGTAAACTTAAGATTAAAATCAACATTAGTAGCATCATTTATCTTAATTAGATTGATTGTTAGCGAAATAGAATTCTTGTATATAATATTCTGTAAACAAATGAAAATGAAATACCTTTCTGCCTTAAAACATTCATCAGAATATGGAAATAAATCCAATAAACATGAAGTCTTTACATTCATTTGTTTTGTGGATTTCAAATAATATAGTTACATGTAGCCTATTACATGTCAGATTTTCAGCTAACATAATTTGCTTTTTGAGGCAAATTGTAGTTAATTTTATTTTATTTATTTTTTGAGTCAGAGTCTTACTCTGTCACCCAGGCTGGAGTGCAGCGGCATGCTCATGTCCACTGTAGCCTCTGCCTGCTGGACTCAGGTGATTCTTCCATTTGAGCCCTCCCAGTAGTTGGAACTGCAGGTGCTCACCACTGCACCCAGCTGTTTTTGCTTGTTTGTTTGTTTGTTTTTTATTGTAGAGATGAGGTCTCACCAAGTTGTCCAGGCTGGTCTCAAACCCTCTTATCTCTGCCTCCCAAAGTGCTGAGATTATAGGTATGAACCACCTTGCCTGGTCAGTAATTTAAAAGTTTTAAATGTACTTTATACTCATCGAACAAAAATCAAGTAACCTGCTGTAATAATAGACTTTTTGCCTGAAAACAAAGTTTGTGATTTTATGACTTTTTAGAGAGGTGTATAGGTTTTGTGTAAATTTGAGAGAAATTGAGACCAGCCTGGGCAACATAGCGAGACCCTCATCTCCATAAAAAAAAAAAAAAAATTAAATTAGCTGTGTGTAGTGATGAATACCTGTAGTCACAGCTGTTGGAAGACTGAGGTGGGAAGATCACTTGAGCAGAAGAGTTCCAGGTTACAGTGAACTATGATCATGCCACCGCACTCCACCCTGGGATAGAGGGAAACTCTATCTCTTTAAAAAAAAAAAACAGGCTGGGCTCCATGGCTCATGCCTATAATCCCAGCACTTTGGGAGGCTAAGGTGAGAGGATTGTCTGAGTCCAGGGGTTTGAGACCAGCCTGGGCAACTTAGCAAGACCTCATCTCTACAATAAATCAAAAAATTACCCAGGCATGGTGGCACGTGCCTGTAGTTCCAACTACTTGGAAGGCTGAGGCAGGAGGATAACTTGAGCCCAGCAGGTTGAGAGTGCGGCAGCCGTGAGCGTGCCATTGCATTCCAGTCTGGGTGACAGAGTGAGACTCCAGCTGAAAACAAAACAAAAAAAACTTTTCTGAGAGTATAAAGTTTTTATATATCTAAGCTTTTTGCTGTGCTTTCTTGTATCGTTATTTTTCATCATTATTTTAAATCTTTTTTTTTTTTTTTTTTTTTTTTGAGCAAGAATCTCACTCTGTTGCCCAGGTTGGTGTGCAGTGGCATGCTCATGGCCACCACAGCCTCAACTGAGCCCTTGTTGGGCTCAGGTGATCCTTCTGCCTCAGCCTTCCAAGTAGCTGGAACCACAAGTGCTCACCACCATGCCTGGCTAATTTTTTGATTTATTGTAGAGATGAGATCTTGCCAAGTTGCCCAGGCTGGTCTCGAACCCCTGAGCACAGGCAATCCTCTCACCCTCTACTTCTCAAAGCATGAGCCACCGTGCCCAGCATCTTTCACATCTTAATGTTGAGATCATGTTATATTGCTCTCATAAAGCTATCAGAAGCTCCCATTTTCCCCTGTCTTCTCATAAAACTTTAATAATTCATTAATATTGATATAAGAGATAGGATACTGGCTGCTGGAGTAAAAAGTTCTATCTAAATTGTGTACAGCAAATAGAGGCTGTTAGAGATTTCTTGATGACCTCTTTTACTCAAAGTCTGTGGCCATTCCAAGGATCTTTGCAGTTGTCAGTTATGGAATTTGCTTGTCAGGAAATCTAAAAATGACTAAACCCTCCATTAATATCTATCTCTTGGGTGACCTCAGAAAGTTTTTTTTTTTTTTCTGAGTTGGAATCTCATTCTGTCGCCTAGGTTGGAGTGTAGCGGCACGCTCATGGCCACCACAGACTTGACCTGCTGGGCTCAGGTGTACCTTACTCCTTGACATTTCAAGTAGCTGGAACTACAGGCACGTGCCACCACACCCAGCTAATTTTTTGATTTACTGTAGAGATGAGGTGTTGCTAAGTTGCCCAGGCTGGTCTCAAAGCAATGGGCTCAGGCAGTCCTCTCACCTCAGCCTCTGAAAGTGTTGGGATTACAGATGTGAGCCACCACGCCTGACCCAGGCCTCAGAAAGTTTTAGGAAAGATTGGGAAGGTTTATGTACCATACATAATGAACAAAGTATGATTAATTTTATTGGTGCTGTCAAGTCAGGAGTGAAAGAGTTACTGTGGAAATGTTAAAAAAAAGGTCCAGGCAGTGCATTCTTATTACTCAAGCCAAGTGAGTATTTTTCCAGAGCTTGTTTTTATTTTAAAGTGTTTTTTTAAAATTATTAAAACATATTTCTTTTATAGAGATATGATTTAGTCTCAAATAAGGATAAATAAACATATCAAGAAAAAAGGCTGATGTCATAAGCAGTTTTTAATATACCAATCTTGATAGAAATTGCTTTAGTGGCTTTAGATAAGTTGAAGTAGATTTTCCTGAAAGAACTTTTGAGTTTGTAGAATGATAGTTTTTCTCTTTTTTAACGTCTAACTTGTCTCCACAAATTTCTACCTAATACATTAAGAAGCTTTGAGAAGCTGAGTGTTTAAAAAGAATGAATTTTCTTCAGGTTTACCATTTTAAGTTTTGGAAGTTACTTATTTTGAGGGCTAAATTGGAATTTGACATTATTGGGATTGTGTTCAAGATGGATTCGGGGAAAAAAAAACTATAAGCCATCTGTTTCAGATTCTTTCCCCACCCCTTTCATATTTTATGGCTTTGAGTTCATCAGATTATTTTTGAAAAATAAAAATCCTCAGTAGATTTAGGTTATATAATATCAGCTCTATCAATAAACATGTAAGTAAAGATCTTGCATGTGTGTGTGTATGTGTGTATATATATATATATATATATATATTTTTTTTTTTTTTTTTTGAGTTGGAGTCTCACTCTGTCGCCCAGACTGGAGTGCAGTGGCATGTTCCTGGCCACCACAGCCTTGCCCTGCTGGGCACCGGCGCTCCTTCCACCTTAGCCTTACAAGTAGCCAGAACTACAGGTGTGCGCTACCACGTCCAGCTAATTTTTGATTTATTGTAGAAATGAGTCCCGCTAAGTTGCCCAGGCCAGTCTCGAACCTGCGGGCTTAGGCAATCCACTTGCCTTGGCCTCCCAAAGTGCTGGGATTACAGGCTGAGCCACTGAGCCTGGCCATTTGCATTTTTATATTGAGTTATGTAGGATGATGTTGTTTAAAGGTAATAAGTTATTTCAAACTCTGAATGTTAGGTAACTCTTCGTGCATCTTTAATTGTCACCATTTACTTGCTAAACCATTTTTGTCTGTAATGTTTAACACAGTCCGCTTGCTAGTGGAAGTTGCTTTTAAAATGGATAAAAAAGATACATTAGATTAAGTTTTATTCACTTGATGTCTTTTTTTTTTTTTGAGTCAGAGTCTCACTCTGTCGCCCAGACTGGAGTGCAGTGGCCGCTCCCGGCCACCACGGCCTCGACCTGCTGGGCTCCAGCGATCCTTCCGCCTTAGTCTTCCGAGTAGCCGGAATTACAGGCATGCGCTACCATGCCCGGCTGATTTTTTTATTTATTGTAGAGATGTGGTCTCACTGCCCAGGCGGGTCTCGAACCCGCGGGCTCAGGCAATCCACTCACCTCAGCCTCCCAAAGGCGCGGGATTACAGGCTGAGCCACCGAGCCCGGCTAGTGTCTTTTTTTTATTTTTTGAGTCCGAGTCTCACTCCGTCACCCAGGCTATAGTACAGTAGCACTCTGATGGCCATCCCAGCATTGATCCACTGAGCTCAAGTGATCCTTTTGCCTCAGGTAGCTGAAACTACAGGAACGTGCTACAATGCCCAGCTAATTTTTTGATATTTTTTTTTTACTGTAGAGAAGAGGTCTCACCAAGTTGCTCAGGCTGGTCTCAAACCCGTGGGCTCAGGCAGCCCTCTCACCTCGACCTCCTAAAGTGCTAGGATTACAGGCTTGAGCCACTGCACCTGGCCCACTTGATGTCTTAAAACAAAACCAGAGGTGAAACTTCTCTTGAGGATCTTAAATTTAGTGATGAGCCCACTTAAATGTAGTGGATATTGCCTTACCTCTATTCTTATTGCTTAGTTTTTATCTAAATGTATGCACTTATTTGGCAGTTTTCATTTTGGATCTTTCATTTTTTTTCATTTTTATTTTTTGGAGTGGAATCTTGAACACATGGCCTCAAATGATGCTTATGCCTCAGCCTTCTGAATAACTGGGATTACAGGTCCTAGCCACCATGCCTGGGTCATTTTAGATCTTAATAAATCCTGAGGACAGACTTTTGGGTTTACTGAACTGTAGAGGATCATAGTTGCTGAGATTATAGTCTTAGCAGGCCAGAAAGACCCAGGCATCTTTGAGAAACTGTAAAGAAGCGTTACTATGGTATCCAAGAAATGGTCTAGTGAGAGTGAGCCATCTGTATAGAGGAGAGCCATGCTCTGTCTGCAGCCATGCTTTGTTCTGTTAAGGTAGAAAGACAAATGGACTGCCCATACACTACTGTAGTCTGTCCCTCACCTAGAAACTGTAAGTGGGCAGTGTAGTTATAGTGGGGGCTGGGGGGCCAGAGATGGGAATTGTTCTTTAATAATCTCTCATCCATCACAATGAAGGTATGGATATGCTGGGAAAAGGGATATTCTCCTGGATTTTGCCTTGGCCAGAGAAACTTGGTAGACAGATAGGAATTGCCCATGCCACTAAAGAATAGTAAGCCTACGTGCTAAGTAAGCTTGTCAAAGTGCTACACTTAGCACTCCATTAAAATATCACAGAAATTTTCCAGGGAACAATAACATTACACCTATGTTGATTTCTGTTGCTTATACATGTTAACTCCTTAGAAAAGGGGTCACTGAGAACTTTTTGGGCCTCTGAATAAAAGTATCATACACTTAAATCTCTTGTGGTCGGTTTGTTTTTTGTTTGAGTTGGAGTCGTACTCTGTCGCTCAGACTGGAGTGCAGTGGTCGCTCCCGGCCACCGCAGCCTCGACCTGCTGGGCTCCGGCGATCTTTCTGCTTCACCCTTCCAAGCAGCTGGAACTGTAGGCACACGCCACCACGCCAGGCTGATTTTTTGATTTATTGTAGAGATGAGGACTCGCTTGCCCAGGCGGGTCTTGAACCCGCAGGCTCAGGCATTCCACTCACCTCAGCCTCCCAAAGGCGCGGGATTACAGGCTGAGCCACTGAGCCCGGCTTGTGGTCGGTTTTAAAATACATTTTAATTTCTCTATTGGCTATAACAAATGATGTGAAAATGTTTTGGAGCTGGGCTCGGTGGCTCAGCCTGTAATCCCGCACCTTTGGGAGGCTGAGGTGAGTGGATTGCCTGAGCCCGCGGGGTTCGAGACCCGCCTGGGCAGCGAGACCTCATCTCTACAATAAGTCAAAAAATCAGCCGGGCGTGGTAGCGCACGCCTGTAGTTCCAGCTACTTGGAAGGCTGAGGCAGAAGGATCGCCGGAGCCCAGCAGGTCGAGGCTGCGGTGGCCGGGAGTGGCCACTACATTCCAGTCTGGGCGACAGAGTGAGACTCCAACTCAAAAAAAAAAGAAAAAAGAAAATGTTTTGGAAGTGGTTTTTTTGTTGTAGGGTTTACATGTTTTTGATAATCACCTGATCTTATATTAGCTTCTTTAGGATAAATTGCCAGCCAGAACTGTGGTCAAGTTGCTTCTCAGCTAGAGTTTGTTTCCATTTCCTAGAGGTCACTGTCTGATGTAGGTGCCAGTGAGCAGAAATGTGACCGATTCCAGGAAAAAGGCAAGGGGATTAAAATCTCTTAATTTTTTTAGCCGGTCGTGGTGGCATGCACCTGTAGTTCCCGCTACTTGGAAGGCTGAATGATCTCCTGAGCTCAGCAGGTTGAGTCTGCGATGGCCGTGAGCGTGCCACTGCACTCCAACCTGGGCGAGAATGAGACTCCAATTCAAAAAAAAAAAAAAATCTCTTAATTTTCATTTTGTTTTGCTAGATTATTCGTAGTCTACAGTGACAGTATCTGCTCTTTGAAATTGTGTATGCCCTCTTGTATGTGTTTATTAAAATTTTAATTTAGAATAGTTTTTGATTTACAGAATAATTGAACAGATAGTATGTGGTATTTCCCATATTATCTCTGCTTTCCTGTTTTTATTTTTTTTTTTTTTTTGAGTTGGAGTCTCACTCTGTCGCCCAGACTGGAGTGCAGTGGTCGCTCCCGGCCACCGCGGCCTCGACCTGCTGGGCTCTGGCAATCCTTCCCCCTCAGCCTTCCGAGTAGCCAGAATTACAGGCGCGCACTACCATGCCCGGCTAATTTTTTGATTTATTGTAAAGATGAGATCTCTCCTGCCCAGGCGGGTCTCAAACCCACAGGCTCAGGCACTTCACTCACCTCAACCTCCCAAAGGCACGGGATTACAGGCTGAGCCACCGAGCCCGGCTTTCCTGTTTTTAACTACATTAGTGTGGTACATTTGTTATAATTAATGCATCAATATTGATACATTATTATTAACTATAACACACAGCTATAGGTCACTCTTTGTGTTGCACATTCTCTGGATTTTGACAAATGCATAATGACATTTATCCACTATTACAGTGTCATACAGTATAATTACACCAGTTTAAAAAACTGACTGCTTTATCTGTTCATCCCTCCTTTACTTCTTGGACTTGTAACGACTGACCTTTTTACTAACTCTATAGTTTTGCTTTTTCCAAATGTCATATAGTTGGAATCACATAATCTACAGCTTTTTTCCCCAAGTATCACAGTGTTTATTGATAGATACAAGTATATAAAATCAGGGCATGAACCTAACTTGAAAAATTAAGACTTAATTTCAATACTATAATAGGAGGGACCAATTCAGATTCTCACCATTTGTTTCACACCCACAAAAACCACTTCAGTGGCATTAATGATCTCTCAAAATTGATCATTTTTTTTTTTTGAGTTGGAGTCTCACTCTGTCACCCAGACTGGAGTGCAGTGGCATGCTCCTGGCCACTGCAGCCTTGACCTGCTGGGCTCCAGCGATCCTTCCGCCTCAGTCTTCCAAGTAGCTGGAACTACAAGCATGTGCCACCACGCCTAGCTAATTATTTTGATTTACTATAGAAAAGAGGTCTCGCCAAGTTGCCCAGGCTGGTCTTGAACCCCCGGGATCAGGCAGTCCTCTTGCCTCTGCTTCCCAAAATGTTGGGGTTATGGGCGGAAGCCACCATGTCTGACTTAATTTTTCTTTTTTGTAAGATGAGGTCTCACCACGTTTCCCAGGCTGTCCTTGGAACTTCTGGGCTCAAACGATCCTCCCATCTTAGCCTTGTGAGTAGCTGAGACTACAGCATGTGCCACTATGCCTAACTGGTACTTCTAATTAATGTTCCATTGTCTGATGTAACAGTTTATCCGTTTACCTACTGAAAGACGTCATGGTTGCCTCCCAAGTTCTGGCAATTATGAATAAAGCTGCTGTAGAAATCTGTGTGTAGGTTTTTGTGTGGACAGTTTTCAACTCCTTTGGGTAACTACAGGGAGTGTGATTGCTAAATCATACGGTAAGAATATGTTTAGTTTTGTTAAAAAAAAAAAAGCCAAATTGTCCTCCAAGGTGGCTGTACCATTTTGCATTCCCACCAGCAATGAATTAGAGTTCCTGTTTTTCCACATTTTCACCAACATTTGGTATTGTCATTCTTTGTGTGCTTTAACCATATAAGTATGTAATGAGTAGTATCTGACTGTAGCATATGATGTTGGGCATCTTTTGCCATGTTTATTTGCCTTGAATATATCTTCTTTGATGAAGTGTCCAGGTCTTTTGCCCATTTTTAAATTGGCTTATTTTCTTATTGTTGAGTTTTATGCGGGCATTGTATATTTTGGATATAAATCCTTTATCAAATATGTTTTTTAGAAATATGTTTTTCCAGTCTATGGCTTGTCTTTTTATTAACAGTGTCTTTCATAGTGCAAAAGGTTTTAATTTTAATAAAGTCTAATTTACCAATCTTTTTTTTTTTGGAATGGGAGTCTCACTCTGTCGCACTGGCTGGAGTGCAGTGGCACACTCATGGCCACCGCATCCTCGACTTACTAAGCTGAGGCGATCCTTCCTCCTCAGCCTTTCAAAAAGATGGAACTGCAGGCACGTGCCACCATGCCCAGCCAGTTTTTAGATTTATTGTAGAGATGAGGTCTTGCCAAGTTGTCCAGGCTGATCTTGAACCTGTGGGCTCAAGGCAGTCCTCTCACCTCGGCCTTCCAAAGTGCTGGGATTATAGGTGTGAGCCATCAAGTCTAGCCACCAACCTTTTTTGTTTTTGTTTTTTTGAGTTGGAGTCTCACTCTGTCGCCCAGACTGGAGTGCAGTGGCTGCTCCTGGCCACCGCAGCCTCGACCTGCTGTGCTCCAGCGATCCTTCCACCTCAGCCTTCCGAGTAGCCTGAATTACAGGCGCGTGCTACCCCGCCCGGCTATTTTTTTGATTTTATTGTAGAGATGAGGTCTCGCCTGCCCAGGCGGGTTTCGAACCTGTGGGCTCAGGCAATCCACTCACCTCAGCCTCCCAAATGTGCGGGATTACAGGCTGAGCCACCGAGCCCAGCTTTTTTTTTTTTTTTTTTGAGTTGGAGTCTCACTCTGTTGCCCAGACTGGAGTGTGGTGGCCGCTCCCGGCCACCGCAGCCTCGACCTGCTGGGCTCTGGCGATCCTTCCGCCTCAGCCTTCCAAGTAGCTGGAACTGTAGGTGTGTGCTACCACGCCCGGCTAATTTTTTATTTATTGTAGAGATGAGGTCTCGCCAAGTTGCCCAGGCAGGTCTCAAACCTGTGGGCTCAGGCAGTCCACTCACCTCAGCCTCCGAAAGGCGTGGGATTACAGGCTGAGCCACCGAGCCCGGCTCGCCACCAGCTTTTTATTTTATTTTACTTTTAATATCTAGAGTACTCTTTACCTTATCATATCATATTCATTTTTAAATATATTATCTGTCTCCCCCCCACTAGAATGTAAGCTCCATAGGACAGACATTGTGTTTCTTTTTAAATTTCTTTTTTTTTTTTTTATGTATTTATTTTTTTGAGTTGGAGTCTCACTCTGTCACCCAGACTGGAGTGCAGTGGCCACTCCCGGCCATTGCAGCCTCGACCTGCTGGGCTCCAGCAATCCTTCCTCCTTAGCCTTCCGAGTAGCCGGAATTACAGGCATGCGCTACCACGCCCGGCTGATTTTTTGATTTATTGTAGAGATGAGGTCTTGCTGCCCAGGCGGGTCTCAAACCTGTGGACTCAGGCAGTCCTCTCACCTCAGCCTCCTAAAGTGCTGGGCTTATGGAGGCGTGAGCCACTGTTCCCAGCCTTTATTTTATCTTGTCTTGTTTTGTTTCAGTTGGAGTTTCACTCTGTCACCCAGGCTAGAGTGCAGTGGCACGCTCTCAGCCACTGCGGTCTTGACCTGCTGGGCAGAGGCGATCCTTTTGCCTCGGCCTTCCAAATAGCTAGAACTACAGGTGCATGCCACCATGCCCGACTAATTTTTTGATTTATCGTAGAGACAGGATTTCACCAAGTTGTTCAGGCCGGTCTTGAAGCCCTGGGCTCAGGCAGTCTTCTCGCCTTGGCCTCCCAGAGTGCCCAGGTTGGTCTCGAATCCATGGTCTCAGGTAATCCTCTCATCTTGGTCTCCCAAAGTCCTGGTATTATAGACATAAGAATAAGGGATTTTTGAAAAGAAAGTAAAATGGGTCTGACATGGTGATTCAAACCTGTAATTCTAGTGCTTTGGGAGGCTAAGGTGGGAGAATTACTTGAACCTAGGTATTCCAGGCCAGCATGGACAACATAAGACCCTGTCTATATACACACACAGGCACACCCAGGTGTGTGCTTGTGCGTGCACGTGTGTGTGCTCGTGCGCGCGCGCACACACACACACACACACACACACACACACACACACGAGACTAAAATGAGTGAATTAATTTGTGAGAGAGTTTTAAAAATTGTTTGTAAAAAACATTTTTTTAAAGAAACATAGCCGGACATGGTGACTCAAGCTTATAATTTCAGCACTTTGGGAGGCCAAGGTCAGGGGAGTGCCTGAGCCCATGGGTTTGAGAACAGCCTGGGCAACTTGGCGAGACCTCATCTCTACAATAAATCAAAAAATTAGCCTGGCGAAGTATTCCTTGCCTGTGGTTTTGGCTACTTGGAAGGCTGAGGTAGAAAGATCGCCTGAGCCCAGCAGGTCCACACTGGGGTTGCTAAGAGCGTGCTACTGTACTGTAGTCTGGACGACGGAGTGAGACTCCAACTCAGAAAAAAAAAATCATTCTGTTGCCCAGACTGGAGTACAGTGGTATGATCCTAGCTCACTGTAACCTCAAACTCTGTTTTAAGTAATATTCTCACCTCAGCTTTCAAGTAGTTGCGACTACAGACATGTGTCACCACACCTTTCTAAATTTTAAGCGTGTGTGTGTGTGTAGAGACAGGGTCTCCCAGTGTTGCCTAGGCTGGTGTTGAATTTCTGGCCTCGGCCTCAAACAGCCCTCCCACCTCAGCCTTCAAAAGTGCTGGGATTATGGGTGTGAGCCACCACCCCTGGCAGTGGGAGTGGTTTTTATTTTATTTTTTTATTTTTTTATTTTTTTTGAGTTGGAGTCTCACTCTGTCGCCCAGACTGGAATGCAGTGGCCGCTCCCGGCCACCGCAGCCTCGACCTGCTGGGCTCCAGTGATCCTTCCGCCTCAGCCTTCCGAGTAGCAGGAATTACAGGCATGCGCTGCCATGCCCGGCTGATTTTTTTATTTATTGTAGAGATGAGGTCTCGCTGCCCAGGCGGGTCTTGAACCTGCAGGCTCAGGCAATCCACTCACCTCAGCCTCCCAAAGGCGCAGGATTACAGGCTGAGCCACCGAGCCCGGCTGGGAGTGGTTTTTAAATGAAGTTTTCCTAATACTCTTGGTTGTAATTAGAAGTATCGTTCAGAGTCTGGTTTTCCTTTTTAAAAAAGAGTGATACTAGGTCATTAGGTATTACTTGATATATGTTTCTTTGTTTATTATATGTATTTTAGAACATTAGGAAGTGTGAACTAAATGTGGTATAATGTGACAGTTGCAGGTGACAAAGGGGCTTGATAGGAGATCTAAATTCAGAATTTTGAGTTGTCCGTAAAGTAAAGATAGGAGCCTTGCTGGACGAGGTGACTCATACCTATAATCCCAGCACTTTGGGAGGCTGAGGTGAGAGTGTTGTCTGAACCCATGGGTTCGAGACCCAACTGGGCAACTTGGCAATACCTCATCTGTACAATAAAACAAAAATTAGTCGGGCTTGATGGTGCATGCCTGTGGTTCCATCTACTTGGAATGCTGAGGCAGAAGGATTGCCTGAGCCCAGGAGGTCGAAGCTGTGGTGGCTGTGAGCGTGCCACTGCACTCTAGTCTGGGCAACAGAGTGAGATTTCAACCCCAAAAAAACCCCAAAAAAGATACAAGTCTTTGTCACTATGTCTTTTTTTACTTTTTTTAGTCGGAGTCTTACTCTTACCAGGCTGGAGTGCAGTGGCATGTTCACAACCGCTGTAGCCTCGACCTGCTGGGCTCAGGGGAACCTTCCACCTCAGCCTTCCGAGTAGTTGGAACTACAGGCATATGCTACTATACTCGGCTAACTTTTGGATTAATTGTGGAGACGAGGTCTCAAACCCCTGGACTCAGGCATTTCTTTCTTCTCAGCCTTCCAGAGTGCTGGGATTACAGGCTTGAACCACCCCTTCCGGCCCTATCACTCTGTCTTATGTTTGTGCAGGGTTTCAGGTCTACAGATCTTTTGTGTGTGTGTATGTGTTGGAGTCTCACTCTGTTGCCCAGGCTGGAGCGCAGTGGCACACTCATGGCCATCCCAGCGTCGACCTGCTGGGCTCCGGTGATTCTTCTGCCTCAGCCTTCCAAGTAGCCAGAACTACATGCGCACACTACCACGCCTGGCTAATTTTTTATTTATTGTAGAGATGAAGTCTTGCTAAGTTGCCCAGGGTAGTCTGGAACCCACGGGCTCAGGCAATCCACTCACCTCGGCCTCCCAAAGTGCTGGAATTACAGGCTGAGCCACCGAGCCTGGCCTACAGATTTTTTTTTTGTTTTTTGTTTGTTTTTGTTTTTTTTTTTGAGTTGGAGTCTCTGTCGCCCAGACTGGAGTGCAGTGGCCGCTCCCGGCCACCGCAGCCTCGACCTGCTGGGCTCCAGCGATCCTTCCGCCTCAGCCTTCCGAGTAGCTGGAACTACAGGCGCGCGCTACCACACCCGGCTCAAATTTTTTGATTTATTGTAGAGATGAGGTCTCGCCAAGTTGCCCAGGCGGGTCTCGAACCCGCGGGCTCAGGCAATCCACTCACCTCAGCCTCCCAAAGGCGCGGGATTACAGGCTGAGCCACCAAGCCCGGCTGGCCTACAGATTTTTTTGACTACTTTCTTCAGTGTTTGTTGCTTGCTGTTACCCTTGTTGAAGACTATCCAGAAGCCTGAGCTGGCAAAGACTGAGTAGAGAGCTACCATGGATACTGCTGTAGTTGCCTGATGATTTCCAATTCTAACTTGGACTGATAATCTTGATTCTAAAAGTAATAGAATGCTGTCCTGAGACATTCTTTCTTATGTAGCCCGAGTAGTAATAGTTAACTAGAATTCTCTTTCATTTGGCTTTCAAGATTTTGCTCTGTCACCCAGCTGGAGTGCAGTGGCTCAATTGTAGCTCAATCATCGCTCACTGTAGCCTTGAACACATGGGCTCGAGATATCCTCCCACATATTTGGGTCTACAAGTGCATTACCCAAAATTCCTGGGTAATTTTTAAAATTTTATTGTAGAGATGGGTTTCACTGTGTTGCCCAGGCTGGTCTTGAACTCTCAGCCTCAAGCAGTCCTCCCACCTCAGCCTCCCATAGTGTTAAGATTACAGGTGTCGGCCACTGTGTCAGCAACATTTGGCTTTACAACTATCTTGTCCTGTACTCCTAGGACACCTTCTGTTTTCCAAAACATCTTAACTTTAATTGGCATTATGATATCTAAATATTCTGGCCATCTAGGGTATAATGCAAGAATTGTTAAATAACTGTGTTTGGTGGGTTTTGTTTGCTTTTTCACCTAGTTAAATACTTAACAGAAGGAACTATCTGTTTGAAAGCGTTTAGATTCTCCAGAGATAGATGCTCTCCAAATCAATCAATATACAAGATCACATTGTCTTTAATGGGATCCATCTGGTTAATGCATGTATTTCTTGAGTTTCATAGGTGATGAAATCATGAAGCTAAAGGAAAACATGGAGATGGTCTAGTAAGACGTTTCATTTAACAACTGAGACTTAAGTGCAGAGAGGCTATGTCACTCTCAAGATTGCTCAAGATTGGTAGCTAATTGAGTCAGACTGGAACTCAGGCATCCTGGCTCCCAGTATTGTCTATTTATGACATAACTACACTAGTTCTTTCAGTTCAGTTAGAAATTATATTTTATAAGAAGTAAATTTTTTGGCCAAGCTCACACCTATAATCTCAGCACTTTGGGAGGCTGAGGTGAGAGAATTCCCTGAGCCCGGGGGTTCGAGACCAGCGTGGGCAACTTGGTGAGACCTCATCTCTATAGTAAATCAAAATTATTAGCTAGGCGTGGTGGTGCATGCCTGTAGTTCCAGCTACTTGGAAGACCAAGGCGGAGGGATCGCCTGAGCCCGGCCAGTCGAGGCTGCGTTGGCTGTGAGTGTGCCACTGCACTGCAGTCTGGGTGACAGAGTGAGACTTCAACTCAAAACAGAAGAAGAAGAAAAAAAAGATATAGTGACAAAGTCTCCTATCTTTTTTTCTTTCTTTCTTTCTTTTTTTTTTGAATTGGCAGCTTACTCTGTTGCCCAGGCTGGAGTGTAGTGGTACACTGCTCACGACCACCGTAGCCTTGACCTGCTGGAGTCAGGCCATCCTTCCGCCTCAGCCTCCCAAGTAGCTGGGACTGCAAGCACACACAATTACCTCCAGCTAATTTTTTGATTTATTGTAGAGACGAAGTCTTGCCAAGATGCCCAGTTGGTCTCAAACCCGTGGGCTCAGGCAGTCCTCTCACCTGGGCCTCCCGAAGTGCTGGGATTGTAGGTGTAGGCCACCGCACCCGGCCTAAGAAGTAAATTTTCCAGGAAATTTAAATGGACTATATTAACTACTACAGTGTTTCTTAGAATGTATTTGGTTGAGATCCTAGTTTATGTCTTAAGTGTTGAGTGAGTTGGTATGTATTTCTTTTAGGTATCAGGTGTCACTGGTTTTTTAGTTACTAGTAAATGTGTTACGTTTCGCATTCTAGAAATTGGCCAAATTAAAAATAATGGTGAAGTTATTATAGCCTATACTTTGCACCCATTTGGCTGCATTAAAATGAATCTTAATGTATTTTTTGCACAGTGGAGATAATATGTTAATATTTAATGTCCTAAAGCAACAGTGGAATTCTGCTTTTGTGTGGTGGTGTATTTATAAAACTAGAGTGGAGTATTATGTAAAAACTAAAAGTACAGATTAATTTAATATGCATCTGGTGAATTTGGGCCTTGAAGGATGTACATTTATTGAGAACAAATCATAGAACTATTGAGAGCTTCAGCATCTTTAAATCTGTGTGCTTTGATTCTTGTGACTGTTTTGAAGTAGTCTCTAATGGATTTAGAAAAGGCCATTTGCTCAAGAAAGCAACTGTGAAACCTCTTGCTATACTATTATTCATTTTATTTTCCACAGTACTTTTATATATTAGTATTTTTTCAATTTATTTGTCGGAGAAGGAAGGGGTTAAATGACTCACTATTTTAAAAGAGAATATAATTTGCTGAATTTTGTAGATTAGAAATATTTTTTGGGAGGCAGAGAGGTGAGAGGATTGTCTGAATCCAGAGGTTCGAGTCCAACTTAGGCTACTTGGAGAGACCTTGTCACTACAATAATTCAAAAAATTAGTTGGGCATGGTGGTGCGCTTCTGTGGTTCCAGCCACTTGGAGGGCTGAGACTGAATAGAAGGATCCCCTGAGCCCAGCAGGTCGAGTCTGCGGTGGCCATGAGTGTGCCACTGTACTCCTGCCTGGGCAACAGACTTCTCCGACTTCCCCAGAAAAAAAATATTTTAAGGCTTTGAATTCTAATTTGAATCCACAATTAATGAAGAAGTAATCCATTTCTTTTGTATATTCTTCACCATACTGGTGCTGTAGGAATATAGAATTTGAGGATATGGTCTATATCTTCACTAATCAAAATGGAAAAACAAAACTTATAATGAAAGATAGAGAATAACAATCAGCTATACAGTGAAGTGAAAACTTGATAATATAGTTTGTGCACATTTTAGGAATGTAGAGGGGAGAAAATCCGATGAGTATTCATAATTCTCATGGGAAGGAGATTAAAGTAGTGGATCTAAAATCTGATTGCTCATTGGAATCACTTTGGGAAACTTATCCCAGGATCAACTGAATCAGAAATCTCAAGGGTGGAGCATTCATGGTTTTTTTTTGGTTTTTTTTTGAGTTGGAGTCTCACTCTGTCACCCAGACTGGAGTGCAGTGGCCGCTCCCGGCCACTGCAGCCTCTACCTGCTGGCCTCTGGCGATCCTTCCACCTCAGCCTTCCAAGTAGCCAGAATTACAGGCATGCGCTACCATGCCCAGCTGATTTTTTGATTTATTGTAGAGATGAGGTCTCGCCAAGTTGCCCAGGTGAGTCTCAAACCCGCGGGCTCAGGCAATCTACTCACCTCAGCCTCCCAAAGGCGCGGGATTACAGGCTGAGCCACCGAGCCCGGCTTTGTTTTGTTTTTTTAGTGTCCATTTCCTGGTTATCAGACAGCCATAGTTTTTTTGTTTGTTTGTTTTGTTTTTGAGTTGGAGTCTCACTCTGTCGCCCAGGCTGGAGTGTAGTGGCACGCTCACAGGCACCCCGGCCGCGATCTGCTGGGCTCAGGTGATCCTTCTCTTTCAGCCTTCCAAGAAGCTGGAACTACAGGCATGCGCCACCATACCTGGCTAACTTTTTGATTTATTGTAGAGATGAGGGCTCGCCAAGTTGCCCAGGCTGGTTGTGAACCTGTGGGCTCAGGCAATCCTCTCACCCCGGCCTCCAAAATTGCTGGGATTATAGGCATGAGCCACCACACCTGACCTGACAGCCATAGTTTCTAAAAACTTTCCCAGGTGTTTGTAATGGGGAGGCAGTGTTAAGAGTCACAGGTTTAAAGGGTTGGTATGATTTGGAAAGGCAAGAACCTGTGTTAGGCCAGCAACGCTATACAGGGAGGGAGAACTGGGCACAGTCTGTGAAAAGTTAATTCAGTCAAAGCCATGTGTGTTAGGTAGAGAGGAGGAAGAAATTAGCCTAGGGAGCAGAATGGTGTCACTTTATTTATTTATTTTTGAGTTTGGGTGGGGGTGGGGTCTCATTCTGTAGCCCGGGCTGGAGTGCAGTGACATGGTCAACAGCTCACCATGGCCCCGACCTCTTGAGCTCAGGTGATCTTTACGCCTTAGCCTCCTACGTGACTGGGCTACAGGTGTACACTACCAAGACTGGCTAAATTTTTTAATTTCTGTGTTTTTTTTTTTTTTTGAGTCGGAGTCTCACTCTATCGCACAGACTGGAATGCAGTGGCCGATTCCAGCCACTGCAGCCTCAACCTACTGGGCTCCGGCGATCTTTCCACCTCAGCCTTCCAAGTAGCTGGAGCTACAGGCGCGCTACCACGCCTGGCTAATTTTATTTTTATTTTTATTGTAGAGATGAGGTCTCACTAAGTTGCCCAGGCGGGTCTTGAACCCGCGGGCTCAGGCAATCCACTCACCTCAGCCTCCCAAGGCGTGGGATTACAGGCTGAGCCACCTAGCCGGCTTTAAATTTCTTGTAGAGATGCAGTCTTGCTATGATGCCTGCAATGGTCTCAAACTCCTGAGCTCAAGCAGTCCTCCCACCTCAGCCTCCTACAGTGCTGGGATTACAGGCATGAACCACCACACCTGATCTGGAATGGTGTCATATTTTAGAGCAGTCCTTTTCAAGCTGTGGTTTTTGGACTGGCAGCGGCAGCAGCACCTGGAAATGTACTACAAATGCAAATTCTAAGGTCCTGGTCCTTGCCTCCTTAATTGGAAACTCTGGAGTTGGGATCCAGCAGTCTGTGTTTCAACAAGCACATCAGATGATTCCGGTGTACGTGAAAGTCTGAAAACCAGGTAGAGGAAATTAGATTTGATGTGGTAATAAGTGGGGATCCAGCAAAAGTTTTTAGTCTTTTCCTTTTTTTTTTGGAGTCAGAGTCTCACTGTCTCCCAGATTGGAGTGCTTTGGCACGCTCACAGCCACCTCAACCTTGACCTGCTGAGCTTAGATGATCCTTCCATCTCAGCCTTTCAGGTAGCTGGAAGTACAGGTGCGTACCACCATGCCCAGCTAATTTTTGAAAAAATTTATTGTAGAGACAAGGTCTTGCCAAGTTGCCCAGGCTGGTCTCGAACCCTGGTCTCAGGCAATCCTCTCACCTTGTCCTCCCAAAGTAGTAGGATTATAGGCATGAGCCACTGCACCCAGCTACTTATTTTCTCATTAATTTATGTTCCACGTGTCCAAAGCATGAAGCAGATATGGGCAGAAATCAAGAGTAAATCTGGAATAAACAAAGGATTGCTTTATTCCTGCCTACTTTGAAATAGGCACCACCACATTGAGGGTTTTTTAAGCTGGAGAGTAACGGGATGTATTTGTATTTATGCAGGGTAAATCTAATGGTGCTCTGCACCGTCCTTCAGAGCACCAAAGATAGGAATGAAATAGACTGGTTGTGGAAATATACATAATCTGTGGGTATAATCTAGAAGGAGTGAGGGCCTGCTCTAGGGAAGTATCAGTGAGAACACAGAATAGTGATAATAGCGATGGCAGATTATTGAGTGTTTATATAACAGGCAGTATGCTAAGTGCTTTGGACATCTTATTTCATTTTATCTTCACAGCAAGCCACTGAGGTGTGGCTATTCCAATTTCACAGATCAGTCAGTGAGGCAAAGAAAGGGAGGTTACTTCCGAAATTCACAAGCTGGTATGTAGTGAAGCCACGATGTCAGGCTCAAGTATCTTGGCCTCTAAAGCCTCTTGAAGAAACAGCTGATAATATCTGGAGACCAAGGGATAAAGAAAAAGACTGAGTCTCAAAAGTTTTAATCCTAGGTGACAGAGAACAGGGGAATGTTACTGT
The DNA here is from genome assembly GCA_027257055.1 of Cephalopachus bancanus. Classification (NCBI taxonomy): domain Eukaryota; kingdom Metazoa; phylum Chordata; class Mammalia; order Primates; family Tarsiidae; genus Cephalopachus; species Cephalopachus bancanus. The sequence continues at coordinate 299,892 of JAPVLO010000617.1, forward strand.
CAGAAGGAAAATAGTGTGTGTAGTGGGTGACAAGGTAAGGCATTTAGCCAATTGGAAATAAATCATCTTGTAAAAGTGACTTTGAGGAATAACCAGTATAAATTTTTGTACTGTTTTTCTTAAGTGTAAAGTTCCAAGTAACTTGTAACAGCCAAGTTTCTGGGTTTTGTTGGACTTTCTTGCTCATGCTGACAAATTAGAAGAACCACCTCATCAAGCTTTTTTTTTTTTTTTTTTTTTGAGTTGGAGTCTCACTCTGTCGCCCAGACTGGAAGTGCAGTGGCCGCTCCTGGCCACCGCAGCCTCGACCTGCTGGGCTCCGGTGATCCTTCCGACTCAACCTTCCGAGTAGCCGGAATTACAGGCATGCGCTACCATGCCCGGCTGATTTTTTGACTTATTGTAGAGATGTGGTCTCGCTGCCCCGGGCGGGTCTCGAACCCGCGGGCTCAGGCAATCCACTCACCTCAGCCTCCCAAAGGTGCGGGATTACAGCCCGGCTCATCTAGCTTTTTAAAAATGTCTTTTAGATTTTAGAGTAAATAGTCTATGAGTAAATCATGCTTGAGAAGCTTTCTGTGTTTCCACTTTACCTTCTTCTTTTTTTTTTGAGTCATCATCTCACTCTGTTGCCTGGGCTGGGGTGCAGTGACACATTCAAGTAGCTAGAAGTATAGACACAGATCACCACACACAGCTAATTTTTTGATTTATTGTAGAGATAAGGTCTTGCCAAGTTGTCAGGTCTGGTCTCGAACCTGTGGGCTTAGTCAACCTTTCGTGTCTACTCCCAAAGTGCTAGGATTATAGGCATTAGCCACTATGTCCAGCTTCCACTTTCCCTTCTCTAGAGAAATATTGTGATTTAGCAAAAAGTCAGGAGGGTCTTAATCTTGAAACCGTTTTAAGACTTTATCAATAAGGGCACCTGGTCTCAAGCTAGGTGAAGTGGGGACCAAAATGAGGCCAAAACTTTACCTGTACAGTGACCATTTGTATACCTAACCCTAAATTGTATCCCACATCTTTAAAATGAAAACAAAAATAAAGGAAATAAAAAAGACAGTTTAAGACATTTTTATGTTATTTTGTTGTAATTAGGAGGCAATAAAGAGTAAAATATTTCATGCTTATATACTTGTTTTCATAGGATGTTATTAGTTCTGTATTAGCATCCTCTTATTTATTTATATTTATTTATTTATTTATTTTGAGTTGGAGTCTCACTCTGTCGCCCAGACTGGAGTGCAGTGGGCGCTCCCAGCCACCGCAGCCTTGACCTGCTGGGCTCCGACGATCCTTCCTCCTCAGCCTTCCAAGTAGCCTGAATTACAGACATGCGCTACCATGCCCGGCTGATTTTTTGATTTATTGTAGAGATGAGGTCTCGCTGCCCAGGCGGGTCTCGAACCTGCGGGCTCAGTCAATCCACTCACTTCAGCCTCCCAAAGGCGCGGAATTACAGGCTGAGCCACCGAGCCCAGCTCCTCTTATTTATTGAGGTACAATTCATACAACACAAAATTAACCATTTTAAAGTGCAAAATTCAGGGACATCTGGTACATTTATTTTTTTTTCCCCCACCCCCATTTGGTACATTTATAATGCTGTGCAGCTGTAAGCTCTCTCTAGTTCCAGGACAGTTCAACATCCTGAAAAGAAACTTCAGTCCTATTAAGCCACTATTTCCTGCCCTTCCCTGGCTAAAGATCCTGGAAAACACACAGCTGATTTGTCTCTGTGGATTTATCTATTCTGGATATTTCCTATAAATAGAATCATATGATCTGTGACTTTTGTGTCTGTTTTTTTTCACTTAGCCTAATGCTTTGTAGGTTCGTTTGTGGTGTAGGATACATTAGTACTTCATTTTTCTTTTTCATTTTTTTTTTTTTGAGTTGGAATCTCACTCTGTCGTCCAGACTGTAGTGCAGTGACTGCTCCCGGCCACCGCAGCCTCGACCTGCTGGGCTCCGGCGATCCTTCCGCCTCAGCCTTCCGAGTAGCCGGAATTACAGGCATGCACTGCCACGCCTGCCTGATTTTTTTTATTTTATTGTAGAGATGAGGTCTCGCTGTCCAGGCGGGTCTCGAACCCGCGGACTCAGGCAATCCACTCACCTCAGCCTCCCAAAGGCATGGGATTATAGGCTGAGCCACCAAGCCCAGCTTCTTTTTCATTTTTTTGAGTCAGAGTCTTACTCTGTCGCCCAGGCTGGAGTGCAGTGGCACACTCACAGCCACCACAGCCTCAACCTACTGGGCTCAGGTAATCCTTCTGCCTCAGCCTTCCAAATAGCTGGAACTACAGGCATGCACCACCACACCCGACTAATTTGTCTTGATTTATTGTAGAGACAAGGTCTCATCAAGTTGCTAGGCTGGTTTTGAACCCCTAGACCCAGGCAGTCCTCTCACCTTTGCCTCCCAAAGTGCTGGGATTATAGGCATGAGCCACCACATCTGGCCAGTACTTCATTTTTCTAGGACTGAATAGTATTTTATTTTATGACTATACCACATTTGTTTATACATTCTTGGGCATTTTCATTGTTTCTACTTTTTGGCTATTGTGAATAGTGGTGCTGTGAACACTGATGTACACATTTTTGTTTGAATACCTGTTTTAAATTTGTTTGAAACCGGGCTCGGTGGCTCAGCCTGTAATCCCGTGCCTTTGGGAGGCTGAGGTGAGTGGATTGCCTGAGCCCGCGGGTTCGAGACCCGTCTGGGCAATTTGGTGAGACCTCATCTCTACAATAAATCAAAAATGAGCCGGGCGTGGTAGCATGCGCCTGTAGTTCCAGCTACTTGGAAGGCTGAGGTGGAAGGATCACCAGAGCCCAGCAGGTCAAGGCTGCAGTGACTGGGAGCGGCCACTGCACTCCAGTATGGGTGACAGACTGAGACTCCAACTCAAAAAAAAAAAATCCGTTTGAATATGTTCTTCGGAGTGAAATTCCTGGTTCATAGGGAAATTCTACATTTTATTTTATTTTTTAATTTCCAGACTTTTATACAGTGGCTGCACTATATTGCATTCTCACCAGCAGTGCAGAGGGTTCTAATTTCTCTACATTATCACCAATTTTTTTTTTTTGAGTTGTAGTCTGTGTTGCCCAGGCTGGAGTGCAATGGCACGTTCACAGCCACCACAGCCTTGACCTGCTGGGCTCAGTTGTTCCTTCTGCCTCAGTCTTCCGGGTAGCTGGAATTACAAGCGTGTGCCACCATGCCTGGCTAATTTTTTAGACACGAGGTGTCACCAAGTTGCCTAGGCTGGTCTTGAACCTCTGGACTCGGGCAGTCCTCTTGCCTCGACCTCCCAAAATGCTGGATTACAGGCTTGAACCACCATGCCCAGCCATCATTGTGATTTTGATTTTGATGTCCTAATAACTAAAGATGTTAGCACCTTTTCTTATTGGCTATTTAAATATCTTATTTGGTGAAATGGCTAATTAAACTTTTGCCCTTTTTTTGTAACAAGCTTTGTTTATTTGTTTATAATTGGTCAGATTTCACATTTTAAATAGATACTTAGTAAATATACTTCTCTACCTTAAACTACTATATTACTTAAGTGATTACTGCATAGATTCACAGATAATCCTTTTTCTTCCTGTGCTTGCTTTGTAAAAAAATTATAGTGAAATATAATTAACATAAAATTTACCATTTTAAACATTTTTAGACTGGCATGATGACTCACACCTGACACTTTGGGAGACTGTAGTGAGAGGATTACTAGAGGCCAGGAATTTGAGACCAGCCTGTACAACACAGAGAGACCCTGTCTCTAAAATAAAATAAAATAAAATAAATCCACCAGGTATGGTAGTACATACCTGTAGTCCTAACTACTTGGGAGGCTAGGATGGGGGAGCCTAGGAGTTCAAGGCCACAATGAGCTATGACCACACTACTGCACTCAAGCCTGAGCTTCAGAGCAACAAACCTTTTTTTTTTTTTTTTTTTTTTTTGAGTTGGAGTCTCACTCTGTCACCTAGACTGGAGTGCAGTGGCCGCTCCCGGCCACCGCAGCCTCGACCTGCCGGGCTCCGGCAATCCTTCGGCCTCAGCCTTCCGAGTAGCCGGAATTACAGGCGCGCGCTACCACACCTGGCTAATTTTTTGATTTTATTGTAGAGATGAGGTCTTGCTTCCCAGGCGGGTCTCGAACCCACGGGCTCAGGCAATTCACTTACCTCAGCCTCCCAAAGGCGTGGGATTACAGGCTGACCACCGAGCCCGGCACAAACCTTTTTTTTTTTTTTGAGTTAGAGTCTCACTGTGTCACCCAGACTGGAGTGCAGTGGCCGCTTCCGGCCACCGCAACCTCGACCTGCTGGGCTCCGGCGATCCTTCCACCTCAGTCTTCCAAGTAGCTGGAATTACAGGCATGCGCTACCACGCCCAGCTGATTTTTTGATTTATTGTAGCGATGAGGTCTCGCTGCCCAGGCGGGTCTCGAACCCGCGGGCTCAGGCAATCCACTCACCTCAGCCTCCCAAAGGCACGGGATTACAGGCTGAGCCACCGAGCCCGGCTACAAACCATTTTTAACCGTACAGTTATTGGCATCGAGTATATTCACATTGTTGGGCAACCATCACTACCACTTGTCTCCAGAAGTTTTTCATCTTCTGCAACTGAAATTCTTGAACATGAGTGTACCAAATACCCTTTAGAACCTCTACTTTCACTTCTCTGAATACTTACCCAGAAATTGAATTGCTGGATCACGTGGTAAATCTGTACTTAATTTTTTGAGGACTCACCATACCATTTTCCACAGTGTCAGTAACATTTTACATTTCCATTGGCAATGCACAGGGTTCCAGTTTCTCCACATCCTTGCCAACTCTTATTTTCTGGTGTGTCTTTTCTTTTTTTTTTTTTTTGAGTTGGAGTCTTACTTTGTCGCCCAGCCTCAACCTGCTAGGCTCAGGTGATCCTTCTGTCTCAGCCTCCCAAGTAGCTGGAACCACAGGCACGTGCCACCACGCCCAGCTAATTTTTTGATTTATTATAGAGACGAGGTCTCTCCATGTTGCCGAGGCTGGGCTCGAACCGGTGGGCTCAGGCAATTCTCTTGCCTCCACCTCCCAAAGTGCTGGGATTACAGTTGTGAGCCACTGAACCTGGCAATTTTCTGGTGTTTTGATTATTGCTTTTCTAGTAGGTTTGAAGTGGTAGTTACATTTTTTGTTTGCATTTCCCTAATTACTAGTGATATTGAGCATCTATCTTTTCATTTGCTTGTTAGCCATTTGTGTATCATCTATGTGTTTTATGTTTTATAGTTAGCTCTTATATTACATTTAGGTCTTTGATTTATTTTGAGTTAATTTTTGTGTAGAGTGTGAGGTAAAGTTCAGTCCTTTTTTTTTTTTTACATGTAGGTTTCCACTTGTCCCAGTACCATTAGTTGAAGAGACAATTCTTTCCTGCCAGATAGTCTTGATGCCTTTGTTAAAAATAGGTTAATCATGGATGGGTTTACTTCTAGACTCAGAGTTCTATTCCATTGATCTATATGTCTATCTTTATGTCAGTACCACATTATTAAGATTACTGTAGCTTTGTAGTAATTTTGAAATTAGAAAGCAGGTTTTCCAAATTTTTTTTTTTTGAGTTGGAATCCCACTTTGACATTCAGGCTGGAGTACAGTAGCATGATTACCACTCACCTCAGCCTGAACCTCCTAGGCTCAGGCAGTCCTTCCACCTCTACCTCCTGAGTAGCTAAGACTACAGGTACACACTACCACACTCAGCTAATTTTTTGATTGTGTTTTTTTCAGAGACAAGGTCTAGCTATGTTGCCAGGCTGGTTTTGGAAGTCCTGGACTCAAGCAAACTTCTCACCTTGGCCTTCCAAAATGCTGAAATTACAGACATGAGCTACCACACCCAGCTTTCTATTTTTTTTCAGAGTTGTTTTGGCTATTTGATGTTCCTTGCAATTGCATATGAATTTTTAGATTTTTTTTTTTTTTTTTTGAGTTGGAGTCTCACTCTGTCGCCCAGAATGGAGTGCAGTGGCCACTCCCGGCCACCGTAGCCTCGACTTGCTGGGCTCCAGTGATCCTTCCACCTCAGCCTTCCAAGTAGCCGGAATTACAGGCATGCGCTACCACACCTGGCTGATTTTTTTATTTATTATAGAGATGATTTCTCGCTGCCCAGGCGGGTCTCGAACTCCGCGGGCTCAGGCAATCCACTCACCTCAGCCTCCCAAAGGCACGGGATTACAGGCTGAGCCACCAAGCCCGGCTAGATTTTTTAATAGTTGTCCTCTGGTTCGCCATATTCATTATCACTGATAAGTCCATTTACAAATAACATTGTACCCTTTCATGATTTGTGCATTTAGATATTAATTTTTGTCCTCCTGTCCCTAATAACATTTCTGTAATTCATTTCACTTATCCATAGCTATATTGCCTAATACACTGTTGCTATTATTTTGAACTAGTAGTCACCTAATAGGTCATAAAAAATAAGAAAAAGTCAGGCATGGTGGCTCATGTCTGTAATCCTAGCACTTTGGGAGGCAGAGGCGAGTGAATTGCCTGAGCCCCGGTGTTCAAGACCAACCTGGGCAACTTGGCAAGACCTCCTCTCTCAATAAATCAAAAAATTAGCTGGGTGTGGGGAAGACTGAGGCAGAAAGATCACCTGGGCCCAGCAGGTCAAGGCTGCAGTGGTCATGAGCGTGCACCCCCAACCTGGGTGACAGAGTGAGACTCTGACTCAAAACAAAAAAAGAATAAGAAAAATAAAATATTTCATTTTACCTCCATTTCTTCCTTCTCTAGTATTTGTTCTTTATATCCAAATTTTTTAAACCCATATCTTCTTTCTCTATGAAGAACTTTTTTTTATTTGTAAGACAAATCTACTGGCAACAAATTTTCTTAGTTCTTGATTGTCTGAGAAAGTGTTTTTTCTTCTTCTTTTTTTTTTAGTTGGAGTCTCACTCTGACGCCCAGGCTGGAGCACAGTAACATGCTCACGGCCATCCCGGTGTCGACTTGCTGGGCTCAGGCGATCCTTCTCCCTCAGCTTTCCAAGAAGCTGGAACTACAGATGCACATTACCACACCTGGCTAATTTTTTGATTTATTTTAGAGAAGAGGTCTTGCCAAGTTGCCCAGGCTGTTCTCGAACCCGTGGGCACAGGCAGTCCCCTCACCTAGGCCTCCCAAAGTGCTGCTGGGATTATAGGCTTGAGCCACCGTTACGGCCTTTTTTTTTTTTTTTTAAAAGACAAGCTTTTGGCAGACAGCAGACACTCCCTGCTGACTTGTCTGTTGTGCTCTTTCCAACCTATCTGTTTAATAAATCTGCCTTTTTTACTTAAAAAGAAAAAGAAAAAGACAAGAATTTTCTCTATCACCTAGGCTGGAGTGCAGTGGTGTGATCCTAGCTCACTATAGTCTCCAACTCCTGTATTCTCGCAGTCCTCTTGCCTTAGCCTCCTGGGTACTATAGGGGTACACTATCATGTCTGACTAATTTTTAAAATTTTTTGTGAAGACCAGGCCTTACTTTGTCCCAGGCTAGTCTTGAATTCCTGGCCTCAAGCAATCCTTTACTGTGTCACCTTGGCCTGCAACTAGGCCTAGCCTTCTTCATTTTGAATAATAAGTTCATTGGTTATAGGATTCTAGTTTTTCTTTTTCTTTTTTTCACTATTTAAATAGTTCATTCCACTCTCTCCTTGCTTTTCAGGTTTGTGAAAAGAAGTAATGCCTCTAGCAGCAGGCTTTTGCTCCTGGGCTTTTGTTGACGTAAGCTGTGATTCTGTGTCTGCCTCTCTCTAGTTCGTGGGGCAATGGTTTATTCTCTGACCTAAGTTCTCTGATGGCTGTAAGATGAGTTTTTTCATCTTTTTTAGTTTTTTCTTGTTTTTACGATTGTAATGACCTTCCAAGTTCTTTACATGCTGGAGCAGAAGTCTCCATATGTATTTTAGGAACAGCTTTTCCATTTCTGCAAAAAAAGGTTATTGAGGTTTTGATAGGGATTGCATTGAATCTGTGGATCAGTTTGGGTAGTATTATCATTTTAATGATACTAAATCTTCCAATCTGTGAACACCGTATGTCTTTCTGTTTAGGTCTTGCCTAATTTCTTTCAGCAATGTTTGCGTGTTTTCAGCATGGATAAGTTTATTCCTAAGTATATTCTTTTTGATACTGTTATAAATGGAATTGCTTTCTTGTTTTCATTTTCACATTGTTCATTGTTGATAGATATAAAACTGATTCTGTGCTGAATATATTAGCTCTCATAGTTTTTGTGTTTGTGTTCTTTAGATTTTTCCATGCATATGATGATATCATCTGTGAAGGAATCGTTTTACTTTTTCCTTTCCAATTTGTATGACTGTTACATACTTTTCTTCCTCCATTGTTGTGCCTAGAATTTCTAGTATAGTGTTTAATAGAAGTGGCAAAATGGGGCATCCTTGTCTTGTTCCTGATCTTGGGGGAAAACCTTTCAGTCTTTTTACCATTGAATATATATATATATATATTTTTTTTTTCAATATATGTATATATTTTTAAAATTTTCTTTCCATATATATTTTTTTCTCTCTATGTATATTTTTCACTTTGCTGTAGTTCCAACATGCTTTGTTCATTTAACTAACACAAATGATCACACAAAATTGTTATTTTTTACACTTTTACAACATGCATGCTAGTATTTTCTTTTTAACATCATATCATTGAATATAGTATTGACTTTGGATTTTTCATCTTTTTGTCATGTTGTAGGAGTTCCCTTCTTCGCATAATTTGGATGATTTTATCATGAAAGAGTGTTGGATTTTGTCAAATACAGTTTTTCTTTTTGCATCATTTGAGATGGCCATATGAGAGTTCTCCTTCATTCACTTAGTGTGGTCTATTATATTGATTGATTTTTATAAGTTGATCCATCCTGGAATTCCTGGGCTAAATCTTAGTTTGTCAAAATATGTAATCTTCTTAGTATGCATTTGAATTAGGGTTGCTAGTATTTTGTTGAGGATTTTTCATTTTTTAGATTAGAAAATATAGTTTATTTAAAAAGTAAATTAGAGAGAGAGAGAGAGAGAGAGAGAGAGAGAGGAGATTCACCTCCTCAAGGTAGGAAAGGGGGCCAAAGCCAGGAAACATGATGACAGCCATAGCTCAAAAAGCACATGACCACACCAGAGGTCTAGCAAGGCAATGGTGGCAATGATTTGGCAGTGGCCTTGTTGAGGATTTTTTTCATCTATTTTATAGGGAATAATTTGTCTGTAATACTCTTGTGATGTTTTTTCCTTGCATTAGGTTATCCTGCCTTCATAGAATGAGCTAGGAGATATCTTTCCCATTTCTGTTTTTTGCAAGAGTTCGAGATGGATAGTTGTTAATATTCTTTAAATGTTTGGTAGACTTTACCTGTGAGGCTATGTAGTCTTGAGCTTTCCTTCTCAGGGAGGTGTCTGATTATTGATTCAATTCCTCCACTTGTTGCAGATCTCTTCAGATTTTCTATTTTTTTCGACTTAGTTTTGGTAACTTGTGTATTTCTAGCTAATTTGTTGGTGTAAAAATTGTTCATAGTATTCTCTTTTTTGCTTTGTTTTATTTTTTTCTTTGAGTTGGAGTCTCACTCTGTCACCTAGGCTGGAGTGCAGTGGCGCACTCACGGCCACCACAGCCTCAACCTACTGGGCTCAGGTGATTCTTCCACTTCAGCCTTTCACGTAGCTGGAACTACATGCACATGCTACCACGCCCAACTAATTTTTTGATTTATTGTAGAGATGAGGTCTCGCCAAGTTGCCCAGGCTAGTCTCAACCCATGAGCTCAGGCAATCCTCTTGCCTGAGTCTCCCAAAGTGCTGGGATTATAGGCGTGAGCCACCATGCCTGGTCTTGTATTCTTTTTATAGTCCATTTTATAGCCAGGCACAGTGGCTCACATCTGTAATACCAGCACTTTGGGAGGCAGAGGCGAATGGAATGCTTGAGGGATTGAGACCAGCCTGGGCAACATGGCGAGACCTCATCTCTATAATAAATAAAAAAATTAGCCAGGTATGGTCCTAACTACTTGGAAGACTGAGGCAAAAGGATCACCAGAGCCCAGCAGGTCGAGGCTGTGGTTGGCATGAGCGTGCCACTGTACTCCAGTCTGAGTACAAACAGAGTGAGACTTCAACTAAAAAAAAATTTTTTTTTAATTTTTGTTTTTAAGGTCTGTAAAATTGTTTCTACTTTCATTTATTTAAAAAAATTTTTTTTCCTCCATCAATGTGGCATAGAATAAATCTTTCATTTCTACACTTAATAATTTTATTCTTTTTCTTGGTCAGTCTTGCTAAAGGTTTATTAATTTTGTTGAACTTTTCACAAAACCAACTTTTTTTCTTATTATTTGTTCTTTATTTTGTTTATCTGTGCTCTGATCTTTATTTTCTTCATTTTACTAACTTTGATTTTAGCTTACCCCTTTTTGTCTACTTGCTTAAGGTGAAAACTTAGGTTATTGATTTATTGATCTGGGACCTTTCTTATTTTTCAATAGGCATTTGTAGCCATGAATTTCCCTTTAGAACTGCTTTTGCTTCCTCAGTTAGTCTTGGTATGTTGTAGGATTTGGGGTGTTTTTTTTTTTTCTGTTTTTGTTTATTTTTTATTTTGAGTTGGGGGTCTCCCTCTGATGCCCAGCATGGAATATAGTTGCACAGTGTCATAGCTCACTGCAGCCTCTGATTCCTAGGCTCATCTAGTCCTTCCACTGTAGCCTCCCAAGTAGCTGGAACTACAGGTGAGTACCACCACACCCAGCTAAATAATTTTTCATAGAGACTAGGTCTTACTATGTTGCCTAGGCTGATCTTGAACTCCTAGGTTCAAGCAATCCTCCCTTCTAAAGTACTGGGATTACAGACATGAGCCGCTGCACCCAGCAGGTATGTTGTGTTTTTATTTTTATTTTGTCCCAAGTTATTTTATAATTTCCCTGTTATTTCTTCTTTAACCTATTGATTGTTTAAGAATGTTGTTGTTTGCCGGGCTCAGTGGCTTAGCACTTTAGGAGGCTGAGGCGAGTGGATTGCTTGAGCCTGTGTGTTCGAGACCAACCCAGGCAACTTGACAAGCTCTCGTCTCTACAATAAATCAAAAATTAGCTAGGTGTGGTAGTGTGCACCTGTAGTTCTGGCTATTTGGAAGGCTGAGGCTGAAGGATTGCCTGAGCCCAGCAGATCAACACTGGGGTGGCTGTGAGCGTGCCACTGCACTCCAGCCTAGGCGACAGAGTGAGATTCCAACTTAAAAAATAAAAAGAATGTGTTGTTTAAGTTTTACATGTTTATGCATTTTTCAGTTTTCTTTTTGTTACTTGATCTCTAGTTTTAGTTTATTGTTATTATAAAAGAAACTTTGGAACCAGGCTTGGTGGCTTAGCCTGTAATCCCGCGCCTTGGGAGGCTGAGGTGAGTGGATTGTCTGAGCCCGCGGGTTCGAGACCCGCCTGGGCAACTTGGTGAGCCCTCGTCTCTACAATAAATCAAAAAACTAGCCGGGCTTGGTAGCGCGCACCTGTAATTCTGGCTACTCGGAAGGCTGAGGCGGAAGGATCGCCGGAGCCCAGCAGGTCGAGGCTGCGGTGGCCGGGAGCGGCCACTGCACCCCAGTCTGGGTGACAGAGTGAGACTCAAAGAACTCAAAAAAAAAAAAAAAAAGAAACCTTGTATATTTCAGTTTTTTTAAATTTATTGAGCCTTCTTTATTGGACTAACATATTATTTCTTCTGGAGAATTTTACATGTGCGCTTAAGAAAATGTGTATTCCGCTTTTATGGATCATATGTATGTTTATTAGGACTAGTTTTATAGTATTATGCAAGTACTCTATTTCCTTATTGTTTTCCTGTCCAGTTGTCTACCTATTATTCAAAGTGGGGTGATGAAACCTCTAACTATTATTTTAGAACAGTCGATTTTTCCCTTCAGTTCTGTTAGTTTTTGCCTTGTATATTTTGGGAAGTTGTTGTAAGGTTTGTTTATATTTGTAACTGCTATGTATTCTTAAAGAAATGACCTTTTTAGTGATATATAATGCCTTTCTTTGTCTCAACAGGTTTTATCTTAAACTCTATTTTAACTGGTACAGGTTGAATATCCCTTATCTGAAATGGTTGTGACAAGAAATATTTTGGATTGCGGATTATTTTGGAATTTGGAATTTTGCGTATATATAATGAAATATCTTGGGGATGAGACCTAAATCTAAAGTCAAATTTGCTGATGTTTTATGCACCTTATGCACATAGCCTAAGGGTAATTTTGTATAATATTTTAAATAATTTTGGGGCATTGAAACAAAGTTTGTATACGCTGAACCATCAGAAAGCAAACTATGGCTTTCTGTTCCTGTGGGCACATGTTTTAAAAGAAACAGCAAGGTATGACTATCTTAGCCACCCGTTTGGACAGATCTGTGGTTGTTTGGCATCACCATCATTCCTGACTCTGAATTTATTTATTTGTTTGTTTGTTAGTTTGTCAGAATCTCACTCTGTCACCCACACTGGAGTGCACTAGCACAATCATAGCTCACTGCAGCCTTGAACTCTTGGGCTTAAGCGATCCTCCCACCTCATTCTTCTGAATAGCTTGGACTATAGGCATGTGCCACCACACCCAGCTAATTAAAAAAAAAATTTGTAATAGAGGAGGTCTCACTATATTGCCCAGGCTGGCCTCAAACTCCTTGGCTCAAGTAGTGCTTCCATCTCAGCCTCCCAAAGTGCTGTGATTACAAGTATGTGAGCCACCACACCTAGCCCTGATTCTGAATTTTTATTCTACTGATAAGCATTCATTGTTGCCCAGACCAGTTTTCTGTAGTGATCCCCGTGTTTTACTGTAGTAATTTCATAGTTTCAGGTCTTACATTTAAGCCTTTAATCCATTTTGAGTTGAAATTTTTCATCATGGTGAAAGATGGGGCTCTAAGTTTTATATTTAACATATGGATATCCAATTTTCCCAGCATCATTTATTAGAGATTATGATCTTTTCCCTGATTATGTTCTTGGTGTCTTTGTTAAAAATGAGTTGGGTATAAATTGTTTCTGGGTCCTCTATTCTTTTCTATTGGTTTGTGTATTTGTTTTTAAGCCAATACCTTGCTGTCTTTGTTTACTGTAGCTTTGTGTAGTATATTTTGGAGTCAGATAGTGGTCATGCTTTCAGCCTCGTTCTTTTTTCTCAGATAAATAAATAACTGCTTTAGCTATTCGGATCTTTTGTGGTACCGTATGAATTTGGGGATTAGTTTTTGTTTCTGTAAAGAATAACACTGGTATTTTGATGGGGACTGTGTTGAATCTGTAAATCTCTTTAATTTTAAAAATATTAATTCAGCTGGGCTTGGTGGCTCAGCCTATAATCCCTCACCTTGGGAGGCTGAGGTGAGTGAATTGCCTGAGCCCACGGGTTCGAGACCCGCCCGGGCAACTTGGTGAGACCTCATCTCTACAATAAATCAAAAAAAATTAGCCGGGTGTGGTAGCGCACGCCTGTAGTTCCGGCTACTTGGAAGGCTGAAGCGGAAGGATCACCGGAGCCCAGCAGGTCAAGGCTGCGGTGGCTGGGAGCGGCCACTGCACTCCAGTCTGGGCGACAGAGTGAGACTCCAACTCAAAAAAAAAAAAAAAAAAAAATTAGTTTTTCTGATCCATTAGCATGATCTTTCCACACTTCTCAACTGATCAATCGGAAACTTGAGAAATTGTAAACGGACATAGGTTTTTTCATTGTTTTTGAATGGAAAACTTCAAGACTCATATATTTTTAAAAATTTGCGCTGACATTAATGTGTCCTATATAATCACCAGCAATCTCTTTATGTCCCCTGAGAGAGGACGTCTGAGTGGTTTACTAGATTTATAATGTCTCCTCAAAGGGACATAAAGAAGTTGCTGGTGATTATACAGGACAAACTTATGCAAGTGCAAATTTTTCAAGAATGTATGTTTTCTTGAAGTTTTTTTTATTAAAATTGCACGAAATAGAAAATAAAAAAGATGGAATATATACTGAGATATGATCGATCAGTTGAGAAGTGGCTTTCAGGAATCACAGGTGCATCCTTTCACATCTTCAAACAACAGATTGGACAATAAATTACATATTGTTAATGTGGGAGGAAGAAAATGAGACTGCATTGTCTGTTGGAATAGAAAAACACCAGTTGGAAGACATCAGACAACAATTGCTGTTGTATAACATATATCAATGAACCCGCAAGGCATGTCAGGGACTGTTTCACACGTTACCACGTTAGAAAAATATAAGATATAAAATTTTGATTTTTTTGTCATAAGTTCCTCAATGTCCAAAACTCCATTATAAGCCAAATATCACTACAATCAAGTAATTGGTTCCAATGCTATACTATTTAATATGAAGTGATTTGTTTTTCTTTCTTTTTTTTTTTTTTTTGAGTTGAAGTCTCACTCTGTCACCCAGACTGGAGTGCAGTGGCCACTCCCAGCCACTGCAGCCTCGACCTGCTCTGGCAATCCTTCCGCCTCAATCTTCCAAGTAGCTGGAACTACAGGCACACGCTACCACATCCAGCTAATTTTTGATTTATTGTAGAGATGAGGTCTCACCAAGTTGCCCAGGCGGGTCTCAAACCCGCGGGCTCAGGCAATCCACTCACCTCAGCCTCCCAAAGTGCTGGGATTACAGGCTGAGCCACCGAGACTGGCTTGTTTTTCACTATTTCATTAAGAAGTGTGCACTTTTGGGCAACCCTCTTGGTCCCCTCCCGCTATGGGAGCTTTTCCATCTTCTCAATAAATCCTATTTCTTTAAAAAAAAAAAAAAAGTGCACTCTCAAAACAACCCTCCTAGGTCTAGAGCTCCAGCAGGGTTTCACAGACTCCCACTTGAATCCTGAGAGATATTATACCAGAGTGGATGCAGAATTCTTGTTGTTGTGCGGATATGGGTGGATTACCCTCTGTTCCACCATCTTGGTGACATCATCTCCCCTAAGCACCTCTTTCAGCATTTTAAATATGTTATTCCACTGCCTTCTTGTCTACATAATTTCTAAGGAGAAATTTTTAATCTTACAGAGGATCAATACTTTGTAGATGATGAGTTGTTTGTCTCTTTTGTTTTCAAGATTCTGAATTTTCAGCCAGGCTCGGTGGCTCAGCCTGTAATCCTGTGCCTTTGGGAGGCTGAGGTGAGTGGATTGCCTGAGCCCGCGGGTTCGATACCCGCCTGGGCAGCGAGACCTCATCTCTACAATAAATCAAAAAGTCAGCCGGGCGTGGTAGTGCGCGCCTGTAGTTCCAGTTACTTGGAAGGCTGAGGCGGAAGGATCGCCGGAGCCCAGCAGGTCGAGTCTGTGGTGGCCGGGAGCGGCCACTGCACTCCAGTCTGGGCGACAGAGTGAGGCTCCAACTCAAAAAAAAAAAAAAAGATTCTGAATTCTCACAGTTTGACTAAAATGTGTCTTGTTGGTGCCTTTCAGTTCATGCTGCTGGAGTTAGTTGAGATGCTTATTTGTGTAAATTCATGTTCATCAGATTTAGGAAGTTTGCAGCCATATTTCTTCAAATATTCTTTTTATTCCTTTCTTTCATCTTCTGAAACTTTCTATTATGTGTATGGTGATACTTCACACTTGATGGTGCTCCCCAGGTTCCATAGGCTGTGTTAGTTTTTTTTTTTTTAATTTCTCTTCCTACTTTTCAGAATAGATTATCTTTTTTCATTTTTTATTTTTTTTTTTTTGAGTCAGATTCTCACTCTGTCACCCAGGCTGGAGTGTAGTGGCATGATCATAACTCACTGCAGACTTGGCCTCCTAGATTCAGATGATCCTTCTGCCTCAGCTTCCCAAGTAGCTGGGACTCCAGGTGCACACCACCACACCTGGCTAATTGTTTTGTTATTGTAGAGACTAGGGCTCACTGTATTCAGGACCTAGGCTGGTCTTGAACTCCTGAGTTCCAGCAGTCTTTCCATCTTAGCCTCCTGAAGTGCTAGGATTACAGGCACAAGCCACTGTGCCTGGTCCAACAATTTCTATTAATTTTTTTTCCCTCTGCATTGGCTATACTTTCTTGTTTCTTTGCATTTCTTGTAATTTTTTGTTGAGAATTGAATGTTTTGAATATTATAATGTAGCAACTCTGGAAATTAAATTTCTTCTGCTTATCATGGATTGTTATTTTTGTTTGCTTAGTATGCTTTCTAAACTATTTTTGTAAAGTTTGTATTCATTGTCATGGGTAGTAACTAAAATTTGTTTTATTAGCTTCACAGTCAGATAGTGACAGGGGTTTTCTTAAACACTTGTAGACCAGAAAAGGAAAAAATGATAAAAACAAAATGAAAAAAATACTTTACTAGCTTTGCCTGATAAGTTCTGGACTTGGACACTTCTTCAGTGCTTGGCCAGACGATTTACAACTCTGCTTCCCCCTTCTCTTCTTGTCTGCATGGACCCTGAAGGTCAGCTTGTAGTGAAAATCTAGAGCCTTCTCAGTCCTTTTCTGAGCATATGTTCAGCCCTAGGCATATGTGTGGTTTTCACAATGCCTCGGTATACATGAAAACTTTACAAAATTCATTTATTTCTGTATATCTCCTTTTCCAGCTTTTTCCTTTCCAAGCTTTTACATCTATCTGTATCTTGTCATGTACCTGTTCTCCTTTGGCTCTGATTCTTGTGTCTAGTACTTTTAACTTTAGATGCTTTTTGCAAAAGCCAGCCCTAGGAATGCTTTAAATTAAGCAAAACAAAGGTGATTTCTTCACTGGTCCTTTAGGATGCTGCCAGTCAAACCATAATATTCAACCACAGTTCCTTGAGATGTAGATTTATATTGCTCTGGGTAGCACTATCCTGCAGCAGGAGTGCAGCTACCATCTTCACAGCTGCTGCTGAACTGGGAAGTGGGAGATGGCAGGCAGACAGTTAAAAACCCCACAGCACTCTCTTCAGGCTAGGACAGCAGTTTCTTTCTTTTCTAATCCTTCCTATGCTTGTTGTAAGTTTTTTTACTAGATTCTAGAGTTCTGCAGAAGTTAATTCTGACTTCTTTTTTTTTTTTTTTTGCCAGCATGTTTTTTCTTGTGAAAGTAATGGAGCCCTGTTGTTCCCTACTTTGTCATTTTTGGTGATGACCCCTCTTTTTTTCATTTTCTTACTAAACCTTTTCAAAGCATTCAACTTAATTTTTTTTTTTTAAAATTAGAAAACATAGTAAATTTTATTTAGAGAGTAAATTTGAGAGAGATAGAGGAGATTCACCTCCCCAAGGTAGGGGAGGGGGGGCCAAAACCTCAACTTAATTTTTACAATATTTTTTCAAGAACTATAGCATAATATAAAGTTATAGTTTAAAGACCAAAAGTGAATAATTGTGTACCTATCACTCAAGCATACAAGTAAAACATTGCCAGTACTTTAGAAGGCTGTGTGTGCGCCTTGTTTTTTTCTGACCTATTAGAGGTCACCACTATCCTTGATTTTGTGTTAACTAGATATGCAAATGAGCAGGAAGATGACACTAATAAGTAGAAGAAAAATCCGTCAGTAGAAACCGACCTAAAAATGGTGACATGATGAAATTAGTTCAGAAGGACTTGAAAACAATTTTAAAAGAATTTTAGAATTTAAGGCTAATGTGAAAATACTGAAGAAATGGAAGATATAAAAAAACCAACTAAAACTTTTAGAGCCAAAAATTACCTGACTTGCTGCTCTTACTTCACCGTTTTCAGTTTTTAGTAGTCGTGTGTGCATTCTGCCGTATTTTCAGAAATGGAAACATTGATCCATTTTTTCCTCCAACTTTTTTAATATAGTGAATCCCAAATCTTTCTGTTAAACAGTTTTGTCATTTTTTTATATCATAAATTTTACTCAATGGGTAATTTTTAAACATTGGAGACATAATTTCAGCTTACCTTTAAGTTATCAAATGAAGAATGTCAGTAATATTGCTTTGTTCAGGTAATGAAAGATAAAAATTTTGTGATTGAAAAAAGTCATGTAATCAAGGTGAGTACTGAGTGAATGAAATAAGGACACTCATATTGCTAAACTAGTGGTGAAATGTTTACTATCAAAATAGTTGAGAATTTCCAGCTTGGGCAACATAGTGACACCTCATTTCTATAAAAATTAGCTGGGTATAGTAGTGAATGCCTGTAGTCCTAGCTACTTGGGAAGCTGAGGTGAGAAGATTGCTTGAGCCCAGGAGTTCAAGACTGCAGTGAGCTATGCATGATCACAATACAGCACTTCAGCCTGGGGAACAAAGCTAGATCCTATCTCAAAAAGAAAGAAAAGAAAACAATTAGGGTTAATTAAGCACAAGTTGTATTTCACAAAAAACATCCACTTTTTAAAAAAGTGTTCTTTTTATATTTTTAGCCATTATCTTTTGAACTTAAACTGCACACTTAGTCATTTCATATACAAGGCTGTGCTTTCACCTTGAATTTAACTTCCTGTTGTTAGGACACTCTGACAGCATAAACCTCTTTATGCACTCAGCTATGATTATACTAAGGTTACATCCTTGGTATTAATATACCACCTTCACTTACTAAATCTTTAAATCTAAGTTGCCACACTTACCAGTACTGATTTCAGAGCCATTGGGATTTATCTATGTGTGGACCAGGTTAGGATGACTAATTCTTTTATTTTTTTTTCCATAAAAAATTTTAAGTTTTAGTTCTTTTTTCAAAGATTTTATGACTTAAAGTTGACTATACTAGTTTATGGTTGAGAAAGTTGAGATAAGAAATGGTGACTTGGTGCACTGGCTTACCTATAATTAGAAATTCGAATTCTTAGCACTTAGTTTGGTTCTTTTTTTTTTTTTTAGTTTGGTTCTTATATTCAGTCCCTCTATATGGGACATCTTTCAGTATTCACCTTTGGATTTCTTGCATAGATTTTTTTCCTTTGATACTAAAATATATTAATGTGTTTAATTGGTCATTCAAGTATTTTTTATTTGGAGGAAACTAAACATTGACTCTACTTAATTCTTTTTTTTTTTTTTTTTTTTTGAGTTGAAGTCTCACTCTGTCACCCATACCAGAATGCAGTGGCCGCTCTCGGCCACTGCAGGCTTGACTGGCTGGGCTCCGGCGATCCTTCCACCTCAGCCTTCCACGTAGCTGGAACTACAGGCGTGCGCTACCACACCCGGCTAATTTTTTGATTTATTGTAGAGATGAGGTCTTGCCAAGTTGCCCAGGCAGGTCTCGAACCGCGGGCTCAGGCAATCCACTCACCTTGGCCTCCCAAAGCGTGGGATTACAGGCTGAGCCACCAAGCCCGGCTGACTATACTTAATTCTTAATATTAAAATTACAATGATTTCCTACATTATTATAAAATTCTGTGTCCAGAATAACCAGTTACAGAGGATAATTTAATTTTGTCTTTGACTAGCGTGACCAGAGGAGAGCTCAGACCTTGTTTGACTTGAGAATAGTCTCTGGCATGCCTACTAAGAAGTAACATGTTGTGTACAAAAGTTTTGGTTTTAAAATGATAAAGTAACTCTCCTAGAAAGTTCCTCACTGTGGAACCTAAAGTAATTTTTCAGTGACTACAGCACATATAACTATAGCATATGTGATTGTTTTGTGACATTCTGAATCCAGTGAAATTTAATTGATATATATATAATAAGATATAAAAGATAAAGTAGTATAACATTGCTAAGTGTGCATATTGACATGATGCCTACTTCAGTAACTATTTGTTTTTGTGGTGACCATTTTCATTGAACTCTTGGGCTGGTGTTTCCTTGCAAATGTCTTTTTAAATTTAAACATTACTATTAGAGTTTCATTCATTTGCAAGCTATTTGTAGAGGTAAAACATATGTTATAAAAAGTTCTAGTGTCTTATACACTTATAATAGTGTTGAGTGCTTATAATTTTACCTGCATTGAGAAATGTAACAACTTGATATATAGTCCTTTAAATTCTATTTCTTTTTTTCTTTACCTTTTTTTTTTTTTATTTTTTGAGTCAGGGTCTTACTCTGCCACACATGCTGGAGTACAGTGCCTTGATCACTACTACCATAGTCTCAGCCTCCTGGGCTCAAGC
Organism: Cephalopachus bancanus; assembly: GCA_027257055.1. NCBI lineage: Eukaryota > Metazoa > Chordata > Mammalia > Primates > Tarsiidae > Cephalopachus > Cephalopachus bancanus. Next base: position 320,068 of record JAPVLO010000617.1, read on the forward strand.
TACCACACCTGGCTAATTTGTGTTTTTTTTGTGGAGATAGGCCTCGCTACCCCAGGCTGGCCTTAAACTCCTGAACTCAAGCAATTCTCCCACCTTGGCCTCCTAAAGTGTTGGGATTACAGGCATGAGCCACCACATCCTGTCTAAATGTATGCCAAAGTGTTTATTATTCTTTTGTTGTAAAATGTACTATGTACTGTTTATTTTCTTGTTTAAAATACTTTTTTTTCTTTTAAGCAGTACTTCAGTATCTTTTGAGTATTTTGAGGATATGGACATGGTGATGATTTGACTTCTTTTTTTCTTTTTTGTAGAGACAAGGTATCTCACTATGTTGCCCAGGTTTGTCTTGAACTCCTAGACTCAAGCAATCCTCCCACGTTGGCCTCTCAAAGTGTTGGGATTACAGGTGTGAGCCACTGTGCTTGGCCTGATTTCTTTTTTCAAATAATTTGTGTAATTATTTAATATGTGATTATTGTGAACATATGAACAATATAAAAAAGTTAAAAGGAACAAAAGAAAACTATGTATAATATGTTCTAAAGAGTATTATTAGGTAAATTTTTTCCAATTTTTTCTATTATATATATATCAATATTTTTGACAAAATATGGATTATAGAGTTTAGTATCCTTTTTATAACTTAACATTAAGAACACTATTCCATATTGTCAGATAATAATTGTTGAATGACTATATCACACATAAATTATTTACACCTCTGTTGTTGGTTTTTAAATTATTTTCAGATTTTTACTGCAATAAATTCCTGAGATAAGCATCATCTTTTTATATTAATTTTTTATTATTTTCATAGGAGACTTAACTTCCTTAGGGTTTATTAGATGAGCATTATTATTTTTCCCTTATTTTTCTCTTGGAGTTCAATACATGATCATTTGCCAGATAGTCTTCCATAGGTGCAGTCCCCTCGGAAGGCATGAGAGTGAGTGTATTTCTCTGCATTTTGGCATCATTGGGTATTATGACTTTTTGTCATATTTTGCCAGTTTTATAGATGAAAAAGATCTTATTTTTGTGCTACATCTTAAAAGTGGACTTCATGTGTTTAATGCAACACAGTGTTGTATAGCCTTTGGATATTATAAACATTTGGTAAATAACTAGAAAGTTGAGCTGGGCTGGGTGGCTCAGCCTGTAATCCCGCGCCTTTGGGAGGCTGAGGTGAGTAGATTGCCTGAGCCCACGGGTTCGAGACCCGCCTGGGCAGCGAGACCTCATCTCTACAATAAATCAAAAAATCAGCCGGGCGTGGTAGCGCATGCCTGTAATTCTGGCTACTTGGAAGACTGAGGCGGAAGGATCTCTGGAGCCCAGCAGGTGAGGCTGCGGTGGCCGGGAGCGGCCACTGCACTCCAGTCTGGGTGACCGAGTGAGGCTCCAACTCAAAAACAAACAAACAAACAAACACAACAAACTAGAAAGTTAAAAAGTAAAATAAATAAAATTTATGGTGGCCAGGCATGGCAGCTAATGCCTCTAATCCCATCACTTTGGGAGGCTGAGGTGAGAGGATTTCTTGAACCCAAGAGTTCAAGACCAGTCTGGGCAACATAGTGTGACCTTGTCTCTACAAAAAAAATATATATATATATAGCCAAGTCTGGTTGTGTGCACCTGTAGTCACAGCTATTTGGGAGGAAGAGGTGGAAGGATCACTTGAGCTTAGTAGGTCAAGGCTGCAGTGAGCCGTGATTGTGCGGCTGCACTTGGGTGTGAGACACCAACTGAGTCAATAAATCAGTCAGATAACATTTATGAAAACAATTTTCAACCGGGCTCAGTGGCTCAGTGGCTCAGCCTGTAATCCCGTGCCTTTGGGAGGCCCAGGTGAGTGAATTGCCTGAGCTCGCGGGTTCGAGACCTGCCTGGGCGACTTGGCGAGACCTCATCTCTACAATAAATCAAAAAAATCAGCTGGGCGTGGTAGCGCGCGCCTGTAGTTCCAGCTACTTGGAGGGCTGAGGCAGAAGGATTGCCGGAGCCCAGCAGGTCGAGGCTGCAGTGGCTGGGAGCGGCCACTGCACTCCAGTCAGGGCGACAGAGTGAGACTCCAACTCAAAAAAAAAAAGAAAACATAGTTTTCTTTTTTAGTCTAAATCTTACTCTGTTGCCCAGGCTGGAGTACAGTGGACACTAAAGGCTATCGCAGCCTCAACTTGCTGGGCTCAGGCGTTCATTCTGTCTCAGCCTTCCAAGTAGCTGGAACTACAGTCACACGCCACCAGGCCCAGTTTTTTTTTTTTAATGGTAAAGACAATTCTCACCAAGTTGCCTCTGGGCTCAGCCAATCCTTTTACCTCTACCTCCCAAAGTGCTGGGATTACAGATATGAGCCACCACACCTGGCTTAACATAAATTAATACAGTGTGATGGTTCAAACTCAAACTGTATATCAGTATTGCTTTAATATTGGAAACAGTATATAGCACTGAAAATTGCGAAGGACCTGCTCTTTCCAGTTTGCATTGTTATGTATGTAAGACTTGGTAGAACCTGCTGATAGATAAATCCATCTTTAGGTTTGGTGTGGTACAAATATTACTTGACCCTGAAGGTTGGTGGGTTATAGCTACTAATAATCATTTCTACCCAGGCTTGAAAAACATTTATGGAAAAGACGGTTTCATAGAGGCAGTAGTTAACCTAATAAGGAGCAATTACTTTATTTATTTATTTATTTATTTTTTGAATTGGAGTCTCACTCGGTCACCCAGACTGGAGTGCAGTGGCCGCTCCCGGCCACTGCAGCCTCGATCTGCTGGGCTCCAGCGATCCTTCCGCCTCAGCCTTCCAAGTAGCTGAACTACAGGCACACGCTACCACGTCCGGCTAATTTTTTTGATTTATTGTAGAGATGACCTGCTCAGGCGGGTCTCGAACCCGCGGGCTCAGGCAATCCACTCACTTTAGCCTCCCAAAGGCGCGGGATTACAGGCTGAGCCACCAAGCCCGGCTAGCAATTACTTTAGATGCAGTTATTTATGTTTGACTCCTTCTATTTATTTGTGTTAGAAATATAGCCGGGCACGGTGGCGTGCGCCTGTAGCTCCAACTACTTGGAAGACTGAGGCAAAAGGATCACCTGAGCCCAGCTGTTTAAGGCTGCGGTTGTCGGGAGTGTGCCACTGCCCTCCTGCCTGGGTAACAGAGTGAGACTCCAACTCAAAAAAAAAGAAAAGAAAAGAAAAAAAATGTACCCAGGGGGCTCCTAATTTCAAATTATTGTTGTATTGAACACATAAAATAGCATTTTTTCCTTTAATGTTTTCATTTTATGTATTTTTTTGTTTTTTTTTTTTTTTGGAATGTCACTCTGTCACCCAGGCTTGGGTACAGTGGCACACTCACAGCCACCACAGCCTTAACCTGTTGGGCTCAGGTGATCCTTCCGCCTCAGCCTTCGAAGTAGCTGGAACTACAGGCATGCCACTGCCACTCTCGGCTAATTTTTTTATTTTTTGTAGAGATGAGGTCTTGCCAAGTTGCTCAGGCTGGTCTTGAACCCGCGGGCTCAGGGAGTCCTCTCACTTTGGCCTCCCAAAGTGCTGAGATTACAGACTGAGCCACTGAGCCCAGCCAATTTTTTTTATTTTTTATGGAGATGAGGTCTCACTATGTTTCCGAGGCTGGTCTTGAAATGTTTCCTAGGCTCAAGCAATTCTTCCTCGGCTCCCCAAAGTGTGACTATAGGCATGAGCCACTACACCTGGGCAAATCCTGTATTAATCAGATTTCCATGGTTTAAATACTTTTATGTGTTCAAAAGTTACCCTACTAGCACATATTACAGAGCATTGGATTGTATGATAATAAATTTCATTGTAAGAGACATGCTAATTCAGCATTCTGGTGACAAAAACTTGAATGTATATATATGTGAAAATGTATTTATGTTTTCTAAAAGAATAAATTTTTTTGTGATAATATGTGCATTTGAACCTGAGTACATCTATATTTGTGCAAAGTAGTTCTTCAGAAAAGATGATGTTATAAATACAAGTTTATACCCAGCAGCCCTTCAACCTTATACTACTTCCCCCCAAAATAGTATAATGAATTAACAAAATAATAATAATAAAGCAAAAGTAGCAAAGAAAACTTCAGGATGATGAAAATCAGATAACGGCCCTAATTTCATGCCTCTAGATGGAAAGAAAATCATTTGCAGTTATCTTTTCCAGGGCACTGTTGTTAGAACCACATAAAGTTTGAAAAACCCTAGTAATATGTCACAGGAAGAAGAAAATTAGTTGAATATATGTTCAATTTTTTTTTAAACCACAGCAGCAAGGCCATCAAAAAAGCTATATGTACTTTGCTTATTTATTTGTGAAATTTGTGAAATTACTTGTATATATTGATATATATTTTATTCCTCCTCTTCAATAAAAGCTTTTAATATCACAATTGGCTTACTTCTGTATGGAAGAAGTTCCCACCAAAATTTTTTCAGCTGTGTAAGCACATATTTAAGACCCTAGCTCCCTCATTTCTGTCAGGTAATGAAGAGAATAAACCAGCTAGAGAAGGTGATGAGGTAAGTATTTACCAGGTACACAAATTCAAGAAAAATTAGTTGTACTCATTGTAGATTAAAAATAGACTAAGTTTGAAATCTTCTACTTGAAGCCGGGCTTGGTGGCTCAGCCTGTAATCCCGTGTTTTGGGAGGCTGAGGTGAGTGGATTGCCTGAGCCCGCAGGTTCGAGACCCGCCCGGGCAACTTGATGAGACCTCATCTCTACAATAAATCAAAAAATCAGCTGGGTGTGGTAGCACGCGCCTGTAGTTCCAGCTACTTGGAAGGCTGAGGCAGAAGGATCGCCGGAGCCCAGCAGGTCGAGCTGTGGTGGCCGGGAGCGGCCACTGCACTCCAGTCTGGGCGACAGAGTGAGACTCCAACTCAGATAAAAAGAAAAAGAAATCTTCCACTTGAAAAATTATTTTGAAAAGAGATGAAATGTGTGTAATTTATCTAGTCAACAAAATAGAGAAACCATACGATCATTTCAATGGATGAAGAAAAAGTATTTGATCATATTCATTAACAGTTTATAATTGTAAGGAAGACCTATACAATAGGAATATAAAGAAACATAGTCTGATAAAGACTCCTCACAAAAATTCTGTAGTAAGCTTAATAATCAGTAGTGAAGTAATGAAAACTTTTACCCTGAGATCAGGATATAAAAGGAGACATAATTACTGAATACTGCCCTGAAGGTTGTAATTATGCAAGTATGATATAATAATCTATGTATAAATAATAGTCAAAGAACATGATCAATAACAAACATAAAAAATCTTAGAGAAAAAAAAATGTTGTAAGCTCCCTGGAAGCAAGGACAGTAGCATTGAATTTCTGTCATTATCTTGCCTGGTGCTGAATTCAGTTCATTAAATGACTTAGGCGAAGAACATGGTTCATTTGTATCAGAGCCTGAAGGAACATTAGGGTTTTTGGAAAAGGGCATTGCTGAATGCCCTTGAGAGTTTTGCATGTTCTGGCCAAGGAAGTGCTGTAATAATTGTACAATATGAAGAAACTGCTTATCCCACTGGAAATTTGAGAGGTTTTGCACACACAGACAGGTATCCTGGTGGCTAAGTTATTACTGAAGGAAAAGAATTGAATGTGATTGAGGACAACCATTCCTACTTCCTCTGTGAAATGGAATTGTGTTTGTTTCCTGAGATTTCCTAGCCAAGAAGAGAATACTGATAGACCAAAGTATTTCAGATTTTCTTAGATGTTGTTTTTATCCAAGGATTTAAAGAGTCATTGATAATGTAGACACATATAGTGCTGTAGAAGAAAAAAATTACTCTGGATCCAGACTGCGCAGGGTCACATCCCAGCTCAACTCTAGTTAGCCATATAACTTTGAACAATCCTTTATCCTGGGATGCCACTATTTCTGCATCTGTGCAGTAGGAATACTCACAAAACCTACCTAATGTAATCATTGAGAATATAAATGAGTTAGTATAAAGTGTTTGGACCAGATCTTGGTACAGTGTTAATATATCAGTGTTGTCTGCTTCGCTACCTGGCCGCCAAGGAATTAAGATGAGTGTTTAATTTATCTAAAAATGTAAAGACTGTGACATAATAATAATAGTAACAAAACCAATGATGATAATAGACAAGATGTATTAACCTCTTTTAAAAAAACTCATGTGTGCTTTAAATAGATAAAATTTAAATAGATAAATTTTATAGTATCTTAATAAACCTGTTTTTTTTTTGTTTGTTTGTTTTGTTTTGTTTTGTTGAGTTGGAGTCTCACTCTGTTGCCCAGACTGGAGTGCAGTGGCCACTCCCGGCCACCGCAGCCTCGACCTGCTGGGCTGCGAAGATCCTTCCACCTCAGCCTTCCAAGTAGCTGGAACTACAGGTCTGCGCTACCACGCCTGGCTAATTTTTTGATTTATTGAAGAGATGAGGTCTCACCAAGTTGCCCAGGCTGGTCTCCACCCCGCGGGCTCAGGTAGTCCACTCACCTCAGCCTCCCAAGGCACGGGATTACAGGCTGAGCCACCGAGCCCAGCCAAAGCTGTTTTTAAAAACACAAATATGGGCCGGGTGCAGTGGCTCGACCTGTAATTCCAGCATTTTGGGAGGCCAAGGCGAGAGGATTGCCTGAGTCCAGGGCTTCGAGACCAACCTTGGTGAGACCTCGTCTCTGCATTAAATCACAAAAATTAGCTAGGCATGGTGGCATGCATCTATAGTTCCAGCTACTTGAAAGGCTGAGACGAAAGGATTGCCCAAGCCCAGCAGGTCGAGGCTGCGGTGGCCGTGAGCGTGCCACTGCACTCTAGCCTGGGCGACAGAGTGAGACTGCCTCAAAAAAAACCTAGCCAGGATTGGTGGCTCAGCCTGTAATCCCAGCACTTTGGGAGGCTGAGGCAAGTGGATGCCTGAATTCGTGGGTTCGAGACCAGTCTGGGTAACTTGGCGAGACATCATCTCTACAATAAATAAAAAATTAGGTGGGCATGGTAGTGCAGATCTGTAGTTCCAGCTACTTGGAAGGCTGAGGCGGAAGGATTGCCAGATCCCAGCAGGTCAACGCTGGAATGGCTGTGATTGTGCCACGGTACTCCAGCCTGGGCAGCAGTGAGACTCCAACTCAAAAGAAAAAACCCAAATATGACTCCGTGAAGAAATTTTGCCACAAAAAGGGAGCATACATGTGGTATTCAAGTGATAAAGAGCATTGTGGTCTTCTTTAAAAAATCACCACACACATAGTTTTTGTTTGTTTGTTTCAGGACAGTCACGGGCAATGCACTTTTGACTCAATGGTAATGAATGGGTAAGTGAGTGGGAAAGGGGTCCTTTGGTTAGTGTGGCAGAAGGGAGAGAGAGCTCAGACTTTGAACTTCTGTGGCTGAATTTAACTGTGTGACCTAGACAGTGAGCATGCTTCTCTGAGCTTCAGTTTCCTATTTGAAAGGAATAATTGCCTTTTACTAAGGCAGGTAAGTCTGGTTTGACTCCACTGAGTAGGTCACATAGCACCCAGAGTTAATCATTTAGAAAATGTAAATGCTTTTTATAAAGCTAAATCCCCTTAAGTATAAATGTCACTCCCTTGCTTAAATGGTTTCTTGTTGCAATCTCAGCAACATAGAACATTTTTAGTAGTAGATCCCTGTCACCTCTTTACTTTGCTCATTGTATTCCCCTGCCTTGCAGTCTTCTTTCACCAAAAACCTTTCTTTATAGGCGTTAATCCCTCTGTCTGGAAACCACCCCTAGCTCCTGAGGATGTTGGCTCCATCTCATCCTTCAGGGTGCAGTTTAAATGTGGTTTCTCAGACCGGGCGTGGTGGCTCAAGCCTGTAATTCTAGCACTTTGGGAGAACCAGGCAAGAGAATTGCCTGAGTCCACAAGTTCGAGACCAACCTGGGCAACATGGTAAGACCTCATCACTACAATAAATCAAAACATTAGCCGGGTGTGGTGGTGCATGCCTGTAGTTCAGCTGCTTGGAAGTCTGACGCAGAAGGATCGCCAGAGCCCAGCAGGTTGAGGCCTTGGTGATTTTGAGCATGCCACTGCACTGTAGCCTGGACAACTCAAAAAAATATATATATTTATGGTTTCCAGTTTATATTCCTACCAACAGTTCCCTTTTTTCTACATCCTCATCAATACTTGTTCTTCATCTTTTGATAGTTCCATTCTGACAGAGTGGTAATTAGAACAGCCATTATGAAAACTGTACAGAAGTTCCTCCAAAAGCTAAACAGAATTACCATATGATCCAGCAATACCACTTTTGAGTATTTACCCAAAAGATTTGAAATCAGTTTGTTAAAGAAATATCTGCTTTTCCATGTTCATTGTAGCACTATTCACAATAGCCAAGTTATGGAATCAACCTAAGTGTCCATCAACAAGTAAAGCAAATGTGGTATATACATACAATGGAATACTAATCAGCCTTTAAAAAGGTGGAAATTATGCCATTTGTGACCATATGGATGGAATTGGAGAACTTTATGCTAAGTGGAATAAGCCAGGCATGGAAAAATGAATACCGCATGTTTTTGTTTCTTTTCTTTTTTTTTTTTTTTTTCTTTTTTGAGTTGGAGTCTCACTCTGTCGCCCAGACTGGAGTGCAGTGGCCACTCCCAGCCATCGCAGCCTCGACCTGCTGGGCTCTGGAGATCCTTCCGCCTCAGCATTCCAAGTAGCTGGAACTACAGGCACGCGCTACCACACCCGGCTAATTTTTTGATTTATTGTAGAAATGAGGTCTCACCAAGTTGCTCAGGCGGGTCTTGAACCCGCGGGCTCAGGCAATCCACTCACCTCATCCACCCAAGGTGCAGGTTTGCAGGCTGAGCCACCGAGCCGGCTTGTTTTTGTTTCTATGTGAAGTCTAAAACAGCTGAACTTGTAGAAGCAGAAGTAGAATGATGATTACAGAGCTTGCGGGTTGCAGGCAGTGGGGAGGTGATGATGGCCAAAGGGCATAAAAATCTCAGATGGGCCAGGCTCGGTGGCTCAGCCTGTAATCCCGCGCCTTTGGGAGGCTGAGGTGAGTGGATTGCCTGAGCCTGCGGGTTCGAGACCCGCCTGGGCAACGAGACCTCATCTCTACAGTAAATCAAAAAATCAGCCGGGCGTGGTAGCGCGCGCCTGTAATTCTGGCTACTTGGAAGACTGAGGTGGAAGGATCGCCGGAGCCCAGCAGGCGAGGCTGCGGTGGCCGGGAGCGGCCACTGCACGCCAGTCTGGGCGACAGAGTGAGACTCCAACTCAAAAAAAAAAAAAATCTCAGATGGGAGGAATATGGTGTATGTTTTTAGTTCTGTTGCACAGTATAGTGAATATAGTTAAGAGAGTATTGTACATTTCAAAGTTGCTAAGATTAAAAATTTCAGGCTGGGCTCGATGACTCAGCCTGTAATTCCAGCACTTTGGGAGGCTGATGTGAGTGGATTGCCTGAGGCCACGGGTTCAAGACCAACCCGGGCAACTTGGTGAGAGAGTTTCTACAATAAAATTTTTAAAAATAGCTGGACATGGTAGCACACGTCTGTAGTTCAGGCTACTTGGAAGGCTGAGGCAGAAGGATGACTGGAACCCAGAAGGTCGACACTGGAGTGGCTGTGAGCGTGTGTGCCATTGCACTCCAACCTGGATGAAGGAGTGAGACTCCAACTCAAAAAAAAAAATTTTCAAATGTTCTTACCACAAAAAATGTTGTACTTGAATTAATGGATATATTAACTAGTTTGATTTAATTATTCCACATTGTATTAATACGTCCTAACATCATTTTGTACCTTATCATTTTATATAATTATAAATTATCAATTTACAATTTTTTTAAATTAAAAAAAATGTGGCTTCTAATAAAAACCTTACCTCTCTCTCTCTCCCATCCAAGTACTAACCAAGCCTGACCCAGCTTAGCTTCTAAGGTCAGATGAAATTGGGTGCCGCATTCAAGGTGGTACGGCTGTAGAGGTACCCTATCTAAAACTCTCCCCTCTATACCAGGCCAGTGTTTACAGCTACTGGGAAGCCCGAGGTGGGAGAACTGCTTGAGCCTAAGATTTCGAGGCTATAGTGTGCTATAATTGTGTCTATGAATAGCTACTGCACTTTAGCCTGGGTAGTGTAGTGAGACTCTGCCTCTAAATATGAATTTTTACAAAGTGTAAAACTTTTTCTTCTGACTTCGCCACAGTCTTTGTTTGTTTGTTTGTTTTGGGGTTTGTGTGTGTGTGGGTTTTTTTGTTTGTTTTTGAGTTGGAGTCTCACTCTGTCGCCCAGGCTGGAGTGCAGTGGCACACTCATGACCACTGCAGCCTTGACCTGCCTGGGCTCAGGGGATCCTTCTGCCTCAGCCTTCCAAGTAGCTGGAACTACAGGCAAGTGTTGCCATGCCCAGCTAATTTTTTATTTATTGTATAGATGAGGTCTTACCGATTTGCCAAGGCTGTTCTCGAACCCTGGGACTCAGGCAATTCTCTTGCCTTGGCCTCCCAAAGTGCTGAGTTACAGGCTTGAGCCACCACGTCTGGCTTTGATCTTTGTTTTATTTGTGCCAGACCCTAATTGTTAGTTCTTTTATTCCTGATTTTGTTTGTGATGCCCCCTCTAGACTGTAAGCTTTGTGAGCAGAGGAACTATATATGTTGAATTCACTGTTATATCTTCAATGACTATTCCAGTTTTAGGCTCATAGGAGACACTCACTCAATATTTGCTTATTTTATTTCTAAAATTTATTTTTCTTTTTAAAAAAGACTGGATTTCACTGTGTTACCTAGACTGAAGTGCAGTAATTATACACGGGCACTATCACAGGTCACTGTGACCTTGAACTCCTGGCCTCCAGTGTCCTGCCTCACCCTGACAAGTAGCTGCAACTACAAGCACACACTACCACACTCAGCTTCACTAAATATTTGTTGATTGAAGTAGGAACACTTTGAATAAATACAGGTGCTTGTACTTTTCTTTTTTGACCCCTGGAAATTATTCAGACTCCTTCAGTAATTACTGATATTTTAAAAGATTTATTTAGGTAGAAATAATATTTAACAATACATGTATATATGTTTTTCTTTTCAAAAACAATTCTTTAAATCTTTTGTTCTTTTGGTACAGCAGATGGTATGTTTCAAGTATGTCCCTTTTCCCATAATCTTTAGTTTTCCTGTTGGAAAAGGTGAATTAAATGGAGGCAAGCACATTTATGTTGAGGCTGAGAATAAAAATGCAGATTTCTAGCCTTGCTTCTCTGCCTTACCGTTTTTGCACCTTTGTTAAATAGGCTGTTTCTGCATGCCCTGGAAAAATGCTGAATGTTGATAATACCAGAGAAGCTCCCAGATGAGTACTTAGAATTGGATTCCAGCTACTTGGAAGGCTGAGGTGGAAAGATTGCCTCAGTCCAGCAGGTCGAGGCTGCAGTGGTCGTGAGCGTGCTACTGCACTCCAGCCTGGGCAAAAAGAATGAGACTCCAACTCAAAAAACAAAACAGTTTATTGATCAAAAGGTTTTAGCTTTTGATGTTCTCTTATACCATCTAAATTGGGTGAAAATTTGGGTCACGGATTTCTAATGACCAGTGCCTTTTCACAGTGATAACGTGTTGCAGATAATTAAGGCAGTATATAATTGTCATGGTGCTTGTGATAATTGTGTTTTTCTTTCTATTCAGAATGATGGCAGAAATTATCTCTGGAGTTGGGGTTTTTCAACCTTGTTAAATATGTTCGTTGGTTTCAAACCATGATTGAGAACTCATTTATTCATTCATGTTTTCTTTTTCACTATTTGATAATCTGCTATGTTAAGCTGTGTGAATAAAAGTGAATGTGACAATACCCACCTTCACAAAGGCTACTACCCAAGTGGACAAAAGTAGTTTCAGTGCTCTGTGATTAATGCTGTGTGGTAAGATGCTAAAGGAGCACCTAAGAGGTACACTGTGTTTGCTGTTTGGAGAAATAGCATAAATTAATTTAATAATTAGCCGGGCTTGGTGGCTCAACCTGTAATCCCGTGCCTTTGGGAGGCTGAGGTGAGTGGATTGCCTGAGCCCGCAGGTTCGAGACCCGCCTGGGCAAGTGAGACTTCATCTCTACAATAAATAAAAAAAAATTAGCCAGGAGTGGTAGCATGCGCCTGTAGTTCCAGCTACTTGGAAGGCTGAGGCGGAAGGATCGCAGGAACCCAGCAGATCAAGACTGCGGTGGCTGGGAGCGGCCACTGCACTCCAGTCTGGGCGACAGTGAGACTCCAACTCAAAAAAAAAAAAAAAAAAAAAAGGAAATAGCATAAATTAACATAATGAAGAGCAGAGATAAAGGAACCTTCAGGGCCCGGGCCCTTTGGAGGAATGGAAGTAAGTTGGTGAGGGGAGAATTTAACAAAAGTGAAACTGGTGGAAAGGTAAGCAAGCGTCAGATCGTACAGGACTTCAAACCCTATGAGGATCTTTTTTGTTTGAGTTGGAGTCTCATTGTGTCACCCAGGCTGGAGTGCAGTGGCATGCTCCTGGCCACCGCAACCTGGACCTGCTGGGCTCAGGCGATCCTTCTGCCTCTGTGCCACCATGCCTGGCTAATTTTTTGATGTATTGTAGAGATGAGGTCTTACTAAGTTTTCCAGGTCTCGAACCTGTGGGCTCAGGCAGTCCTCTCACCTCGGCTTCCCAAAGTGCTGGGATTATAGGCGTGAGCCACCGTGCCCAGCCCTGTGAAGATCTTATGCTTTATCCTAAGAGCAGTGGGAAGACTGAAAGAGACTGCTACAGAGTTGAGGGTCCTGAGAGGTTGATGAAATCACAGAACAAGTATAATGATGATAATTGAGTGAGAGCTAGAAAGCAAAATGTCACTATGTTTTAATTCTGCTTCTTTACTTATTTTTACTTTAAGAATAGACAGTTCTTCTAAAAATGTACAGATGGTGGAATAGACTAATTTTGAGAATGAGATTAGCTCTTTCCACTGAAAGAGTAAAAAAACTAAAGATGTAAACCAAAGACAATAATTTCATTTAAATTTGCTTTCTAATTATAGGATGCATTGATTTCTAGAGATCAGCATTATAAGGAAATAATAAAAAACAAGTTTTACAGATTGAGTAGTTAGTGTTTTCTATGACTTTTTGGCAAGTACATACAAAGAATGTTTTCCCCTGACCATTTGAGAGTAAGTTGCTGACAAAGTATCTCAAAAGCCCCAACGTTTTAGTGTGTATTTCCTGTATAACCACAGTATGTCTATCTTTAGACTACATTTAAGTTTTACCAGTTATCTCATAAGGTCCTTTATAGCAGAAGGATCCACTTCAAAATCATGCTGAATTTTTTTTTTTTTTTTTTTTTTTTTTTGAGCTGGAGTCTCACTCTGTCGCCAGACTGGAGTGCAATGGCCGCTCCCGGCCACCACAACCTCGACCTGCTGGACTCCGGCGATCCTTCCGTCTCAGCCTTCCGAGTAGCCGGAATTACAGGCATGCGCTACCACGCCCAGCTGATTTTTTGATTTGTTGTAGAGATGAGGTCTCGCTGCCCAGGCAGGTCTCGAACCCGCGGGCTCAGGCAATCCACTCACCTCAGCCTCCCAAAGGCACGGGATTACAGGCTGAGCCACCGAGCCCGGCTCATGCTGAAATTTTAAGAAAAGGTACTTTATGAAGATGTCCCATTCCTAAGCTTTCAATTTATTCATTTATATCTGTGTAAATTCCTTGTTTACTATTTTATTCAGTGTGTTATAATTGCTTATCATTTATTTGATATTTACTTTTGGCCAGTAGGAACCTCCACAAGTTAGTTCCTATGTCCTTTTGACATGTTTCCATCATTCATTGATCACTTTCTTTTTTTTTTTAATTGAGTCAAACTCTCACTGTGTCGCCCAGGCTGGAGTTCAGTGGTATGGTCACGGCCACCCCAGCCTTGACCTGCTGGGCTCAAGCTATCCTTCCGTCTCAACCTTCCAAGTAGCTGGAACTACAAGTGCATGTCACCACGCCCAGCTAATTTTTTTCATTTATTGTAGAGAAGAGGTCTCGCCAAGTTGCCCTGGCTGGTCTTGATACCCCTGGACTCAGGCAGTCCTCTTGCCTTGGGCTCCCAAAGTGCTACACCTGGCCACTTTCTTACTTTAATCTTGTTAGGATGAAGGCTCACCTTTATACACTCATCTCTTCAGCTCTGGAATCAGCCATTTCTCCAAGGAACCCTGGTTCCTCTTACTTGAAAATGGTATTTGACAAATTTGATAATTGCTATTGGATATTGTTCTTCTAAGGCCCTGTTACTGGATAGAGCTAATCATTAATTTACAGCTGTATTTATTTGTCATGTGCATATATACATTTTGTGTGTGTGTACATGTATATGTAAAATCGTAAGTTTACACCTGGTACCTGTAATGCCAGTAAGGCCAGTTCAGTATCTCATGGTTCATTCTCATCCCTTTCTTTCCACTTCTCTCAATGAAATAAATTTGTCCATCAGCATATTTACCTATATGATTACTCTGCCTGTATATAACTAATCTCACCTTGCCATCTCCACCCACTTCTCATTCCACTTGGATTCTTTTTTTAATAAAATAAGTAGGTATTATTTATTTATTTGCTTGTTTAGTATTTGTATATATTCTTAGAGTACAAGTGCAGTTTTGCTACTTGCATTGTGAAATCTGCGCCTTCAGTGCATCTATCACTGGAGCAACGCACATCGTACCCACCAAGCAACTTCCCATCATCCACCCCACCACACACCCTTTTGAGCTTCCATCATTCCACACTCTACTTCCACATGTGCATGCTATTTAGCTATTTTAACTTTTTTTTTTTTTTTTTGAGTTGGAGTCTCACTCTGTCGCCCAGACTCTGGAGTACATTGGCCGCTCCCGGCCACCACAGCCTCTACCCGCTGGGCTCCGGTGATCCTTCCGCCTTAGCCTTCCGAGTAGCTGGAGTTACAGGCATGCGCTACCACGCCCGGCTGATTTTTTGACTTATTGTAGAGATGAGGTCTCGCTGCCCAGGCGGGTCTCGAACCCGCAGGCTCAGGCAATCCACTCACCTCAGCCCCCCGAAGGCACGGGATTACAGGCTGAGCCACCGAGCCCAACAGCTCCCACTTATAAATAAGAATATGTGGTTAGCTGGGCTCGGTGGCTCAGCCTGTAATCCCGCGCTTTGGGAGGCTGAGGTGAGTGGATTGCCTGAGCTCACGGGTTCAAGACCTGCCTGGGCAACTTGGTGAGACCTCATCTCTACAATAAATCAAAAAAATTGCCGGACTCGGTGGCTCAGCCTGTAATCCCCCACCTTTGGGAGGGTGAGGTGAGTGGATTGCCTGAGCCCACAGGTTCGAGACCCGCCTGTGCAGAGAGACCTCATCTCTATAATAAATCAAAAAATCAGCCAGGTGTGGTAGCACATGCCTGTAATTCCGGCTACTTGGAAGGCTGAGGCGGAAGGATCACCGGAGCCCAGCAGGTGGAGGCTGCGGTGACCGGGAGCGGCCACTGCATTCCAGTCTGGGCGCCAGAGTGAGACTCCAACTCAAAAAAAAAAAAAAAAAAATTAGCTGGGCGCGGTAGCGCGCGCCTGTAATTCCAGCTACTCGGAAGGCTGAGGCGGAAGGATCGCCAGAGCCCAGCAGGCGAGGCTGCGGTGGCTGAGAGTGGCCACTGCACTCCAGTCTGGGCGCCAGAGTGAGACTCCAACTCAAAAAAAAAAAAAAAAAAAAAGGAGTAGTGGTATTTGTCTTTCAGTGTTTGAATTGTTTTACTTAAGGTAATGGCCTTGGCCAGGCATGGTGGCTCACACCCATAACCCTAGTACTTGGGGAGACCAAGATTAGATGAGAGGATTGCCTGAGCCCACCGGTTTGAGACCAGCCTGGGCAACTTGTCGAGACCTTATCTCTACAATATATCAAGAAAAATTAGCTGAGCATGATGGCGCATGCCTGTAGTTTCAGCTACTTGGAAGGCTGAGGCGGAAGGATCACCTGAGCCAACAGGTCAAGGCTCAAAAAAAAAAAAAAAGAAAGATACTGGCCTCTAGTTCTGTCTCCACTTGAATTCTGATACCTCATGCCTGACCATCTCTTCCATATGGATGCTGGCCTCACCTTGCCTATGCTGTGCCAGGTTGCACTTTTTGTGTTTGTACTCTGACCTCCTGTGCTGGACTCCTCACTCAGGATCTGGCACTCTGTGCTGGGCTGTCCATCCCTTCCCCACTTTGTAGATGCCATGTATTTTTATATGTAAGGTACAAGCAGTGAGATACACAGATCTTACATGTGCACTTTGATGAGTTTTTTTTTTTTTTTTTTTAAATTGGAGTCTCACTCTGTCACCCAGGTACAGTGGCATGCTCATGGCTACCCGCAGCCTTGAGCTGCTGGGTTCAGGCGATTCTTCCACCTCAGCCTTCCAAGTAACCAGAACTACAAGCGCATGCTACTACGCCTGACTAAATTTTGGTTTATTGTAGAGACAAGGTCTCACCAAGTTGCCCAGGCTGGTCTTGAACCCCTGAGCTCAGGCAATCCTCTCGCCTCGGCCTCCCAAAGTGCTGGGATTACAGTCTTGAGCCACTGTGCCCGGCCTGGTGAGTTTTGATTAATGTATATATCAATTGATAGCCATCAGCCTGGTGTCCCCTGCCATTTAATTTCCACCTTTCTGTAGTCACTCTGGTTTCTTTCACCTTTCTTTTACCTGTTCATGAACTTCATAAAAATTGGAGTAACAGGCTGGGCTCAGTGACTCGGTCCGTAATCTCACCACTTTGGGAGACCAAGACAACTGGATTGCCTAAGCCCGCAAGTTTGAGACCAGCCCAGGCAACTTGGCAAGACCTTGTCTCTACAATAAATAAAAAAATTAGTTGGGCGTGGTAGTGTACACCTCTATTTCCAGCTATTTGAAAGGCTGAAGCGGAAGGATCACCTGAACCCAGCATTAAGTATTGTGAAAACCTAAAGTCATTATACAGTTTTAATAATGTAAAAAAACCAAAGAGAAAAATAAACCGTTTATTTTAAAAAATTAACTAACTTATTGTATTTTGAAGATGGGTATAATTTAGGATTAGGTATACAAGTGATCATCTTACAGGTAAAGTTTGGGCCTCCCTTTGGTCCCCACTTTGCCTGGTTTGAGATCAGGAATCCTATCTTTGAGTTCGAGTCTCACTCTTGTCACCCAGGCTGGAGTACAGTGGCATACTTATGGCCACTGTAGCCTTGACCTACTGGGCTCAGGTGATCCTTCCACCTCAGCCTTCCAAGTAGCTGGAACTAACTGGCTTGCGCCACCCTGCCTGGCTAATTTTTTGATATATTGTAGAGATGAGGTCTTGCCAAGTTGCCCAGGCTAGTCTCAAACCCATGGACTCAGGCAATCCTCTCACCTTGGCCTCCCAAAGTGTTGGAATTATAGGCGTGAGCCACCATGCCAGCCTGAGATCAGGTACCCTTAATAATGTTATATGCCTCCCTCCTCTGGCAGTTTCCAGCTACTGCTAGTCCCTTTCTTACAGAATTGTAAATATTCAGGTCCTGCTTATGAGTGAGAACATGTGGTACTCAGTTCTTTGTTTCTGTGATAAATCACTGAGTATTATAGACTCTAAATCCATCTAAGTTCATAATTTTGTTCTTTATTGCTACATAATATTCCATTTTGTGTATGTCCCACATTTTTTACCCAGTCCAGTTTTGATGGGCAGCATGATTGGTTCCATGTTGTTGGTGTTGTAAACACTGCTCTAGCTGGGCTCGATGGCTCAGCCTGTAATCCCGTGCCTTTGGGAGGCTGAGGTGAGTGGATTGCCTGAGCCCGCGGGTTTGAGACCCGCCTGGACAGCGAGACCTCATCTCTACAATAAATCAAAAAATCAGTCGGCGTGGTAGCGCATGCCTGTAATTCTGGCTACTCGGAAGGCTGAGGTGGAGGCTGTGGTGGCCAGGAGCGGCCACTGCACTCCAGTCTGGGTGACAGAGTGAGACTCCAACTCAAAAAAAAAAGAAAAGTAAATACTGCTGTAATAAACATACTTGTGCAGGTATCTTTTTTGGAGAATGATTTAAGTTCCTCTGGGTATATTCCTAGAAGGGAGATTGCTGGGTCATAGGGAAGGTCAATTTCTAGTAGTTTTAGGAATCACCACACTGTTTTCCATAGAGATAAGCAGACTATCTTAATGACTGTAGTTAACTAAACAGATTATATTCTTGAGTTATGTGTCCACCCATACAGTCAGCTCCCAGTCCTGTGCCTGTTATTGTAGTAAGGGATTAAAGGTGTCCTTAGGAAACTTAATCTGGAAATTTTTACTGTATTGTATAATTGGTGACAATAACCAAGCAATTATTCTGATTCTCTTCCCTTAACGTTTTAAGAAAAATATTTATGTAAATGAAACATAAGTATGTGTTTAGTATAAAATTGATGTTAACAGTATTTTTGTTGTTAAGGATGAATTGTCAAATATAAGATCAAAAATTACCACATTTTAAACATTCGTGTTGTGCTCAGTCCTGAATTTGGACACTGGAGAATTCTGGTAGGAATATTATGTTTCAGATGTTTTGTTTGGGAGCTTTATTTTCACTTTATGGTTCTGCAAAGGATCTCCCTCATGAACTGTTGTTGCATACTCAGACTACAGACAAAACTAGATCAAGAGTTGAGCTCTTCAAGGGTTTTGTCTAGGACTGCTTAGTATCAATAATGTTTTGGAAATTCTCTTATAGAAGATGCCTGTGTTGACTGGTAACTTTGGATTACTTGATTGTTGCCAGTGCTTGATAAATGGTGAGGAAAGAGGAGAGAGGCAGTGAGAAATCTCATTTCTGATCAGTTCTGGCCAAATTGAAAGAAAGAGCTTTTAATTAAATTGTCCTCAGTTTATTTAACTTGACTTTAATACCGTCTTATCTTTCTGTTGGTAAAGAAAAAAACTAACAAATGTCTTTCTTTTTTATCATACGTACATTACTAGAAGAAAGCTTTTACTATTAAAGACTTATGTGTTCCTTTAGCTTCCATGGTTTGCAGCCCACTGAACTTATGTTACCACGTGAATAGCTAATCTAGGTGGCTAAACTGTTGAAAGATAGAAAACCAAAACCCATTTCAGGAAACTATTTGCTTTGCTCATCTTTGGATAGGATTCATTCTCGTTGTAGTGACTTTCTGATTTTGTTTTAAAATTTAATTTTTAACTACTTTTTTTTTTAACCTAGGTTGCAAAACGCCCTCCTGTGCTTGAGATCTACAGACTACATGCCCTGCCAGAACTAACCAATGGTTTTTCATCTCCTGAAGATTAGAAACACAAATATGGTGCCAAAAGAACTCTTCAGCTTTCTCTGACTACAGTTTATTTGGACATACTTTTGTTTTGGAGAGAAATTTACACACTGCAGCTACTTGCTGTACAGAGATTCTGTCGTGTAGGATCATGGACCATCCTAGTAGGGAAAAGGATGAAAGACAACGGACAACTAAAACCATGGCACAAAGGAGTGCACACTGCTCCCGGCCGTCTGGCTCCTCAACAACCTCTGGGGTTCTTATGGTGGGACCCAACTTCAGGGTTGGCAAGAAGATAGGGTGTGGGAACTTCGGAGAGCTCAGATTAGGTAAGAACTTGTTGTGTCAGTGGCCTCCACTTATAACGACAATAATAGCTATAAAAAGCTGTAGTGTGTCTCAGGTCAAGCAGTTTATAGAGGGTTTTTTTTGTTTTGTTTTGTTTTTTTGAGATGGAGTCTTACTCTGTCACCCAGACTGGAGTGCAGTGGCCGCTCCCGGCCACCGCAGCCTCGACCTGCTGGGCTCCAGCGATCCTTCCGCCTCAGCCTCCCAAGTAGCTGGAACTACAGGCACATGCTACCATGCCTGGTTAATTTTTTATTTTATTGTAGAGATGAGGCCCAGGTGGGTCTCGAATCCGCGAGCTCAGGCAATCCACTCACCTTAGCCTCCCAAAGTGCTGGGATTACAGGCTGAGCCACCGAGCCCCACTAGTTTATAGTTTTATGAAAATTTCTCTTGAACCTGTTTTTATAAGAAATAAAGAATTCGTGAAAGGGGCTATAGTCATTAACAGTTATAGTTGTTATCCATGGCTTATCTCTCCTTATGTGTGCTTTTAAATTTTCTAACAATTATGAGATTTTATTATACAGGTAGAACTGCATACAGATACCAACAAGATGCAGGTTCTGATTTAGTAGATCTGCGGTGGAATCCTGAATTCTGCATATTTTACAAACTTCCAGGTGATACAGATGCTGTTGAGCCTTAAAGAAGGGAGTAAGGTCTTGCTGTAATTCAGACTCTATGCCAGGAAAGAGAAGAGTCAATTCTTACTTAATAATGCTCAGACTTAGTCCACAAGCATCTACAGTACATCCTGTTTATAGAAGTTTTCCAACAGTGTACGTTTCTTCCTGGAGTTCCCAACATTTGGATTGAGTTAGAACTCCAAGAAGAAATTAGGCAATTTTATTTCCCAACGAGGGAAACTGATTTTCTATTTCAAGTTTGAATTTACGGGTGAGATGACAAATAATGACAAAATCAACCAGTTTGGAGATGTGAGACTGGGAAGAAGGTGCATTGGGTATTTGTGTACCTTTTAATGGTTCTTCCTTGATGAGTGGAATAGAGAAAATGAAGGGCCATATAAATGTATGAAGTTGGAGATTAGCTTGAGGAATGTGGAAGGGTCTCCTTTTAAGCTCTTTTTTTTTTTTTGAGTTGGAGTCTCACTTTGTCACCCAGGCTGGAGTGCAGTGACACGCTTTCGGCCACTGCAGCCTTGACCTGCTGAACTCAGGTTATCCTTCTCTCTCAGCTTTCCAAGTAGTTGGAACTACAGGCGTGCGCCGCCATGCCCAGCTAATTTTTTGATTTATTGTAGAGATGAGGTCTTGCCATGTTCCCCAGGCTGGTCTCAGACCCCTGGACTTAGGCAATCCTCTCACCTCAGCCTCCCAAAGTGCTGGGGTTATAGGCATGAGCCACCACACCCTGCCAGCCTTTTTACAATAACTTTTGAGAGACTGTACATAATTATGAAGACTCAATTGTAGGAAACTTTAGCCCTTTGTGGAATGGTAGGGTGGGAACATGAAGTGATTGTCATTTGTTACCTCTGATGGTCCTGCGAAAAGAAGATAGAAAAAGTCTTACCTCTGGTCCCCCATAGACAGCCTTGGAGAAACATCACTATACTAACCAGAGATAACTGGTACAGAAGTAAATTTAAGAATGCTGAGAATGAATTTATTTTTGCCAGTAGAAAGGTGGCAACCTGGAATTTCAAGACCTATCTAGGATAATGAAAGGGGTTTTATTTTATCTTTGTGTTTATGTTCAGGTTAGCAAAGCTGGCAGATGCTACTGACAAAGGAAAAAGATGTTTAATTTCTCACTGCTTGACTTCCTAGTAATTACAGAGTTGTGTTAGCAACTAGTTTTGTGAATGTTCCTTTATGTTGTGGGTTGACTTTAACAGTAGCACTTGCATTAAATAGATTATGACATAAACATTCACAAAATGATTACTGAGATGCATTTTCTAATGCGTATAAATCTGAATTCCCAAAACATCAGAAAATTGTTTAGTTTCTGTGAAAGTGAAGAAAAACCTTGGTCAGTGAAAACTGGAGGTCTGTTTAATCACTTAAGTCTAGATTTGTATTCTAAGTTTATATGGGTATGGAAAAATTCATTCAGTTAAAAGGATAAGTCAGATATTTTCTTAGTGTTGTGCTTTATTTCCTCTCATGAATCCAGGATAATTTTGATATTTCTCATTTTGACTTGTCTAGAGTCAGTAGAAAGAACTTGTCTTTCTTTTCAATCTTCTCTGTTCATCAGGTTTTAATTAGCCTAGGACCATATTGTTAAGACATTGTATCTAGAAATACTTTTTTTGAGTCGGGGTCTCACTGTCACCCAGGCTGGAGTACAGTGGCACAGTCAGACTCACTGCAGCCTTGATCTCCTCGTCTCAGGCGATCCTCTCGCCTCAGTCTCCTGAATTGCTGGGACTATGGACGCATGTCACCATGTCTGGCTAATTTTTAGATTTTTTTTTTTTGTAGAGATGAGGTCTTGCTATGTGGCCTAGGGTAGTCTTGAATTCCTGGGCTCAAGGGATCCTCCCACATCAGCATCTCAAAGTGATGGGATTACAGGCTTGAGGCACCACACCTGGCCTAGAAATTTTTATTAGCAGAAACCAGGAAAGGTACTTTCTTTCTTTCTTTTTTTAATAAGGAAAGGTACTTTCAGAATCACGTGGCATCTTCCTAATAACAGAGTGGGTTGTATACCCCATTCCATCATTCCTTTGCTGTCATAGTAGTAAGTAGAAGATTGTGTAAATAAGCAAAGATGCTGCCACCTACAAGCACTGTCTTCACTGTTCCTCAAACAGTGAAGGGTATTTCTGTTTCAGAGCCTTTACACTTATAGTGTCTTCTGCTTGCAGAATTGTTCCCCTAGAATTTTGCATAGTTGTTTTTCATCCTCCAGGCCTGCGTTTGTATGTTACCTTCTCAGAGAAACCTTCTGTGGCTTCTTTCCCATCCCATTTAATTAAAGTACTACATTTTAGCCGGGCTCGGTGGCTCAGCCTGTAATCCCGCACCTTGGGAGGCTGAGGTGAGTGAATTGTATGAGCCCGCGGGCTCGCGACCTACCTGGGCAACTTGGTGAGACCTCATCTCTACAATAAATCAAAAAATTAGCCGGGTGTGGTAGCGTGCGCCTACAGTTCCAGCTACTTGGAAGGTGGAAGGATCACCGGAGCCCAGCAGGTCAAGGCTGCGGTGGCTGGGAGCAGCCACTGCACTCCAGTCTGGGAGACAGAGTGAGACTCTAACTCAAAAAAAAAAAAATAATAAAGTACTACATTTCTCATCTAGCACATTCTATCCCATTAAGCTGCTTTATTCATTGCATTCATCGTGGTCTGAAATGACCTTATGTATTTTTTACCTGTTAATTGCCTCCTTACTTGAATATAAGCTCTTTGAAGGGCTGGAATGCTGTATCATTTACTGTTATTTATTTATTTATTTTTAGTGGAGTCTCATTCTGTCACCCAGGCTGAAGTGCAGTGGCATGGTCATGCTTCATTGCAACTGTGATCTTCCGGGCTCAGGTGATCCTTCCACCTTAGCCTCCAAGTAGCATACCTCCATGCTGGGCTAATTTTTTTTTTTTTGAGTTGGAGTCTCACTCTGTCGCTAATTAAAAAAAAAAATGTTGTGGAGATTAGATCTCACTATGTTGCCAGGCAGGTCTTCAACTCCCGGGCTCAAGCCTTCCTCCCACCATGGCTTCCCAAAGTATTGGGATTACAGGTGTGAGCCACTGCACTTGATCTTATTTACAGTTATTTATGAGATGGATGGATAGATAGACGAATAGAAGGGGGTGTGGAATTAAAGCATGGGTTCCTTTGGGCTCCAGGTTTATTCGGAAGTGATGTAGGTAGTAGCCCTATGGAGTCCAGATGGAGAGCCAAAAAAAATGTAGTGATTAATGCATTTCGGTTCTCTGCAAATGTCTCCACTCTATCTTCCATTTAACAGCCACCTCTTCAATATTTACTATCCTGCTAGACTTTGGAAATGAAACAAACAAAAAGATGTAGTTTCTGTTTCTACAAATACCATAGTCCACAGTCTAGTGGTAGAAAGAAAGAGAAAAACAAGTTGCAGTACAAAGTGTTAAGTGTTATAACACATTGTATGGAAACTACACTGGCAGAGAAGGTTTGAAGGAAGAGATATTATTTGATAAATAGCACAGGATTTCCAGTGATAGGCACAGGGAAGAATGACTGTTCAGCTGTAGGATGCACAAGTGCTAGGTATTGTGAAAGTGCCCTGCATGTTATCAGAGCAGCAGCTAGTTATACATGATTGTGTCATAGGATATGAAGTCAAAGAAAATTGATAGATGAGGCTGTTTGGTATGTTGGGGCAAGATTATGAAGTGTTTGCAGAGATTAAATAATTTGGACTTTATCCTGTAGGCAGTGGCGTGGGATCATTAGAGACTTAACAACAGAGGAGTTATGTCATCCAGACAGAGAAGGCAAGTTGTTTTATAAGATGAGCTAAGAAAGAAGCTGACATCTTACAGATTTTGCCCTATTTGTGGTGCTTATCACAATGTACCTTCTTCCTCTCTCCCTCTGTCTCAAGATAAGTGTTAGGAGTAGTACTTTGCTTTATTAATCTTCATATCCCTAGCTTCTTTATTTTATTTATTTATTTAGTTATTTAGTTATTTAGTTATTTATTTATTTATAGTTGGAGTCTCACTCTGTCGCCCAGACTGGAGTGCAGTGGCCGCTCCTGGCCACCGCAGCCTCGACCTGCTGGGCTCCGGCGATCCTTCCGCTTCAGCCTTCCAAGTAGCTGGAACTACAGGCGCATGCTACCACACTCAGCTGAGTTTTGGTTTATTGTAGAGATGAGGTCTCACCAAGTTGCCCAGGTGGGTCTCGAACCCACGGGCTCAGGCAATCCACTCACCTCAGCCTCCCAAAGCACGGGATTACAGGCTGACCCACCAAGCCCGGCCTTCCCTAGCTTCTTTAACTGTGCATGGTATGTAATAGATACTCATTGTTTGTTGGGCTGAATAGTCCACTCTGAAACGACAGTGAGATGGACAGAAGCAGAGGTAAGTTAGAAATTTTAGAAGCAGACTATAGGCAGTATTTGGTCACTAGTTATTTGAGGGGAAGGAGTCAAAGATGACACAGTTTGCTAGCTTGGGGAGATGATGGGGAATAGGAAGGCTTTGAAGGAGATAGGAAATATAGGATGGGGGTGGGTAGTTGAGAAAGCCGGTAGGATAGAGTTTGTGAATATTTGACTTGGAAGAGAGTGCGGCACATATGTAGAAATGTGTATCTGAGGCTTATAAAGTGCAGGCTTGAGACAGAAATTAAGAAATCATCATGTAGGTTAACAAACACAGAAAGAGTGATGAGATGATGCTTTGTGGAGCATGTATGAGTACCAGAAGGAGAGATGTTGGAAGAAGAATTTGAAGACTAGGGAGGTTAATTAGGAGAGGGCTAATTGTTGCCTTTGGTTTGAATAGTATTTTGTTGTATCTGTTTACCATATTTTCTTTACCCAAACATTCGATAGTGGACATCTAGGTTGATTCCATGTCTTTACTATTGTGAATAGTGCTGCGATAAACATGCGTGCAGGTATCTTTTTGCTATCATGATTTCTTTACCTTTGGGTAGATACCCTATAGTGAGATTGTTGGATCCAGTGGTAATGCTATTCTTAGTTCTTTGAGAAATCTCCATGCTGTTTTCTATAGAGATTGTATTAATTTGCATTCCCACCAAAAATATATAAGCATTCCCTTTTCTTGGCATCCTTACCAACATCTTTCTAAAAAAATTTTTTTCATAATTTCCTTTCTGATTGGTATAAGCTGATATCACATTATGGTTTTAATTTGCATTTCTATGATGATTAGTGATGTTGTGTGTTTTATTCATATACTTCTTGGCCATTTGTATCTTGAAAAATATCTGTGTTTTTTCCCTGCTTTTATATGGAGTTACTTGTTTTTCTTTTTGTTGTTTGAGTTCCTTGTAAATTCTGGTTATCATTCCTTTGTCAGATGCATAGTTTGCAAGTATTTTCTCCCGTTTTGTTGGTTGTCTGTTCACTCTGTTGATTATTTCTTTTGCCTTGCAGAAACTTTTTAGCTTAATTAAATCCCATTTGCCTATTTTTATTTTTGTTGCACATTTGAATTTTCTGGAAGGACATCAAATATATATAAAATTATTGTTCATAGTAATATAGTTAAATTTCTTTTGGAATTGTACCCTATTAATTCTAACTTAAGCACTATTTGTTGAAGTTATGCAGCTTAAAAAGATCTTGAAGAAGAATTCTGTCAGCATAATCCACAAATGGTAGGGATGAAAAATTTTGACCACATTTCTTGGCACACAGTCTGTGTTGCATTAGTATAGTAATTTTAGAAGTTACTTTTATCACAGATCTAATAATTGCAGGATTATGTGTTGACATCTTGATTAGTTAACCAGGAGAATTTAATGGTAAAATTTCCAGGCTTGCCAAACCAATTTGTAATTGTTGAGGAAGACTACGAAACTAGGATGATTATGGGCAAACAGGAGTTTATAGAAATAAAAATTTAATTATGAGGGAAATTCAGAAGCAATATTTAAATGATGTCGTTATGTCTTATAAGAAGAAAAGTGTCTGAACTTATGGTCTACTTTTCCAGAAAAAAGAAAAGCTTTTATCAAAGACAGTGGAACTTATTGTAAACCATAGTGGGCTTTCAAAGAGTAGATAATGCTTGGTGAATCTAATTTTTTCTGCGTCAGGGTTACTAGGGCACAAGAGTACCATAGACAGACACAGCATATACTTTTTTTTTTTTTTTTTTGAGTTGGAGTCTCACTGTTGCCCAGACTGGGGTGCAGATACTTTTTTATAATTTGTTTTTGAATTACAGTAGTTATGTTACATAGATTTTATTTATTTATTTATTTTGAATTGGAGTCTCACTCCGTCTCCCAGGCTGGAGTGCAGTGGCAAACTCACGGCCACCCCAGCGTTGACCTGCTGGGCTCAGGCGATCCTTCCGCCTCAGCCTTCCAAGTAGCCAGAACTACAGGCATGCGCTATCATGCCCAACTTATTTATTGTAGAGACGAAGCCAATTGCTCGGGCTGGTCTCAAATCTGTAGGCTCAGGCAATCCACTTGTCTCAGCCTCCCAAAGTGCTGGGATTACAGGCTGAACCACCAAGCCCAGCCTTGTTATATAGATTTTAAAGTTCTGATCCCTGCTGTTATGAATGGTTCAGCTCTTTTAACCATGTGCTATAGATACCCCCTTGTTTCTAAATTACATCTTTTTTTTTTCAGTATTGGATACTATATCCTGATTTTCTCATATATGTCATCCCTGATTGACATACACACTCTCCTTACATTCCCAATGTGCTTATGTCATATTTTTTGGTTACCGTTTTTCTACATTTACAGTATGATGGCTGTGGAAATATTGTTTACAGCTGAGTCATGAGAACACTATTATTATAGTTCTTTTTTAGTACAGCCCTATCCTTCTTTTCCTTAGAATTAAAAATTACTGATATTTGAAATTTTAAACAAATTTCTTAATTATCTGTATACCTTTCATTAATTCTTCCCCTCAAGTCTCCAACAGAATTGTAAAATTTGCCAGTCATATTAGGTAATCTTGTGTTTAGATTCCTTTCTGCTGTATAGCTTTCTTAGTTCTGCTGCCAGTTACCTTTTGTTTATTCACTTGTCATCTTCTAAAATGTTGTTGATATCTCTAGTCTACTGTTTCCTCACCTTATTGTCTTTGTCCTTTCTTGTTTCTTTTGTTATTTCAGTGGGATTTTGGAAATGAATGGAGCTAAATGCCTACATTTTTTTCTGCCATGTTAAACTAGATGTCTCTATATATTGTACATTTTTTATTTTCTAATTAAAAAATTTTTTTAAAAATTTGTGTGTGTCAAGTCCCACTCTCTTACCCAGGCTGGAGTGCAGTAACATGATCATGGTTCATAGCAGTCTTGACCTCTTGTGCTCAGGTGATCTTCCTGCCTCAGCCTCCAAAGTAGCTGGGACTACAGGCATGTACCACCATGCCTGGCTAATTTTTTGATTTATTGTAGAGACGAGTTCTCTATGTTGCCTGAGCTGGTCTCAAACTCCTGAGCTCAAGCATTCCTCCCACCTTGGCCTCCCAATGTGCTGAGAGTACAGGCATGAGCCACCTGTCTGGCTTACATTTTTATTCAGCATGACATTTATTTGACAGACTTTTGTGATATTCTGGTAACATATATGGAAATCATAAACTGACTGATAAAATCATTTAAGTAGATGGGTAGTTCTTTTAACCATCTTCACCAAAGAGAATTAGTTAATGGATCGTTGCCATCACTGAAGCTCCGCAGTAGTTCTGTATTTTGGTCCCATCCAGTTTAACAGAAAATTGAGTTGAGACTTTTGAAGAACATACTGGTGAAATATGTTTACAACACAATGCTCCAGGTGGGACAGCTAATACACTGCTTAACAAAATCAAGATTCAACATTCTCTTTTTTTCTTTTGAGACGGGATCTTGCTCTGTGGCCTAGGCTGGAGTGGCATGATTCCAGATCACTACACCCTTACCCTCCTAGCTCAAGTGATCTTTCCTTCTCAGCCTTCCCAGCAACTGGGACTACAGGCATGCGCCACCATACTTAGCTAATTTTTGCATTATTTTGTAGATACTAGGTCTTGCTGTATTGTTCAGGTCTCAATTTTTTTTTTTTTTAGATTCTTTCAACGTATTTGCCCATTTCATGATGGGTGACTTATGAGCATACCCACACCACATTAAGTGTTCAGTACTCTTTGACTTAAAACGGCCTGACATCTGTACCCTACCCTCCCTATTCACTCAATCTCGCTCCAAGCAACTTTGTTTTGCTGATGTGGAAGAGGGAAAACAAAAACACAGCACTAAAAGGCATCAAAATTGATGAGTTCAAAGACTTGATTTCTTGAATACATACCACTCTGGGTATGTATTCAAGAGAATGCCTGTATATGTGCATCAAGACATATATTTAAGAATATTCATAGCACTATTATTCCTATTGGCCAAAACTGTAAATAGCCCAAATGTCCATCACAAGTAGAAGAGACAAATAAATCATGGTATATTCATATAGGGAATATCATATAAAAAATAACTACTAATGCATGTTAACAAAGTAGGTGAATCTCACAGACATAATTAAAGAAAAGAATTCAACCACGTAAGAGTGGGTTATAACCGGGCTTGGTGGCTCAGCCTGTAATCCCGCGCCTTAGGGAGGCTGAGGTGAGTGGATTGCCTGAGCCCGCGGGTTCGAGACCCGCCTGGGCAGGCGAGACCTCATCTCTACAATAAAATCAAAAAATTAGCCGGTGTGGTAGCGCACACCTGTAGTTCCAGCTACTAGGAAGGCTGAGGTGGAAGTATTGCCGGAGCCCAGCAGGTCGAGGCTGCGGTGGCCAGGAGCGGCCACTGCATTCCAGTCTGGGCGACAGAGTGAGACTCCAACTCAAAAAAAAAAAAAGAGTGGGTTATAGATCATTCCATCCATATGATGTCCAAAATAAGCAAAACTGGTCTCTTCAATAGCAGTCAAAACATTACTTATAGTGATGGTAAATGAGAATTATTAATGGGAAAGTGGCACAAGAAAGCCTACTGGTGTGCCGAAAGTATTTCTCTGAATACTAGTTATATGGGTGTATATATGGATATATAAAAATTTACCAAGCTGTACAGTTAACATCTGTGCATGCTACTCTATGTAAGTCATAACTCAGTACAGTGGGAAAATAATCCCAAGTAGCTGGTACTTCAGACACATGCCACTATGCCTGGCTAATTTAAAAACTTTTTTTTTATGGAGACAGGGTATCACTATGTTGCCCAGACTGACCTTGAACTCCTGCCCTCAAGCGATCCTCCTGCCTTGGCCTCCCAAAATGCTGAGATTATAGACGTGAGCCTCCACTCCCAGCCCCAATACAATTTTTTAAATGATAACCTACTTACTGTTATTGATAGGCAATCCCTTGAGGGGGAAAAAATAATACTTGACATGAGAAGAGATTCCATGCTATTAATTGCTAGCCATTTTAGGAAATGTTTCTATGTAGTATACTAATATTTTAATAGTACTAAGTTAGTTAAAATGAAGATGACCTCTGGCTTTTTGTTGTTGCTGTTACTGTAGTTATTATCTTCTTAACCCTAATCATACAACCCACGTAAAGAGATGCTCTCTGGATAGAAGAGGAATAAACCAGCTTGTTCTCTCTGCCTTAAGTAGACATGGGTAGGTAACCAATCTGAGTTATGTAAAAGTAGTTACTTGTTTTAACTGCTGATGACCTCAAGTTCATTTGACTGGATGGATATTTTATAAGTTCTGGCTAGTAATTTATTCATGTGCTACTTTCACTTTAGGGCAAGAAAATGTGACAGCTGGAGATCTAACTAAACTGGGAACTCAAGGCTGTATGTTTCTTTATCAACATGGCTCTGAGAACTGAGGCCTGATGGTTCTTTGAAATTATGCTTTGTCTGATGAAGCTTATGGTAAATGTTGTCTGTGTAGGTGACTTACTGAAACAGGAACTCTTTATGCAGAAGGTTTTATGGATGGCATTATATCCAGGACTATAGTTTCAAAATAGTTTAGGTATAAAGTTCCAAAAACTACTATGTATTACAGTTTATTTTCCATTATCAATAAAAGAACTCATAGCCAGGAAATGAGTGTGGGAAGCATTGTGGATTTTGTGTGATACTAAAAGCTTTGAGTGCTTAAGATTGTACCAGCTCATTTATGATATTTTTCTGTCCACTAAATTGCTTGCCTTTCTCACAGTTATTGATATTTTTTTTTATTTTTCAACTGTAGCACTTGTGGATTTTAACCCTTAATCTTTGTAATGAAATTCTTCCAGAGCAAGATTTCTGAGTCCTATAGATTATTTGGTATAGTGGCTGAATGATTATCTAGACCTCTAAAACATGGCTACATTTTGTGTTGAATATTAAGTTTTAATGATGCATTTATCCCTTTGCAAAGAATGCATTGAGCAATGCTTAACTCAGTAGAATCATCAGATCACCTCCAGTGCCTCTTAGTAATAAGGGTAATAAGTGGGTGACCTGTATTCAGTTCTTTTGTGCCCTTAGAGCAAATAAGTAAACACAAGCAAGTTAGCCTTTTGTGGTGCATCAGCCACCATGTTTGGTGTTACATAGGCTGTCTCATTTGTATTCTTTCATATAGTTATATATCTTTTATTTTATTTTATTTTATTATTATTTTTTCTTTTTAGCAGGAGTCTCTTTCTTTTGCCCAAGCTTGAGTGCAGTGGCTCACTCATGGCCTCCCAAAGGCGCAGGATTACAGGCTGAGCCTCCGAGCCCGGCAGAAATTTTTTTTTTTTAAAGTTATACACCGAAAGATGAAACCACTCAAGACCCTAGTGGAAAAAACAGATCAATAAGTGCCTGAAGGTTTTTTTGAACTCTTGGATTTTTTTCTTCAAAAGAAATCTATAGGCTGGGTGCAACGGCTCACACCTGTAATCCCAGTACTTTGAGAGGCTGAGGTGGGCAGATTGCTTGAGCCCAGGAGTTCGAGACCAGCCTGGGCAACACAGCAAAACCTCATCTCTACAAAAAATTTTTAAAAATTAGCAGGTCATGGTGGTACGTGCCTGTAGTCCCAGCTACTTGGGATGCTCAGGTGGAAGGATCGCCTGAGCCCAGGAGGTCGAGCTGCTGTGAGCTATGATCATCGTGATCATGCCAAGGCACTCCAGCCTGGGCAACAGAGTGATAGTCTGACTCTGTGTGTGTGTGTGTGTGTGTGTGTGTGTGTGTGTGTGTATGCATACTTCCTATAATATAGAAAAGTTTTGCTCCAAATCTGGGCAACAGAGTGATAGTCTGACTCTGTGTGTGTGTGTGTGTGTGTGTGTGTGTGTGTGTGTGTGTGTGTGTGTGTGTATGCATACTTCCTATAATATAGAAAAGTTTTGCTCCAAATCTTCAAATGAAAATGAGAATCCAAGAAAAGTTTGTCAGGTTAGGCGTGGTGGCTCACACCTGTAATCCCAGACTTTGGGAATCCAAGGATTGCTTGAGCCCAGGAGTTTGAGACCAACCTAGGCAACATAGCAAGACCTCATCTCTAAAAAAAAAATTTTTTTTAATTAAAAAAATTAGCAGCTGTGGTGGTGCATGCCTATAATACTATCTACTCAGGAGGAAAAGGTGGAAAGATTGTCTGAGCCAAGGAAGTTGAGGCTGCCATGAGCTGTGATTGTGTCACTGCACTCCAGCCTGAATGACAGTGTGAGACTCAAGAAGGAAGGGAGGGAGAGGAGAGAAAACGTGTCTAATTTATCCTACAGCTTAGTATATAAATGCCCTGGCACACTTCCATGTATTCACGGGTGTGCATACCTCAGAGTAAAAAGCTGGCATTCAAGGTTCTTACTTTGTGGTTCTTTCTGGCTTTACTTATCATTTCCTTCCACATACCCTGGACTCTGATTATATAGCCACAGCATGTTAAAATTTGTGTGTTTTCTATCATGTCTTCATATCATCATTCAAATTAGTTGGTTTTTTCCTTCTTCTTCTTCTTTTTTTTTTTTAATTTGGTAACAGGGTCTTACTCTGTCACCCAGGCTGGAGTGCAGTGGCACAATTCCATCTCACTGCAACCTAAACCTCCTGGACTCAGATGATCCTCCCATCTCAGCATCTGAAGTAGCTGAGACTACAGATGCATACCCTCATACCGGCTAAGTTTTTTGATATTTTCTTACCATGTTGCCCATGCTGGTCTTGAACTCCTGGGCTCAATCATCCCACCTTGGCCTTCCAAAGTGCTGGGCTTACAGGCGTGAGCTACCATGCCTGGCCTGTTTTTTTGTTTTTTCCAAGAGGAAATGGCCTTTTTTCTCTCCTCTGCTCATTCTTTAGGGCTCACTTCAAGTGCTGTATTACCACTCACCACATCATTTGAATTTTTTTTTTTGACAGACTTTTGAGCCATCATGTGCAATGCCTTATGTGAGGAGCTGGACTACAGTCTTTGAAGGGTGATAACTGAGTGTTGGTCATCTTAGATGTCTGGTGTCTGCATAGATAGATATTAAATTTTCAGATGCTTTCCCCTCCCTCTAATCTCGTTTTCCTAGTTAATCTCTTACTCTGCCTCACAGGTGATTATCCAGAGTCACACATCTGATCGTCACCACCCTGCACAGAGAAAGCTTTCATTTTAAACTTTAAGATGGCATTAATGTTCTGCAATTATACAGTGACTAGGAAAGAAAAAAAGATGGCACAGATGGCTTTCTTCATGTGGACTCAACCTTACTTTTTCAGTCTCATTTGCTGCCCTAACCACCCCTTCTTGTCTTTACCTCTTCCTGATCCTCATGATGAGGCTTGTCTATCATCCCAGACCACTCTCCATTCTCAGCCCATACCATCTACTTTCTAATTTTTGTTTGTACTTGTATAGTTTATTCTCCCTGAGATGTCCTTATTCCTTCTTTAGCTGTTGAAATCCTACTCATCTGTATGGTTATGGGTGGAGGGGAGCTGGATAAAGGTCAGAATTACCTGCTAGAGACTTCCCAGGTTCTCCTAAATCTCTAAAACTAGTAATTGCCTTATCGTCTTTTTTTTTTTTTTTTTTTTTGAGTTGGAGTCTCACTCTGTAGCCCAGACTGGAGTGCAGTGACCGCTCCCAGCTACCGCAGCCTCTACCTACTGGGCTCAGGCGATCCTTCCGCCTCAGCCTTCCAAGTAGCTGGAACTACAGGCGCACGCTACCATGCCCAGCTAATTGTTAATTTATTGTAGAGATGAGATCTCGCCAAGTTGCCCAGGTGGGTCGCGAACCCGCGGGCTCAGGCAATCCACTCACCTCTGCCTCCCCAAGCGCAGGATTACAGGCTGAGCCATCGAGCCCGGCTGCCTTATCGTCTTCTTATAGATCAATATCCAGTTTTATTCTTCTGCTGTATGTACATACCACCACCTCGGTTCACCTTAAATGTTGTATCTATTGAATTGAAGATCTGTTACTTTAAGGAATATAGTTCAAATATATTAATTTTTAATAGTATAAACATGCTGTGCTCTAATGAGTAAGGGGTAAATTTTAGTGCCAGTACTTTCCCACCTCCCAGGAATACTTCTTAGTAAAACTGTGGAGAGAGGGATGTCAACAATTCAGAAAGATCCCCAAACACATTTATAATTTCACATGTTTATAGCCTGACCTTTTTATCTTTAAAGTTTTTAAGCTGCAACCTGTATTGAAATTAGCAGGTAAATGTTTGGAAACCTGTAAATCTTCCTCATTATGTTATATGCAGGCAAAAGTTGTTTCTAACTTGTGTTCTTTGACACATAAAGGTGTACTCAGCAATCTGATAGCAGTATCAGGAGATGATGTAGTTATATTGTGAAGGGTTTTCTGTTACCTAGAACTTGGTAAATGAGAACTTGTATTGCAAGCACCTTTTTCTTTCCAAAATGAATTGTGTTTCTTAATTACAAAAACAGTGTGCATTATATAAAATCAGAAAATAATAAGAAAAATTATTTTAATACCTTAATGTACATCTTTTTGTATCCTTTCCACGCATGTATATTCAGCTGTGTCTATATAGATATGTAACGTCTATTTACTCATGTGTATTATTTTAAAAGTAGTCATACTGTGCATGCAGTACCAATGACTTTTAATCAGTCAAGATTTTGAGTGTCTGATATGTGCAAAACATGGTCTGAAGCCCCATAGGCATCAAGAAAACGATTAAAATCTGTATCCTGAAGATAGTACTATACTAACTAGCTGGATAAAATAGTAATATTGTATAAGATACAATATGAAATTCAGTGCTATGGTTAAACTGTATGGCATGTACTAAACAGGAAGAATTGAAGTTAAGACTTGAAGGATCACTGAGGGTGAGAAGAGCTGAATATTCAACATGTAATATAGGCTAAATGATAGTTATTCTCATTCTCATCATCACTCCAAGTTCTAGTCTCAGTGTCTAGGGATATTGATTCAATTTAGGGAAGTTGGGAGGAAAAATTATTTCAGGAAGAAGTTCGAGATGCCTGAGTATTGTCTGCTTATAGAGCTAGAGTTGTGGTGAATAGTCCAAAACAGCTTTGAGAATCATCTACTTCTGGCAGTAGATGATTTCTCTAAAAGGAGGATTGGGCAATAATTGGTTTTATTTCACATATTCCTCCCTTCCTTCTTTCTTTCTGCAGCATTTTGCTCTGTTGCTTAGGCTGGAGAGCAGTGGCATGATCACAGCTCATTGCAGCCTTGATCTCCTGGGCTCATGTGATCCTTCTGCCTTAGCCTCCCAAGTAGCTGGAAATACAGGCATGCCCGGCTAATTTTTGTATTTTTTGTAGCCATTAGGTCTCACTGTGTTGCTCAGGCTGGTGTCAAACTCCTGTGCTCAAGAAGTTCTTCTGCCTTAACCTCCCAAAGTGCTGCTATTACAGGCATGAGCCACCACACTGGGTCTTACACTGTACTTTATGCCATCTAAAGTTGACATGAAATACCATAAAAAAAAATATTAAATTCCAATTTGCAGTTAGTTAGAAAATTTAGAGTTTGTGTTTAGTGTGCCAAGAGTTAAAATCTCTTGGAAATTCTGGCATTTCTTCTTGGTTTGTCTTATGGCTTAATACTTTGAAAATTTCAAATAACTGTGTGTGTGCGTGCGTGTGTGTGTGTTTGTGTGCGTTTGTACGTGCACGCGCCACAGAAAAAGAACATGAGAGCAAGAGCGCACGCTTTTCCTCTTTTTTTAAAAAAAAAATTATGTGTAGATTAAATTTCCAAATTTTCAAGCCATTTTGTTCTAGTCTTGCTGGATCTCACTATCTCTGTTTAGCTTTCACTTATAAATCACATTTCATACATATGAACAGCATTAGGAATGTGACCTTTCTTATGACCCCGTAAGCTAATATTTTGCTTTGCATTTCTCAGAATAAATATCACTAAAACATAAACATTCTGCTTTCCCCATAGGTAAAAATCTCTACACCAATGAATATGTAGCAATCAAACTGGTGAGTAGAATCTGTGTTTGTGGTTAACTAATGTTTTGGCACTCTCATTGCTCATATCATTTTACAGGAAACAGTTTTAAGCATTCACAAAAATAGTAATATTATTTATTTCTCATATTCTTATATCCCACACAGTCATTTTTTCAATTATAGTGTTACAGTGATAAATCACTCTATACTATATAATACTATATACTTAGATGATGCCAATATAGTATTAGCAATGATGAACCAAAAATTAGTTGATTAAAAAATAACTGGAAGAACTAAGAATTGCGTGAACTCTGTATCTTTCACAGAGCTATCTTAAAAAGATAGAATCGTTTGAAAATTGTATTGTTCTTTTCCTCAAGCATAACTGATTTATTTTTTAAAGGTAAGATGTTTGTTAATATCCTTAGTAGAAAGAAATTATATCTGATCATGTAGTTGTGACCTTAAGAAACTGTCAGGCATGAAAAACACATGTTCAGAATAGAAGCAGAGGTCAATTAGTTATATTAATACTTATGAATAGTTAGTCATTGAAAATTGCATTGTATTAAAAACGAAAATTAGTGATTTACTACTTTTTAGGCCAGGTGCAATGGCTCACGCCTATAATCCCAGTAATTTGGGAGGCCAAGGTGAGAGAATTACCTGAGCCCACGGGTTCGAGACCAGCCTGGGCAACTTGGTGAGACTTCATCTCTACAATAAATCAAGAAAAATTAGCCAGGCATGATGGTGCATGCCTATAATTCCAGCTACTTGGAAGGCTGAGGCGGCAGGATTACCTGAGCCCAGCAGGTCGAGGCTGTGGTGGCCATGAGTGTGCCATTGCACTCCAGCCTGGGCAACAGAGTGAGACTCTGACTCAAAAACTAAATAAATTTTTTTTTAATTATTATTTTTGAGGACTAATCATTTTAGAAGAAACAGTTATTTTATATTTAAGGTTGGTAGCAAAACCATTTTTAGTCATGTTTTATATGACTAGTTTCAGTAAACTGTGTATATATTTACCCACCTAGTAAATCATAGTAAATTCTGCAGGATTTACCGGTAGCTTTGGACTTCATTAGTTGGAAGTCAGAGGAGTTAGTGGCTGAAGTAAATATTTTATGTTAATTGAATGAATGAATTTCACTTTCCACACCCACACCTGATCTTTGGTTGGTCCCTTTCTCTCAGTTTAGCAAGTTGGTTTGTAGAGGAGACAGTGTTGTCTTGTGAAGAACTGACAGTTACCAGATTGGTTTCTCTACCAAGGGATTGACAGATAGGGAGCAGAGTTTAGAGCAGATTATTTCTATGGACCCATTTTTTTTTTTGAGTTGGAGTCTCACTTTGTCATCCAGGCTGGAATACGGTGGCACACTCACTGCCACCCCAGTGTCGACCTGCTGAGCTCTGGCAATCCTTCTGCCTCAGCCTTCTAAGTAGCCGGAACTACAGGCACGTGCTACCATGTCCAGCTAATTTTTTATTTATTGTAGAGACGAGGTCTCGCCAGTTCCCCAGGCTGATCTTAAACCCGTTGTCTCAGGCAATCCACTCGCCTCGGCCTTCCAAGTAACCAAATATTTTATTTTGTTTTTTTGAAACGGAAGTCTAGGAGAGATGGGAGCAGGAAGAGAGGTAATGTGTGTAACAATACAGGTCAAATATCCTCTCAGATTGAATATTTAAGGATTAACCATATTATTCATGTATATTAATTTGTTTATTCTATAAAGATGTTCTAGTACATTTGCCTTTTTTTGCTTTTTCTGTTTTACTATTCTGATAAATTGGAAGACTTTTCAATTATTTGGGGCTGCTCATAGGCCCCTAAAACACTTTAAAATTTTGCTTTATTGCTTTGTATTTGTTAGCTTTCTGTTACAGACAGTTGTGTTGTTGTTTGTTTGTTTTTGAGTTGGAGTTTCACTCTGTTGTCCAGGCTGGAGTACAATGGCATGCTCACTGCTATCACAGCCTCAACCTGCTGGGCTCCTTCTGCCTCAGCCTTCCAAGAGCTGGACCTACAGGTGTGCGCCACTATACCTAGCTAATTTTTGTTGATTTATTATAGAGACGAAGTCTTGCCAAGTTGCCCAGGCTAG
Source organism: Cephalopachus bancanus (assembly GCA_027257055.1). NCBI lineage: Eukaryota > Metazoa > Chordata > Mammalia > Primates > Tarsiidae > Cephalopachus > Cephalopachus bancanus. Next base: position 358,001 of record JAPVLO010000617.1, read on the forward strand.
TCTGAAACCCCTGGGCTGAGGCAGTCCTCTCACCTCTGCCTCCCAAAGTATTAGGGTTACAGATGTGAGCCACCATGTCTAGCTGAGACAGTTCTTTCAATCTTAATTTCTTTGTCAGTTTTATACCAGTTGATCTGTATAGATAAGCTTGCATAACATTTGTTGACATGATTGACCATTACATTTCACTTCCCTCTTGTTAAGCTTCTATTTTGCTTTGTATGATCAATCATGAAAGCTAAAAATAGGATTCTTACCTTCTAGTATGGTGTGTCTCATTACTGCATTTCTCTTTCAAATAAGTCTCAAATAAAGGCATTCTAGGAGATAACTGTTAGGTCAGTGAGCCAGTGCCACGGGAAAGAATTGCGCAAAGAGTACGTTAGAAAAAGTTTATTTAGAAAGTAGATCAGAGAAAAAGAGTGGATCTACCTCCCCAAGACTGGAGAGAGGAGGCTAGTCACTTAAGGAATGTTTGGCTGTGAATGCTTGAGGTTGAAAGCTTTTGAAACTACCCTGTTAGAAAGAGTAGGTAAGCATTCTTGGGAGAGATAACACAGGAGCTGTGGCCATGGTGATGAGGAGGTGGTCAGTCACAAAGGACTGATTACTGTGCATTAAGTCAGCTTTGTCCCTTTATGGCAGGAAGACAAATACTTTGGATAAAAGGGTAGTTAGTACAAAGCATGTTTAGAGGGCTACAAGATAATTATCAGTAACTACCTCTGGGAAACTGGTTTTTGTTTTCATGATTATAAGGTGAGTTGAAATAAGCTGCTGAAAAAGCATGACAAAGCTAAGCAATGTTAAAATGGCTACCACTCTTTCAAAAGTTACTCCATTTTGGCTTTTCACCCTTTCTTTTTTTTTTTTGAGTTGGAGTCTCACTCTGTCACCCAGACTGACCTGCTGGGCTCTGGCGATCCCTCTGCCTTAGCCTTCCAAGTAACTGGAACTACAGGCACGTGCTACCATGCCTGGTTCATTTTGATTTTATTGTAGAGATGAGGTCTCGCCAAGTTGCCCAGCCGGGTCTCGAATCCGCGGGCTCCGGCAATCCAGTCACCTTACCCTACCAAAGCGCAGGATTACAGGCTGAGCCCCGGAGCCTGGCTGCTTTTCACTCTTTCAATAACAGTCTTGTCCATGGGCTTCCTTTTTTGCTGTTGAGCTTCTGTTCTCCAAGGGAGATAAGAGGGCAATTGAGCTCTTTTCATTTTAACAGCAAAATTTGCCTTAAGCATCACATGCCTACAAGGTAGCTGTCTGGTGATTTAGGAGTTCAGGCAGATGTGTGTGTTTGTGTTTCAACTTTACCGTGATTCTGGCAAATGGCCAGCTCTCTGGAAATGTAATCAGCATCTGGTGCAGAAATAAAAGGAAGCCCTGCTGCTCCTGTTCCAGTTTGGACGTTGTTTGGATCTTCATAGCAGGCTCTTGTTTCTTGGATTTCCAGGAACCTTTTTTTTTTTTTTTTTTGAGTTGGAGTCTCACTCTGTTTCCCAGGCTGCAGTACAGTGGCAATCATGGCTACCGCAGCTTTGACCTGCTAGGCTCAGACGATCCTTCCACCTCAGCCTTCCAGTAGCTGGGACTACAGGCGTGCACCACCATGCCTGGCTAAATTTTTAATTTATTATAGACATGGAGTCTAGCCAGGTTGTCCTGACTGGTCTGGAACCCATGGACTGAAAGAATCCTCTCGCCTCGGCCTCCGAAAGTGCTGGGATTATAGGCGCGAGCCACCACTCCAGCCTTCTAGGAACCTTTTTTTTAATAAAAAGTCACACACAAAGTAAACAAAGTAGGGTAATGAGCTCCTCCATTACCCCTAACCTAGATTTCTAGGATTCTTTTTTTTTTTTTTTTTTTTTAATGAGTTGGAGTCTCACTCTGTCATCCAGACTGGAGTGCAGTGGCTGCTCCTAGCACCACAGCCTCGACCTGATGGGCTCGGGCGATCATTCCACCTCAGCCTTCCAAGTAGCTGGAACTACAGGTGCGCACTACCACGCCCAGCTCATTTTGATTTTATTGTAGAGATGAGGTCTTGCCAAGTTGCCCAGGCGGGTCTCGAACCCGCAGGCTCAGGCAGTCCACTCACCTCAGCTTCCCAAAGGCTCTGGAGATCCTTCCGCCTCAGCCTTCTGAGTAGCCGGGATTACAGGCGCATGCTACCATGCCCAGCTGATTTTTTGTAGAGATGAGATTTTGCCAAGTTGCCCAGGCGGGTCTCGAACCCGCCGGCTCAGGCAATTCACTCACCTCAGCCTCCCAAAGCACGGGATTATAGAGTGAGCCACTGAGCCCGGCCAAATTTATTTATTGTAGAGACAAGGTCTCACCAAGTTGCTGAGACTGGTCTCGAAACCCTGAGCTTAGGCAATCCTCTCACCTCAGCCTCCGAAAGTGCTGGAATTACAGACTTGAGCCACTATGCCTGGCATACAGAGTTTTTCTAACAGTTAAAAAAAAAATCTGTGCTGCTAATCTTGCTGCCTTCTCCATGTTGTGGACTGTGTGTTTGTCATGCCCTTTATTTATAGTGCTTCCAGCAAAACACCTTGAAGTCCCAATTGGCTGAGCAGGCTATATAGCCATGTGCTAAAGAAGTTTGCTAAAAGGTGTTAAATCACTCAGTTTTCAATAAAAAGTCACTTATGTCTGCATAAGAATTCTGACAATTAGGTTTCCAAATCAGTCCTAGAAAAAGTACTACATGCCTCATTATTGAATATCATGATGGTCACCTTCAAAGAGAACTCCCTTTGGGAAACTGCACTGGCACTAGCACCTAGTCCACTGGCCAAAGCAGTTTTGGAATTCTTCCACCAGCAATGCACAGGGGTTCCAATTTCTCCACATCCTTGACAATACTTATTTTTCTGTTTTTATAATAGCATCCTAATGAGTATGTAGATGTTGAGCTTTTAAAGAGAGATCAGGTTGCATGTGGTGGCACATGTCTGTAACCCAGGACTTTGGGAGGCTGAGGCAGGAGGATTGCTTGAGCCCAGGTGGGTTGCTTGAACCCAAGACCAGATTGGGCAACATAGCAGACCTTGTCTCTTAAAAAAAGAAAAAGGGAAATAAAAAAACAGAGATCATGATAAGTTTGTAGTGATTTTTGCCTATCATTTATACACAAAGGGGATAGAAAACCATATCTTTTAGGGTAATACGTGGTTGCTTGTTAGCTAGTTACCTAGTATTACTGTCAGTTCAGAGTAATTAACCAGACAGTTCTTGAAGTTCGGAAGAGAGCAAAGAATGGTTGTTTGACTGCTTTATCTTTGGGTTCTTTTGAAAACTTCATTTTTGGGAACTTGAACACTACTTTTATTGAAGTTACAAATATTAATTGCACCTACAATCTTTAATTCTTACATGTAAAAAGAAATCTATATATAAGGATATTCCTAATAGCATTGTTTATAATATTGAAAAATGAAAACAGTCCAGGTGTCCAGAAATTATGGGGGATATGTATGTACATACATATACTTACTTACATATATACATACAGGGGAGTACTTCAAACATTAAAAACAATACTGTATACCTCACTGCCGTGGAAAAATATCATCACATTGTTAAATGGAAAAGTGAGTTGCTGAACAGCAAATATAGTATGATCTCACATAAAATTATGTTCGACTGTATATTATATATACATATATGGATGAAGAAAGACTTGGAAGAACATTAACCAAAATGTTAATAGTGGCTGTATTTAAAGTGACAGTACCTGAGATTTTTCTTTTCTTTTCTTTTCTTTTGAGTTGAAGTCTTAATCTGTCACCCAGACTGGAGTGCAGTGCCCGCTCCTGGTCACCGCAGCCTCGACCTGTTGTGCTCCAGCAATCCTTCCGCTCATCCTTCCAAGTAGCTGGAACTACAGGCATGTGCTATCACGCCTAGCTAATTTTTTTGATTTCTTGTAGAGATGAGGTCTTGCCAAGTTGCCCAGGCAGGTTTCGAACCTGCGGGCTCAGCAATCCACTCACCTCGGCCTCCCAAAGCGCAGGATTACAGGCCGAGCCACCGAGTCTGGCCTCTTTTCTTTTTTTTAAGACAGGCTGTTGTTCTGTTGTCCAGTCTGGCGTGCAGTGGTACAATCATAGATCAATGCATCAAAATACTGGGCTCAGATCTTTCCTTATCAGTCTCCTGAGGAACTAGGACTACAGGCGTGCACCGCCATGCTGGGCTAATTATTAAAAATATTTTGTAGAGATGGGGTCTTGTTATGTTGCCCATACTAATCTTGAACTCCTGGTCTCAAGCTATCCTTCTGCCTTGGCCTCCCGTAGATGAGATTACAGATGTGAACCACTACACCCGACCTATGATTTTCTTTCTGATTTTTGTGTATTTAAAATTTTTTTCTAAGCATGTATTATTTTTCTGAAAATTATAAAACTGTGTACTATTCAAAATGTATAATAGAACAAGGGAAAATACATGTTTTGTTTTGTTTTTTGAGTTGGAGTCTCACTCTGTTGTTTAGGCTACAGTGCATTTGTACCCTCACAGCTACTGCACCTTCAACCTGCAAGCAGCTGAAACCACAGGCTTGCGCCACCATGCCTGACTAATTTTTGTTTTTTTAATTGTAGAGACAAGGTCTCACCAAGTTGTCTAGGCTGGTTTCAAACCCCTGGGCTCAGACCCTCCTCTTGCCTCTGCCTCCCAAAGTGCTGGGATTACAGACATGAGCCACTGTGTCTGGCGCCATGATAGTATTTTTTTTAAAAGTTTAGCATCTGGTTTCCTGGAAGAAAACACATACTAGGAGAATATTTTATGGTCACGAGTGGTTCTTAAATCATAGCTCGTGTAGCATCTATTTTTATTTAACTATCCATGGAAGGAGTTGTATGTAATTGAACTTCGTCTTCTTTAGCTGTGCTAAGACAAATTGAAAAGGCTATTATATGGTAAGAAAAGGCTATTATATGGATATCTGTAAAACTTGAGGTGCTCTTAACCCTTATTTTCTCTGAAAATCTAGAAATGGAAATAAGTCCCATTTATCTAAATGTGATCACAGTTTTTCTTTTTGGGTTGCAGGAACCAATAAAATCACGTGCTCCACAGCTTCACTTAGAGTACAGGTTTTATAAACAACTTGGCAGTGCGGGTAAGTCAAGTCGTTTTTTTCAATTTACTTAGCATATAGCTAAGCTGGAAACTCTAACATATGCAAATTTTTTTGTCTGGTTTACCCTTTTTAACAGACCATATATTGACTCTGCTCACTGGATAGGTAAATAAATAGAGTCACCCACAATACTTTCTCTCTGGTTCCTGGAAGGGCAATTGAGTTGATCAGAGATCTACGAAACCTAACCCTAACCCTAACCCTAACCCTCAGTCTAAACTTCAAATGCTTTTACCCACCTGAAGTATACATGATATGGGGGATTTGCCTTTAGATAGTTCATTCATTTTCTTTTCACTACTTAACATACACCAAAAGAAAGGAGGAGAGACTAGTAACTTGCAGCCTACATTTTGCCACATTGAGACTATTTATTTGTTTTAAAGATATGCTAAAATACACATTCTGAAATTCTGGAATCCCCCAACACTTATTTTATTCATTGTTCTCACTAATTTGTAAGAGGTATCTTATGTTTGTCATAATCTATGACCTTTGGCAATTTTCAAAAATTAGGCTATAATTTTTTTTTAATGTCTGCCTTTACCTTAAAGACCTAATTTCTGAAATATTTACTGGCTCCCAGAAAAATGTTTGACTAAGAAAATGTTACCAACCCTAAGTGGGGCTGCACCTGTAAGACTACTGTCTCAGAAGATCAAATTCTTCAGAGCTAGTTTCATTTTTTGATATTAGTAGAAATTTCTCTGCTTTGTGTTTTTTTCACTGTGACAGTTTTATGTGAATGACTGAAGCATGGTTTCTATTTCACATACCCCTATTTAAGGTATAATTGAAGGAATTTGAATTTTACTTCCTAAAATATATATAATTATATAAGAACCATTGGGTATTATCAAGTCTTATTTTACCCTGACTGTGGCAGTTGTCAGCTATAGTCATACTCTATGGAGTTTACAAAGGATATTTGTCTTTTCATTTAACTTAATATGAGTTCTTGCTCAAAGTACCTTCTTGTTGTATATTTGTTGATTAATTGAAGTGTTCCTGGCCTTAGATTTAAAAAAGGCAGCTTAATTTACAGGATGTATGTATAACTTGGCTTGTCTTCTCTGTTGCTCTAGAACTAAATTTTAATTGTTATTCCTCTTCTATTGTCCCTGGTTTTATAAATTTCAGGGTAATGACTGTTGCAGCTCACTTAAATAAGCATGTTTGTATATGCCTCATAAATCTAAGGCTCAGGCAAAAACATGCTCATTCCAGTCCAATTTAGAAGTTTGAGTGGGGAAGTGACCAGGCCAGTTTTTAGGATTTCTTCTGTAAGTCCTTCCCAATAGCCCCACCAGATCAAACCAGTCTTCCCTTTTCAATTTGGAGCCAAAAAAATCTCATGAATTTATTATGTGAAAATAACATCTGGGCTGGGTATGGTGGCTCATTCCTGTAATCCCAGCACAGGAGGTGAAGGCAGGGGGTTTGTTTAAGCCCAGGATTTTGAAGATCAGCCTAGGCAACATAGTGAGACCTTGTCTTTACCAAAAAAATACTAAAAATTAGCTAAGTGTGGTGATGCATGCCTGCAGTCCCAGCTACTCCAGAGGCTGAGGCAGAAGAATCAACTTGAGCCTAGGAGGTCAAGGCTGCTGTGAGCTGGGATCACGGCACTGCATTCCAGCCTGGGTGACAAAGTGAGATCCTGTCTCAAAAACAAACAAACAACAAAAAAAAAAAAAAAAAGGAAAAAAAAAATCTGTGTTGCTGGGTTCATATTCTCCCCAGATAACGAACATTGCAAACTTGAACTTTTGACATTCTCTGTGCACTGAATGCAAAGAGTTAAATAGGGAGAGCATTGGAGGGAAAGGGATTAAGACAAATTGCCTTTCACTTAAGGCAATAAGGAAAAACTTAAAAAAATCTGAGACTGGTGCAGTGGGAATAGGAGGATTCTGTGGTAGTGGTTAGGCTAACTGTGTTAGGTAGGCTGGTCATCATTAGCCTCTCTTCCAGGACCTTATTACCAATTCTAAAAGTTACACAACCTTCTATATCTTATTTGAAGTTCTGTGATTCCTGTCCTCTTTTCTGCTTTCTCTTTTCTGCTTCTTGAGATCACCTACTGTGCTTAAAGTAGCCGTGGGTGGGTATCATCTCCTTAATATTCAGCTGAAACCTATATGTCTTTTTTTTAAAGATTTTTAATATAAACATAAGCTGTCTGAACAAAGCATATTTATATACCTAACTCTTAACTGTACCCCACAATATCATAATAAAAAATATTGATTATAAAAAAAATATATATATAAAAACATAGGCCATCATCTATCAAGACTTTCTGCATTTTATACTTATATAATTGATTTTGAGCACCTGAACCTCTTAAATGTCATTTTATTTTCTGCCATCCTTACTATATTGGAATATTTGTAAAATCCTGATTCTTTTATCCTTTTTTTGTTTTGAATCAGAGTCTCACTCTGTTACCCAGGCTGGAGTGCAGTGGTATACTCACAGCCACCCCTACGTCAATCTGCTGGCCTCTGTTGTTTCTTCCACCTCAGCCTTCCAAGTAGCCGGAACTACAGACATGTGCTACCATGCCTGGCTAATTTTTTTAATATACAGTAGAGATGAGGTCTTGCCAAGTTGCCCGGGCTGGTCTCGAACCTGTGGGCTCAGGCAGTCTACTCACCTCAACCTCCCAAAGTGCTGGGATTACAGGCTGAGCCACCAAGCCTGGCCTCTTCTATCCTGTTGATGATTAGGTATTAACTATTTCTTTTTTTTTTTTTTTTTTCGAGTTGGAGTTTCACTCTGTTGCCCAGACTGGAGTGCAGTGGCCGCTCCCGGCCACCGCAGCCTCTACTTGCTGGGCTCCGGCGATCCTTCCCCCTCAGCCTTCCGAGTAGCCGGAATTACAGGCATGCGCTACCATGTCCGGCTGATTTTTTATAGAGATGAGGTCTCGCTGCCCAGGCGGGTCTCGAACCCGCGGGCTCAGGCAATCCACTCACCTCAGCCTCCCAAAGGCGCGGGATTACAGGCTGAGCCACCGAGCCCAGCTTTAACTATTTCTTAATTGTAATTGCATATTCGCTTCCCCTTATAAGCTCCTTGAGAACAAGGCCTGTGCCTTCTTAACTTTTGTATCACAAATGTATCTCAAGGTCCAATGTAGTTCTGTCATGTGACAAGCAGTCAGTAAATAGTTCAGTGGCATAAAAACATTAGGAATATTTAATAAACTTGCCTTTTCAGAGTTTTACTAAGTTACAAATAAAAATACTCCTGTGGCTGACCAAAAAAAAAGACATGTATTTTGAAAGTAGATCAGAGGCCAGACACAGTGGCTCACGCCTATAATCCCAGCACTTTGAGAGGCCAAGGTGAGAGGATTGCCTCAGCCCACAGGTTTGAGACCAGCCCCGCAACTTGGCAAGACCTCATCTCTACAATAAATCAAAAAATTAGCCTGGTGTGGTGATGCATGCTTTTAGTTCCAACTACTTGGAAGGCTGAGGCTGAAGGATTGCCTGAGCCCAGCAGGTTGAGGCTGTGGTGGCTGTGAGTGTGCCACTACGCTCCAACCTGGGCGACAGAGTAAGTGCTCCAACTCAAAAAAAAAAAAAGAGATCTGATTCAAAATACATGAAAGTAGATAGGATTTCATTATGTCTCATAGTAAATGTAAGCATGAACACTAGTGTTTATTCCTAATTTATAGACACAAGCATTTCTCTCCCTATTTTTTCAGCATAAGTTCCCAGTTGCAAATGTGACTCATCAGTAATTAATATCTGAGCAGCCAGAGTGCATATGCCACTCTTTTCAGAACTAAGATGATATTGTAACATTGTAAATAAACAAATAGCTTTTTATGCCAAAGGCACACAAAGACCACAATAATGTAAATTAGTGTTTTTACTCACTAGTGCTTTCTCTGTCATAATTCATCACAGGTCAATAATTTGTAAAATATTTGAGTACCCTGACAAGAGAGACAAAAAAAAAAAAAGTCTGTTGTGACTTAGATTTATTTGTTCAATGAATTAATTGAAGTGCATGAAATGCTTTGGGAGAAATGACTGATTGTGAATTTAAAGAATACCTATTGCTGTTGTGACCAGAGCTTGAGACTTTAAATTCCTAAAACAGAAACTTTTTTGTTGTTCTGAGTATATGACCATTTCTTCAGCACCTAGTTCTTTTTTTGTGTGTGTGTGTTGGAGTCTTACTCCATCGCCCAGGCTGGAGCGCAGTAGCACACTCACGGCCACCTCAGTGTCAACCCGCTGGGCTCCGGTGATCCTTCTGCCTCGGCCTTCCAAGTGGCCGGAACTACAGGCGCATGCTACCATGCCCGGCTAATTTTGATTTATTGTAGAGATGTGGTCTTGCCAAGTTGCCCGGGTGGGTCTCGAACAGGCTCAGGCAATCCATTCGCCTCGGCCTCCCAAAGTACTGGGATTATAGGCTGAGCCACCGAGCCCAGCCAGCACCCAGTTCCTAATCTATACCTTGGCCTTTAGAACTACCAATTCGCCTTGACCACATGATCTGGAAATTCATACCAGTTCTCCAGTCATGTGGAGATACAACAAAATGGCAGCACTCGATAATTGTGAACATGGTTCAAGTTGGAGTCCCTCCTCATCTCTGCTTTTTTTTCTTTGTATGATCTCTAACCCGTTCCCTGACATTCCACTGTGTTTTCTACTGAGTGGGTCATACATTTCAAGCTTTGTTTGCTGATATAATTTTACCATAAAGAATTTTAAGACCTCATGTGTGAGAATTGATATCGCCAAGATAACCAGGGAAGAAAGTAAAGGAGTCCTTGACAGCTTTAAAACTAAGAACACACATCCTCATCTTCCTGTTAGCTACCATTTCTATCTACTATAGAAACCAAATTATAAAATTTTAAAGGTTTTTTTGAAAGGAAATTATCCATATTCTTACCACCTAATGCAGCTACATTGTTTCTTTCTCCTTTCCATGTGCAGACATATTTCATTGTCTCACTGAACATTTTAACATTTGTCTTTTTTTTTTTTTTTTTTTGAGTTGGAGTCTCACTCTGTCACCCAGACTGGAGTGCAGTGTCCGCTCCCGGCCACCGCAGTCTCAACCTGCTGAACTCCGGCGATCCTTCCGCCTCAGCCTTCCGAGTAGCCAGAATTATAGGCATGCACTACCACGCCCGGCTGAATTTTTTTATTTATTGTAGAGATGAGGTCTCACCAAGTTGCCCGGGCGGGTCTCGAACCCGTGAGCTCAGGCAATTTACTCACCTCAGCCTCCCAAGGTGGGGGAGTACAGGCTGAGCCACCAAGCCTGGCTAGGACGTTACATAGTCTTCATGTTTCTAATCATTGTATAGTATCCCCCGAATTTCTGGGCTCAAGTGATGTTCCCTTAGACTCCCAAGTAAAATGTTTTAAAAATATGTTCTCTCGGTTAGCCCCCATATGATATGATGGTGATTTTTCAAATGTTTAGCAAGATATGCTATGAAAGATTCTATTTAATCCAAATGATTCCAGAACAAAAATCACTGACGTACAAGAAGATACATTTTACCTTTGTGTAACAGAACAGCGTGAAAGTAACTTAAATATGTATCAATATGGAACTAGAAAAATACATAATGGTATGTTTATACCATGGTGTGTTTATACCATGGAATTAGCTATTTAAAAAAAGGGTAGCTGGGCTTGGTGGCTCAGCCTGTAATCCCGCGCCTTTGGGAGGCTGAGGTAAGTGGATTGCCTGAGCCCACGGGTTTGAGACCCGCCTAGGCAGCGAGACCTCATCTCTACAATAAATCAAAAAATCAGCCGGGCATGGTAGCGCATGCCTGTAATTCCGGCTACTTGGAAGGCTGAGGCGGAAGGATCGCCGGAGCCCAGCAGGTCGGGGCTGCGGTGGCCGAGAGCGGCCACTGCACTCCAGTCTGGGCGACTGAGTGAGACTCCAACTCAAAAAAAAAAAAAAGGGTAGAGTGGAGACTGGCCTGGCCAGCGGGTTTGTTCTTCTCTTCCTTTGCACCACTGGTCTCTGCCACAGCCATGTTCCACCACATCCTTGTTCAGACCAAGAAACACCCGAACTTAATCCTCTTCTTTGTATTTATTGGAGCTGGAGGTCCTGGAGCCGCACTGAAGTATCTCATGCGTCTGGCAGTGTTCAATCCAGATGTTAGTTGGAACAGAAATAATAACCCAGAACGCTGAAATAAACTGGGTCCCAATGATCAATACAAGCTCTATTCAGTGAATGCAGATTACAGCAAGCTGAAGAAAGAAGGTCCAGAATTTTAAATGAAATGTTTTACTATAAAACAGCTTAGAATGAAGGTCTTCTAGAAGCCTTCCACACAATTTTCTACTCAACCAGGAAATACTTCTCTAAATGCATGAAATCGTGTTGATGTATTATGTTGGGGATTCCACTGATTAATAATTAATACCTGAAATTTGATGTGTCACTCTTTATTGCTGAAAATATGCTCTGAATTTCATAACTAGGGTATAGGAAATAAACTATTGGAATTTCTTGACAAAAAAAAAAAGAAGGTAGAAGCTGGGCCTGGTGGTGTGGGCCTATAATCATAGCTATTTAGTAGTTATTTAGGAGGATTGCTTTAGGGCAGTTAAAGACCAGCTGGGACAACATAGCAACACTCTGTTCCTCCCCCCCACCCCCGAAAGAGTAGAGAGCTCTCTTTACTAATATGAAAAGATGTCACAATAGGTTTTTAAGTGAAAACATTTACAAAAATAATATAGCATAGTCATATTTGTGTGTAAGAAATACATATATAATACTGATATGTCTGCATCAACATAGGAAATAATCTGAACGGTTGAATAAAAATGTATTAATGATCATCTTTGAAGAGTATAATTGGGAATGTGAAACAAAGGCACTTTTAAGTTTTCACTTTAATCTTTTGATATTTTCATTTTTTGCTCTAAACATGTTCTTTTACTTTTCTTTTTGTGTTTTTGAGTAGGAGTCTCACTCTGTCACCCAGGCTGGAGTGTAGTGGCACACCCACAACCACCACAGCCTTGACCTGCTGGGCTCAGGTGATCCTTCCGCCTCAGCCTTCCAAGTAGCTGGAACCACAGGCGTGCGCCACCATGCCCAGCTAATTTTAAAAAATTTTTTTATTGTAGAGATGAAGCCTCGTCAAGTTGTATAGGCTGGTCTTGAACCCCTGCACTCAGGCAATTCTCTCATCTTTGCCTCCCAAAGTGCTGGGATTACAGGCCTGAGCCACTGTGCCCAGCAACCTGTATTATTTTTATAATGCTAGTTTTTTAAAAAGCAGTCCAAGCAACCTGCTCCTGTCCCTGTGTATCCTGAGCCATGCGTAAACAGTATTAGGCACAAGTTCTACAAATGATAATAAAGTGGTGCAATATCTTGTTTCCTTTCTTTCTAAACACCTTCTTGTAGGAAGAATAAAAGCTAATCGTGAACTGGAACGAGATATCTCATGCAGTAGCATTTCCTATCTCTGTGAAGGAGGAAGTGTTGAAGCAGAACTTGAACAGTTTTACATGTGAAGGAGATTTATGCACAGCATAGAAAGTTAGAATATATGACTTTTTAACAAGCTATTTGAAGATTTGATAAGAAACTCTTGAAGGACACATGTTCTTTGTTGGTTATGTTTCTTTTTTTTTTTGAGTTGGAGTCTCACTCGGTCGCCCAGACTGGAGTGCAGTGTCCGCTCCCGGCCACCGCAGCCTCGCCTGCTGGGCTCCGGCGATCCTTCCGCCTCAGCCTTCCCAGTAGCAGGAATTACAGGCATGCGCTACCATGCCCGGCTGATTTTTTGATTTATTGTAGAGATGAGGTCTCGCTGCCCAGGCGGGTCTCGAACCCGCGGGCTCAGGCAATCCACTCACCTCAGCCTCGCAAAGGCACAGGATTACAGGCTGAGCCACTGAACCCGGCTCTTTTTTTTTTTTAGTTGGAGTCTCATTCTGTCATTCAGGCTGGAGGACAGCAGTGGCAGGCTCCCGGCCACCATAGCCTTGACCTGCTGGGCTCAGGCGATCCTTCTGCCTCAGCCTTCCAAGTAGCTGAAACTACAGGGACACGCCACCATACCCGGCTAATTTTTTGATTTAGTGTAGAGATGAGGTCTTGCCAAGTTGCCCAGGTTGGTCTTGAACCCGTGGGCTCAGGCAATCCTCTCACCTCGGCCTTCCAAAGTGTTGGGATTATAGGCATGAGCCACTGCACCCAGCAGTTATGTTTCTTTTTATTTATTTATTTATTTTTATTTATTTATTTTTGAGTTGGAGTCTCACTCTGTCACCCAGACTGGAGTGCAGTGGCCGCTCCCGGCCACCGCAGCCTCGACCTGCTGGGGTCTGGCGATCCTTCCGCCTCAGCCTTCCAAGTAGCCAGAGTTACAGGCATGCACTACCATGCCCAGCTGATTTTTGATTTATTGTAGAGATAAGGTCTCGCTGCCCAGGCGGGTCTCGAACCCACGGGGTCAGGCAATCTACTCACCTCAGCCTCTCAAAGGCGCGGGATTACAGGCTGAGCCACCGAGCCTGGCTCAGTTATGTTTCTTGTGCAGAGATTTATATTTAGCATCTTCCTTGGTTTTAGAAGATATTCATTTATTTTTTAGAAGTTAACTGCATTATAATTATAACTCTGGCAAAAGGAGTATCCAGTGGAAATGAATGAAAATTGAAACAATATCTGTGTTTTCACATATTGGGATGGCAGCGATGGGGAGTACATTTGTACTTGCAAATTGTAGTTCTGAATGTTGAGCCTGAAATTGGTAGAGAATTTCCAAAATTTATTAGAAGGAAAACCAAAAAGTTTTAGTGTGAAATTGCAACTGTATGTAATGACTATGAAAACGTTTTATATTCTTTTTTGTTTCACTAATAGGAAGTCAGAAGTTTTAGGTTTTATCCTCTGACTAAGCCAAACAGGTCCTTCAGTTTTGTCTTATTTTTGTTTAATTCCTTCTTGTCTCATTGTGTTTTTATTTTCAAGGTGTAGAGGACTTTAACATTGAGTCAATTTATGCTTTTTCTTTCATTTTTCTTTTTTTTTAAATTTGAGTTGGTGTCTCACTCTCACCCAGGCTGGAGTGTAGTGGCATGACCTTGACCTGCTGGAACTACAGGTATGTGCCGCCATACCTGCCTTTTTTTTTAAATAGAGACAAGGGGGGGTCTCACTATGTTGCCTACACTGGTCTCGAACTCCTGGGCTCAAGCAGTTCTCCCGCCTTGGACTCCCAAAGTGCTGGGATTACAAGCAATCCCCATTGCACCCAGCCTGCTTTCCTTTTCAGGTGTATTTTCTGTAGATTGTTCTGAGTACATATGATTAGAAGTCAGAAACTTAAAGATTAACATACTCACGATTGGCAAATTTTTCACTTTCCTAATGCTGAGAGCAGGTGAAAATAAAAAAAATCTGAAGCTGGTTGCTGCAAACCTAAGTTGTTAAGCACAAGTGAAATGGTCTTTTCTAAATTGTCACCTTCTTCACAATACAGCTGAAAGTTGCAGACATATCCAGGATTTGCCTCAGATACCACTCTGACTAGCATTCCATACTTTGTATTTTTATTCAGATTATAAACTGAATATATATATTATATATATATTTCATTTACATTGCGTCACTGTCTATCTCACTATCACTAGTAAGTTCACTGGACTCACCTTCGACCTTGGAAATCTCATCAGCATATATTTCTTCATTTTCCATAATTATGGTAAATTTTTTTTTTTTTTTTTTGAGTTGGAGTCTCACTCTGTCGCCCAGACTGGAGTGCAGTGGCCGCTCCCGGCCACCGCAGCCTCGACCTGCTGGGCTTTGGTGATCCTTCCACCTCAGCCTTCCAAGTAGCTGGAATTACAGGCATGAGCTACCACACCCGGCTGATTTTTTTGATTTATTGTAGAGATGAGGTCTCGCTGCCCAGGCTGGTCTCGAACCTTCGGGCTCAGGCAATCCACTCACCTCAGCCTCTCAAAGGCGGGGGATTACAGGCTGAGCCTCCGAGCTCGGCTTTGGTAAATTATTTTTAATGTTGAAGTATGAAAGCCCTAAAATATCAAAATACAAGTTTATAACACTAATCTCAACAAAATAATGAACAACTTGCAATCTTTACCAACTATGTAAATCAATAACATCATTGCACAGTGAATAGTAGATAATTATCTCAGTTAACATTCTCCTTGCCTTATTATTCATTTTCAAGCAAAATAGTATAACACATACATATGACAACACCGCAGCATTTGGAAACAGAATTTGGAATGACATAAATTGACATCAACGATTGCAAATGAGTTAGCTGGATTCCCTGAAACTTGCTTGCCCTCCTAGTAGCTTCGTTATTTGTTTGTCAGTGGGCCAGCTTGCTTCACCTGAAAGAATAGCCCTGTTTAATCATGGCAATGAAAGACTGTAAGCTTTGCAGCCAACAGATGAAAACATTCTGTGAGTTGTGACCATTTTTCTGATTTTCTTCAATCCTTAGTGTTATGTTAATTATATTATAGTCCCTGTGTTCACGTCCCACACTCATAGGAAAGTTTTTATGTTTCCTTGTGCCCTTAGGGTTCTTTACTTAGAAACATATATACATTGACAATGTAAAAAAATTCCCAGCTCACAACTTTTTAAATCCAGTGTAGCTCCCACTTTTGTTATTTTATTTTGTTGAGATTGTTTTAATCCTAGCAGCCAGGAAGCAAGACTTGGTGGATGCCAGTTTTTAGACATAGGTAAGCAAGATTCAGTGGACTAAGTAGATCCACACTAGGAGAGTGACACTATGAGAATGGAGATCCCTAGCTAGATAGGGGATGGCCACAGGATAAGAACCCGGTATATGCTCGATATTTGAATAAAAGATGAACAAGCCATAACCAAGCATGCAGCACAAGTGGGAGGAGAAAGGGAGGGAGAGGAATGAGTTAATAAGCAGGGATAAATGAAAGAGTACAAGGGATTGGGAGGGAAGACCACTGGCAAGAAAGTAGAACTCTAGCCGGGCTCGGTGGCTCAGCCTGTAATTCTGTGCCTTTGGGAGACTGAGGTGAGTGAATTGCCTGAGCCCGCGGGTTCGAGACCTGCCTGGGCAGGCGAGACCTCATCTCTACAATAAATCCAAAAAATTAGCCGGGCGTGGTAGCGTGCGCCTGTAGTTCCAGGTTCCAGCTACTTGGAAGGCTGAGGTGGAAGGATCGCCGGAGCCCAGCAGGTCAAGGCTGCGGTGGCCGGGAGCGGCCACTACACTCCAGTCTGGGCGACAGTGAGACTCCAACTCAGAAAAAAAAGAAAGTAGAACTCTAGATATAGAATTGAGAATGCAAGTAGATGAAATATGGAGGACGTCTCTGATGCAGCCTGAAGCTAAAAAATAGCCTTTATTCCTGTTCTCAGAATTAAGCTCCCTGTTCTTAGGAGCTTAATTCTTACTAGAGTAATTCTTACTCTTACCAGAGTAGGTAAGAGTAAATTTCTACCACTTCACTGGGCATGTGAAAAGCCTAATTGTGATAGAAGCAGAAACTACAAAGATCTCCTTGCTTCTGGAGCCTTTTTAATTCTGAGTGATCCTAAAGGAGTGGGAGAACTCAACTTGCTCTTGTTAAACACTTACAACCTGCAACCCGCCTGGGAAAAACTTTAAAGGACTCTAGGAATAAATACCATAGTATAACTGATTTGGGCTCCCATGTCCTTGCTTTCTGGCAGCTACTCTGATCTGCTAGTGTTTATTCTATTTTGGCTTTCTGGTAAAAGAGAAAGGATTTCTCAAGTAAAGAAATGACAAAAACATCCTTTTGAAACTTCACAAATGCAACAAAGCCAAGATAAAATCTAATTGGGCTGAGAAAAGTGAACTTGTTAAATACCTAGTAGGCATCAGTTTTAAAATTGATACATAATGATATATGTATAGGTTGATTATATGTGATATTTTGATAAACGCATACAAATGTGTAGTGATCAAATCAGAGTAGTTAGGCTAGCTATCCCCTCAAACAATTATCATTTCTTTGTGTAGAGAACATTTCAAATCTTGATTAGCTATTTAGAAATAAGCAATAAATTATTATTACTGTTTTTGTAGTAGTTGTTGTTATCATTATTTTGAGCCAGATTCTCACTTTGTCGCCC
This sequence comes from Cephalopachus bancanus, assembly GCA_027257055.1. Classification (NCBI taxonomy): domain Eukaryota; kingdom Metazoa; phylum Chordata; class Mammalia; order Primates; family Tarsiidae; genus Cephalopachus; species Cephalopachus bancanus. The sequence goes on from JAPVLO010000617.1 coordinate 375,330, forward strand.
AAGCTGGAGTACAGTGACAATGGCTCACAGCAGCCTCAAACTTCTAAGCTCAGGTAATCCTTCCACCTCAGCCTCCCTAGTAGCTGGGACTACAGGTGTGTGCCACTACACCCAGCTGATTTTTTATAGAGATGAGGTCTCACTATGTTGCATAGGCTGGTTTCGGACTGCTAGGATCAAGCAATCCTCTCACCTCCCAGAGTGCTGGGATTAAAGGCATGAGCCACTGTGCCTAGCCTTGAAATATACAATAAATTATTGTTACCCATAATCACCCTACCATGCTATCAAGCACTAGAAGTTATTGCTTCTGTCTTACTGTATTTTTGTACCCATTAATCAACATCTCTTCATCTCTTCTACCTCCAACCCTTCCCAGCCTCTGGTAACCATCATTCTGCTCTCTACCTCCATGAGATCAACTTTTTTAGCTCCCACATAATAGTAAGAATATGTTATATTTGTCATTCCGTGTCTGATTTATTTCACGTAACATAATGACCTCTAGTTCCATCTGTATTGCTGCAATAAACATGATTTAATTCTTTTTATGGCTGAATAGTATTGCATTGTGTATATACTACCACGTACTCTTTATCCATTCATCCATTAATGGACACTTCAGTTGATTTGGTATCTTGGCTCTTGTGAGTAGTGCTGCAGTAAACATGGGCATATAGATATGTCTTCAATATATTAATGTCCTTTCTTTTGGATATAAACCCAGTAGTGGGATTCCTGGTAGTTTTGCACTTAAATTTTTGTTTTTGTTTTTTTGAGTTGGAGTCTCACTCCGTTGCCTAGGCTGGAGTGCAGTGGCACTGTCATGGCCATCCCAGTGTCGATCTGCTGGGCTCAGGCAATCCTTCTGCCTCAGCCTTCCAAGTAGCCAGAACTATAGGCACACGCTACCATGCCTGGCTAAGTTTGATTTATTGTAGAGATGATGTCTTGCCAAGTTGCCCAGGCTGGTCTCAAACCCATGGGCTTAGGCAGTCTCCTCATCTTGGCCTCCCAAAGTGCTGAGATTATAGGCTAGATCCCCCGTACCTGGCCTGTTTTTGTTTTTGAGTGAGGGTCTCACTCTGTCACCTTGGCTTGGAGTACAGTGGCATGATTACAAGTCATCACAGCCGTGACCTCCTAGGCTCGGGGGTCCTTCCATCTCACTCAGCCTCTTGAGTAGCTGGGACTACAGGCATGCACCACCACACCTGGCTAATTAAAAAAATTTTTTGTACTGACAAAGTCTTGCTATGTTGCCTAGTCTGTTCTCGAACTCTTGGGCTCAACCATTCCTCCTGCCTCAACCTCTCAAAGTGCTGGGAATAAATGCATGAGCCACCGCACCCAGCCTATTTTTAGTTTTTCTAATGTACTAATACTTCATACTGTTTTTGTTTTTGTTTTTGTTTTTTGAGTCGGAGTCTCACTCTGTCGCCCAGACTGGAGTGCAGTGGCTGCTCCCGGCCACCGCAGCCTCGACCTGCTGGGCTCCGGCGATCCTTCTGCCTCAGCCTTCCGAGTAGCCAGAATTACAGGCATGCACTACCACGCCCGACTGATTTTTGATTTATTGTAGAGATGAGGTCTCGCTGCCCAGACGGGTCTCGAACCCGTGGGCTCAGGCAATCCACTCAACTCAAGACTCCCAAAGGCGCGGGATTACAGGCTGAGCCACCAAGCCAGCTCATACTATTTTTCTAATGTACTAATTTACATTATCACCAACAGTGTACTTGCACTTTTCTGTAATCCCATACTCACCAGCATCTGTTATTTTTGTCATATGATAATAGCTGTTTAATTTGGGTGAGGTGATATCTATTGTGATTTTTCTTTGTATTTTCCTGATGATCAGTGATGTTAAGCATTTTTCATATGTCTGCTGGCCATTTGTATGTCTTACGAGAAATATCTGTTCAGATCATTGGCCCATTTTCTCATCAGAGTTTGTGTTTTGTTTTGTTTTGTTTAAGAGACAGGGTCTTGTTCAGTTGCCTAGACTGTAGTACAGTGGTGTTCAGCTAAACTTTCTGGAGGGGCTTTCATAGACAAAGACTTTAATCTGCAGTTGGGTCTTCATGTTCTATTTGGGAAGGGTGCGATGACTGTTTGTCCAGTTGGATGCAGTGGTATAGTCTCTGTGAAATTTCTCAGTGTTAAATGTCAGCAATAACCATGGGTGCCTTAGTGACCTAGGCTGTAGACTTTTTTGGTAATGGTGGTAGTAAGTTGTTAATGTTCTTGGTGGCAAAGGCTTTTGGGTTTCTTCTATTCTCATTTTTCCACAATAGAAAGATTTAACTGAAGGGCTTCCTCTTGATGTGAGGTCTGACATGGCCTGCAAGCAACTGCTGCAATACTGGGTTCTAGGTGCAGGTGCTCAGAGTGGCTATGGACTCAGGATTCTAGACTCGGTGTCTCCCAAATCTCTGTGACCCCTGAATCTTGGAGTGCAGATTTGCTCTCTATGGCAGGGTTGGATGTAGACTGCCCACAGCACCAGGATATGTGACAGTACCATCTAGCAGATTTAGTCCAGGGAGTCAGGCTGTGGCTGTGATTTTACCACTGGAGGGCTGGGCATAGCCCTGGCCCAGTTCCAGGGAAGAAGGTGTTTTCCTTTTGGTTTGAGCTTAGGGAGCAGAGTATGGCTGGAATTTGGGAGCCTGGGTCAATAGTTAGTCTAGTAGGAACTTTATGTGGCTATTTCATTTTCCCCCTTTTGTTGGTGAGTGGGCCAATACTGTGGAAGTATTTTTACAAAGGGAAAATCTTCTGACTCGATAATGATAATAAATATTGAGCACCTGTTGTATATTAGGCTTGGCATATCCACCATCAAAATACAGCCCTCAAGCAACTCTACAAAGTCATTTTTTCCCTTATTTTTGAGCACAGGAACTTTAATAACTTACCTAGGGTTACTCAGTAGGCAAACCTAAATTGAAACTTGTTTTTCTCCTATTTTTGTACAGATTTTTTTTTGTTTACATGTATACATGGCTCCCAGCAGATGCCTGGAGCCATCCACACTTACCCCTTACCTTGTTTTAAAATAGTGTGGAAAATAGTTGTAAAAGCTTTTAATTGGGACAAAAGTTGAAAACTTTTTTCAGTAAAATAGTAGAATTTCCTGTTTCACATGGTGCCTCCAAATTTTGTGACTTAGAAGGCCAACTTTCTTAGCGTCAAAACCTTTTATGGCCGTGGACTTTTTAGGTTCTGAAACTTTTTGTTCCAAAGTATATTAATCATTTACATTGAATTCATTTGTCATGTATACAACTGAGAAGCTCAGAGCTCCTGTATGCAGACTATTTTCACCCTATGAAGCCTTTATGATATCGATAAAGTATTAATAGAGCTGATCAGGCTTTGCAGTTTTGGAGTTCTTTGGAGAGAATGGTTTTATATGCCTTCAAAAAGACAAGAGGTGCTGGTTGATACCAAAAAGGGAACTTTGAGTTTAGGCAGTTAAATTTAATAGGAATATGGTTCTGATTCAACAGAGGAATAGATCTGAGAAGTCATGAGAAAGTGTGATATTGATAAAACCCTCTTATAATGTTGTGAGCTTCCTCAGGAACACATTAGAAGCAAGCTGAGCAAATACAGGAAACAGTACATAGGAATTCAGGAATATGAACTGCTTAAGATATACTAGAAAAATGAGAATTTTACTTAAAGTAGAAATGACTTTTAACAAAGAGTAACATGGATTAACAAAGAGCACAAGAGTAACATGCCTTAACTTAGTTATCTTTTAGGAGTGCGTCAGGAATTTAGAAGAAAGCTTTTAGTCTTCATTTGGGCAGGAAGTTTACATAACAAGGGAAGAAAAAAATGGAGATCTCTCTGCCACAGGTATTATAGAGGGGGGAGATATATATTACTAAATTCAGAAAAAAGTTATCTTTTTTTTCCTTTTTATATGTGCAAATGTTAGAGGTACATGTGCAATGTTGTTACATGTATAGATTGCATATTGGTCAAGTCAGGACTTCTAAGGTTTTCATCACCCAAATAACATACATTGTAGCCATTTACCGCTTTCTTCCTCCCCCCTCCAACCCCGTCACCCTTCTGAGTCTCCATTACCTAACATTTCACTCTCAAATGTAAATGTGAACACATTTTTTAGCAGCCACTTATGATTGAGAACATACAATTATTTGTCTTTCTCTCTGGCTTATGTCACTTAAGTTCCATCCATGTTGCTGCATATAAAAGGATTTTATTATTATTTATGGCTAAAAAGTATCTGATTGTGTGTGTGTGTGGTTTGTATGTGTGTGTGTGTGTATAACATTTTAAAAAATTCATTAATCCATTGATGGTCTCTTAGGTTGATTCGATGTCTTTGCCATGGTGAATAGTGCTGCCAAAAAACATAGTACAGGTTTTTTAATATATGTGTTGATTTATTTTCCTTTGGGTAGGTACCCAGTAGTGGAATTGCTAGATCAAAAGGTAGTTCTTGTGTGTGTGTGTGTGTGTGTGTGTGTGTGTGTGTGTGTGTGTGTTGGAATCTCACTCTGTCGTCCAGGCTGGAGGGCAGTGGCACACTCACAGCCACCGCAGTTTCCACCTGCTGGGCTCAGGCAATCCTTCTGCCTCATCCTTCCAAGTAGCTGGAACTACAAGCCCGCGCTACCACGCCTGCTAATTTTTGTGGTTTATTGTAGAGATAAGGTCTCACCAAGTTGCCCAGGCTGATCTCAAACTCCTGGTCTCAGGCAATCCTCTCATCTCGGCCTCCCAAAGTGCTGGGATTACAGGCTTGAGCCACTGCACCCAGCCCATTTTACTAATTTTTGTGAAAGACTTTGAATATTTTCAGTACCATCTTAACTGTTTACCTCTGTTTTCTATCTGTAAATTTTGTATGGGCAGAATCTGTGTCTTATTTTCCTCTTCCCTCTCTAAAGTGTCTCGTATAGTTTCTGGCACATACTGAGCATTTACAAAATGATGGGTTTTGTTTTTTTGGGTTTTTTTGAGTTGGAGTCTCACTCATTCGCCCAGACTGGAGTGCAGTGGCCACTCCCGGCCACTGCAGCCTCGACCTGCTGGGCTCCGGCAATCCTTCCACCTCAGCCTTCCAAGTAGCTGGAACTACAGGCGCGCGCTACCACACCTGGCTAATTTTTTTGATTTATTGTAGAGATGAGGTCTCGCCAAGTTGCCCAGGTGGGTCTCGAACCCACGGGCTCAGGCAATTCACTTACCTCGGCCTCCCAAAGCACGGGATTACAGGCTGAACCACCGAGCCCGGCCAAAATGATGATTTAAGAGGAAGTAGATGAGCAGTTATGTGTGTCTTATTCAATACTGTTTTGAATGCAAAGAATAGAATCTATTCAAATTAGCTTAAATTCAAAAGGAGAATTTACTGGAAGACCACAGGGTTGTGTCATGGAACTAAAGAAGGAGTTATATAGGCCTCACTAGGGATTAGAACAACACACTTGGAAATCCTCTAGAGACTAGTACAAGTATTCCTGGTTCTTGGCTTTCTGTCCAACTCTTTCTGTCTCCTTTTGCTCAGGACTGTAAAATCTCTTGCTTCAACTTTTGTTGACCTGCATAATTTTCTCCATATGACCAGCCTTCTCTGCTTCTCCTTACACTCAATGGGAAAAGGCCTTCCGCCCACACAGCTGCTCTCAACGTAAGCACCAGCAGAGGTTGACTGGAGCCCCTGTGTCACAATTGCGAGTTTCTAAGAAAGAAACTAGCTAACCCAGCTTGGGTAACTTTCCAGTCCTAATTTAAGTAGCTTACTTGGGGGTACAGAATCACATAGACCATACCACTTAACAGGGACCAGATTCTCTGAGATAAGGGCTTATGTACTAGGAGAAAGTAGTTGACAGCGTGGCAAGAAAATGGTGCACTCACAGACCATGCTTGCTAAATAGCAAGCCACTTTGCTCTGACATTTTAACACCTTGAGCTTCCAAAGTAGGGAATAGAGCCTGAGCACAACTATGTGGTGCTCTGGCACAGGACAGTGAGCACTGCCAGAAAAAGAACGGCCCCTCTCACAATGAGTTGTACTCACCAACTCCTGTAGAAAAAAATTATCTTAGGAAAACCTGCTTTGGCCTCTGTTAAGAGAGGCAGCCCATCTCATACTATGAGGAAGTCTGGAATGATAAGTTGAGATTTAAAGCCACGTCTCCAAACTTTCACCCCCTAAGGACCTGTTTTCTTTCTGTGTGAGTGGCCTATTTGAAATAAGTAAATGTTAGGGCAATAGCAGAAGCCTCATATTAAAAATTAAAAGTAATGGTCCTGTCCATCAGGTAAAGGGTGGGGGAGGGTGTCGGAAAGCATCTGAACCTTTGAATAGACTTTGGAGAAGGAGCAGCACTAATGTCACAATTGTTCCTCTTAGAAAGTAGAACCTACATATAAAAGTGTGCTTGATTTGTTGAGTCAGAACCTGATATTGGTATCTGAAATACAGCTCTATCTTATATATAGAACAAACTTCAGAAAAGTGTGTTGTGTTCATCTTTTCCTTTGTGAGAGGAAGAGGAAAGAGGAGGGAGAAAGATATTCCAATTCACGTACATTGTCAGGAAACATTTTTAAAGGATATCTAAATGCTTCTGTAGTTCAATCTGTGGCTAATGCTTAATTTTGTGAAGAAAAATACAGAAAGGGTTCGTTTAGTAGGCTTGGAAAGGTGTAATTCACATACTTAGTACTAGTAATTGCTAGTCTTTAATGTAATCAAAATAACGATACTATGAATTTTCACCTATTCTTCCAAAGGGGAAACATCATTAACTAACATATATTAATTATAGCTAACTAGCTATACTAGTTCACTTCCGTGCTACCCTCCCCCCCCCAACCCCCCTCCAAAATCTGATATTTCTGGCGCTCCACACTTCTGGACCAGGATAAATTCCTGGTTGTGCATCCTTTGTGCGCATTTTCCATAGTTTAAAGCTCTTATATTATGGCTAACAATGTATTCCACTGTATAGTGAAATATAAGCAGAAGAAGTTCATATGTAATGCTGTAAGAGACTTGCTTATCTGTTAGAGTCCTTCTCAGCTCCTTAAAACTCTTGAATAGCTCTAAATCACATGAGGTACAGAGAGTAATTGCCTTAAAATTACATTTATAAAATTTTAGAGAATCTGTCCTTCTCCCTCCTGCAAAAGAAAACCACTTCTGTTTTACACATATTGGACTGGTAATTTCTCTAACTGCAAATAGAGTGTTTTGAGTTTATTATAGAAATTGTTTGGCCTTCCTACACCTCACAGGAACACAGAGTACTAGCACCTTTTCAGTGCATTGTTTTACAAAATGTAGACCTGCTAGAGTATTTGCTCAGTGTGATGGCAACAATTGTTACTTGAGTTTTGCCTTCTTTTAAGGGACTTCGTGAGAAATAGAAGATAAGGTCCCAATCTGGGTGCAGTGGCTGTCGCCTATAATCCCAACACTTTGGGAGGCAGAGGCGAGAGGATAGCCTGAGCCCACAGGTTTGAGACCAGCCTGGGCAACTTGGCAAGACCTCGTCTCTACAATAAATAAATTTAAAAAAATTAGCCGGGTGTGGTGGCTTGAACCTGTGGTTGCAGCTACTTGGAAGGCTGAGGCAGAAGAATCCTCTGAGCCCAGCAGTTCAAGGCTGCACTCCAGCCTGGGCGACAGAGCGACTCTGACTCAAAAAAAAGTCCCAGAAATAGACCCATATAACTCATATGTAAATAGATTGGGCTGAAGAGTTGTGATTGGTTCCAGGAAATTGGTATATTGCTTGTGCAGGCAGAGATTTAGAAAAGGTTGGACACTGAAGCCTTTCGATGGGAGCTTGCTTATAAATAGAAACAGCCTTCAAGGTTATGATGTGATTCTCTCCCTTTCATTCTAGGTCATATTTGACTGTTTTGTCTTTATGCACATCTCTTACTGCGTAACTGCAGGTTCCTCTTCCTTCTACATCCTTACAGCCATTCCTCAGGCATTGAGTAGGGCTTTCAGTGCCTGCCCTTAGAGAATGCTTGTTTAAGGAGGTCAAAGACAGGGGAAGTCTCAGTCCGAGATAAGGATTGGAGTAAACTCAGCAACCATCAAAGGACTGACCACAGCCTTTAGTCATTACTCTGTCTAGCTCCTAGTATGTCAAGGTTAATAATTAGAAGGGAGGTAACATTTATTAGTATCCCTAAAGCTATGGAGTACTGTGGAATACAAGAGATGAGTCATTGTGGTTAATTATTCCTGAGGGTTATGAGAAGGCAGAATTATGTATCTGTTGTCTTCTATTAAAACTTAACTAGTTCCTTTCCAATGTCTGTCAGTGTCAGTGGTAAGAGAATGTTTTCCTTAAGTTCCAGTAACAGACTATATACATAAAGATAGATAACTCCTTGCACCTAATATCAAGACAGTAATCCAATTACTAGTTAAGCCTTTTTGTAGAGTGTGACTTATTTATAAGCATGCCTCAAACAAAAACCAAAAAAAGTTCAATTTTAACACTTGTGACCAATTATATTGTCATTTTTTCTTTCTACAAAAATAATTTATATTCCACCCACTAAGAGTTTGTTAGCTCTATGTGGCTCTGCATTCTTGTGCTTTCAGCAGTGTAAAATACACTTTTAACTTTTTTCTGCATTTTCCTCTTTTTCTTGTCTTTTGAGTCAGTCTCTCTCTGCCGCCCAGGCTAGAATGCAGTGGCAAGCTCACAGCCACCGCAGCCTTGACCTGGTGGGCTCAGGTGATCCTTCTGCCTCAGCCTTCCAAGTAGCTGGAACTGTAGGCACACGCCACCACGCCCAGCTAATTTTTTGATGTATTGTAGAGATGAGGTCTTGCCAAGTTGCCCAGGCTAGTCTTGAAGCCTCAGGCTCAGGCAGTCCTCTCACCTTGACCTCCCAAAATATTGAAATTATAGGTGTGAGGCTCCAGATTAACAGAATCAGCATTTCCAAAGAGTTCAGTGGAAGGAGAGAGTTACAGGCTGGAGAAAGCCTTCTGGTTGGGGTCAGAATGCTAAGAATAGAACCTCTTTTCTGCTCCATTTGTGTACATAAGGCAGCCTTACTTATATCTTTCATAACTCCTTTCAGAGCTGTACCACTAGCCAAGTGCCTTGAGCACCTGAAATGTGACTAATCTGAATGTGCTATAAATATAATATACACATAGAATTGCAAAGATTTCTAAAAACTTTTACTCCCCCCAAAAGTTAAAATGTAACTTTATTTATTTATTTATTTATTTTTTGAGTAGGAGTCTCTCTCTGTCACCCTGGCCACCACAGTCTCAACCTCCTGGGCTCAGGCGATCCTTCCGCCTCAGCCTTCCGAGTAGTTGGAGCTACAGGCACAGGCCACCACGCCTGGCTAATTTTTTGGTTTATTGTAGAGATGGGGGTCTCACCAAGTTGCCCAGGCTGGTCTTGGCCCATGGGCTCAGGCAATCCTCTCACCTCGGCTTCCCAAAGTTCTGGGATTATAGCCGTGAGTCACCATGCTTGACCTAAAATCTAACTTTACAATTGATTACATGTTGAAGTGATGATAATTTGGATATAAGTAAAATAAAATATATTATGATTGTTGTTATTTATTTATTTTATTTATTTTTGAGTTGGAGTTTCACTCCATCACCCAGGCTGGAGTGCAGTGGCACGCTCACAGCCACCCTAGCATCAACCTGCTGGGCTCAGGGAGGTGATCCTTCCGCCCAGCCTTCCAAGTAGCTGGAACTACAGGTGTGCGCTACCACGCCCTACTAATCTTATTTATTTATTTATTTATTTATTTATTTATTTATTTATTGTAGAGACAAGGTCTTGCCAAGTTGCCCGGGCTGGTCTCAAACCCACGGGCTCAGGCAGTCCACTCACCTCAGCCTCCCAAAGTGCTGGGATTACAGGCTGGACCATCGAACCTGGCTAAAATATATTATTGAGGTTAATTTTACCTGTTTTTACTTTTTAAATGTGGCTTCTAGAAAATTTTTAATTCACAGCTCTCATTAGTAGCTCATATTATGTATCTGTTAGTGCTGCTGTAGTGTAATAGTGTGTTCTTGGTGTATACTTAAAGAAAATGCTTCCTGTGAAAATATTATTAAAGATGTGTATGCCAAATAGAAAGAAAAATATAAGAGGAAAACAAAAACAACAAAAAAGATGTATGTGCTAAGGCAGTATGGGTATATAATATCTGATAAAGCCCTTCTTTTTTTTTTTTTGCTTTTTTTAACCTTTTTATTTACTCAGACATCTCTACCCATTCAATTCCACTAATAACCTCTGCCGTAATTTTTCCAATTGGTCGTTCAAAATTAAAAGAAACTCCAGGTGAGAGCAAAATATTCTTAGTTTTTCTAATTTCACAGAGATATTAGCTTGGTCTTGCTCCTGTGCTTTTAGCTACCTATATGCTTACTGCTCCCTCATCAGGCAAGATGACACTCTCCCTACTATAGCCTAGTCAGTTCTTAGCCGTCCTTCAAGACTCAGCCAGTGATCCCTGCTCTGTGAAACCTTTCCCAACTCCTTCAGCTGAGGTCAGGTGCCCCTCTTGACTGCTTTCTCTGTTCTCACTTGTAGTGTTTGATGAATGGAAAAACTGACCATCAGATGTTTTGAGATTGAGTTTGAAACTAAAAGCAGGCCATTGTTTTGTTAAGCATTGGCCAAGCCACATGACTCTGAGCTATGGCTGCCATGTTTCCTAGCCTTGGCCCCCTCCCTGCCTTAAGGAGGTGAATCTCCTCCTCCTCTAATTTACTTTCTAAATAAACTATATTTTCCAATCGAAAAAAAAAAAGAAACTAAAAGCAGGGACATTGCAACATATTCCTTAGACTAACTGAAGATCAGCAAGATAAATGAATCCACTGTGTTTCCTTTCAAGTCTTCATGCTTCCTCAGTGACAGAAATTATAAAGTCATCTTGAATGTTCCATCAGGTCACATCTGTTCTGAATGGAGAGATATTTGGGTGATGGGTCAGATGAGAAAGGGGCACCAAGCTGCAGCATCTGTGCTGTTGACCGGTTGTTCTGTGGCAAGCTACTTAGCCTCTACTTCCCATTCAGAAAATGAGAGCAACACTTGGCATTTTACTTTCCCAGAGCGATTTTGATACTTAAGGAAGGGTATTATAATATTAAAAGACTTCAATAATAAGGGACATTCTGCCTCTGTGCTCTAATTATACTGTGTGCTTTAGTGGATTTTGTTTTATTTTTCCAATCAGGATACTCCTGGGAACAATTTATTAAATGAATCCACAGTTAATGAAAGCATATGTTTATCTGCTTTTTATACTTTCTGTATTAATTTAAATATATGTCAGTTTGCTTCTGAATTTCCAAATGATTGTGTTTAATTTATTAGGCTTCATTTGAAGTTGACTCCTTGATAGTTGCTTTTTTTCTTTTTTTTTTTTGAGTTGGAGTCTCACTCTGTCTCCCAAACTGGAGTACAGTGGCACACTCCTGGCCACCACAGCCTCAACCTGCTGGGCTCCGGTGATCCTTCCGCCTCAGTCTTCCAAGTAGCTGGACCTATAGGCGTGCGCTACCATGCCTGGCTAATTTTTTGATTTACTGTAGAAATGAGGTCTTGTCAAGTTGCCCAGGTGGGTCTCGAACCCGCGGGCTCAGGCATTCCACTCACCTCAGCCTCTCAAGGCGTGGAATTACAGGCTGAGCCACCGAGCCCGGCTGATAGTTGCATTTTTAAAAAATACTACTAGTGTGCTAAATGATGAATCTGTCTGTGCTTTTATAGGGAAATATTCTTCTTCTTTATTATTTGAGTTATAATCGATCAACACTGTAATCAATATCTGGCAATTGTCCATTAGTTCAGTTAGCTTTCTTCAAAGTAATGTAACCCAGTAGTACTTACTACCACTCTGGATGACTATGAACTTAAGGCACAGATAGGCACGTGGAGTGTAGCAAAAGAGCCTGAGGCTTGGAGGTAGAAAGTGGAATTAAGGGTCCTGGCTCTACCACTTGCTTTATGGTAGGACCTGAACAAGTCACCTTAGGTCAATTATCTTACCTGTAAAATTAGAAACAGTGGTACCCATATGTACGTGTTAGGAATAGGAGAAACTTGCCAACAGATTTTTGTGATGCTTTGAATGAAATGTTATAATTGTAGTATTGAACAAATAGTATGGGAGGCGTGATTCTCCTAACTTTGAAATATCAATGATAGTCTGAGTGCAATGGCTCATCATGCCTGTAATCCCAACACTTCAGGAGGCCAAGGCTGGAGGATTGCTTAAGTCTTGGAGTTCAAGACAACATAGCAAGACTTCACCTCTGTAAAAAACAAAAATAAAATTTAAAAATTACCCCAGTGTAGTAGTGTGCACCTAGAGTCTCAGCTACTCAGAAGCCTAGGCAGAAGGATAGCTTGAACCCAGAGGTCAAGGCTGCAGTGAGCCATGATCATGCCACTTCACTCCAGCCTGGGCAACAGAGCAAGACTTCGACTCCAAAACAAAAAACAAAAAATTAGCCAGGCATGATGGTGCACACCTGAAGTTCCAGCTGCTTGGAAGGCTGAGGCAGAAGGATTGCCTGAACCCAGCAGGTCAAGGTCACGGGAGTTATGAACATGCCACTGCACTCCAGCCTTGGCGACAGTGAGACTACACACACACATACACACAAATGTAGGGGACTCCCCAATACACTCTGTGACTAAGAGAGGGTATAAACTCTAGTCCTGGGGCTTTGGAAATAATGCGTCAAAGCCGATTCTAAGAGCTTTTTAAAATACCCCCATTAACCTGGATACTCAGGTAATGGGACTATAGTACTAACTGTTGAAAATAGGCTCGGGACTGGAGTCAGATCAGGAACCAAAGAGAATTTAGAACCCTATCAATTTGGCACTATAAACTAAAATGTTAAATATGCACGCTCCTTGACTCAACATTTTCTCTTCAAGGAATTCATCTTCAAGATACATTGACATACGTGCCCCAAAATGTAGGAACAAGGATTTTTTGCTGTATTGTATACATATTTATCTAGACACTTTTTTTGGGTTTTTTGCAAAGGATAGAGTCCAGTTTAAACTTACTTGAAAGAGAGTAGGAGAGGAGAATTTCTTGGCTCACAGGACCAAGAAGTCAGAAACGTTCTCACCTCAGGCCATACTAACCAGGACTAATACTGTCTTTAGTCCTCAGGTAGGTATGTGATATATTTGCCTCTCGTGTCTTTTCTTAGCTGTGCTTTCTCTGTGTTAGCTTCATTCTCAAACAGGTTCTCCCGCCATGTGTTGTCCCTGGCAGGGAAAAGGAAAGAGAGTACACTGCTCCATCTCTGTAGTTCCACAGAAGTCCTAGAGCTGACTCTTACTCTGTCATCATGGGTCAAGCAACCATCTTTTACCCAGTTCCCCAGAGCAGGCAGGCAGAGTATTCTGATTAATCTGACTTGCGTCACATCCTTGGGGTGGCAATAGGAAATGATTTGAACCCATTTTGACCACATGAAGTAAGATTAAGAAAATGGGGTACTTTCCTACTGTAAGTGTAAGGTTATCAGAAGAAGGAAAAGGGTGTAGACCTGGCAAAAGTAATAGCTATTCACTGTGATATCTTTTCCTAATAACAAATATGTGGAAATGACCTAAATGCCCTTCAGTAGAAGGAACATTAAAGAGATGTTATGTATGGTGGAACACTATGTAACTATTAAAATGAATGCAGTAAGTCCATATATTGATGTTTTAAAATGTCCACTCTATAGTATTAAATTAAAAATGAAAGTTCCAAGACAGTGTTGGTAATAGTTTGCTTTTATGGTTGTGAGTCCTCTTTTTTTCATATACAGAGGGTGTCCAAAAATGTATACACATTTTCAGAAAGGAAAAGACTTAAAGTTATATACTGATAATAAAACATGTTTATAAGTCACATTTGACTTCTGCAATTTTAAGAGTTACTCAAATTGGTTACCATCAGCTTCCAGACACTTCTGATTACGGCGAACTAAAAGTAATATATAGATACATCTCTCTCTTTTTTTTTTTTTTTTTGAGTTGAAGTCTCACTCTGTGCCCAGGCTGGAATGCAGTGGCATGCTCACAGCCACTGCAGCCTCCACCTGCTGGGCTCAGATGATCCTTCCACCTCAGCCTTCGAAGTAGCTGGAACTACAGGCACATACCACCATGCCCGGCTAATTTTTTTTTTTTTTTTGGTAGAGATGAGGTCTCGCCAAGTTGCCAAGACTGGTCTTGAACCCGTGGGCTCAGGCAATCCTCTCACCTTGGCCTCCCAAAGTGCTGGGATTATAGGTGTGAGCCACTGCACCTGGCCTAGATAACATCACTTAAAATGTGTATACGTTTTTTCGGCACCGTGGTATATATTTGTAAATTCTTTTTTTTTTTTTCTGAGTCAGAGTCTCACTCTGTTACCCAGACTGGAGTGTAGTAGCTTGCACACAGCCACTGTAATCTGAACTGGTTGAGCTCAGGTGATCCTTCTGCTTCAATTGATACCTTTTGCCTCAGCCTTCCAAGGACTAGAACCATAGGCACATGCCACCACACCCAACTAGTTTCTTTATTTATTGTAGAGACAAGTTCTCACATTGTTTCCCAGGCTGGTCTCAAACCCCTGGGCTCAGGCAGTCCTCTCACCCCCACCTGCCAAAGTGCTGGGGTTACAGGCATGAGCCACCACGCCCAGCTTTTTTTCTTATGTGCTGCTTTTCCTTTCCTGTTATGTTTAGTTGTTTAAAATGGGTATAATTTTAAAAAGTTATGCCCAGGTGGCCCCTGTTTTAGAGTAGAGACTGGATTGACAAGGGTTGAGAATTGCAGGCAGATGAACATATGATAGGAAAGATGAAAAGACAGTATTCATGGAGCTGATTTAAAAATAATTGGTTGTTAAAAAATTAAAAGTAGGCCAGGTATGGTGGTTCATGCCTGTAATCCCAGCACTTTGGGAAGCTGAGGCTAGAGGATTGCTTGAACCCAGGAGTTTAAGACCAGCCTGAGCAACATAATGTGAACCAAAAGGATGGGTAGGATAGATCAAGCTGCCTGTAGAGCATAGTGGGGGGGTTTATATCCTGAAAGGGTGACAAAGATTGCTGGAAAAAGTAAAATGTTAACCAAAAGGGCAGAACATGTGGTTTGGAAGAAGTGAGATGGAGGATAACTTTGACAGTCACACAAATGAAAAAGAACATTAGAATCAAAGAATGTCGACAGCTTAGTGTAGGGAAGAAAACACTGAGTCTAGAGTTGAGAGATCTGGTTGTATTATTTGGGAACTCTGTTACCTACGAAAGTACACACAGTATGTCTCAGGGTTTCTATTTCATGTGTAAAATGGATATTAGTACTTTCCCCCTTTTTTTCACAAGTTGACTGTGAGATTTAAGTGAGGTAAGAAAGGGCTACTTATGTGAAGAAAAGACCATGTAATTCCAAGTTAGAACCAAAGTAAAGAGTTTGTCAGCCGGGCTTGGTGGCACAGCCTGTAATCCCGCGCCTTGGGAGGCTGAGGTGAGTGGATTGCCTGAACCCACATGTTCGAGACCCACCTGGGCAACTTGGGGAGAACTCATCTCTACAATAAATCAAAAATTAGCCAGGCGTGATAGCGCACGCCTGTAGTTCCAGCTACTTGGAAGGCTGAGGCGGAAGGGTTGCTGGAGCCCAGCAGGTCGAGGCTGCGGTGGCCGGGAGCGGCCACTGCACTCCAGTCTGGGTGACAGAGTGAGACTCCAACTCAAGAAATAAAATAAAATAAATAAAATAAAATAAAATAATAATAATCTCATGAAATTTAAGCAAGGCCAGAAAAAAATCAATGGTGTTAGCATTCCTTGCACATTTAAAATTTGCTTAAACTTGGTCAGTATGTGGATGTGTATTTTAGCATTTTGGGGAAAGCATTAGACATTTCAAATGGAAAACTCAAGTGCCATTGCATTGAGTTGTATTTATTCATTTACTCATTATTTATTTTACATGTATCTACTGTATGCTTGGACCAGTGCTAGGTGCTGACATACAAACATAATCAACACAACGGTAGTTGTTGCCTTCAAATAGACTTCTCTTAGTAGAAAAGACAGACACATGGACAAAGAAAGTGTAAGGGGAGAGAAGTGTAAAGGGGAGAATTTTCTTTTTTTGAGGGGGGTTTTGGAGTTTCACTCTTGTTGCCCAGGCTGGAGTGCAGTGGCATGCTCATGACCACCACAACCTTGACCTGCTGGGCTTAGGCTATCCTTCTGCCTCAGCCTTCCAAGTGGCTGGAACTACAGACACAAGCCACAATGCCTAGCTAGTTTTTGTGATTTGTTGTAGAGACGAGGTCTCAACAAGTTGCCTAGGCTGGTCTCGAATCCCCAAGCTCAGGCAATCCTCTCACCTCAGCCTCCCAAAGTGGGAGTACAGGCTGAGCCACTGCGCTCAGCTGAGAATTTTCAAGAAAGGGATTGCTTTACTTTGGGTAACCTCATTTTTTCTTTCTCATTCCTTCTAAATACTTACTAGAACGTCCTTGACTTTTTAGTTATTGTTCAGGTATGTTTTAAGAAGAATCAGGCATCTTTTCTTAGCTTTTGAGATAATAGATATTCCATCTTTATATCGTAATCACAGGAACCACAGTACTAAGAAACATGGAAAAATTTCAAAGACTGGGTTTTTTAATTCCGTTAATTTACCAGCTGAGTAAAGGTAGTCTGTTAACTCAGCTGAGCATAGTCTTTTCAAAAAGAGAAAGACCTCAACCCACCCCCCAAATATACAACACACTTTTAAAAGTGTATGTCTTAGATACTTATCTACTACAGAAGAAATCTGTGCTAGCTTGAGCTCTTTTTACCCAGTTCTTTTGGATAAATAAAACTTCGAGCTTGCTTTAAGGCTTAAGACCTTGGTAATTGTGTGTATGTAATAGAGAAACTGTAAAAACTCAATTTCTGTGGGTCAAAAATGTGATGTATTTCCTCTGCTCTTGCCTTTTCTTAACATCTCTTCCCCTATCAAACAAATTTGAACTCGTGTTAACAGAGTATCTTTAGCAACATTCCAGTTCCCAAGAGACCTGTGAACAAGATGATTATAAAAGATTTTTCAGCCAGGCTTGGTGGCTCAGCCTGTAATCCCGTGCCTTTGGGAGGCTGAGGTGAGTGGACTGCCTGAGCCCGCGGGTTCAAGACCCGCCTGGGCAAATTGGCGAGACCTCATCTCTACAATAAGTCAAAAATAAGCCGGGCGTGGTAGCACGTGCCTCTAGTTCCAGCTACTTGGAAGGCTGAGGCGGAAGGATGGCCGGAGCCCAGCAGGGCGAGGCTGCGGTGACCGGGAGCAGCCACTGCACTCCAGTCTGGGCGACAGAGTGAGACTCCAACTTAAAAAAAAGGAAAAAAAAAAAGATTTTTCATTTAGGACAAAGTAATCCTGATTCCTTAATTCTAGGTCTAGCTGTTTTTGTTATTAAACCAGCATTTTGAATAGAGTTATATGTTGAACTGGCTCATATTGTAAAGATACATTTTTCAGAGTCAGAAATGAGGGGAATTGTGTGTTCTTTAAAAAAAAAAAAAAAGAAACACTATTATCTCATTTATTTGTAATGCATTTTTAATGGATTTATTCTCTGATTTTTAATGGATATGCTTTCATTTTTCCCTTTCAGTACTTCCTAGGGACTAACATCTGTTTCATATGCCTATTCTTTTTACTTTCTGGTTAAGTGTACATATTTAATATTATTGTTTTTCCTAATGGTAATTTCCAATGTATTTTTAGTTTCCTGATTTCTCACAAAAATTACATAACATTTATTAGTAAAGCCAGAAACCACTACCATTAATGGAATCAAGAAGAAGAGTTTAATTTTGGAGAAATGAAGAAAAACTATTTCCTTTTTTTTTTTGGTCAGAGTCTCGTTCTGCTGCCTGGCCTGGAGTGCAGTGGCATGCTTCCAGCCACCGCAACCTCGACCTGCTGGGCTCAGGTGATCCTTCCGCCTCAGCCTTCCAAATAGTTGGAACTACAGGCATGCACTAGGACACCCGTCTAATTTTTTATTTATTGTAGAGACGAGGTCTTACCAAGTTGCACAGGCTGGACTCAAACCCTTGGGCTTAGGCAATCTTCTCGCCTCTGCCTCCCAAAGTGCTGGGACTACAGGCGTGAGGCACTGCTCACGGCCCGAAAACCTATTTTCATATACAAGGGGAACCCCAAAAATCCAGAATTTATTTATTCATTTATTTATTTATCTGAGTCGGAGTCTTCTTCTGTTGCCCAGGCTAGAGTGCAGTGGCATGCTCACGGCCTCCACAGCCTCGACCTGTTGGGCTTCAGCAATCCTTCCGCCTCAGCCTTCCAAGTAGCTGGAACTACAGGCACACGTCACTACACCCATCTAATTTTTTGATTTATTGTAGAGATGAGGTCACCAAGTTGCCCAGGCTGGTCTCCAACCCGTGGGCTCAGGCAATCCTCTCACCTTGGCCTCCCAGAGTGCTGAGATTATAGGCGTGAGCCACCACGCCTGGCTGAATTTTCTTATTTTTAAAAAATATGTATTTATTCTTACATATTGACACTGCAGTCACCTTCAAAATACTCTCTATTTGATGCGGTACACCTATCAAGTGTCATGGTAGAAGATCCAGTCACCTGTTTGCCACAACTCAGAATGTTTCTCCCACAGCCATGAAACAACGTTCTCCAAACTTTTGGATAAAAATTTTGGTTGAAGCCGGGCTTAGTAGCTCAGCCTGTAATCCCATGCCTTTGGGAGGCTGAGGTGAGTGAATTGCCTAAGCCCGTGGGTTCAAGACCCGCCTGGGCAGCGAGACCTCATCTCTACAATAAAATCAAAAAATCAGTCGGTCGTGGTAGCGCATGCCTGTAATTCCGGCTACTTGGAAGGCTGAGGCGGAAGGATCGCCGGAGCACAGCAGGTCGAGGCTGCAGTGGTCGGGAGTGGCCACTGCACTCCAGTCTGGGCGACAGAGTGAGACTCCAACTCAAAAAAAAAAATTTTTTTTGGTTGACCATTTGAGAGTGAGAGTGTATATGTGTTGCCATCACACCCAGCTAATTTTTTAATTTTTTTGTAGAGAGTAGGTCTTACTATATTACCTAGGCTGGTCTCAGACTTGTGGGCTCAAGCAGTCCTCCCACCTCAGCCTCTCAAAGTGTTGGGATTGCAGGCATAAACAACCATGCCCAGCCCTGTATTCTTTAAAAAATATATACACAAGCCGGGCTCAGTGGCTCAGCCTGTAATCCCACACTTTGGGAGGCTGAGGTGAGTGGACTGCCTGAGCCCGCGGGTTCGAGACCCGCTTGGGCAACTTGGCGAGACCTCATCTCTACAATAAATCAAAAAATTAGTTGGGTGTGGTAGTGCACACCTGTAGTTCCAGCTACTGGAAGGCTGAGGCAGAAGGATTGCCGGGACTCAGCAGGTCGAGGCTGCGGTGGCCGGGAGCAGCCACTGCACTCCAGTCTGGGCGACAGAGTGAGACTCCAACTCAAAAAAAAACACACACACACACATACATAGCAAAAGAAGGAACTTTCCAAGGTGGTTATATCCTTCAAGGTTTCCTCTTTCTGACTTTAGAAGATACCTATTACGAAAATAAATCTTTTTTTGTATTGAAATAGATTTTTTAATCCAGATTTTTTTTTTTTTTTGAGTTGGAGTCTCACACTGTTGCCCAGACTGGAGTGCAGTGGCCGATGCCAGCCACCACAGCCTCGACCCGCTGGGCTCCAGCGATCCTTCGCTTCAGCCTTCCAAGTAGCCAGAATTACAGGCATGCGCTACCACGCTCGGCTGATTTTTTGATTTTATTGTAGAGATGAGGTCTCGTTGCCTAGGCGGGTCTCAAACTCACGGGCTCAGGCAATCCACTCACCTCAGCTTCCCAAAGGTGCGGGATTACGGGCTGAGCCACCGAGCCCGGCTTTTAATCCAGATTTTAATGTAGGTATGAGACTTACTTGAATTTTCTTCACAGTTGGTAATTTCGTTTTAAAAAAGAAATGAAAGCCTAATTATTAGGCAATATATCAAATTACCAAAAGCTTTAGGGTGGTTCTATTTCAGTTCTCAACCTGATGTGCATTTAAAAATATCTCTACTTAGAGTAGTTAATGTTCATAATGCATTGTGGAATCTTTTTAGATAACAGTTTGGATGATAAAGAAGCCATTATCTTGATTTGGTATGTTTAACCCAAGTTAAATTTATAACAGACTGAAAATTAGCTGTAGTGTTTTAAACCTCACGTCCTATTCTGTGCAATTTGATATTTGTGTGAACCATATGTCCAGCAGGATTCATAAGAATATGTTCTTAACAGATTGAAAAATTATTTCATAGTACTCAAGGAAGATATATAAAATAACATGTGCAGTGCATATATAACCTTGGAGTCTTGGTTTATAAGAGATTTAACCTATGGTTAAAGAAAATACGATGGAATCTACTGGAAATCCTTCAGAAGAGAAAAATTCAAGTCATTTATCTATTTATTTATTTGAGTTGGAGTCTCATCTGTTGCCCAGGCTGGAGTGCAGGGGCATGCTCACGGCCACTGCAGCCTCAACCTGCTGGGCTCAGGCAGTCCTTCTGCCTTAGCCTTCCAAATAGCTGGAACTACAGGTGCAAGCCACCACACCTGGCTTATTTTTTGATTTATTATAGAGACGAGGTCTCACCAAGTTGCCCAGGCTGGTCTCGAACTCCTGAGCTTAGGCAATTCTCTCGCCTTGGCCTCCCAAAGTGCTGGGGTTACAGGCTTGAGCCGCCGTACCCAGCTATTTCACTCTTCTTTTGCAGAGTCATCTCTATTACACTGTGAAGTTATTGAACATGACTAGTGAGTAAGGGTAGATCCTTAAATGTAACATAAGCTATATATGTGGTAAATGAGCTACGCCACATGAGGGAATGGGAATATGGTGGGAGAGTTTGGCAAGGTAGACATGCATGGACTCTTTCGTCTATGATATATCAGACTAATCTCTTCAGCTCTGAAAATAATGCACTAATGAGATCTCCCCCTCCTAAATCAGTCAACTGCAGAGAAGTCTGGGAATTAAAGAAGTAGACTCCTGAGCCCAACAGGTGAAGCCTGAGGTGGCCGTGAATGTGCCACTGCACTCTAGCCTGGGTGACAGAGTAAGACTCCAACTAAAAAAAAAGAAAAAAAAAGACAGAAAGAAAGGAAGAATGAAATATACAGCAATTTAAAATCTAAATGCAGCCCAGGTGATAAACCATTATTATGTAGTAATCTCTGACCAGAGAGACAGACTTTCTTAGTGAGTCTGTATCTGTGCCTTTTACTACCAGCATTGACCACTTTATGGGTAGTCATGACAAACCAGGCACAGAATGGAACTTGTGTGGGAATCTTTTGTACCGACAGTTCTAATAAGTTACAACTACATCTTCCAAAGAGACTTTCATACTCAGCGGCACATTTTCTGTAATACCTAAGAAACTTTAAATAGAAAAGGCTTTTTTTTTTTTTTTTGAGTTGGAATCTCGTTCTGTCGCCCAGACTGGAGTATAGTAACCGCTCCCGGCCACCACAGCCTTGACCTGCTGGGCTCTGGCGATCCTTCCACCTCAGCCTTCTGAGTAGCCGGAATTACAGGCACGCGCTATCACCCGGCTGATTTTTTATTTATTGTAGAGATGAGGTCTCGCCAAGTTGCCCAGGTGGGTCTCAAACCTGTGGGCTCAGGCAATCTACTCACCTCAGCCTCCCAAGGCGTGGGATTACAGGCTGAGCCACCAAGCCCGGCTAGACAAGGCTTTTAACTAGTCTTAAAATTATTCCCATCTGGCCAGGCTTGGTGACTCAGCCTGTAATCCCAGCACGTTGGGGGGCTGAGGCAAATGGATTGTCTGAACCCACGGGTTCAAGACCAGCCCGGGCGACTTGGTGAGACCTCGTCTCTACAATAAATCAAAAATTAGCTGGGCATGGTAGCACACACCTGTAATTCCAGCTACTTGGAAGCTGAGGCGGAAGAATCGCCGGAACCAAGCAGGTCGACCCTGGGGTGGCCATGAGTGTGCCACTGCACTCCAGCCTGGGTGACAGAGTGAGACTCCTACTCAAAATAAAATAAAATTATTCCCTTCAAAAGGTATTTAGTCCAATTGTTTTGATCTGAAAGAACTTCTGAAAGAGACTGATTTGTCAGTGTTTTCTGAATCATCATGAAACATTAGCAATAAAACAAAGAAGCTGGACTCAATGGCTCAGCCTATAATCTCAGCACTTTGGGAGGCCGAGGTAAATGGATTGCCTGAGTCTGCAGGTTCGAGACCAGCCCGGGCAACTTGGCAAGACCTCGTCTCTACCAGAAAAATTTTTAAATAGCTGGGCGTGGTAGCACACACCTGTAGTTCTGACTACTTGGAAGACTGAGGCAGGAGGAGCGCCAGAACCCAACAGGTCGGCACTGGGGTGGTGGTGAGTGTGCCACTGCACTCCAGCCTGAACAACAGAGTAAGACTCCTACTCAAAAGCAAAACAAAGCCGGCCTCGGTGGCTCAACCTGTAATCCTGTGCCTTTGGGAGACTGAGGTGAGTGGATTGCCTGTGCCCGCGGGTTCGAGACCCACCTGGGCAACTTGGCGAGACCTCATCTCTACAGTAAATCAAAAATTAGCCGGGCATGGTAGCGTGCACCTGTAGTTCCAGCTACTTGGAAGGTTGAAGTGGAAGGATCGCCGGAGCCCAGCAGGTCGAGGCTGCTGTGGCTGGGAGAGGCCACTGCACTCCAATCTGGGCGACAGAGTGAAACTCCAACTCAAAAAAAAAATACAAAAAACAAGCAATACTCTCTATTTCTTTATCTATAGATAAAGTGCTTTCCAGTTGAGGCTGCACATCAGAATCACTTTTGAAATTATGTTTGTTTTTACTGCTAGAAATTCTGATTGAGTAGGTATGAGGTGAAGTCACTGTATTTTTTTTTTTTTTTTAGTTTTAGAGATTTTTAAATAGAGACACTTTCAGTTGATTGCCACTACCAGCTTGAGTACCAGCACCACTACATTTGAGTTGATATCACACAGGTTTCATGTAATACAGAGGCGAGTTATGTTTGTACTTGTGTGTGGCTTTACAAAGAGGAAGCAAGGAGGTAGCTATAAGGAAATCCTGGCCATAATCAGAATTTGGGTATAAGAAGGAATCATTTTATAGATGATTAAGCTAACCCTCAGATGCTAAGAAATTTGCCAGAGTTGGGAGTGGGAGTAGGATACAAGACTCTGACTTAAGCTCTTTCAGCGTTTGTACGTGGGACCTCATTCCTCTACCAGAAATGCTTCAAAGCCACTCAGTGGTCTAGAGGTGGTCTTAAGCATCCCAAAGCATGCCAGAGTATTGTGAGGACCCAGGGTACTTAATAAAAACAAGAATGCAGCAAGCAGGACTCCTCATTCTTTAAAGTGCCTAAGCAAGAAGGCATGGGTAACATTGCAGTTAGAAATTACAGACATTACCCAAAATGCTTTTGGACTTCTTTGTAAACATGGAAACTTCTGGCAAGACATCTAGATTTAGTACTGAAGAACAGGAAGATCATTTGTCTCATTTAAATTGAGATATGGACTTAAGCATTGGCAGCAAGTCTAGACAATTATTCCAGTATTGCATTTCTAAGGAGGCCTAACTTTTAACTTATGCTTTAGAAAGAAGATATTATGCCCATATTTTCAGTGTAACCTACTGAAGGAATAATATGCTTATTAATTAGGATTATATTTGACTGCTACAAAAAAGAAATCCAAATAACAATAGTTCAGTCAAGGTAGAGATTACTTTTTCTTTTGGATTAAAAAAAAAAAAAGTCCAGAGGGGCTTGGGTTTGGTGACTCTTGTTTGTAATCCCAGCATTTTGGGAGGCCAACATCAAGACCAGCTGGACAACATAGCAAGACCCTGTCCCTACAAAATATTTATTTATTTATTTGTTTGTTTGTTTGAGTTTTTTTTGAGTTGGAGTCTCACTCTGTCACCCATACTGGAGTGCAGTGGCCGCTCCCGGCCACCGCAGCCTCGACCTGCTGGGCTCCAGCAATCCTTTCACCTCAGCCTTCCAAGTAACTCGAAGTACAGGCGCGCGCTACCACACCCGGCTAATTTTTTGATTTATTGTAGAGATGAGGTCTTGCCAAGTTGCCCAGGTGGGTCTCAAACCTGTGGGCTCAGGCAATCCAATCACCTCAGCCTCCCAAAGTACTGGGATTACAGGCTGAGCCACCAAGCCTGGCTCCTACAAAATATTTTAAAACTTAGCCAAGTATAGTACCATGCCACCTGTATCACCTAGCAGTATACTAGGGTGGCTCAGGTGGGAGGATCGCTTGAGCCCAGGAATCTGAGAGACTGCAGTGAGCTATGATTATGCCACTGTGTTCCAGCATGGGTGACAGAGCAAGACTCTGTCTTTTTTTTGGGTGGGGGAGAAGTCCAACACTGGCCTGGTTACTCCACAACCACTTAGGTTCTTTTCCTTTTTTGCTCTATTCTTGGCACTGTCTTACATCCTCAAGGTATCTGGTAATTTTGGATGACTTCTGGACTTTGAAATAGTCTCATTTCACATTCTAGTCTGCTCCCTTGAAAGAATACAGAACCACTCACTCAGTGATTTCTGCTTCTATCCCATTGGTGTTTTCTGTTGTCAGATAGCCTGGGATTATAACTGGGCAAGTTGCTATTTGCAACAATTGGAAGTTCTCTTATTGGGCAACCCCTTCGAGTGCCCTCCCACTCGGGGAGCTTTTCTGTCCTCTCAATAAATCCTGCTTTCTAAAAAAAAAAGTTATTAAGAAAGAAGGGGGAACCAGGTTCGATGGCCTGTAATCCCAGCACTTTGGGAGGCCAAGGCGAGTGGATTGCCTGAGCCCATGGGTTCGAGACCAGCCCAGGCAACTTGGCAAGACCTTGTCTCTACAATAAATAAAAAATTAGCTGGGCATGGTAGCACATACCTGTAGTTCCAGCTACTTGGAAGGCTGAGGCGAATGGATCGCCGGAGCCCAGCAGGTCGAAGCTGGGGTGACTGTGAGTGTGCCACTGCACTCCAGCCTGGGCAACAGAGTAAGACTCCAACTCAAATTTTAAAAAAAGAAAGAAGGGGAGCGTGGATATTAGGCAAGCAACCAACAATCCCTGCCACAACCTGCTTTGAAGAATATAATATTTATATTAGGAAAATAACATTTTAATGACATCAAAAGCTTATGTAGGATATAAATATAAAAGATCCCCAAACTGAATTTGCCATGTATCTGATTAATAAAAACAATATGGCTAGGCTCAGTGGCTCAGCCTGTAATCCCAGCACTTTGGGAGGCCCAGGTGAGTGAGTTGTCTGAGCCCATGGGTTAGAGACCAGCCCGGGCAACTTGGCAAGACCTCGTCTCTACAATCAAATAAAAAATGGCTGGGCATGGTAGCGCACATCTATAGTCCCAGCTACTTGGAAGGCTGAGGCAGAAGTATCGCTGTAGCCCAGAAGGTCATTGCTGGGGTGGCCGTGAGCATGTGTGCCACTACACTCCAGCCTGGGCGAAGGAGTGAGACTCCAACTCAAAAAATAAAAATAAAAACAACAAATATCTAGGATAGAGTGCTTTTAAAAAAATTCAAATCAGGAAGATTCATTGGGAAGAACTATTAGATTTGTGTATTTTTATTTATTTATTTGAGTTGGATTCTCACTCTGTCGCTCAGACTGGAGTACATTGGCCGCTCCCGGCCACCGCAGCCTCGACCTGCCGGGCTCCAGCAATCCTTCCGCCTCAGCCTTCCGAGTAGCTGGAACTACAGGCATGCGCTACCATGCCCGGCTAGTTTTTTATTTTATTGTAGAGATGAAGTCTTGCCAAGTTCCCCAGGCGGGTCTCGAACCCGCTGGCTCAGGCAATCCACTCACCTCAGCCTCCCAAAGGTGCGGGATTACAGGCTGAGCCACCGAGCCCGGCTCAGATTTGTGTATTTTAAATAACTGAAAAATGAGTTCTTCAAAACAACAGGGAAGAAAAACATTTCAACTTATATCTTTTTTTCTCTTTTGGGGAGAGTGAGAATCAAAACAACCATAAAGACAATTGAATCGTTATTTACTGTGCTGGCAGAGCAATGTGCACTTTATTAGAGGCTACAGAGCTAGGAATGAACACATTTAAAGAAAATACTCAGCTTTGTAGATGCCACTGCCTTGAGCCTTTTTCCATCAGCCATGATCAACCGCATTGTTTGACATCATAGTTGGCAATGAGCCCTTCAAGCTCTTTGCAGACAAAGTTCCAAAGACAGTAGAAAACTTTCTGGCCCTGAGCACTGGAGAGAAAGGATTTGGTTATAACGGTTCTTCACAGAATTGTTCCAGGGCTTAATGTTCCAGGGTGGCAACTTCACATGCCATAATGGCACTGGCAGCAAGTCTATCTATGGGGAGAAATTTGATGGTGAGAACTTGAAGCATGCAGGTCCTGCCATCTTATCCAATGGCAAATGTTGGACCCAACACAAATGGTTCCCAGTTTTTGTGGGCATTACTAAGTTAGATGGCAAGCATGTGGTTTTGACAAGGTGAAGGAGGGCCTACATGTTGTGCAAATCATGGAGGCCTTTGGGTCCAAGATTGGAAAGACCAGTAAGAAGATCACCATTGCTGACTGTGGACAACTCTAATAAATTTGACTTGTTTTGTATTAAACTACCAGACCATTCCTTCTGTAGCTCAGGAGAGTACCCTTCCAGACCATTGCTCGCTATATACCTATAATCTTTGTTCTCTTGCTACAGTTCTTTTGGTTCCATATTTTCCTTATTCTTTTCCACATCTAGTTGGATTGCAGAGAAATAAAAAGTAAGTAACAAAAAAAAAGAAAGAAAAAATACTCGAATTGTTCATGAGTTAAGTGGAACAAAATAGACTGATGCAGTGTATGAAATAGTTAAATATACACACATCATAGCAATGAATTGCATTCAGTCCAGATACACAAGACCTGTCCTGGAGAGAAAGATGTATTAAATGTCCATCATCTCTGCCTTTATTTTACCAATAGAAATAAAAAGGAACCGGGAAAATGCAGAGAATTTTGTTATTTTTAAAACTTGGAGGCAGAAGCAAACAGTAGTTCACAGCATATACAACTGTAGACATGATAAACATAAATATGTAAGATGGAAATGTTTCTGCCGTATGAGACCAGATAATTTTTCTTAATGTTCTGTAGTCTCATTAGTATCCACTGCTTTCATGGTAGCAGTTAATGCATATTTACCAAATGCCTCATATTTACAATGCACTTGCAGAGGAAATTCATTAACAATTTGTAGTTGGGTGAGAAATTCTGGATTTTCACTTTTTGATAGCTATAAATTTCAAATCTGGGAAAAATCCAGCATTTATCTTTCTCTTATTTTCCTTTCATCTTTACTTATCAGCATCCAAACATTAAGTGTCTGCTGGCTTTTCTCCAGCTGATAGAAAACAGAAAACAGATTCCTTGTGAAAAGAGAGCGGGTTGTGCTGGCCTGGGGCCAGGCTGTTCACTCTCTGTGACCTCGTCTCTTTAATTTGAGCTCTCCATAGACCAGTAGGAGCAGGTCGCCCATGTGGCTTTGGCAGTAAGCATAGAGAGTGTTAATGAAACCAGATAATGCAACGAGCTCTGTTAGCCTAGACTTTGAGCTCAGTGAGCCATCCTTTGAACCTTTTATGATACTGCACTTTTGGGCATCCTTTGGGAAGATCCAATAATGGATCAGGAACTATTCTCTGTCTTAAATAGCAGTAGAAATGCCTTTGTCACAATGGCATTAAAGAACTGCTTATTTGAACATATTGTGCAATGACTTAACCTCTCCCACCCATTAATAGTTCCCATTGAAGCTGTGCTCAGTTTAAGTTTCCAGTAGGGAGTATGAAAGAAAATGGAAAGCTCACATATTGTACTTTTTTATATCTTAATCAGAAAGCTCACACATTGTACTTTTTTATATCTTAATCGGTGCTGCTACAGTTGTCTCATATTTTGGTTTTGTATCTCCCACTCTGTACTCCATTTCCCCTCTGCTTTCAGGTGAAGGTCTCCCACAGGTGTATTACTTTGGACCTTGTGGGAAATATAATGCCATGGTGTTGGAGCTCCTTGGCCCTAGCTTGGAGGACTTGTTTGACCTCTGTGACCGAACATTTACTTTGAAGACGGTGTTAATGATAGCCATTCAGTTGGTAAGTTGGAGTTGCTATTCTGGGAAAGAATAGACTGGACCCCCAGCCCCATTTCTGTGGGTCTAGCTGTAGTGACACCTAGCAGATTCGTACTCACTGGCTTGGTAGCATTTTGGGAAGCTGAGTGGGGTAAAAGATGTATACTCAGAGAAGTCGCACTACATCTGCTGTTTGTTCTGTTTTAAGAACTTGCACCTTGGAGCAATACTTTGCCCTTAACTAAAGTGGAAGCATACAATTCAGGCAAAAAGAGGATGAGTAGGTGGAGTTGTAAAAATGAAAATTATCTATTTGATGTTTCATTTATAGGTTTTTAACACGTAGCTGTGTGGTTTTGTCATGTTTCCCTTTTCACTGTTGCATCCAAGAAAGATTGGCCATGCAACCCATTGCACTAACACTCAGATTCAAAATTGTGTGACCAATAATTTGCCTTTGTTCTCTGGCCTCTGGTTCTCTCAGAGACTGATACAGCTGAAGAGGCAACTCTTGCAGCTCCTACCGAATTACACAACAGCACCAGTTTAAGAAGCAGTTGCAGCCGGGCTCGGTGGCTCAGCCTGTAATCCCACGCCTTTGGGAGGCTGAGGTGAGTGAATTGCCTGAGCCTGCGGGTTTGAGACCCGCCTGGGCAGCGAGACCTCATCTCTACAATAAATTAAAAAATCAGCCAGGTGTGGTAGCGCGCACCTGTAGTTCCGGCTACTTGGAAGGCTGAGGCGGAAGGATCGCCGGAGCCCAACAGGTCGAGGCTGCGGTGGCCGGGAGCAGCCACTGCACTCCAGTCTGGGTGACAGAGTGAGACTCCAACTCAAAAAAAAAAAAAAAAAAAAAAGAAAGAAAGAAGCAGTTGCAATAGTTCCTTTGGGAAGTTTGTCAGGCCCTCAGGGGAAGGATGCAAATATATCTCTGATTTAAATGGTAATGGTCTCTCCTCCCACTGCACTGTAAAAATTTGGAGATACAAGAAAATTGACTTTGAGCATCCCTTTCTATACTAAATAACTAGAAAAGCTTGGTAGATAGAAATACTCAAGGAAATTTGAAATAATTCTATGAATATTATTTTGGGTTATATTTAACATAAAAACTGTAGTTTTATGTAGCTCATGCCTATAGTTCAACTGCCAGCAGTTGGTGGGAGGCTAAGGCAGGGAGGATTGCTTGAGCCCAGGAGTTTGAGAACAGCCTGGGCAACATAATGAGACCCTGTCTCTAACAAAACTAAACAGAACTATAGTGCTATCTCTGCTACTAACTAGCTATGTGCTATCAGACCAGTATTAACTTCTCTTGGCCTCACTTCTCTTATTTCTATAAAGACAAAAGCTGGATCAGAGAGAAAGATGCAGGCAGGAGGTGAATGTGGCAGTGGCACCTGTCGCAGAGGCCACTGAGTGTCTGATATCCTACCTGGGAATACCTTTCCTATCAAATGTTTCTTTTCTGCGGTTAAAAACAACTAATTCCAGCCGGGCTCGGTGGCTCAGTCTGTAATCCCTGCACTTTGGAGGCTGAGGTGAGTGGATTGCCTGAGACCGCGGGTTCAAGACCCATCTGGGCAACTTGGTGAGACCTCATCTCTACAATAAATTAAAAAAAAAAAAATTAGCCGGACGTGGTAGTGGGCGCCTGTAGTTCCAACTACTTGGAAGGCTGAGGCGGAAGGATCGCTGGAGCCCAGCAGGCGAGGCTGCGGTGGCTGGGAGTAGCCACTGCACTCCAGTCTGGGCAGCAGAGCGAGACTCCAACTCAAAAACAAAGCAAAACAAAACAAAACAAAAAAACAACTAATTCCATTCATCATTTCCAAATTGTGACATTATAAGGTAAAATTGTATTATCATGGGTTTTTTTGTTTTGTATTTTGGTTTTTTTTTTAGTTGGAGTCTCACTCAGTCGCCCAGACTGGAGTGCAGTGGCCTCTCCTGGCCACCGCAGCCTCGACCTGCTGGGCTCCGGCGATCCTTCCGCCTCAGCTTTCTGAGTAGCTGGAATTACAGGCGCGCGCTACCTAGCCCGGCTAGTTTTTGATTTATTGTAGAGATGAGGTCTCACCAAGTTGCCCAGGCGTGTCTCAAACCCGTGGTCTCAAGCAATCCACTCACCTCAGCCTCCCAAGGCGCAGGATTACAGGCTGAGCCACCGAGCCCAGCTGTATTATCATTGTAGCTGAACTGTACTATCCTACCCTGTTTTCCTAATCTTGATACATGTTATGTAAGTATTTGCAACAATATTTTTTGACTTACAAGTCAGTAAAGTGACTCCATATAGTGAAGAAGATATTTATTTTATTGTTATTTCAGTAAGTAAAATCTTTGATAAAATGTTTTGATGTATTTTTGCAGTATACTTCTTTAAACTGTTTCCATAATTTTTTTCTTTTAGCTTTCTCGAATGGAGTATGTGCATTCAAAGAACCTCATTTACCGAGATGTCAAGCCAGAGAACTTCCTGATTGGCCGACAAGGCAATAAGAAAGAGCATGTTATACACATTATAGACTTTGGACTGGCCAAGGAATACATTGACCCTGAAACCAAAAAACACATACCTTATAGGGAGCACAAAAGTTTAACTGGAACTGCAAGATATATGTCTATCAACACGCATCTTGGCAAAGGTGTGTTTATTTTCTGCTCCATGAAAGGGGGTGGGCCATAACAATTTTTTATCCAATAATGCTTTTATCCTCATTGTGTATTACAACTCTGGTTCTTATGGCTTCACAAGTCTAAGTGGTTTTTATACTTCAGAAATTAAGATGGTAAGTTAATGATTTGCCTAAGTATTTTATTGACTGTTTATAGAACCTTAATTCCTTACATTTTTTCCAAATACTTAATTTGTACTTGGATTGCTGTAAATAGATGATAGCATTTAAGTGAGTTTAGTAATGAATTTGGTATTTATTTACATGTGACCCCATATCTGACAGTTCTGAAATGGGGATGGGCATGGTGGTTCACGCCTATAATTCCAGCACTTTGGGATGTGCATGCTGTTTAGCTCCCACTTGTAAGAAAGAACATGTGGTATTTGTCTTTTAGTGTTTGAATTGTTTTATTTAAGATAATGGCCTCAAGCCGGGCTCGGTGGCTCAGCTTGTAATCCCATGCCTTTGGGAGGCTGAGGTGAGTGGATTGCCTGAGCCTGTGGGCTCAAGACCCGCCTAGGCAACTTGGCGAGACCTCATCTCTACAATAAATCAAAAATTAGCCGGGCGTGGTAGTGCGCACCTATAGTTCCAGCTACTTGGAAGACTGAGGTGGAAGGATCGCCGGAGCCCAGCAGGTTGAGGCTGTGGTGGCCAGGAGCAGCCACTGCACTCCAGTCTAGGCAACAGTGAGACTCCAGCTAAAAAAAAAAAAAAAAAAGATAATGGCCTCAGCAGGCACAGTGGTTCACGCCTATAATCCCAGCACTTTGGGAGGCCAAAGTGAGAGGATTGCCTGAACCCGAGGGTTCAAGACCAGCCTGGGCAACGTGAGGAGACTTCATCCCTACAATTAAAAAAAAAATTAGCCAGGCTCGGTGACTCAGCCTGTAATCCCGCGCCTTGGGAGGCTGAGGTGAGTGGATTGCCTGAGCCCACGGGTTCGAGACCCGCCTGGGCAACTTGGCGAGACCTCATCTCTACAATAAATCCAAAAATCAGCCGGGCATGGTAGCGCATGCCTGTAATTCCAGCTACTCGGAAGGCTGAGGCGGAAGGATCGCCGGAGCCCAGCAGGTCGAGGCTGCGGTGGCCGGGAGCGGCCACTGTACTCCAATCTGGGCGACAGAGTGAGACTCCAACTCAAAAAAAAAAAAAAAAAAAAATTAGCCAGGCATGGTGGCACATGCCTGTAGTTCCAGCTACTTGGAAGGCGGAGGTGGAAGGATCACCTGAGCCCAGCAGGTTGAGGCTGCGGTGGCCGGCCATGAGTAGCCACTGCACTCCAGCATGGGTGACAGAGACTCCAACTCAAGAAAAAAAATCCTGAAAAGGAAACGAGGAAGAGTGCCTCACTACAAATGGACCAGACTCTGTTCACTACACATTAATTCTGTGCATAATCATTCAAGAAAGAGTTTCTGTCTTATTGAACAAAAACATATTGCTTTACCATGAGTTTTGCATTTTTTTCAGGATATACAGTCTGTGCAAATATTGCTAAAAGCTCTGAGCAAGACAGAAGATCTTAATTTTTAGAGGAACTACCCCAAGAGAACAGTATTTGTTAAAAAAAAAAAAAGCCTAAGGAACAATGGAGAGGCCAAGTAGGCAGAACCCTGAGCCCCTTGCCAGCTTTTCCAAAAAAGTTTTCCTTTTTATTTGTTTTATATTTTGGGCTTCCATGGAAGATTCTATTTGAAGAAAGAGCCTAGGTGATTGAAAAATGTGTTGGGAACCAAAATCCTAGAGAGTAGGCATAGAAGCAGAATGTTATCAGGTTCCAGACTCTTAGACATAGCTAATTATAGAAGGATTTTTTTTTTTTTTTTTTGAGTTGGAGTCTCAGTACAGTGACCACTCTCAGTCACTGCAGCCTTGACCTGCTGGGCTCCGGCGATCCTTCCGCCTCAGCCTTCCAAGTAGCCGGAATTACAGACATGTGCTACCACGCCCGGCTGATTTTTTGATTTATTATAGAGATGAGGTCTCGCTGCCCAGACGGATCTCGAACCCGCAGGCTCAGGCAATCCACTCACCTCAACCTCCCAAAGGCGCGGGATTACAGGCTGAGCCACGGAGCCCAGCTATATAAGGATTTTAAATACTAATGAACATTTAATTATTTTATTTTGTTTTGTTTTGTTTTCAGAGACAAGGTCTTGCTTGTCACCTAGGCTGGAGTGCAGTAGCATGACAATAGCTCATTGTAGCCTTGAACTCCTGGGCTCAAGTGATCCTCCTACCTCAGCCTCTCAAGTAGGTGGGATTACAGGCGTGTGCCACCATATCCAGCTAATTTTAAAAAATTTTTGTAGATACTGGGTCTGACTATGTAATTTTGGTCTAGTAACCTTCCTTCCTCAGTCTCAGTTACCTTGTATATAAAAACGGATATGATAATTGTACATGTAACCTCTTCAATAACCTTCCTTCCTTAGCCTCAGTTATCTCATGTATGAAATGGTATGATAACTGTACATGTAACATAGGGGTATGTGGAATAATGTATATAATGTTTAACATAATGCCTGGTAATCATAATATCACTTCCTACGGTAGTTATCCTTATTATTTACTCAACAAAATATGTTGTGAGCATTCACTGTGCATCAATGTAGGCTCCTTCATCTCTTGGTATGCTGCCATTCCTGCCAGAACTTGGAGTTTATTTCCAGATTTTAGAGTTTTTTAGGTAAGATCCAGTCTGTCACCATATTTTTTGCTCTCCATATTACAGAGAATACATACAGATAGTTGTCACTGTTCCTTAAACTCTCTCATGTCTCAAGTCATAGAGGGTTTCATAGGAACTCTAATACTACTGGTTTTTTAATGTGTTACATCCTTTTATTGTAATGAAGAAAAAAGGACTGGGATGCTTATCTTCGAATGGCTTGGAGAGTCACCCCTAAATTGTGTAAGGGCGGAGAACAAGGGAAGGAGCCTCCAGAACCCAAAGTTACCACCAGTCATTGTCTTAGTCTGTTTTGTGTTTCTATGAAGGAATATCTGAGACTGGGTGATTTATAAGAAAAAAGGTTTGTTTAGCTTGTGGTTCTGCAAGCTGTGCCAAAAGCATGGCACCGGCATCTGCTCAGCTTCTGCGGAAGGCCTCACACTTTTCCACTCACAAAGGAAGGCAAAGGGGAGCTGTGCAGAGATCACATGACAGTGTGAGTGAGGCGAGTGTTAGGCTCTTTTTAGGCTCTTTTTAACAGCCAGCTTTGGAGGAAGCTAATGAGTGAGAACTCACACACCCCTGGGGGTAGTATTAATATATTCATGAGGGAGCCACACCCATGACCCAGGCACCTCCTTTAGGCCCTAGTTCCAACATTGTAATCACATTTCAACATGAGATCTGGCGGGGGCGGAAGAGACATCCAAACCGTAGCAGCCACATTCCCACTGATGAGGCCCACTGAGACAGCCCAATTTGTTTTATTTAATGGTTGAAATTAGGGTAAAATCATGGGATTACCTTGCCCTTTTCCTTCAACAAATATATTTAACCTAAAGTCGGAATGTGGTGCGTGTAAACCGGGCACAACTTTCTGGCTGGTCGAAAGTAAGCCTTAGCTGGGCTCGGTGACTCAGCCTGTAATCCCGTGCCTTGGAAGGCTGAGGTGAGTGAATTGCCTGAGCCTGCGTGTTTGAGACCTGCCTGGCAACTTGGTGAGACCTCATCTCTACAATAAATCCAGTCTGGGCGACAGAGTGATACTCCAACTCAAAAAATAAATAAATAAATTTTTTAAAAAAGAATGCAAGCCTTTACAGTGTTGAAGAATTTTGTGTCTTAGTGGTTTCACTGGTATTGAAACTTTTCTTCTTTGACTTGCATAGAAAAATGTGGGCAGGCCTGGCTCGGTGGCTCAGCGCCCAGCACCCAGTGCTCAGTAATCCCAGCACTTTGAGAGACCGAGGCGAGTGGATTGCTTGAGTCCACAGGTTCGAGACCAGCCCGGGTAACGTGGCAAGACCTTGTCTCTACAGTAAATAAATAAATGAAAATTAGCCGGGCATGGTATTGCACCCCTGTAGTTCCGGCTACTTGGAGGGCTGAGGTGGAAGGATCGCCAGAGCCCAGCAAATTGAGGCTTCGGTGACTGTGAACATGCCACTGCACTCCAGCCTGGGCAAGGGAGTGAGACTCCAACTCAGAAAAAAAAAAAGAAAAATGAGGGTATATGGAAGTAATGAATTGGCCAAGTGTGGAGTTCAAAGAAGTATGGAAGCTGGGCTCGGTGGCTCAGCCTGTAATTCTGCGCCTAGGGGTTGAGTGGATTGCCTGAGCCCGCGGGTTCAAGACCCGCCTGGGCAACTTGGCAAGACTTCATCTATACAATAAGTCAAAAATGAGCCGGGTGTGGTAGCACGCGCCTGTAATTCCGGCTACTTGGAAGGCTGAGGCGGAAGGATCGCAGGAGCCCAGCAGGTCGAGGCTGCGGTGCCCGGGAGCGGCCACTGGACTCCAGTCTGGGTGACAGAGTGAGACTCCAACTCAAAAAAAAAACCAAAGAAGTATGGAAATAAAGCATGCTATGACTTTCACTCTCTTATTATTTTTTTGAAAGGCCCTAATGCCTTAAATTACCAGATGATTTTAGAATTTTAGAGCTGGAAAATTTGATGCAGTAGTGAAACATGTTTAACTGCTGCCTCAAACTATAGGAAATTTGCATGCCAAAGGATGACTAGTACTCTACAGGGTAGATGAAGAAAGAAAAGTCAACTTTCTTAATAGCAGTTTGAAGGAGATTTTTGGGAAAATGATCACTAATGAGAAGGAGAGATACCCTGACAGAGATAAATAACATAAAACTGAGTTGGTATAGACTCTATGAAAAATGATTTAGGGCCGAGTTCAGTGCTCACACCTGTAACCCCAGCACTTTGGGAGGCCAGGACGGGAGGATTGTTTAACCCCAACAGTTCGAGACCAGCCTAGGTAACATAGCATGGCCTTGTCTTTACAAAAATTAGAAAATTAGCTGGGCATGGTGGCACGTGCCTGTAGTTCCAGCTACTTGGAAGGTGGACGGATCGCCTGAACCCAGCGGGTCGAGGCTGCAGTGACTGTGAGAATGCCACTGCACTTCATTCTGGGCAACAGAGTGAGACTCTGACTCAAAAAAACAAAAAAGCAACAAAAAGTGATGTAGACTTTTCAAATAGTCTAAATAGACTATTGTATTTTCAGCTGAGGAAGCTGAGGTAGATGACTTTGCCATGCCTGTTCTCACTGGATTAAGTTAATGAAAAGGATAAACCAAGACCAGATCACTGACCTGTTTTAGGAAACAATGTTTTTCCCATATTCTATAGCTATTTTTCATTGTCTCAAGATTCGAAAAGTTACTTTATTACTTATTACAGTGAGTTAAATAAGTTTTTAAATCTCATTTTTCTCCATTTTTATTTTAGATTCAGAGGGTACACTTGCATGTTTGTTACGTGGACCTATTGTGTAGTAGTGGTGGGGATTCAATCTCTGGTGGCCCATTCCTCAGATAGTGAACATTTGTACCTAGTAGGTAATTTCTGAGCCCTAACCCCCTGCCTCAGCTCCCCACTTTTTGGTGTCTGCAGTGTTATGTCCATCTTTGTGACCATTTGGCTATGATTGAGAACATATGGTGTTTGTTTTTGAGACAGTTCAGTTAGGATGATCTCCAGTTCCATCCATGTTGCTGCAAAGGACATCATTTCATTCTTTGATGACTTCATAGTCTTCCATGGTTTATATATACCACATTTTCTTTATCCACTCAGTCACCGATGGACGCTTAGGTTGGTTCCATGATTTTGCTATTGTAAGTAGAGCTACAAGGAACATGCTTGTATTTTTTTATAATTTTTTTATAATTATTTCTTTCTCTTTGGGTATGTCCGTGTAGTGAGATTGCCGGGGCAAATGGTAATTCAAGTTTTAGTTCTTTGTGATCTCATTTTATAATTGTGAAGATAAATCTTTTCTCTGTAGACTTGATTAGTATTGAAAATGTGGAAAGTGTCGCCCTCTAGTGCTCATCTAACTAAAATTCTAGTGAATTTTTAATTACCAAGGGGCCTTGTTGCAGGAAGTGGATATGAAAATGAGGAGGCAATGAGTAGGTGTGATACAGTGTGAAAAAAACTGCAGAGTGTGATTTCTCTCTCTGCCCTGCCTTGTGGGAGCCCTTGGCTCACCCTTTGTGTTCTTTTCTCTTTTTTCATGTTTTCTCTTTTTTCATGTATGCACTTTAGGTTCTATTAACAAACTGTTTTTGCCTGCCTGCTGTTTTGTTTTCAATTACATATATTTTGTTACAAACTTCAGGCAAGCCATGTAGGCAAAAGATTCTGATGGTCTTGCTGTTTTTGTTATTCTTTTTCAAGTATTTCAACTGATATATACCAACTCAGTTTTATGTTAGTTATCTCTGCAGGGTGCCTCTTCTTCCCATTACTCACCATCTTTCCAAAAACCTCCTTCAACTGCTGCTTAGAAAACTCCTTTCTTTCTTCATCTACCCAGTAGAGTACTATTATTATTTTTCATGCAAATTTCCTACAGCTTGAGGCAGCAGTTAAACAAATTACGCTTCTGTATCTTGAGTTGGCTGAGTGGCTTTCCCTGCCTCTTTGGCTCTCTTACGTTTTACTTTCCGCACAAAGAAAGCACAGTCAAGTTGAAGGTAGCATCTTAATCTTGCTTCTGTAATTTATTTTGATAAAGCTTTAAACTTCATTCTGAAATATAAGCACATAAAATGTCTGAGATAAACCATAAGTGACAAGTTAGAAATGAAGACATATACTAATTATATTCAAGTCTGACAACCAAATAGTTGTATAGAACGTTTTCTCAGATAAGTTGCATCTATTTTTTTTTTTTTTAAAGATGGGTACAATTCAAGATTGGGTATATAAGTGGTTACCATGCAAGTAAAGTTTGGTCCTCCCTTTGGATTCTGCTTTGCCTGGTTTGAGATCAGGTACCCTTATTGATGTTATATCCTCCTCCTTCAAGTTGCAGCTTTTATGAACTTTTCTGTAATTATTTATCATCTTTACCTTCCCAACCAAAAGGAAAGAAAAACCTAGCAACTTGTTCTAAATAAGTTCCCAGATTGCAGGGACATTGGGTTTTTTTGTTTGGGTTGTTTGGTTTTGGGATGGAATCTCATTGTGTTGCCCAGGCTAGCCTCAAACTCCTGGGCTTAAGCAACCCTCCTTTCTCAGCCTCCCGAGTAGCTGAGACTACAGGCACATACCACCACACCCAGCTAAATTGGGGGGCACCTTAGTAATACATTTTAAATTTTTCTCAAGGAGGTTATGGGACTAGGTATAAATGGAATGAGAGACAAGAGATTATGCATTACTTTTTTAATGTTAATTTTAAATTGTTATTTTTTTTGATGAGTAAAAAGCACTAAGCATGTATGCTAGGCATTCTGCAGACCTAACCAGAATAAGCTGTTTTAACAGTTTTGACTGCTTAATCTACTGCTCACTTTCCCTGGTGGTAACTAAAGTATAATTGTGAACCATATACTGGAAATAGCTTTTCATTTAAATTGTCCCACTTTGAGGAAGGTGACAGCGTTGAGTGAGGGGTGTTATTCATGGTTTAGTGATTTGAGCTTTGTTTTAATTCAAGATTTTCTCTTTTCACAGATCTAGACAAAGGAAGTACACATTTGTTTTTGGTTTTGATCTAAAATACTACCCCCAGTCTAGATATACAGAGAATTGTTAATAAGCGGAGCCTTTCCAGAGCAGAAGGATTTCTGAAGGGATTACTTGCTTTTGAACCCCTTTCTGTTTTAATAACTACAAACGTAATGTGTGATTCTGTCTTCCCTTTTAGAGCAAAGCCGGAGAGATGATTTGGAAGCCCTAGGCCATATGTTCATGTATTTCCTTCGAGGCAGTCTACCCTGGCAAGGACTCAAGGTATCCTTGAAAGTATTCCGTGAAAGGCTTTGTTTCAATGCTTGATTGTTAATGAAGGGGCTCTGTCTTGATGTTTCTAAGAAGCATAGAAGAGAAGATTGGCTATAGAGATGAGAAACAGGGACTAGTTACATTATTCTACATTGTAAATGCTAGCCTGGGCTTTGGAAGCTCTATTGTGTTCACTTCGTCTTCTTCCCTGTCTTAGTGTTCACTTCTTTGTCTTTGGGTTTTCCATCATCTTTTCCCTTATTCCCTCCCAGTCTTGGTAGTGCTGCTTTTCTCTCTGTTGGTATTATTCCTCTACCACCATGATGTAGCAGAAGGAGTGTTCCCAGTATGTAAGGGAATTTCTGGAACATGTTGATGGCAGCAGCTGCTGTACATTTTACAAGAAAGGCCAGAAGGGTGTTCCCCTCGGGGGAACTGGAAAATACTTGTCTATCCTATGTATTTTAAGGCAGCGGCCCTCAACCTTTTTGGCATCAGGGACCAGTTTTGTGGAAGACAATGTTTTCACAGTGATGTGAGTGGGGGCTGGATCATCAAGCATTCGATTGTCAACCTAGATCTAGTCCCTCACAATAGGGTTCGCTCTTCTCTGAGAATCTAATACCACCGATCTGACAGGAGGCGGAGCTTTGCCCGCCTGCTGCTCACCTCCTGCTGTGCAGCCCAGTTCCTAAGATCTGTGGTCTGGGGGCCAGGGACTATTGGTCTAAGGACTGGCCTGAACTAAAATGAAAATCCAGGTTTACCTTTACTGTTCAAGTGTATTATTGAGTTAATGTCTATTTAGACAAGAGCCATTTTTTGCAAAATGTG
This sequence comes from Cephalopachus bancanus, assembly GCA_027257055.1. NCBI lineage: Eukaryota > Metazoa > Chordata > Mammalia > Primates > Tarsiidae > Cephalopachus > Cephalopachus bancanus. Next base: position 415,080 of record JAPVLO010000617.1, read on the forward strand.
TAGAGTTGAAATAGGCCTTCCTTAGATAGGTCAGTACAGTGCCTACATGTCAGAGTTAACTATTATTTATTATAATAATAAACATTATAATTACTCTGTGCCTGTGACTGTTGGACTAGGAAATGGTGAGCTTCTGACCCACTTTACGTGCCATTAGATAGTTAATTGTGAGGCATGTGTTTTAGTTGTAATTTATTTCAATATGCTAGTATGGAAAGAAACAATAAGTAGCTTGATATACTCCAGTACATCAATTTTGCTGTGCTTTCTAGGACATTTTCCTAAAAAGTAAGGCTTGTACCCATTTTCTTTGAGCTTTTTTTTTTTTTGGCCTTTATATTCCTCTCCTGTCATCCCTCCATGATTTTTCCTAGTCATATACATCTTCTCATTGATATTGACAGCTTTCAAATGGAGTTTCAGATTCTCCTTTTTCATTATATAGCCTAATGATGCATGAGTGCATTGTTGTTATTGTTATTATTATTATTATTATATTATTATTGAGTTGGAATCTCTTTTGTCCAGGCTGGAGTGCAGTAGCACACTCACGGCCACCCAAGCATTGACCTGCTGGGCTCTGGTGATCCTTCTGCCTCAGCCTGCTAAGTAGCTGAAACTATAGGCATGCACTACCATGCCTGGCTAATTTTGATTTATTGTAGAGATGAGGTCTCGCCAAGTTGCCTAGGCTGGTTGAACCCGTGGACTCAGGCAGTCTACTTGCCTTGGCCTCCCAAAGTGCTTGGATTACAGGCTGAGCCATCAAGCCCGGCCGATTGTATTATTAATTGCTTGAAACTCTCGTGGTCCGTGAATTATTTTAGTGATAGTTGTAAATCTAAACTTTCTCCAGTTTCCTTCAGAAAACTGTTGTTTAGTGCCACAGGGTAGGTAGAGCCTGACAAGAGTCCCTTGAGAGCCCACTGTTGGTCCAAGGTCCAGAAGCCCTCTGACTACAGTTCTGAGCATACCAGATGGACTGCTTTGAGCCACTGACATACACCAAACTTGTTAGTCATGGCCATACCTAAGATAACTATTTCCCTCTGGAAGTACTTTGTTGAAAGGCATTTTTTCACACCTTATTATTTTTTAATTTAAATTATCAAATGTATGTAGTGGAACTATCCATTTCCCCCATCTGGATTAGCCATACTTTTTATCTTTTTTTTTTTTTTTTTTTTTTTGAGTCAGAGTCTCACTCTGTTGCCCAGGCTGGAGTGCAGTGGCACACTCATGGCCACCACAGCCTCAACCTGCTGGGCCCAGGTGATTCTTCCACCTCAGCCTTCTAAGTAACTGGAACTACAGATGTGCACCACCACACCCAGCTAATTTTTAAAAATTTATTGTAGAATCTTACCATGTTACCCAGGCTGGTCTTGAACCTGTGGTCTCAGGCAATCCTTTTGCCTCCACCTCCCAAATTGCTGGGATTACAGGCTTGAACCACCATGCCTGGCTAATGCTTTTATCTTAAAGCTGATCTAAGAGGGGAAACATTGAATCACATTGAACCCTACCACCATAGAGATTACAGTTTTGAAAATATTGCCACATAATATTTTAATTTTCTTAATCTAGCCACTTATCTCATTATATTTGATATTGTTTGTCTGAGACTACTATTTTTACAAGTAAAACTCTCCAGAGCACAGCAGATGTTTATACATATCTAAATATCTACTACATTTCTTGTTAGTGTTAGAAAAAAGTGAGACTAGCATATCCTGTCAGTTTGAGTGAAACAATCATTATGTCCAAAAATATACTGAACTTCTCATACTTAATACCTCTTTCCAAATGATTGTCCTCTTTACTCTCTACAGGCGGATACATTAAAAGAGAGGTATCAAAAAATTGGTGACACAAAAAGGAATACTCCCATTGACGCTCTCTGTGAGAATTTTCCAGGTAGGATGCTGAAAGGATACTTCAGTCAGTGGAACTGAGCCTTGAAAGCAGGTGGAACCATGACTTGGTATCTCTAACTAAGGGTGCTATTAGGATAACTTACATTTCTTTTTACTGCTATCTAGACCAAAGTTTTATCATTTTTGTTTGGCCCATAAAGAAAATACCAGTGTCAGATAATCTGTATAAATATCCCTTGTGTGGTCCAATACACCCCCTACCCACCATGGGAAACATTCAGCTAATGAGCATGACCTTTCACCTCTTTCCAAACAGAGGAGATGGCAACTTACCTTCGCTATGTCAGGCGATTAGACTTCTTTGAAAAACCTGACTATGAGTATTTACGGACCCTCTTCACAGACCTCTTTGAAAGGAAAGGCTACACCTTTGATTATGCCTATGATTGGGTTGGAAGGCCTATTGTAAGTATCCTGTTTTTACCTCATCACCTCCTTTCTCCAACCAACACTGCCCCGCTTCTTTACTTGCCAGTCTTTCTGCTGGAGTCTTTGGAAAAAACATTCCTTTAATTGTAGACTTTATGTTTACCAACCTTTTCAGGGTGTTGCCATAGGTTGCTCTTACTGGAGTTAGGAAGTAGGAATTGTGTATTTTTAACTTGTGTGTCCTGTAATACCAGAATTCAAGTCAGATTTCTAGAGGAGGTTTTATTCGAATGATTCAAAGTTGGTGCTACTTGAGCTGCTAAATCACTTGACTTCTGTAAGAGTGGAACTCGGCATCATAGGAAATTTTAGACTTGTGTTCTGGTCAGGGGTTCACAAGACCAGAATATGCTAACGGATATCTCTGTAGGATAGTTTCTTATTTTCTTTTTTTTTATTTTTATTATTTTATTTTATTTTATTTTTTTGAGTTGGAGTCTCACTCTGTCACCCAGACTGGAGTGCAGTGGCCACTCCTGGCCACCGCAACCTTGACCTGCTGGGCTCCAGTGATCCTTCCGCCTCAGCCTTCCAAGTAGCTGGAACTACAGGCGAGCGCTACCACGCCCGGCTAATTTTTTGATTTATTGTAGAGATGAGGTCTTGCCAAGTTGCCCAGCCGGGTCGGTTTCTTATTTTCAAAGGTAAGCTACTCTACAGTGAATTATTGAGGATCAGGCTACTTCCCCCTTGCAGATGAGCAAACTGAGAAGACAAGAAGACTTGAAACTGCTCTTGGTGGCTGAAAAAAATTATTATTACTACATTAGCATTAGAATGAAACTGCCCTTGCAGGTGCCTCAAATTGGACCTGTTTTCTCCCTTCTGACTTTTTGCTTCATTTTTTTCAGCCCACTCCAGTAGGTTCTGTTCATGTAGATTCTGGTGCATCTGCAATAACTCGAGAAAGCCACACACACAGGGATCGGCCATCACAGCAGCCGCCTCTTCGAAATCAGGTGTGTGTTAATCCTTCATTCTTTCAGACACTCCACTTCTTTGGGACTAATATTAAAATCCAAATTCTTTGATTTCTCTCCATTAGTATATATAATGAAATTAAAGACAAAAGACTTTCCATTTCTTACAGATCTAGTATAGCATTCTACCAACCCTCAGGGAATATGTAATGGCACTGAGATGTGACCAGGCACTTTATATGAAGCATCCAGTCTAGAGCATCTGGTCCTGTCAGAGTCTGTTGGCTAAAGCAGAACTGGCTTATATAAGTTAGGATGCAAGACAGTCTGCCACAGACCCAAAAGACTTTCTGAAGTACAGGATGTACCAGGTAGTCCACTGTGGATCTCATTTAGTCGAGTCTAGAGCTCTTGCCAGCTCTTATTTTTCCTTACTGGTTAAGAAGGGTGGGTAGCCTGTAATCCCAGCACTTTGGGTAGCTGAGGCGAGAGGATTGCCTGAGCTCAGGGGTTCAAGACCAGCCTGGGCAACTTGGTGAGACATTGTCTCTACAGTAAATCATAGAAATAAACCAAGCGTGGTAGCACACACCTGCAGTTCCAGCTACTTGGAAGACTGAGGTGGAAGGATCACCTTAGCCTAACAGGTCGAGGCTGCAGTGGCCATGAGCATGCCACTGCACTCCAGCTTGGGTGACAGAGACTCCAACTCAAAAAAAAGAAGAATGAGAAATTTGGACTTCCAGTTCACCTGAGCACGAGCTAGAATCTCCACATCACTCCCTGCCCCTGTACTCAGGTTAATTGTAGGTAGAACTGGCCAGGATCTGAGATGAATCTGCAGTGAAAATTCAGCTTTGCTTTAGGCCACTCCAGAGAAGTCCTTGTTGTCTGGTCTTCATGGTTTTGAAAACTTTGATCTAGATAAGGGACATATCAGCCTAAAGTCAGAAGTGACAAATACACACACACCAAAAAAAAATCAACAAATTTGACAAAAAAATTTTTTTGAGGTGGAGTCTTACTCTGTCACCCAGGCTGGAGTACAGTGGCACGATCACTGCCACCATAGACTTAACCTGCTGAACTCGGGTGATTATTCCACCTCAGCCTTCCAAGTAGCTGGGATTACAGGTGCCACCACACCCAGCTAACTTTTTGATTTGATGTAGAGACAGTGTCTTGCTGTGTTTCCCAGGCTGGTCTCAAACTCCTGGGCTCAGGTAGTCCTCTCACTTTGGTCTCCCAAAGTGCTAGGATTACAGGTGTGAGCTACCATGTCCAGACCAACAACATTTTTAAAAGGAACTGATATATTTGGGAAGTAAATGTAACAAAGGAATTTTGCTTTTTTGTGTTGGAATCTCACTCTGCGCCCAGGCTGGAGTGCAGTGGTACGCTCACGGCCACCCCATCATCGACCTACTGAGCTCCAGCAATCCTTCTGCCTCAGCCTTCCAAGTAGCCTGAACTGCAGGCTTATACTCCCACAATCAGCCACTTTATTTTTTATTTTTTTTTTTTTGAGTTGGAGTCTCACTCTGTTGCCCAGACTGGAGAGTGCAATGGCACACTCCCGGCCACCGCAGCCTTGTCCTGCTGGGCTCCGGAGATCCTTCCGCCTCAGCCTTCCAAGTAGCTGGAACTACAGGCATGTGCTACCATGCCCGGCTAATTTTATTTTATTTTATTTTTTGAGTTGGAGTCTCACTCTGTCCCCAGACTGGAGTGCAGTGGCTGCTCCCGGCCACCGCAGCCTCGACCTGCTGGGCTCCTGCGATCCTTCCGCCTCAGCCTTCCAAGTAGCGGGAATTACAGGCATGCGCTACCACGCCCGGCTGATTTTTTGATTTATTGTAGAAATGAGGTCTCGCTGCCCAGGTGGGTCTCGAACCCACAGGCTCAGGCAATCCGCTCACCTCAGCCTCCCAAAGGCGCGGGATTACAGTCTGTGCCACCGAGCCCGGCTTTGATTTTTGATTTATTATAGAGACGAGATCTTGCCAAGTTGGCCAGGTGGGTCTCGAACCCACAAGCTCAGGCAGTCTACTCGCCTCGGCCTCCCAAAGTGCTGGCATTACAGGCTGAGCCACCGAGCCCAGCCCACTTTTTTTTTTTTTTTAATTGTAGAGACAAGGTCTCGCCAAGTCTTCCAAGCTGGTCTTGAACCCGCAGGCTCAGGCAATCCACTTGCCTCAGCTTCCCAAAGTACTGGGATTACAGGCCGAGCCACCAAATATATTACTAAGAGAAAAACAGACCACAGCAGATAAATAAGCAAAGAGTAATAATAAACATATATACTTTTTAAGACCCCTTCCCCATATATATAATTTTAAAATACCACTGTCACGGCCGGGCGCAGTGACACAAGCCTATAATCCCAGCACTTTGGGAGGCTGAGGTGAGAGGATTGTTTGAGTCCACGGGTTCGAGACCAGCCTGGGCAACATGATGAGACCTTGTCTCTACAATAACTCAAAAAATTAGCCAGGCATGGTGGCGCATGCCTGTAGTTCCAGCTACTTGGAAGGCTGAGGCAGAAGGATCACCTGAGCCCAGCAGGTCGAGGCTGCAGTGGCTGGGAGCACTCCAGCCTGGATGATGGAATGAGATTTCAACTCAAAAAAAAAAAAAAAGAAAAATCGTTGTCACATATAAAATTAGCTTGTTTTCCCTCCTCCTGACCTCATATTTTTCTATTAACAAACATTTCTATAAGAAAATACAGTAACACATCATCTTCTGGATGCACATATGCAGATACCTTGGTTAAGAATAGTATCTATAGCTGGGCTTGGTGGCTCAGCCTGTAATCCCAGCACTTTGGGAGGCTGAGGCTAGTGGATTGCCTCAGCCCATGAGTTCAAGACCAGCCCAAGCACCTTGGCGAAGCCTCATCTCTGCAATAAGTAAAAAATTGGTCTGGCATGTTAGCACATGCCTATAGTTCCAGCTACTTGGAAGGTCTGAGGCGGAAGGATTGCCGGAGCCCAGCAGGTTGCCTAGCCCAGCAGGTTGACCCTGGGGTGTCCATGAGCATGCCACTGCACTCCAGCCTGGGCAATGGAGTGAAACTCCAACTTTAAAATAAAAAACAGTATCTAGAAGTACACACACGTGTATGTACAATAAAGTACACCCACAAATGTAGATCACTTACTAGTAAGTATATATGCTTAGGTGGGCACAGTGGCTCACACCTGTAATTCCAGCACTTTGGGAGGTGGAGGTGAGAGGACTGCCTGAGTTCAGGTGTTCGAGACCAGTCTGAGCAACATAGCGAGACCTTGTCTCTACAATAAATTGAAAAATCAGCAGGGTGTGGAGGCACATGCCTGTGGTTTCAGCTACTTAGAAGGCTGAGGCAGAAGGATCATCTGAGCCCAGCAGATTGAGACTGTGTTGCCTGTGAGCCTGCCACTGCACTCCAACCGGGGCACAGAGACTCTGAATAATATATATATATATATATATATATATATATATATATATATATATATATATATATATATATATGCTTGGCAAAAATGTGTGGCTTTGTAGGTAAGAAAAAGCATGTAAGCCGGGCTCGTGAGTGTGCCACTGCACTCCAGCCTGGGCGACAGAGTGAGACTCCAACTCAAAAGAGAACTAGAGAGATATTAAAGAGTCAAGGCATAGAAATGACATTGGTGATAATGCCTAAAGAGCACCCTTATTCTGGGTAAAGCTGCCCGTCAACTCTGTCAGAGAGGAGTAATCTTGGGGAGTAACAAGCTCTGTTTAGTCCCATACTTAGAGTACACAGAGAAGGAAGAGAAGCTCGGACCTTGGTTTAACTTATCCCAAGACCTTGACCATAGGACGTTTAACCTATTTGGGGCCTCAGCTTTCTCAAATTTAAGCCTTGTAAAGTACAGAGATTTTTGTTGTTCACTGCTTTATTCCTCACACCGAAATCAATGTCTAGAATAGTGAGCATTTAATGAATAATTATTTGAAGAATCTGCCAAATTAAGGGTACAGATGAAATCAGATATTTGTTTATAATACAGATGTTTATTTACCCTTCAATGAAAAATAAATTTTAAACCTTTCTTCCTACTTATTTTCTGTTTCCACAAAGAGTTATTTTGCCTCTGCTTTTCAGCCAGGGTAGAGCTGGACTGTCTGTTCAAGGAGAGGAGTATTAAAAAAAAAAAAAAAAAAAGCAGCACACCCGTCTTTTGCTGCAAAGAAAGTTCAGGTGATCATATTAGTTCTCTTCCATCACAGTGAGAATCTATTGACCTTGTAGCCTGGAAAAAATTTGCTTTGGGGATTTAGATCATGGTTATAGTGAATTGAGTGCCGTTTGGTTTGTAGATACAATAATAGATCCCAAATATGGTCCCCAGAGAACTGCATCCAATCTCACATATAGTGGATCTACCTTTTAAAACTATTTCGATACCAGATTTTTAAGAACAATACTTTCAACACAAATTTCCCTAACTAGAGAACTATAACTAAACCATGAATTAAGATAAGACTAAGTATTCCTAAAAGCTAGATCCACTCAGAAAGATTCCAGTTGGGTTAATCTTTTCCATCATTATACCCTTGGTATTTGTCCTTTCCTAATTCCAAAAATGGTAAATTTTGCCATGGCTCTGAGTCCTCTATAAAGAACTCTGCATTGCCGGATGCGGTGGTTCACGCCTATAATCCCAGCACTTTGGGAGGCAGAGGTGAGAGGATCGCCTGAACCCACAGATTCGAGACCAGCCTGGGCAACATGACGAGACCTCGTCTCTACACTAAATTGAAAAAATTAGCTGGGTGTGGTAGCACATGCCTGTAGTTCCAGCTACTTGGAAGACTGAGGCAGAAGGATCGCCTGAACCCAGTAGGTCAAGACTGTGTTGGCCGTGAGTCTGCCACTGCACTCCAGCCTAGGCAACAGAGGGATACTCCAACTCAAAAAACAAACAAACAGTAAATAAATAAATAAATCTGCATTACCATCCAGTAGGAAAAGGATGAAAACTTTAATAGTTCTTCCTGTTTCTACCTGACACAGTTTCCTTTGCATTCTCTGATCACATTCAATCAGGAAGTAAGTCCTCCTGATACCCACAGATCTGATACTAGAATAGAATACAACATATTATACTGCCATAGATTTTATGTATTGTCCTTGTTCAGCCCACTGAATATAGAATATTGTATTGACCAGGATGTGCATACAGCAGCATTTTTCCTGCTCTTTCAAGACTATAAGTCCAAGCTTGTGACAGTTCTTACATAAATGCTATGCAAGCATACACTGTCATTGTACAGCAATTTTGATAGTGTTTCCTTTTTTTGTGTGTACAAAAAGAAGGCTACTTGGCCTAGAAGGTTAGAGATAACATCTGTTTTGATGTTGTAAAGAGTCTACTAGCTATCAAGAGCTATTAAACTCTAACAGACGGACTGGGTGCGGTGGCTCAAGCCTGTAATCCCAGCACTTTGGGAGACTGAGGTGAGGAGATTGCCTGGGCCCACAGGTTCGAGAACAGCCTGGGCAACTTGGCGAGACCTCATCTCTACAAAAATAAAAAATTAAAGTTAAAAAAAAAAACACTCTAACAGACATGGTGTCCTACTCCTGTTACTGAATCCCAAAATATCATTTATTCTTTTTTATGTTTTTATATGTTTAAGGAAAAGAGTTTATTCTTTGTAATTTTCTACTAGATGGATTGTTTTGTTGCAAACTCTCCAATTTGGCTAGGAAGGAAAATATGAATCAAAGATCAGTACAGCTGATCTCTCATCCTTCCAGAGGAACTATATTTAAACTAACTGAATACCTTATAACACACAGAAGCAACAAAAATTTTCTTCGCTTGTCAATAATTTTTTATATTGATTACATGTTGAAATGATGGCATTTTAAACATATTAGATTAAATTAATAGAGTTTAAAATTTATTTCACCTGATTCCTTTTACTTCTGAAATATATGGCTACTGGAACACTTAAAATTACATACATGGCTTGCATTATATTTCTATTGGACAGGGCGATTCTAGCTAATAGAGTTTCTTTTTTTAAAAAATTTTTATTTTAAAGATGTGGGGTACAATTCAGGGTTAGGCATACAAATGTTGATTATGCAGGTACCCTTGAGCAACAAAATTTAAAAAGTTCAAATCATACTGAGTTTCGTAGTAGATGTGCCTCCAATAAAAGACTGGTTTGGATTTGTTTGTTTGTATCTAGACACCAAGAGAATGTATTTTAGGGGCATACAGCCTTAGAAAACTGTATTGTGGTTTAGTGCTGTCATACTTAATAATTAAAGCTTGTCATGAGCATAACTTTTCCAAAGTGGACATTAGGCCAGATTGCTAAATAGCCAGAGTAGCCAGAGATCTTCAAAAAAATGAATGTTTTTTTTTAAAAAGATCTAGTAGCCTTAAAAAAATTCTTTAGTTCTCTATTTCTATCCTTCTACAGAGTACTGTTTACTTCTCACCAAGAATCAAGGTTTGCTAGTTGAAGGGGAAGATGAATTTGCCTAGAAATAACTCCTACTGACCTGTGTGCAGTTTCCTAACGTGCTGCCTGCCATCTAGTAGGAGCACAGGCATAGACATTGCATGCCTGCCCTGGTCATCCTCCACATAGAGCTTAATGCAAGCTCGGGCTGCCCCTCCTCATTTCTGTAAATCCCACCTTTAGATCCCTTTCCTCAGTATAATCTATCTAATTGTTGCTGGCCTTTTTGGGCCTCATATCTCTCTATAAAAGTTTTATTTGGTATGAGTGCATTCTTCAATATTTGGTATTTCAGCAAACACACTGTGTTCTAAGGAAGAGACTTGGTGATTCTGAAGTGAATCCCACCTAGACAAGTCATTATTTCAGAGGGGCTTATCTTACACCATTTTGAGCAAGGATATGGCAGAGTTTGACTAGAGAGTTGCACACTTCTAGAACGGTTCCTATGGTTTTTTCAAAGAGTTTCATTAGAATCAGTACTCTTGTCTCTGTGGGCCTGCATAGTATTGAGCCCAGAGGTAATTCCTTTCAGGTTGTTTTCAGTGATTTTTAAACTTCTCTCATATTTGATCAAGTTTGTAAAACACAAGAAGTCACTACACAAGTGACAGATTGCATGGAATAATCCCTGTCTAGTATGGGAAAATTGGTTCTATTTCATGAGCTTAATAGAAGCAAGTTTTTAGTTTAGTTTAGTTTTTTTTGAGTTGGAGTCTCACTCTGCCACCCAGGCTGGAGTGCAATGGCATGCTCATAGCCACCACAGCCTGGACCTGCTGGGCTCAGGTGATCCTTCAGCCTCAGCCTTCCAAGTAGCCAGAACTACAGGCATGCACCACCCCTGGCTAATTTTTTATTTATTGTAGAGATGAAGTCTCGCCAAGTTGCCTGAGCTGGTCTCAAACCTGTGAACTGAGATAGTCCTCTCACCAGGGCCTCCAAAAGTGCTAGGATTATAGGCGTGAGCCACAGCGGAAAGTTTTTAGTTTTATGAATGCCAAGGCAAGAGGATTGCCTGATCCCAGGGGTTCAAGACCAGCCTGGGCAACTTGGTGAGACCTCATCTCTACAATAAATCAAAAAATTAGCTGGGCATGGTGGTGCACGTCTGTAGTTCCAACTACTTGGAAAGCTGAGGCAGAAGAATTGCCTGAGCCCAGCAGGTCGAGGCTGTGGTGGCCATGAACATGCCACTGCACTCCAACCTGGGCAACACAGTAAGACTCCAACTCAAAAAAGTTAAAAAATAAAGTGTACGCTTCAATAGCCTTGCTAACTTTTTAAAAATTTCCTACCTGTCAAGGATTAGTATACCAAAAATGTTTCTTACAATGCTTCCTTTACCATTTGTCCTGCCCCATTCATTCTTCTTCTAACTTACCCCCAGCACAACAAAAAAGAAGAAAAACAGAAATTTTGGAAGTGTGATAAGACAGATTGTAATCTACTATATTATTTACTAACCTTTTGGTGCTGTTCAGTCTTTATTTTTGTTATAGCTGAAGACAGTTAATGAGACTGAGAAGACTGACATGAGAGCGCAAAGTGTTTTCTAGATGGCGAGTTTTCTTTTTCTTTTTCTTTCAGTTGGAGTCTCATTTCGTCACCCAGGGTAGGGTGCAGTGACACCTCACGGCCACCCCAGCATCGACCTGCTGGGCTCCGGCCGTCCTTCCACCTCAGCCTTCCAAGTAGCCAGAACTACAGGCATATGCTACCACACCTGGCTAATTTTTAAATTTTATTTTATTGTAGAGATGAAGTCTCGCCAAGTTACCCGGGTTGGTCTTGAACCGGAATGCTCAGGCAGTCCACTTGCCTTGACCTCCCAAAGTACTGGGATTACAGGTTGAGCCATCAAGCCCAGCCCCTTTTTTTTGAGTTAGAGTCTCACTCTGTCACCCAGACTGGAGTGCAGTGGCCACTCTCAGCCACCGCAGCCTCACCTGCTGGGCTCCAGTGATCCTTCCGCGTCAGCCTTCCAAGTAGCTGGAACTACAGGCACGCGCTACCACACCCGGCTAATTTTTTTTTTTTTTTGGATTTATTGTAGAGATGAGTTCTCACCAAGTTGCCCAGATGGGTCTCGAACCCACGGGCTCAGGCAATCCACTCACCTTGGCCTCCCAAAGCACTGGGATTACAGGCTGAGCCACCAAGCCTGGCCTCTTTTTTTTTTTTTTAATTGGATGTCTCACTTTGTTGCTCAGACTGGAGTGCAGTAGCATGATCACAGCTCACCGCAGCCTCAACCTCCTGAGCTCAGGTGATCCTTCTGCCTCAACCTCCTGAGTAGCAAGGACTACAGGTGTGTGTCACACTTCTGGCTAATTTTTATTTATTTTTTTATTTTTTGGGAGATAAGGTCTTGCTGTGTTGCCCAGGCCAGTCTGGAACTCCTGGGCTCAAGCAATCCTCTTGCCTCAGCTGACTAAAGTGCTGGGATTATAGGTAAGAGCCACTGTGCCTAGCATAGATGGTGACTTTTAAAGTATTTTTGGAGCCATAAAATGAAATAAATGAAGTTCTTTGTGGATGTAATCAAAATTAATCTTTCAAAATTAGCATCATATAAAGAATAGGATTTGGTGATTGTTTGCTACAAAGAGAAAGATGTTTACTTTCCTTTTGCTTCAGTACAGCATCTCCAAAGAATTTGAAATAATTTTCAAGCCACAGATGACAGTGACAGCTGAGATGTTTTCAGACTTGTGTTTTCCTTCCCTCTTGTTAGTTAGTGCTGCTTTTTTTTTCACTGTCTCTCCAGTAATTCTTGTCATGTTACTGCTGGGAGAGATTTATTTTCTCTGCCATAGGAACAAGTGGTAGTTATTACTTTTTTACCATTCTTCTGTTTTCTCGTATGTATTTTTTGTTGACTTTGCCTTTGCTTTATGCTATGCTGGTTTGCTGCTTTCTTGTTGCTACATTTACCTACTGCCTAGTAAACCAATCATTTCCACCCAAGTAATAAAATCACAACTGAAGATTTCATAGCACTCCCCCAAGATGTTACCACTACTTAAGATTCCTGCTCCTGTTTTTAGGAACTTACACATTCCATGTGAACCTCTGCCTTTCAAATGAAGAGAAATTGAATTTGCTGAATGACTTTTCTACCCACGGACCTCTTGAGTATCATTTAGTTAGATGTGTATACATGAGTGATCTTTTATTTTTTTTTTTCTTTTGAATTGGAGTCTCACTCTGTCGCCCAGACTGGAGTGCAGTGGCCATTTCCGGCCACTGCAGCCTCGACCTGCTGGACTCTGGTGATCCTTCCACCTCAGCCTTCCAAGTAGCTGGAATTACAGGCATACGCTACCACGCCCGGCTGATTTTTTGATTTATTGTAGAGATGAGGTCTCGCTGCCCAGGCGGGTCTCGAACCCGTGGGCTCAGGCAGTCCACTCACCTCAGCCTCCCAAAGGTGCGGGATTATAGGCTGAGCCACCGAGCCTGGCTATGAGTGATCTTTAAAAACTAAAGAAGGTCGGGCTCGGTGGCTCAGCCTGTAATCTCAGTACTTAGGGAGGCTGAGGCAAGTGGATTGCCTGAGCCTGCAGGTTTGAGACCAACCCAGGCAACTTGGTGAGACCTCGTCTCTACAATAAAAATTTAAAAATTAGCCAAGTGTGGAGGTGGATGCCTGTAGTTCCGGCCACTTGGAAGACTGAGGAGGAAGGATCGCCGGAGTCCAGCAGGTCAATGCTGGGGTGGCCGTGAGTGTGCCACAGCACTCCAGCCTAGGCAACAGAGTGTGTCTCCAATTCAAAAAAAAAATGAATGAAAGATTTATGTATGATTTGTGGTTTGCTTAGTCTAACTAACTTCTGTGCTTGATCATGCCTAATCATAATCCTTGTGCACACAGTGTTGCCTAGAATACCTTTCAGGAGTAGTTACGGTAGCAGAATATTGTAGCTGTTGACATTCCTTGGTTTCATCCATCTCTCAGGCATTCCGTTAGGTCCTAAAACTGGCAGTTGGCCTTTTTTACTACATTATCCTATAGATATCAGTCCAAGCCCTTAAGTTCCACAAAACAGTAGTAGCCCTAGAATTTAGCATTTTAATGAAAAGTAGCTTCCAAAATAATAAATCAACAACTCCCAGATTCACTTCTATAGTTTTGTTGCTTTCAACAGATACAAAAGGCATTGGCAGGCAGTAGTATGGTACAGACTGTTTTTTCTTTTTCATAGTTGAAGCTTTTGTGAAGCAATCTAGAATGTTAACATTATTTTTCTCTCTTTAAAATATAAACAGGCAGCCGGGCTCGGTGGCTCAGCCTGTAATCCCTCACTTGGGGAGGCTGAGGTGAGTGAATTGCCTGAGCCCGCGGGTTTGAGACCCTCCTGGGCAACTTAGCGAGACCTCATCTCTACAATAAATCAAAAATGAGCTGTGCGTGGTAGCACGCGCCTGTAGTTCCAGCTACTTGGAAGACTGAGGCGGAAGGATTGCTGGAGCCCAACAGGTCGAGGCTGCGGTGACCAGGAGTGGCCACTGCACTCCAGTCTGGGTGACAGAGTGAGACTCCAACTCAAAAAAAAAAAAAAAGAAGAAGAAGAAGAAATTTATTCTCAGTTCTCCAGTAGTCAGAATAACTGAGGTTAAGTGCTTTGAGGATATAGATACTGTCAATAAGTTTATAAAATACTATGTTATATACTACAATCTTATTTGGGAAAATGAAATCTCCAAACCTTTGTTGGTAGAAATAATTGGAGTAGGGGAATAAAGTTGAATAACTTTGATTCTTTCTAATGTGACTGACAATGCATAACCAAAGCACTCATTTATATAATTGTGTGGCAGTCAAGTTAATACAGCTGCCTTCTTTTTTTTGAGTTGGAGTCTCTGTCACCCAGGCCAGAAGTCAGTGGCACGCTCCCAGCCACCGCAGCTTCAACCTGCTGGGCTCAGGCAATTCTTCTGCCTCAGCCTTCCAAGTAGCTGGAACTATAGGCACATGCCACTATGCCTGGCTAATTTTTTGATGTATTGTAGAGATGACATCTCACCAAGTTGCCCAGGCTGGTCTTGAACCTGTGGACTCAGGCAATCCTTACACCTCGGCCTCCCAAAGTGCTGGGATTATAGGTGTGAGCCACTGTGCCCGTCCTATAGCTGCCTTCTTGTAGAATATATGCTCATCCCTGAGGAATAGCAGAAAAAACCTGACCAGGATCCTCTACAGTGCTATTACCCATGTGACTTCAATTTCCATTAATGAAGATGAGTAAGTTGTAGCTGTACATGAAGCTCTGTTATGGGAAATGCCTTTTTGGTGACTTTAAGCAGCTCCTTTCAATGAGATGCTGAAAGGAAGAGTGAATATAGAGCTTGAAATTATTACTTTCTTGCTCTTTCCATTTGTATAGAATACAACTTTTATAGCTGTGAACAATTCTAAGGTTTATAGCATCCTTACTGATTTTCATGCAAAGCAGTAATATTACATCCCAACCCCTGCTGCTGTTTATATCAGCAGCAAAAAAAATTTGATTTACTAATCCCTCATTGCCACCTCTCCAACTACTCAGTTTTCATTTTTGTAGAGCCTTAGGACTGTTACAGCTGAGTATGATGATGTTAACACCTCCTCAGCCATCTGGCACAGGGGAAGAGGCACTTAAACAGATTCTTCAGAACAAAAGTCACATAAGTGCAAGATCAGAATAGTATGAGATCTAAACACCAGGTAAAGAGGAATTGGAGAATGTATGGATGGCAGCAAAGGCGAAAGCAGAATCCAAGGAGGTTTCCAGAAAGCAGGATCCAAGGAGGTTTCCAGTGAAGGCCGCCTTTTAAAGCTTAGAAAAGATCTGCCTTTTGGTTTCTAGGAGAAAATGATTCATAGTAACCATGACAATAAGTAAACTTTTTCAAAGTCCCACCTAGAGGCTGTAAGCTAGAGGAGCCAGGCAAACAATGTATCCTTATTTTTATCCTCCCATCTCTTCATATTCTTGACATGTGAACTTTCTTTGGAAGAGATACTTTGTTCATTCCTTTTGGTAAGAAAGCATATTCCAGCTACTGCTCATTTTGTTTTAGTACAGACTTCCATGGAGATTAATTTTGAGAATAGTGGGCTCCTTATTTAAGGAAAAGGAATATTTAAGGAAAAGAATGTTTGGCATTGCCTATTAAGGGTCTCCACCCTGCCCCCCTCTACACACTCACAAAGCAGGAGGTGAGCCAGTGAGCGAAACTTCTTCTTCCCCATTGCGCTACCATCTGAGCTCCACCTCCTGTCAGATCAGAGTCAGCATTAGATTCTAATAGGTGTAAAAACCCTATTGTGAACTGCATGTGCAAGAGATTGCACTCCTTGTGAGAATCTAACGCTTGATGGAGTTGAAGCCATAGTGCTAGTGCTGGGGAGTGGCTGCAAATACAGATTAACATTAGCAGTGAAGTTTGACTATACATCCTCCCCCTCCACCCTCACCCGTAAAACAATTGTCTTCCACGAAACCAGTCCCTGATGCCAAAAAGGATGGGGACTGCTGTATTAAGACATATCTGTAATCTATTAAATGATTTATATATATGATCTTTTGTCCTATCTTAGCATTCTGAATTTTATCTGCTTAGTGGCTACTGAAATTTTACTTGTATGGAAGCTAAAGCATGATTCCAGTTTTTGGTGGTCTTTTTTTCTTTTCCCTTCTTTTGGTTCTTCTTGTTTTTCGGTGACTGGGAGAGGATGGTGTGCTATAGATTCAGGTATTAACTGACTTACTAGACTGAAATGAATGTAACCAAGCTTACTTTTTCTCAGTGCTTTGCAGTGATTTGTTAGTTTAAAATTCAAAACACAAAGAAAATTCACCAGGACACTAATGTACTTAATTTTGTTATTGCTTGCTATTGCTTCACCTTTCCTCCTTGCTCTCATGTAATGCCTGAGCAGACTGCCTCTTCAGAGCGCCGAGGAGAGTGGGAAATTCAGCCCAGCCGGCAGACCAATACCTCATACCTGACGTCTCACTTGGCTGCAGACCGCCATGGGGGATCAGTGCAGGTACTGACTGCCTTTATTGCCTTTTCATGGCTTTCCCATCGTGGCTGGTAGAATGTTGGCTTGCTACTGAAACTTGAGTTCTTTTAGAATGAAAACATATATAACAAAGGTGAGCTATTCTATAGGTAACTGAATATCTGGGTGTTGATTTTCTGTCTAGGTAGACTTGGGTAAGAGTTACTTCTTAAGATAATCGCTTGTTGTCATTGACTAAGAAACGTCTACTTGATTTCTGATACAGACTTCTAGCTGACTTAGTCCTGCTGTTAAACCCGAGACTCTAATCAGAGAGAGAGAGACCACAAAGAGCCAGCTCCGATGCAAACACACGAGGGTCTTTATTCAGGCTCGAGTCTGGGCTCACGCATGAAACCCGTAGAGGCTTCATGAACCAGAGCCCCGATTCACAATGGCAAGCAGTTTTTATGCACAATTACAGAGGGAGGGGAAAGAACTTTAAACTTGATTTTATATGATTGGTGTAATTTCTCCTAATGGGTACGGGCACACTTGGTATTGGTTGGTGCCCTTCGTGGGTTGCCCGTGATTGACAGAAACCCACTTAACGGGCAGAGTGGAATGTTAGATAAGTTAGATCCATACAGTCACTGCGTATATAGTAACCTGAGCGGGCAGGTAAAGGGTTACATTAGCCCTTTCAGTTTACTAATCCACCCCAAGGTATGCTTAGGAAAGCTTGTTTGCTTAACATTTACATAACATAACATGGTCATTATGGGACAACAAAAGCCAAACTTAGCAAAGTTTTAAATATGAATGCTGCAAACACATACAGTGAATGTGGGGTAGAAATTCATATACTAATTCTGGGAATTTATAAAATATCACAAATGTCTTATAGCAAGGCGGTTTTTGTAAAGGTCTCTGATTCTCTCAAGTTTACATAGCCACTGCCGGTAGGTAAATTAACACTGGGATGAAAACCTGTGATAAAGCCCACCTAGAGAGCAGCTGGCGCCTCAGAGTCTGCTTTGATCTCGTAGGAATGTCTGAAAGGGGCTTATCGCTTTATCATTTACATCCTGTTGTAAAAGCAGAAGTTAGCCGGTAATTGGGGCTGACAATGCTTAACTCAAGAGTTCTAAATACAAACACTACTTAAGCCATTATACAATTGGTCACTACCCAGCACCGACATATGCCTAATTCTACGGGGTCTGAGGTAGGATTTAAAGTACTAAGATTTCATTTGAGGTAGAATTTAAAGTACTAAGATTTCATAAAATACATGAGGTAGGAATACACAAAATATATAGTAAACATGAGGTAGGGATATATGAAATATAGTGAACTAAACACTACTTTTACGCGAATATGGTTTGTTTGTTTTTTTTTAAGTTTCTTGGTTTCTTGGGTCTCTCAATAGCATGCTCTTAACCTAAATCTATTGTTGTCCTCTCACTGCCACCTTGATTCATTCATGATAACATCAAGGCAGAGAAGTATGTTAGTGTCAAGTCCATAAACTGTAAAGACCTGACACTTAAAAGTATTTTTTGGATAGAGGACTAAAGGACTGCATATATAGCTCATTCCATAATAATGGTGACTTAGCCCTTGATAAGCTGAGTGATAATTGGGATAAGTTGAGTGTTTCTGAATGAGTACTCAAGAACTTGGCCTGTTTCCTTTTTTCTCTTTGGAATAAGTGTGGTCATAGAAAATTATTTCTGGCTGGGCTCAGTGGCTCGAGGCAGAAATGAGAAGATTGCCTGAACTCACGGTTTTCAGACCAGCCTGAGCAACATGCTGAGACTTCGTCTCTAGAGTAAATTAAAAAATTACCTGGGTGTAGTCTCACACGCCTGTGATTCCAGCTGCCTGGAAAGTTGAGGCAGAAAGATTGCCCAAGCCCAGCAGGTCGAGGCTGCAGTGGCAGTTAATGTGTCACTGCACTCCAGCCTGGATGACAGAGTGAAACATCGACTCAAAAAAAAAAAGAAGAGTTGGGCTCGGTGGCTCAGCCTGTTATCCCACGCCTTTGGGAAGCTGAGGTGAGTGGATTGCCTGAGCCCACGGATTCGAGACCTGCCTGGGCAACTTGGCGAGACTTCATCTCTACAATAAATCAAAAATTAGCCGGGCGTGGTAGCATGCCTGTAGTTCCAGCTACTTGGAAGACTGAGGCGGAAGGATCGCCGGAGTCCAGCAGGTCGAGGCTGCGGTGGCCGGGAGCGGCCACTGCACTCCAGTCTGGGTGACAGAGTGAGACTCCAACTCAAAAAAAAAAAAAGAAAAGATAAGAAAATTATTTCTGGTCGGGCACTATAGCTAACGCCTGTAATCCCAGCACTTTGGGAGGCAGAGGCAAGAGGATTGCAAGAGCCCAGGGATTCGAGATCAACCTGGGCATTTTGGCGAGGCCTCGTCTCCACAATTAAAAAACAAAAATAAGCCGAGCTCGGTGTCTCAGCCTGTAATCCTGCGCTTTGGGAGGCTGAGGTGAGTGGATTGCCTGAGCCCGCAGGTTCAAAACCCACCTGGGCAACTTGGTGAGACCTCACCTCTACAATAAATCAAAAATTAGCCGGGCGTGGTAGCGCACACCTGTAGTTCTAGCTACTTGGAAGGCTGAGGCGGAAGGATCGCTGGAGCCCAGCAGGCCGAGTCTGTGGTGGCCGGGAGCGGCTACTGCACTCCAGTCTGGGCGACAGAGTGAGACTCCAACTCAAAAAAAACAAAAACAAAACAAAACAAAAAACAAAAACAACAAACAAAAAAATAACCACTAGTTGGGTGTGGTGGTACATGCCTGTAGTTCCAGCTACTTGGAAAGCCGAGGTGGAAGGACCACCTGAACCCAGCAGGTAGAGACTGCGGTAGCCTGAGTGTGCCACTGAGTCCAGCTTGGGTAGCAGAGTGAGACTCTGACCATAAAAAAAAAGAAAACTATTTCTTGTTTTATTGGGCTATTTTGAATCTTAGTACTAAGAGCATCTTGTATCTCTTAACTTGTTTAATATGTGACTCTTTATAACCAACCTAAATATTTTTCTTATACTGGTAAGTGACACCACTAGTTGAGACACACAAGTGAACCTGGAGCTACCAAGCATAAATCCTTATAAAGATGCACACAGGGCGGACTCGGTGGCTCAGCCTGTAATCCCGCGCCTTACGAGGGTGAGGTGAGTGGATTGCCTGAGCCCGCGGGTTCGAGACCCACTTGGGCAACTTGGTGAGACCTCATCTCTACAATAAATAAAAAAAATTAGCCGGGTGTGTTAGTACACGCCTGTAGTTCCAGCTACTTGGAAGGTTGAGGTGGAAGGATCGCCGGAGCCCAGCAGGTCAAGGCTGCAGTGGCCGGGAGCGGCCACTGCACTCCAGTCTGGGGCAACAGAGTGAGACTCGAACTCAAAAAAAAAAAAAAAAAAAAAATAGATGCACACAGGCCTTTTACATGT
Source organism: Cephalopachus bancanus (assembly GCA_027257055.1). Classification (NCBI taxonomy): domain Eukaryota; kingdom Metazoa; phylum Chordata; class Mammalia; order Primates; family Tarsiidae; genus Cephalopachus; species Cephalopachus bancanus. Next base: position 435,343 of record JAPVLO010000617.1, read on the forward strand.
AGAAATGCATCTTGATAGAAATGCATCTTGTTCATCTAGGATATGCTTTTACAAGGAGTGATTCACTGAAAGATCTTGTTATTCACGGGAAGTTGGGAAACAGCTTTGGCCCTGTAAAAGCCTCATAGGAACATGTAGGTAAAAACAATGGATTGAACACACAGATCTACTTTCACCTCATCCTGAAACAACACTAAAAGAGTCATAAAGAATTTTTTAAAGGTACAAATCTGCTTAAGGATAGAGAAAACAGATGAGATGGCAACAACAACATGTTGGAAGCTGGAAAGCAGATGGGCAATTCTTAAATGATGTAGGAGTGCCAATAAAGCAGAATCCTGAGCCAGTAGAGGGAGATGCTGAGAATTAGAGCTATATATACTGGGGAATTCCCAAAAAGCTCTAGAATTTGCCTTCTACAAGTGGAGGAGGGACACCTACAAAAATAAGGAAGGTTGATCAAAAGCCTGTTTTAAGAAGCCATATATCCCTATATGTTCTCCCCTTTCCAACATAGACCAAAGATTTATTCTCTGGAGAGAGTATGATTGGGGGTCTCTGGACTAGGGGATTTGAGGTACAGTCGGGGGCAGGATACTGTACTGAAAAGAGGGAGATTAAGTGAATGTGAGCATACTGACTACCTGTTTTCCCCATTTATTTCTGCAGAATGCAGATAGCTGTGTCTACCTTTCAGGCAAAAGATTGAAAGAGTATGCCCTAGAAAATTTGATTAGCTCAAAAGAAAATGTCTAAGAATACTGACAACAGAGTTTCCTCAATCAAATGGCCCCACCAGCTCAGTACAGTCCATAGTTGACAAGTCCTACCCATGTTATCATAGTGCCAATGAACTGTGCAGTCCCCCACTTTTAGATATAAGCAGACAAGTGTTATCAGACTTCTGAGGAAAGCCTTTAATAAGAAAGAGACCAAAGCAAAGAAACAATAACAGCAATGCTTTATTTTGTTTGTTTGTTTGTTTGTTTTTTGAGTTGGAGTCTCACTCTGTCACCCAGACTGGAGTGCAGTGGCCGCTCCCAGCCAACGCAGCCTCGACCTGCTGGGCTCCTGCGATCCTTCTGCCTCAGCCTTCCAAGTAGCAGGAATTAACAGGCATGCACTACTACGCCTGGCTGATTTTTTGATTTATTGTAGAGATGAGGTCTCACTGCCCAGGCGGGTCTCGAACCCATGGACTCAGGCAATCCACTCACCTCAGCCTCCCAAAGGCGTGGGATTACAGGCTGAGCCACCGAGCCCGGCTTAACAGCAATGCTTTAAAAAAAACATTCTGGCCAGGCACAATGGCTCACCCCTGTAATCCCAGTACTTTGGGAGGCAGAGACAAGAGGATTGCCTGAGCTCTGGGGTTTGAGACCAGCCTGAACAACTTTGCAAGAACTCATCTCCACAATAAATCAAAAAATTAGCCAGATGTGGTGGCACATACCTGTGGTTCCAGCTACTTGGAAGGCTGAAGTAGAAGGATCACCTGATCCCAGCAGGTTGAACCTGCAGTGGCCATGAGTATGCCACTGTACTTCAGCTGGGTGACAGAGTGAGACTCTGACTCAAAAAAAAAAAAAGAAATCTGCACCAGGGAGGGTGGGACATGCCTGTAGTCCAAACTACTTGTGAGGCTGAGGCAGGATGATCACTTGAGTCTAGGAGTTTGAGTCCAGCTTGGGCAACATAGTAAGACCCCAATCTCTAAAAATAATAGTAATTTTTTTAAAAGGTGGATGTGATGGCTCATGCCTGTGATCCCAGCACTTTGGGAGGTATAGGCAAGAGGATTACCTGAATCCAGGGGTTTGAGACCAACCTGGGCAGCATGGCAAGACCTCGTTTCTACAGTAAATCAAGAAAAATTGGCTGGAGTTGGTGGTACATGCCTGTAATTGCAGCTACTTGGAAGGCTGAGGCAAAAGGATCACCTGAACCCAACAGGTCAAGGCTGCAATGGCAGTGAGCATGTCACTGCACTCCAGCCTGGGTAACAGAGTGAGACTCTGACTCCAAAAAAAAGAAAAAAACCTGGTGCAGTTGCTTATACCTGTAATCCCAACTTTTCGGGAGACCAAGGTGGGAAGATTGCTTGCACCTAGGAGCATTAGACCTACCTAGGCGACATAGTAAAAAAATAAAATAATTAGCCAGGCATGGTGGTGCATGTCTGTATTCCTAGCTACTTGGAAAGTTGAGGCAGAAGGATCACCAGAGCCCAGAAGGTTGAGGCTTCAATGAGCCATGATTGTGTTACTGCACTCCAGCCTAGGTGGCAAAATGAGACTCTAACTCAAAAGAAATAAAATTTTTTTAAAGGAACATTTTGAAAACAAGGAAAAGAGCAGCGATTAGAACTAAAAAACAAGGCTGGGTTCGGTGGCTCAGCCTGTAATCCCAGCACTTTGGGAGGCTGAGGCGAGTGGATTGCCTGAGCCCTGGGTTCGAGACCAGCCTGGGCAACTTAGCAAGACCTCTACAATAACTAAAAAAATTAGCTGTGCATGGTAGCTCATGCCTGTAGTTCAGGCTACTTGGAAGGCTGAGGCGGAAGGATCACTAGTACCCAGCAGGTTGTCACTGGGTTGGCCATGAATATGCCTCTGCATTCCAGCCTAAGTGACAGAGTGAGACTCTGACTCCAAAAAAAAGAAATCAAAAACATAATAAACAGAAATTTAAGACTTATTAGCTTGGGATATAAAGTTGGAAGGGTGTCTCAGAAAGTAGAGCAAAGAGACAAAGTTGAAAAATAGAAACACTTATAAGAAGATTTGAGGAGAGTTTAGGAGCTAGAGGGCAATGGATAGTGCCTTCCAAAATGTGAGGAAAGCCGGGCACAGTGGCTCATGCCTATAATCCCAGCACTTTGGGAGACTCAGGTGAGAGGATTGCTTGAGCCCATGGGTCCGAGACCAGCCTGGGCAATTTGGTGAGACCTCATCTCTACAATAAATCAAAAAATTAACCAGGCATGGTGATGCATGCCTGTAGTTCCAGCTACTTGGAAGGCTGAGACAGAAGGATCACCTGAGCTCCGTAGGTCGAGGCTACGGTGGCCATCAGCTGGCTACTGCACTCCAACCTGGGCAACAGAATGAGACTCCAACTCAAAAAAAAAAAAAAGTGAGGGAAAATTATTTCCAGTCTAGAATTCTATACTCACCCAAACTATCAAACTGGTATGAATATAGAATAAAGATATTTTCAAAAATCAATATTCTCAAAATTTTTCTCATGCACCCTTTTTATTTTTTGTTTTTTGAGTTGGAGTCTCACTCTGTCACCCAGACTGGAGTGCAGTGGCCACTTCTGGCCACGACAGCCTCGACCTACTGGGCTCCGGAGATCCTTCCGCCTCAGCCTTCCAAGTAGCTGGAACTACAGGCATGCGCTACCACGCCTGGCTAGTTTTTTATTTATTGTAGAGATGAGGTCTCACCAAGTTGCCCAGGCGGGTCTCGAACCCACGGGTTCAGGCAATCCACTCACCTCTGCCTCCCAAAGCGCTGGGATTACAGGCTGAGCCACTGAGCCCGGCCTTCATGCACCCTTTTGAAAAGCTACAGGAGAATGTGTTATTAAAATGAATAAGACATGAAAGGAATATTTGAGATCCAGGAAACAAGATTCCTCACAGGAAGGAAGCAAAGTGAATTCCCAGTATAATGGTGAAACTAGGAAATGCCAGGATCTGCACCAGTAGAGGAGGCGGCCTGTCCCAAACAAAGGTGGTCGAGAGGCTTTGAGAGCAATTTCGCCAAAATGGCTAGGATACTGATATGTCATAACACTGTGAAAGGAACTATTTAGATAAATGACAGTTTGGGTAGAATTAGTGATTCGCAATTCATGTATAAAAAGCCAAGTAAAAATAAAGTTTAAAAGGTAACTATAAACTCCAAGGAAATTAAGAAATTGTACAGAGACCGGGCTTGGTGGCTCAACCTGTAATCCCAGCACTTTGGGAGGCCAAGACAAGTAGATTGCCTGAGCCCACAGTTTTGAGACCAGCCCCGGGCACCTTGGCGGGACCTTGTCTCTACAAAAAAAAAAAAATTAACTGAGTGTGGTAGTGTGCGCCTGTCGTTCCAGCTACTTAGAAGGGTGAGACAGAAGGATCACCAGAACCCAGCAGGTTGACGCTATGGTGGCTGAGAGTGTGCCACTGCACTCCAGCCTAGGCGACAGAGTGAAATTCCAACTCATAATAAAAAGAAATACAAATATGATTTTTTTTGCCTATCACCTGGAAAATATTCATAAGTTTAGCAATATTAGCCTATTCATCTACTATTATTAATTACAGCTATTTTGGAGGGTTAAATTGGCAACATGTTAAAATCGTAAATATCTATACTTTTTTTCTTTGAGTTGGAGTCTCACTTTGTTGCCCAGGCTAGAGTGCAGTAGCATGCTCATGACCACCACACCCTTGACCTGCTGGGCTCAGGCAATCCTTCCATCTCAGCCTTCCAAATAACTGGAACTACAGGTGTGTGCCAACACACCTGGCTAGAATCTACACTTTTGATTCAGTGATATATACCTAAAAATATATGTTCTAGAACAGTGCTGGCCAAGGAAAATTAATCACATTTGTAATTTTAAATTTTGTAGTCATCTTATTAAAAAAGAAATGAGTTAGGCCAGGCATGGTGACTCACTTGTAGTTCTAGTACTTTGGGAGGCTGAAGTGGGAGGATTGCTTGAGCCCAGGGGTTCAAGACCAACCTAGGCAACATAGCAAGACCTTGTCGTTACAAATAATAAAATATTAGACAGGTATGGTGGCACACACTTGTAGTCTCAGCTACTCCATAGACTGAGGCGAAAAGATCATATGAGCTCAGGAAGTAGAGGCTGCACTGAGCTGTGATTGTGCCACTGCACTTCAGCCTAGACGACAGAATGAGAACCTGACTCAAAATGAAACAAAGAAAAAAAGTGATACCAATTTTAATAACTAATTTTGATACTATTTTATTTAACCCATATATAAAAAATATTTTATTTTTTCATTTATTTATTTTTTGAAGGGGGTGTCTCACACTGGAGTGCAGTGGCACAATCATGGCTCACCGCAGGCTCAAGCTCCTGGGCTCAGGTGATCCTTTCACCTCAGCCTCCTGAGTAGCTAGGACTGCAGACACACTCCCTCACACCCAGCTAAATTTTTTATTTCGTGTAGAGAGAAGCTCTCACTATGTTGCCTAGGCTGGTCTCGAACTCCTGGACTCAAGCAGTCCTCCCACCTCAGCCTCCCAAAGTGCCGCAGCCAGCCTAAAATATTTTAATATGTAGTCAGTATAAAAACATCAATGAGATATTTTAACTTCTCCTTTTCTTAAGCTTAGTCTTTGAGATCTGGTGTGTATTTTACACTTGTGCCACATGTGCCTAGTAGCTACTGTAATGAACAGTGCAGTTTTAACATGTTTATTCCCAGCTTCTTTATAATACCAGAAAATCAGAGGCAACTAAATGTTCCTTAGTTCAGCACTAACTAAACAAATGTGATGCCTTCATACAGTTGAGAGCTAGATTTCTGAGTGTTACGGAAAAGTGTCCAAGATATATTATGAACAAAACAGGGTATGTGTGTATGTGAGATCACATAGACATGCTAGTGCGTGCAGAGAAAAAATAAAACCATGTAGAGTAGTAGTTACAATAATTTTTAAAAGGAAAACACCACCTCATAGTGAGACATATCTGTTCAGTTTATTCTACAAGAGAGTAATTCTACTCATGTATTTTACCTAGACCATGAGGCCTCATTTGGAAAGTGTTTACTACTGTCCGCTACAGGATGTTGTTTTTGCATTAGAGTTGGAGCCAATTCTCAGCAGCATTTTTGAATCATGCAACCTCCCTCTACTCACTATGAGCTCAGTTCTTCCGGCTTCCTCAGCACTTGGATAGAGGACAGGCATTGCACCGTGTATCTAATAGTATGTTCAGCTCTGCTGCTTCTCATTGCATCTGCGTCTTTGAGCTTATACTGTTTTTAAGCCACAATTTTTCTAAAATTGTTAAGATTATGCTTTTTTTTTAAATTGGAGTCTCACCCATGCTGGAGTGCAGTGGCACACTCATGGCCACCAGAGCCTCAACCTGCCGAACTCAGGTGATCCTTAAGCCTCAGCCTTCCAAGTAGCTGGAACCATGGAATCATAGGCGTGCGCTGCCATGCCTGGCTAAAGAGACAAAGTCTCACCAAGTTGCCCAGGCTGATCTCAAACCTCTGGACTCAGGCAGTCCTCTCGCCTCCACCTTCCAAAGTACTGGGATTAAAGGCATGAGCCACCAAGCCTGGCTAAAATTATGCTTTTTGCAAACAAAATCAGGAAATATCTTTCAAGTACAACAAATGTCTACGTATTTCTCAGTTGTCTTGCCTCCCAGAGGTAATGTAGTAAAATCATGCTTGACTTAACCTGGATGACTGCAGACACTTTGACCCTGAGAGAGATTACAGAATGCTGAGATGAGAAAAGTTTGCTTTGGTAAGGCACATGGAGACTCTTGTTCTAACCTATTTAATGGGCAGACCTCCGTGGTTCTCATCCTTCCAGTACTTCCACACATCTCTTACATGTAAAAGGCCTAAATTCAAAAAGATAATGTATTTTTTTCCTTTCAAAAAGATTACTCTAAATTTGTTTAAATTAAAATATATAGGGAATTTCTAGAAATCTCCAGGACCAAGCAAGGACATAAGACTTAAGAATCATATCGGCCGGGCTTTGTGGCTCAGCCTGTAATCCAAGCACTTTGGGAGACTGAGGCAAGTGGATGCTTGAGCCAATGGGTTCAAGACCATCCCGGGCAACTTGGTGAGACTTCGTCTCTACAGTAAATTTTTTAAAAAATTAGCCAGGCGTGGTTGGGTGTGCCTGTAGTTCTGTCTACTTGGAAGACCGAGGTGGAACGATCGCCAGAGCCCAGCAGGTCGATACTGGAGTGGCTGTGAGTGTACCATGGCACTCCCGCCTGGGCAATGGAGTGAGACTCCAACTCAAAAAACAAACAAACAAACAGACAAAAAAGAGTGACATATCAGCTAAAGTACCGTTTTATTTGGTACACAGCTCTGAGTTTTCCTCACAATGACATTTTGAAAAATAGGACCAGCCAGACGCGGTGGCTCACGCCTGTAATTACAGCAGAAGAGAGAGGATTGCCTGAGTCCAGGGGTCAGAGACCAGTCTGAGCAACTTGATGAGAACTCGTCTCTACAATAAATCAAAATTTAGTCGGACATGCTACCACACGCCTTTAGTTCCAGGTACTTGGAAGGCTGAGGCAGAAGGATCACCTGAGCCCAGCGGGTCGAGGCTGCGGTGACTGGGAGCATGCTACTGCAGTCCAGCCTGGGTGACAGAGTGAGACTACAACTCAAAAAAAAAGAAAAGGAAAAATAGGATTAATAATTCAAATATTTGAGACTTCTAAAAGGACTATTACTAATAATGTCTAAAGGTTAAAATAATGCTTGGCCTTAGTCTTTCTCATAGGTAATCCAATAAGATAGTTACTACTATAGACTTGTGTGATAAAGCTAGAGTAATGTGGGATTAATTTTAATACTGATTAAAGCAAAATAAATGTCAGTATTTCAAGCATGCAAATTAAGCTTATTTTTTACTGTTTTATTTATTTTTATTTATTTATTTTTTGAGTTGGAGTCTGACTCTGTTGCCCAGACTGGAGTGCAGTGGCCGCTTCCGGCCACCACAGCCTCAACCTGCTGGGCTCCAGTGATCCTTCCACCTTAGCCTTCCGAGTAGCCAGAATTACAGACGCACACTACCACGCCCGGCTGATTTTTGATTTATTGTAGAGATGAGGTCTCACCAAGTTGCCCAGGTGGGTCTCGAACCCGCGGGCTCAGGCAATCCACTCACCTCAGCCTCCCAAAGGTGCGGGATTACAGGCTGAGCCACCGAGCCTGGCTTTTTTACTGTTTTAAATGTCAATAATTTACTACATTCATAAGCTTCTTTACAGTTTTTCAAATATCTTTCCTAGACATCATGATATTTAACTGCCATGGTAACTATGAAGTAGGTAGGATTAAGGTCATTGACCCTGTCTTACAGAATTAGAAAACAGGGCTCACAGAGGATGTCAGGGATAGGACAAGTACTGGAATCCAGCTCTTCTGTCACTTACACCATGTTTGTTCTACTGCACATCCAGGCATTTAATGGTTTGACAAACTAAACCTCCAACCTGAAATAATTAAGTGGATGCTATGAAAGCATCACTTTGTAGTCACTGCGGCCCATGTGTGTTTTTGGTATAGTTAAATTTAAGGGTAGAGTAATAGAGGTAAGGGGCCAAGTACAGTGGTTCATGTCTGTAATCTCAGCACATTGGGAAGCTGAAGTGAGAGGATTGCTTGAGCCCAGGAGTTCAAAAACCATTTTAAGCCACATAGCAAGACTTCATCTCTACAAACAAACAAAAAATAAAAAAATTAGCCAAGCATGGTAACACATGCCTGTAGTCCCAGCTACTCTGGAGGCTGAGGCAAAAGGATTGCCTAAGCCAAGGAGGTCGAGGCTATATCATGCCACTGCTCTCCAGCCTGGGCAACAGAGTGAGATTCCAACTCCAAAAAAAAAATGGAGGTGTAAGGTTCCCATTTGTGCCTGATTTATTTGAGACCAGATGCTCATTGATACAGACAAGATGTCTAGTCTGTAAAAAGGGGTAACCTCTTCTTCCTTAGATTGCTCAAGGACATTACTTTTGGCCCAAGTGGCAATTCATAGCAAGGAGAAATTAGCAAGTATGAGACATGTGAAACGCTGTGAACAGGCACCATGACCCAAAGTCATCAGGTAATTCTCAGCGCTGATGCTTACTAATGCTTCATTCATGTCAAGAAGCCAAGACATGCTACTTAACGTCTTATCTAGTTCCTGAATTATTCATTAAGAAACTTACTATTTCTCCTGTAATTCTTATGCTCAAAGAATGAACTTACCAGTTATTCTAGTGTGCAGCCAGAATACATCCACAAGAAAAAAATGTAGGACTGAGGAAATTAACAGGATTAGAGTGAGGAACTGTGGCTTTCCAATCTATATATATTCTTTCTTCAACTTTTTGTTTTTACTGATTTTTTTCCCCAAATTTTATTTTGAAATTTTCAAATTTACAGAGAAATGGGGAGAGAAATGTGATAAATCCATATATACAGATATATATGGATTCATTATATGTGTGTGTATATATATATATATATATATATAAAACCTAGATTAACAAACAATTAAGATTTTGCTACGTTTACTTTAATTCTTTGTGTGAGAGTGTATTTGCTTGTCAAACCATAGGAAGTAAGTTGCAGACATAATTACACTTTATCCCAAAATATGTCAACCTGCATTTTCTAAGAACAAAAACATTATCTCATGTAATCAGTAATACCATAGTCATATCTAAGAAAATTAGTTTCACAATCCCTAATATATAGTTTGTATCGCACTTCCTCTAATTTTAGTTGTCCCCAAAAATTAATATTGTAATGTAATCTAAAAAAAGTCTTCAAAAAATATTATTTTGAAGAGTCCAAACTAGTTGTCCTGTAGAATATTACACATTTTAGATTTGTGTAATTATTTCATCATGATTAGGTTTATGTAAAACTTTACATTTTTCAGCAAGAATACCGTGTGATATAGAGCTTATAATATCATGGCAGGAGATAAAAAAGGTCGGGTTGATCCACTAATCAGAGATGCTAAATTTTATCAAGTCCAAATTTAATGTACAGTTTTTCACTAACCATACAGTATTTTTTTATTTGTCTTTTTGCTTTTTGAGTCAGGGTCTTACTCTGTCACCCAGGCTGGAGTGCAGTGGCACGATCACAGCTTACCTCTGGACTCAGGTGATCCTCCTGCTTCAGCCTCCTGAATAGCTGGCACTACAGGCAGGCACCACCTCAAATGGCTAACTTAAAAAAAAAAATTTGTAGAAACAGGGTCTTGCTGTGTTGCCTAGGCTTGTCTTGAACTCCTGGGCTCAAGCGATCCTCCTGCCTGGGATTCCCAAGTGCTGAGATTACAGGTGTGAGGCATTGCACCTGGCCTAGCATTGTTTTAATTTTTTTAAAAGCAATAATTAATTAGAACAATAATTATTTCTGGTTTAGAAATAATGGTGGATGTAGAGTGCTAGTAAGTAATATTCACTCTGTCTGCCACAAAGATTACTTGTGCTAAACATTTTCTCCCACGTTACTTTTTAGGACTATTCAGAAAATTTTTGCAGATTAACTGCTGATAAGGACCCAGAGCTAGAAGCAGATAAGAATAAATAATAATGACTCATGGAGGGAGAATAGCAGTAAGATATACACTAATGGAGTCATTACCATGTATGGGCTAAGCACTTTCTGTGAATTGTCTGCACAGTTAACCCCATTAGGTAAGCAGATATAGATGGGGTAGCTAAGGCACAGAAAGAATGAGGATCTTGCCCAGGGACCCACTGCAAGTTGGTGGAGCTGGGGTTCAAACCCAGGGCTGCCTAACTCTAGAGCTGAATTCATATGCTATGCAGCCTCCATTATTTGTCCCAGATATTGTACCACTCTCATACATTTTCTTGTATAATTCTTTCATCAACCCATAAGAAAGTCTCAAATAAATGAAGTTACTTACCCCAGATCATATGATATCTGAACCATTTATCCTATTTTGTGGTTCTCTCCCATGTTTCAGCCGAAGGCCTTTAAGAGCAGAGTGGTTTGTCCAGCAGCGGGGTCCCTTTTCCCACTGCCCAGCACCCACATAAACAGGAATCATGTGCTGGAAATGAAACCAGGTGGCAGAAGCAGCTACACAAGCAAGAGAAGCCTGATCGGGTCCACATTAACCAGATGACAGGAGTGAGAACCTTCACTTATATTTCGGGGACCTTCAGTGAAAAATGGGATGAAAATGAACCTGAAATAAAGGCCATTGAAATAAGCCTGGTTTTCCAAGGAAACGTGTTTCCTTACCGTCTTCCCTAACATCAGAGAGAATGTGGCAGTTTTGTGAGTTGAGTAACTTCAAACCAGTGGTCAAAGCCATGAAGAAATTACTGAAGGAAAGTGTGATTGTTTATAGTTTCTGATGCCCACTATTGGTTTCAATTTTTAGAATTTTCTTTAGGGCGGGTGAAGTGGCTCACACCTATAATCCCAGCATTTTGGGAGGCCGAGATTAGAGGATTGCCTGAGCCCACAGGTTTGAGATCAGCCTGGACAACTTGGCAAGACCTCATCTCTACAATAAAATTTTTAAAAATCAGCCAGGCATGGTGGCACATGCCTGTAGTTCCAGCTACTTGGAAGGATGAGGCGTAAGGATCGCCGGAGCCCAGCAGGTTGAGGCTGCAGTGGCTGGGAGCATGCCACTGCTCTCCAGCCTGGGTGACAGTGAGACTCCAACTCAAAAAAAAAAAAAAAGAATTTTTTCTTTAAACATCATCACTGAGTCTCTATAATTATAGCATAACAAACTGAGAGGAGCAGAATTTACCCAAGAAAGCAAAGTGATTTTACCTTTAGAAATTAGCTATACAGGCCAGGCTCAGTGGCTTACGCCTGTAATCCTAGCACTTTGAGAGGCTGAGGTGAGAGGATTGCCTAAGCCCACGGGTTCAAGACCAGCCTGGGCAACTTGACAAGACTTCATCTCTACAATAAATCAAGAAGTTAGCTGGGCATGGTGGCGGCGCATGCCTGTAGTTCCAGCTACTTGGAAGGCTGAGGCAGAAGGATCATCTGAGCCCAGCAAGTTGAAGCTGTGGTAGCCATGAGCATGCCACTGCACTCCAGCCTGTGTGGCAGAGTGCGACTCTAACTCAAAAAAAAAAAAATTACCTATTTAGCTATTTTTAGCTTAATAAAGTACTGTATGCATTTTTGCAATATGAAAGAATCTATATGTTTAGGGCAAACTTCCCTCATGGAAATCCACAGACTAACTCTTTACCTTAGTCAAGTTATTGCTTAGTATTTCTATCTGTAAAAAAACCTATAGCCAAGGTTTTTGTGGAGATTACATTTACACACACTGTTGTAGCAGAGTTTCTGACAGAGTAGGTGCTCAGTATGGAGGTTGTTATTATCATTATATTAATGTTTCATTGAGTATAGTGTTCTCACATGATATGAGTTTGGGAACCTTCCATAAACTGGCTCCTTAACCCAGGAAAACAAACATTCCAGACACTGGCTAGTCCCTAAACTAGATACCAGGTCTTTCTTAGTGACCTCTGGCACCACCAGGAGGCCTCTATTGCTATGGTGCCTGTCACACTCTTGTCTTTCTGTTTCAGGTGGTAAGCTCAACCAATGGAGAGCTGAATGTCGATGACCCCACAGGAGCCCACTCCAATGCACCAATCACAGCTCATGCCGAGGTGGAGGTAGTGGAGGAAGCTAAGTACGTTCGTCTTTCAACGGGGGCTCTTAAATCATGGTTGAAAAATATTTTCTGTCTCTTCCTTTCTGTGTGCTGCTCATATCAGACTGGATTCCTCATGCTTGTATCCATAGCTTTCTTCCTTTGACTGTTTCATGTTTTGCATGGTACCTTAAACCTGCTTCTGCCCTTTAACTGTGATTTCAGGGAAGACAGTCACATTTTTCTACTCCCCATGGGGCAAAAGACATAAACTAAAAGGATCATGCTGACTGGGTTTTGTGGCTCAGCCTGTTATCCTAGCACTTTGGGAGACCGAGGCAAATGGATTGCCTGAGCCCATGGTTCAAGACCAGCCTGGGCAACTTGGCGAGATCTTGTCTCTTCAATGAATAAAAAAAAAAATTAGCCAGGCATGGTAGCGCACGCCTGTTGTTCTGACTACTTGGAAGCTAAGGCGGAAAGATCTCTGGAGCCCAGCAGGTCGATGCTGGGGTGGCCGTGAGCATGCTACTGCACTCCAGCCTGCATCCAACTCAAAAAAAAAAAAGGATCAGGCTGTCAGGGCTACAACAGATAATAGTCATGAGCCTTTTGGGGCCATGGAGCTTCTTGCTCCCTATAGGATACAGAGAAAACTCTGCTGTTCAGTCATGGGCCATACTGAACAGCATTTGATTTCTGGTTGTGGGCTGACAATTGAGTGTACAGCCCTGGAACAAGGATTTCAGGGCTATATTGTTCAAATGATTCTGGATTCAAGATTCAGGCAAGAAAAATTTGCACCTGTGAGTTGAAAGTGTTTGGGGAAGGAAGAGAAGTCATGCTAATCCCAAGAGGGTGAGGAGGTTGCCTCCGTGCCCTTTTCTGCTTCTCTTGCATGTATATGTCTTACCCTGCCCATATCACCAGCCTTTGGTGCTCTCTGCATGGTCTGTGTTTAAACTCTTAGAATCTGGGTTTGAAGGTGAAATAACCGCTGATTCTGCTGCAGAAGCAACATTTCTATTACTGCCTTCCCAATTTTTCCCCATCCCAAATTCAGATCCAGATTTAAACTCCACAAAGACATCAGGCAGGGAGAGGTAGACATATGAGTCAGTAAGTGCTACTAACCCTGATGTAGATGACCTTTCTTATAAGCCCTTTGAGAACATTCAGCATATCCTAGTGTCTTATTCTTACATATTTATAGTGGTATTGTGCCCTAAGTGATCTCGTGAGCCCCCAAGTAGCCTAAATGCCAGCCAGGACTCAATTACGCCTCTGGCTGTAAGTTAGTAAAAGGCCAGCTGAGACCTGCATTCTTCCCGCTTTCCAGTTACACTTTTCATGGTTGCCCTCCTGCATGTTACCCCTCAAGAGGTCCTTTCCTTGAAAAGTCAGAGCTTGAAGATTCCTACCCAAGAGATAAAAAGTCATTGGGGATGATGTGGTGGACTCTGTCCTTTGAGTTCCTGCTGACTGTAGGCAACTTCAGGAGCTCTTCTCTAGGCTTTGATAGATGCTGATAGATAGGCTGGTTATGCCAGGAGGAGACCATTTAGTCAGGAAACTGCTCTCTAGCTTTAGGGGCTTTAAGATGTTAATGGTACTCACAGTGTTTTTGATTCCATGATGAAAACTACATTCTCTTAAATAAACAGAATATTACTCCTTCCACCCCGTGGGTCTTCAACCTTGGCTGTACTTCAGAGTCACCTAGGGCATGTTAGAAAATACAAATATCTGAATCTGGCCCCAGAGATTCTGATTTAATTTACTGAGGTGTAATCTGAGCATCAACAATTTTAAAAGTTCAGCTAATTTTAATGTGTAGCCCACGTTGGAAGCTACGGTGCTCATCATAGTCTGATTCAAACATTGTCTGGGCTTATAAGATGGCAGTACGCATTCCCAGCCCCACCCCACTTCCACTTCACCTTTGTGGCTAATGCTTTGAAGGCTTGAAGTTTAGCTCTGGATTTAGTAGTATGCTTTGAATTTCAGGATCTGATGGGCTTTAGTCTTCTGATATGCCCTAGACAGGTTTATCTTTTGAACCCATTCATCTCATTCCATTTTGGTAAATGTGTAATCTAATTGTGTATGTGAATGTGGTGTTGGTGTCCTGTGTGTGAAATAGGGGCCTATTCATACAAAGAGATTTTAATCTGTGCCGGTATCATCTAAATTACCTCTAGAATATTAAGAGAGTTTAAAGTCTTCCCATTTAGCAAAAAGGACCACTGTGCCTCTTTGCTGCCAGGTCCAGGCTTGGACCTTCTGAAAGTTGTGAAAACAGAGGGGGAGCAATTGTATCTGACCAAATGTCATCTGAAAATTCAGGGCTTAGGACTTCTTGTGGTTTCATGAGCTATCAATCCATCTTGCCCAGAGAACTGTCAGGGCTCAGCCATGTATTATTCTTTTTGGTCTTCTGTGTATGTGGGGGTAAAGAGAGGGTAGCTGTGTATGCACCTGCTTCATCATTTCCATGGGAGGAAGTCACAGCTAGAGAATCACAAGGTGTTCCAAACTTCCCCTTGCTGCACACAGCTGCGATGCCATTTGTTCATGCTGCCTGCTGAGGGGCACAGGAGCTGAGGCCTAGATTGAGACTCAACTCGGTACGTTCTGGGAAGATGACATGAAACCTTCACTTACAAGCTTTTGATTTTGGATCCCTCACCCAGCTTGTTTTGTGTAAAGGTTGAAAGAAGAAACAAGGTCTTGAGTTTTTTTCTATGTACAAAATAAACCTCTGATTTCTCTTTTTCTCTAACTGCAGGACACAGGTCCTTGTTTAAGTAAAGTTGGAAAGGTAGTGAGGGCAGACAGCTTTTTGACTGGTTTTTGTTATCGTAAGAACACTTACGATAACAAAAAAGAATACTTACTATAACAAAATAGTAAGGAATTTTTGGTTATCCAGATGTTAGCAATAACCTGACAAATGTGAACTTCATTCCTCCTGAGGATTAAGAGTAGAATTTAGGCCCTTCTGTGGTAGTTATACCTTAATCCAGAGAAGTGACCCTCCTCCCTCTGATTCATCTTCCAATATGATAAACTAAGTGTCTCATAAACCTTTTTCTCCCTCTCTAGAGGAAGAGCTAACTGCTAGTGACTTTGATTAAGCGTGTTGGACTTATACAAAGGCCAGGGACTTCTTTTTCCCTCGTAATTGAGAGGTTAGATTAATATTGCATAATAAGGCTTCATGTGGGAAATAGAATGGCTCACCTTTGGTGTTTGGATGAGTTCTTACAGGAAGAGTCATTTGCTCTTTCCCCTGCTGCCTTCCTAGAAGTTACTCAGGAAAGCTCGTCCTGGGACTCACACTGGCTCTTTCTGTTTTGCCTTACCCCTGAGATCTAGTTCCCACCTTGATACTTCTGTTGGGTCCTGCCTCCTCCACTTTAATGTGGGGGCCATGTGGCCTAAGCCTACTCACCCTACTTTGACAGAGGAAGAAACTAAACACAGACACATACTGCATGTTTGCATGACTCACAGGGAGTTGCTTCCATCTCACCTCTGTGGACTAATATCTTTCTCTTTCTTCCTTTCTGTGTTTTTTTCTTTACATATTCTGTAGCTGCCTGAAAATGCTCAACCTGTGGTGAGTCCCTCTCTCCAGTCCACATGCAAGGGGAGCGGACCAGACTAGGCTGGGATTGGCAAAGTCAAACAAAATGCCTTAGCAGTATTGAATGGCTTCCATATGACTCCTTGTGCCATACCACCCAGACTGGGGAACTAGACCCACAAGGTGGGGAAGGGCAGGCCTACACCCAGGAATCAATCTGTTCCTCCTTTCCTTCCTACTCACCTAATTGCTGTCTCCTCTTGCCAAAACAGTATCCCATAGTATCCAAAGTTATCTTTCTACTTTTAGCTGAGTGAATTTTCTCCCTAATTAATATTGTTATAGCCTCACTGCTATAAAAATCAAGTCAAAACAATCAAGAGTCAAATATTGAGTCCTTTAATACTGGCAGTCGAGAGCAGGCTCACACCAGAAAGAGACTCTCAACCCCAAATGAAGCAAGCAAGGGGTTTATATAGCAAAAACCATAAGGTTACAGAGTTTTGGTTCTGGGTAGAGAACAAAGAAGATTTTTCAAAGTACAGGTCGTTAAACCGTAGCGGGGGAAGTATAAATTATATAGTGTGACAGAACTGTTTCAGGAATGTTATAACCCTCCAGGGAGGGAACGGAAAAGCCATAAATCACGGGACATGATTTATGGGCTACCGGAAAGGTTAGGGCGGTAATACAGAGGAGGGGTGAGAGGGGAAACTGGAAGACAAAATGGAAGAACTACTACAAAGTGGAGTGCCTTGGTTAGGTCACTAACAGTCATTTCATTCCCTCCTCTTAGTTGTTCATGAGTCAAAGAGTTGACTCATCTATTATGGACAGAGAGTTATAATGGGCCCTCATATACATGAGTTTTACAGACGTGATTCATTGTTTAACGAACCGGACTATCCAATTTAATATACAGGCCCCAGTGAGCAGACTGAGGAGGAGAAGTAGGGGACCGGCCAGCCCTGTAATTAAAGTGGTTAGCCATGGGTTCCAATCAAATAAGGTTTAAAACCAGGATTTGCTCTTTTCTCTCTTTTTTTTTCTGTCCAAATTTTCTTGAACCTTTTGGAGAATGTTTTTAATGATTCCTGATTTATTGGCATAGAAACAACATGATTCCCCTAGTGCTACACAGAGTCCTTCTTGGGACAAGAATAATAAATCTAGACCTCTGCGATTTTGGAGCACGGCTTCTGCTAAGGATGCGGCTTGGTCATAGAGCTGATCCATGGCAAATTGAAGGTTTCCTATGCCTGCATCCATTTCTTGAGCCAGGTTGGATTAACCTAGTTTTCACCTCAAACCGGGCTGTGGTGCTCAGAGCTGCTGTCCCAGCTACACTAGGCCTATTAAGGCAGGTACTAGCAAAGGGACAGAGCATTTCCAACTAGCAGCTGGGAGGAGTCAGCAAAAGTGTTCCCTCGGGGCCACTATAAGCATATACCTGGGGGAGTACACGAATGGCAACACATAGGTGGGCTCATTGTTTAACTTTTCGGTGGTAATACGTTTTGTGAGTCCTGTAGAGCATACTAACCAAGTGTTGGTAGGGGCCACATAAGCCATGGACTCCGACATGGTTAGGGTAAGAGACAGACTGCAAATGTCAGAAAAAAAGAGATGCCGTTAGATTGAAGCCTGAAGTTAAAAGGCAAGATGTATTTCCAGTTATGTCTCCTATTGTGATGTGGACAATTTCCAGAGAGAACTTAGTTTTATCAGCATTGCTGACAATGGGAGCCTCAACCCCAAGGCCTATGTAATATAGGGGTTTGAATTTTAAACAAAGCCAACAATCCCAGGCTAGCTGGGGCAATGTAATGTTGAGCAGGCGATGCATACTTGTTAGCATAGGAAAAAGACCAGGAAGCTGTAGAATTGGCTTTAGTTGTTGAGTGGGTGTGTTTGGGTAACAGTGTTCTCTGTAGGTTGTAGAGGTTGATGATAACTAAATAAAGCATCTCCTAGTTCTGCCAGTGGCCCTACTGGCTTAGCCAAACTTTTGTTAGGTGAGTGTACGTCATTGGGTGGTGAACAGGGCAGCTTGATCATAGCCAGTTACATAAGCTCGTATACCCCAGGTGAAGCATGTACGCCAGGAATAGAGGAGGAGATTGTTAACTTTTATGTATGCAGGTGCCTGAGTCGGGTTTGGGCTAGAGGCCCGCCAGAGAGTGAGTTGGGAGGTATCATTGGGCCCCCCACTGTGAGTAGCGATAGTGAAACATTTCCAATGAGGACAGAAGTGATCAGCCTGATCACATTGTCAGTCAGTGGGACTTCCGGAGCAAAGATAAAAACCTACTGCTTGAAGATTAGAAGAGGTGTGTAGGTTAAAATAAGGATTTCCAGTACAACAGGCACCAGGGAGAGTTGGAGGTATACATTTTAGGGGAGAGAGCCAGGAAGTCAGCTAGGTCAACCTTGAATAATACAGACGGTTCCTGTTTATATGTCCAATTTTGGTTGGCTAACACCTTTCCTGATGCAAAAGAAGTTAGAGAAAAAGAATAAGCGGGACTTCTAGAATGTCCATTAAGGAGAAGACTGGCTATGAAACAACACCAGAGCTAGAAAGTCTTAGCTTGAGAGGGCTGGATCCAGGCATGGCCGTCCATTGTTGATTGCTGTTCTTGGCCTTTTTGACTCAGGAGTGGTGAATCCAAGCCAGTATGCCATTAACCTTGAGTGCTGTAGGAGTGGTGAGGATGACGATGAAGGGTCCTTTCCATGCAGGAGTTAATCCCTCTTTCTGGAACTTTTTGATACAGACCAGATCCCCAGGCTGGAAGGGATGACAGGGCGTGGAGGAGGGAGTTGGTAGAACAATCACAGACATTGGAGTGGACAGCAGCCTGGACCTGTTGGAGAGGCTGGAGATACCTTAACAGAGACTAATTAGTAATATCTTCAAGGATAAGTTCTCTTAATTGGGGTAGTAAGGGAGGGGACCTTCCAAACATGATCTCATATGGGGTGAGCCCAGCCTTGTAAGGGGTGCATGGGACTTGGAGGAGGGCCAAGGGTAAAAGTTTTATCCATTTTTCACTGGTCTCTGTTATTAATTAGGTCAAAGTAGTTTTTAAGATTCGGTTCATAGTTGAGCACGGTGGCTCAGCCTGTAATCCCACGCTTTGGGAGGCTGAGGTGAGTGAAGTGCCTGAGCCCGCGAGTTTGAGACCCACCTGGGCAACTTGGCGAGACCTCAACTCTACAATAAATCAAAAAAATTAGCCGGGTGTGGTAGCTTGTGCCTGTAGTTCCAGCTACTTGGAAGGCTGAGGCGGAAGGATCGCCAGAGCCCAGCAGGTCAAGGCTGCAGTGGCCGGGAATCCTTAGTTATCCACCATCCTGAGGTTTCTTTTTGTGCTCCCACTAGGTCAGCTTGCTCCTCTTCTTCTCAGCTATAGAGGTAGGCTATTTTGGAAGTGAGAGAACTGGAAAAGTTTTACTTAGCAGGATAGTGAGGGGCTCAACTGGGAGCTCCACTGCCTCACGAGCTGCCCAATAAGCTAGGTGATTTCCTGTTGCCTCCAGAGTGTCTGATATTTGGTGTCCCCTACAATGAATGGCAGCTACCTCTTTGGGAAGCCATATAGCCTCTAGAAGGGCTAAAATTTCCTCTTTGTTTTTTATAGTCTTACCCGCCGCAGTAAGAAGTTCTCATTCCTTTTAGATTATTGCATGGACATGGACAGTAGCAAAAGTATACCTGCTTCAGTAAAAATATTTACCTATTTTCCTGTTCCCCAGTGCAGGGCCTAGGTTAAAGCAATTAGCTCACCCTTTTGGGCAGATGTGCTTTTGGACAAAGACTGTGACCAGATTACATCGTGTGCTATGGTTACCGCCGCACCAGCCTTGTGGACTCCCTTTATTATCAGACTGCTGCCATCTGTGAACAGGTCAGCATCAGCCTGGTCTAGGGGAGTGTCCCAAAGATTGGTACAGCTGACTTGAGAGACATCCAATATGTCCTCACAATTATGAACTGGCGTTTCCGGATCATCATCGGACATTAGAGTGGCCAGATTGAGGCTCTGAGTAGAGGAGAAAGTTAATCTAGGCTGGTGAAATAGGAGGCTTTGATACGTGATACAAGTGTTTGACATCTAGTGGCCAGTGACCCCCTGAAGTTGGGCCTCTACAGCATGGGGAACGGTGAGGGTTAGGTTTTGACCAAAAGTCAGTTTGTCTGCCTCCTTAACTAGTATAGCTGTAGTGGCGATGGCTTGAAGACAGAATGGCCTGCCAGAGGGCACTGGATCCAACCTTTTTGACAAGTAGGCCACAGGTCGCTGCCATGGTCCTAAGGTCTGGGTAAGGATCCCCGTTGCAGTTCCCCGCTTTTCATGAATAAACAGATGGAAGGGCTTAGTAACATCCGGGAGGGCTAAAGCTTGTTCTTGGGTAAGAGCTGCTTTTAATTGTTGGAACACTCGTACCTTTGTGGCAGTCCATATTAAAGGTTGATCCCCTGCTGTGGCTGAATATAGGGGCTTGGCAATTTCAGCAAATCCTAGGATCCATAACCAACAGTATCCCACCACCCCCAGGAATTCCTGTACCTGTTTTTTCTAGGTTGGGGTAGGGATTTGAAGGATTACCTCCTTCTGTGCCATGGTTAGGGTTCGCTTACCCTTTTTTAGCCAATATCCTATATAGGAGACCTCAGCTAAGCAGAGTTGTGCCTTAGCCGATACACGGTAGCCCAGGTCCTGGAGAAACTGTAACAAAGCCTTGGTGCCTTTTAAACAAGTGTCCAAATCTGCCACCACAAGCAAGAGATCATCTACGTGCTGGAGCAAAGTACATTCAGGGTGCAGGGCACGGAACCCCATTAGGTCCTGTTGCAAGGCTTCCCTAAAAAGAGACGGGGAGTTTTTGATTCCCTGTGACAACTAGGTCCAAGTCAACTGACTGGTATCCCCTGAATTGGGATCCGTCCATTTAAAGGCAAAAATGGGCTGACTAGCCGGGCTCGGTGACTCAGTCTGTAATCCCACGCCTTGGAGACTGAGGTGAGTGGATTGCCTGAGCCCGCAAGTTCGAGACCCACCTTGGCAACTTGGTGAGAGCTCATCTCTACAATAAATCAAAAGTCAGCCAGGCGTGGTGGCGCATGCCTGTAGTTCCAGCTACTTGGAAGGCTGAGGCAGAAGGATCGCCGGAGCACAACAGGCGGAGGCTGCAGTGGCGGGGAGCGGCCACTGCACTCCAGTCTGGGCGACAGAGTGAGACTCCAACTCAAAAAAAAAAAAAAAAAAAAATGGGTTGACTAACAGGGGACAAGGGAATGGGAAAAAATGCATCCTTCACATCTAAAACAGTGTAAGCCTGGTGTTGAGGGGGAAGTAAGCTGAGTAACATGTAAGACTTGGGAACAGTAAGATGGATAATTTCAACCCGCTTATTGACCTCTCTCAAGTCCTGGACTGGTCAGAGGTTCCTGGTTTTTGAACTGGCAAGAAAGGAGTGTTCCATGCCAAATGACATGGTGTTAGTATATTAGCCTTTAAAAGTCTTAGCCGGGCTTGGTGGCTCAGCCTGTAATCCCGCACTTTGGGAGGCTGAAGTGAGTGGATTGCCTGAGCCTGCGGGTTCGAGACCTGCCTGGGCAACTTGGCGAGACCTCATCTCTACAATAAATCAAAAATTAGTCGGGTGTGGTAGTGCGCGCCTGTAGTTCCAGCTACTTGGAAGGCTGAGATGGAAGGATCGCTGGAGCCCAGCAGGTCGAGGCTGTGGTGACTGGGAGTGGCCCCTGCACTCCAGCCTGGGCGACGGAGTGAGACTCCGACTCAAAAAAATAAAGAAAGAAATAAAAATAAAAGTCTTTTGAGCTGGGCTCGGTGGCTCGGCCTGTAATCCCGTGCCTTGGGAGGCTGAAGTGAGTGGATTTCCTGAGCCCGCGGGTCCAAGACCCACCTGGGCAACTTGGTGAGACCTCATCTCTACAATAAATCAAAAGATTAGCCGGGTGTGGTAGCACGTGCCTGTAGTTCCAGCTACTTGGAAGGCTGAGGTGGAAGGATCTCCGGAGCCCTGCAGGTCGAGGCTGCGGTGGCTGGGAGCGGCCACTGCACTCCAGTCTGGGTGACAGAGTGAGACTCCAACTCAAAAAAAAAAATTAAAAAATTAAAACAAATAAAAGTCTTTTGATATGAGGACCAATTCCCCTTCAAGCCTGCAAACTCATAGGGTACTGATATACTCTGACCAGGGTAACTGATGCCAGTAGACTCACCACAACCAGGGGGTGATGTTGTGCCAATCCTAGTGGGTTTTTCTTCACCCAGACCGAAGAATATTCTTGCTGTAGCTGCTGAAGCAAACTTGACAAGGCATTCTCAGTGGAGGAGTTAGAAGAAGTTAGAAGGTACTCTTCAGAAAGTGGAACAGTTAGAAGCATTTAATAGGCAGTGGGAACAAACATTTCAGTTTTGTCAGGTAAAAACACAATGGTTGCTCTTAACTTTTGAAGCAAATTCTGCCCTATGAGGGGGTATGGCCAGTCAGGGACTATTAGGAACGAATGGGTAACCTGTTTTTGACCTAAGTCAGTGGTCTGATTGGAAGTGAACTTGCAGTTTGTAATTGCGCCTGTTGCCCCTTGAACAGAAATTTGCTTGTTGGACGTGGGTCCTGATGGTGACTTTAGGACTGAAAGCTCTGCCCCAGTGTCCACCAAGAGTTGGACCAGGTGGCCCCTGATAGCTGTAATTACCATGGGCTCTTGGAGGCCTAAGGAAAAAGAGCCCTGGCCTCTTGAGTAAGAGTCATTTTCAGTCTCCACAGCAGCAGGCAAAACCAGGACTGGCTTAGGTTTGTCCATTTTGGGGACAACAGCGACAATCTTTTTACCAGTAACCGAATTCTTTGCAATATGCACATTGATCCTTAGCCAGCGGGGAACGTCCAGTCCCCTTTTGTCCTTTGCTAGTTTCCCCTTTTTTCTGGTGTGGTGGTCTTGAGTCAGGCTGGGAGGCTTGGAGGGCAGTTACCAATATTTTTGCCTGATGTTTGGCCGTTTTACCTGCCTCCTGTGCTGCCTGTTTTTGTTTTGCAGCTTCACAGTTACTAAGAACCTTTTGGGCTACTTCGAGCAGCTGGGAGATATTCATTCCTGTGAAGCCCTCAAGCCTTTGTAATTTTTTGTGGATATTAGGGGCCACCTGGGCCACAAAAGCCAAATTATTGGACTGAGATTTTCAGGTGCTGAGGGATCAAACAGGATATAGGTACGGAACACCTCTTGAAGACATTCAAGGAATGCCCCCAGTGACTCCTCAGGACCCTGAAGAATTTTGGTAGTTTTGGAAAGATTGATAGGTTTCTGGGCTGCTCCCCTCAAATCATCTAATAGAGTCTGGTGATAGGTATCTGACACCCTGGACCCTGCTGAAGTGTTAAGGTCCCAATCTGGACGAGAAAAGGGAAACCTTCATTTAAAACTCACTGACTTTCCTCCTCTGTACCAATAGTTGAGGCTAGAACAGACTTTTTAGCCTCAGCTCTGATGCGCTCGGGCTCCTTGGAGGTAAATAGGGTTCGAAGGAGCTGCTGGCAGTCATCCCAGGTGGGGCGATGAGTACACATGATTGATTCTACCAGAGAGGTCAGAACCTGAGTTTTCCCTGAGAACGGCGAATTTTGAGCTTTCCGATTGTACAAATCAGAGGTAGAAAAGGAACATACACCAAAAAGGGTTGCTCAGTCTGATCTGCCCCCCGTGGAGGGGGAGCCTCTCGGAGGGGAAGGAGAGGGGCCAGATCTGTTCAGGATTGGAGGTGAGAAGCCAGAGGCGGAGAGGGCAAAGAGGAGGTGGAAAAAGTGATGGTAGGTGAAGAAGCCTTGTGGGTTATAAGGTGGAGGAAGGTAAGGGCCTAAGTCAGAATGAGAATGACAGATGGCTGGATCTTCCAGAGGATCCTCAGTAAGGGGAGGCAAGACAGGGTAGAGCTTAGGGGTAGACTCAGAAGGAGGCAAAACAGGGGAAGACTGGAACAGATGAATATGATGGGAGAGGAGAAAGAGACTTGGAGACAAGTATGCAAGAAGGGTCCTGAGTTTTAAGAGAACATACCTTTAACCACGGAGAGGGATTTTGTACTAAATTTAACCATTGGCCGATATAAGGGAATTGGTCAGGGTGACCAGGAGTCCCCGTAATGACCTTCCAGACAGACTGAGTGATGCGAACATACAGAGACCCAGTGGAGGGCCATCCAACATTAAATGAAGACCAGTCAGTTTCACAGAGGGTGTGGAGCCTGCCTTTCGAAAGGCAGATACTGTAGTCCTCAGTAAATCCAACAGGGAACTGGAGAGTCGAGAAGTCTGTGACCTCATATTGTCAAAACCAGTGAGGGAACCAAAACTGGAATCAGAAACTGAACCGAGACTCTATTCAGCCAACATCTTGACCTAATGAATAGTGTCTAAGGGACAGCCTCTTCAGGCTGTGACTCCATTAGTAGAATGGCCACAAACAGAACAGATTCTTACCTCCTAGGAGAATGCAGATGGACTTGGGTATTTTTGAGGTGACGGGAAGCCAGCAGTCATTCCAACTTCCTCCAGGTCAGATAAGAGGTTATGGGGCCCTGGAACGTCTCAGAGGGCGTCTCCCCTATAATTTCTCCACCAAGCTGGGGAGAGCCAGAATGAGGCTGCTTCCCAGGCTTGGCAATCTTGCTGGGGCATCTAAATGTTATAGCCGCACCACAAGTAAGGAGTCACCAACACACTGAGAGTCAAATATTGAGTCCTTTAATGCCAGCAGTCGAGAGCAGGCTCATGCCTGAAAGAGACTCTCAACCTCAAATGAAGCAAGCAAGGGGCTTATATAGCAAAAACCATAAGGTTACAGAGTTTCAGTTCTAGGTAGGGAACAAAGGAGATTTTTCAAAGTACAGGTCGTTAAACTGTAGGGGGGAAGTGTAAATTATATAGTGTGACAGAACTGTTTCAAGAATGTTATAGCCCTCCAAGGGAGGGAATGGAAAAGCCATAATCGTGGGACATGATTTATGGTCTACTGGAAAGGTTAGGGTGGTCATACAGAGGAGGGGTGAGAGGGGGAACTGGAAGACAAAATGGAAGTACTACTACAAAATGGAGTTACTTTGGTTAGGTCACTAACAGCCATTTCAATATAATCAGATATTATCAGAGGGAGAGGGTCAGAGGTAAGAGGACAAGGTTACTATATCAGTTGTTTAGCTGTCAACTGTGTTTCCTCACAACCACAAGATTAGTTGTTGCCAGATAATCTGCATCTTGGTCTCTAACCTGGAAATTGACTGCTTTGGAAAAATCTGTGACTTTTTTTATTCAGTTGGTTCTTCCATCTGTAGAGTGGGAACCTCAAAAAGGGACCTCTTGCTGACTTTTCAGGACTAGGGGGCGGAAAATGGAGAGGAGAGGAGAAAGAGCTCCTTATTGGGGGAGAGATGGACATTTTGTTGTTGTTTTGGGAATTGTTTTGTTTTTTATTTATTATCTTTTTCTTTTTTTTTTTGAGTTGGAGTCTCACTCTGTTGCCCAGACTGCAGTGCAGTGGCCGCTCCCAGCCACTGCAGCCTCGACCTGCCGGGCTCCGGTGATCCTTCCATGTCAGCCTGCCAAGTAGCTGGAACTACACGCACGGGCTACCACACCTGGCTAATTTTTTGATTTATTGTAGAGATGAGGTCTCACCAAGTTGCCCAGGCGGGTCTTGAACCCACGGGCTCAGGCAATGCACTCACCTCAGCCTCCCAAGGTGTGGGATTACAGGCTGAGCCACCGAGCCTGGCTATTTATTATCTTTTTCTTCACAATAAAGTGTAGTGGGCCAAGGACTGACTCAGCTAATGGTCATATTGGAGCCTATCTTTTCCACTATTGGAAAAGGCTTCTAGAATGCATTCCTAGGAATTACATGGGGAGGGTGGAAGGAGAAGCTCTAAAGAATCCGTGTGTGGTCAGGAACATTCTTGTTAGACAGGACCCCCACCCCCAGCTCTTTCCAGAGTCCCCTCCGCTGCTCTCTTGCCTGTGACCTTCTGGGTGCTCTTGAACCTGTTGATCTAGTGCAGTCTAGAATTGTTTCTCTCCCACATTCTCTGTACACTTTGGGTCAGATGCTACATGGAGATAGCTGCCTGCTAGACTTTATGACTATCTTGCTTCTATTTGTCTTCAGTGACTCAGTTGGGCACTGATTTCTGAACCCTAACTGTCTGAATCAAACTGCCACAGGGGTTAGGGACAGGAATATATTGAAGATGACAATTGGGTTTTATGGAAGTAGGATTTATAGTCTTAGGGTATCAAAGAATACATTTGATCTGTTCCTTTTTGAAATATGTGTCTGTGTAATCCGACGTTGTCATAGTCTCTTTAGTCCTGTGAGGTGTCAGTCACATGATCCTGACTGCAGAAACTTGAGGGCCAGCTGTATGTTCATCCAACCCTGTTATTGGAACTCTAGGGGAGTCCCAAAACTTGCCCCAAAGAGTTTAGGTACATCTAGCTGAAGAAGTAAGATATACATACATGAAAGGCAAACGAGTTCTCCAGATCATGTAAGTTAATTGCCCTCGAGAGTCTGAGGGGCCAAGAGGTCACTGTGGACAGGATGGTCAAAGAAGTCTTCATAAGCATTGCAGGACTCGAGCCAAGTATCAGAGGAAGAGAATGTACAAGTGTGGCAGGGGGACCATAGCAAGGGATCAGCTGAAGAGAGAGAGAGACAGGACGTAGTAAGAGCAGTGTACAAAGTTCGTGAGTCAGATGACTGGGGGAGGAGCACTGAGCATCCTATGAGTAGGGAAACTTGGACGGATTTTGACTCCAGCACATTGAAAACTTCTGGTCATCCAAACAAAGAATTAACTGGAAGGGAGCCTAAGGATACCAAGAGAAGTTCATTAACTGCCTTCATTCTCTTCTGAGAGTAACACATCTGTTTGGAGTAAGTCAGTATACTTGGTCTAGAGTCTGACCCAGTTTACTGGGTCCTGTTGCTGGTATTCTCCACAGAAACCAAAGAGTTAAAGAGCAGACTATGGGGCCTGCCTCCTCGTGGGTAAAATTATTCAAAGCTTCTGCTGCTGCTGAAGCTTTAACTACAGCAGCTAGCAAAAATTAGTCTAGGGCTCTAAATGTAGAATGTTCCAACTCCTCTAGACCACAGTTCACACTAGCCTCAGGTGAACTCAGGTGAACACTGAACTCAGATGAGTTCAGCAGTGCACATTGGTTTACAGCATGCTTGTAAACAGACATTCAGCTATTCCTTGCCTTGGAGGAGGTAAAAGAGTGGTCATTGTACATTTGAAATTAGCCTAAACAGTGTTTCAAGCTTTTTTTTACTGCTTTTATTTAAAAATACAAGATTGGCCATTGCTTTGTTAAACTCTGCTGTCTCCACGTGGCTCTTTGAGCTGTGGCTGCCATGTTTTCTTAGTTTTAGCCCCTCCCCTACCTTGGGGAGCTGAATCTCCTCTCTCTCTTTCTAATTTGCTTTCTAAATAAACTTTCTTTTTTTCTTTTTAGAAAGCAGAATTTATTGAGAGGACAGAAAATCTCCCACAGTGGGAGAGGACCCAAAGGGTTTCCCCTCTAAATAAACTTTACTTGAAAACTTAAAAATAATAAAAACACAAAGTCATCATCTTAGCATCTTCCAAAAAGAATAAGAATAGAAATTGACTTAGAAGTTAGTAATTCCAGCTACTCGGAAGGCTGAGGCGGAAGGATTGGTGGAGCCCAGCTGGCGAGGCTGCGGTGGCCGGGAGCGGCCACTGCACTTCAGTCTGAGGGACAGAGTGAGACTCCAACTCAAAACAAAAACAAAAACAAAACAAACCAAAAAAAAAGTTAGTAATTCCTCTGAAAATTATGGGGAAGAGGTAAGTGTATGAAACAGATATAAATTGCCTCCTTTAATATTAATTTCAGGACATTCAACTTGGAAAATGTCCATCTCTAAAGCATATGTACAGAAAAATACCTTTTGTTTTTTGAATTCCCCCCAAGGTTTCCATCAAGGACTGATTCAACAATCAAAAGTGTTGGACATTTTTATTTAAGAGAATTTATTCAGTTTCCAAATATACACTATACTTTGGTTAGTTACTATACTTGCACCTATTGATAGCACTTCACAAATGTCATTGATATTCTCAGAGAAAATCTTTTTTAAGACCCTCTTAAGAAACTCCTCGTTCCAAATTTTCTGTTTGATTCATTCAGATATTATTAAAACCCATCATTGTCTGTGTAAATGTTTATTTCTGCATTCTGAGAAACTTTCTCCAAGTATTAAATAACTAATCCATTGGAGGTAAGAACAAAAAAGAGATGACATCTTAGCTACTTAACCTTAGGTAGGGAGCCTAGGGATACAAAAAGTAAGTAACACTTCTTTATTTCCATGATTAAACCTGGAAGGATTAGGCAAGAGATTCAAATAGTTTTTACAGAAAAACTTTTCTTCCAAGGGTCTAGCAAGTCTGAGCTATACATCCAGCTTTACTTTCCTCCATTATCTGGTATCTTTGACTCATCCACCACCTTCTGCCCCTTGCATTCTCATTTCCTGTGCATCAGCTCCCTGGAAAGGATGTCTCTTTTGCACCAACCTTGCCACAGACCTCATCACTCTTTCCTGGACTGCGTGAGCAAGAGTGATGCTTCCTAGTCCAAAGACGGGGTGAGGAGGGGATAGTCAGGCTTCAGGATGTGCCAGAATCATGACTGTTCCCCAGGAGGTGCAACTTGGAGGGCTCATAAGGAAGCGGGCTCCAGCTGCACCGTAAACAGGGCCAGTTCTTAAACCCTACATGTCACAGCAGCAGTATTCTCAGGAAGCGAAACTGGGGAGTACCCTGCAGCCAGAGAGCATCCCAGCGGTTAGCTCAGTGGCACTGGTTCCTCCAGATGGAAAGGGGAACTGTACTGGTGTCAGGTATGTGCAAACAGTAGAGTCAGGGTCTCACTTCCTCACTTCAGTTACCTGGGGGGAGGCAGAGATGAGGAGACGGAGAGAATCCTTAATTCCTCATTGGTAAGGATGAAGAATTCTTAATTTTTCATCTTGAGATCCTCCTGAAGCATCATGCTTTCCATGGGATCTGCTTAGTCTCCCTGCCCTCTGACCAATGAATTGCATTAAATAATTGTGCCCTCAGTGTCAAGGAGCAGATAATGCAGATTATTCGTATGCAGTCTTGAGGACCCCCGGCCTTGGTTCTAGACAGAGATGCGGCATCTGAATTGGGTGCTAGACTAGGAAAGAAGCCTTCTTCATCCTCCTTCCGGAAATGCCTGTTTAAGCCCTGCCTAACCTGCACAGTTTTTATAATTAGATTGAGTGTCTGCACATTGAAGTCAAGCAGCTAGTTCCTTTGTTTTTCCTGGCAGACATTGCCCACTTCTTTCAGTGTGTGCACTGTAGATGGTGGGCGGCCATGTGGGTGGGTTTCAGGGTTCCACCCCTGCAGTAAGAAGCAGGCAGAAGTCTGCTGGAAGCTGCAGGCCTGTTGCACTGACTTGCAATGTTCCTTGTGCTCCAGGTGCTGCTGTTTCTTTAAGAGGAAAAGGAAGAAGACTACTCAGCGCCACAAGTGACCAGTGCCTCCCAGGAGTCCTCAGCCCCTGGGGATCCTGACTCAATTGCACTTGCAGCTCCTACCATTTCTCATTGGAAGGGACCCCTCTTTGGGGGAGGGTGGAGAACCAAACCAAAAAGAAAACAGATGCCCTCAGAAGGAGCAAGTGCGGGCAGCCAGCACGGTCCGTGGCCACACCCACCTGCCACACCCACCTGCCTGAGGCTCTGAGCTGGCTGGAGCTGCCGGTCCTCCTCTGCTTCCCGCGGGACTTCCTGGTTGAATCTCTCTCCCATTGTTTACAGTGAAGGTATCATTCACAAAAACTC
Source organism: Cephalopachus bancanus (assembly GCA_027257055.1). Classification (NCBI taxonomy): domain Eukaryota; kingdom Metazoa; phylum Chordata; class Mammalia; order Primates; family Tarsiidae; genus Cephalopachus; species Cephalopachus bancanus. The sequence continues at coordinate 465,293 of JAPVLO010000617.1, forward strand.
AAGGACTACTGTTCTCTTCCCTCCTCTTAGTTTACTCCTGGTTTTTGCCCCACCCTCCTCCTGCTCCAGCAGAAAAGCTAGTGACCTAAAGGCTTTGTCTGCAGGAGTACTAGATTCTGGGGGTGAGGCCAAGAAGGCAGGAGGAAGGTGGCAGACCCAGGCTGGAGAAAGACCTTCTCCATCTCCTTGGTGTGTCTAACAGTATGGCTTCCTCTTTTCTTCTTGTTGCCTGTGCAGCCTCCATCCCAGCTGGCCATGGGGTTCAGGTTCCTTACTCACTCCTTCCCTCCTGTGAAGTTACACTGTAGGACATAAGCTGTGAGAAATCTGCAGTCTGCTGTCCCTATGTGTTGGTGTTCTTAGCTTTCTTGACATGGAACTTCTTTCTTCAGGCAGTAGCAGGACAATGCAAATTGTTCTGAGCAAAGGAAAGAAAACAGACTTTATTGCACTTTTAGTTTTTTTTTTTTTTTTTTTTGGAAAAAAAACAAAAAACATGGCAGATGCATATTGTGTCTGGTTATTTTGGGGGTTTTACTTTTTTCTGTGAGGGGAATGGGGCCAGTCAAGCCATTCTGAGAGAACATGGGTCCAGAGGACATTCTCAGTGGAGAGAGTTTGATCTGCAGCACCCAGAAGAGAAGAAGCCAAACTCTACGTCATTCTGAGTAAGCACTCAGGTTGGCAAGAAAACATACTTGAATTTTCATTCATCTTCTCAGCTGCTGAAGAATGTCTCTACCAGAACATCCTGACTTAATCAGCCTACAATTTGAAATGCTAGCTCTCCAGCACAGGAGATGAGCCAGCCGAGCCAGACCATGACCAGGAGACAGCTCATCCCAGAGAAGGAGATGCTTAACAAAAAAATTCGAAATTGTTTCCTCCACTGCCAAGGACTCCCAACTAGATAGCCATGTGACTTCCTGTCGACTTGGGAGACAAAACTAGTGATGAAACAGCCACCACCATATTGCCACTAGTGGACAAAAAGTAGAGGACAATGAACCTGCCTTCCAGCTTCCAGAGGAGCCTCAGGGTGTGGCCTCATAGAGCCAGGAAAAGAAAACATGTGTCCTGTCTGCCCCAATAGCTGAGTTGTAGTATCTGGGCTGGCCTACCTTTCAGAAACTAAGCCTATGAAGATATTCCAGCAGCTCCATAGCAGGCTTAGGACTCAGTACGTGGGGCTGTAGTGAACAGGAGGGTCAGAATGGTGCCGGAAAATTCCAGGGAAAAGGAGACTGAAATGGAAGGTCTGAAATTATCTTCTCAATTGGACATAGACTCCTTCCAGATAAGAGGGCCGTGCATCGAGCATGTTTTCCCTAGTATGCCTTCCGTCTCCCACCATGGTAGATTCATATAAAGTACTACCATGAAGCGTCTTGGTTTCGCATTCACTGTTTGAAAGCTGCTTAATGTGTAGAGTTACTCTGAAATGCTCAGTTTTCATTTGAGTGTACTGGCTTACCCAAACAGTAACTCTTCATTCTAGATGTGACAGGAGAAAGGATTATTTTCATCAGGGAAAGAGGTTGTGTATATGGGAGTATGGAGCTAACTATGGAGGATGATGGCTGGTAACTTAGTCTGGTGATTTGTGCAGCATAGAAGTCTTCACCTCTGGCTTGACGTATAGGGCTGTTTTTTGGACTGGGTTGTGTGAAGATAATTTCCTCGTTGTTGGTACTTACTAAAAATCTCTTGATGTACCGTACATGGAGCAGAAATAGCAGCATTAGCATGGATCAGAGTTGCTGGCTCCATTGGACCTGGGCTAGGGAATATTGCTTCACTGACTTCAAACCTACTTAGCTTATGTAAAGATTGTAATCTGTCATTTCTTTAAAAGAAATGTTTCTGTATATGAAACCTGGAGTGGCAGGGAGATGTGGTATCACACCCCTTTCCTACAAGGACTCTGAATATTGGGGTTTGCTGACCTTGCCATTACCTAGTGGTTATAGCCTATCACTGAAATTTACATAAGTTTCTTACCTGGAATTTGGGCAACTCTAACTTCCTGTATAGAAACGTTAACTTCCTAATCCCTGTATAGAAAATGGCTTGCCTCTCAAGAGAGGGCAGGGAGAAATGGTGACAAAGCCTGGAACATCCTGACACTCTATACCCCACTAAGTGCCTCCCCCCCCCAGCTTCCACAGAAAAGCAAAGGCAATGGCCAGCTTGGCTGCAGGGCAAACCCTTGCAGCTGGGTTTGCGACTTTTTTTTTTTTTTTTTGGTCTTTACATTTTAAAAAGACTAGGTCTTGAAGGGTTAAACCTGAGCAGTACACTATACGCACCCTCCATCCCCTACAAATCCCTTACTAGATTTTTGGTTTTCCAAAGATTAAGAGCCCCAGGTTCCTTTAGCATGCAGGGTAATGTTGATCCCTCCAGGGCCATTGGCACTTCAAGGTGGCCCCTTGGTAGATTCTGTTGTGCTCTTCCTTAAAATGAAAAACCAGGTCAGGTTGTGGCTCATACCTGTAATCTCAGTACTTTGGGAGGCCAAGGCAAAAGGATTACTTGAGACCAGTGTTGACTTTCAGTGTTAGTAGCCACTTTTAATGCCAGAAATATGTAACAATTATAAAGTTATATCAAAGTGGTTACTAAAAGATTATAGCCTTAACTTTTTAAATGAAAAAGATATAATCCATTCCTCCTCTCACACATGACCTGCATTTCTCAAAAATAGATACCCATGGTAACCTAGATGGCATCTCCTTAGAGGAATTTGATCTTGCTTTTGATGCATTTCACCCAGCCCACATGCCTCCTGTGTCCCAGTCCCTTCTTCCATGTTCATATCTGAACCAGCTTTCCATTCCCGTTGAGTTGCCCTAACAACATTGTCTCCAGTGTCAGAACCACATTAGGGTTAGAGTTTCGCAGATTGGGAGCTTGCAATACTATACAGCCAATACTGCCTTTGCCAGGCCACTGCAGCTGTCCCCACCATTGCCCCATGGTGGACAGATGAATTCCAGAAACCCTCAGGGAGCCAGGATAACTAGGCACCCCACCTGGACTGGGCGTGTGGGTGTCAGGCACTCATCTCTGGGGTTCTTTTACAGACTCTAAGGAAGTCCTATCTAGAGACTGATGGCCAGTGACTCCCAGTCTTCCCTATGGCAGGTTGATAGGAATCAAATTGGGATTCCTTCGTGTTAGGGTTTTGGGGGGAGGGTATGATTCTGTTTCTGAATAAGAAAAAGAAGAGGCAACCATGGCCCTTCTGTGGATTTGTAAAGTTCTGAGCAATGTTTTAGTCACAAATAAGGAATCTTGGAAGTTTTTGGTCCAGTAAACTGTCTTAACAATGTTTTTCCTAACTCTTTTTGCAGGTGACTAAGTACAAAAGAATAGGTTTCTCGTTGTATCCAAAATAGTATGTAGGTTCCCTGGATATAGACAGTGGTAGTTGACATTTTCTCAAAAAGCAACCAGGAAACACACTCCAGTATTTGTAAATCAGTTTATGAAGGAAAAAGTGGACATATAACTCCATATATTTCTAGTTTGATCACCAAACTTGACATTGTAAGTTCTGTAGACAATTTATTTTTCTTCTTTTACTCCTCACAATCATTTTTCTGGTGCCATCACCACCTGTAAGGACTCAGAGCAGAGAATTATCTGCCGTAATAAATGGGAGTGTGGTACATCATCCCAGTAACACGCACACGAGGACAGCTGGCCTGACTGCCCCCACCCCTTTACGGCAGGTGAGACGTTTTCAGTATTCCTCTTATGAACTCCAGACCAAATCCAAGGCCAGCGCTTACACCGAAAGCCTTTCTAGAAGGCCTCTCAATCTGTTAGGAATGTCTCAGGAAAGATGAGCCATTTCTTTGGGGAGAAATAGATTTACAGATGGGAGAGTGTGATCGCATGTGTGTGCGCGCGCGCGCACGTGTGTGTGTGGGTGTGTGTGCGTGTGTGCGCGCGCGCTTATCTGTTTGCATTTCACTTCCATAAAGACCCAGGTTGCTAGGAGCCATGTGTTCCTGAGTACTCTGTGAGGTAAACAAGCAGGAGTGAGCTTCTCAAAGTCTCAGCAAGATGCTCTGGGAACAAGCTCCACTCACCAAGCAGAAGAATGACAGAAAACATAAAGGTGAAACCAAAAATACTATAAGGCCCCCAGTGGAAAATAATGTTGATTCAGCAATTGCCATTGGATGTTTTACGTGCTCTAATTTATTATATTATTATTTGTTTCTTTAATCTTTTGCCCATTGTACTCTTAAAAAGACGTTGGGATATTGATTGCGATTTTTTTAAAAACTAGATTATGTATAAATCAGCTGTGGAAATCAGTTTTAATAGGTGTGTGGATGTATCTGATTATTGTTAAATGCCTCTTTTTTTTTACTTTTTTTTTTTTTTTTAGATATGTAATGTTTCATAAACCCTGGCACTGGTCACAAAGCTCAGCTGTGAAAATGAAATTTGTAGTATTTTTAAACATGAATGTCAATTTTAAGTGTATTTGAAATGGTTCCTCCAGGAGAGATATTTGTACACCATTAGGAAAAACTTCTCTGCCGAGGAAGTAGCCTTCTTTGGAGAAAATAGAAAATGGGTCCTGATATGCCGTCTCAAAGTAGCCCATTTCCTAGGGCACCCTTGAAAACACAAATGTGATCTTTAAGTATACCTCTTCCTCAATTTGGGGAGGAAAGGACTCGGTTTGCACCCTTTTTGTATGTAAAATAAAATGTCTTACCTTTCTTGGCTACTTTTACTTGTTTGTTTGGCTGATTGGTTTTCTGCTTTTAATCTCCCCTGGCTCATTTGTAATTAACAATCTAACTAGGACTAACTTTGATACATTCAAGGCTCCCATGAACAACAACAAAAAATGCCTGATAGTTGACATTCTTGCTTTATTCCTTTGGGTTGAACATTGACTTCTCCTGGGAGTCACTTCAGAAATAAATATTCTTGTATCTGGTCTGCAAGTGCTGAGGAACACAAAACAACTTTAAAAATTTTTAAATAATATCTCTGGAAGGGCCATTGCCTTACCAGACTCTGGTGTGGCCATGTGCTCTTTGAACTATGACTGTCGCCATGCTTCTTGGCTTTGGCCCCCTTCCCTGCCTTGGGGAGGTGAATCTCCTCTTTCTCACTCTCTTTCTAATTCACCTTTTAAATAAGCTACATTTTCTAATCTGAAAAAAAAATCTCTGGAAGAATTTGGACATTATCACTCACATGTTAGTTCCTGCATCCCTGTGGCTCTGAGGTGGTGGGACACCAAGAATGCAGGAGCTGCCTTAGTAGCTTCGTGATTCCACTCTAGTAATGAATGTGTTTACAGGCAGAACGATGATGAGCAGCATTGAATCACACAGATGCAGGTGTGGCCAACAGCTGCCACTCTGAGCATAACTGACTGGTTCTAGTATTTTGTTACTACTTAATGATTTACTTTTTCACAGGTTGGCAAGGAGAAAACTCTGTTTAAGACCATGGGGGGAAGCCAGATGCAGTGGTTCATGCCTGTAATCCCAGCACTTTGGGAGTCTGAGGCAGGAGAATTGCTTGAGCCCTGGAGTTTGAGACCAGCCTGGGCAGCATAGCAAGACATAGTTTCTAAATAAATAAATAAATAAAAATCACAGGAAATTTTCACATGGAGAGCATTTTACCCAACGACTTAATTTTATTTTTGGAAAGCGGGACAGGGAGAAGGGCTACTTTTATGCCATTTTAGCCCCAGTGCAGGGGGATGGTTTGAAAAAATAAATTTTTTTTTTTTTTTTTTTTGAGTTGGAGTCTCACTCTGTCACCCAGGCTGGAGTGCAGTGGCTGCTCCCGGCCATCGCAGCCTCGACCTGCTGGGCTCCAGCGATATTTCCACCTCAGCCTTTCAAGTAGCTGGAACTACAGGCGTGCGCTACCATGCCCAGCTCATTTTTTATTTTTTTGTAGAGGCGAGGTCTCGCCAAGTTGCCCAAGCGGGTCTTGAACCCGCGGGCTCGGGCAATCCACTCACCTCAGCCTCCCAAAGGTGCGGGATTACAGGCTGAGCCACCGAGCCCAGCTAATTTTTTCTTTTTTTTAGTTGGAGTCTCACTTTGTCTCCCAGCCTGGAGTGCCGTGGCATACTCACGGTCACCCTAGTGTCAACCTACTGGGTTCCGGCGATCCTTCTGCCTCAGCCTTCCAAGCAGTTGAACTACAGATGCGTCCACTACCATGCCCGGCTAATTTTTTTTTTTTTTTTATTGTAGAGACGAATTCTTGTCAGAATGCTGGGATTACAGGCTAAGTCACTGCACTTGGCCTGAAAATATGTTTTGGTAAACGTTTTCCTCAGTGGCTATGGCAGTGCGATTCCAGTGAGTTCATAAAGAGGCTTGGCTGGGCACGGTGGCTCACGCCTGTAATCCCAGCACTTTGAGAGGCCAAGGCGAGAGGATTGCCTGAAACCCGGGGTTTGAGACCGGCCTGGGTAATTTGGCAAGATCGCGTCTCTACAATAAATTTTTAAAAATTAGCCAGGCATGGTGGCACGCCTGTACTTCCAACTACTTGGAAGACTGAAGCGGAAGGATCGCCTGAGCGCAGCAGGTGGAGGCAGTGGTGGCTGTGAGTGTGCCACTGCACTCCAGCAGGGCAACAGTGACACTCCAACTCAAAAAAAAAAAAAAAAGAGGCTTGACAGACAAAACAAAACGCAGAGGTGGGAGGGTGCATTTAGAGAATGTAATAACTGTATCAAGGACTTTCGCTGGAGGTTGCCAGGATTGAGGTGCTAGGTTGGGAAACAGCAAGAGAATTGTTTTGAAGCTCTGCAGCCTGATACACAGTATCATCTGTGTAATGACGAGTTGGGTAATGCCAATAGCCATACATAACCCCAAACTCGGGTCAGGACCTCATGAAGAGACCAAATTGTATCGTCCAGTTTTGAAATGGAGCCATGCCTACACGCAACGGCTGTGATGACATCCTTGACACAAGTGATACTCCTGTCTCAGCCTCCTGAGTAGCTAAGACTACAGGCATGTGCCATCACGCCCAGCTAATTTTGGGGGTTTTTGTTTTGAGTAGGAGTCTCACTCTGTTGCCCAGCTGGAGTGCAGTGGCATACTCACGGCTACCACAGCCTCTACCTGCTGGGTTCAGACAATCCTTCCACCTCAGCCTTCCAAGTAGCTGGAACTACAGGCATGTGCCACTACGCTTGGCTAATTTTTTGATTTATTGTAGAGATGAGATCTCGCCAAGTTACCCAGGCTGAATTCGAACCCATGGGTTCAGGCAGTTCCCTCTCCTTGGCCTCCTAAAGTACTGGAATTACAGGCTTGAGCCACCGCCCCTGGTCTTTTAAAAGTTTTCTGTAGCCATGGAGTCTTGCTACGTTGCCCAGGCTGGTCTTGAGCTCCTGGGCCTGCCTCAGCTTCCCAAAGTGCTGGGGTTACAGGCATGAACCACAGTGCCCGGGTGAAAAATTGGTTTTAAAAGATGTTTTAACTCATTCACAACCGCTGACATGAATTTACATCATTCCAAATTCTGTTCCTGGTTGCCACTGACGTGAATTTACGTTTTTGCAAATTCTGTTTCCAAATGCTGCAACGTCGTCATATGTATGTGGTATGTGTTATTCTATTTTCCTTGAAAATGAATAGTGAGCCAAGGAGAAAGTTAATTGTGATAATTATCTGATATCGACTGTGCAATGTTGTATTGATTTACGTAGTTGGTAAAAGTCGCAAATTGGTCATTATTTTGTTGTGGTTAGTGTTGTATACTTGTATTTTGACATTTCAGGACTTTAATACTTCAAATAATTTACCATAATTATGGAAAATGAAGAAATATATGCTGATGAGATTTCTGAGGTCGAAGGTAAATCCAGTGAACTTATTAGTGACAGTGAGACAGATGGTGATGTAATGACGCAATGTAAATGAAATATATATAATATACGGTTTATAATCTCAACAAAAATACAAATAGGAAATGCTAATCAGAGTGGTGTCTGAGGCAAATCCTGGATACATGTACAACTGTCAGCTGTATTGTAAAAAGATGATAATTTAGAAAATACCATTTCATTTTTGCTTAACGACTGAAGTCTGCAGCAACCAATTTCAGATATTTTTTCTTTTCACCCGCAATCAGTATTAGGAAAGTGGAAAATTTTCCGCCATGGGTTGGAATTTTGGAAGATATGTGTCATTTTCATTTTTCTGGATGTGTAACCGATTCCCAGTACGGACGTATGTGTGCTGCAGACTGGGGCAGCACCAAGTGTGTTAACACCTAAAATGCCTATGGGGACAGCCAATAACCATCTCCGGCCTCTGGGAAAGCAGCGCAGGGAGCCTGGAGGCCTCGGGTTTGCACGCACGTGGCCCCGCAGCCCGCTGAGAGCTGAGTCTGTGTGGGAAAACCCACAGGTACAGAAAGGAAGTTCAGAGCCGGCGCATACGGTATAAAGTGCGCCTTGACTGGAGCACGGCAAGAGCAAGAAGGGAGAGGAAAACCGGCAGGAGAGTGGCAGGGACTGGGCAAAAAAGGAAGTGGGTTTTGCAGCCCCTTTTGCAAGCCCAGTGGAGGAGCCTCACAAGGTCGCAGTATGGGGAAGACCCATGTGCTGCCAGCCAAACCCAATTTGGGGGCAGCTAGCACGTGACGGGCCCGTACAGGCCACGTACTTACTACCCGACGTGCGCGCCCGCCGCCACAGCCCGAGAGGGCAGCGCTGGGGAAAGGCACGCGAGGTCCCCCGCGCCCCCCGCCCCCGCCCCGCCCCCGCCCCCGCCTCCGCCTCCGCCTCCGCCTCCGCCTCGCGGCCCCGCCCCGCCTCAGGGCTCCGCCCTCCGCCTTCCTGTGGGCGGGCCGGCCGGCTGGCCCAATGAGGCGGCGATAACGTGGCAGCCGCCCGCGAGCCCGCCCCGCCCGTCGCCAGGCCCCGCCCCGCCGGGACCTACCACCCAGCGCCGCGCGGGGAGGCACGCGGCTCCCGACCCGGCCCGCAGGCCCGGCGGAGCCCCGGGGTTTCCCCCCCCCCTCTCCGTGGCGGCGCCGGCGCCCCCGCGCGGCCCACCCTTCCGGCCTGGGCTGCCGGCCGCCTCGTTCCGCTGCGGATGCTGCGCCTCTCCGAGCGGACCATGAAGGTGCTTCTCGCCGCCGCCCTCGTCGTGGGCTCCGTCTTCTTCCTGCTGCTGCCGGGACCTTCTGCGGCCGATGAGAAGAAGAAGGGGCCCAAAGTCACCGTCAAGGTCCGGGCCTCCTCCCGCCGGCCTGGCTGGCCCGCCCGCCTGGGGTCCGGCTCGGCGTCTCGGGCCGGAGGGCCTGAGGCTCGCCGGGGCCGGAGCTCGCGCGTCCCTGGCTGGGGTGCGGCCTCGTGGCGCCCGGGCCGTCCAGTCCATCCGGACCTTCTGGACGCCTCGCCCCGACCCAGGGAGTCGCCGGACCCCGGTGCCCAGCTGGGCCGGCGGCCTCGGCGCTGTCCCTTTGCAGACGTCCCTCCGCGCCGGGGAGGTGGCGAAAGGGCACGCCTGCCAAATGCCGGTCCTTGAGCCGATTTCGACCACGTCCGATTTCGGCCTAGGCACGGCCGGGGTCCTGGCTGAACTTGGGCGCCCCTCCTTGCAGGTCTTAGGTCAATTTCTAGAATCTGGGCCCATTGTTTGCTTAGAGCGAAGATTGTCCTGCAGTCTAAGGGCCTGGAGTTTTCCAGGAGAAGGGCCTGGGGCTCTCATTGGATTCTCACAGGATTTTCACCTCCACCAAGATCTGATTCAGAACCTCTTCTCTAGAAAGATGCTCGGTCCTCTGTCCCCGCCTCAGGTGTCTTCCTGTTCCCTTCCCTCCCTAGCAAAGCCCCTTTAGGAAAGCTGAGTGTGAAACGATCTTTTTCCTCAGGTGTACTTTGACCTGCGAATTGGAGATGAAGACGTAGGCCGGGTGGTCTTTGGTCTCTTTGGAAAGACTGTCCCCAAGACAGTGGATAACTTTGTGGCCTTAGCTACAGGAGAGGTAAGCAGCTGGAGCAGGGGTTGTCGACACCCATGAAGTGAAGTTGGCCAAGCAGCTAGCAGCAAACGACGCACACAGGATGCAGCCCTGTAGCATGGCCCTCACTGCCTGTTGCCCCGTTGCAATGGATCCAGGATTGTCCTGTCTTAAGAGTAAGGGAGCCGCCGGGCTCGGTGGCTCAGCCTGTAATCCCGCGCCTTTGGGAGGCTGAGGTGAGTGGATTGCCTGAGCCCGCGGGTTCGAGACCCGCCTGGGCAACTTGGCAAGACCTCATCGCTACAATAAATTTTTTTTTAAAAAATTAGCCGGGTGTGGTAGCATGTGCCTGTAGTTCTGGCTACGTGGAAGGCTGAGGCAGAAGGATCGCTGGGGCCCAGCAGGTCGAGGCTGTGGTGGCCGGGAGCGGCCACTGCACTGCAGTCTGGGTGACAGAGTGAGACTCCAACTCAAAAAAAAAAAATTAAGGGAGCCAGGCACAGTGGCTCTCAGCCTGTAATCCCAGCACTTTGGGAGGGGGAGGTGAAAGGATTGCCTGAGCCCAGTTGGCAACTTGGCGAGACCTCATCTCTACAATAAATCAAGAAATTAGCCAGGCATGGTGGTGCATGCCTGCAGTTCCAGCTACTTGGAAGGCGAGGTGGAAGGATCACCAGAGCCCAGCAGGTCAAGGTTGCAGTAGCCATGAGCATGCCACTGCACTCCAGCCTGGGCGGCAGAGTGAGACAACTACTCAAAAGAAAAGAGTAGCCGGGCTCAGTGGCTCAGCCTGTAATCGCGCACCCTGGGAGGCTGAGGTGAGCGAATTGCCTGAGCCTGCGGGTTCGAGACCCACCTGGGCAACTTGGCAAGCCTTTATCTCTACAATAAATCAAAAAATTAACCGGGCATGGTAGCACACGCCTGTAGTTCCAGCTACTTGGAAGGCTGAGGCGGAAGGATTGCTGGAGCCCAGCAGGTTGAGGCTGTGGTGGCTGGGAGCGGCCACTGCACTCCAGTCTGGGCGACAGAGTGAGACTCCAACTCAAAAAAAAAGAGTAAGGAGCTCAGAGCCTCCTGGGAAGACCTCTCTCTGGGAAACAGCAATGCCCATTTAAGAAAGTTTGTAAGTTAATTTTCCGTTGGGCCAGCAGGTGACCTTTTTTCTCTGTCAGTTTTCCGCATCTGTTCTTATGATTGGAAGAAATGAGAGTGGGAGGCATTTTGTAATGTAAGGTTGTATAAAGCCTGGGAATTCAGCTGGGTATGCTGGCTAATGCCTGTAATCCCAGCATTTTGGGAGGCAAAGGCAAGAGGATTGCCTGAGCTCATGGGTTGGAGACCAGCCTGGGCAACATAGTGAGACTCTGTCTCTACATTAACAATATTTTTAGCAGGGTGTGTGGCTCACACCTGTCATCCCAGCACTTTGGGAGGCAAGACAAGAGGATTGCCTGAGCCCATGGGTTTGAGACCAGCCTGGACAGCATGGGGAGACCTCGTCTCTACAACAAGTAAAAAAAAAAAAAATAGCCTGGTGTGGTGGTGGGTCCCTGTAGTTCCAGCTACTTGGAAGACTGAGGTAGAGGGATTGCCTGAGCCCAGCAGACTGAGGCTTGGTGGCCATGAGCATGCCACTGCAGTCCAGCCTGGACAACAGAGTGAGACTCTGACTCAAAAAAAAAACACCTGAGAATTCTATAGGCAGGGGTACTCCTGGGACTGCGCCCCACGCCTGGCCTGTGGCAACTGCTCCCTTGGTAGCGTGGTGAATAATGAGTCTGGCCAGCACTGGTGTCTCTTCTATGAGCATTTGTGGGGCTAGGTTCCTGCAGGCCCTATTTGGTGTCTGCCTGCTACTTCGTACCCCCTCCTTACCTTCTTTTTCTTTTTCTAGAAAGGATTTGGCTACAAAGACAGCAAATTCCATCGTGTAATCAAGGACTTCATGATCCAGGGTGGAGACTTCACTAGGGGAGATGGCACAGGAGGTAAACCCAGGTCCTCTGGGCAAAGAATTATGTGCTCACATGCGAGGGCCAGGCCGTATTGGGTAGACAAGTCCTTTCCCACCCTCAGCTCTCAGGGCAGGCCTGTGATCTGCTCTGAGACCAGTTGCTCCCTTCCTTAGAGAGAGCCCAGTCCAAAGAGCGGACCTGAGATGATCTCTCCCAGGCAGGGCACACGCTGACCCGGCCCACAGCCTGCTGACCTTTCTCAAGATACCTCTTCAGGGCAGGGGTGCATGTGGAAGGAAAGTGAAGACACACGGATAGGTAATTCTAGGTAAGGCTTGCTAAGCCTGCGCAGGCCACATGGAAGCCCTGTAAGAGTGGGGAAAGTTGCTTTTCTTGATGTCTCCCACCAGAGGCCACTCTGCAAGGGCTGAGGCCCATCTCTACGTTAGCATGCACACACACAGGACAGAAGGACACCCAGGGCACAGGCATGGGTGAGCTCACTCTGTGGATAAGTAGTCATCCGACCCCGCTCTGTGTTGGGTGTTGAGGGTGCAAAGGTCAGTGGGGTGGCAGCTCTCTTTTACTTTTTTTGTTTGTTTTGAGTCAGGGTCTCACTCTGTCACCCAGGCTGGAGTGCAGTGGCACACTCATGGCCACCAAACCTCAACCTGCTGGGCTCAGGCCATCCTCCCACCGCAGCCTTCCAAGTAGCTGGAACCATGGGCATATGCCATCACACCCAGCTAATTTTTAATGTATTGTAGAGATGAGGTCTTGCCATGTTGCCCAGATTGGTCTCGAACCTCTGGACTCAGGCAGTCCTCTCTCCTCTACCTCCCAAAGTGCTGGGATTACAGGTATGAACCACCGGGCCTGGCTTTTTTTTTTTGAGTCTGGATCTTGCTCCTGTTGCCCAGACTGGAGTGCAGTGGCATGATCATGGTTCATGGCAGCCTCAACCTCCTGGCTGAGGCGATCCTTCCACCTCAGCATCTCAAGTACAAGCCACTACACCCAACTAATTGTTTTTATTTTTGTAAAGACGAAGTCTATGTTGCCCAAGCTGATGCCAAACCCCCAGGGTCAGGCAATCCTATTGCCTCTACCTCCCAAAGTACTAGGATTACAGGCCTGAGTCACCAGCCTGGCCCCTTTCACTTCTAGTACCTGAAAATGTACAAATGTGCCATGAGGCAGCTTTCCAGCTCTGTCCTCAAGTTTTTGTGGTTTTTTAGAGTTCCGCTGTCACCCAGGCTGGAGTGCAGTGGCACGCTCACGGCCACCATAGCTGGGCTCCGGTGATCCTTCCCCTCAGCTTTCCAAGTAGCTGGAACTACAGGCGTGTGCCACCACACTCAGCTAATTTTTTGACTTACTGTAGAGATGAAGTCTCACCAAGTTGCCCAGGCTGGTCTTGAACCCGTGAGCTCAGGCAATCCTCTCACCTTGGCCTCCAAAGTACTGGGATTATAGGCGGCATGAGTCATTGCGCCCAACCAAGTTGTTTATCGTCCAGGTGAGAGGAACTAGGAAACAACACTAAGAAAGCTGCAGAACAATACAAGATTTAAGTAATAGCTAAAGGACTTGAAGGCACAAAGCAGATGTGATCCAAAGACCTATATTTGGGGTTGGGCGTGATCTAGCATCTGCTGCCTTCTTATTTTGTGTGACCTTAGGCAAGGACGTTCTTGGAGCTTCAGTTTCCTCTTCTGTCAACTGAGACTGGTGGGGTTATGGGTGCCATGAAGATTAGGATGGATCCTGAGCGCCGAGTGCCTGGCACTTGGAGAATACTCAGTAAGTCAGCCATCGCTGAAGTGCTGACAGGCAGTGGAATCACTTCCAGCCAGGGTGAACATGAGAATCATTTGAGCAGGTCCTGGATGGGAGAATTTGAATGGGCCAAGGAGAGGTGGGGTAAGACGTGCTGTGTCCTGTGGCAGGAGCTTGGTCAGAGGCAAGGTGGGAGAAGAGAAGCAGGTGCCTCCGGGAGCAGTGAAGACCAGACTAGGAGGGTGACAAAGGGGTGTCGGGGCACAAGCAAGCACACTGCACCCTCTGGTGCAGCCGTCCCCGCGGGGGAGACCGGCCTGGAGCCTAGAAAGGACAGCCTGCTGGGCAAGTGCTTCAAGAGCCAGGCCACCTTGGTGTGAATCCCAGCTCTGCTGCTTCCCTCTAACCCACGGGTCTTCAACCCCCGGGCCGTGGACCAGTACTGATCTGTGGCCTGTTAGGAACCAGGCCACATAGCAGGTGAGCCGAGGACAAGCAGAGCTCTGTCTGCTGTCAGATCTGTGGCGGCATTAAAGTCTCATAGGAGCGTGGCCCCTGCTGTGAACTGCACGTGCGAGGGAACTGGAGTGCCTGAGCATCTTCCACGCCATCCATAGGAAAATTGTCTTCCACGAAACTGGTCCCTGATGCCAAAAGGTTGAGGACTGCTGCTCCAATCTCTCTGTACCTGTTTCTTCACCTTTGAAATCGAGTTATTACTTCCTGCCGCATAGGGTGGATTGTTAGGTATGAAAATTGGAACAGTGTATGGCACCCACAGTGCTCCAAACAGCTGCCATGGCAGTGGGTGGCAGGAGTGGAAAGGATGAATAAATGGTGGGTGGGCAGGGACAGCGTGAGCAGTGTGCAAGGTGACTCAGTAGCTGGTCTGAGGGAGAGAACTGCCTGTTTGGGTTTGAACCTCCTTGTATCTGGGGTAGGCACTTGGAGCTAAGGATGTAGACGTGGGGGTTTTCTGGGTAGCAGCCACAATCCAAGTCCTGCAGTTAGTTGAGATTTACAAGGAGGCCTCCCGAACAGGGGAGAGCCAGTACCCCAACAGGAGTCCCATGATGGTGGCAGTCTCCTCTTCCTGGCGTGGGGGGTAAGAGGTGGGTCCCAGGCAGAATACCCCACCTACCAGCCAGTCTGGTTGTCCCACCTGCTGCCCAGTCAGAAACTTCTCCCTGGTTAGTGTCAGGCTAGGACAGAAGATTCCCAGCCTGGTTCCATTCTGCAGAGCCACAGGATAAAGGCAGGTACATTGGGAAGGAAAAGGGGCAAACATGTTTGAAAGGTGTTGGGTAAAACAAAATAAAAGTGACTTCTTTATTGCTGGGCCTAATATACAGTGTCAATCTCCAAGAAGTGACAAGGAAAAAGAAGGGTTTCAGTGTTTCTCCTGGAACTAGGGTTGCTGACACAGTGTGGCTTTGCCTCGTCCTCGAGCCCCACGTGGACAGACATGTCACACACACCTGTAGCTGCCTGTTCTTTTCCTTCCTTGAAAAGCAGCTTCGACTCTGTAGAACCACATGGCAGCCCCTCCCTGTCTTTCCCTGCCCCTCCCACGCCCCTCCGGCTGCTTTCTGCATTGCCTCTTGTGCTCTGGGGAAGGCAAGCTGGGCAGCCTCGGCAGGACTCCTTTCCTGAAGGGTTTCTATCCCACCCCACCCTCCCAGCACCTGTCTCCACCCATGTCCCTCCATGGCAGGCCTGGGACCGAAGGCAGCTGGTAACATGTGCCTTATTAAATCCATAAAATCATCACTGCCAAGTAAACAGTCCATTGTGAGTGTTAAGTCCATCTGGCCTGAGGCCCCAGCAGGTCTCAGCACACCTTGGCTCTAAGGCCAGAGGACCGGAAGGGGCTGGCTTTCATGTCCTTACACCCCACCCAGGCCTAGCCTGGCACAGAAGACAGGTTGAACCCTTCCAGTCCTCCCCCCAGACATCCGCTTGGTTGGGCCTGCCCAGCTCCTCCAACCTGCTCTGTCTGTCCTCCCAGGAAAGAGCATCTATGGGGAACGCTTTCCAGATGAGAACTTCAAGCTGAAGCACTATGGCCGGGCTGGGTGAGCATGGCCAACGCAGGCAAAGACACCAACGGCTCCCAGTTCTTCATCACTACGGTCAAGACAGCCTGGCTAGATGGCAAGCACGTGGTGTTTGGCAAGGTTCTGGAGGGCATGGTGAGTTCCAGGGGCTAACCTGGCCTGGGCAGTCCTCCCCAGGACCAACACAGACCCTGTGGCAAGGGCTCCATGCAGTTCATCCTTTTCCCAGAAGAACCCCACCCACGGAGTGGGGCCACTGGTCCTGTCTCCCACCCCAGGGGGAATCCAGAATAACCACCTGCATCTCCATGCCCCAAAGTTCTCCATCCTTCCAGGCCTAGCCAGGAGACCTGGTTGAGGCTGCACAACTGCAGGAACCTCCATTCTGTAATCCACTTAGACCGAGATGTGCTCCCACCCTGAGCTGCACAGGGTACAGCTGAACATGATGTCCCTGAGAAGCCACTTGGTACTACTCTCCCTAGCCACCCTCTTCCTCCTCCTTAACCTTGGCCCAGCCTGTGTCTTATTTCAAGGGAATAATAACAACCCCTGCATTCTCCCTGTCTTGGCCCTGCACCCTGGCCATGAGTCCACTGGAGTTTGGAGGCCTCAGGCTTTGTGCGCTGTGGGCCAGGTGGGTCTCAGCCCTCCTAAGCCGCAGGCTGGGGCCTGATCCTGAGGTGGACCTCCTGACCTGCTGCTGCATCCTGCTTCTGCCTTTCCCTCCCAGGATGTGGTGCGGAAGGTGGAGAACACCAAAACGGATGGCCGGGACAAGCCCCTGAAGGACGTGATCATCGCAGACTGTGGCAAGATCGAAGTGGAGAAGCCCTTTGCCATCGCCAAGGAGTAGGGCCCCAGGGACTTCCTCCCTTTGAGCAACCATCCGCAGGCCCCGCTGCCCTCATGGGGGTGAAGATCGCCTGCCACAGGGCCCCACTGCCCTGGGCCTAGTGCCGCCACACCCCCCACATTCCACAGGCCCAGTTTTGTGACAAACTTCTGCTGACACTGACCAATAAAAATGATGTGGGTTTTTTACAGCCTACCTGTGGGCTGAGTTCTTGAGCCTGGGGCACCTCCCCCAAGTGCCTCCCAGCAAGCCGGCGCCTCTCCCTCCCTGGGGCTCCTTCCTGACTTGCTGACCCAGGTGCTGTCCACATGGTTAGGCAGGGTCTGCTGCACCTTGTTCTACACTCTGCCAGCTGCTGGGCCTCAACCTTTGCTCCCCCTGCCGCCTGCTGGTCTACCTTGAGAAGTACACCTGTACCTTTGCATCGCCCACCTCTAAAGGGGCTGCTTCCTTTATTCCCATCTTCCCGGCCCTGTCCTGGCCCTTGGGCATATGAGTCCTACCACGCCCAGCTACCCTTGCAGCCAAGTTCTGCCCCATGAAGGAAGATGGGCACAACCAGGCACTGGGTGGTCAAATCCTGGGTCCAGACCACAGGAGGACCTAGCCTATCATGGAACTCAGGACTAGCACACGACTCCTGGCAGGTGGCCCAACAGCCTCGGGGCTGATCAGGGCATCGGGGGCAGGGGAGTGAGGTGACAGGCTGCCTCTGGCTGGGCTTTAGATGGGCTGGTGCCGATGCCGATGCTGTAGAGGCCTTGGAACACACCATTCACCACCATGTTGGGCAGAGGCTCTGCAGGACAGAAGCGACAGGAGGAAGGGGTAGGTGGAGGCTGGCCTGAGGCCTGCAGCTCCCTGATCTGCTCGTGGACTCAGCGCCCCCTCAGGAGCGGGAGCCCCTGCCAAGGCAGCAGGTGACAGCTGCCCACCCCAAAGGAAGCTTTGGCATTGCCAGATCCCATGCTGTTCCCATCAGCTGGCGCCACACTCCCCCCGGGTCTCCAGCTGACAGCAGGGGCACCGAGGAGCAGGCAGTGGTCCCCAAGGAGGGCAGCAGGAGGCAGGTGCCTGGGGGCCCCCCGAGAGCTGAGAGATGGCACGTCAGCTCTAGTCTCCAGGTCAGAGGCAGCTCACCTGGGGAGGGTGCGCAAATATAGGGGTCCACACAGAAGCTCACGACAGGCCGGTGCTGCAGCTGTGGGCTAGAGGACAGCAGGTCAGGAACCATGGAGCAGGGAGGCAGGGCAGAGCCCCACATGGGACGGAGGTTAGGGAGCGAGACCACCAGGGACGCCCCAAGGAAAAGGTGAATGGGAGGTGAGCTCAGCAGGTCCCAGCAGGAAAGGGGAGCACAGGACAGGCCAGAGGCAGCCGGCCGCCTCCAGCATGGGCCACTAGAGGGCAGCAGGGGCTGGGCGCAGACGCGGGCAGTGACTTGCCTGCCGTCGCCAGGCAGGAACTCCCCCAGGGAGCTGAAAAGAAGAGAGATGCGGTGAGCTGCCTGGGGACACCTGGGGAGTTGGGAGGGTGGAGACTGCACCTCCCCGGGGACACTGCTTCTATTTGTAACAGGCACAGTTCCGGAGCCAGCTGAGGTAACCAAGGCTGTCCAAAAGAGAAGAAAGCCCCTCCGCTTGGGTCAAGAGAGCCTGTGTCTCAGCAGGGGGAGAACCAGGCAGGGCCTCCAAAACCCTTCCTCACCCGCTTGCTGCCGAGAGCCCTGTTCCTCCCCAACTCTGGCCTCCCTTACCCCCAGCTGCTGGCCTTGGGGTCGCTGGGGAAGTGCCGGAGCCTCAGAAATTCCAATAACTCCCTGGGCACCTCCTGGTTCAGGTACAGGATGCCCTGGGGAGGAGAACACGGGAAAGCTATCATCAGGCCCAGCCACTAATTTGCACAGCCCAGTGCAAATGAACACGCAAGGCCCTTTGTTCCCAGACGATTAAGGATGTAAGGACACCGAGAGCAGAGCACTGAGCCAACCTCGGGACCCTTCTGAGCGCCGGCCCTGGAACCGCTCAGGACTCCATCCCACACCCCACCATGAGGGCGGCACAGGGTCTCACCCTGAAGGGGAAGGGTGCTAGCTTTCATTGAGCTGGGACTACCCATGCCCGTCACCTCATTCAGTCTGGCTTTTTGTACTTTTTCTTTTTTGACTTGGAGTCTCACTCCAACGCCCAGGCTGGGGTGCTGTGGCACACTCATGGCCACCCCCGTGTCGACCCGCTGGGCCCCCGACTATCCTTCCGCCTCAGCCTTCCAAGTAGCCAGAACTACAAGCACGTGCTACCAGGCCTGGCTAATTTTTGATGTAGAGATGAGGCCTCGCCAAGTTGCCCGGACTGGCCTCGAACCCCTGCGTTCAGGCAATTCTCTCGCCTCCGCCTCCCAAAGTGCTGGGATGACAGTCGCCTCAACAATCCGGAGAGGGATGTTTGCACCCGGCACTGTTCCGAAAACGGACGCTTGGGGGGATGACACCCCAAGGTGTGCCCCCACCGCCGGGCCCACGCCCCGAAAGTCGCCGCGGGCGCCCACGTGCCTGGATGTAGGCCTCCAGGCCCTGCCGGCGCTGCTCCAGGCCTCCGGTCCTCCAGTGGGGCAGGCGCTTCGCGGGGAAGTCGGGCACCTTGCACCGCTTCTTGATCTGCGGAGGTTACGGCGGGGCAGCCCCGGCGTCGCGACGGGCCCCCCGGACTCCCCCCGGGCAGCCCCCGCGAGCGCGGGCGCGACGCGGCGAGGGAGGCCCCGGCCCGGGCGCCGAGAGCGGCCGGCCGCGAGGGGCAGGGCGCGGGCCGGGCCGGGGCCGGCCGCGCCGGGGAGGCGCTCACCCGCTTGTGCAGCGCGTGGAACTCGCTGTAGCGCCGGGCCACGGCGTGTCTGCGCCCGCGGCACCGCACCTCCACGCGGAACACCTGCGGGCGGCGGCGGCGTGAGCACCGCGGCCCCGCCGCGCGCGCGCCCGCCCGGGGCCCCGCCCGACGGCCCCTCCGGCCACTCCGGCCCACTCCCGCCTCGGGCGCCGGGGCGCCGGGGCCCCGCGCCAGACGCTCCGCGCGGCGCCCCGCCGGCCCGCCCGCTCACCACGTGGCCCTTCTCCGGGCGCTCCCCGGGCCCCTCGGGCCCCACCGACGGGACGCGAACCTCCAGCATCCGCGCCCCGAACCGGCCCGGCGGCCGCACGAGCCGCGGCGCGGTCTGCGGCCCGCGGGCCGCGCCCCGCCCCGGCCCCCCGCGCCGGGGCCCGGGAGATGAGGCGCGCCGCGGGGGCGGGGCCGGCTCGGCGGGCGGGGCGCCCCCTGGCCCGGCGCGGCCGCCTGGAGCCTCGCCCGCTCCGAAGTGCGGCCTTCGGGCCCCCGGGGCCGGCCCCGCCCCCGCCCTCCGCGGGGCCCCGGGGAGCGCGGCCCGGAGACGCCGGCGGAGGCCGCGCCGGGGAGGCCCCTCCGCGGCGCCGCCGCCCGCGCGCCTCCGTCCGCTGCGCTCGAGCCCCTCCGCCGCGGCCCGGTGGGACGCGGTCCCGCGACCCAGCTCCGCCCGGGCCGGACGGCCGGCGCTCGGGAGCGCTCGCCCGCCGGCAGGACAGCGAAGCCGAGCCAGCCGCTCGGCGGCCGGGCGCGGGCGGCGGGCGGCGAAGAGCGAGCGCCTCGGGGCGGTGCCGGCTGGCCGCTCTTGCCGCCCCCGGACAGGGGCTTCCCGAGAACGTGGCGGGATTTCCCTCCGGAGCTCTCACGCCCGTGCCGGGGCGCCTCTGCCCACCTCGCGGCCCTGCCCACCCCCGGCTGCAGGGGCCGCCACCGCCCGGCCGGCCCTGGCCGGAGGCCTCGGCTCCGCGGACTCCCCACCCCCGCCCCGCCCCGCCCCTGCCAGGGCCCCAGGAAGTGCGCACGCCTGCGGCCTCGGGCGAGGTGGGAAGGAGGAAGCCAGTCCTGCCTTGGGGGCACCTACCGGCCCCCCAGGACCCCAGTGCAGAAGTTCCTCTGAGCTGGAGCAGAAAGGCTCCATTCCGGCTCTGCCCGCAGAGGAGGGCGGGAGGATGGCCACACTGAGGCCGGTGGGCACTGCCACCGCCACGCCCCCCTTTCCTCCCACACTGTTGTACAAGGGCCCCAGAACTAGGAAGATCTCCCTGGACGGGAACGACCCCAGCGAGGGGAAGTGTGAGGGGAAGTGCGGCTGTTTCATTCCTGCTTGGCTCGCTGGGGCCTCTTCGTTCAGGGACCTCGCTCTGCTTGGCGGACGCGAGGGGGAAGCCTCTCCTGGGGGCCGGGGCCTTCTCGTCCCCCATCCCAGCCACCGCCTGCCCCTGTCTCGGTCGCCTGTTTTTCCTTGCCTCCACCCCCAATAGAATGCCCGTTCTCTACCCTGTGGGGAAAACTGTTATGGAGACCTCTCCTTAAACCTTCCAGTAGCTTCCCCTTGCACTTAGAATAAAACTCAGTCTTCCTGCCGCCACGAGCTCCAACTAGCCCAGGCCGCCGCCGTCTTCCACCTCATTCCTCCCCTCTCCCCACCGTGTGCCAGGCTCCAGCCAACGACCTTCCAGTGAGTGCTTTAAACCTGACAAGCTCTTTCCTGCCTCAAGGCCTTTGCACTTGCTGTTTGTGCTACCTGGAACACTCTTGCTTGACTCTTCACCTGGGGAGCTCGTCCTCCAATTCTTAGCCTAAAACTCACCTAAAAGAGGCTTCCTTCTTCACTACCCTAATCATATCACCATCTATGCACTTATTACAGTCTGCAATCATTGTTTATTGTGTATCTCCATGGTGCCAAGTATTTAGCAGTCATGCAAAAAACGTTTTTTGCCTGAATGGGCAGTAGAGAGGTGTAGAGAAAAAACTAGGGAGGTGGGGGAGCAGGGCTGATGAAAGGCTCGAGGGCCTGTCTGCAGGGGTCGACTGCAAGAACCCTCTGCCCAAGCTTTCATTAGACCACTCTCTCCCTTTCCCGCCCACTCAGCAGACTTGTCTACTAGATCCATTTACTGAACTTTCAGAAATTCCTGAGAAGCCTCAAACCAGTGGGTTTTCAGCGCAAGTTATGGAAGATTTGATGCAACTGCCTTGTAAGACATCTGGTAGCAAACCTGTTGCTCCTAATTCCAGAGCATTCCATGGTACAAGAGTGCAGGTCCAAGTGAAGAAAAACATGATTCTCGACCTGGAGACATGTAAGATGTCCTGGGGAGATAAAACAAGGTGCAGAAGCCGGGCTCGGTGGCTCAGCCTGTAATCCCGCGCCTTTGGGAGGCTGAGGTGAGTGGATTGCCTGAGCCTGCGGGTTCGTGACCCGCCTGGGCAGCGAGACCTCATCTCTACAATAAATCAAAAAATCAGCCGGGCGTGGAAGTGCATGCCTGTAATTCCGGCTACTCAGAAGGCTGAGGCGGAAGGATCGCCGGAGCCCAGCAGGCGAGGCTGCGGTGGCCAGGAGCGGCCACTGCACTCCAGTCTGGGCGACAGAGTGAGACTCCAACTCAAAAAGAAAAAAAAAAAAAAACAAGGTGCGGAGAATGCCTTCCTGTAAAGAGGAACACACACCATGATGCAACTCCAAGGCAACTACGACAGTAGAAGGAAAAGTTGCTTTCTGTAGACTTGACCCATCGGCCAGCTCAGCACACGAACCCTATTAAGTTCCAGTATCTGTATGACAGTTGTGCAGACTTCAAAGTGACTTCTGTTTTCAGAATGAGCTGTTTTACTAGACAGATCTGTCTCTTCTTGTCACTACAATCTGGCCTATGAATTTAATTTACAAGTTGCTTAAAAGTACTCTTTGATCACATTTTCTTGGCCAGAGTATTTCTGCATTCTTCTTTCTTTCTTTCTTTCTTTATTTTGCAGACACAGAATCTCTACTATGTTGCCTAGGCTGGTCTTGAACTCCTGGCCTCAAGCGCTTCTCCTGTCTCAGCCTCCCAAAGTGCTGGGATTATAGACATGAGCCACCACACCCGGTCTATTTCTGTATTAGATTATGGTAATTCTCAAACTCGAACAGTCATCATCACCTACAGGGCCTGTTAAATCTCAGATCATAGTGTGAGGCCTGGGTGGAGCCTGATGGCGGGCTTTTTCTTTTTTGAGTTGGAGTCTCACTCTGTTGCCCAGACTGGAGTGCAGTGGCCGCTCCCGGCCACCGCAGCCTCCACCTGCTGGGCTCCAGTGATCCTTCCGCTCAGCCTTCCAAGTAGCTGGAACTACAGGCGCACGCTACCACGCCCAGCTGGTTTTCTTATTTATTGTAAAGATGAGGTCTCACCAAGTTGCCCAAGCGGGTCTCGAACCCGCAGACTCAGGCAATCCACTCACCTCGGACTCCCAAAGCACTGGGATCACTGGCTGAACCACCAAGCCCGGCCCTGGCTAATTTTTAATTTGTTGTAGAGATGAGGTTTTGCCAAGTTGCCCGGGCTGGAAGGGGGCACTTTCAGGAAGTTCCCTGGTGATGCTGATGCTCCTAGTTGGGGACCACACCCTAAGCACCTGTCTCTTGAATCCCACAGCAGCCACCCCGGGGGCTGGGTCCCATTTCTCCTCGGCGCAGGCGTGCATCCTGCGGCTCACCGCTTGGATGCAGGACCAAGGCCTGAGGGCAGGAAGGGCTGGGGCAAAGATGGACGCCGACATGCCCCCACTCCTGTGGGCACCACGAGCCTGGCATCTCAGCTGGCCTGCAGCGCCTGCCTGGGCTCGCTCACGGCCTGCGTCACCATCACACAAAGCCCCCTTTCACTGGCAGGGCTTCTGCCGAGCTGCAAGGCTGCTTGGGTTAACCCCGTTGAGAGAACAGACAGCCCCCGGGCGGCGGACCAGTGGGAGCCGCTGGGCACAGAGGCTGGACTCTCTTCCTGGCCTGCGGGCGGGCTGAGCATCACGGCCTTCCCCAGCCCAGCCCGCTCCAGTCGCCTGAGTGAGCCCGGACAAGCCCCGAGCCTCAGGGTCTCTATCTGTCCGTATCTCAGGGAACTCACACAACAAGGAGTTGTGCTGTGGAATACATGACACACCAGCTTCCAGTGTTTAGCCTGTGGCCTAGCATGGGATGCATAGCATCACTGATGGCATTCTGTGAATTTGCTGTTTTGATAGGGGAAGGATTGGCAATTATACATGGTTCATCCTAACATAAACTGGTTCATCAGCCACAAAACCACATGCTACCATTCCTTTCAGTATCTGGAGATGGCAAGTTTTGCTTAACAAACACCTGTTTCAACTACTAACTCTGTGAAGAGGATCTTCCTGATTTCCTCCATACATGCAACCAAGAAAAGCCAAGACATAAACTGGCAGCAGAGCCTGATGTAAATCAGCAACTGGCCCATTCATGAAGACAGCCTCGGAGTTCTTACTGATTACTTTTAATAAACATATTTTGCTGGGCTCGGTGGCTCAGCCTGTAATCCCACGCCTTTGGGAGGCTGAGGTGAGTGGATTGCCTGAGCCCGCGGGTTCGAGACCCGCCTGGGCAGCGAGACCTCATCTCTACAATAAATCCAGAAATCAGCCGAGCGTGGTGGCGCATGCCTGTAATTCCGGCTACTCGGAAGGCTGAGGCGGAAGGATCGCCGGAGCCCAGCAGGCCAGCGGCCACTGCCCTCCAGTCTGGGCGACAGAGTGAGACTCCAACTCAAAAAAAAATTAATAAAAATAAAAATAAAATAAGCATATTTTATAAATGTGAAATAACAAAATGTCAATGTTAAGGCAGAGCTTTTATGTTTGAGTACTGGATTTTGGATACACGTCTTTTTTTTTTTTCAGTTGGAGATCACCCAGGCTGTAGTGGAGTGGCATGCTCATGGCCACCGCAGCCTTGAACTGTTAGACTCAGGCGATCCTTCCACCTCAGCCTTCCAAGTAGCAGAAGCCACAGGTGTGCACCACCATACCTGGCTAATTTTTTGGTCTATTGTAGAGATGAGGTCTTGTCAAGTTGCCCAGGTTGTTCTCAAACCCCTGAGCTCAGGCAATCCTCTCGCCTCGGCCTCCCAAAGTGCTGGGATTACACGCATGAGCCACCGCCCCTGGTGGATGCACGTGTTTGTTTGTTTTTTTGAGTTGGAGACTCACTCTGTCGCCCAGACTGGAGTGCAGTGGCCGCTCCCAGCCACTGCAGCCCTGACCTGCCGGGCTCCGGCGATCCTTCCGCCTCAGCCTTCCAAGTAGCCGGAATTACAGGCATGCGCCACCATGCCCGGCTGATTTTTGGATTTATTGTTGAGATGAGGTCTCGCTGCCCAGGCGGGTCACGAACCCGCGGGCTCAGGCAATCCACTCACCTCAGCCTCCCAAAGGTGCGGGATTACAGGCTGAGCCACCGAGCCCGGCTGGATGCACGTCTTTAGGAAAGTGCTAAATTATGTGAAGTCAACGGGCGAGTCTCCACTCTCCATGTCTATAATCCAGGGAAATGGGGTGAGGAAGGAGGGGACGTGGGTGCTGGAAGGGGCTGTTAGGAAGGCACCACTGACAAGCCCGTCCTGCCCAAGCCCTGAGGGCAAAGCTTGGCCCAGGGGACGGCAGGTTCCAGACCCGCAGCACCAGCTGGCAATGTCACTTGTAGGAGCCACTTGGCCCCTGCCCAGATATGACAGAGGCAGCTCAGCTGCTTCAGACAACGTGACTCCGGGCTGGCGCAGGGGAGCTGGGAGAGACCACCCCGGCACTTTCCATGGCCCAGCTTTCCAGGCAGAGTATTCTGGTGACAACACTCCTAACAGCCTTCAAGACGATGTCAGTCAACCAACCAACCAGCCCCTCTGGCTGCTGACCACTGAGGTTCAAGCAGCAAAGACACATAGCTCCCTCAAGTGATAGGGGCTTAGTGTGAAAAGAGCCACAGGCCCAAGCACAGAGGACAGCAGGCAGGCACCAGGAGGGAACGGAGGTGCCTCCGACTCACACTGGCGTGCAGGTGTTTTTGTGGCTTCTCGAGTGGTTTTTAGTCTCTGCCATTAATGGTCCCCAGATAAAGCTGCTTCTGTCTTCTAGCCTCTACCACCCCAGTGGGCAACCCACCATGTATATCTGAGAAGAGGCCAGAGCGGCTCACACACTTACAAGGTCAGGTAGGTACCACAATGGAATCTGTCCCCAACTGGCCTATGTGTGGATTCATTCTGGTGTTTAAGAACTTGAACAAGCCGGGCTCGGTGGCTCAGCCTGTAATCCCGCGCCTTTGGGAGGCTGAGGTAAGTGGATTGCCTGAGCCGGTGGGTTCGAGACCCGCCTGGGCAGCAAGACCTCATCTCTACAATAAATAAAAAATTCAGCCGGGCATGGTAGCACGCGCCTGTAATTCCGGCTACTCGGAAAGCTGAGGCGGAAGGATCGCCGGAGCCCACAGGTCGAGGCTGCGGTGGCCGGGAGCGGCCACGGCACTCCAGTCTGGGCGACAGAGTGAGACTCCAACTCAAAAAAAAAAAAAGAACTTGACCAACTTAGTGGATTGATTTCCAGGTTCCTCTTGTCTACCCCTGTCTAGATGGCGTGGGATATAGTGTGGCAGACAGACTGAGTTAAGAGGTTTGGGCTCAGGTCTTAGCTCTGGGTGCAACCTCGGGACCAAGCTCTCTGAGCCTGTCTCTTCAAGCAGGTAATGATGCCCGCCCTACAGAACAACGGTACAGAATCAGATGTGTCTTAGCCCTGAGCTCAGCGCCTTGCACAGTATGAGCAAGCGGCAGTTCTTACTACAGTTTGTAACTAGGCCCCAGAGCAGGAAAGGCTGTCGGGGCAGAGTCTGTCCCCTGCTCTGGACCATGCTCCTGGCTGCAGGGGCCGCACCTACTTTTCGAGTGAAGCTGCGGACACCCCTGAGGGGAAGCCTCTGGTGGAGCCCCTGCAGTCATTACTGCTGTCACTCCACTCCTGGCGCCCCGACACTCAGAGGGGGCAGTCATTTGGAAACCGCTGTCACATCTCTTTACGGAAAGGTCCCGTCTCAGACTGGACAGGGTTTTCTCATTGTTTTTTCATTCCGGACCCAGGACCCAGACAAAGAGCGTCCGACGGAGGAGGACAGTGGTTCTCTGAGCAGCCACGGGTGGGTGACGCTTTCCACCCCAAGGGGCCGGTCGTCAGGGCCAGAGGGACACTTCCATAACCAGCCCGGGCCAAGGGGGAAGGCCTGTTTGGGGCAAGCGCTGTGGGGCCTGCAGGCCCCACCTGGGGCACTGAACACCCCTCTTACCCACCAAGGTAAGGCCCATTAAACCCCCAAACAGGCCAGATTTCTGAATCTCTTGGGGAAAAAAAGCCAAGATGTGGCCTCAGCGGGCCACAGGTTTGCATGGCAATCACCTCTGGAGCTGAGGGGCAGCCACCGCCCCCCTGGGCTGCCTCTTCAGGTGGAGGGGGGACCAAGATGAGTAGAAGCAACACAGCCCATGATCTCAAGGAGTCCAGAGCTCGGAGGTGGATGACATCATCGCAGAGGTCACGTGACAAAAGGGAGACAGCGCAGAGGTGGGGATGAGGGGGCTCCCAGTCCAGTCTGGGCACGGGTCCAGAGAGTGGTGCCCAGAAAGCTCAGCGAACTGATGGATGGCGTAGGACTCAAAGGACGCACCAGACCGTTTTCCCATTATGAAAATAGCTTTATTTGAGTTTTCTGATATAATCATAATACATGGAAATTTTAAGCAATATAAAATGGTATAAAAAAGTAATGCAAACTTCCATCTCTAGCTAGCCAGTTAACAGTTCAATCAGCATCCTTCCCATATGTAAAACTTTATATAAATGTGGATATCATATACACAATTCTACAACCTGCCCTTTTCACTCAAAAATGAGTTTTCCTTGCCAAAGAATATAGTTATATGTCATCTTCAATGGCTATATAATATCCAACCATTATGACTGTACCATAACTAGTTCATTTAATCCCTTCGTGATGGACATCTGAACTGTTTTTGGAACTGCAAACTATGTCATAATGAGCATCTTTGGACAGTCATCTTCAAGGATCTGGTTTCTAGAAACACCTATGAGGATCCTCAGCGAATGTTCCCACACGTGGCAAATGCCCTCTTTCTTCTTACACTTTCGCTCCTCCTAGTCACAGTGTTGAAAAATGTCTGCTTTGGACAGTGTTACTCTGCGATACGAACGGAAGCTGAGAGAGGGGGTCTGGGTACAAAGCCCAGCATTAACAAAGGCTCCTCAGGCCACACAGAAATGCGAACTGGCATATCTGGACTGAGTTTCCATGAGGCATCAGCACTCTCCAAGGGCTGGGAGATAGGGGAAAGTTGGGCGGGGACCTCTCACAGATGCGTGGATGCCACAGTTATCTACTTGGCACTTATGTTGGGCATGGACCTCTGTTGGGGCCATGGAGTTATAAAGACATATGATCTCGAGAGTTTTTAGTGTAGTGGAGTCCACCAGATAAAGCCACACAAGTGGTATCACAAGACACTGGCAGGTGATAGGCCGTTCCTGGGGATCGAAAGACAGGGCTGAGTTGCTCTCGTCCATTGCTGACTGTCAGCTCAGCCTGATCCTGTCCAAACACGGAGTGGAGAATCTCAGCAGTGTCTCCAAAGACAAAGTGTCTGGCCCAGGCACATGCCCACTGCAGCAATGATGCATCCTTCTGGGCTGAGGAATGACTGTGATCTTCTCCTTCCTCTTCCCCTAGGCTGCCAAGGTCTGGTAGGGAAATCCCACCACTGTGGGGTTTGATGTTGCTGGATTTCAGCTTCACCTGGGCTTCAACTTCACATGGGCCCTGCACCTGCTCAAGCAAAGAACACCCCTTCCAACACCACATTCGCTGCAACCTGAGCTTGGCCCCACCCTGAGTAGACATCCATCAGCTCCTCTCCTTTTATAAAATCTGAGTTGGTACAAAGGCATTCTTTATTTCTTTGGAGTTCCCAGCTACAGGTGTATTCAGGATGAAAATCTTCTGGTGCCGGGCTCGGTGGCTCAGCCTGTAATCTCGTGCTTTGGGAGGCTGAGGTGAGTGGATTGTCTGAGCCCACGGGTTCAAGACCTGCCTGGGCAACTTGGCGAGACCTCGTCTCTACAATAAATCAAAGAAAACTTAGCTGGGCATGGTAGCGCGCACCTGTAGTTCTGGCTACTTGGAAGGCTGAGGCGGAAGGATCACCGGAGCCCAGCAAGGCAAAGCTGTGGTGGTCGGGAGCGTGCCGCTGCACTCCAGTCTGGGCGACAGAGTGAGACTCCAACTCAAAAAAAAAATCTTCTGGGAAGTGGTCAAAACTACTAGTTTTTACAAGCATGTGACACATCCTATCTTATTTCTATTTTTCTCACTTACTCTGTCACTGCATAATTATACTGGTTATTGTGACCACTCCAACTCCAAGTCCACATATCTGCAGCTCTTAGGAGCCCAGAGATTCTTGCTGTCTAAACCGCTTGGCTCAAACAGGTAAATATAATACTCCTCTCTGAGAAAGTATTATCAAGCATGAAATTGCCTCTCTTCTGCCTGCCCTCCACCAATCATTTATTTCCTGCGGCCTTAGCTGCAAGCACCCTCTGAGCACAGGTCCCCCCTGTACTGTGGACCGCACTTTCTTTTTCGAGTCTCACTCTGTCGCCTAAGCTGGGGTGCAGTGACACGAACACAGCGCATCACAGCCTCAACCTCCTGGGCTCGGGCAGTCCTCCAGCCTCAGTTTCCCGAGGAGATGGGACTACAGTCAAGCACTACTATGCCCGGTTAATTACTTTTTCGTAGAGATAGGGTCTTGCTTTGTTGCCAGGCAGGTCTTGAACTCCTGGGCTCAAGCATATTCCCGCCTCAGCCTTCGAAAGTGCTGAGATTACAGGCATGAGCCACAAAGCCCAGTTAGACTCCATTTTCTACCAGACATGTCCCTGTTATTCCCTTTCTCTCCCCTGAATTTTACTAACATGCTTAAGTCTGCCCCATCATTATTTTAATTTTTTTTTAGAGTTTTTACAAAATTTTATTTTAAAGATGTGGGGTACAAATTCAGGGTTAGGTATACAAACGTTGATTATGCAAGTAAAGTCTGCCCCATCTTTTTTTTTTTGGGGTTTGAGTCTCACTCTGTTGCCCAGGCTGGAGGGCAGTGGCCACTCCCGGCCACCGCAGCCTCGACCTTCTGGTCTCCAGCGATCCTTCCACCTCAGCCTTCCGAGTAGCTGGAACTACAGGCGCATGCTACCACGCCTGGCAATTTTTTTTTTTTGAGTTGGAGTCTCACTCGGTCACCCAGACTGGAGTGCAGTGGCCGCTCCCAGCCACCGCAGCCTCAACCTGCTGGGCTCCAGCTATCCTTCCGCCTCAGCCTTCCGAGTAGCCGGAATTACAGGCAAGCGCTACCACGCCCAGCTGATTTTTGATTTATTGTGGAGATGAGGTCTCACCAAGTTGCCCAGGCGGGTCTCGAACCCGTGGGCTCAGGCAATCCACTCACCTCAGCCTCCCAAAGGCGCGGGATTACAGGCTGAGCCACCGAGCCCGGTTTAATTTTTGATTTATTGTAGAGATGAGGCCTCGCCAAGTTGTCCAGGCAGGTCTCAAATCCGTGGGCTCAGGCAATTCACTCACCTCAGCCTCCAAAAGGTGCGGGATTACAGGTTGAGCCACCAAGTCCAGCTTGCCCCATCTTTAAATAAAACAAAGCCTCATTCTACTAGCATCTTCCCCACCACAAGCTACTGGTCTCCCTTCCCATGCACTATCAGCACTCATTGTCCGCACTGCTTCACATCTGCTCCAAACCTGCCTGCTTCCTGTGTTACCTGTGTGGTGAAGGGCTTCACTGTCTACCCTGGTGTCCAAGCCAGAGGCCTAAGGACCTGCTGGTCACCTCTCTCCTCTGGAGGCCTCTCATCAAATCAGTGATCAGATCCCACAGTTCCAACCCCACATCCCGAACCTTCTCTGAGGTCTGGCGCACGATTACTGCCCTCCTCAGTTCTCCCAAGGGTTGAGCTAAGCCTAGTTGCTCTTTGCTGCTCCTGGTATGGCCCAATCACAATGTGACCATGTGACTTTCTACTTCAGCAGCCTCCCACACTTACTAGGGAATGTTCAAAAGCCTTACAAATCACACCAGGCACTGTGTGATCTGGCTCTTGCTCCTTACTCACTGTGGGCTGCCTCGCTGACCTGGTTTTGGCCACACGACGCTACCTGCATTTCCCTAGATGTGCCTACCTCACACTGCCAGACAGACAGAAGGCAGAACAGTCCCAGCAGAAGGAAAACATCTCTTCACTTTTGAGGCACACTTCACGCATCGCATTCTCCAATCTCTCCCTTCGGAGTCCCCAGATGGAACGACACCGCCTTCTGTGCACCTGTCATTCCCTGCAGGCTTCTGGTTCAGTTCCCCCAACCCGCTATCAGTCTTCTTCATTTCCATGTCTGCGGACTTTTTACAGAAGGACATGTGTCCTAAAGACAGCTGGCCCCATCAGCCTCAGGATGCAGGAGGCTGAGGAGGGAGTCTGGAAACCAGAGGAGACTCCATTCCAAGGAAATAATAAAAAACAGACTTACGTCAAGATGACTGCTAGATGGAACTTAGCAAAGCAAGTAGAATTTATAAAAATTAAGTCTCTGGAGAAGAGAATTACAAACATAGAAAAGTGGACAGACTAGAGTAAACCTATGGGGCTGGACTCAAAGTATCAGTGTGTATTCATAATTTTTAATACCTATTTATGCCATCTACCTCTACCTCTCATTATTTCCATACATCTATATTTCCTTGCTCTATCTGCTTAGAGCCTAGAAGCGATGACACTACAGTGGCAATGAGCCCACTGAGTACCCAGATCTTGGTTTCTAAACATCCTTCTCTATTAAAAGGAATCAAGACTCCCTGGAGAAATGGCTGACTCCAGGGCTGGGGCAGAAACATTCAAAATGAGCCTGGCACACCTTGTTATGTCAGAAAGTAAGGACGTGCTCAAAAAAATAATGAGGACAAGTTAAAAAGACATAGCCTGCTATAAATCTGGGACACTCTGAAAGTCAAAATAAAAACAAAGCAATGGCTTGCAACTCTGAGCAAAACAGGAATCCACGCGTCCATACTGATGAACAAATTAATAAATACATGGGGAGAAAGTATGCTTTTCTTTAGAAGTAGAAAGCCATATAAGAAATGTACAAGGCATTATGGAGCCAGGAAATACATTGATCAATCATGATAGTAATAACTGATTTAGGCAAAACTAATCATCACTTGATACTATAGTGAATGAGGAGCAAAATATTTACATAATCCCAAATTATTACTTGTTAAGTGCAAAGGGGAAGACAGTAAGTTTAAAGTGGAGAAATCAGCCAGGCTCGGTAGCTCAGCCTGTAATCCTGTGCCTTTGGGAGGCTGAGGTAAGTGGATTGTCTGAGCCCGTGGGTTCGAGACCTGCTTGGGCAGGCGAGACCTCATCTGTACAAGAAATCAAACAATTAGCCGGGCGTGGTAGTGCGCGCCTGTAGTTCCAGCTACTTGGAAGGCTGAGGCGGAAGGATCGCCGGAGCCCAGCAGGTCGAGGCTGCGGTGGCCGGGAGCGGCCACTGTCCTCCAGTCTGGATGACAGAGTGAGACTCCAACTCAAAAAAAATAAAAATAAAAAAAAAAGTGGAGAAATCTGGGCCAGGCTCAGTGGCTCAGCCTGTAATCCCAGCACTTTGGGAGGCTGAGGCAAGTGGATTGCCTGAGCCCACAGGTTCGAGACCCGCCTGGACAACTCGGCGAAAGCTTGTCTCTATAATAAATCAAAAATTAGCCGGGTGTGGTAGTGCACGCCTGTGGTTCTGACTACTTGGAAGGCTGAGGTGGTAGGATCGCTGGAGCCCAGCAGGTTGAGGCTGCAGTGGCCAGCAGCATGCCACTGCACTCCAATTTGGACAACAAAGTGAGACTCCAATTAAAAAAAAAAAAGGACAAATCTAGCAGGTGATTTAACCAGGTGAACAGAGCTAACATCAGCATTAATGAGACCAACTGACATCACATACTGATTTAAGATGCATTGATGACACATCACTTCTGTGATATTCCTGCCCAGAATGCAAGCCCTAATCTAGTCACGTGGAACCATCAGACAAGTCCAAATTGAGGAACATTCTACAAAATAATTAGCCTGCAAAAATGTCATGGTAATGAAAGACACACACACACCCAGAAGGGCCAAGGAAGGCTTCAGCCTTGAGCAACATTTGTAATCATGTGTTACAACTAAATGTAGCATGTGAACCTATACAAGGAAAAAGAACTGCTATTAAGGGCATTATTGGGACTACCGACAAAAATTTAAACATGAACCATGGATTAGATAACAGGATTACATCACTATGAAGCTTCCTGATTTTTTTTTTTTTTTTTTGAGTTGGAGTCTCACTCTGTTGCCCAGACTGGAGTGCAGTGGCCGCTCCCGGCCACTGCAGCCTCGACCTGCTGGGCTCTGGCGATCCTTCTGCCTCAGCCTTCCAAATAGCTGGAATTACAAGCGTGCGCTATCACATCCGGCTAATTTTTTGATTTATTGTAGAGATGAGGTCTCATCAAGTTGCCCAGGCGGGTCTCAAACCCACAGGCTCAGGCAATTCACTCATCTCAGTCTCCCAAGGCGTGGTATTACAGGCTAAGCCACCGAGCCCGGCTGCTTCCTGATTTTTATAACTATGTTTAAATTATGAGAATGTCCTTGTTCTTAAGAAAATGCATACTGAAGTTTTAGGGAGTAAAAAGGGTACACTGCAATTTACTCTCAAATGATTCAGAAAACACAATATGTAAACATGGGTAAAGCAAATGGGGTTAAATGCAAACACTTAGAACATTTGGATAAAGGAGATATATGTTCTTTGTGATGTTCCTGCAACTTCTCTGTAAATCTGAAATTACACTAAAAATTTAAAAGTTATCAAAAAGAAAAGAAATAACAAAAAACCCAACCAAGAATCTAACAACAAAGGATATATCAAAATTATGGTACAGTCACTCTACGGAAGCCTTAAAATTATGTAACTTTACAAATACCATTTGTGAAGATACATAACAATATGGAAAAAAATGCTTTGTAACATGTACAATGTTGAATGATAAATCAGGATACAAAATATTTTGTGTGTCTGTTATTACAACGCAAGATGTAAACGCAAGCGTATAAAAAAGACTAGAAGGACAAAATCAAAGGAGAGGACAGAGGGTAGAGGCAGGGAGGGTAGGGAGAGACTGATTTTTTGCAAAGAATTCAACCCATTTAAAAAAAGCACCTGCACCATTGGCACTTCTCCTGGTGCTAGGTATGCTTACAGGAAGTCAGCACCATTGCTGCATTCTCTTGCCTTGGGCTGCCCCTTCCCAAACCTTAGCCACCCACCAAAGAGAACTGAGAGCAGAAGAGGATCTGTGGCAGGATTCCCATGGTAGGCAGGCAGCAGCTTTGACTCACAGGGGAGTTTCACAGTCTGTTCTGGCCAGTCAGCTTAATCAGATGTGGGGAAAGCCCAGCCTTGATGGAGACTCCAGCCACCTCTGGCCAGACCAGCAGAGAGCTGTTTGAAGGCCCTTTGGCTTGTGTTTACAACACTTGGGGGCTCTTGCTGGCATGCTCCTTCCTGGGCCACAGATAGTGAAGCTTCTTGAACCTCACAAGGTTTAGGAGCTCTTGGATTTGCCTACCTAGAGGCAGCACGCCTGGCTCTCATGTCTACAGGGATAAAGCATGGAGTCCTTTTCAGTCTTTTCCCCCTTCAGTCTGTTGAGGACGTGTTTGATGGGTGGCCAAAAGAAGTTTAGATCATAAGACTTGCCATCAGAAGGCAAGACTCAGAGAGCCCAAGGCAGCTTGGTGAAACAGGGCCAGAATAAAACAAATGTTTGTCTTCTTTGCAGAAGAGGTTTTGCCCCTCGTATTGTAAGAGATGTCTTTAAAATTTCTTCCCTAAAGAAGCAGGAATAAGCTGGGCTCGGTGGCTCAGCCTGTAATCCCGCACCTTGGGAGACTGAAGTGAGTGGATTGCCTGAGCCTGCAGGTTCGAGACCCGCCCGGGCAACTTGGTGAGACCTCATCTCTACAATAAATCAAAAAAAAAATTAGCCGGGAGTGGTAGCCTGTAGTTCCAACTACTTGGAAACCTGAGGCGGAAGGATCACCAGAGCCCAGCAGGTTGAGGCTGCGGTGGCCGGGAGCAGTCACTGCCCTCCAGTCTGGGCGACAGAGTGAGACTCCAATTCAAAAAAAAAAGAAGCAGCAGGAATAAGAACTAAACAGATTAAGAGAACCTCAGAACAAGTAGCCGAGGTAGGTAGAGAAAGAGAAACCCCATTTCCGTAGGGAAGCAGCAGCAAAAACTTGTGAACTCCTATAGAGAGAAACTTAACTATACCTGGGCAACTTCTTGGTTAGGAGTGTTCCAGACCTGATTCCCAACTGTTCCCCAGCTTAAAGCAGAAAGCACCACCATTCTGAGTCACATGACCTGATTTTAAAATATTTTATTACATAATCTTTTCATGGCACCATCAGGAGTAACAGAAAACGTTATTCCCAGTTCCTAAACCACATCCTGAAAAATATACATTTGTATTTATATATTTATATCATACTGCACATACTGCACCCCATCCCATAATTCCACCACCTATTGTAGGTCCTTTGCTTAAAGCAGGAAACTATTCTCTTAGGTAAGAAAATATATGTGGAAGCTAAATGAAATATCAGTTAGAGTATCTGGGGACAGTTGGTCATGGGGGCAGGGAAGAAGGGATTAAGTCCAGCCTAGGCAGGAGCATCACTGGGGTCCATCAAGGTGGAGGAGGACAGCGTATAAAAAGGCAGCGTCACGCAGTGGGCTCTGGTGTCCGTGGCGCATTAGGAGATGGCCTTCGCCTCAGGAAGGAAAGCCTCCCAGTACTTTGCCAGCTGCAGAGAAGGGGGCAGTAAGCAAGCGCCCCCCAGGGGCGGAGGCCGAGCCAGTCTGGGAAGGAGCGAGCACAATGCAGTCCCCACACATCTCACCCGCAAGGGAAGGTGCCGAGCAGATGCGGAGGCCAGCCACACTGCCCTCTAGACTTTGGGGAAGTCCCGGTGGCAAGAGCAGGCTCTGAGGGCAGTCTTGGTGCAACCCTGAAGGTGGCAGCCCTGCAGATGCCATCCCTGTGCCCAGCTCACTGAGTGTCTCACGGGGGCCGTGGCTCCACATACGGATTGGGGCCTCGTCTCAAGGGAGTTAGGTGATAACACGGGTGGCCACTCCAGGGACATGGAGTCATAGGGAGAGAGAGATGGGGTTTATCCTCACTCCCTCACTCACTGACCACAGAATTAGGGCAGCAGAGCTGGCTCCTCCTGCTTAGCAAAAGACACTGTTGGATGCTCCACGTTAGAGCAGCAGGGCCTATAGACTGCCCATCTTGTCACTAAAGCCCCAAGTGGGTGGCTGGTCTTTGGAGTAGGCAATACAGGGCGAAAGTCATGCACAACTGACATACCTGCTGCTGCGAATACAAGAGTGTCTCAAGGTACTTGATCACGTGGTTTTTGAAGTCCTTGGATTTCTCTTTCTAGAGGAGATAGGATTCTACATTGACCATCCAGATAGCTGCTCCTTCCCCTTTTGATGGGACGGAAGTGTTTATTGCTGACCAAGGCCAAACACAGCCTCAGAAAGTAGAGCCAGCAGCTGGAATAGCTACAACTTCTAGCCAAACAGCCTCTGCCAAAGCCTTGCAAGGCTTTCTTGGAGGGCAGAGGGTAGGAAGGGGAGGAGAAAGGATGGGAGTCCAAGAATACATGGCTACTGCAAGCTTTGTTTTGTGCCTGATGCCTTACACTTAACAA
Organism: Cephalopachus bancanus; assembly: GCA_027257055.1. Lineage (NCBI taxonomy): Eukaryota > Metazoa > Chordata > Mammalia > Primates > Tarsiidae > Cephalopachus > Cephalopachus bancanus. The sequence goes on from JAPVLO010000617.1 coordinate 501,768, forward strand.
CAAGTGTATGAGAGTCATGTGCCTTGAGAACGAACACACACATCCCAGAGAAGGCCATGCCTGTTCACAAGAACTGACACGTCCTGGCACCTCTGTCGATCTCTCTATCCAATAGACTTGGACAAAACCGACAATACTACTAATACAGGCGCTGCGCCCTAAGTTAGAAGTAGGATCCTCTATCTCACCTCAAACCGTATCACTTCTTTTCGGACCACTGTTGAAATTCTTTCAAAGTCTCTTTCATACTGGGTTACCCGAGACTCCCACTGGGAAGAAAGAGGAAACAAAGCATCACTTAATATTCTGGCATCATTATTAAGCCTTTACATTTGGACACCAATTCTATGTAGCAGACCTCAGTTTATCAGTATGTCTGTCTGTCCCTCTGGGTAAGACTGGAAACCACAGGGGATTCAGCATGTAAGTCAGAGACCAGCAGATGGCCACCTTAGGGGCTGGCTGGAAAGAGGTGTCCTGTGCCCCAAGCCAAGCCTGGTCTTCGAGACAGCACTGGTACTCTAGTAGCCTCGGTTTAGGTACTCACCAGCAGGGCTGGAAGGCTCAGAAAACCGAACTTAGTTCTCATGAGGAGGCATATCTTGTTTGTTTGTTTGTTTGTTTTGTTGGGTTTTTTTTTGAGTCGGAGTCTCACTCTGTCACCCAGACTAGAGTGCAGTGGCCGCTGCCGGCCACCGCAGCCTCAACCTGCTGGGCTCCGGCGATCCTTCTGCCTCAGCCTTCCAAGTAGCTAGAACTACAGGCGCGCACTACCACAGCCGGCTAATTTTTAAAAATTTATTTATTGAAGAGACGAGGTCTCGCCAAGTTGCCCAGGCGGATCTCGAAACCGCGGACTCAGGCAATCCACTCACCTCAGCCTCCCAAAGTGCTGGGATTACAGGCTGAGCCACTGAGCCTGGCCTGAGAAGGCATATCTGAATCACCCAGGTAGTATTTCAAAGACCCATGCCAGGACCCCTCTTGTAGAGACTCTGATGTGGCAAGTCTGGGTGGAGTAGGAAGAGAAGAGGGGGCCAGGCCTCAGGAAGGCCTGGAGTCATTCTCAGAGGCTTCCCCAGCAACTATGGCCCTTCAGAAGCCAGCAGCTCTCTTGCCTGCTGTGGGTTGAGCATCTGGGTGGGATGGGACCAGGACTCACTCAGGAACTCGCAGAATACCCTGGCTGGGCTGCCTCGGGGCCTTACCTCTACGATCTCCTCCTTGGCCTGCTGCAGTTTGTCAGGCTTGTTGGCCCACAGCAGCCGAGCCTCGGCCTCCCGCTTCTTCTGCAGTGTGGCTTGAGCGTCCTGCCAGCGCTGCCATGTCTTCATGCGCTGGTCAAAGGCGGCCTGTGGGGCAGGGGCGGGCAGGGGCACAACCACTTCTTCAAGGGCTCTGCCTCACGGGGAAGCTCTCCCAGCAGCTATGCCAGGGAAGGACTGCGCAAGGGCAGGTTCTACAGCCATGTGCTAGTGCCCAGCTGGGAAGCTGAATGTCTAGAAGCGCAGGCTTGGGTAAGACTCCTCTCCAAGCTTTCAGCAGGCCAGTGCCATGCTGCTTCATGCTCCTCCCTAGGGCTAGATGGCTGGCTGGGAACACAGGAGGTGGCCTGATGCCAGTGCCTAACACTATGGTTTCCAAAGTACCACCCTTAGACCAATCAGTCCATGCACCTATATACCTTCCCTAAGTGCCTGCCACATGCTAGGAGCTAAGAATACAGTGGATGAAACCCACGGACCCACTTTCGTGGAACTTGCTATCAAACTGAAAGGGTCAACAAATACCAACAATTACAAGACTTGAGCCACTGCGCCTTAACACCTCAATGTCAAAGGATCAGGTAAAGAGTGACTTCATACCCAAGCAAGCCTCAATCTAACCCACTGGGCTAACAGTGCTCCAGGTTCAGAGAAGGGCAGAAAAATAACCTTTCTTTGGCCTGGCATAGTGGCTCACACCTATCATCCCAGCACTTTGGGAGCCTAAGGTGAGAGGATTGTCTTAGCTCACAGGTTCAAGACCAGCCTGGGCAACTTAGTGAGACCTCATCTCTACAATAAATTAAAAAATTAGTCAGGCATGGTGGCACATGCCTGTAGTTTCAGCTAAGAAGGCTGAGGCGGAAGGATCGCCTGAGCCCAGCAGGTTGAGGCTGCGGTAGCCGTGAGCATGTCACTGCACTCCAGCCTGGGAAAAAGAGTGAGACTCCAAATCGAAAAAAAAGAAAAAAGAAACCTTTGCTTTTCTTTCCAATGCCTGCCAGCCCCTGATCATGAGAGGCAGGGAGGGGAAGGGTCTTTGAGAAAGACCCCACGTCCCAGCCCACAGAGCTCTAGGTAGAGCTTCCCTCACTCCTGTACATACAGGGGCACTCTGCCGGGGATCATATGCAAAAGCTGTGTTCTCCAGAGACCTCAAACAATGCCTGGCCCAAAAAGTTTCCCCCTAGCTAGGGACCATGGCTCGTGCCTGTAATCCCAGCACTTTGGGAGGCCGAGGCAAGATGACTGCCTGAGCCCAGGGGTTTGAGACCAGCCTGGGCAACTTGGCAAGACTTCATATCTACAATAAACCAAAAACATTAGCTTGGTGTGGTGGTGCACGCCTGTAGTTCTAGTTACTCAGAAGGCTGAGGCAAAAGGATCACCTGAGCCCAGCAGGTCAAGGCTGCGGTGGCATGCCATTGCACTCCTCCAGCCTGGGCGACAGAGTGAGACTCTGACTCAAATTAAAAAAAAAAAAAAGAAAGTAAGTTTCCCCCAAAGAGTGCCCTTCCCTGGGATGGCTCTCCAGTCTAAGTAGTCTGACCAGTTCTAAGAATTACACGGCAGGTAATTTTTCAAGTCTCTTATCACGCTGGAGTTAGCAGCAAACCAAACAGCAAAGGGAGAGGGCCATGAGCAATCTCACAGGCTAAATCAAGCGACTCCTCTAAGGAGGAGGCGAGCCTGGGAGCACCTCAGCTCTTGACACAACACAGAAGCTCCCTGGTGGGAGATATGATGGAAACAGGGAGTGGAGGGTGGCACCGTTTCAACTCAGAGGCTCACACATCTTGATCCCAAGCCGAATCAGGGGCAGACTTAGACCCTTATAGGGTAGGCACCAGGCTCCCTCTTGGCTCTTTCCTCTGTGTCAGGGAGGCCATGTGAGAGTTAATACCACTGCCCAGTCAAGCTCTCTTAACTGTCCTGAGGGCTCATGGGAAACCAGAATGCCCTGGTCACAGGAGAAAAACTGAGGTGCTTGACCTGAGGGCAGGTTGCAGTGTTGTCACCAGTGTGGTTTGCACAGCACAGGAAGGGCTCCAGTGATAAGCTCACTCAGCCCCCTGGCCACGCTCCTCCATGCAGGACCAAACCAGTTCTATGTAGTTACCTGACTGCCCACATTGGAGGGACAAGTGGAGGCCAGCAAGAGCTCTTACCAGGACAAAGCCGCCGCTTACTGTTAAGGAGGCAAAGACCAAAGGACTGAGGAAGCCACTGCTCCAGGGGGCCAAGAAAGGAGGTCTGTAAGAAGCCTTGCTTGAAGAAAGGCACACAGAGGATACTGTCCAGCTCCAACTATTAGGGGGCACCTATTTGGAAATTCAAGAGTGGACTTTTTCTCCAAATGCATCTAGGAAACGTGGCAGTGGGCCTCAAAATGATTCAGTGATAACTAGCTGAGAGATAAATAGATTGTTTGGTTTACAGGATACCATCTATCTTTTTTTTTTTTTTTTTTTTTTTGAGTTGGAGTCTCACTCTGTCGCCCAGACTGGAGTGCAGTGGCCGCTCCCAGCCACCGCAGCCTCGACCTGCCGGGCTCCAGTGATCCTTCCACCTCAGCCTTCCGAGTAGCCGGAATTACAGGCATGCGCTACCACGCCCGGCTGATTTTTTGATTTAGTGTAGAGATGAGGTCTCGCTGCCCAGGCGGGTCTCGAACCCACGGGCTCAGGCCATCCACTCACCTCAGCCTCCCAAAGGCGCGGGATTACAGGCTGAGCCACCGAGCCCGGCTTCATCTTTCTTTAAAGTAGAGAAGTTACACCTATTTATAAGTTATTATGGGATGAAAACTTCTTGGGAAGGGAAAGAGCAAAAACAAATCAAACCAAGGGGGGGAGGAAGGGGAGGAGGGGAAGCGGGGTGGGGAGAAGGGGAAGCAGGGTGGAGAGGAGGAAAGGAAACAAGAACTTACGCGGACTATGGCCAGGAGGCGAATGTAGTCACTCAGGAGCTCAGCAAGAAGGAAGAAGTCATTGTTGGCCTGTTCCTGGTGGAGCTGCTCAATTTTTTCTTCCACCTCAGCCAGCTGGGAGAGTGCCCGTGACAATGCTGTGTTGTCCTCGGAGCTCCCAAGCATGGCTAGACTCTTTGCAAACTGGGCTGTGTTCAGCGCTAGCTCTGGAAGGAAGAAAAGACAGCAGAGGGTCCTCTATCTCACAGGAAAAGGGACAGGGCAGCTGACACTGCATTGCACGTCTGACACCTGAGAGCTTTGCAGCCCAGTCACCTTCACTATAGCCAACTGTATCCAGATGCAAGTGCCTGCAGCCCACTGGCAGGAGGGAGAGGCCCGCCGCCCAACTTCACTAGGTCAGGCCTGCCTGGAGGAAACAGCTCCAGCATTCCCGGAGAACCAGTTAATACAAACAGGCCAAAGGAACAACTCTTGCTGTTATACTAAAACTCATGAACTGCGGCCTCTCTGCAGAGAGAGTGAGTGTACATGCACACTGCATAGTCTTGCATGTATCAGAACATACATGAGCAGGGAAAACTCTTTCTGTAAAAGAGCCAGACAGTAAATGTTTTAGGATTTGCAGGATATACATGTTCTCTGCTGCAGATTCTTTTCTCCCCAACTCATCCCTTTAAAAATGTAAAAAACCTAAATTTGTAGCTCATGACAATAGGTCTCAGGGCCAGACTTGGCCCACAGGCCAGGTCATAGTTTGCCAACCCTCAGGCTACAGGTCTTCTGTTTAGATTTCTAATTATCAGCATGTTTAAGGCAGAGAAGGAAAGCATTCAAATTTGGAAATTTCCACTAGTTCTTAAGCAAATTTCACCAAAAAAAGGTGAAGAACGGTTAGGAGGCATTATGTGGCTTCCCTGCATTTATGCCTTGCTGGTTTGACCATGTAGCTAAAGCATGTATGATATCACTTTGGATGTAAGCCAACTCAAATCATATCCAAAGAAGCCTGCAAACCCAGGTCAAGACATACATGAGATGACGTCCCTGCACCCCTCTCCGGTAGAAAGTGAAATGCCCACAGGGGCTGAGTCATGTTTTTTGCTAGGAAATGCAGGGCATATCTTTTTGATCAGAACATCAGGGACAAGATGGGCTGAGAATTTCAACTTGGATGGCTGAAGCCTGGGAACAGCTTGCTTTCCCATCTCCAGCTCACTGGAGACATCAATTTCTTCCAGCTGAGTGCATTTGAGAGGTTGTTACCTTTCCTGTGGTTGACTAGAGTTTCTACAACAGCATGCAGTTTCCGTAAGCGCTGCTCCTCACACTCTACCTCCTGGAGCTTCTCCTCAAACCACTGAAACACACAAGCCCAGAGCTTTAATGGAGAGTACTTGTATAGGTACAATGTGCAGTCTTTCCTTAGCAGTAGTTCCCCCCCTGCCACCCGAAAGAAAGAGGGGCTGGTTATCTCAAAAAGAAAAAAAAAAGATTCTAATCCCCTAAGCCTGAGGAGTAGGGGAAGCTGAGAGGTACAGGACTACTCACAATGTCTGATTCATTCATCTTTATGGTCATTTTGCTAACTGCATCTGTGGCTTTGTTGAACATCTTGAGCAGACCAGCACCACTCAATGTCTGGGTACCCACGGCACGTGGCAGCTACAAGACCAAGAAGGCGGGGATGGCAAGTTATCTGCTGCCCCTAATTTAGGTTCAGAAGAATTAGTATGTATCAGATGGCATGCCAAAAACTTGCCAGACAAATCATTTGAACTACAGATTTTCAGCTTTTGAGATTGTGTCCCACCTCAAAAAAAGATAGACTGGGAGTGTTATATGGCCAAGAGACCTCAAATTGAGATGGTCTACCCACCCAGGCATGAACTGCTTAAACACCAACCATACTTTGGATTAGCATACTCTGTTCACAACCTAAGAGACTTTGAAGCTGTGCTGTGACTACACTAGGATTTTCTTTAGTGAACAAATGTCCAAGGACAGGAGCATTATTTATTCAGATCGAGGCTACTTTTAGGGATGACCTAGTTAAACCAAGCATGCCACATATTTAGAAACAATTGACTGATTCAGTCTTACCACTAATCTTGTAAGGTATGGAAAGAATGCTGAAGAATCTATCATATACACAGCATACTATGTTAAAAAGTTAGATTTTAGTGCTCAGGACTCCACTACAGCAGATCTAAACCTGGGGCCATTTTGCACCCTAGGGGACATTTGGCAATGTCTGGAGATGATTTTTGTTGTCACAACTGGGGAGAAAGTGCTACTGGCTTCTAGTGGGTAGAGATGGGGTGCTGCTAAAACATCCCACAATCCATAAGGCAACATCCACAACAAAGAATTATCTGGCCTGGAGCAACCACAGTGCCACAAACTCTGCTCTAGACGTATAAAGTGGGGATGAGAGGGTGAAAAGGCAGAATGGGTTTAGGAATACCCAAAGGAAGAATTAAAAGATTTAAAGCATTTGAGAGAATTTTTAATTAAGAAATTTTATTTTGGAGGAAAAATTCCCATATGCTTAGTATCATTTTCTTCACTAAAGTAGCATATACTATATGCAAATTTTAAAAAATTAAAAATAAAAAGCAAAATGATAAACCTACCCTGTCACTTACTTTCTTCTAGCTTTCTTTCCTGTGAGATAAAACACTATTTTATTTTAGTGTTTCTTCTGACCCTTAATGACTTATCTGTTTTTTGTTTTAATTTTTGTAGAGACAAGGTCTTGCTATGTTTCTTAGGCTGGTCTTAAACTCCTGACCTCAAGCAATCCTCTTGCACCTAGCCCCTGACTTATGTGTTTCTACAGCTATATTTATACGCAGTTTTTCTTTTAGATAGAAAATATAGTTTATTGAGAAATTAAATTTGAGAGAGAGAAAGAGGAGATTCACCTTCCCAACGTAGGGGAGGGATCAAAGCTTAAGAAAACATGGCCTAGCCATAGCTCAAAGAGTACATGGCCACACCATAGCTTAGCAAGGCAATGGCCTTATATGTAGTTTCATGTTTCACATCTTATAATTATTTTAATATATACCTCCATGTACTAACATTTCTGTATATTTTCTTTTTGTGATGAGAATCAGGTATTTGCTATATTGATATACTTTACCTAATTCTTCAATTGTTAGCAAGTGGGCTGTCCTCAATTTTTCACAATCATAACGAGCCTACACAGAGACTAAAAAAGACTGTCCACTAGAATCAACACTTTTCCTACATGGCAGTTCTGTGGTCTATGATGACTGGTTTTTAACCAATGGCCCTCTTACACAAAACATGTATTCAGAGCTGTGTAGTAACGTATGAAAGACATGCCGAGGACTTGCATTTTGTCAATCCAGTAAGATGATACTAGGTGGCCATTTGACCTCTACAACCAGTTTCTTTTTTTTTGAAAGCAGGATTTATTGAGAGGACAGAAAAGCTCCCACAGTGGGAGGGGACCGGAAGGGGTTGTCTACAACCAGTTTCTTTTGACTACAGATAGAGCTTTTTTTATTTCTTTTGAGTTGGGGTTTCACTCTCATCACCCAGGCTGGAGTGCAGGGCACACTCACAGACACCGCAGCCTCGACCTGTAGGGCTCAGGCGATCCTTCTGCCTCAGTCTTCCAAGTAGCTGGAACTACAGGTACACGCCACCACGCCTGGCTGGTTTTTGTGATTTACTGTAGAGATGAGGTCTCACCAAGTTGCTCAGGCTGATCTCGAGTTCCTGGGGTTCAGGCAATCCTCTCGCCTCTTTTTTTTTTTTTTTTATAGGAGGCCTTCCAGGGTGTACCGGAAAGCCTGTCAGACAAATTCTAAAAGGACTGCAACACTAGTTTCCTTTATTTCAAAGGCTGAAAAATACTTTTCACTCTCTGGGTCTCAAAGAAAACTAGGATATAGTCTAGCACCAGTAACTAGACTAACTAGTTTCATTTCATTGTGGCAAATATAAATTATGAAACTCAGTTTGTACAATACTAACCTCTTCTTTTTCCAAGAATTCTCTGACATCAGGGTCCTGTAACATGGTAGGATGATTCACAATCCTCTGAAGGTACCTAAAGGGTAAGCAGTTGTCAACTGGTTAGGCAAGCTGGCCTTAGAAGGTTGGCTTTGGGCATCATCAAGTGCTGGCAGTGATATCATGCCTTTCATCACTTAAAATGTCCTCAAATAAGGTACTAAAGTAAGACTCGGCACATTCAGGTTCACAGTCTTCACAGTTCCAAAAAGGGACAAAAAAATAACTGGTCAGAAAGACACCTAAGAGCCATTCGTATTTGACTGTCTAAGACTATGATTGTCAGCTTACTTAGGATGGGGAAAGAAGATGGCCTATTCTAAGGTGGGAAGATAAGCAACTTGGGAAGGTAAGAGATATCATGGAGGTATAAAATTTCAATTCACTTTAGTTTCATCTCTAACTCAATTTAATGTCTCTGGAAAGCATCAGTTTCAACTTCTCACTTGTTCTCACATTATTCAAGAAAATGACTGTATGGTACTTACCTTTCTAAAGCAGCCCTCCGTTTTTCAAGAAATTCTGCAGAAGAAGAATCTTCCTTCCCAACTTTCACTTTTGTCATTCCTAAATAAAAGGCAAAATAATCATAAATCATTATGAAAAGAATAAATCTGTAAATTTTTTTTAAAAAGCCAACAGGAAGAAAGGCAACAAGGATAGCACTAGAAAACACAATCAAAACCCACTTCTGTGTCAAGAGCAGGCAAAAATAAAAGGCTCTTTACACAAGAGCCTTTTTTTTTTTTTTGAGTTGGAGTCTCACTCTGTCACCCAGACTGGAGTGCAGTGGCTCCCGGCTACCGCAGCCTCGACCGGGGCTCCGGCGATCCTTCCACCTTCCAAGTAGCTGGAACCACAGGCACGCGCTACCATGCCCGGCTAATTTTTTGATTTGTAGAGATGAGGTCTCACCAAGTTGCCCAGGCGGGTCTCAAACCCGCGAGCTCAGGCAATCCACTCACCTCAGCCTCCCAAAGGTGCGGGATTACAGGCTGAGCAACAGAGCCCAGCTAAGAGCCATTTTTAAAACTAGTCTCCAACTGCTAAAGATCCTAAACTCTGGGACTTGCAGAGTGAACATTTTACAAAAGAGAGGCCATGGGACTCTGAGTACAAACATTAACTGATAGTAATGGGAATATTCTTCCCCCCATCCCCAATCCAATTGAGTACATTTCATCCCAGAGAGAACAGCAATCATTCATTTAAGACTCTTGGATAAACCGGACTCGGTGGCTCAGCCTGTAATCCCGAGCCTTTGGGAGGCTGAGGTGAGTGGATTGCCTGAGTTCATGGGTTTGAGACCGGCCTGGGCAGCGAGACCTCATCTCTACAAAAAAAAAAAAAAACAAAAAAAAAACAGCCTGGCGTGGTAGCACATGCCTGTAATTCCGGCTACTCAGAAGGATCGCCGGAGCCCAGCAGGTCGAGGCTGCGGTGGCCGGGAGCAGCCACTGCACTCCAGTCTGGGCGACAGAGTGAGACTCCAACTCAAAAAAAAAAAAAGACTCTTGGACACCAATACAAAAAAACCTGTAAGAAGCAAAAAACGGCCGGGCTCGGTGGCTCAGCCTGTAATCCCAGCACTTTGGGAGGCCAAGGTGAGTGGATTGCCTGAGCCCACGGGTTCGAGACCGGCCTGGGCAACTTGACAAGGCCTCATCTCTACAATAAATCAAAAAATCAGCCGGGCGTGGTAGTGCGTGCCTGTAGTTCCAGCTACTTGGAAGGCTGAGGTGGAAGGATCGCCGGAGCCCAGCAGGTCGAGGCTGTGGTGGCCGGGAGTGGCCACTGCACGCCAGTCTGGGTGACAGAGTGAGACTCCAACTCAAAAAAAAAAAAGAAGCAAAAACACTCTGGAGGGTAAAACCAGAATCTCCAACTACACCCAAGAAAAGAGAGAGCATGTCAAAATATGCTATTTCTCTGACCTAAAGGGCAGAGAAGTGCTGGAACTATCTCTTTTCTAACCATTGCAGGTTGAAATATACACTGTTATTAGAAGTATTCTCATATACTAAGAAATATATTCCAGAGAGAATGCAAAGGAAAAAAAAATCCAAGTGGGATTAATGACCACAGGCTTACCTATTAGACTCTTCTCAGGTGGAGGAGGAACAATAAAGCCATTCTGAGAATGTTTCTCTGACAGTTTCTCATAAAGACCCAGAAAGTCACTAAATCTTCTTTTTACTGCAAACTGTTTACTTCTGAACATTGGTAAGCTCGTCTTGAAGACAAAAAAACACAAGGCAATTTCATTCCAAATGGAGGATGAATGATTATTTTGAAAGACATCCAGCTGACATTAAAGGATTCCATTTCACAGATCCCTACCCTTTAGACACCTGGCAAATAATTGTCTCCAGGGCATAGATTCTTAAACTATTTTGTGCTATTGTCCTCTTTTTAGCAGTCTGGGAGCCTCAGAAGCCCTTCTCAGAATAATGATTTTAAATGCATAAAATAAAATATATAGGATTATAAAGATAAGCAATTAAATTCAAAATAGTTTCATTCCCAGATTAAGAATCCTAGCTCTAACAAAACAAAAGTACAATTCTAGTTTAGAGCTAGAATTCTGTGGTCACCAGTAACCCATTTATCCTTAAACAACTTATTTAAGGGTATTAGCTGCTGGAATTAAAGCAGCCAAACTAAAGAAAAGACAGACTAAAGAGTGCTTCTAAGAGGGAAAGCGGGGGCGGGGGCCGAGAAGAAATTTCTAAGATATAGACACAAAATTGTCATGGGATCCAGAGCTATGGAAGGTAGACCAACAAGTAGAGAAACAATACAAAGGAGACGCCTAGTAAAAAAAACAAAAAAACCCATCATAGCAAAAGTTCACTTTATGCTCACCAGACAGGCAAAATTTAAGGAAGTTGTCTTCACCAATTGCTGGCAAGAGTGTGAATCAATAGAAGCTTTTTTTTTTTTTTTTTGAAGGTCAGGGTCTCACTCTGTTGCCCAGGTTGGAGTGCAGTGGTATGATCATGGCTTATGACAGCTTCGAACTCCTGGGCTCAGGCGACCCTTAAGCCTCGGTCTCCCAAATAGCTGGAACTACAGGCACACACCACCACACCTGGTTTATTTTTCTGTAGAGATGAATTCTTGCTATACTGCCCAAGTTGGTCTTGAGCTCCTGGGCTCCAACAATTTTCCCACCTCAGTCTCCCAAAGTTCTGGGATTACAGGCATGAGCCACTGTGCCTGAATCAACACAAACTTTTACACGCTGCTGATGGGAGTATAAATTGGTAACGAGACCATAAAAAAGTGTGTATTCCTGTGTCAAACATTTGCAGTACCTGCGACCTAGGGGGACTACTCCTGGTTATACACTCTGGAAAATGTATGCACTAGAAACGTGCAAGAAATTTCAGAGTTCAGTTACACAAACCGGAAACACGTTCAGGGAAACAAATATTTTATGGCATACAGACTATAGCTATGCCCATCAAGGATGGGTCTGAGAAACAATGCTAAGTAAAGAAAGCACTATTTTCAGCATGATATTACTTTTGTGAAGCTCAAAAACAAAGCAAAACAGTATATTAGAGAGAGAGAGCGAGAGAGAGAGAGAGAGATTTTTTTCCCCCAGTTGGAGTCTCACTGTGTCCCCAGGCTGGAGTGCAGTGGCACACTCACGGCCGCCACAGCCCTGACCTGCAGGGCTCAGATGATCCTTCCACCTTAGCCTTCCAAGTACCTGGGACCATAGGCACGTGCCACCAATCCAACTAATTTTTTGATTTATTGTAGAAATGAGGTCTTGCCAAGTTGCCCAGGCTGGTCTCAAAACCGTGGACTCAGGCAATTCTCTCACACTGGCTTCCCAAAGTGCTGGTATTACAGGCATGAGCCACTACGCCTGGCCTTAGACTTTTTTTTTTAAAGAAAATGAGAGACAAGCCAGGAGAGTGACCATCTCTAAGGTATGAGTCAGGGGATATGCCAGAAACACGCATGTAAATTCAATAGTATACATTTTAAGACTGGTTCGGGGGAGCTTCATTTTCTTATGCTTCACAAGTTGCATATAACATTGTGTAAGTTTTATATGCACTGATATCATATAAAAGGCCAGGTACAGTGGCTCACGCCTAATTCCAGCACTTTGAGATGCTGAGGTGAGAGGACCGCCTGAGCCCATGGGTTCGAGACCAGCCCAGGCAACTTGGCGAGACCTCATCTCTACAATAAATCAACAAATTAGCCGGGTGTGGTAGTGTGCACCTGTAGTTTCAGTTACTTGGAAGGCTGAGGCGGAAGGATCGCCGGAGCCCAGCAGGCAAGGCTGCGGTGGCCGGGAGCAGCCACTGCACTCCAATCTGGGCAACAGAGTAAGACTCCAACTCAAAAAAAAAAAAAATCATCATATAAAAAAACAAAGACCAGACCTGGAGCAAAAGGTAAAAGAAAGTATTAGAAAAAGCCCCGTATGTGAAACCTCAGAAGAACTAACAACTTTTTTTTTTTTTTTTTTGAGTTGGGGGTCTCACTCTGTCGCCCAGACTGGAGTGCAGTGGCCGCTCCCAGCCACCGCAGCCTCGACCTGCTGGGCTCCGGCGATCCTTCCACCTCAGCCTTCCGAGTAGCCGGAATTACAGGCATGCGCTACCACGCCCGGCTGATTTTTTTATTTATTATAGAGATGAGGTCTCGCTGCCCAGGCGGGTCTTGAACCCGCGGGCTCAGGCAATCCGCTCACCTCAGCCTCCCAAAGGTGCGGGATTACAGGCTGAGCCACTGAGCCCGGCTAGAACTAACAATTTTTAAACAGGTAATTACACTTAGTTTGGGGCAAGCCACCAAACAGCTCCAAGCCACATAGTTCCTGAAAGGAATAGGGCTATATCAAATATACCACAAGATTTAAGACTTTTAAAGTTGCATGCAAGTGTTAACTCCCTAGCAAAATATTGGAAAGTCAGTCTGGAGTACCCAGATGAGATGAAGGCCAAGGGGATGCAGGCTTGCTCTATCTTGAGTAAACATGTAGAAAAATGTTCACAAAAAAACTAAGGAGCTATCCAGAAACAATCAGAGATGACCTTCTTGCCGTGAACACCCAAGTCTATGACAGTACTCATCAGCAGGGTCACTTGGACTCACCTGTGTTGTAACTTTGTAGGCTACATACGCATTCATACCATCTCCTGTGGGAAAGCAAGAGAGGATTAGCTTGTAAACCAAAGCAATACTAACCTAGCTAGCATAAAAGCAGAAATCATGAGCCATAAGAGCCCTATCTAAGAAGGGACATTTGTTTCATCTCCAAGTTTTACCTACAATCCTAAAATCCAGTGCCTACTTTGTCGCAAGACCTCTGTGGCACATATCATGCCCCCATGGATGCTGGCTGGGCCCCAGTTTGAGTCAGACAAGAAAGTCAGCCCCCTGTTTCAAAGCCAGGCTCTATTTATACCCTCCACAAAGCAGCACTGGATACTGACAATCCGTCAGTTGTTACCATGCCAATATTTGGGCTAGCTACACACATCTGTCCAAAACCAAACAATTCTCTTGCTGTGTAAGCAAGAGGAGAAGGAAGCAACTGATGTAAAAGGAAACAAATAGTTCCACCCTAGGCTAGCGCTGGGCTTGGTTTGCTCTTTCAGAAATATCGTCACAGCCCCTCTATTGGTGCCGGGGGACACGGACCTCTCTGATCTAGCATGTTCACCAAGAGCAAAGGGCTTGGCAGGAAGACACTTCGGCTGCCTAATGTCACACAAACCTCCCTTTCCTGGAGGAATTATTTTTATGAAAAAGCCTTTGACAGTTAAATAATATGGGATTCAAGCAATTGTTTTTCTCTGTGGCAGTGTCCTGATCTAGACCACTTAGAGAGATAAAGGCACCATTGACTCCCTGAACACTGAAAAGACATACATTGGAATTCAGACAGACACAGCACCATAGTACTGGACTATGGTATTTTGGGTTTGTCTTGTTCCTGGCTTCCCTCACCCCTGATTCCTCCCCACGTCAAACAGAAAAACCTAAGTCAACAATTACCAGCTGCCTAAGCTCATGAATTGGTTCTGGGGTGAAGGACCATGGAAAGGAGGAACAGGCAGTATTGGATTAATATATTGCAATTTGATTTCAATGAGATGGCTAGAAATGCCTGCTTTTTATAAAATACACAGAGAGGATGGAGATCCTACAGGGATAGAGGGATTGCCTACTCTACTTCCCTAACCCTGACCAAAAGGGTGTGTTTAAAACAGAAAACATGGCCGGGGTCGGTGGCCTCAGTCTGTAATCCCAGCACTTTGGGAGGCCGAGGCGAGTAGACTGCCTCAGCCTGCGACCAACCCGGACAACGTGGTGAGACCTCATCGCTACAATAAATCAAAAATTGACCAGGTGTGGTAGTGCATGGCTACCTGGAAGGCTGAGGCAGAAGGATCACCAGAGTCCTGCAGGTTGACGCTGTGGCCATGAGTGTGCCACTGCACTCCAGCCTGAGACTCCAACTCAAAAAAACCCAAAAAACAAAAAACCAGAAATCATAAGCTAAGCTTTAGGAATTCCTTTATGCTGATTACCACATTTAGTTCTTTTCTAAACCACCTTCACTACATTGCCTAATAGTACTAAGGATTGTTTGCCATTGATAAAATAAAAATGTCTAAGTTTACTTTATAGAATATTGAAAATATCATCTGAGTGACCTCTCACAGAAACAAAGATCCGAATATCACATGTTCTCACTCATATAATGGACCTTGAACATCCAATGTAATACTATAAGAAAATGACTGACGGTACTGGGAAACTATGGGGGGGGGATGGGATTAACAATAGCAAATATCTGTCTGGGGATGGGAAAACACCTCTTATCAACAGGGTGCCCGAATGAAACGTAATTGTACACCTAACCCTTAACTGTACCCACAAAACCATAATAAAAAATATTGATTAATAAAAAAAAAAAGAAAATATCATCCACAGTAGGACATAGCCAAATGTCCAAAAAGTCAATCCCATAGTTTAGTGTCTGTGATTAGAAAGTCTAGATGTAAACATACATAAAACACAGTAGCAAAGTAGGATCTTCAGACCATTTGTTTGTATGTCAGGTGCTTTTACTAAGGCAATGTGTGTGAAAAGAAACATAGGGCATGTACAGAGCGCACAGATCTGCAAATGGGCTAGTAACACAAATATTGACATTTATGTAAATTTCCCAATTTCAGAGTTGAAGATGGCATAGCAAATTACCAAGGCCCTGAAAAGCATATCCTGATAAGTAGGATTCTAATTTATTTAGATGGGTGTGGGAACAAGAAGTGCATGTTGAATAAACAGCCCACACAAATAGAAATGTGTTGCCATAAAGATCAGGCCTTGAATGTGAAAGTGTAATTAGCTGGTTTATTGGCAACAACATGACTAAGAATCTAGACTATAGTGCAAGGAGATGGAAGTTTATCACCAAGAGTGATTTATGTTTAAATAAATCTGATTAATGAGATGTTTAAATTACTCTCTGTTATGAGGTAAATTGTATCCCCTATAAAATAGGTATGTTGAAAGCCCTAATTCCCAGTACCTCAGGATGTGGCCTTATTTAGAAACATCTTTATAATCAAGCTAAAGTGAGGACATTAGAGTGGGTCCTATCCCACTATGACTGGTGTCCTTATTTAAAAAATAGGAACATAGAGGGGACATGCATAGAGGGAAGATGCCGGAAGACACGTAGGAAGAACGCCATGTGACAATGAAGGCCAAGACTAGAGTAATGGAGCTACAAACCGAGGAAGGCCTGCGGTAGAACAGTCCTTCCCTAGTGCCTTCAGAAGAGAAATGGCCCTGATGACACCAGGATTTCTGGCCTCCAGAACTGTGAGAGAAGGTCCTTCTGTTGTATTAAGCCACCCAGTTTGTGATACTTTCTACAGCAGCCCTAGGAAACCAATACACTCCCTCTCTTGGTTCAAATGTCATGATTATTAAATTTTAAAACAATTAGCCAGGTATAGTGGTTCAAGCCTATAATCCCAGCACTTTGAGAGGCCAAGCATGTGAATCCAAGAATTTGAGACCATCCTAGGCAGCATGGCAAGACACTGTTTCTACAAAAAAAAATTTAAAAATTAGCCAGGTATGGTGGCATGTGCTTGTATTCCCAGTTACTTGAGAGGCTGAAGTGGAAGGAATACCTGAGCCAAGAAGGTCAAGGCTGTGGTGAACCATGACTGTGCCACTGCACTCTAGCCTTGGTGACAGAATGACATCTTGACTCCAAAATAAAAACATTACCATTCGTAATTTGTCTTATGCCACCACGAATTTCAAGCAGCTAACTAGCTTAAAATTAATGTGTTTATAGAATAACTATAAGCCGGGATTGGTGGCTCAGCCTGTAATCCCGCGCCTTGGGAGGCTGAGGTGAGTGGATTGCCTGAGCCCGCGGGTTCGAGACCCGCCTGGGCAACTTGGTGAGACCTCATCTATACAACAAATCAAACAATTAGCCGGGCGTGGTAGCGCGTGCCTGTAGTTCCAGCTACTTGGAAGGCTGAGGCGGAAGGATCGCCGGAGCCCAGCAAGTCGAGGCTGCAGTGGCCAGGAGCAGCCACTGCACTCCAGTCTGGGCGACAGAGTGAGACTCCAATTAAAAAAAAAAAAAGAATAGAATAACCATAAATATTATAGAAAAGAGAATCCTAGACATGCAATCCAAAATTCTGGTCCAGGTTTTACTATGAGCCATGTTTTGTCCTAACAGAAAAGCAACTTCCTTTTTAGTCCTTAATTTCCTCTACTGTTAGAGAACTGTATAAGATGCTTCTAAACATCCTACCCATACAATGGTCCTGGAAAAGTAAAAACCAACAGTTTAATGACAACCATTTTGGCATAAAGTCAAATTAGACTTTATACATTCCTGTCCCTAGTTCTGAGCAAAGGGTTGGGAATTACACTTGTCTTTTTTTTTTTTGAGTTAGAGTCTCACTCTGTCCCCCACACTGGAATGCAGTGGCTGCTCTCGGCCACAGCAGCCTCAACCTGCTGGCATCCAGCGATCCTTCCGCTTCAGCCTTCCAAGTAGCTGGAACTACAGGTGCGCGCTACCACGCCCAGCTAATATTTGATTTATTGTAGAGGTGAGGTCTCGCCAAGTTGCCTAGGTGGGTCTTGAACCCACAGGCTCAGGCAATCCACTCACCTCAGCCTCCCAAAGGCGTGGGATTACAGGCTGAGCCACAGAGCCTGGCTCACATTTGACCTTTTAACCATATAAACACCAACTCTTTTTAGGAAGACAGGCTGTATATAGTCTCTTCCCTAAGGGACTATACTTGGAAAAGAAAAGTCAAAGTCTATTGTTCTCCACTCAGTGATAACTTATCCTCACAAACTTGGAACAGGGGAAAGCTATTCTAAAAATCCAAACCTGATCGAAGTTAAGTATTAGGCTTTTTGGAAATCTAATTTCAATTTGGGCACAATTCAACCTGGGTCCCAAAGAGAGATGCAGACTTCCTCCACCTCATTAGGATATCAAGAGTACAGACAAATGACACGTAATAAGAATTTCAAACTGCTTGAGGGGAAAAATAAGTTCTGTGTCCTCAAGTTTTAAAACATGTACTTTTAGGGTGCTTAAATGGAACTTATTATCTCAAAAGAGGAAAATGGTCTATCAACTCTAAGAAAGAAGGTAATGTTTGGCTTTTTAAAAAGAAGTTCTGGGTCAGGCGCGGTGGTTCACATCTATAATCCCAACACTTTGGGAGGCCAAGATGAGAGGACTGCCTGAGCCCACAGGTTCGAAACCAGCCTGGGCAACTTGGTGAGAACTCATCTCTATAACAAATCAAAATTAGCTGGGTGTGGTGGCACATGCCTGTATTCCAGCTACTTGGAAGGCTGAGGCGGAAGGATCACCTGAGCCCAGCAGGCCAAGGCTGCGATGGCTGTGAGTGTGCCACTACACTCCAGCCTGGGCAACAGAGTGAGGCTCCAACTCAAAAAAATAAAATAAAAATAAATAAAGAAAAAGAAGTTTTAGTAGTATTTGATATCTCTGATTTTTCTTCCTAAAACCAAGAAAAGCCTAAATAAAGTACTGGGTAACTGCATCTCTGGCCTTGGAACATAGCAAGGGGTATACTTTTACAGGAACAACACTGATGTAGTACTTCACAGCAGCAGGTGCGGCTCTGGAGATGGCCATCTTGAAATTAGCTACCTATGCTTTCCATAGCCACAACCTAACATCACAGGAGTCCTAAGAACACCTACCTATCTTCTCAGGATCGGTTATTCCGACTGTCAAATCAAATTGGTCCTCCTGTTCTTCTTCCTCTAGCTTTTTAAAGAAAAGACAAATCATGAGGGTTGATATGAAGAAAGCTATTAATTTCACCCATATTACCTTCTATCAATCTAATAAAATCAAGATGTACCCTTCTATCAGTGTTCAGTTTCTGTCCATTTCCAGCAACCCTAATGAACCAACTCCCACAGTTTTAAATTGGGAGTAAGCTTACAAGTCTTTGTTACATCTATTCCCTTAAGACCTTATTTTGATAACAACAAAGTTATCAGATTTTGGAAGACTTGTCTCTTGCAGGGTAAAAAGGAGGAAAGAAGAGATTATACTCCTGAATATGGGAGCTTCAGACACTGAATATCACTAGTGACCACCAAAAGCCTTTGTGTTATCCTCTGGGCAACAAATATTCTGCCCAAGATGGAGTCGTGCATTAGATTCTGGCTGTAAGTTAATCATAAAGGCCTCCTTCAAGAGCCATAAATATTTTCTCAAGGTTCATACTCAACTGAATTTCAGATTGGCAGCACACAGCCCTAAAAATGCAAAGAAACAGGACCAATAGCATAGATTCTCACCTCCTCGTAGCTTAGATGGGGCTTAGAAGAACTTGATGTTTCCTGTGGAGGAAGAGAAATGAGCATTTTTGCTGGCACTTTCTTCTGATTGTTTTGTGTGTTGTCCAGGGATAGCTCCACTGTGGCATCTAAAAACAGATATTTTAAGACGAAGGTTAATAATGGGTCTCTGAAAGATGAACTTCAGTTTTATAGGCTAAAAGACTTGTAAGACACTAGCAGCACTCACAATACTGAGAGGCCCTCAGACTAAGAGAGTCAGTCATAAAATGTGTACATGAGTAAAAGGGAGGATGGTATGGGAAATGTTCTTTTGGCACAGGCTAGCAGAGCAATCTCTCCTTCTCCCTTACAAATACAACTACTTGGCTACCTTCTCCTACCTAGAATGTAGACAAGAACCAAGGATCAAGCAAAAAGACTAAACAGCCAAAATGGGTGTACTCATTAATTTTATTCTTAGGGTATTCCTATTAGCATCTTATATGAACCCTTTTTATCGTGATAATTGTTTGTAAAAGCAGAATAAGTCCAGAATTGCTTTACAAACCAATAGGATAAAAGAGGTAAGCATATTGACAGCAAAAAAGGGCATCAAAGGAAAAATAGAAAGCTAGAAAAAAGTGGACCCAATTATTAGAGAAAGAACAAACGGAAAAAAAGAAAAAAGTGGACCCAAGATACAAACACAGTAGCACTTGGGAAAGGGCAGTTTGCCACACCTGAAGGCAGCCTTGTTATTTCAGTACAGTTTAAAAATTGTTCATTGCCGGGCTCGGTGGCTCAGCCTGTAATCCCATGCCTTGGGAGGCTGAGGTGAGTGGATTGCCCGAGTCTGAGGGTTCGAGACCCGCCTGGGCAACTTGATGAGACCTCATCTCTACAATAAATAAAAAATTAGCTGGGCGTGGTAGCACGTGCCTGTAGTTCCAGCTACTTGGAAGGCTGAGGCGGAAGGATTGCCGGAGTCCAGCAGGTCGAGGCTGCTGTGGCCGGGAGCAGCCACTGCACTCCAGTCTGGGTGACAGAGTGAGACTCCAACTCAAAAAAAAAAAAAAAACCTCAAAATAAACAAATAAAATAAAATAAGATAAAATAAAATAGCATATCCCACCATTTTTAGGCATCAAAACTTTATGCAAATAAAAAAATGCAGTTTCAATTTAGAGCAATGGAGCTGGAAACTATAAACCTAAACAATTCAAAGTTTTTTCTTTTCAGTAAAGAAAAACATAAATATTCATTTGGGTTTGGTCTGACCAGTAGGTATTCAATTTTAGTCTTAGAAAATTAAAAGAATACTGTTTCTTCTTCTTTTCTAGATTTTCAGTTAGAGCTAAAAAGAAACCAGAGATGGGGACCTGTAGGCATAATCAATTCCTAGATCACTATTCTAAGCATTAAACGTGAATCAAGTTTGCAAACAAGGTTGCCATGCTGTTAGAAATGAAATCTGATCCCTATTAGGAAAAAGAGAGAGGTAGCTATATAATTTGATACTGCTGTGGGAGGATAAAAAAAAAAGAACTGTTGTCTCTTGAATAACGTAGGTGTGAACTGAGCAGTTCCACTTATACACGAATTTTCTTCTATCTCTGCCACCTGAAACAGCAAGGCCAATCTTCCTCCTCAGCTTATTCAATGTCAGGATAATGAGGATGAAGACCTTCATGATAACCCACTCCCACTTAATGAATTGTACATACATATTTTCTCTTCCTTATGGTTTTTCTTTTTTTGAGTCAGGGTTTCACTCTGTCACTCAGACGGGAGTACAATAGTACAGTCATGGCTCACTGCAGCCTCGACCTCCTGGGCTCAGGTGATCCTTCTGCCTCAGCCTACCAAGAAGCTGGGACTACAGGCACATACTACCATGTGTGGCTAATTTTTAAAAAATTTTTTTGGCCGGGCTTGGTGGCTCAGCCTGTAATCCCACGCCTTTGGGAGGCTGAGGTGAGTGGAATGCCTGAGCTCGTGGGTTTGAGACCCGCCTGGGCAACTTGGCGAGACCTCATCTCTACAATAAATTAAAAAAAAAAATTAACCGGGAGTGGTAGCATGCGCCTGTAGTTCCATCTACGGAAGGATCGCCGGAGCCCAGCAGGTCGAGGCTGCGGTGGCCGGGAGCGGCCACTGCACTCCAGTCTGGGCGACAGAGTGAGACTCCAACTCAAAAAAAATAAAAAATAAATAAAAATTTAAAAAATAATAAATTTTTTTGTAGGCCGGGCTCAGTGGCTCATCCTGTAATCCCAGCACTTTGGGAGGCTGAGGCAAGTGGATTGCCTGAGCCCACAGGTTCGAGACCCGCCCAGGCAACTTGGTGAGGTCTAATCTCTACAATAAATAAAAAATTAGCTAGGCATGGTAGCACGCGCCTGTAGTTCCAGCTACTTGGAAGACTGAGACGGAAGAATCGCCGGACTCCAGCAGGTCAAGGCTACGGTGGCCAGGAATGTGCCACTGCACTCCATTCTGGGCAACAGAGTGAGACTCTGACTCAAAAAAAAAAATGTTTTTTGTAGAGACAAGGTCTGGTTAGGTTGCCTAGGCTGATCTCGAACTTCTGGGCTCAAGCAATCCTCCTGTCTTGGCCTCCCAAAGTGCTAGGATTATAGGTGTGAGTCATCACACCTGGCCCTTATGATTACAAGAACATTTTCTTTTCTCTAGTTTACTTTAGAACACAGCAAGAATACAGTATATAATTCACATAACATATAAAATACATGTTAATCGACTGTTCATATTATCAGTAAGGTTTCCAGTTAACAGTAGGCTAGACCCTCCATTTCTCCATCATCCAAGAAGATGCTGGTTTTAAGGCTGACATACCTTGAGGACCTTAACTATCATGGCTTCCAGTGCTCTGATAAAACCTCAGATGTATGGCCTTCTGGCCACGTGTCTGGGGTTTCATATTGTTGGAGCAGTCATTGCATCCCTGAGAATAGTAGCTTTCTATAGGTTTGCTGCGGCTGAACCAGGAAAGAAGGTACATGTAGATTCATGCAGATTTCTACAGAAATTATATTCCAGGCTGGGTGCGGTGGCTTACACCTATAATCCCAGCACTTTGGGAGGCTGAGGTAAGAAAACTGTCTGAGCCCACAGGTTGGAAACCAGCCTGGGCAACTTGAAACACCTCGTCTCCACAATAAATAAATAAAAATTAGTCAGGCGTGGTGGTGCATGCCTGTAGTTTCAGCTACTTGGAAAGTTGAGGCGGAAGGATCACCTGAGCCCAGCAGGGTGAGACTGCAGTAGCCGTGAGAGTGCCACTGCACTCCAACCTGAGTGACAGAGTGAGACTCCACCTCAAACAAAACAAAAACAACAAAAAAAATTATATTCCATGAAAGATTCTGAGATGAGGAAGGCTGGTATCTTTCAGAGTGCAAAGTGATTTGGGGATATAAAGAATTTCTTTGAGTTGAATTACACAGAAGTTTGCCACTGATCTGTGTTCCTGAGCTATGAAACATTATGTGGGCTAAGAAGTAGTTTCTCTTGATAAATAAAAAACTAACAAAATTTTAAAAACAGCAGGCTATTAGTAAAGTTTACAGAGAGTCAAAAGCTACACACAGATTTTAGACTGCACGGCAGTTGACACCCCTAACTCCCACACTGTTTAAGGGTCACCTATATATATAATGAACATGTTAGTTGTGAGGAGATTTTGAAACAAGCAGACAACTCAAGTATGTATAGGATATTCACATCATGCAGGTCCCTCATAATCAAGTTAATATACATGTTTGGAAATGAAACAGGAAGTATTGCTTATTTAAAATCTTTGGTCTATTAGAGTGCTACTAAAAGCCTTTTGAAGAGCTGTGCATTTTCTATTAAAATTCATATTACAAAGATGCCAAAACTTACATTAAAACATGTTTTTCTTTGAACTCTTGATAAGAATAATAGAAAAGTCTTTGGGCTCCATCAGAGACTCTGATCATCACTAAGCTACTCATACAAAAAATAAAATCAGAACATTTAAACTTTCACAGTCAATATCTAAAATATCTGAGAAGCTACTCCAGTCCTAAACCAAATGTCTCAGTGTAGCCATTCTTTTCTACGGATATCATGTTCCTTTCTTATTAGTGAGGCAGGTATTGGCTGCTTATAAAACTGGTAGGGGACCGAACACGGTGACTCAAGTCTGTAATCCCAGTACTTTGGGAGGCCGAGGCAAGAGGACTGACTGAGCCCAGGGGTTCGAGACCAGCCTGGGACCTCGTCTCTACAATAAATCAAAAAATTAACCAGGCACGGTAGCGTATGCCTATTGCTCTGGCTACTTGGAAGACTGAGGTGGAAGAATTGCCTGAGCCCAGCAGGTCGACACTGGGGTGGCCATGAACGTGCTACTGCACTCCAGCCTAAGCAACAGAGTGAGACTCCAACTCAAAAAATAACAACAAAAATCCAAAAAACTGGTTGAGGATGCTGGGCATGGAGGCTCAAGCCTGTAATCCCAGCACTGTGGGAGGCCAAGGCAAGAGGATTACCTGAGCTCAGGGGTTTGAGACCAGCCTAGGCACAACTTGGTGAGACCCCGTCTCTACAGTAAACTAAAAAAAAAATAAGCCGGGCATGGTAGTGCATGCTTGCAGTTCCAGCTATTTAGAAGGCTGAGGTGGAAGGATCATCTGAGCCCAGCAGGTCGAGGCTGCAGTGGCCATGAACGTGCCACTGCACTCCAGCTTGAGTGAGAGTGAGACTCCAACTCAAAAAAAAAAAAAAAAAGAAACTGGTAGGGGAATGATATGAATAGGAATCCTCTTTACTAATATGTTGCCAATAAAGATCTTCTCTACATATCCATGTGCATAAAACATAATCATGGCCGGGCTCGGAGGCTCAGCCTGTAATCCCAGCACTTTGGGAGCCCGCGGGTTTGAGACCAGCCCAGGCAACTTGGCGAGACCTCATCTCTACAATAAAATAAAACATAGGCGTGGTAGTGCGCACCTGTAGTTCTAGCTACTCAGAAGGATCACCAAGCCCAGCAGGTCAACGCTGGGGTGGCCATAAGAGTGCGTGCCACTGCACTCCAGCCAGGGTGAAGAAGAGAGACTCCAACACAAAAAAATAAATAATAAATAATAACATAATCATGGGGGCAACTCCGTCATACTAAGATTTTAGGTCTTTTTAGGAAAGATCCTATAAATGCTAAGGTCCCAAAGATAGAAAATTTGTCTTCCTTTCAACCTGTTGTATAACTAAATAGAATCCACTATTTGTATTATTTGCATTCATATAATTTCTTCTGCAGAAATGTTATCCAAAAAATAATCACTACCAGAATAAATAGTACATACTTAAATTTCAGAGTAAAAGAAAATGAAAAATCTTCTCGATTTTTATACAACTTCTTCCATCCTCTTCTTCTCTTTCATGTCTTTTTTTTTCTTTTGAGTAGGATTCTCACTCTATCACCCAGGCTGAAGTGCAATGGCATGCTCACAGTCACCACAGCCTGGATCTGTTGGGCTCACACGATCCTTTGACCTCAGTCTTCCAAGTAGCTGCAAATACAGGAGTGTACCACCATGCCTGGCTAATTGGTTTGGTGTTTTTTTTTTTTTTTGTAGACATGAGGTCTCACCATGTTGCCCAGGCTGGTCTCAAACCCCTGGGGATCAGGCAATCCTCTCACTTCTGCCTCGCAGAGCGCTGGGATTACAGGCATGAGCCATCATAATCACATTATTTTTTTTTCTTTTGAGTCAGAGCCTCACTCTGTCACCCAGGCTGGAATGCAGTGGCACGCTCACGGCCACCACAGCTTCGACCTACTGGGCTCAGGTGATCCTTCCACCTCAGCCTTCCAAGCAGCTGGAACTACAGGCATGCACAGCTGATTTTGCTCAGCTAATTAGCTGACCATGCTCAGCTAATTTTTTGATTTATTGTAGAGATGGGGTCTCATCAAGTTACCCAGACTGGTCTCAAACCTGTGGGCTCAGCCAATCCTCTTGTCCTCGGCCTCCCAAAGTTCGATAACAGGCGTGAGCCACCACGCTGGGCCTAACTCACAAGCTTTTTTTTTTTTTTTTTTTTTTTTGAGTTGGAGTCTCATTCAGTTGTCTAGGCTGGAGTGCAGTGGCATGTCCCCGGCCACAACAGCCTTGCCCTGCCGGGCTTCGGAGATCTTTCCACCTCAGCCTTCCAAGTAGCCAGAACCACAGACGCGTACTATCACACCCAGCTAATTTTGTATTTATTGTAGAGATGAGGTCTCTCCAAGTTGCCCAGGCTACTTTTGAACCCACGGACTCAGGCAACCCAATCGCCTCAGGCTTCCAAAGTGCTGAGATTGCAGGCTGAGCTACCGAGTCCAGCTTCACATTCCTAAATTTAACTGTATGCAGTCATATTCCCTAAAAGTATGATGGCAGAACTTGTACTTTACATGTTTGCAAATATTCCACAACAGTATTTTACATAAAGTTGTCCCCAATTTCTTTTTTTGGGGAGTTTTACTTTAATTCAGCAACTAATCAAAGCCATTTAGGAGGTTCCTAGAATAACTTTTGAGCCCATACTTGCCTGCAAAGAGATCCTGTGGCTCTTGATCCTGTTCCTCATGGATCCCATTTTCTTTAGAGCCATTGTTGATGGGAAGAAGGGATGCAGTTCTCTTTGGGGACTGCGGCTTACTCTGAAAACAAAGAGATGTTCTCAATAAAACAGGACCATTCAAAACCAACCCAACTTGCCTAGAAAGCAACTTTAATGCATCCCTGTCACTACTAGCCAACCAGTTCAATAAGCAGCAAATTATTATTAGTAATGTAAGCGCTGTCCAAGTAATCAGAGTTAAAATAAGTTCACACAATTTACAGTTAACTTCTAACACCATAACCTTGCTGAAGTGCCCTACCCCAAAACACATGATACCAACACAGGCATGTGTACACACAAATAATTTTCTAAAGAACCTGTCCAAATGTATTTCTCCTTCTCACTTGATGACCTTTATTCTTTCAAATGCTGATGGGGCACATTCTAGTGACCAGAACACCACACTGGAGTCCAGAATTCAAGCTGTGACCCAGGTTTACTTTACGGCCTTGACTAAACTGTTGATTGAAGCCCAGTTGTGTGGATATTATCTACCTGACAGGAAAAGGAGAGCACAACACTTTACATTCAATGCTGTTTAAAAACACGACTTATCTTTTCATCTTAACTCACAAAGACAAAATTTTCAATTGCACCCTGTCAGGCTAGGAAAATAAAACCAGTCATGCTCAGGCTTACGGCCACATGGTGAAAATACAGTCAGCCCATGGCCTTCATTAAAAGTGCAGTGGGCTGGGCGAAGTGGTTCAAGTCTATAATCTCAGCACTTTGGGAGGACAAGGCGAGAGAATTGCCTGAGCCCATAGGATCGAGAACAGCCCAGGCAACTTGGTGAGACCTCATCTCTACAATAAATAAAAAACATTAGCCAGGTGTGGTAGCACACGCCTGTAATTCTGGCTACTTGGAAAGCTAAGGCAGAAGGATGCCAGTAAGTCAACGCTGGGGTGGCTGTGAGCATGCTACTACACTCCAGCCTGGGCGACAGAGACTCCAACTCAAAAAAAAAAAAAAAAAAAAAAGCTCAGTTGCAAACAAGGGTGGGGTGTGTCCCCAGACCAGTACCAGAGTGAACAAAGCCGGATTGTGCAGAACATGAAATGAAAGCTGGGAATCTGGCTTCACCAGGCATGGTGTGGTATTACAGGGCTTTGAAGTCTGACCCTAAGGGCAAATCAGTGAAAAGACTTAAGGAACCTTTTATGAAACACTTCCTTAACAAATCTGAGGGATTTGTTCCTTGGAGACAGATCTGTTCTGACCCAACAGAACAAAGTAAAATGACAGATCTATTAAGGTATTCTAAAATTGCCATGTAAATAGCCTCCTCCCAATATTGGAGCCATCCGTCAGAAAAGAAACTGTTACCAATATTTAGATTTTTTTTTTTTTTTAAGTCAGAGTCTCACTCTGTTGCCCAGGATGGAGCGCAGAGTGTGTTGTCCATCCTCTCGGCCACTGCAGCCTCAACCTGCCAGGCTCAGGCGATCCATCTCAATCTTCCAAGTAGTTGGAACTACAAGTGTGTGCGCCACCATGCTCGGCTAATTTTTTTGATTTATTGTAGAGATGAGGTCTTGCCAAGTTGTCCAGGCCACTCTCAAGACCCTGAGTTCAGACAATCCTCTCACCTCCACCTCTCAAAGTGCTGGGATTTCAGGTGTGAGCCACACAGTGCTCAGCCCAATATTTAGACTTATATTAGTAAACAAAATGTCTAGTGAAAATATTCTATGTTCATGGTTAATGAACACTGAGTTGTATATGCTTAAATGTTACACCAATTCTGTTAGAAACAATGTTCCTATCCTCTGCTTCCACAGTCTTAAAAAAAAAAATCACTGCAGAGACAGAAGACTGCAAATACAAAACCAGCACTTCCCTTTGCCTCATAGTTCGCCAACCACCTTCATCCACAACCACTTCCTCCACTGCTGCATGGTACAGCAAACTCTTATGAAGCCCCGTGAATCCTTTTAATTCAACTCAAAAAAAAAAAAAATAGCAGTCTGTCTTTCCCTCTACTAATCAGAAGAACTAGACCCAGATAAAGGGGATACTGCAGAGACAGCTAGAGCTTTAATACCTATCTCTCTTCCTCCACCCAACTCCCTTAAAAAGTCCAAACTGTAATTAAAACAAAGACTTGTGCTCCCTCAGTCAGCTAGGTAACAACTACCTGTGAGAATGCAAAACTGATCTCAGTTATTCTCTGGGACTCCATCCCAAAAACCACACACGGCTGAGTTGTTTGTTTGCTTTTTTGAGTTGGAGTCTCACTCTGTCACCCAGGCTGGAGTGCAGTGGCAAGCTCACGGCCATCCCCGCGTCAACCTGCTAAACTCCGGCGATCCTTCCGCCTCAGTCTTCCAAGTAGCCGGAACTACAGGCACACGTTACCATGCCCAGCTAACTTTTGCTTTATTGTAGAGATGAGTCTCACCAAGTTGCCCGGGCTGGTCTTGAACCCACGGGCTCAGGCAATCCACTTGTCTCGGCCTCCCAAAGTGCTGGGATTACAGGCTAAGCCACCGGTGCCCGGCCATGGCTGAGTTTTAAGAGAGCTGAAGACAGACTGGTTACTGTACTTGCCATCCAAGTCTTTCCTCTATAGTTCTTTTACAAAATTTATCTTCTACCTACATATATATATCCTGTATTCCCCCCTGCCCCTGAGCATTTTCTCATGTCATTAAGAATTGGACAAGCTGGGCTCGGTGGCTCAGCCTGTAATCCCACGCCTTTGGGAGGCTGAGGTGAGTGGATTGCCTGAGCCCACGGGTTCGAGACCCGCCTGGGCAGGCGAGACCTCATCTCTACATAAATCAAAAAATTAGCCAGGCGTGGTAGCGCGCGCCTGTAGCTCCAGCTACTTGGAAGGCTGAGGCAGAAGGATCGCCGGAGCCCAGCAGGTCGAGGCTGCGGTGGCCAGGAGCAGCCACTGCACTCCAGTCTGGGCGACAGTGAGACTCCAACTCAAAAAAAAAAAAAAAAAAGAATTGGACAAAGATTCCACTTTTACATACCATGGGTATATATAATCATTCCCATAAGACTGGACGATTAGATAGTTTCCAGGTTTCACCAAACAAAGCTATGATCACCTTCCATATATAAGTCTTCATCTGATTATTTTCTTAGGGTAGATTCTTTTTTTTTTTTTTTGAGTTGGAGTCTCACTCTGTCACCTAGACTGGAGTGCAGTGGCCGCTTCCAGCCACTGCAGCCTCGACCCGCTGGGCTCCGGCGATCCTTCTGCTCAGCCTTCCGAGTAGCTGGAACTACAGGCGCACGCTACCATGCCCGGCTAATTTTTTTGATTTATTGTAGGGATGAGGTCTCACCAAGTTGCCCAGGTAGGACTTGAACCCGTGGGCTTGGGCAATTCACTCACCTCGGCCTCCCAAAGTGCAGGATTACAGACTGAGCCAGCAAGCATGGCCAGGGTAGATTCTTAAGAACTACTGGACACAAAATTTTCAGAGGTTCTGCTAAGCTCCCTTCCAGAAAGACCAACAATTTACATATTCCCCAGAAGCATGTAAGAATGCTGTATCCATAGCAACATTAAGCATTCTTCTAAAATATCTTCACTAGGTTGTCTGGTGAAAATTTGTTTCCACATGTATACTGGTCATTTGGACCGCTATGATTTGTCTTGATATCCTTTGTTTATTTTTCTATACTACGTTAGCATTACTTAGGTGTATACTTTTCTTATATAAGTATGTTAACCCTTTCTCTGCATACTGTACGGTACCTCTCCTGAATTTTTATTTTCCCTATTAATTTTCAGCACTGTACAAATTCAGCTTACTTCTTTTTTTTTTTGAGTTGAAGTCTCACTCTGTCGCCCAGACTAGAGTAGAATGCAGTGGCCGCTCCCGACCACCGCAGTCTCGACCTGCTGGGCTCTGGTGATCCTTCCGCCTCAGCCTTCCAAGTAGCTGGAACTACAGGCACACGCTACCACGCCCGGCTAATTTTTTGATTTATTGTAGAGATGAAGTCTCGCCAAGTTGCCCAGGCAGGTCTCGAACCCACGGGCTCAGGCAATCTACTCACCTCTGCCTCCCAAAGGCGCGGGATAACAGGCTGAGCCACCGAGCCCAGCTTCAGCTTACTTCTTTAGGCTGAAGAGTACCTAGCACACAGTTGGCCTTTGAGGCATAATAATATTTTCAAGTTTTACTTAAAATCAGATATTTAAAAAAAAATCAGATTAAAAAAACGAGCAGAACCACTTTTGAAGAAGAAATGGATAAAAAAAACCAAACCAAAGCAAAAACCCAAGCAGAACCACTAAAGAAGAAATGGGACACATGCACATGGTATCCCATATCCACACAGGACTGTTAATAGAAAGCAAGCCTTCCATGAGACTATAGTCTATAATAATAGACTGTTGTCAAAACATAAACCCACCTGGGTCTTATAACAACCACATGCTACATCTGAGGTTAAAAGGTTAATTTTTAGATTTTTTTTTTCTTTTTTTTTGAGTTGGAGTTTCACTCCATCGCCCAGACTGGAGTGCAGCGGCATGCTCCTAGCCACCGCAGCCTAGACCTGCTGGGCTCCAGCGATCCTTCCGCCTCAGCCTTCCAAGTAGCTGGAACTATAGGCATGCGCTACCCCGCCCAGCTAGTTTTTTATTTTACTGTAGAGATGAGGTCTCACCAAGTTGCCCAGGTGGGTCTCGAACCCGCAGGCTCAGGCAATCCACTCACCTCAGCCTCCCAAAGTGCTAGGATTACAGGCTGAGCCACCGAGTCCGACTAATTAGTATTATTAAGGTACAATTTATATTAGAAAGCTAATTTTGAATCAACAGTCAAAATTTTCTAAAGAATTTATTTTGGGTTGGGTGTGGTGGCTCATGCCTGTAATCCCAATGCTTTGCAGGCCATGGCAGGTAGGCTCTCTTGAGGCAAGAAGTTCAAGACCAGCCTAGGCAATGTAGCAAGACCCTGTCACTACAGAAAAATTTTAAAATTAGCCGAGCGTGGTGGCACCTGCCTATAATCCCAACTACTTGGAAGGCTGAGGCAGGAAGATCACTTGAGCCCAAGAGTTTAAGGCTACGGTGAGCTAGGATCATGTCACTGTACTTCAGCCTGGGCAACTGAGTGAGATACTGTCTCTAAGAAAAAATACAAAAGAAAAAGGAAAAAAATTATTTTGAGGGAAAGAGGAAACACATCAATTACGCTGAGTGATAATATCAATACTAAAAATAAGCCTTGCTTTATAATACATATTTTAAAAACATATTAGTAGTCATAAGTCATTTAACTACCTATCTGTTGAAAGGGGCTAAATTTCATTCAAGACCAGCCTGGGTCACATAGCAAGACCCTCATCTCTACAAAAAATTTTAAAAAATAAAGTAGTGTTGATACACACAAAAAAGGAGGAGGGGGCTAAATTTCTAGGCAACAGATAAGAAACTATATTCTGTGATGAAAATACTATATTTGTGACATTGTAAGTAAAGCCAAAGAACTGCCCTGCCCACACCCCTTGCCCTTTTTTTTAAAATATAAAGGAAGCATTCTTCTTCCTCCCCAACCCCCAACTTTTTTTTTTTTAGCAGCTAGAATCCTAGCTAGGACATCTAACACTTGCTTACTCCCTTTGGCTGTTAATTCTAACAGGTGGTTCCAGTGATAAGCCTGTTTAAAAGTTCAAGTGCTTCTGTTTATCACTAAAAGAGAATACCAACAGACTAATACTAATTCCAAGAAAGACTCTGGAAAGATCTGCCAGCAAGAGAGAGCACTTTTGTTAAGAACAAACAGGTATTTCTTGACAACTACCGGCCTCAAACCATTAGGCCTGGGCCACTAACACAACATATATTTTTTTAAAGCTCAGGGTGGACAGACATAGGCTTGTTGCCGCTCAGAGTTGACATAGCCATTCACTACTGAAAAGTGCAACCATGATTCCAGGCAACCTCCCGGTTAGCCAGTGGTGATTCTTACTCATGTTGCTTAAATGCTCTCTGCTCCATGCTTGCATTACAGTCAAGTGACCTCAAAAGGGGTAGGTACTGGTAAAACTCACGACTGCGTGTAGAGGTCAAATCCAAATTAAATGCTAAAGTAACACTGCTTCTGGAGGAATAGAGTACTTTTTTTTTTTTTTAGGGAAAATTAGTATAGTTTAATAAAGTAAGATAGAGCTAAGGAGCAGTGTGATCATGTTAATATAACAAGGTAAAAACAATTAAGAATAACTCAGTTCCAGAAGCTATCCCCAGATAACAGGGCAGCCATGGAGTCTTTAAAAATTATGCTGGGCTGGGCTCAGTGACTCAACCTGTATTTCCAGCACTTTGGGAGGCCAAGGTGAGTGGACTGCATAGCCTGCAGGATTGAGACCAGCCCAGGTAACTTGGCGAGACCTCATCTCTACAATAGATAAAAAATTAGCTGGGTGTAGTAGCGCATGCCTGTAGTTCTGGCTA
This sequence comes from Cephalopachus bancanus, assembly GCA_027257055.1. Classification (NCBI taxonomy): domain Eukaryota; kingdom Metazoa; phylum Chordata; class Mammalia; order Primates; family Tarsiidae; genus Cephalopachus; species Cephalopachus bancanus. The sequence goes on from JAPVLO010000617.1 coordinate 533,971, forward strand.
CTTGGAAGGTTGAGGTGGAAGGATTGCTGGAGCCCAGCAGGTAAACACTGAGGTGGCCATGAATGTACCACTGCACTCCAGTCTGGGCGGCAGAGTGAGATTCCAACTCAAAAAAAAAAAATTATCCTGGAAGAATATGGCATGAAATACTTATAATTTGGCCAGTTTTAATTCTAGGGAGAAATGAGTGAAATGGGAGCTAGTTGCTGCTGCAGCAAATTATGACAAATGTAATAGTTTCAACTGTTATAGCAAATGTATCATCTTAAGCAAATTATCTTACAGTTCTGTAGGAATCTAATAGGGGTCTCGATGTGCAAAAAATCAAGCTACAGTAGGGCTACACTCCTGGAACTTCTAGGGGAGAATCTGTTTCCTTGCCCTTCTCCAGCTTCTAGAGGCCATTCCATGGCCCATGGCCCACTTCCTTCACCTTCAAAGCCGGCAGTGTTGCAGCTCTTTGTGCCATCCTTCCAGAATGATCTTCCGGCCTTTTTCTTTTTTCCTTTTGAGTCAGTCTCACTCTGTCGCCCAGGCTGGAGTGTAGTGGCATGCTCACGGCCACCGCAGCCTCAGCCTGCTGGGCTCAGGCCATCCTTCCACCTCAGGTTTCCAAGTAGCTGGAACAACAGGTGCACACCACCACACCCAGCTAATTTTTTTGATTTATTGCAGAGACAAGGTCTCGCCATGTTGCCCAGGCTGGTCTCAAACCCATGGGCTCAGGCAATCCTCTCACCTCAGCCTCCCAGCGCTGGGAATACAGGTGTGAGCCACTATGCCCAGCTAGTCTTACATTCTTAAGGGTCCTTGTGATCACACTGGTCCCACCCAGGTAATTCAAGATAATTTCCCTATCTTAAGGCCAGTATTCAACATAATTGACTTCCTTGGAAACCTAATGTATTTTGTTTTATACATCTAAAAACATTCTGGTAATATGTCCAATCTCAATTCCATCTTCAACGTGAATTCCCCCTTGCCACATAATCTAACATATTCACTTGTCCTAGGATTAAGATGTAAACATCTTTGGGGGGATAAGGAAGCATTATTCTGCCTACCACAGACAGTGACCCCTCTCTGAGCCAGGAAGATTGCTTGAGCCCAGGAGTCTAAGAGTTCAAGACCAACCTGGGCAACATAGCAAGACCTCGCCTCTACAACAAATTCAAGAAAATTAGTCAGCTGTGGTGATACACACCTGTAGTCCCAGCCATTCAAGAAGCTGACACAGGAGAATCTGAGCTGAAGTGAGCCATGAATGTGCCACTGTACTCCAGCCTCGGTGATAGAGACCCCAAATCAAAAAAAAAAAAAAAAGAAGTATCTGTGTTTAGAGCGTGGACAGTGTCCACTGGATTTGTGAATAGCATGCATCTTACCTTACCAACTGAGTGAATCTCTGATTAACTCAAATGATTTCACAATATTACTCCCCTTACAGTTTAATGCATTAAAGGGAATCTTATCTTGGGGTCTATAAGTCACAGATTTCAGGGGGTGGTTTCTATGAACTTGGATGAGAAAAAAATTAGTTTCATTTTCACTCATCTCTAACTGAAATTCAGCATTCTCTTTCATCATAAAGATAGGCAACAGGTCGGGCTCGGTGGCTCAGCCTGTAATCCCGGCACTTTGGGAGGCCGAGGCGAGTAGATTGCCTGAGCCTGCAGGTTCGAGATCAGCCCTGGCAAGACCTCGTCTCTACAATAAAAAAATAAAATAAAATAAAAAATTAGCCGGGTACGGTAGCACGCGCCTGTAGTTCTGGCTACTTGGAAGGCTGAGGCAGAAGGATTGCTGGAGCCCAGCAAGTTGACACTGGGGTGGCTATGAGTGTGCCACTGCTCTCCAGTCCAGGCAACAGAGTGAGACTCCAACTCAAAAAAAAAAAAAATTAAAAAGCGAAAGTGAGGGATGTGGGATTGAAAAAAATATTAAAAAGCACGTTACTACCATAAAATTATCTTAATGTGTTGATAACTGCATTTCTATATAATATCAATAATTGGTTTCCTTGGTAATCTCATATATTTTATTTTACACATCTAAAAACATTATACTGGTAACGTATCCACAGGCTTTACTGGCCTGCCAATGAGCTCACAGCACAAAAAAGGTGAAAACTTCTGTGACAGAGGTTAGAGAGACTAATGAAAATAGAAGCGGGGGAGCCGGAAGGTCAAATGAACACGAAGCTGGCCATTGAGCTATTTAGGAAAACCAGAGCAAGGCCATTAGAGACCTCATGACCCACCAAAATTGAGCTACAGACATTCTACTGCATTCTCTGGTGTAATCTTCCTGTTGAACTTTTTGGGTCTCAAACTAACAGAACTTAGAAGGGCACAGAAAACTGCAGAAGGATCAGAGTACTAATGGGTGGATTATCTCCTAAATGGAAAAAACAAAACCAGTTCAAATCTGCTCTGAAAGCAGAACGAAGGCCCAGCTGTCCATCTGACTAAGCAAAAGAACAGAAAAAGTTGAGCAACAGCTTTTCCTGGATATGAGATAACGTATGGCTACTTGTTCTAGCAACTATCAACTACTCATGATCTATTTATACCGAAAGTTACTGAACAGTGCTGAGAAGCTTTGAGGACTCAGGAAGAGAAATGAGAGTGTAATTTTTCCTCTCTCCCCTTCCAACCTAACAAACTGCAGATGGCCAAGTTACCAGAGCTGCCCTACCATCCGAGGAAGCAAAGGGGCAGCAACTCCCTACAGAAACCAGAAGTCCCACTGCAATCTGTTGTTTCTCTCATTAAGCCCCAAACTTTAGGTAAATAAGTTGGGATTTTGTTTGTTTGTTTGTTTGTTTTGAGTTGGAGTCTCACTCTGTCACTCGGACTGGAGTGTAGTGGCCGCTCCCAGCCACCGCAGCCTCGACCGCTGGGGCTCCAGTGATCCTTCCAAGTAGCTGGAACTACAGGCGCATGCTACCATGCCCGGCTAATTTTTGATTTATTGTAGAGATGAAGTCTGGTCAAGTTGCCCAGGCGGGTCTCGAACCCGTGGGCTCAGGCAATTCACTCACCTCGGCCTCCCAAAGTGCTGGGATTACAGGCTGAGCCACCGAGCCCGGCCTTAAGTTGGGTTTTATTAGTCACCTTTAAAAGTCTTCTTGTAATACTATAAGTAAAGGATCGACAGTGGTGGGAATCTATGGGGGGGGGCAGGGAAGGCAAGGGTGGTGGGATTAACGGTAGTCAATATCTGTCTGGGGATGGGGGGGACACCCCTTATCAAGAAGGGTGCCTGAATGACACATATTTGTATACCTAACCCTTAACTGTACCCCACAACTTTAAAATAAAAAATGTTTTAAAAAAAATTAAAAAATAAAAAATAAAAGTCTTCTCCTTTTATTAGCTTTTCCCACATAACTCTGAAAGCTAAGACAACTGCTAGTACAATCCAATGATTAAGAAATCAGGGAATTAGGGAATGGATGGAAAGAGTGACTAAGACTCAAGAAAGAAAAAAGAAAGAAAGAAAGAAAGAAATCAGGCCAGGCTCAGTGGCTAAGCCTGTAATCCCAGCACTTTGGGAGGCCGAGGCAACTGGATTGCCTGAGCCCATGGGTTTAGGACCAGCCTGAGCAACTTGGTAAAACCTCCACAGCAAATAAAAAAAAAGCCAGGAGTGGTAGTGCCCGCCTGTAGTACCAGCTACCTGAAAGGCTGAGGTGGAAGGATTGCTGGATCCCAGCAGGTCAAGGCTGCGTTGACCACGAGTATGTCACTGCACTCCAGCCTGGGCAACGGAGACTTCAACACAAAAAAATAAGAAATCAATGAGGGCCAGGCACAGTGGCTCAAGCCTATAATCCCAGCACTTTGGGAGGCAGAGGCAAGAGGAATGCCTGAGCTCAGGGATTCAAGACCAGTGTGGGCAACTTGGCGAGCCCTCATCTCTACAATACACCAAAAAAATTAGCCAAGCATGGTGGCACACGCCTGTAGCTCCAGCTACTTAGAAGGCCGATACAGAAGGATCACCTGAGTACAGCAGGGTCGAGGCTGTGTTGGCTGTGAGTATGCCACTGCACTCCAGCCTGGGCAACACAGTGAGACTCCAACTAAAGAAAAAAAGAAAAAAAAAAGAAAGAAATCAATGAGTCTGTGTGTACTTCAGGGAATCTCAACATTACGAGGCTGGGTGTGGTGACTCACACCTGTAATCTCAGCATTTTGGGAGGTAGAGGCAGGAGGAATGCTTGGGCCCAGAAGTTCAAGACCAGCTTGGGCAACATAGTCAGACCTAGTTTATACAAAATAAAAAGTTAGCCAGATGTGGTGGTGCATGTCTGTAGCACCAGCTACTTGGAAGGCAGAGGCAGAAGGATTGCCTGAACCCAGTAGTTCGAGGCTGGTGTGAGCTGTGATCACTACTGCACTCCAGCCTGGGTGACAAAGTGAGACCCTTACTCAAAATAAATAAGTAAAATAAACTTATTAGAAGTAAAACTCATTTACTATTTAAGCTGAGCATTAAAATGAGTCTTTGCACATAATACTTGTCACTGACTTTTTCAAGAATATTTTTTATCAGAATGTAGAATTTATTTATTTATTTGAGTCAGAATCTCACTCTGCCACCCAGGCTGGAGTGCAGTGGCATGCTCACGGTCACCGCAGCCTTGACCTACTGAGCTCAGGCAATCCTTCTGCCTCAGTCTTTCAAGTAGCTAGAACTACAGGCACATGCCACCACGTCCAGCTAATTTTTTGATTTATTGTAGAGATGAGGTCTTGCCAAGTTGCTGGGCTGGTCTCGAACCTGCGGGCTCAATCCACTTACCTGGGCCTCCCAAAGTCCTGGGATTACAGGCATGAGCCTCTGCGTCAGCCAAGAATGTAGAATTTAAACTTCTGATCCTTTACTAGCTCTGACCACTTGATGTGATGGTAGCTCCAAAGGCAAGCGTTTTAGGCAATATGCCGAGCTGTAAATGACTAAGCCATTAACTAAACAAAGAAATACAAGTTTGTTTAAAGATACCGTTTCACAGAATCATTTTCAGAAGTCTGGTAATGACCAGAGGAGGGTTAGTGTCAAAACCTTAATGAGGAAGGGTTATACCTTTGAGAACCACCACCAAGCATGTTTTACAGAACAGAGAATTAAAATATTAGCCAGCTGAGCTATATTAATCTCCTATGGCTTCTTATAAAACTTCCAAATTCCGCCAGATTGAAGAAGTTATCTTATCATATAAACACCCTAAAGGTAATAAACTGTTTTTCATGGCTAAAATCATTCCACAAGGCACAAACAAAAATACCAGTCCCAAACTGTTTCACAGGTTAAATACCACCAATATTTTTTTAAATGTGGAATCTCACTCTGTCGTCCAGGCTAGAGTGCAGTAGTGTGCTCACGGCCACCGCAGCCTTGACCTGCTGGGCTCAGGTGTTCCTTCCACCTCAGCCTTCCAAGTAGCTAGAACCACAGGCATGTGCCACCATGCCCAGCTGATTTTATTTATTTATTGTATAGATGCTGTCTCGTCATGGTGCTCAGGCTGGTCTCGATCCCCTGAGCTCAGGTAATCCTCTCGCCTCCACCTCCCAAAGTGCTGGGATTACAGGCATGAGCCACTGTGCTCGGCTCGCCAATTTTTAAATAACATATAAACTTGATCCCCAAATCATACAAGGTTTTCATGAGAAAGAAAAACTACAGGTTTATCTTATGAACACAGATGCAAAAGAACATATAACAGCAATCCAAACCTAGCAACGTATTGTTTTAGAAAAAGGCAACACATTATTAAAAAGACAAAAAATATGCCGGGCTCGGTGGCTCAGCCTGTAAACCCGCGCCTTTGGGAGGCTGAGGTGAGTGGATTGCCTGAGCCCACATGTTCGAGACCCGCCTGGGCAACTTGGTGAGACCTCATCTCTACAACAAATAAATAAAAAATTAGCCAGGTGTGGTAGCATGCCTGTAGTTCCAGCTACTTGGAAGGCTGATGCGGAAGGATCGCTGGAGCTCAGCAGGTCGAGGCTGTGGTGGCCAGGAGCAGCCACTGCACTCCAGTCTGGGCGACAGAGTGAGACTCCAACTCAAAAAAAAAAAAAGATAAAAAATAACAAATGCTGGCAAGGATGTGGAGAAAGGGGAACATTTATACACTGTGGGTGGGGATGTGAAGTCATGAAAAACAGTATGGAGGTTCCTCAAGACTGAAAATAGAACTGTCATGTGATCCAGTAATCTCACTCCTGAGTATATATGCAAAAAAGGGAAATCTGTATATGGAAGGGATATCTGTATGCTCATGTTTATTAAAGCGTTATTCACAATAGCTAAGATACGTAATTAATCTATGTGTCCAACAGTGGATGCATGAATAAAAGAAAATGTGGCATACATACAGAATGGAATATCAATTAGCCATTAAGAAATGACAACCTGGGATTTGCAGTAACATAGAAGGAACTGGAGGTCATTATTTAAAATGAAATAAGTCAGGCACAGAAAGACAAATATCACAAGTTCTCACTCACATGTGGGAGCTAAAACAGTAGAGCTCACAGATATACAGTGTAGAAAGGCGGGAGGGGAGGGGAAGATGAAGAGAAGTCAGTTAATGGGCACAAGATACAGCTAGACAGAAGGAATACATTCTAGTATTCAGTAACATAGTAGGAAAATAATAGTTAACAATAATTAAGGCCAAGTGCAGTGGCTCAAACCTATAATCCTAGCACTTTGGGAGTTGGAGGCAAGAGAATTGCCTGGGCCCAGGGGTTCGAGACCAGCCTGAGCAACTAGGCAAAACCTAATCTCTGCAATAAATCAAAAAATTAGGGTAGGCTCAGTGGCTCAGTCTATAATCCCAGCACTCTGGGAGGCCAAGGTAAGTGGATTGCCTGAGCCTGCGGGTTCGAGACCAGGCCAGGCAACTTGGCAAGACCTCGTCTCCACAATAAAATAAAATAAAAAAAAATTTGCCAGGCATGGTAGCACATATCTGTAGTTCAGCTACTTGGAAGGCTAAGGCGGAAAGATTGTCAGAACCCAGCAGGTCAATGCTGGGATGGATGTGAGTGTGCCACTGCACTCCAGTCTGGGTGACAGAGTGAGACTCCAACTCAAAAAAACAAAACAAACAATAATTAAGCGTATATTTCAAGATAGCTAAAAGAATTGCAGTGCTCCCAACACAAAGAAAAGATAAATGTTTGAGGTGATGAAAACCTACATGACCCTGACTTGATCATTACACACTGAATACAGGTATCAAAATACAAAATGAATTTTTAAAAATGTACAACTAGGCCAGGCTCAGTGGTTTAGCCTATAATCCCAGCACCTTGGGAAGCCGAAGCAAGTAGATTACCTGAGCCCACGGGTTCGAGACCAGACTGGGCAACTTGGTAAGACCTTGTCTCTACAATAAATAAAAAATTAGCTGGGGGTGGTAGCGCGAGCCTGTAGTTCCGGCAACTTGGAAGGCTGAGGCAGAAGGATCCCCAGAGCCCAGGGGGTCGGCGCTGGGGTGGCCACAAGTATGCCACTGTACTCCAGTCTGTGTAACAGTGAGATGCCAACTCAAAAAAAAAAAAAAAGTACAACTATATCAATTGCAAAGATAATATAACACAACCATGTTGCATCCATCCCAGCAAAGCACCATTTAAAAAAAAAAACTGGCCGGGCTCAGCGGCTCAGCCTGTAATCCCAGCACTTTGGGAGGCTGAGGTGAGTGGATTGCCTGAGGCTGTGGGTTCGAGACCCGCCTGGGCAACTTGGTGAGACCTCATCTCTACAATAAATCAAAAATTAGCCAGGCATGGTAGCGCACACCTCTAGTTCCAGCTACTTGGAAGGCTAAGGCGGAAGGATCGCAGGAGCCCAGCAGGTCGAGGTTGCAGTGGCCGGGAGCGGCCACTGCGCTCCAGTCTGGGTGACAGAGTGAGACTCCAACTCAAAAAAATAAAAATAAAATAAAAAACATAATTCACCATATAACAGATTAAGACAGAAATCCCATGACCAAGAGATGTCAAAGTTAATAAAATTCATTAGTTATTTAAACATTCTTATCAAAACAGGAATAGAAGGAAACTTTTTTTAGAAGCTTGATAAATGATATCTACAGAAAATCTTTAGGAAGCATCAATCTTATTACAAAAAAAAATATTTTATGAGTCAGGGTCTCACTCTATTGCTCAGGCTGGAGTGCAGTGGTACAATCACTGCTCACTGCAGCCTCTAACTCCTAGGCTCCAGTGATCCCCGTAAACCTCCCAAGTAGCTGGGACTACATACACATGCCACCACACCAAGCTAGTTTTTAAATTTTTTTTTTTGGTGGAGGCAAGGTCTCACTATATTGCCCAGACTGATCTCAAACTCCTGGACTCAAGTGATTCCCCCCACTTGCACCTCCCAAAGTGTTGGGGTTATAGGCGTGAGTCACATCCCCTGGCCTCCTGTTATAATTTTTATTTTTTCCTTTCATGTTTAGTTGATGTATAATATTATACATATTTATGGGATACAGAGTGATATTTCCATATGTGTATACAATGTGTAATGATCAGAGTAATTTAATATATCCATCATCTCAAACTTTTATCATTTGTGTTGTGAACATGCAAAAATCCACTGTTCTAGCTTTTAGAAAATATACAATAAATGTAGTTAACCATATTCACCCTACAGTGCTGCAGAACACCAGAACTCATTCCTTATCTAGCCCAGGCTGGAGTGCAATGGCAGGCTGCTCACGGCTACCGCTGCCTCCACCTGCTGGGCTCAGGCAGTCTTCCATCTCAGCCTTCCAAGTAGCTAGAACTTCAGGTGTACACCACCACATGCAGATAATTTTTTGATTTATTGTAAAGATGAGGTCTTACTAAGTTGCCCAGACTAGTCTGGAACCCCGGGCTCAGGCAATCCTGTCGCTGTCACCTCCCAAAGTACTATGATTACAGGCGTGAGCCACCGTACCTGGCCATATCTATAATTTTGTTACCTGTCAAACAACTTCTCCCTATTAAACAGGTTTTAAAAAGAGGGGAGGTGGGATTATAAAATAGTGGTTCTTCAAAAAACTGAAAACAGAACTACCACATGATCCAGGAATCCCACTTCTGGGTATGTATCTGAAAGAATTAAAAGCAGGGTTTTGAAGAAATATTTGTGCACCCACGTCCACAGCACCACTATTCACAAGTCAAGAGGAGGAAGTAACCTAAATGTCTACTGCCTAATAAACAAAATGTGCTATATATACACAAGGGAATATTATTCAGCCTTAAAGAGGAAGAGAATCTTGTCCCATGTCATAACACGGGCAAACCTTGAGGACATTATATTAAGTGAAATAAGCCAGTCACAAAAAGACAAATACTGCGTGATTTCATTTATATGAGGTACCTAAAGTAGTCAAATTGACAGAAATAGGAAGTTAAAATGATGACTGACTACCAGGGGCTGGGGAGGGAAATGTAAAAAGGAGGAGCTGTTTATCAAGTATCACCTTTCATATTTGCAAGATGAAAAGTTTTGGAGCACTGTTTCCCAACAGTGTGAATGTACTTAACACCGCTGCACTGTACACTCAAAAATGATTAAGGTGACCAGGAAGGCTGAGGCAGAAGGATCACCTGAGCCCAGTAGGTCAGAGTTGCAGTAGCTGTGAGCATGTCACTGCACTCCAGCTTGGGCAGCAGAGTGAAACTCTGACTTAAAAAAAAAAAATTAAGGTTATAAATCGTTGTTTTTCACCACAACTTTTTACTTATTTATTTGTTTTTTTGAGTTGGAGTCTCTCTCTGTCGCCCAGACTGGAGTGCAGTGGCTGCACCAGCCTCGGCCTGCTGGGTTCCCGCGATCCTTTTGCCTCAGACTTCCAAGTAGCTGGAACTACAGGTGGCGCGCTACCATGCCCGGCTCATTTTTTGATTTATTGTAGAGATGAGGTCTCGCCAAGTTGCCCAGGCGGGTCTCAAACCCGCGGGCTCAGGCAATCCACTCACCTCAGCCTCCCAAGGCGCGGGATTACAGGCTGAGCCACCGAGCCCGGCACCACAACTTTTTAAAAGCTAATTATCCCCTGCCCCCAAACATGTTATACTGCTCACACAATTTAGGGCTAATTTCTATAAAGGCCATGTCCTTTCCTGTCTAAATGCAAATATGTAACTTACATTTATATAACTCTCTGTAGTCTACAAAATGCTGTCTATTAGGAGTCAACTGCTATCTAAAACTTTTTAAAACCATTAAGTTATATTATTCATTACTCTTCAACATCAGTAGACATTTGTAAATAAATCTTTTTTTCTTTTTTTTTTAGTTGGAGTCTCACTCTGTCAACCAGGCTAGAGGGCAGTGGTACGCTCCCAGTTACTGCAGCCTCAACCTGGGCTCAGGCGATCCTTCCACCTCAGCCTTTCAAGTAGCTGGAACTACATGCCCGCGCCACCATGCCCAGATAATTCTTGACTAATCAAAGACTAATTTTTTTTTTTTTTTGAGTTGGAGTCTCACTCTGTCGCCCAGACTGGAGGGCAGTGGCCGCTCCCGGTCACCGCAGCCTTGACCTGCTGGGCTCTGGCGATCCTTCTACCTCAGCCTTCCAAGTAGCTGGAACTACAGGTGCACACTACCACGCCCGGCTAATTTTTTGATTTATTGTAGAGATGAGGTCTCGCCAAGCTGCCCAGGCGAGTCTCGAACCCGCGGGCTCAGGCAATCCACTCACCTCAGCCTCCCAAAGGCGCGGGATTACAGGCTGAGCCACCGAGCCCGGCTAAGACTAATTATTTAACACCCAACTCTTCAAGTCCCTTGCTGTTCCGTCTTATCCTATTTCTTTCTTTCCAGACATTTCTCTAATCACTAAGGTTTCAGTTCAAGAATAAGAGTAATAGGAAGGCCAGGTACAGTGGCTCACGTTTGTAATCCCAGTACTTTTGGGAGGCAGGGGTGAGAGGATTGCCTTAGTCCATGGGTTCAAGACTGTCCTTGGCAACTTGGTGAGACCTCGTCTCTACAAAAAAAAAAAAAAAAAAAAAAAAAAAGCTGGGTGTCATGGCACATGCCTGTAGGTATAGCCATTTGGAAGGCTAAGGGGGAAGGATCACCTGAGCCCAGTAGGTTGAGGTTGTGGTGGCCATGAGTATGCCACTATACTCTAGCTTGGCAAACAGAGTAAGACTGACTCAAAAAAAAAAAAAATAAGAGTAATAGGAAGGCCAGGCACAGTGGCTTGCGCCTATAATCCCAGCATTTTGGGAGGCCAAGGCAAGAGGATAGCTTGAGCAACATGGTGAGACCACGTCTCTACAATAAGTGAAAAAATCAGCTAGGCATGGTGGCGCATGCCTGTGGTTCCAGATTCTTGGAAGGCTGAGGTGGAAGGATCACCTGAGCCCAACAGGCCAAGAATGAGTTGGCCTTGAGTGTGCCACGCCTGGGCAACATAGTAAGACTCCAACTCAAAACAAATTAAAAAAAAGTAATAGGAAAAAAATTCTAATTGGTGTCATAAAACATCAAAAGCTGTTGCCAAATTGGCCAAAATCTGAACTTAGGATATTACTTATCTATGTTTTCCTCCTCCTCATAAGAAAGCCCTCCACAGTGCTTCCCCTTTATTTAGGGGGCAAATCTACTGTGGTCCTGGCATGCTGCTAGAGAGAGATGGGCAAACAAGAACACAAGAACTGGAAAGGTCAATAAAATAACTTGCTTCCACTCTAATCACTCACGTTTAGAAGCTCACACAAGTTTTAACTAAGAAGATACATATCTGGTGATTCACTTCTACATCAAAGATTCAGATAATATATTTAGAGTTTAGATTTTTTAAAAAAATTTATTAAAGTTATAAAGTTGCCTAGGCGGGTCTCGAACCCGCGGGCTCAGGCAGATCTTTTTATTTATAGGTTTACAAAGTAAGAGGCAGAAGATAAGGTCCTAAGTATTCTTTTATTTTTTTTTTGAGTTGGAGTCTCACTCTGTCATCCAGACTGGAGGGCAGTGGCACGCTCCCGGCCACCGCAGCCTTGACCTGCTGGGCTCTGGTGATCCTTCCACCTCAGCCTTCCAAGTAGCTGGAACTACAGGTGCGCGCTACCACGCCCGGCTAATTTTTTGATTTATTGTAGAGATGAGGCCTCACCAAGTTGCCCAGGCGGGTCTCGAACCCGCGGGCTCAGGCAATCCACTCACCTCGGCCTCCCAAAACGCGGAATTACAATAAGCCACCAAGCCCGGCCAACTTCAGATTTATTTTAATAATTCTTTTAACTTGTCTCTCCCATTCAAGTAACTGGTTTATAGATTCTGAGAAGCATATCTGGGCTGTTCTTTCAATTATAAACCAACCCACATTTTTATTACTGTATTAACAAAGCCTCTTGGTCTGTAAAAGAGCAGATGGGATGATTAACGGCAGTAGCTGCTACAGCAATGTCCAGGAAATTACACACATACCATAAATTAGTTTTAAATTTTACATGCCTCAACTTCCCAATTCTTCAATGCCCCTCTTTGTCTTCAACATGCAACAAAACACAATATTAAGAGTAACTTAAATAACACGCTATTGAGGTTACCAAGTACCTAGTTAGTGATGGGTTTCAGCTAATCAAATCTTATTACTAGTTAGTTTTAACTTCGATAAACTGCATTAACCATTTTTGAGTTAATTAGCTTTTCTAATCTGCTGTTCAATTTTGTGGGTAATTCTAGTTTACAAAATGCTCACCAACAATTATGCTGAAGCCCTCAAAAAAAATAAGTACTCTTCTTATGTAGAAGAAACTGTTCTAAGTCTTTACAGGTATTTTAATTTAATCTTCACAATAATAGTGGAGGCAAATACTATTATTATTCACTTTTTACAAGTGAGGAAACTAGAGTAATCAAGTACCTTGCCCAAGGTGAAGCTAGCAAGTAGTAGAGCCTAGATTTAAGTCAGACTTCAAAGCCTAGACTCTTAATTACTTTATTCTTCAATGTTGTTCTTTAAAATACAGAAGTGCTACAATCCCCATCTTCTCTTTGCTCATAACCAAAGCATTCATTGGATTATGATTTGTACTTAATGGCTGTTTAGAAGACAATCATAGTTTAATTAGTGAGGAATCTTGGGATCTTGGCTTCCTGAAGATTATCGAGACAGGGAGCTCAAAAAATGGCTTACAAGTGGCATTTTAGTTTCTTTACCAATTCAATTTTCCTAGATCAAATCTAAATAAAAATAATCATGCTTTCTGTGGCAGAAAGATTTGGCCCTTTTGTCTTCCTTTTAGCTGGAATTAGGCAAAGGATTTTTACACTCTTACAAGAAAGAGGTATTGGTAACTCCATAAAGTAACCTGATGAGATCAAACTGAAGTCTCCTGAGCTTTTTGTTTTTGTTTTTTTAATTTATTTTATTCTAAAGATGTGGGCTCCTGAACTTCTTTAGCGAATTCCAGAAAATAACTTCTCATCCTTCCAGGTCTCTTTTTGGAAAACAAATCAACATTTGCCTATGTAACCAATCACTTTTAGTGCCAGAGTTTCTATTTTCAGATATCCAGTCTCTCTCTCTATATATATCTACCATTCTAGCAGTTACCAACAGTAACTGCTCTCCATGAATTGTGGGAAAATAACTAAAGGAATAGATTATTTTATTTATTTATTTTTTAAAATATGGAGACGAGGTCTCACTATATTGTCCAGCCTGGTCTTAAACTTCTGGGCTCAAGCAATCTTCCCTCCTGGGCCTCCCCAAGTGCTGAGATTACAGGCGTGAGCCACTGTGCCCAGTCTAAAGATTTTAAATGAGATACAGAAATCTAAATTAGTAGCAAGAGTTATTATTTCTCAGGGCACAGTGGCATGTGCCTACAGTCCCAGCTCACTGGGAGGCTGAAGCAGGAAGAGTCCTTAAGCCCAGGAGTTCAAGACCAGCCTGAGCAATATAGTGAGACCTTGTCTCTTAAAAAAAATTTTTTTGATGTTTTATGATAGTCTTTAAAAAATTATTATTTCTCAGAATAATAGACTTCCTTAGTTTGAGCTGTTATGTTAGCATCATCAAACACTATGAGCTGTAGTTATGGACTCAATTTCTGAATAAAGGGCAGGGAAAATTTTTCTAAAAATAACAAACTTCTTCAGATCACAAGCTACAAGTATTTAAAACTGTTTTTAATTTAGTCAATTGTATGCTGAGTAGCTACTATGAAGAGAAGATTATCCAAGATAGAAAAATAAATTCACAGAGTCAGCAATGAAGTTTACAGACTGGAACAAACTACACTGGTTCCGTAACCGACCACTAATTACCATACATAAAGATTAGCTTTTTCCAATATCTGACTCTTATTAGAAACCCCAATATTTACTACGGAAAACACCATTTCCTCCTCACATTTCAGACTTGCTCCCAAAGAGGTACTTGGGCACTCTAACACATCCCTTTAAAAGGGACTACGCTTTCCGACCTACGCAGTGATTTACCTAGCAGTGCCTTCTTTCAACCAGCCTCTGGCCCGATGATCAGAGAAATAAATCGAACTTTGTAAACTAAGATCCAGAAAGGGCCCTTGGTAATCACCGCTAAGTGCTGAGCTAATGGAAGGATGTGTGGGTGGGTCACGAACCGGGCCACTTCAGATAACATTATCTGGGAAGCTGTAAGGCGAGGGAGAGGACCTACTACATCAGCCTTGGCAGGACACGACCAGTAAAACAACCCTGTGGACCTTGGGGTCACCACACGGCGGGGCCGCAGGACGACCTCGCGGCTCCTGGACACCTCTGCGGCGTAGCCACCGCCGCCTCCCTCGCTTCTTATTCTTCGCGCCCGGGGGCCGGGGCCAGGCGCCCCAGCTCTGCGCTCAGCAGGGCTCCCGGGCCCAGCCAGCCGTCACCGAGGCAAAGTCTCGCCGGCAAACGCGGCTCAGTCCCCCGGCTCTCGCTCCGCCTTTCTTCCCTTTCGGGCGCCCTCCCGTCAGTGGCCCCGGAGGGTGCGAACTCACGGCCACTACGGCGCCGGTGAAAATGTCCTCCCCCTCAGTGTCGCTGTCCCCCGCCTCGGGCTCTGACCCCCCGGTCGCCCTCTCGGACTCCGGCTCCAGGCCGGGGAAGGGCGGAGGGAGTCTTTCCGAAGCGCTACAGCCACCACCTCCCGACGCCATCTTCCTCCACCCGCGGCGGAAGCCGCAACAACAACTTTATAGAGACAGCGCCGCGAGCACGGCGTCCGGGCTGGGGGGGCCGCAATGCCCCGGGGAGCCGCGGGGCGGAGGCGCTGGAGGCGGGGCGGAGACGCTGGAGGCGGGGCCGCGGCGCTGGAGGCGGGGCCGCGGCGCTGGAGGCAGGGCGGCCCAGCAAACCCCCGCCCCGCACCAGAAAGCGCAGGCATTAACGAGGGGGCCGAAGGGGCAAAGGAGGAGCAGCTGTGGGCTGCTGCGGTTCCCAGGGCGCCCGAGCTTCGGGTAGCTTTATCTAACAGGCTTCTAAGGCTCCGATTAAATAAAGGAATCTTGATAAACTATTTGAAAACTTCGACATGCCACCGCCCGTGCAAGCACCGCTCTCACACAAAACCGATCCATAGGTTGGTGGAGGTCTTTGAACCGGCTGCAAGAAAGTTTCGTCATTTACTCATTGGACCACGTTCCGTTAACTCATTCAAGAAATAGATACCGATCATCCAGTGTGTCTCCGGCACCTGGCTATGCGTTCGAATTACAGAAATAAAGAATCTCCCGGCCCAAGAGGTGCTTAGAATTTTTTTGAGTTGGAGTCTCACTCCATCGCCCAAGCAGGAGGGCAATGGCACGCTCACGGCCACCGCAACCCCGACTTGCTGGGCTCAGGTGACCCTTCCGCCTCAGCCTTCCAAGTAGCCGGAACTACGGCGCACCCGCCGCCATGCCCGGCTGATTTTTTTTAACTGTAGAGGCGAGGTCTCGCCATGCTGCTCAGGCTGGTCTCGAACCCGTGGGCTCAGGCAATCCTCTCGCTTCCGCCTGGATCTTACAAATTAAGGAAGGAGACAGGCGTGTAAGCCAACCATTCAACACGTTGAGGGTTAGGGTGCACTGCAGAAGCACAGTGAAAGAGATCAGTTCTGCTTGGAGAAGTCAGAAAGCCTTACAGACGAGGTGAGGTCTCAAAGTCCTAAATTTGGATGGAAAGAAGTTAGGATCAGGTTCTCAGTTGCTGTGACGTTGAATGCAGTGGCACGGATGGCAAGGGAGTCATCAAACTCTAAACAACATTTTCCTGGGACAAAACGATGCATTGCTTGGTGAGCCTAAAGCCTACATCAACTAGACAAGACTGGAGTGTAAAGACAAATGGACATGCTACAACGGCATTAATTCTGCAAGATAATCCTCACTTTCTTCTCAATAGAGGTGCAATTTGTAACGAGCTTTGGCCAAGGGTTCCACTCGGGTCTAACTGCAAATTCCTCACCGTCAGGGACTGGTTTTCTCACAGGTAAGTGAGCTGTTTGAAGGTAGGGGCCATGTCCACCTGCGTATCCCCCGCGCCCACGCAGATCGTGCATAGCAAATTCAGCATCCCATACTATTTGAGATTTGACTGGAGGGATGGATGGACAACATGACATCTTCGCCCTTGTTCCCGGTTTCCATCACAGCCGCGAACACCGGGAGTTTGAGATACACGTTTTAGGAAGGCGATCTCATGAAGTCACCCCTGGACAGAGGGAAAGTTCTCCCGCTCTAAGGTGTCTTCGGAGGCCATTGGAAGGAACATTACACTCGTAGAGAGAGTTGTGCTGAACTCAGTCTCTAGGAGACGAGAGCCAAGCAGACATCCCCAAGCCTGACCTAATACCATGCTGGCCTCCCAAGACATCTCGTTGCACGGCTACGGAAATCCACTTCCGGCCCAATCCGGAAGTACGGAAGATTTGTGCTAGGAGCGGCTCCCGGGGAGAAGTAACTGTAAAGAGCTTCCGTGCTGGAAACCGCCGCCAGCACTAGAAACCAAGTTCTCCTTCCTCCTACCTCTTCAGGATTCATCTTCAGCTTATCACGGGCGCCAAGTGAGACAATCAGTGAGGGTTAACAGTGACATCCCCTCCTCCCCAGCGGAGACCACAAGTCGCAGAATATAGTTCTCCGTCTTCTAAAGAAAACGGTCCACACATCCCAGCATGCAATGCGCCTAACGAGCCTCGAGGACTCTTTCTCGTCCCGCCGAAATTGTGCAGGGCATGCCGGGATTTGTAGTCGTGACCGCTCCTTTCCCTGGGTTCTCCGCGCCACTCCGTCCGGTCCCGCCTATTCTCCACTCCCCTGAAGCTTTAGGCTTGCCTAGGCCCTTGGGAAGACCAGGAAGTTGATGAATTCCGAGGCCGGCTGCTGAGACGGTGGCGCGGGTGGGACAGTCGCCAGGGATGGCGGAGCGTGAGGATGGAGCGCGTGTCCGGGCTGCTCTCCTGGACGCTGAGCAGAGTCCTGTGGCTCTCGGGCCTCTCTGAGCGGGGAGCTGCCCGGCAGCCCCGGATCATGGAAGAGAAAGCGCTAGAGGTTTATGGTAATGAATGTCCCCCAGCGCAGCTTTCGGCGTTTTGGGGGGCCGGGGGGTGGGGTGGCGGCCTCGCCTTAGGGCCTAGAGGGGAGACCCAGGTTTTTGCCGGATCTCGACAGCAGCGTGGGAAGCGTTTTCTTCGGGATCCTGAGTCACGCGAGAGCGTGGGCCCTGCTGGGACCCGGGCTCTTCCCAACCCCGGGGCTAACGGAACCTGGAGGTCTAACACTCTTCGCTCCCCCTGCCTGTGGTCATCCCAGGACTCGTGTGCAGAGCACAAGGCTGGGGGCTTGGTTCTTGTTGTCGGCTGGGGTGCGGCGCGACCCTACCTCTTTAGCAAGCACAGCTGGCTTGATAGCAACCCCGGAGCCTCCTTCCTCCTCTGGCTCCTGGACACGCGCTGCTGGTACCGCTCCGCGCACTGCTGGGTGACGGCCGAGTTGGGGACCGGCCCAAGGTCACAGCCGCTCTCTTCTGCGGCAGAGTCGATAGGTAGACGTCCCCGAGAGAAGAGGATGAGATGGGCGTCTGTTCTAGCGAGGCCTCGAGTGCAAAAAATATATACACATGCACATATGCTTCTCTCTGTAGTGTACTAAATATGCTCTGTTTAACCATTGGGACCATCAGATGAGAAAACAAAGGCTTAGCATGGTTAAGCAACTACCTGGTCCACTACCGGTAAGGAACAGCAAAATACCCAATACCTGTGTCTTCTGAGTAATGCAGATTTAATGCACTTTTCACCACTTCACAATTGCCTTACAACGTTCTCTTTCTCTCTCTTTTAAAAATTATGTTGAATTGTTTTTGAAATCGAAAAAGACTGGATATAATGTTGAGAGAGCTAACCATAGAATACAAGTAGAATTCAGGTAAGGAGCATAGGCCAGTAGAAGAAAACTAGGATTGGGAAACACCTTGGGAGCTGATCTACTTTGCCTCTCTTGCTAGAGGCAGAACTTGTCTGATCAACCCCAGCCAGATGATAACTATCGGTGTACCCATCTTCACAAAGCAAACATACATTCCTGCCTTGTGGGACCACTGTCTACAGCACCTAGTGATGAGAGGGCACTGCGAATACAACTTGGTCTGAAGAGACATGATTCTAGTTCTCAAAATTATGTTGCGGGAAACCTGTATATGCAAAAATATTGTATGGCTAGAAGGCCATAGACTGAATAAGAGATACAGAATTCAGAGGGAGAGAGACAAGTTTTTGACTCAAGTCTTTGACTTGAGTCACTTGGGTTGCACCTCAGTAATGAAGATCTGGATATGTAGAGGGTCCGAGGGCATAATAAAAGGACCCCGCAAAAGTCCTCTTTTGCAAAAGTAGGAAGTGAGAAAATGAAGGGAAATGGCAGATAGATGAGGCTACAGGCTAGGGTTTGTGATTAAAGGTGGAGGTATGGTTGAGTATTGTTTTAGGTAGTCAGATGAAATTGGTTACTGAAGGTTTTAAATATACATGAGGCATTTCTATATCGGTGCAGAGCCATAGAATTTTAGAGAGAGAGTAATGTAGGAGAGCAACGCTGCTTTCTTTTTAAATAAATCCAAACCTTGCAAATATAGACACTAATAAACTAGAGAAGTCTAGTAAGGGGTGAGATTTAATTTCAGGGTTTAGTGGCATATAAAGAACTTTTTTTTTTTTTTTTGAGTTGGAGTCTCACTCTGTCGCCCAGACTGGAGTGCAGTGGCCGCTCCCAGCCACCGCAGTCTCAACCTGCTGGGCTCTGGCGATCCTTCAGCCTCAGCCTTCCAAGTAGTCGGAATTACAGGCATGTGTTACCACGCCTGGCTGATTTTTTTATTTATTGTAGAAATGAGGTCTCGCTGCCCAGGTGGGTCTCGAACCCATGGGCTCAGGCAATCCACTCACCTCAGCCTCCCAAAGGCGCGGGATTACAGGCTGAGCCACCAAGCCCGGCTCATATAAAGAATTTAATGAGGCCAGCTGGGGGTAGTGGCTCACGCCTATAATCCCAGCTGTTTGGGAGGTGAGAGGATTACCTGAGTTTATGGGTTCGAGACCAGCCTGGGTAACTTGGTGAGACCTCATCTCTACAATAAAAATTTTTTAAAAATTAGCCAGGCGTGGTGGCGCATACTTGTAGTTCCAGCTACTTGGAAGGCTGAGGCAGAAGGATCACCTGAGCCCAGCAGGTCAATGGCTGTGAGTGTGCCACTGCACTTTAGGCTGGGCAACAGTGAGACTCCAATTCAAAAAAAAAAAAGAAAAGAATTTAGTGCAGTTTGTATAAGTGAGTCTTACAGGGAGAAGGCGTAGGATGAGAGGCTGAAAATTCCTTTTCAAAAAACCTTGTTTCCCAAATTCCCATAATAACACAGCTCTGTGAAAGAGAAGCTTTGTCCTCTTTCCTGTCTATATTTTCCTTCTTTCCTTTTTTTTTTTTAAGTAGAGACGAGGGCTTGCAGTCTTGCCCAACCTGGGCTTGATCTCCTGGGCTCAAACGAGCCTATTGCCTCGACCTCCCAAAGTGCTGGGATTACAGGTATGAGCCACTACATGCAGCCCATGCCTATATTTTCAGATGTTTCTAATCAAGTAACAAGCCCAGGAGATAGCTGGGGGAAATGACTGATTATTTTTATGTTTTCCAGCTGCGTTTCTGACTGTAGGGGTGCTATAAAAGAACAAAACCTCTGACTTGGGAACCTCAAGCCCATTCTATGGAAAATTCTGCTTCTTTCCTTTCTACTTCACCATTTCCCTTTATCATCCTCTTCATCTTTTTCTCCATCCTCAGAGTAAGGAGACCTTGTCCTCTCCAAGGCCAATCCAGACTCCCCCATTTTTTTTCTCTTTCCCTTCTGCTTGTTTTACCAGTCTTCCCTCTTCCCCACCTAATAGTTTCAATCTCTCTTCCCCTTATGCTAGAAAACATTCTGAAGTTTCCCTCATCCTTGTCATTGTTCTAGTCTCCTTAGGAAGCTCCTGCCCTTTCCCTGTTCATCCCTTCCCAGGCAAGGCCCTAGGAAGACATTTCAGTTCCCATTCGGTTCCCTCCTGTAGACTGACTTCAGCCCTCACCCTCCCTACTGAAATAGCTTTCTTACAGCTGACCTGGGTGACCAATTAAAGACTTATTTTGGGAGGCTGAGGTGAGTGGATTGCCTGAGCCCAAGGGTTCGAGACTCACCTGGGCAACTTGGTGAGACCTCATCTCTACAATAAATAAAAAATTAGCCGGGCGCAGTAGCTCGCGCCTGTAGTTCCAGCTACTCAGAAGGCTGAGGCGGAAGGATCGCCAGAGCCCAGCAGGTCAAGGCTGCGGTGGCCGGGAGCAGCCACTGCACTCCAGTCTGGGCGACTGAGTGAGACTCCAACTCAAAAAATAAAATAAAATAAAGACCTATTTTAACTCTCATCAGCTGAATGTTTCTGCATGTAATACTTATTAACCACCTCTCTCTTTTCTCTAATTCTTTTTTTTTGTCATTCTGATCCCTAAATTAGGTGCTTCCCATGGATCTATCCTGGATCTCTTTCCCTTTTCCAGTGATTCTCAGACTGGGTGGCACATAAGAACAACCTGAGGGATTTTTAACACTCTCAATGGCCAGGTCATACTCCAAGCCAATTAACTCAGAGTCTCTGGGGTAATGTCCAGGGATCAGTTTTTTTTCTTTTTTGGTCTTTGTTTTAAATAAAAACACAGTTCTGTAATGCCAGTGTTCAGCAAAGGTCCTCTCATGCTTTGTGACTCCCATGGGTTCAGCAACCACTCTAGCTCTGGTGCTCTCTTAAACCCTAGGTTGCAGTTTCACATCTGCTAGAAAGCCCCATCAGATTGCCCCGTATACCCCTTCAAATCATTTTGTATGAAATTGAGCTCATTTGCCCCAGGCCCCACCCACATTTCTTCCTTGTTCTGTTTCTTTGAATTCTGCCAGTGCTCTCTCAGGCACTATATTTTTTTGGATTGAAAAATATAGTTTATTTAGAAAGTAAATTAGAAAGAGAGAGAGGAGATTCACCTCCCTAAGGTAGGGGAGGGGGCCAAAACTTAGGAAAACATGGCCAGACCATAACTTAGCAAGGCAATGGCCTCAGGTACTATTTTAAGGCCCAGCGTTTTTAGCTGGTGTCATCAACTCTGCTTTTCGGTCAAGAGTCCAGCAGCTGGTGGATGAGTTACCAGCTGACAGCACAATGCCATCTGTGTCACGTGTTGAAAACCATTGTGGACTCCCTACAGCCCGCTGTAAAAGGCCTGGATGGTCTGACCCCAACCTCATATCCTACGACTACTCCTCACTTATTCCTGGCTCCAGGCAAACTAAGCTTCTTGTTCTTTAATTTCCTTCACCTTAAATATCAAATATTGAACTGTTACCATTAAAAAAATTCCTGGCCAACTTAGCCTAATAAAAATATTACCTATTTTTAAAGGCTTAATTCAGATTCTGCTTCTATATAGCTTGGTACCACATTCTTTCAAGCTAAGAGTTATTTCTCCCTCTTGAACTTCCATGACACTGTTCCCATTCTTACTGTATTCTCTCTGCAATGTTGGAGCAGAGAAACTGGATATGATCTCATAATGTAAGAAAACAGTTTTCTCAAAAGGAAACCAGTAGTGAAAATGTCTGTCAGAAATCTGGGAGTTGCTATAGTATTTGCTTAACTAAAAGAAGTTGGTGCTCAGATTAGGACTGGCAAAATTATCCTTATTTAGAATACTCATATTTTAGGGTTTTTTGTTTGTTTGTTTTGAGTTAGGGTCTTACTCTGATGCCTAGGCTTGGAGTACAGTGGCGCAATCATGGCTCACCACAGCCTTGACCTCCTGGGTTCTAGTGATCCTCCTGCCTCAGCCTCCTGCGTAGCTGGGACTACAGGCACATGCCACCATACCCAGCAACTTTGATTTTTTTTTTTTTTTTAAATCAGATCTCACCCAGGCTGGAGTGCAGTGGCATGCTCATGGCCACTGAAGTCTCAGTGTACTGGGCTCAGGCAGTCCTTCTGCCTCAGCCTTCCAAGTAGCTGGAACTACAGGTGCATGCCACCATGCCTGGCTAATTTTTTTAATATTCGTTTTTAATTGTAGAGATGAGGACTTGCCATGTTGCTCAGTCTGGTCTTGAACCCATGGGCTCAGGCAATCCTTTTGCCTCTGCCTCCCAAAATGCTGGGATTACAGGCATGAGCCACCATACCTGGCCTGGTTTGTTTTGTTTTGTTTTGTTTGACTTGGAATCTCACTCTGTCACACAAGCTGGACTGCAGTGGCACCATCATGGCTCACTGTAGCCTCAAACTCCTGGATTGAAGTGATCCTTCTGTCTCAGGCTCTTAAGTAGTTGGGGTTACAGACGCGTGCCACTATGCCTGGCTAGTTTTTTTGCTTTTTTGTAGACGCGCGGTCTCACTATGTTGTTCAGGCTGGTCTTGAACTCCTGGACTCAAGCATTTCTCCTGCCCCAGCCTCCCAAAGTGCTGGGATTATAGGCATGAGCCCCCACACCTAGCCTAATTTGATTTTTTGTAGAGACAAGGTCTCACTATGTTGCCCAGGCTGGTCTCGAACTCCTGGCCTCCCAGAGTGCTGAGATTACAGACGTGAGCCATCATGCCCAACCTTGAGTATTAAAATTTTAATAGACTATCTTGTCTTTGATGATTCTTTAGATTTGATTAGGACTATCCGGGACCCAGAAAAGCCCAATACTTTAGAAGAACTGGAAGTGGTAACAGAAAGTTGTGTGGAGGTTCAAGAGATAAATGAAGAAGACTATCTGGTTATTATAAGGTTTACGCCGACAGTACCTCATTGCTCTTTGGCGACTCTTATTGGTAAGTTTTTATTTATATACATGTACTATGAGGGGAACCCAAAAAACCCAGAATTTACTTATACAAAATTCTGTATTATTTTTACATGTTTAGACTTCAGTCACCTTCAAAGTACTCTCTGTTTGATGCAATACACTTATCGAGGTGCCTTTTTTTTTTTTTTTTTTTTGAGTTGGAGTCTCACTCTGTTGCCTAAGCTGGAGTGCAATGGCACGCTCATGGCCACTGCAGCCTCGACTTACTGGACTCAGGTGATCCTTCCACTTCAGCCTTCCAAGTAGCTGGAACTATAGGCACATGCCACCATGCCTGGCTAATTTTTTTTTATTTTACTGTAGAGATGAGTTCTTGCCAAGCTGCCCAGGCTGGTCTCGAACCTATGAGCCCAGGCAATCCTCTCACCTCAGCCTCCCAAGTGCTGGGATTGTAGGCGTGAGCCACTGTGCCCGGTGAGATGCTTTTTCTTTTTTTTTTTGAGTTGGGGTCTCACTCTGTCGCCCAGACTGGAGTGCAGTGGCCGCTCCCGGCCACCGCAGCCTCGACCGGCTGGGCTCCGGCAATCCTTCCGCCTCAGCCTTCCAAGTAGCTGGAATTACAGTCGCGCGCTACCACACCCGGCTAATTTTTTGATTTTATTGTAGAGATGATGTCTCGCCTGCCCAGGTGGGTCACGAAGAGATGCTTTTTCAGCACTGCTCAAAACAGTTTTTGAACTTGTCGATTTTGATGCCCTTTTAGTGCTTCTGCTGTTTTTTGTTTCACCTCGTCCACATTGGCAAAACGTTTTCTTTTGAGGACTCTTTTCATCCAGGGAAACAAAAAAAGTTACTTGGAGTAAGTTCGGGTGAATAGGGAGGGTGGGGCACCAGGATCCTGCCATTTTTGGTTAACCACTGAGCACTCATGATGGAAGAATCACTCATCTGTTTGCCACAACTTAGGACGTTTCTTCCACAAATTGTGATGCACCCTTCTCAGAACTTCCAGATAGAAATTTTGGTTGACCATTTTGTCCAGAGGAACAAATTCTGAGTATACTATAAAGTTCTCACCCTCCAAAAGATAATTCTGAGTTTTTTTGGGTCCCTCCTTGTATGTCTATAAATTCTAAATTATTCTTGCTATTATTGACCCAAAATGATGATTAGCATCATTTGTTACACTTTGTGGTTTATCGAGTGGTTTCATGTGTTCATTTCCTAGAGTCCTCACAATTAGCCTGTGAAAGAGTTAAAATACCATTATTCTTATTTTAAATAATGACAGGGTCTCACTGTGTTGCTCAGGCTGGTCTTGAACACCTGGACTTAAGTGATCCTCCTGCCTCAGCCTCCTAAAGTGCTAGGATTAAAGACATGAGCCACTGTGCCTGACCTAAAATATTCATTTTACAGATGAAGAACTTAAAGCTCAGAGAGTTTAAATGACTTGCTCAGAATCATGTAGCCAGGAAATGGTAAAGCTGAGGCTCAGACCCAGGTCTTCTGACTCCAAATCTGCCTGTCTACACTTACCAGAGGCTGGGCGCGGGCCAGCTCCTCTCCTCAGTTCTGGAGGTCGGTCAGAGCAGCACTGCTGCCATCACCTTCTTCTCCTTCAGCTGCTCCTTTGACTTTTGTGTAGTCTGGCAGAAGTCCTGATGGGAGGCCACATTCCCAATATTTTGTATTAGTTAGCAGTGATATACGATAGATGTCTTTGAATATATACTTTGCTATAAAGGGAGTTTATTGCTTTTCTTTTTTTTTTTTTTTGAGTCAAAGTCTCACTAGGTCACCCAGGCTGGAGTGCAGTGGCACGCTCACAGCTACCACAGCCTCAACCTGCTGAGCTCAGGCGATCCTTCTGCCTCAGCCTTCCAAGAAGCTGAAACCACAGGCATGCACCATAATGCCTCTCACCAAGTTGCTCAGGTTGGTCTTGAACCCCTGAGCCCAAGCAATCTTCTCACCTCCACCTCCCAAAGTGTTGGGATTATAAGCGTGAGCCATCCCACCCAGCCAAGGGAATTTATTTCAAACCAAATGTTCATCAGTAGGGGATTGCTTAAATAATCAGTGATGGTGAATGTAAACAGTGGAGTACTACATAGCTAAAAAAAGAATGAGGAAACTCTCCTTGTACTGATAATGGAAAGAGCTCTGTAACATACTGTTAAAGAAATGAAAGTATGTTTTAAACTGGGTTTGGTGGCTCATGCCTATAATCCCAGCACTTTGGGAGGCCAAAGTGAGAGAATTGCCTGAGCCCACGGGTTCGAGGCCAGCCTGGAAAACTTGCTGAGACTGCATCTCTACAATAAGTCAAAAAATTAGCCAGGCGTGGTGATGCATGCCTGTAGTTCCAGCTACTTGGAAGGCTGAGGCAGAAGAGTTGTCTGAGCCCAAGCAGGTCGAGGCTGCGGTGGCCGTGAGTGTGCCACTGCACTCCAGCATGGACAACAGAGTGAGACTCCAACTGAAAAAAAAAAGTATGGTTTTGCAAACATTTGTGTAAAAAAAGCAAAAATATACATTTGTATTTGCATAAAGAATACCTAAAAAAATAGCTGTGTTGGTATTAGTGGCTAATAGCATTGGTGGGAATAGGGCAATTGGCTCCCAGGGTGAGAGGGAGACTTTTCCCTTTTTATGTTTTCACACTTTCAAACCACAGGACTATATTGCCTACTGAAAAGCAAACTAGTTTATAAAAAAGAGTGAAAAGATTGATATTTCATCAGTGCTCCCACTGCTGTTGCGATTTCTATCTTTTCTCTTCTTACTGGTTGACCTGGGTTCCCTCTACTAGTGGTTTCCGGCATATAGGCCACATGGTAAAGGAATGGAGGTTTGTGAATCCACAGGCACTGTGTGGTTACTAGAATTCCATTGCTAGAAAAAGCATCATTGAATGCATAGTTATTTTTTGTCTTTGGACAATTTCTGAACCGACAGATACAGAAAGTACTTTTACTTTCCTGATGTGGAGGGAGTGTTGTAAAATATTTTGTCTGTGAGAAAGGTTTCTTAAATAGAAAGCCTAAGAGCCTACGGCAAATTCAATTTTTAAAAAGTGACATTTATTTAAATCATAAGAGTAACATGTTTATTGGCAGTAATTTTGAAATGCTATAAAAGCATAAAGAAAAAATAAAAATCAACTGTCATAAAAGAATGTGTGCTCTGGGCTATCTCCCGGCTCCGTCAGCTCTGCCATACTGTAGGCTTGGGCAAGTCACTGACTTTTCTGAGCCTCAGTTTCCGTAAAACTGGAACAATAAGAATATCTACAAAGTTGCAAGGGTTTAAGTACTAGAAAGCATGAAATAGATGAAGAATTTTTTTTATTTTTCATTAAATGACAGGTAAAAAATTACATGCTAATCATATTGATATGTCATAATTTTTATAACCATTTAGACTACTTCTAGCCTTTTGGAATTACAAATAATACTGTGATGAATAGCTTTACACACAGATATTTATATATATCTCATTATTGCCTCAAGATAATTTTTTTTTTGAGTGGAAGTCTCCCTCTGTTACCAAGCTGGTGTGCAGTGGCACACTCATGGCCACTGCAGCTCAACCTGCTGGACTCGGGTGATCCTTCTGCCTCAGTCTTCCAAGTAGCTGGAACTACAGGCACATGCCATCACAGCTGGCTAATTTTTTGATTTATTGTAGAGACGAGGTCTCACCAAGTTGCCCAGGCTGGTCTCGAACCCCTGAGCTCAGGCAATCCTCTCACCTTGGCCTCCCAAAGTGCTGGGATTACAGGTATGAGCCCCCATGCCCAGTAGGACAAATTCTTATATGTGGATTATTGGGTTAGATTGTGTAAATATTTTTAAGACTCTTGGTGTATATTGGTAAATCCCTGTTATAAAGTGTGTGACTCATGCCTGTAGTTTCAGCACATTAGAAGGCTAAGGTGAGAGGATTGTGCTGGAGCCCAGGAGTTCAAGACCAGCCTGGGCAACTTAGCGAGACCTTGTCTCTACAAAAAATACAGGCATACACCTGTAGTCCCAACTACTTGGGAGGCTGAGGCTGGAGGATCGCCTGACCCCAGGAGTTCAAGGCTGCAGTGAGCTAGAATCATGCCACTGCACTCCAGCCTGGGTGACAAAGGTAGATCCTGATGCAAAATAAAAATAAAAAAATAAAAGTTTATACTCTTTGACCTAGGAGTTAATGAAATAATTCCATAGAAGAAGCTATTAGGCTGGGCGCGGTGGCTCAAACCTGTAATTCCAGCACTTTGGGAGCCTAGGTGAGCGGATTATCTGAGCCTAGAGGTTCTAGACTAGCCTAAGGAACTTGGCGAGATCCTGTCTCTACAATAAATCAAAAAATTAGCTGTAGCCAAGGTGAGTGGATTGCCTGAGTTCTCGGATTTGAGACCAGCCTGGGCAACTTGGCAAGACCTTGTCGCTACAGAAAATAAAAAATTAGCTGGGCTTGGTAGTATATGCCTGTAGTTCTGGCTACTTGGAGGGCTGAGGTGGCAGGTTTGCAGAAACCCAGCAGGTTGACACTGGGGTGGCTGTGAGTGTGCCACTGCACTCCAGCCTGGGTGACAGAGTGAGACTCCAACTTAGAAAAAAAAAAAGTCCCACCCCAATTGTCACCTACTCAGAGTTACCTTGGTAAATAATTTCAAAGACAAAGAAGGCTCCAAAGGGACAAGTAGTTAAGGCTGGGAAACCAGTTGAAAATTATCTGTGTTGACTTAGTCCAGATAAGAATGGCTGAAAGTAGCTGTGGTCCATTGGGAAGGGTATAGGATTTGAAGATCAGAAGGTGAAGGTTTGCTGCAGCTCTGCCACTTGTCACCTATGTAATGTTGAACTAATCACTTTGGTTTCCAGGCTGTAGAATGAAAATTATAAAATAGTATATAAAATAGTAATAGTAGCCGGGCTCGGTGGCTCAGCCTGTAATCCTGCACCTTGGGAGGCTGAGATGAGTGAATTGCCTGAGCCCGCGGGTTCGAGACCTGCTTGGGCAACTTGGTGAGACCTCATCTCCACAATAAATAAATTAAAAAAAAATTAGCCAGGCATGGTAGTGCGTACCTGTAGTTCCAACTACTTGGAAGGCTGAGGCGGAAGGATCACCGGAGCCCAGCAGGTCGAGGCTGCAGTGGCCGGGAGCGGCCACTCACTCCAATCTGGGGAACAGATTAAGACTCCAACTCAAAAAAAAAAAATAGTAATAGTAAGGCCGAGCGCTGCCTATAATCCCAGCACTTTGGGAGGCTGAGGTGAGAAGATTGCCTGAGCCCACAGGTTCAAGAACAGCCTGGGCAACTTGGCGAGACCTCATCTCTATAATAAATTAAAAAAAAATTAGCCGGGCATGGTGGCACATGCCTGTAGTTCTAGCTATTTGGAAGGCTGAGGCAGAAGGATTGCCTGAACCCAGCAGGTCTAGGCTGCGGTGGCCATGAGCATGCCACTGCACTCCAGCCTGGGCAACAGAGTGAGAGTCCAACTTAAAAAAAAAAAAAAAAAGTAATAGCATTTATTACACACTTATGCACCAGGTACTGTTTTCAGCATATGGGGTTTTTTGCTTGTTCGTTTTTGTTTTTTGAGTTGGAGTCTCACTCTGTCGCCCCAACTGGAGTGCAGTGGCACACTCACGACCACCACGGCCTCGACCTGCTGGGCTCAGGCCATCCTTCTGTCTCATCCCCCCAAGTAGCTGGAACTACAGGTGCACACCACCATGCCCAGCCAATTTTTTGATTTATTGTATAGACAAGATCTCACCAAGTTCCTGAGGCTGGTCTAGAACCCATAGGCTCAGGCAATCCTTTCGCCTCTGCCTCCCAAAGTGCTGGGATTACAGGCCCAGCTTAAGCGTATTGTATAACAACTTATTTCTCATAGCAACTGTTATAATACCTATTTCATAAATAAGGAAACTGAAGCTCACTGCGGTCACATAACTTGCTCAGGGCCATAACCATTGTGCAGAGGGGCCACTTTTGAGCTCAATGTATCTATCTCACTTATGCTATTCTGCCTGTCTTGAAGATGTTCAAGAAAGTGCTTTGTGATTGTAGACAGTTATTATTTACTTTGTGGGTAAAACACCTACCAGTAGTGCTGCACCATAAGGATGCTCAGACAGTACACAAATATCAAGAAGATAATGTTGAAGCCAGGAGAGGAAGAACTCTCCCAGATACGTTTTAAGGCAGATCCTCTAAAGGGAAGCTGTCTTAAGGAAATTACATATGTACTTGTAGAGTCTTCTAATATTTGCTTCTGAACTACTATGTTTGAGACTCTAAGATAGGCTCCATCTCATCTCATCTTTTTCCCTATCCTGGGATTTTTCAAAAGATTCTGTTAGAAACTAATGGTACTTAGGGGCAACCCCTTTGGGTCCCTTCCCACTGTGGGAGCTTTTCTGTCGCCTCAATAAATCCTGCTTTCAAAAAAAAAAGAAAGAAACTAATAGTACTTAGACGATTAAGAGCAAATTAATTCAATACCTCCCTAAAAAGTAGGTAGTCTAACGATTATATTTTGCTGTATTGGAATGGTTTCAGGTTTTATTGTTGATGTTTATTTTTAATCAAACCAAACTACTAAAAAAAAAGTGAGACCCCATTTCTACAAAAAAGTTAAAAATTATCTTTGTGTGGTGGCACGCAAAGGAGGCTAAGGTGGGGGGAATCCCTTGAGCTCTGGAGTATGCATTTGTGGTGTGTTATGATTGTGCTTCCGCACTCCAGCCTGTAAAACAGAATGAGATTGTGTTTCTTTTTTTTTTTTTTGAGTTGGAGTCTCACTTGTCACCCAGACTGGAGTGCAGTGGCTGCTCCTGGCCACTGCAGCCTCCACCTGCTGGGCTCCAGCGATCCTTTCGCCTCAGCCTTCCAAGTAGCTGGAACTACAGGCGTGCACTACCATGCCCGGCTAGTTTTTGATTTATTGTAGAGATGAGGTCTCGCCAAGTTGCCCAGGTGGGTCTTGAACCCGCGGGCTCAGGCAATCCACTCACCTCAGCCTCCCAAAGGCTGAGCTACCGAGCCCGGCTTGTGTTTCTAAAGAAAAGAAAAAAAAAAAGCCCAACCTTTGTGCATTAGTCGGTAGAAGAAATAAGTTGTCTAAGTAAAAGCCTACAAAGCTTAGAGATCCATTGTGACTCTTTATTTTTTCAAAACATAGTACTGAAATGCTCTTTATAATAATAGGAGCAGTTTGCCATATCTCCTGTTGTCTAGGAGGATAAGTTTATGAATTTAATTAAACATTTATTCCTTAATTTGAGGTTGGGGAGAAGTTTAACATTGGCACCAAGGATTTACTCCAAGTCCAACTCTAATTTTTGCTGCAATCTCAACTGGAAAAAGAAATCATTGAACTGTGATTGATGGCATGGAGTAGCAAACAACTTAAGCAGAACTTATTTCAGAGAGGTAGCTTTATTTGTACTTTTCAGGCATAAAGGACTCCAAGCTTAAAAGGTTTTATGTAGCCCCCCCCTTTTTTTTTTGGAATTAGAGTTGGAGTCTCACTCTGTTGCCCAGGCTGGAGTGAAGTGGCGTGCTCACAGTCACCGCCACCTTGACCTGCGGACTCAGGTGATCCTTCCACCTCAGCCTTCCAAGTAACTGGAATGACAAACACACACCACTGCACCCAGCTAATTTTTTTATTTATTGTAGAGATGAGGTTTTACCAAGTTGCCCAGGCTGGTCTTGGACCAGTGGGCTCAGGCAATCCTCTCACCTTGGCCTCCCAAAGTGCTGGGATTATAGGCGCAATCTACCGCATCCAGCCTATGTGGCCCTTTTAATTTTTAAAAAATTTTATTTATTTATTTATTTGAGTGGCAGTCTCACTCTTGCTGAGGTTGGAGTACAGTGGCACACTCACAGCCACCACAGCCTTGACCTGCTGGGCTCAGGCGATCCTTTCACTTCAGCCTTTTAGGTAGCTGGAACCACAGGTGCACACCAACACACCTGACTAATTTTTTTATGTATTATAGAGATGAGGTCTTGCCAAGTTGCCCAGCTAGTCTTGAACCCCTGGGTTCAGGCAATCCTCTCTCGCCTTTGCCTTCCAAAGTGGTGGGATTATAGGCATGAGGCACCACACCCAGCATATGTAGCCCATTTTATTTTGTTTTATTTTATTTTATTTATTTTATTTTTATTTTTTGAGTTGGAGTCTCACTCTGTTGCCCAGACTGGAGTGCAGTGGCTGCTCCTGGCCACCGCAGCCTTGACCTCCTGGGCTCTGGCGATCCTTCCGCCTCAGCCTTCCAAGTAGCTTGAACTACAGGTGCGCGCTACCACGCCCGGCTAATTTTTTGATTTATTGTAGAGATGAGGTCTCGCTAAGTTGCCCAGGTGGGTCTTGAACCCATGGGCTCAGGCAATCCACTCACCTCAGCCTCCCAAAGGCACGGGATTACAGGCTGAGCCACCAAGCCCGGCTCATTTTATTTTATTTATGTTATGTTATTTTATTTTATTTTATTGACTTTATATTTTTTTGAGTTAGAATCTTACTCTGTCTACCAGGCTGCAGTGCAGTGGTACACTTGTGGCCACTGCAGCCCTGACCTGCTGGGCTAGGTGATCCTTCTGCCTCCGCCTTCCAAGTAGCTGGAGCTACAGGCACACACCACCACCTGGTCCATGTAGCCCTTTTTTAATGGCCTTTACTCAGTTTTAATTTTTTGTGTGTCCTAGCATGTTTTGAGTTATTCAATAAAGTTTAATGAATTAATTGACCTTTGCTGTAAGACCAGCTGATGTAGTAGGAAAGGCCTGGGCTTTGCAGTGGTCTTGGGTTTGACCAACTCTGCCACTTTATTAGCTCCGTGACCTTAGGGAAGTTACATTGTGACTTGGTTTGTAATTTTTTATAGAAGGGAGTTAGTAATACCTAGCTCACTGGATTATTCTGATGAATATGTAAGATTACATATTAAATTTCCTGTCATGGCTCAAAAGAAACCTACCGTGGGTTGACCAAAGCCGTTTTCAGCAACCATGTTGTATGAGGACACACAGAGCTGTATGCTTTTTCAAGAACCAGCAAGAAGAGATAAAGAGATCACTGGAAGCCGGGCTCGATGGCTCAGCCTGTAATCCCACACTTGGGGAGTCTGAAATGGGTGGATTGCCTGAGCCTGCGGGTTCGAGACCCGCCTGGGCAACTTGGTGACACCTCATCTCTACAATAAATCAAAAAAAGTAGCTGGGCGTGGTAGCCTGTAATTCCAGCTACTCAGAAGGCTGAGACAGAAGGATCGCCGGAGCCCAGCGGGTCGAGGCTGCAGTGGCCAGGCATGCCACTGCATTCCAGTCTGGGCGACAGAGTGAGACTCCAATAAAAAATTAAAAAAAAAAAAAGAGATAATTGGAAGTGCTTTTTTCTTCTCTCCACAGGGCTGTGCTTAAGAGTAAAACTTCAGCGGTGTTTACCATTTAACATAAGGTAAGAAAGACATATTTTATTGTTGTTTTAGAACAATTTTATTGAGATATAGTTCACATACCATACAATTTTCCTATTTAAAATGTACAATTCAGTGGTTTCTAGTGTATTCACAGAGTTGTACAACCATTACTACAGTCAGTTCTAGAACATTTTCATCACCCCCAAAAGCTAACTCTGTACCCATTAGCAGTCACTGCCCATTTCCCCAACCCTTCCCCCATCCCTAGGCTCATCTACTCATCTACTTTCTGTCTTTATAGATTGCCTATTCTGGAGATTTCGTTTAAATGCAGTCATATAATATATAGCTTTTTGTGTCTGGCTTCTTTGACTTAGCATAATTAGCATGTATCAGTGTTTCGTTTCGCTCCATTGCATGGGTGTTCCACATTTTATGTATCTGTTCATCAGTTGGTGGACCTTTGGATGGTTTCCACTTTTCGTCTGTTATGAACAATGCTGTATTTGTGTACAGGTTTTGTTTTTGTTTTAGATTGGAAAATATAGATTATTTAGAAAGTAAATTAGAGAAAGCGTGTGCACGGCCATGTGTACAGGTTTTTGTGTGGGAATATGTTTTCATTTCTCTTCCACCTAGGAGTGAAATATGGTAACTCTGTTTAACATTTTGAGGAATTGCTGGCTTGTTTTCCACAGTGGCTGCACCATTCTATAGGAGGGTTCAGACATCCCCATATCCTCTTCAACATTTGTTGTGATTTGCCTTTTTGATTATAACCATCCTTGTGGGTATTAAGTGATACCTCAAAGTGGTTTTGGTTTGCATTTCCCTGATGGCCAATAATGTTGAGCATCTTTTCATGTGCTTTTTGGCCAGTGGTATATATTTTGGGTTTTTTTGTTTGTTTTGTTTTTGTTTTGAGTTGGTGTCTTACTCTGTCGCCCAGGCTGGAGTGCAGTGGCACGCTCACGGCCACCGCAGCCTCGATCTGCTGGACTCAGGGGATCCTTCCACCTCAGCCTTCCAAGTAGCTGGAACTACAGGCGCACACCACCACGTCCGGCTTTTTTTTTATTTATTGTAGAGACGAGGTCTCGCCAAGTTGGCCATACTGGTCTTGAACCCTTGAGTTTAGGCAGTGCTCTCACTTCAGCCTCTCAAAATGCTGGGAATATACATTTGAGCCATTGTCCTGGCTTAGACCTGTCTTTATCATACATTGTGCTTTCTTTGCTGCAAGATGTGCAATAATTTTTGTGGGTTGGCTCAAAAACTCCGGGTCTTGGAGGTTAGCTGATTTGTAGGGAGGTGCAGCAGGACCAGGTGGGATAGCCTAGCCACTATTATACTTAAGAATAAATTTAACAGCCGGGCTTGGTGGCTCAGGCTGTAATCTGCGCTTTGGGAGACTGAGGTGAGTGGATTGCCTGAGCCCGCGGGTTCGAGACCCGCCTGTATATTGTAATCTCATTTTTGTAAAACAAGCAGTGAAAAGAAACTAACACTCTTGGGGTGTGTGTGTGTAAAATCTGTGTAAGAATATGTGGGTATAGAGGAAAATATGGGAGAAACGACACCAGATTGTTAATGTAACTTTCCTGGGGGTTGGGGCAGAAGGAAGTCTAGATACTGATTTGGGAAGAAGTAGAGTGTAGAGGAGAGATATTCATAAGTAAAACAACATGTATGAAATCTCTGGAGTGCAGTGGCTGTTCCCGGCCACTGCAGCCTCGACCTGCTGGGCTCCGGCCATCCTTCTGCCTCAGCCTTCCAAGTAGCTGGAACTATAGGCGCGTGCTACCACGCCCGGCTAATTTTTGATTTATTGTAGAGATGAGGTCTCGCCAAGTTGCCCAGGCGGGTCTCGAACCCACGGGCTCAGGCAATCCACTCACCTCAGCCTCCCAAGGCGCTGGAATTACAGGCTGAGCCACCGAGCCCAGCAAGATCTCATTTTTTAAAATTGTATTTATGTCTATTCATTTACCAATATCAGTGGAAGTACCCTCAGCAGGCCTTTCCCTGGTGACCAAAATTTAAAACTGCTAATTTCATCCTTGTTTTAGAGAAGAATGTTAGAGGTCGGGCGCAGTGGCTTATGTCTAAAATCCCAGCACTTTGGGAGGCCAAGGCAAAAGGATCGCTTGAGCCCAGGAGTTTGAGACCAGCCTGAGCAACGTAGTGAGACTACATCTCTATTAAAAAATAAAATAAAATAAAATAAAAATTTTTAAAAATAAAATGAGAGGTCCGTCCTGAGTCTTTAGTGCTAGGAACAGAGTTCGGGCTTTATCCCTAGAGTCTTGAACTCACCGTATGTTCCACCTTACTCCGTCATCCAAGAACTCTCCAATGTTTTGCTTTCATTATTGTTTTTCTTTCCAGTTGGAAATATACATTTCTGAAGGAACCCACTCAACAGAAGAAGACAGTAAGTGAATATCAAAACATTGAAAAACACCTTCAGAGAGCACTTTATCTTAGATACTGGGTTATTTGGCTAGCCAAGTGTCTTCTACTGGGTCATTTGCAGAAAGTGCAGTTATGTCTCTTCCTTCACAGATGGGAAACACAGGCATTTCAAGGAAGTCGTTTTTTTTCCATGAGACTCTGAGTGAACGATAGCTCATGGATGTTGACTGGTTTCGGCCAGTAGCTACACATCTATAAAGAATACGCAGCTTTAAGAAACCTTGACTTGCTGGGTTCGGTGGCTCAGCCTGTAATCCCACACCTTTGGGAGGCTGAGGTGAGTGGGTTGCCTGAGCCCGCGGGTTCGAGACCCACCTGGGCAGCGAGACCTCATCTCTACAATAAATCAAAAATCAGCCAGGCATGGTAGTGCATGCCTGTAATTCTGGCTACTTGGAAGGCTGAGGCGGAAGGATTGCCAGAACCCAGCAGGTCGAGGCTGCGGTGGCCGGGAGCGGCCACTGCACTCCAGTCTGGGCAACAGAGAGACTCCGACTCAAAAAAAAAGAACCTTGACTTACAAGCTCTAAAGAGGACTTGATTCTTTTCTTTGGCAGGATAGAGAGCTGTGTATTTGAAACTGAAGCTGAAGATCTAGCAAGTAAAGCATTAGGGAATCTTGGGGTAAATGCAGTTTCTGGCTTAATAAGTTAGAATGAGAGTGGGAACCTTTTTTATGTAGAGAACCTCTGGCCTACAGAGAGAAGTCAATCAAGAGCCACCTAAAAACAGAAGAGGTGGGATTTGGGAAAAGCAAAAGACAGAATGTTCTACATGGTCTATATGTTACATTAAAAGTAGAATTTTAAGACCAGGGACCAGTGGCTTATACCTCCAATCCCAGTGCTTTGGGATGCTGACACAGGAGGATCACTAGACCAAGAGTTCAAGACTAGCCTGGGCAACATAGTCTCTCAGACTGCATCTCTACCAAAAAAAATTTTTTTTTAATTAGCTGGGCATGGTAGTGCATGCCTATTTGAGAGTCTGGGGTGGGAGGAACATTTGAGCCCAGGAGTTCAAGGTTGCAATGAGCTGTGATTGTACCACTATGCTCCAGCCTGGGTGACAGAGCAAGATCCTGTCTCAAAAAACAAATGAAGAAACTGAACTTTAATGTTTTTACTCTACAAGTGATAGAGCGCAAATAATGAGAAATACATTTTAATGCGTATTGTAGTGAGCTTTTACCACTAGGTAGATTGAGAAGGTGGAATAAGAAGAAAGAGTTGAAGAAAGATGATAATAGAGTAAGAGCATCAGTGAGCTAGATGCAGACTCAGAAAGGAAGACACAGAGGAAGACTCAGAAACACACACATAGGGTTGGGGGAGATGTGCAAAACCTCCCACATAGAAGAGAGGTATAGAGAGGGAAGTCTGCTACTTTCAGAACAGGAACCTTTTTAGGCACTGTCAAGAAAACCTTTTTTGCGTTGCGGTCTCCAGGTTGGAGTACAGGGCACAATCATGGCTCATTGCAGCCTTGACCTCCTGGGCTTAGGCAGTCCTCCCACCTCAGCCTCCTGAGTAACTAGGACTGCAGGCACACACCACCACACCCAGCTAACTTTTTGATTTTTTATAGAGACAAGGCCTTGCTATGTTGTTCAGGCTGGTCTTGAACTCCTGGGCTCAAGCAATCCTCAGTCTCCCAAAGTGCTGGTTTTATAGGCACGAGCCACCATACCTGGCCATGAAAACTGTTAAAACCATGTTTAAAACCACAGTTCCAGACATGTAGATTATTATACTCATGGGCTAAATTTTGTTTTGTTTTGTTTGTTTTTTGAGTTGGAGTCTCACTCCGTCGCCCAGACTGGAGTGCAGTAGCCACTCCTGGCCACCGCAGCCTTGACTTGCTGGGCTCTGGTGATCCTTCCACCTCAGCCTTCCAAGTAGCCGGAATTACAGGTGGGCACTACCACGCCCGGCTAATTTTTTAATTTATTGTAGAGATGAGGTCTCGCCAAGTTGCCCAGGCGGGTCTTGAACCCGCGGGCTCAGGCAATCCACTCACCTCAGCCTCCCAAGGCGCGGGATTACAGGCTGAGCCACCGAGCCCGGCTTCATGGGCTAAATTTATTCAAACCCCATAAGCTGAGAACTTCTACCTCTAATTTAAAAAATAAGATTTTAGGACGGGCTCAGTGGCTCAGCCTGTAATCCCAGCACTTTGGGAGGCGGGGATGAGTGGATTGCCTGAGCCTGTGAGTTTGAAACCAGCCTGGGAAACTTGGTAAAACCTCGTCTCTACAACAAATGAAAAATTAGCCGAGTGTGGTAGCACTTGCCTGTAGTTCCAGCTACTTGGAAGGCTGAGGCGAAAGTTATCACCGGAGCCCAGCAGGTCAGTGCTGGGGTGGCCATGAGCGTGCCACTGCACTCCAGCCTGGGCGATAGAGTGAGATATCAACTCAAAAGTGTTTAGGCCAGGCGCGGTGTTTGAAGCTTGTAATCCCAGCACTTTGGGAGGCTGAGGCGAGAGGATTGCCTGAGCCCAGGGATTCGAGACCACCCTGGGCAACTTGGTAAGACCTCATCTCTACAATATATCAAAAAATTAGCCAGGCATGGTAGTGTGCGCCTGTAGTTCCGGCTACTTGTCTGAAGCGGAAGGATCTCCTGAGCCCAGTGGATCAACACTGGGGTGGCCGTGAGCATGCCACCGCACTCCAACCTGGGCGACGCGGTGAGACTCTGACTCAAAAAAAAATAAAAATAAGAACTTAAATAACCTAAATCCCCTCAGGTTATCCTTTTGAAACTCCTCTGAATTGTAGGATTTTGTAACAGCAGGAGTATTAAGTCTTATGTTTGTGGTTTTTATTTGGCAATTATTTCCTAAGTGCCTTCTATTTAGGAATAGTTCAGCCTTTGCGATATATCCCCGCCCTTGTGGAGCCTACATTGTAGTAGGAAAAAACAGAATGCATTGAAATTATTTACACAGGAATATAAATACCTATGTGCATGTTCTACATGAGACATATTAGCAGCATCCCAGAAAATTTGTGTTAAGAATATGGAGATCTCTTTTGAACTCTTCCATTAAGAGTACTATTAGCAAATGATAAACAATATAGTAGGTCAATACCCTTATTGTATATGGATCCATGGAAACTGATTTTTTTTTAAAAGACCCTGTAGATTAATAGGAAGAGACATGAACGGGAAATTCACACAAGAAGAATTAGTAAGTAAATGTGGAGAACGTTCTATTTTACTATTAATCAAGGAAATGTAAATTACAACAATAATTTGGAGACATTTTTCACCTCCTATTTAGTGTGTGTGTATTCATTTTTATTAATAATACTGGGTATTGCTGGAAGACTAATAGCTCATGTGTTGCTGTTGACAATGTAAATGTGTAAATAATCTTTGAAAGTAATTCAGTGATGTGAATCAAACCATAAAAACATTCATACCCTGTGGTTTAATTTTTTTTTTTTTTTTTTTTTTAGTTGAAGTCTCCCTCTATCACCCAGGCTGGAGGTCAGTGACATGCTCATGGCCACAGCAGACTTGAGCTGGGCTCAGGTGATCCTTCTGCCACAGCCTTCCAAGTAGCTGGAACTATAGGTATATACCACCACACCCGGCTAATTTATTTTTTAATTTTTTTTATTTTTTGAGTTGGAGTCTCACTCCATCACCCAGACTGGAGTGCAGTGGCCTCTCTCGGCCACCACAGCCTCGACCTGCTGGGCTCCGGCAATCCTTCCGCCTCAGCCTTCCAAGTAGCCGGAATTACAGGCGCATGCTACCACGCCTGGCTAATTTTTTGATTTTATTGTAGAGATGAGGTCTCGCTGCCCAGGTGGGTCTCAAACCCGCTGGCTCAGGCAATCTACTCACCTCAGCCTCCCAAAGGCGCGGGATTACAGGCTGAGCCACTGAACCCGGCTCCCGCTAATTTATTTATTTATTTATTGTAGAGATGAGGTCTCACCAAGTTGCCCAGGTTGGTCTCAAACCCCTGGGCTCAGGCAGTCCTTTGACCTCGGCCTCCCAAAGTGCTGGGATTACAGGCATGAACCACTGCACCCAGTCTAATCTCATTTTTTAACAGTTTTTTTTCTTTAATTTAAAGATGTGGGGTAGAATTCAGGTTAGGTATACAAATGTTCATTATGCAGGTACCCTTGTTGATGAGGTGTGCCCCTCCCTCCCCTGGTTGTTTCCCTAAACTGCCAATCCCACCCTACAGTTTTGTTGTGTTTTGTTTTTTGCATTGGAGTCTTACTCTTGTCGCCCAGGCTAAAGTGCAGTGGCACACTTATGGCCACCACAGCCTCCACCTGCTGGACTTAGGCGATCCTTCCACCTCAGCCTTCCAGGTAGCTGGAACTACAGATGCATGCCACCACACCCAGCTAGTTTTTGTGATTTATTGTAGAGACGGGGGTCTCACCAAGTTGCCCAGGCTGGTCTCGAACCCCTGTGCTCATTATAGCACAAGTTGCCCAGGCTGGTCTCGAACCCCTGTGTTCATTATAGCACAGTCTTCCTAATTACTTTAGAACACTTACAACTTTTACCACATTAAATAACCCTGTAGTTTAAAATACAGGCTTGAGGCCAGGCATGGTGGCTCACATCTGTAATCCCAGTGCTTTGGGAGGCAGAGGCAAGAAGATTGCCTGAGCTCAGGATTAGAGAACAGCCTGAGCAACATGGTGAGACCTCATCTCTTAATAAATAAATAAGTAAATAAATAGCCAGGTGTGGTGGTGCACGCCTGTGGTTCCAGCTACTTGGAAGACTCAAGCAGAAGAATCAGTCTAGCAGGTCAAGGCTGCGGTGGCCATGAGCGTGCCACTGCCCTCCAACCTGGGTGATGGTGCGACTCTAACTCAAAAAATTTAAGTCTGCTTTCCAGGCCTTGGAAATTACATTATGGATAAT
This sequence comes from Cephalopachus bancanus, assembly GCA_027257055.1. Lineage (NCBI taxonomy): Eukaryota > Metazoa > Chordata > Mammalia > Primates > Tarsiidae > Cephalopachus > Cephalopachus bancanus. The sequence continues at coordinate 574,152 of JAPVLO010000617.1, forward strand.
TAACCAAAAGCAGTTTTAAGTTCTTAATGAGTTAAATTTTTTGTTTTAGCAGGCTAATAAAAATAATGTCTGGTGCTGTATATTGACACAATTCTGCTAACTTTTGTCTTTGTATTTTTCAGTCAATAAGCAGATAAATGACAAAGAACGAGTGGCAGCTGCAATGGAAAACCCCAACTTAAGGGAAATTGTGGAACAGTGTGTCCTTGAACCTGACTGATGGCTGTTTTAAGAACCACTGAACTATAATTGTTTGATATATTTGTTTAAACTCTTTGTATAATGTCAAAGACTCATGTTTAATAAATAGGTGATTTGTACCTCAAAGCATTTTTTAAAAGGCTTATTTCCAAGCAAGATTTAATTATAAGGTAGTACCTAATTTGTTCAATGTATAATAACATTCTCAGGATTTGTAACATTTAAATGGACAGAGAGAATAATATTTTCTAGTTATGTGTGAGATGGGTTGCTATTTTTCTGATGCCTATTCTGATGAACAACTACTTTTCATGTCAAATATCTACTGTGCCCAGATATATTCAATTTAAATCATTACTCTGTAAAATAAAGACAACAGATGATTCTTACAGTGACTCACTGTTTTTATTGAGTTGTAAATTCCAGCGTAAATGTCAACTCCTAAAAGATATTTTCCTTTTTTAAATTTATTATTATTATTATTATTATTTTGAGTCAGAGTCTGATTTTGTTGTCCAGCCTAGCAGGCAGTGGCGTGCTCACAGCTACCGCAGCCTGGGCTCAGACAATCCTTCCACCTCAGCCTTCCAAGTAGCTGGAAGTACAGACGCAAGCCACCACACCTGGCTAATATTTTTGGTTTGTTGTAGAGACAAGTTCTCGCCAAGTTGCCCAGGCTGATCTCCAATGCCTGGATTCAGGTAATCCTCTGGTCTCTGCCTCCTAAAGTGCTGGGATTACAGACGTGAGCCACCACACCCAGCTTTAAAATATATTTTCAAAATTTTATTTTTGCTGATTATTATGTAGAGTCCCAGACAATCTGAGAACCAAAGGAAACCTTGAGGTCAAGCCTTGCAGGAAAATCCTAGACCCATTTACAAATGAGGAGCAAATATGGAAAGGACCAGATGACATACACAGTTATGAAGATCAAGAAGTCCCCCAGGCCAAGTGTGATGGCTCATACTTGTAATCCCAGCACTTTGGGAAATTGAGGCAAGAAGATCACTTGATCAGGAGTTCAAGTCCAACCTGGGAAACTATGAGACCTCATCTCTACAAAAAAAAAAAGAAAATAATAGAAATCCCCTGACGAAGATTTTATTAAATAAATCTAAATATATGCACGCACCTGTACTTCCAGCTACTTGGGAGGCTGAGGCGAAAGAATTGCTAGAGCCCAGCAGGTCGATGCTGGGGTGGCCATGAGTATGCCACTGCAATCCAGCCTGGGTGACAGAGTGAGACTCTGAATCAAAAAACAAAAGAAAATTCACATCGGCTCTTCTTTTCTCTCTTTTTTTTTTTTGAGTTGGAGTCTCACTCTGTCACCCAGACTGGAGTACAATGGCCGCTCCCGGCCACCGCAGCCTCGACCTGCTGGGCTCCAGCGATCCTTCCGCCTCAGCCTTCCAAGTACCTGGAACTACAGGTGCATGCTACCATGCCTGGCTAATTGTTTGATTTGTTGTAGAGATGAGGTCTCACCACATTGCCCAGGCGGGACTCGAACCTGTGGGCTCAGGCAATTCACTCACCTCGGCCTTCCAGCTATTTAAAAATCTGTTGCCTAGCATACATAAATAGATCCAGGAGTAATGAAATGTTCCTAATTTTTAATCATCATGTAATCGCTCCTTTCTAAATTACAAGTGCATCAGGGAAAGGTCCTGAGGACCAACACTGAGTTTCTTGCTTTGTAGCAGTCTATGATCCAAGCCGGGGCAGGGGCTCAGTGTTCCTGGTGTACGCCCTGTTCCATGCTTTCCCACCCAATGCTTACATGTGCACACATGCTATTTGGCCAGCTATCTGCTTCTAGAAGATTTAGTAGCCATCATCTGAGGGGATGTGATAGTCCTTTTTGTACTGCTATAAAGGAATACCCAAGGCTGGGCAATTCATAAAGAAAGAAAATATGTTGATGACCAGGTGCAGTGGCTCACACCTGTAATCCCAGCACTTTTGGGAGGCGGAAGCGAGAGGATTGCCTGAGCTCAAGGATTTGAGACTTGGCAACCTGGCAAGACCTCGTCTCTACAATAAATCAAAAAACAGCCACTGCAGCCTCGACCTGCTGGGCTCAGGTGATCCTTCTGCCTCAGCCTTCCAAGTAGATGGAAACACAGGCACGTGCCACCACACCTGACTAAATTTTGTTGTTGCCTGTAGTTCCAGCTACTTGAAAGGCTGAGGCAGAAGGATAGCCTGAGCCTAGTAGGTTGGGGCTGCAGTAACCGTGAGCAAGCCAGTGGGCTACATGTCTGCGCCACAACACCCAGCTAATTGTTTTGATTTACTGTAGAGACGAGGTCTTGCCAAGTTGCCCAGGCTGGTTTTGAACCCATGGGCTCAGGCACTCCTCTCACCTCAGCCCCCCAAAGTACTGGAGTGACCGGCATGAGCCACCACACCCAGCTTCTTTCTTCCTTCGTTCCTTCCTCTTTCCTTTCTTCCTCCCTTTCTTTCTTTCTGGGAGAATTTTTATTTTTTATTTTTTTGGAGTTGGATCTCTGTCACCCAGGCTGGAGGCACACTCACGACCACCCCACCCTTGACCTGCTGGGCTATGGCTATCCTGCTTCAGCCTTCTCAGTAGCCGCAACTACAGGCGCGTGTTGTCATGCCCGGCTAATTATTTTTTTTTTTATTTTAGAGACAAGTTCTCACCAAGTTGCCCGGGCTGATCTTGAACTCGTGGGCTCAGGCAATCCACTCACCTCAGCCTCCCAAAGTGCTGGGATTACAGGCTGAGCCACTGAGACTGGCCAGTTTTTACTATTTTTATGTACAGGAAATTTAACAGTGCACCTTTAACCCAGTTTAGTGGCAGTTTCTTTAGCCCATACCTTTTCTAGCTTGGCAACAAGAGCCACAGATTTTGGGCCCAGAACATGGCCTCCCCGGCAACAGCAGAGGTCATCCTAAGCATCATTGCAATTGGTCCTGACAGCTGCCACCAGCTTAGCAAAAGCTGCTTTGTCTTCCGAGTTAACCCGTGTAGAGGCAACAGTGGTGCAGGTTGTCCTGTGGACTGGACACCCCAGTTTTGCCTTCCCCTGAACAATGCAGGGAGGAACCCCCATCTTATGACACTGGACAGGCAGAAAGACAAGCAACTAGCTGAATAGGATCATGTCATGTGCAGTCACCACCAGCTGAGGCTTCTTGGTCCCACCAGGGGAGACAGTATTAACCTCTGTTAAAAGGACCGATGGTTTCTTAGTGGAGGTATCCCCTTTGCTGGCAGCCTTCTTCTCAGCCTAGGTGAACAGTCTCTGCTTCTTCTCTTGCTCTGCCTCTGGGCTGTACTTGTGGGCCAGCATGACCAGCTGAGACCTGCTTGGTGGTACAGGCCCGAGTGAACTTGGCCTGATCGACCGGTGGCTGATCACAGGAGACACCTACAGCTGCTGATACAGCTCGTTGCCCGTTTGACAAAGGGGGTGAGATCCCTTTGGGGCTAGATGTCCTGCCCTGTGCCAAAATTCTTAGGTCTTTTTTCAACCAGGAAAATTGCCATTTTCTTTGCCTCCTGCTTCACGACTGCAGGGACAGGGCCATTTTCTTCCCTTTGGCATCTCTCTCCTGGCATCTCAAACAGCATTTTATGCATATGCTCAATGAAGAACAGACAGCGTATAGAAATGTGGCTGAACAAAAGGCTATGATCTAATGATCATAGACTGAGGGGGGAACCCAGCAAGACCTGCCCGTTCAGATTCTTCCTAACGTCTCTGTGTAGCATTCCTTCCTCCCTGTCATGAGGCAGAACCCTTCTGGAATGAGGGTCCTATGACTACGATTAGATAAGATAGGTCAAGCCGGATGTAGTAGCTCACGCCTGTAATCCCAGCAATTTGGGAGGCTGAGGCGAGAGGATTTCTACTATTAATAAAAAAAAATAGCTGGGTGTGTGGTGTATGCCTGTAGTTCCAGCTACTTGGAAGGCTGGGGTGGAAGGATCACCTGAGCCCAGCAGGTCAAGGCTGCAGTGGCCATAAGCATGCCACTGCACTCCAGCCTGGGTGACAGAGTGAGAATCTGAACCCCAAAAAAAGAAAAAAAGATAGGTCAGAGAATTTCTTCGTGGCCAGCTGATACACAGACAAGCAGGGGAAGGTTAGAGTAATATTTCTGGGTTGTATGACCGGCTTTGGAAGAAGTATTCTGATGTCTATGACCCACTTTGGGGAGAGGAATTCTGGTCTATGACTCTCTTTGGAAGAGAAAGAAGGGCGGGAGACAGGAGGGCAGGAGATGGTCAGAGAGAGACTTTGCTTTTGAGGCTACTTCTGAGGACTGCCAGTTTCCTTCAGCCCACGTACTCAACATGCCAAAGCGCCAATACTTTGGGGTATTGTCTTCTGAGCCCCAACGGAGCCACTGTCTTCTCAAACCATAACAAATAATCAAGAAGCTTTTTCGGCTCCAGTGTGAACAACTTTGCTACTGAAAGAGCAGATGCGCCCATCAGGATACAATCAGCTGTAATTAAGGGAAGAACTGTTTACTAGGAAGAGAAAGGACTGCTATAAAAGTTGCATTGCGGTCATAGGCCAGTGGGTGTTAATGCAATGGCAGAAAACAGCTGGTGAACCATCAGGGTTCAAATTCATCACTGACGCACCACTACTGTTAACACTCTTTTTTTTTTCTGAGTTGGAACCTAACTCTGTCGCCCAGGCTGCAGTGCAGTGACATGCCTCAATCACCACAGCCTCAATCTGCTGGGCTCCGGCGATCCTTCCACCTCAGCCTTCCAAGTAGCTGGAACTACACGTGTGAGCCACCACTCCAGGCTAATGTTTTGATTTACTGTAGAGATGAGATCTCGCCAAGTTGCCCAGGCTGGTCTTGAACCCCCGGGCAGAGGCAATCCTCTCATCTCAGCCTCTCTTCTTTTTCCTTAAAGCTACCAAGTATTTGTTACATGGTTTCTTATATATTTTTGTATACATAAAATATTTATCTAGTTATTTGTTTATTTGTATTTATTTAGAGTCGAAGTCTTACTCTGTCACCCAGGCTGTAGTGCGGTGGCACACTCATAGCCACTGCAGCCTTGACCTGCTGGGCTCGGATGATCCTTCTGCCTCGGCCTTCCAAGTAGCTGGAATTATAGGTGTGCGCCACCATGCTTGGCTAATTTTTTTATTTATTGTAGAGACGAGGTCTCTCCAAGTTACCCAGGCGGGTCTCGAATCCCTGAGCTCAGGTGAGTCTTGCCTCTACCTCCCAAAGTGTTGGGATTACAGGCATGAGCCACTACGCCCGGCTATATAAAATATTTTACAAATCGATATTTTTTTCTAAAACTCACCAGAGCTAGCCTGAGCTAGTGATTGTCCATGACTCGGGTTGTACTTCCTATATAGGGCAAGGGTGAACTCAGTCTCTGTGTGAACTTGTCCGGGGCAGACGTGCTGGGCGTGAGGGAGACGTAGCTGGGTGAACAGTGAAGTTCTCTCCAAGTGCTGTCAGTATCACACAAACTCTTGACCCTCACAAAGGATGTGGTTAAGAGCACAGACCCTGATGCCAAACTACCTCCTTGTCCTAATCCTGGACTCAGTCATTGGGTAGCTGTATGACCTTGTGCAAGTTACCTAGCCTCTCTGTCCCTCAGTTCTTTCATCTGTAAACTGGGGATGATAAAATTACCTATTTCATGGGGATGTTGTGAGGATTAAAAGAGAATGCTTGCCAAGTGCTGAGCACAATGCCTGGAGCCTAATTCATTCTTTATTTGTGTTAAAAATAAGGGAGAGGGTCCAGGCTCCATAGCTCAAGCCTGTAATCCCAGCACTTTGGGAGGCCGAGGCAAGAGGGTTGCCTGAGCCCGCGGGTTTGAGACCAGCCCGGGAAACCTGGCGAGACAATCTGGCGAGACCTCGTCTCTGCAATAAATCAGAATTGGCTGGGTCTGGTAGCGCCCGCCTGTAGTTCCCGCTACTTGCAAGGCTGAGGCAGAAGGATCGCCGGAGCCCAGCAGATCGACGCTGGGGTGGCCGTGAGGGTGTCACTGCTCTCCAGACGGGGCGATAGAGTGAGAACTCAAAAAAATAAGAATAAAAATAAAGGAGAGGGCCGCTTAGCTCTAAGTTATCTTGGAGACGGCAGTTTTTCTTCTTGCTGGGTGTAATTACCGGGGAGAGCGCTAGATGGCAGCAAAGCGCGATTCCCGGCCCCAGAACATTGCCGGCTCTGCCCCAGCTGCCCCTGGGTGTAACCAGCACTTGCTCAGGCACCTGCGAAAGTTCCCCGAGGCACACTCACTACCCCTCAACCAGGCCGCATGAAGTGGTGCCAGGCCACACCGGCCTCATTGCAGTCTGTGCCTTTCTTCTGACCGGGGTGATTATCACTGAAGATTTTTTTGAGACATGGAATGACTTTGCCAAAGATTAGGAACGATTTTGAGGATTTCATACATATTGCAGAATTGCCCTCTGGAGAAATTGTACCAATCGGTATCCCACAAGAATGGGTTATGAGTTCCTGCCTTGCACTAACATTGGGCACTGTTATTTTGTAAAATCTGCGGGGCACAGTGGCTGACACCTGTAATCCCAGTCCTTTGGGAGGCCGAGGTGACAGGATCCCTTGAGGCCAGGAGTCAGACCTGCCTAGGCAATAGGGCAAGACCTCGTCTCTACAAAAATAAAAATAAAAAAATTAGCTGAGTGCTGTGGTTCACGCCCATAGTCCCAGCTACTCAGGAGGCTGAGGCAGAAGGATTGCCTGAGACTAGGAGGTTGAGGCTGTGGTGAGCCATGATGGTGCCACTGCACTCCAGCCTGGGCAACATAGTGAGACTCTGACTCTAAACAAACAAACAAACAAACAAACATCTTTGCCCAAGATGAAGGATAAAAAATATATATATATTTTAATTTGCATCTATTTTCTAAGGTTGAATATTTAAAAATATTTCTATTTGGATTTTTTTCTTTTTTAGAGTTGGAACCTCACTCCGACGCCCAGGTTGGAGTGCAGTGGCACATTCACGGTCATCCCAGCATCGACCCACTGGGCTCTGGCGATCCTTCCGCCTCAGCCTTCCAAGTAGCTGGAACTACAGGCGTGCGCTACCATGCCCGGCTAATTTTTTGATTTATTGTAGAGACAAGATCTCACCAAGTTGCCCAGGCTGGTCTCGAACTCGCGGACTCAGGCAATCCACTCGCCTTGACCTCCCAAAGTGCTGGGATTACAGGTTGAGCCACCAAACCTGGCCTCTATTTGGATTTTTAAAAAATTATTCATTTATCTATTTTGTCCATTTTTCTATTGAAATGTTCATGTTTTAAAAAGCTAATTATAAGCCAGGCACAGTGACTCACGTCTGTAATCCCAGCACTTTGAGATACTGAAGCGAGAGGATTGCCTGAGTCCACGGGTTCAAGACCAACCTGGACAATTTGGCGAGACCTCATCTCTACAATCAATCAAAAAATTCACTGGATGTGGTGGCACATGTCTGCAGTTCCAGCTACTTGGAAGTCTGAGGCAGAAGGATCACCTGAGCCCAGCAAGTAGAAGCTACGGTGGCTGTGAGTGTACCACTGCACTCCAGCCTGGGCAGCAGAGTGAGGCATTCACTCAAAAAAAAAAGCTAATTGTGGGCCAGGTGTGGTGGCTCACACCTGTAATCCCAGCACTTTGGGAGGTGGAGGTGAGACGATTGCCTGAGCCCAGGAGTTCGAGAACAGCCTGGGCAACTTGGCGAGACCTCATCTCTACAATAAATCAAAAAATTAGCTGGGCATGGTGGTGCACCCCTGTAGTTCCAGGTTGAGACTGCGGTGGCCATGAGCATGCCACTGCACTCCAGCCTGGGTGAGAGAGTGAGACTGACCAAAAAAAACCAAACCTAATTATATATTATGGATGTTATATGTTCTGTCATCTATACTACTGATATACTTCCCAGTTTTTTGTTCTGTATACATGTTTAATGCTATTTATATAGGTTTGTTTAGTTTAGTTTAGTTTAGAGACAGGGTCTTGCTCTATTGTCCAGGCTGGAGTGCAGTGGCATGATCATGGCTCACTGTTATCTCCAACTCCTGGGCTTAAGTGATCCTTCCACCTCAGCCTCCTGAGTAGCTGGAACTGCAGGTATATACCACCATGCCCTACTCATTTTTAAATTTTTTGTACAGGCAGTGTCTCACTAGGTTGTATAGGCTGGTCTCAAACTCCTAGGCTCAAGTGATCCTCCCACTTCATCCTCCCAAGTTGCTGGGATTATTATTCAGTTTTTCAGTGAGTATTATTATAGGTGGTGAAGCATCAAAGAGCATGGAAAAGTATACAGTGAAAAGACTCCTTCCCAATTCAGTTCTCATTCTTTTTCAATAGATTTTATGGTTAATGATTCTTTACTTGCTATTCCAGAGTGTTTTTATACCTGGAAATGCCAGTATAGACATATATGCCCACCCCCTTTTTACACAGATTTTAGTGTATATTGGCTAGACCTGATGTTCTATGCCTTGCTTTATTTTTTATTTAATCATTTGTTTATTTTGAATTGGAGTCTCACTCCGTTGCCCAGGCTAGAGTGCAGTGGCACACTCACAGCCATCCTAGCGTCAACCTGATGGGCTCAGGCGATCCTTCCGCCTCAGCCTTCCAAGTAACCAGAACTAAAGGTGCGTGCTACCACACCCAGCTAACTTTTTATTTATTGTAGAGACGAGGTCTCACCAAGTTGCCCGGGTTGGTCTTGAACCCACGGGCTCAGGCAGTCCACTCGCCTCAGCCTCCCAAAGTGTTGGAATTACAGGCTGAGCCACCGAGCTCGGCTACTTTTTTACTTAACAACATATCTTTGACATAGTCCAATGTCACTCTGCAAAGAGCTTCCTCATTACTATTTTTTTTTTTTGAGTGAGAGTCTCTGTCACCCAGGCTGGGGTGCAGTGGCATGCTCACGGCCACCACAGCCTCAACCTACTGGACTCAGGTGATCCTTCTGCCTCAGCCTATCAAGTAGCTGGAACTACAGGCGCACGCCACCATGCCTGGCTTTTTTTTTTTTTTTTTTTTTTTCTTTTTCCTTTTTTTTTTTTTTTTTTTTTTGAGTTGGAGTCTCACTGTGTCGCCCAGACTGGAGTGCAGTGGCCGCTCCTGGCCACCGCAGCCTTGACCTGCTGGGCTCCGGCGATCCTTCCGCCTCAGCCTTCCAAGTAGCCGGAATTACAGTCGTGAGCTACTACGCCCGGCTGACTTTTTGATTTATTGTAGAGATGAGGTCTCGCTGCCCATGCAGGTCTCGAACCCACAGGCTCAGGCAGTCCACTCACCTCAGCCTCCCAAAGGAGCAGGATTACAGGCTGAGCCACCGAGTCCAGCTCATGCCTGGCTTTTTAAAATTTATTTGTTAGCCGGGCTCGGTGGCTCAGCCTGTAATCCCACGCCTTGGGAGGCTGAGGTGAGTGGACTGCCTTAGCCCGTGGGTTCGAGACCCACCTGGGCAACTTGGCGAGACCTCATCTCTACAATAAATTTAAAAAATCAGCCGGGCGTGGTAGCATGTGCCTGTAGTTCCAGCTACTCGAAAGGCTGAGGCGGAAGGATCGCCGGAGCCCAGCGGGTCGAGGCTGCGGTGGCCAGGAGCGGCCACTGCACTCCAGTCTGAGCGACTGAGTGAGACTCCAACTCAAAAAAAAAAAAAAAAAAAGTATTTGTTGTAGAGATGAGGTCCCACCAAGTTGCTGGTCTTGAAACCCTGGGCTCAGGCAGTTCTCTCGCCTTGACCTCCCAAAGTGCTGGGATTAAAGACTTGAACCACTGAGCCCTGGTCTTCCTCATTAATTTTATAGAATCACAATGATCCATGATATGTATCACATTTTATTTAACTAGCCTCTATGGATGGATATTTAGATTGTCTCCCATTATTTTGCCATTACAAATGATGACCAATGCTACAATGAACAACCTTCTCTACACACCTTATGCTGTATACATACAAGTGGATTCCTAGTAGAAAGTCCTGAAAACGAGGCTGTTGGGTAAAGAGTCTATACAGTTATAATTTAGATAGATACTGACAAATTGCCCTTAATAGAGATTGTGTCCATTTATACTCTCACCTTCAGTGTATGAAAGCCCTTGTTTTACTTAGCCCAACAGGGCGTTATCAAACTTAGATTTTTGCCTAACTGATAAAAAATTATGTCTCACATGGGAAGTTTCCTCTGTGCTAGGGGTCAGGAAACCTGAAATTTAATTTCTGGCTCTACCTTAGATGAATGTGAACTTGGGTGAGTCACTTTTGCTTCTTCTTTGTTTAAGTCAGAGCCTCACTCTGTCATCCAGGTTGGAATGCAGTGGCACGATCACAGGTCACCACAGTCTCCCACTCCTGGGCTTGAGGGACCCTCCTACGTCGACAACTCGAGTAGCTGGGACTACAGGCGCATGCCGCTGCACCCAGCTTAATGTCTATAAAATGAAGGGATTAGATGATCTCTAAGGTTCCTTCTGGTTTTATATTTCTACCTACTAGAAGCCACAGAGAATTTCAGCTTTCTAAAGGTTCCAAGGGTTCATTAGCATAATTAACAATCCACAAAATTAATATTTAGCTTGGTCTACAGTTGCTAAACTGCTGATCCATGCAGAATTAAAAATGACTATGACTCTTCACCAAATTTTATTTGCTTAATAAGTTTTTGTTTGTTTTTTTTCTTTTTCTTGTAAGGAATGTTATGGTTCCTAGGTTTTTGTTGCTGCTGCTGTTGTTGTTCTGATTAAACAAATTAAGTTAAAGTGGGTCATATCCACTGAGCGTTCTTGTAGCTCGATTCCTGAGGTTCTCATATCAGAGTTCTTTGGCTGCATTAAGGTGAGTTTGTTCAGATGAGTCACAGTATAAAATAAATGTGTGTGTGAAATTCAAGGTTGCCTTGCAGGGTGAAACTTACCAAGGTGCAGACTTTCATTTCTCCAGTTAAAAAACATGGTTACCAGCTGGGCTCGGTGGCTCATCCTGTAATCCCTCACTTGGGGAGGCTGAGGTGAGTGGATTGCCTGAGCCCGCGGGTTCGAGACCCGCCTGGGCAACTTGGCGAGACCTCATCTCTACAATAAATCAAAAATCAGCCGGGTGTGGTAGCGCGCTTGTAGTTCCAGCTGAGGCGGAAGGATCGCCGGAGCCCAGCAGGTCGAAGCTGCGGTGGCCAGGAGCGGCCACTGCACTCCAGTCTAGGCGACAGAGTGAGACTCCAACTCAAAAAAACCAAAAAAAAAACCAAAAACAAAAACAAAACATGGTTACCATCAGGAACTAGGAGGGCTAATTTTTTGTTAGTCTAATTCTACTACACCATTTTAAAGGTAAGAACACTGATGCCAGGGAATGTTGAATGACTTGTCTACACTCACACAGCATGGAAGAATCAGGACCAATGGGGTCAGGGCCTACAGGGTTAGGACACAGACAGAGGCCTGGTTTTCAGTTAAGCATTTGCCAAGAATCAGCAGCATGGTTTGGGCAAGTCATTTCTCCCTATTGATTAAAGTGAATTAAAAGATAGAATAAAACATGAAATTTTCTAGGTTCCTTATTTATTTTGCGGTCTGAAAATATGGGTTAGGTTGATTGATAGGTATAGAATTCCCTGGTGAAAAAAAGTAGGACATATTAAACACAAAAACCAAGATATGGTTGGACTCGTTTTGTCATTTTTGCCCATTGCTGAAGTTTGTTTACAGCTTAACATGTGTTCATGTTAGTAACGATTAATGTTCTTGGCAATTTTTTCTCTTAGCAAAATTTGACAAAAGAATATAATACCCTTTAATAAACGCTGCTGTTGAGCAGAAACGAAGCTGAGAAAACCTGAATGAGATCTACTGGCCTCAGCACTCATTAACGGATCTAAAAGCCTAATGAGCGTTAATGACCACTAAGCACAAATATTTATTTATTTATTTTCTCTGGAAGGAAGAGACCTCCATGGATACAAGCTTACTATCCTCAAAGTAGCCTCTGTTGTAGATGCTTTGCTTTGTTCATTAACCTAGTTTTCTTTAATCATGGAAGTAATATAGAAGCATAGAAAACAAAAAAAAGTTCAAAAAGTATAAAATGGAAACTAAAAGTCTCTCCTTTGGCCCACCCCCCCAGTCACTCATTACACATTGCACCGAATTGTTACCTCTTCAGTCTCCTTTCATTAAGAACAGCCATGTTTTCCCTTCATGGCACTGATGTTTTTGAAGGGGCCAGGTTAGTTACCTTGCAGAATGTCCCTCAACCTGGACTTGTCTGATGGTTTCCTCGTGATTAGATTCAGAATCTACATTTTTGTCAGGAGTACTACACAGATGATGTTGATTCTTCCTCAGTGCAGCACACCCGCAGGCAGATGTCTGTTTGTTCCGTTATTGTTGATGCTAAGTTTGGTCATGTTCTCAAGGAAGTATCTGCCAGATTCCTCCATTGTAAAAGTACCTTTCCCACTTTGTCATTAAGAGTGGTGTGTGAGGTGATACCTAGAGCCCACATGAGTATACTGTTCCCCAATAGTCTTTCACTAAGTGGTTTTGTTATGCAATGATACCCACTTCTTCCTGAATCACATTACTATGTGGTGCTATTTTTAAATTCCATCATGTCTTCTTTACTTATTGGTTGGCACCTTTTTTTTTCGAGTTGGTGCCACTCTGTCGCCCAGGCTGGAGTGCAAATGGCACATTCACGGCTACCACAGCCTCAACCTGCTGGGCTCAGGCGATCACACCTGGCTAATTTTTTTTTTAATTGTAGAGACGAGGTCTCGCCATGTTGCCCAGGCTGGTCTCAAACCCGTGGGCCCAAGCAATCCTCTTTCCTCTGCCTCCCAAAGTACTAAGATCACAGTCATGAGCCACCACACCCATTGGCATCTTTCTTTAAAACATTATTTTCCTTTCTTGTCTCTCTTTTTAGCATTTTGATTTGTTATTATTATTATTATTATTTTGAGACAGGGTTGCTCACTCTGTTGCCCAGGCTAGAGTGCAGTGGTGCAATCATGGCTCACTGCAGCCTCAAACTCCCGGGCTCATGCGATCCTCCTGCCTCAGCCTTCCAAGTAGCTGGAACTACAGGCACACACCACCATGCCCAGCTTATTTTTTTATTCATTGTAGAGACGAGGTCTCACCAAGGTGCCCAGGTTGGTCTCGAACCCCTGAGGTTAGACAGTCCTCTTGCTTTGACATCCCAAAGTGCTGGGATTACAGGCTTGAGTCACCGTGGCTGGTCTAAAAATTTTTGTAGAAACAAGGTTTAACTATGTTGTGCCCAGGCTGGTCTCAAATTCCTGGCTTCAAATGATCCTCCTGTCTCGGCCTCCCAAAGTGCTGGGATTACATGTGTGAGCCACAATGCCCAGTCAACGTTTTTATTTTTATTAGATTGGAATACAGATTATTTTAAAATTATTTGATACATTATAATCTATTCCTGTCACTCTGAATTTCAATTCTCAAATAATTCCAAATCTGGTCAGTGAGACCCCCTTCAGGCTGGCTCCTTTGTCCCCGTGACAGGTTACCATCTGTCTTTGAGCACCTTCTTGCTTTCTGGCACTAGATGCTCTAGGTGATCTTGTACTCTCCCTGCTCCAGCTCTGGCATCACCCATCTCCCTTAGGAATATTCCATTATAATTTTTTTTTTTTTGAGTTGGAGTCTCACTCTGTCGCCCAGACTGGAGTGCAGTGGCCGCTCCCGGCCACCGCAGCCTTGACCTGCTGGGCTCCGGCGATCTTTCCGCCTCAGCCTTCCGAGTAGCCGGAATTACAGGCATGCACTGCCACGCCCGCTTGATTTTTTTATTTTATTGCAGAGATGAGGTCTCGTCAAGTTGCCCAGGCGGGTCTTGAACCCGCGGGCTCAGGCAATCCACTCACCTCAGCCTCCCAAAGCACGGGATTACAGGCTGAGCCACCGAGCCCAGCTCCATTATAATTTTTTTTTTTTTTGCCAGAGTCTCACTCTGTTGCCCAGGCTGGAGTGCAGTGGCATGCTCATGACCACCACAGCCTTGACCTGCTGGGTTCAGGCAATCCTTCCACCTCAGCCTTCCAAGTAGTTGGCACTACAGGTACACACTACCTCATCTGGCTAATTTTTCTTGATTTATTGGAGAGACAAGGTCTCACCAAGTTGTCCAGGTTGGTCTCAAACCCCTAGGCTCAGGCAATTCTCTCACCTGGCCTCCCAAAGTGCTGGGATTACAGGTGTGAGTCACTGCACCCATTATAATTTAAGAGTATAAACTAGAGTGAATTCCTTCCTTCTTCTGCTTCTTCCCTTTCCGCTTCCCAAATTTAAATGCTATTTTTTTCATCGTCAAGATTTACATCATGACATTTTGATCTGTACCTATCAACTAGTCACTCTTTTGCTACTCTTTTGCTATCTGTACCTATCAACTAGTCACTCTTTTGCTAAAATGAAAAAACTGGCTAGGCTTGGTGACTCAAGCCTGTAGTCCCAGCACTTTGGGACGCTGAGATGAGAGGATTACCTGAGCCCACAGGTTCCAGACCAGGCAAGACTTCATCTCTACAATAAATCAAAAAATTAGTGGGATGTGGTAGCGCGCACCTGAAGTTTTGGCTACTCGGAAGGCTAAGGTGGAAGGATCGCCAGAGCCCAGCAGGTCTATGTTGGGGTAGCTGTGAGTGTGCTACTGCACTCCAGCCTGGGTGACAGAGTAAGACTCCACCTCAAAAAAAAATTTAATTTAATTTAATTTAAAAACCAATAAATAGGCCGAGTGCAGTGGCTCACGTCTATAATTCTAGCACATTGGGAGGCCAAGATGAGAGGATTGCCTGAACCCACAGGCTCGAGACCAGCCTGGGAAACTAGTCACCAAGTAGGACCCAGAGAAGGACCCTGAAGAGCTGGAACACCATGGCAGAGGGAAGGGACACAACTACAGTTTTTGGGCAGAGACGCAGGTCATTGGCTCCAGAAACTCCCAAGATAAGACCCATCTTAACGCCCACATTTCTCCTGATGGGGTCCTTGGAATTCACGTTCCTGCCTACAGCCCTAATACCAGGCAACGCCTTAGAGGTTAATATAGATTTCCTAGACCCCCATGAAGAGGGACCTCACAGATCCTCTCTTTAGGGATTTATAGACCCTGTTTCGGGAGCCACCAGGGGGAGAAAGGGAGGCCAGAGCAGTTCCATGTTTCCCATACTATATGTTGGGGCCCTGGGTAAGAATTCACTGGGAAACAGAAGTTTGAAAAACACTGCTGTAGGCCGGGCGTGGTGGCTCAAGCCTGTAATCCCAGCACTTTGGGAGGCCCAGGCGAGAGGATTGCCTGAGTTCAGGGGTTTGAGACCAGCTTGGGCAACTAGGCGAGACTTCGTCTCTGCAATAACTCAAAAAATTAGCTGGGCATGGTGATGCACGAGACGGAAGGATCACCTGAGCCCAGCAGGTAGAGGCTGTAGTGGCCGTGAGCGTGCCACTGCACTCCAGCCTGGGCAACAGAGTGAGACTCCGACTCAAAAAAAAAAAAATCAAATAAAATAATAAATGACATTTATCTTATGATTACATATACAGTATATTATTCTCTCTAAAAGCAAATATCAAATTTTAGCATAGGTATGACTCTCCTAACGGGCTTATTGAAGATTCACATTTCTCAGCCCCACCCCCAGGAGTTTCTGAATCAACAACTTTAAGGGTCCGGGAGATTCTAAGACACGCTAGAGGTGTTACGGGGTATACAAAGAAGGTTCAAGACCCGCCTGGGCAGGCGAGACTTCATCTCTATAAAAAAAAAAAAAAAATCAGCCGGGCGTGGTAGCGCGCACCTGTAGTTCCAGCTACTTGGAAGCCTGAGGCGGAAGTACTGCTGGAGCCCAGCAGACGAGGCTGCGGGGGCCGGGAGCAGCCACTGCACTCCAGTCTGGGCGACGGAGTGAGACTCCGACTCCAAAAAAAAAAGGAAATGTGATTCTATGTTCCTAAAATTTGGCAGCTTGATCAAGAATCCTCAAATGTCCGCCCCTCTTTTCTTTCTAGCTGCATTTTCTTCTGAGTCATATTTGTATCAAACGGTTTCTTTCCTTTTTTGGGGGGGTTGCTTTATTTATTATTTTTAGTTGGAGTCTCACTTTTTCACCCTGACTGGAGGGCAGTGGCACGTTCCTAGTTACTGCAGCCTCGACCTGATGGACTCAGGTGATTCTTCCACCTTAGCTTTCCAAGTAGCTGGAACTATAGGCATAAGCCACCACGCCCCACTAATTGTTTTATTTATTGTAGAGATGAGGTCTTGCCAAGTTGCCCAGGCTGGTCTCGAATTCCTGGGCTCAGGTAATCCTCTCACCTCGGCCTCCCAAATTGCTGAGATTATAGGTGAGAGCTACCAAGCCCAGACTTTTTTTTAGGTTTTAAAACAGAGTTTATTAGTGAGAAGAAGAGAAGGAAAAAGGAAGATTCATGGCAGAAAGACCTGCCTTGGGCAAGTTTCTCAGAAAGATAAACCATGGAGAGAGCGGGACATCCGGCTTCTGAGCAGGAACCTCTGTAGTTCCAGCAACGAAAGAGGTAATTAAATATGAGTGATGCTGAGAAAGGCAAGAAGATTTTTGTTCAGACGTGTGCCCAGTGTCACACTGTGGAAAAGGGAGGCAAGCACAAGACTGGGCCAAATCTGTATATTCTCTTCGGGCGACAGATAGGTCAGGCTGCTGAATTCTCTTACACAGATGCCAGTAAGAACAAAGACAGCCGAGCATGATGGCTCCTGCCTGTAATCCCAGCACTTGGGAGGCATAGGCGAGAGGACTGCCTGAGTCCAGGGGCCCAAGACCAGCCTAGGCAATTTGGCAAACCTTCGTCTCTACAATAAATCACAAAAACTAGCCAGATGTTGTGGCGTGCGTCTGTAGTTCCAGCTACTTGGAAGGCTGAGGTGGAAGAATCGCCTGAGCCTAGCAGGTCAAGGCTGAAGTGGCTGTGAGTAGCCACTGCACTCCAGCCTGGGTGACAGAGACTCCTACTCAAAAAAACAAAACAAAAGAAAACACACACGCACACGCACACGCACACACACAAAACAAGCACAAAGGCATCACCTAGGGAAAAGACACCCTGATGGAGTATTTGGAGAATCCCAAGAAGCACATCCCTGAAACAAAAATGATCTTTGCCAGCATTAAGTAAAGGGGAGAAAGAGCAGACTTGGTAGCTTAATTATTACAAAATAGAAATGTCTCATGCCTTATTTTATGTGTACCATAATTTAATTGAGCTCACACACCAGTATTCATATCAGGAGTGGCTGACAATATTTTTGTTGGACTTTCCTGATTTAACTAAGACTGGCTTGTGGTTAAGTGAATATGATTTTTAAAAAATTCTAATAGTGATTTCAATTTAGTAAATGCTATCACGGTTTTCCCCTTCTAAGGATATGATTGGACTTGGTTAGTAATGTTCAACTTTTCACAAAGGTGAATGCCATCTTAAAATCTATTGGAAATTGTTTCTATATTTAGATTTATATTACTGGTTATATGAATATATTAAATACTGGGGAAGTCCCTTCACTGTCTCAGAACCAAGCAAGATTCATCTGTTTTGTGTTCATTGGCGTCTTAAAAGCAAGGACTGAAAATAAAGTA
This sequence comes from Cephalopachus bancanus, assembly GCA_027257055.1. Taxonomy (NCBI): domain Eukaryota; kingdom Metazoa; phylum Chordata; class Mammalia; order Primates; family Tarsiidae; genus Cephalopachus; species Cephalopachus bancanus. The sequence continues at coordinate 592,025 of JAPVLO010000617.1, forward strand.
GTGAGGTCTATTTTATGTTTTTGGTCTTAACTATGCTAATCTAAGTAGAATTCCCTGTATCTAAAAATGCTGTCTTTCAAAGAACAGAGTACATGTTCTCACTCATAAGTGGACCTTGAACATTTCCCTAATACTATAAGAAAGGGATTGGCAGTAGCGGGATCCTGCCGGGTGGGAGGCGGGGAGCACAACATCAATAAGGGTACCTGGTCCCAAACCAGGCAGAGTGGGAACCAAAGGGAGGCCCAAACTTTACCTGTACGAAGACCATTTGTATACGTAACCCTGAATTGTACCCGCATCTTTAAAATAAATAATAATAATAAATAAAATAAATAAAAATACTTATTATTAAAAGGCACTTTATTGTGGTTAATGTATAATATAAAATAAAGACTATCTAATGCTTTAAAAAGGGGGAAAAATCACCCAAACTGTTTCTTATATCTCATATCATACTCTTTTTTTTGAATCTTTCTTTTTTTTTTTTTTTTGAGTTGGAGTCTCACTCTGTCACCCAGACTGGAGTGCAGTGGCCGCTCCTGGCCACTGCAGCCTCGACTGCTGGGCTCCGGCGATCCTTGCACCTCAGCCTTCCAAGTAGCCGGAATTACAGGCACGCGCTACCACGCCCGGCTGATTTTTGATTTATTGTAAAGATGAGGTCTCGCCAAGTTGCTCAGGCGGGTCTCGAACCCACTGGCTCAGGCAATCCACTCACCTCAGCCTCCCAAAGGTGTGGGTTTACAGGCTGAGCCACCGAACCCGGCTTTTCTTTTCTTTTTTTAGGAATATTCACTCTTTCTTGAGTTCTTTAAACATTATTTATTCTCTGTAATTTTTTCATACTGGATGTCTATGGTAACATTTCCGAGCTATTTTGCAAAACTGGCTTCCTTTGGCTCTCAGCCTTAGTCTGGCTTGACGAAGAAGGCTGCTCTTGGTCTGATTTGTATTCTTGGGGAAAGACACTTTCCCCCTTTTACTTCTTTTACAATTCCTTCTACATTCTTCTATATTCTATATTCTGAAATTTCATCATGATGTGCCTTGGTACAGATATTTTTCATGAACACTGCTTGACACTTGGTGGGGTCCTTTAGTCAGAAGGTTTTAAAATGTATTTTATTTTAGCCAAAGACAATTTCTTTTTTTTTTTTTGAGTTGGAGTCTCACTCTGTCCCCCAGACTAGAGTGCAGTGGCCGCTCCCGGCCACCGCAGCCTCGACCTGCTGGGCTCCAGCGATCCTTCCACCTCAGCCTTCCAAGCAGCTGGAACTACAGGCGCGCGCTGTCATGCCTGGCTAATTTTTGATTTATTGTAGAGATGAAGTCTCGCCAAGTTGCCCAGGCGGGTCTCGAACTCGCGGGCTCAGGCAATTCACTCACCTTGGCCTCCCAAGGCGTAGGATTATAGGCTGAGCCACCGAGCCCAGTGACAATTTCTTTTTGGTATATCTTTTACTATTTCCTCCTTAAAATTTTCTCTCTTCTGTCCTAATACTCATTTTAGACAAATTTTGGGCTTTCTAGGTCTATTCTCTATGCCTTTTAAATTTTCTCCATATTTCTTGGTTTTTTTTTTTGGTATGATTTCTGTATTTTGTATTTTTGTTATGTTATAGGAGAGTTCTTTACTTTCCAGTTTACAAACTGTATAAGTGGGTTGAGCACGTTGGACTAGCTCTGAAGTCAGGCTGCCTGGGTTTGAATCCTGTCTCTGCTGCAGATTAACTATGTAAGTCTCACTGGATTTCATCTGTCCAGTGGGGACTGTAATAATATAGTGACTTGTGTACAGTAAGTGCTCAGTCATGACTAGTGACTATCCAGATTATTTGCTCCAATATCTTTTTTTTTTTAAATTGGAGTCTCACTCCCTTGCCCAGGCTGGGGTGCAGTGGCACACTCACAGCCACCCCAGAGTCGACCTGCTAGGCTCCGGCAATCCTTCCGCCTCAGCCTTCCAAGTAACTGGAACTACAGGCGTGCGCTACCATGCCTGGCTAATTTTTGATTTATTGCAGAGATGAAGTGTCGCCAATTTGCATGGACTGATCTTGAACCTGCGGGCTCAGGAAAGCCACTTGCCTTGGCATCCCAAAGTGCTGGGATTACAGACTGAGCCACTGAGCCCGGCCCGCTCTAATATCTTGAGCTGTGATTTTTTTTTTTGGAGTTGGAGTCTCACTGTGTCGCCCAGACTGGAGTGCAGTGGCTGCTCCCGGCCACCGCAGCCTCGACCTGCTGGGCTCCGGCGATCCTTCCACCTCAGCCTTCCGAGTAGCTGGAACTACAGGCACGCGCCACCACACCCGGCTGATTTTTGATTTATTGTAGAGATGAGGTCTCGCCAAGTTGCCCGGGTGGGTCTCGAACCCGCAGGCTCAGGCAATCCACTCACCTCAGCCTCCCAAAGTGCTAGGATTACAGGCTGAGCCACCGAGCCCGGCCTTGAGCTGTGATTTTGTCTGCTCTTTTTCTATCAATTTGATCCTACCTATTCTTCGCTTTTAATTTTTCCCAAAGTGACATATATTATTTTATTTTATTAATTTACATATGGGCCGGGCACAGTGACTCAAGCCTGTAATCCCAGCACTTTGGGGGGCCGAGGAGAAAGGACTGCCTGAGCCAGCAGGTTCGAGACCAGTCCGGGCAATATGGTGAGCCCTCGTCTCTACAATAAAATAAAAAAATTAGCTGGGCGTGGTAACGCGTGTTTGTAGTTCTGGCTACCTGGAAGACTGAGGCAGAAGGATTGCCGGAGCCCAGCAGGTTGAGCTGGGGTGGCCATGAGCATGCCACCATGGCACTCCAGCCTGGGCAAGGGAGTGAGACTCTAACTTAAAAAAAAAATTAATGTATGTATGTATGTATTTTTGAGCCACAGTCTCACTCTGTCGCTCAGGCTGCATTGCAGTGGGAGGAGCACAGCTCACTGCAGCCTTGACTTCCTGGGCTCAGGCAATCCTCCCATCTTAGCCTCCCAAGTAGCTGGGACTATTGTATGCACCACCACACCTGGCTAATTTTTGTGTGTGTGTGGGGGGTGGGTAGAGATGAGGTATTACTATTTTGCCCAGGCTGATCTCAAACTCCTGGGCACAAGCAATCCTCCCTCCTTGGCCTCCCAAAGTGCTGGGATTACAGGCGTGAGCCACCATGCCCTGCCTATATTATTTTGAAGAGCAAAAACTTTACAAGTCTTATAACTAAGAACCACCACCCCCTACCCCATCTTGCCCCACACTTGAGCCCCAAAGTCACCAATTCAACACTTTTAAGTTTTAAGAACGGTTTTAACCATTCTTTTTGTTATTCAGTACCATATTTCCAAAAAAATATGATCATAATGCTGTTTCATGGTTTCTCAGTTTTATGTATCTATTGACTTCTTATTATGAAAATTGAGGATTTAATTCTTTTTTTTTTTTTTTTTAGTTGGAGTCTCACTCTGTCACCCAGACTGGAGTGCAATGGCTGCTCCAGGCCACCACAGCCTCGACCTGCTGGGCTCCGGTGATCCTTCCGCCTCAGCCTTCCAAGTAGCTGGAACTACAGGCGCGAGCTACCACGCTCGGCTAATTTTTTGTAGAGATGAGGTCTTGCCAAGTTGCCCAGGCGGGTCTCGAACCCGCGGGCTCAGGCAATCCACTCACCTCAGCCTCCCAAAGGCGCGGGATTACAGGCTGAGCCACCAAGCCCAGCTGGATTTAATTCTTATATTTTCCCCAGATGAACCCTTCCCTCTATGGAGATAAAATAAATATTTCTTGTTCACATTATTATGACACGTAAATGGTATTCACAGCTCAAAGGTGAGCCATAGTGTATTGTGATGACATTGCCTTACTACTTACCTTTTTGCTTTTTCTAGAATCAATATGCTATTTATACATTTAATTTTTCTTTTTTTTTTTTTTTGAGTCAAAGTCTCACTCTGCCGCCCAGGTTGGAGTACAGTGGCATGCTTATGGCCACCACAGCCTCTACCTGCTGGGTTCAGGCAATCCTTCCGCTTTAGCCTTCCAAGTAGCTAGAACTACGGGTGCATGGGACCATGCCCGGCTAATTTTTAAAAAAATTATTGTAAAGATGAGGTCTCACCAAGTTGTCCAGGCTGGTCTGGAACCTTGGGCTCAGGCAATCCTCTTTCCTCCGCTTCCCAAAGTGCTGGGATTACAGGCGTGAGCCAGCGTGCCCAGCTCATTTAATTTTTCAATGTGCTTATAATAAATTCATTCCCAAACTTTCCTTTTAGAGAGTGTCACTCAGATTACCCGGCTGGGGCTGGACGCCTATAATCCCAACACTTTGGGAGGCTGAGGTAAGAGGATTGCCTGAATCTTGAGACCAGCCTAGGCAACTTGGTGAGACCTCATCTCTACAATAAATAAATAAATAAAAATAGCTGGACATGGTGATGTGTGCCTATAGTTCCAGCTACTTGGAAGGCTGAGGAGGAAGGATCGCCTGAGGCCGTGAGCCTCCCACTGGGTGGCAGAGTGAGATTCCAACTCAAAAAAACCAAAACAAAACAGATTGCCTGATGTATGTTTCCCTTTCTTGGGGGCCACACTACTCCTCAGCAGCCCCGCGCTGCGGTCTGGGCTGGCAACTGCCGTGCACTGTTGCTGTCATCTGTGAACTTCCCTTCCCTGTGATCCTGGGAATCTTCCTCACCTCTCTCCTGTGTTGGAAGCTCTGAGGTGAGGTGGATTACCCTGGGTGTGAACAAAGCTGCTTGATTCCTGGCCTATCAGCGTTGACCACATCCTGCATCCTGTCTCTTTCCGCATCAGTCAGGTTCTTGCCAACTCAGCACAAAGGGACTTGCTGGAGGGCTCAAGGGACTCAGATCTGTGAGAGGCTGGAGAGCAGGGACAAAAGAGGCTATAGAGGCTGGAACAATCACCTGTCCAGAATGCTGTGACTGCTGCTGCCCACACTGGGAATTTAGGAGTCAAAGTGCTGGCTAGGAGTGTCTGGTTGGCCAGGCCTAAGTCTCAAGAATTAGGGAAGGAGGATTTTCTCCCTTCAACTTTGGTGGTGAGAGATAGTACATATATCCACATCCATCCTAACACAGACCCCGAAGCTGCTTCCTTCCAGATAGGAAAGGGGAAGGGTTTGAAATTGGACAGCAAAAAAAAAAAAAGGCAAATATCCATGATTCTCTTTGAATCTCAGTTTCCATATCTACATGATTAAAAAAATAATAATTAATTGGGCCTGGGTGCGGTGGCTTACACCTGCAATTCCAGCGCTTTGGGAGGCTGAGGCAAGAGGATTGCCTGAGTTTGAGACCAGACTGAGCAACATGGTGAGACCTCATCTCTATAATAAATCAAAAAATTAGCGTGTGCCTGTAGTTCCAGCTGCTTGTAAAGCTGAGGCGGAAGGATCGCCTGAGCCTGGCAGTTCGAGGCTGCGGTGGCCGTGAGAGTGCCATTGCACTCCAGCCTGGGTGACAGAGTGAGATTCCAACTCAAAATAATAATAATAAATTGGTCTAAAAAGTGTATTTAAGCCGGGCTCGGTGACTCAGCCTGTAATCCTGTGCCTTTGGGAGGCTGAAGTGAGTGGATTGCCTGAGCCCACGGGTTCAAGACCTGCCTGGGCAGCGAGACCTCATCTCTACAATAAATCAAAAAATCAGCCGGGCGTGATAGCGCATGCCTGTAATTCCGGCTACTCGGAAGGCTGAGGCGGAAGGATCACCGGAGCCCAGCAGGTCGAGGCTGCGGTGGCCATGAGCGGCCACTGCACTCCGGTCTGGGCGACAGAGTGAGACTCCAACTCAAAAAAAAAAAAAAAAGTGTATTCAACTTACTTGGGGATTAGATGAGATTATTAGAAAATAACACCGTGCTTGGTTTATGATAAATTCTCTACAAATGTTGATTTGATGTGGGTAGAAGGATGAAACTATTTTATGTGGGTAGAGTGACAGAAGCCAAAGCTAAGGGGGCAAAAAATCTCATGAAAGGAAAGGGCTGAGGGAGTCTGGTGACTCTTAGTCTGGAGAGCAGGACCGGAGGGGCTGATACAGAACCATGTCCTACTGGGGCAGAGGCCACTTATACATATAAGGTCAGATGGCTGACCTTGGCCTCCCGTGTCTTCGTTTTCCCGGATACAGCTGTTCATAACTGGGACCAGATCCGGACTCAGCCTAGCTGGAGTCACAGTACAGACTAGGGAGTGCAGAACAGGGACCCCAAGCGGGAGTGCCAACCCACACAGAGGCCAGAGGTCAGTCAGGGATGTGAAAGGAGCCGCCCTCAGAGTGACCAGGTCTGGCCCTGCTATTCCTCTTCAGAGGAAGGTAGGGAGGAAATACTGTCCTCCCCATCTTTCCCACATGGATCCACCAAAGGCCTCTGATGGGTCCACCGACATCACCAGCACCATGTTGGGAGGGTGACAGGAGTCACTCGAAGGACTAATTAGCAAGCACCGGAAGGTGAAACCATATCTTCAGCTAAGCAGATACGACTGTGAGCTCTGACTGTGAGATCTGGGAAGAGTTCCTCTTCCCTGAGGAGCCTCCCTGCCCCCTCCCCAGGTACTCAGGGCCTGTGCCTTCCATCTCTGGGCTCTGCCCAGCCCCTGTCCCGGCCACAGAGCAAAGGATTCCAGGGATTCTAGGATTCTCCTCTGCTTGGCTCTGAGTTCCTGAAGGGCGGGGCTCAGCCCAGTGTCTGGCCCAGGACAGGTACAGGAAAGATTTGAAGAGTAAACAAGGCTAGGTTTGAGCCGAGCCCTGAATAGGTGAAGGAGAAAAGAAAGTCAGAGATAGAGATGGGAACAACATGGCTGCAGAGATACGGCCCGAGTGGCAGACCATCTTGTGAGAAGGAAGTGTCTGTTTTGGGAGGGAAACCGAGATTTGTGCCATGTTTTCTCAAACATCTGGCACAGTGTTTGTGAGTCTGGGCCTCACATCAGCCCCGAGAGAAAAAGCCAATTATTACCATTTTATCAACTAAGGTTCAGAGAAGAGTAACTTGCCCAGAAAGTGGCTGAGCAGGTATACAAATAGGTCTGTTGCACTCCTGAGCCTAAGGAGTACGGAGTTGGAGCGTGCAGCCCTAAACGTGGGCATAGTTTAGGTGTCCTGGCCAACCACCCCATCGCTTTGTCCCAAATAGAGGGCAATGGCATATGCCTGGGTCATGACTGCATCAGGTGGCCCCTGTGCTGACTCAGGTGGGAGTTGGGGTCGTAAGTGACAGGTGGTTTCGTGCCCCCGATCCTTTACACACACAGCTGCTCACGCTTCATGTGCTCTGTGTCCCTCACCCCACCTTGTACTCGTCTGTCCTCCCTGTGAGTACACGACTTTTCTTCCTCCTCCTCCTCCTCCTTTTCCTTCTCCTTCTTCTTCCTGCTTCCTCTTCTTCTTCTTCTTTTGGACACAGGGTCTCACTCTGTCACCTAGGCTGGAGTGCAGTGGCATGATCACAGCTCACCACATCCTCTAGTTCCTGGGCCCGGGTGATCCTTCTGCCTCAGTCTCAGTCTCAGCCTCCCACGTAGCTGGGACTATAGGCATGCACCACCATGTCCCGCTTATTCTTTGGTTTTTTTTTTTTTGTAGAGGTGAAGTCTTGCTACATTTCCCAGGCTGGTCTAGAACTCTTAGGCTCATTCAATCATCCCACCTCGGCCTCCCAGAGTGCTGAGATTACAGGCATGAGCCACAGCGCACAGCACAACTCTCCTTTTTCTCCTTTTACGCTTGACTCAAGCTCCTCCCAGAGTAGACCTGACCTTTCCTGGTCTTGGGGCCTTGTCTGTCCCTACTCCAGTACTTAGCCCCGGGAGGTGCTGTTGAACCTTTGCAGAGTGAATGAGTGTGCACCTGCCCAGGAAATCCCCATCCTCCAGGTTCTCTTGGGACAGACAAGACCTCCCATCCCCCAGCTCTTTCCTGTCTTCTCTCCTACCCTTCCCTGCCCCATCCCTGTGGTGAGTCCAGCAAGGTTAGAGGCTGAAGCAGGAAGAGCCGCCTGGCCTGCTCCACAACCCAGACCCTGCCTGGTGGTGTGGGCGTGCAGGAGGCACAGGGCAGGGCAGGCAGTGCTGGCCACCAGGACACCGGGAGGAGAAGGCTTCCTGCCCACCTTCCACCCGGCTAGCAAGCCAGCTGGGAGGCATCCCCTGTGTGCTCTCCAGGCCGGATGCGACAGCCTGAGAAAAGGATCAGCACTGGACCTGTTGTCAAGACTGAATTTTTTTTTTAGTTGGAGTCTCACTCTGTCGCCCAGGCTGGAGTGCAGTGGCACACTCACGACCACCGCAGTCTCAACCTGCTGGGCTCAGGCAATCCTTCCGTCTCAGCCTTCCAAGTAGCTGGAACTACAGGCACACGCCACCATGCCCAGCTTAATTTTTGATTTATTGTAGAGATGAGGTCTTGCCAAATTGCCCAGGCTGGTCTAGAACCTGTGGACTCAGGCAATCCTCTTGCCTCGGCCTCTTAAAGTGCTGGGATTATAGGCATGAGCCTCCACACCCGGCCTGAGAAGACTGAATTTTTAGACTTCATTTGTCAATTGCTGGGAACCTGCTCTGAACAAGGCTGGGGGTGGGATGGATGAATAAGATCCATTTCCTCCCCAGGGGAGCTCACTGCCAGACATTTAAGACATTAGAAAAATATGGGTTCGAAACCAGCGTAGGCAACATGGAGAGACCACACCTCTATAGTAAATCAAAAAATTGCTGTGCGTGATGGCCCACACCTGTAATTCTAGCTACTTGGAAGGCTGAGGCAGAAAGATAGCCTGAACAGAGCAGGTCAAGGCTGCGGTGGCCATGAGCGTCCACTGCACTCCAGCCTGGGCAACAGAGCGAGACTCCAACTCAAAAAATAAAAATAAAAAAAGAAAGAAATGAGAAAAATAGCTAATACTCAATGAACACTCTACCCAGTGCCAGACACTTTAGTCTTTCACACATATCGATAACTAAACGTTCACAACAACCCAAGAGACAAAGCTTTTATGAGCTCCATTTGACCTAAGGGGATTATCAGACACAGAGCAATCAAGTAGTCTGCCCAGATCACACAGTAAGTTGCGGTCTGGGATCCATACTCAGGCAGTCTGGCATCAGAGTGCCTGCATTTTTTTTTTTTTTTTTTTTTTTTTTGAGTTGGAGTCTCACTCTGTCGCCCAGACTGGAGTGCAGCGGCTGCTCCTGGCCACTGCAGCCTCGACCCGCTGGGCTCCGGTGATCCTTCCGCCTCAGTCTTTTGAGTAGCCGGAATTACAGGCATGTGCTGTCATGCCAGGTTGATTTTTTTTGATATATTGTAGAGATGAGGTCTCACCAAGTTGCCCAGGCGGGTCTCGAACCCATGGGCTCTGGCAATCCACTCACCTCAGCCTCCCAAAGGCGTGGGATTACAGGCTGAGCCACCCAGACCGGCAGAGTCCCTGAATTTATCCCTCACACTATGCATCCTCTAAGCCAACCCAGGTGCCAGCTGCCAAGGCCAACACATGTAACATCTCTTTTTTTTTTTTGGAGTAGGAGTCTCATTCTGTCGCCCAGACTGGAGTGCAGTGGCATGCTCACGGCCACTGCAGACTCGACCTGCTGGAGTCGGGCAATCCTTCCGCCTCAGCCTTTCAAGTAGCTGGAACTACACACCACCACGCCCGGTTAATTTTTTGACTTACTGTAGAGATGAGGGTCTCACCAAGTTGCCCAGGCAGGTCTTGAAGCCCTGGACTCAGGCAATCCTCTCACCTTGGCCTCCCAAAGTGCTGGGATTACAGGCTTGAGTCACCGCTCCCAGCCACGTACAGCATCTTAATCCCTGTCCTGCCTCCTTGTCAGGAGTTGCTAGGCTATGTAAACTCACCAGGCACCAATGCATGCTTAAGGATAGCACTGTGATCATTGTCTTTTGCTGCCTGCTATGGTGACATCTCTACCCATGGGCTTGTATTCTCAACCTATGGAAACATCAAGTTTCTGTGACTCATAGCCCGTTGGACAAAGCAGGTGCTCAGATGTGTTTGCAGTTGGGTGGGATGAGAAAGGATGCTTTCATTTCCCCAGTGGTTCTCATGAATCGCTGAACAAAATGTTTCTCAACCTGTGCATTGGGAATCACCCGGGGAGTTGTAACATATATGGATTCCCAGACCCCATCCCCAGAGGTTCTGATGTCATTGATATAGGGTGCAGTGTGAGCATAGGGAGTTTCCTTCTTTCTTTCTTTTTTGAGTTGGAGTCTCAAAAACAGAGTGAGAGTAGGAATCTCACTCTGTTGCCCAGGCTGGAGTGCAGTAGCACGCTCACAGCAGCGACCCGCTGGTCTTAGGCAACCCTTTCCCCTCAGCCTTCCAAGTAGCTGGAACTACAGGTGCGTGCCATCACACTCAGCTAATTTTTTGATTTATTGTAGAGACGAGGTCTTGCCAAGTTCCCCAGGCTGGTCTCAAATCTCTGAGCTCAGGCAATCCTCTTGCCTCCACCTCCTGAAGTGCTACAAGCATGAACTACCACTCCTAGAAGCATGTGGAATTTTAAACACCGTCTCCTACTCCATGGCCATTCTGATGCTCTGCTAGGGCTGAAAGCCCCTGCATTAACACAATTTTAGAAATCTTGGAAGTTTTTGTTGAGGGCAGGTAGCAGGGGAGCACACAGAATTTGGGCTCTGGAGACAAGCAGGCAAGATTCACATCATGGTTCAACCACTTACAAGTTGGGCGAGTTGGACAAGTCAACTTTCCCAAGTCTCAGTTATGCCATCTGTAAAAGGGGATAATGACATCCACCTTACATGAAGTAAAACACTGGGATGGGACATGCTAGAAGAAATACAATACATGGCAGTTATTAAAATCAATTATAAGGCTGGGGGCAGTGGCTCAAGCCTGTAGTCCCAGCACTTTGGGAGGCTGAGGTGAGAGGATTGCCTGAGCCCAGGGGTTCAAGACTAGCCTGAGGCGGAAAGATCACCTGAGCCCAGTAGGTAGAGGCTGCAGTTGCCATGAGTGTGCCACCACACTCCAGACTGGGTGACAGAGTGAGATTTCTACTAAAAAAAAACAAAAACAAACAATTATACACCTGTCCATTCAATTTGTGTTATTGAGCAGCAAGAGGTGCCAGGTATTTGGGTGCCCTTGTGATAACAGAGAACAAGACAGCTATGGTCCCTTACCTTGTGGCATTTCTATACTAGTAATTCAGTGTTGTTTTTTTTGTTTTTTTTTTTGAGTTAGAGTCTCACTCTTGTCACCCAGGCTGGAGTGCAGTGGCATGCTCACGGCCACCACAGTCTTGACTTGCTGGGTTTAGGCGATCCTTCCGCCTCAGCCTTCCAAATAGCTGGAACTACAGACATGCACCACCACATCCAGCTAGTTTTTGTGATTTATCGTAGAGAGAAGGTCTCACCAAGTTGCCCAGGCTGATCTCGAACTCCCAGGCTCAGGCAATCCCTAGTGATTCAGTTTAACAAACTTTTATTGGGTTTGGGATATCAAGTACTGTATAGGTTCAAAGATGAACAAGACATTGTCCTTGCGCTTTAGTAAAAGAGAACACTAATCATAACCAAAATAGAGGAAGGAGAGCAACAAAAGAGACACCAACCAAGAGTGGTGGGGTTCAGGGAGAGAGACATTTAGAGGGCAGACCAGAGACGTTTCCATGGAAGATAGGAGGCTTCAGAAGAACTTTAAGGGGGCGTTAGAGTTTTGTAGAATGGGATGAGGAGAGTGGTGGTGGAAATAGCTTAAACAAAGGCATGTAGGGCAGGAACACGCAAAAATAGAACCTGGCAAAAAAACTGGACACACATGTGCCAGAGGGAAGAGGATGTGCACACACTGCAGGAAAAGGCAAGTTGGAGCCTCAGGTGCTAGGGTGAGGCATGGAGACTTGAGGTGGTCAGTCATGGGGACCCTGCAGGGGCTGGAGCTGCACCTGTCTCAGCTCTTCATACCTGGACAGCCCTCACCTCATTTTGGAATAGATCTCACTGCTGCCACTGTCCTTGGGGCCTCCCCTTCTCTGCCCACTGCCCCGTGCCCGGTGCCCTGTGGCTGCCCTCAGGTGAGGGTCTGATGAACTTACTCAACCTCAAGCATGAGATGCTGTATAGCCAGGTGCGGTGGCTCACACCTGGAATCCCAGCATTTTGGGAGGTGGAGGCAAGAGGATTGCCTGGGTTCTAGGGTTCGAGATCAGCCTGGGCAACTTGGCAAGACCTCATCTCTACAGTAAATCAAAAAATTAACTGGGTGTGGTGGCATGTGCCTGTAGTTCCAGCAACTCAAAAATCTGAGACAGAAGCATCACGTGCCACTGCACTCCAGCCTGGGCAACAGAGTGAGACTCCCACTGAAAAAAAAAAAGAAATTTAAAAAAAGATACTCTGTGGATAGTACCTCCTTAGACAACTATATTTTGGTAGGTACAGTGAAAGGAGGACCAGACTGAGAATCTGGAGGAGGCCTGGTTCTACTAACCCTAGCTCTGTTTCTCACCACTGTGTGACCCTGGGCAAGTCACTTCCTTTCTCTGAGTTTCGGTTTCCTCATCTGAAAAATGGCCAGGCTGGATGGGCTGATAGACAATGACCCTTCCAGCCACCAGGGTTGCCAACTCGTTTGCCAGTTATCAGATCCAGGAATGTCTGTTTGACTCACACAAGGGGAGGCTGCTGCTTGAAATCAGGTCTTGATCATGAGACTCAGATGGAAAGACACGGAGAGTCTATAGGCAGGTGCTCAGGAGTGTGAGCTCAGAGCAGCCTTGGATTCATCACAGCCCAGGCACTGGACCTGTACAGGAAGGAGCGTCCAGGTGAGTCCAGCCTCTGTCTGTTCAAGTCTTCCCAGTTGAAATCTCAGATATCGTGGAGCAGAGAAGCCAAGCACACTGTGCTCTGTCTGAATTCCCTACCCTCACAATTCATGAGCACGATGAAGTTGTTTTGTGCCCCCAAGGCTGGTAAGGGTTCATTACCAACAATAGATAATTGGGTGTGGAGAGTGGAGGTCCCTGTGCTGGTGAAACCTCACCAGTGGGTTTCCTTCTCCTATGTCCACTGACATGAGAAGTCACCTCTGGTCTTGGATATTATACAAGGTAGCATGGTGTGCTTAGGAGAGGAGGCTCAGAGACTGTATTGTCCTGGGATATTGGAAAGTTCACAAATGACGAGCCAGTGACTCACGCCTATAATCTCAGCACTTTGGCAGGCTGGGGTGGGAGGACTCCTTGAGCCCAGAAGTTCGAGACCAAACTGGACAACACAGTGAGACCCATCTCTACAGAAAGTAGTTGGCTGGACATGGTGGCAAGCGCCTATAGTCCTAGCTACTCTGGAGGTTGAGGCAGGAGGATTGCTTGAGCCCATGAGTTTGAGGCTGCAGTGAACTACAATTGCGCCACTGCATTCGCTCTGGGTGACAGAGCAAGACCCTGGGTGACAGAGTGAGACCCTGTCTAGGTTTTAGACTGCCTTTAAAAATAAAATAAGATAAAAATAATTTAAAAGATCATAGGGAAGCTCTGGATCTTCCCTGAGGCCGTCCCAGATGCTGAGGCACTGTACCCGTGCATAAAAGGTTAAAGGGATGGGGGTGCTCACACTGGCAGAGGTCACGCCTTGCACGCTGTCTCAGTTTAGCCCCGCCATAGCTTCACTGGGAACTTCTGGAAGGGCTGTTTCTCCCACTTTGCTCCTGAAGAGCCGGGTCCAAGAATACACATGTGGAATGGCAGAACAGGCTTTGACCCGGGTAGCAGGACTATGCATCTAACGCCCTTTTGAGGAGCCCCGTGGGTGCCTTGAGGGGCCCTTCTGTCCTTCTGCTAGACGGCCTCTTGTCTGGAAGACCACTGAACCGGGCCTGGGTTGTGTTTCTGCTTCCTTCCTCCTCTCGCCTGCTCCACTCTCGTCCCTTTTTCCCTCCGCGAATACTTGGCGGAGGGCAGAGAGGAGGCGGCCACTCGCAAGTCCTCCACTAGCGAAGGCTTGAGGGCGAGCTGCCCCCCGACTGGGCGGGTGGAGGGGCAGCGAGGAGAAGGGTGTGCCCCCCTAGTCCCAGCCCCCATCCTGGGTGGCGAGGGTCCCAGGAGAAGCTGCGCGGGGTCGGGAGCGCTCTGGCTGGGAGGGAGGAAGCGGCCTGTTCCCTCGTGGAACTTTCCCACGGTGTGCAGTGTGGCGGGGAGGAGGGGAGCACGGAGATGCCATGTTCTGAGCGACGTGTCAGACGATGTCACACGTGTCACCCCATTTAAGTCCATTTCCAGATGGGGCCCGGAGAGGGTAGCCGACTTGCCCGGAGCCGCGAAGCGTTAGAGCTATCGGATATCGGGAGGGGGAGGGTCCTCTCCCGTCCCGCCCCGCCCCCGCTCTCGCCTCCTCGGCTGGAGCTTCGGAGCCGGCGGCGTCCGCGCTCCCCCCACCCCCGGCCCGGCGGCGCTCGGCCCTCGCCCCGGGCTGTCGGGAGGGGCCCCCAGCAGGGGGCGCCCCGAGCCCCGTCCCGGGAGCGCCTCCAGCCGGCGCCTGGGACCGGGCTGGCCGCTCCGCCCCCTCGGCTGGTCCGCGGCCCGGCGGGCGCGCGCGGGGCAGAGGAGAGCCGGGCCGGGCGCCGCGCACCCCGCACGTCCCGCGCGCCCCGCGGCCGCCGCAGCGCGACCTCCCGCGTGAGTAGCGTCCGTCTGAGGGCTCGACGGGGCGCCCTGGGCGCGCGCCCGGCCGCAGCGGCGTCCGGGGCTGGGGGCTGGCGGGGCAAGGGCGTCCGGGCGCGCTCTCTCGTGGATCCCGGCCGTGGCCGTGGGCCCCGGGTCCAACACCGAGCGCGGGATCTGCCCGCTGCCACCCCCGCCCCAGGTCTCTCTCTGAAGCCTGGCACTTTGACCCGGGGGACGGCGTGGGGGTGGCGGGCGGAGGCAGGGGGGGAGCAGGGAGGCTGACTTCCACCCAGGCAGGCCCCGCGAAGGGGGACAGCACGCCAGTCTTCTCAGCTTGGGCCGCCTCTCACACCTCCTGCTGCGCCCTGGCACCAGGAGGTGCGCCGAGGTGCGAAGAGGGCGCTCAGAGGTAGTGAGCCTCCCGCGTGGCCGAAGGAAGCTGTGGTCCCCGCCGTCGGGAGTCGCGGGCTGGGGCAGGGCTAAGGTGGGCAGGGGCAGCCTGCAGGTCTGCTGCAGGTTGGGGTGGAAGGGCTGCCAAGGGCGTTGCCAACAGTCGGCTCGGACTCCAGGCTGGGCGTTGTGGATGTCTCATGGCCAAGCCTCACTATAACTGCGAGGAGAAAACGAGATCCAGGAGGTGAGCTAAGTTAGTGGTACACGCTGGAGGAGAGGTCCCCATACCTGGCTGCCTCAGAGACAGGTGGGACGGTCCCAGGAGCCAGATGGATGGACAGCCCCTGACACTCTGTACTCTAGAGTCCAGTGGAGGGTGGCTGGGGCTGCTGCTCTGATTTCTGACACGGTGTTTCCCAACGGCTGCTGTGTAAGGTATTCTGGGAGAGTCCTATTGACCCAGAAGCCCTGGCACCTTGGCCTCTTAACAGTTACCTTCAGAACCCTGTTCTTCCCCAAACCACCCATTTCCCGATATGTGGTTTTAGCCCCTAACCTGGCACCACCTATAATTCAGCAGCCTCTGGGGAGACTTGGGTGGGGGACTCATGAGTGTGTGAATGTAGCTGGACATCTGCTGTTCTGGGGCAGGTTTCCAGCCTGCAGGAATGAGACCTGGACAGACCCTACCCACCTCCCTAAGGACTCCCAGTCTGTTAGATGTGGGGTGAACAAGCATGCCGCCCCGTGGGGGCTGCACCTTTACCGGAATGATTGAGTTGTTCTCATGTGGACTCAGGCAGGTGGCTGACCTCTGAGCACAGCTTCCTCGTCAGAGACTGTGGCAGGTCAAAGCCTGGGATGTACGGAGGGGCTCTGTAGTGCTGGAGCCCCTGACTTCTGTTGGTCGCCTCCCCAGAGCCTGAGTGTGATGCTGTCTAGTGGGGGAATGTGTGATGGGATCATCATGTGTGTCTGGTCCAGCCATGGTCCGGTTTCACTCACTTACACTGGGGTGAGGAACTGGGAGAGTTCACTTTGCAGAGTGAGCTGGGGCCAGCGAGGGAGAGGGCTTAGTGAGCATTGAGAGTTCCCTATGGGGTGAGCTTCCAGCCCTGGACACCTCCTCCTAGGTTGTCCCTCAGGAAGCCACTGACTTCCCCAATCCTGGTACCACTGTTAGAGGGGACGGGATGGCTATCAACAGGAGTCCTGGGATGGG
Source organism: Cephalopachus bancanus (assembly GCA_027257055.1). Lineage (NCBI taxonomy): Eukaryota > Metazoa > Chordata > Mammalia > Primates > Tarsiidae > Cephalopachus > Cephalopachus bancanus. The sequence goes on from JAPVLO010000617.1 coordinate 608,322, forward strand.
CAGCTGGTGGGCCAGCTGTGTGTTATTTAGCAAGTTCCTTCTCCCGTCTGGACCTCAGTTTCCTCCTTTTGTAAAACAAGTGGGTTAGACCAGACAGCAGTGGGTTTTGGTTTCTTTTTCTTTTTTGGTTTTGGTTTGTTTTTTTGAGTTGGAGTCTCACTCTGTTGCCCAAGCTGGAGTGCAGTGGCACGCTCACGGCCACCGCAGCCTCTACCTGCTAGGCTCAGGTGATCCTTCCGCTCCAGGCTTCCAAGTAGCTGGAACTACAGGCGTGCACCACCATGCCCGGCTAATTTTTTGACTTATTGCAGAGACGAAATCTCGCCTAGTTGCCCATGAACTCAGGCAATCCTCTCGCCTGGGCCTCCCAAAGTGCTGGGATTACAGGCTTGAGCCACCGTGCCCGGCCTACAGCAGTGTTTTTCAAACTTCTGTTTCCCAGTGAATTCTTACCCAGGGCCCCAATATATAGTATGGGAATCATAGAATTGCTCTGGCCTCCCTTTCTCCCCCTGGTGGCTCCCGAAGCAGGGTCTATAAATCCCTAAAGAGAGGATCTGTGAGGTCCCTTTTCATGGGGCTCTAGGAAATCTATATTAACCTCTAAGGCGTTGCCTGGTATTGGGGTTGTAGGCAGGAACGTGAATTCCAAGGACCCCATCAGGAGAAATGTGGGCATTAAGATGGGTCTTGGGAGTTTCTGGAGCCAATGACCTGCGTCTCTGCCCAAAAACTGTAGTTGTGTCTCTTCCCTCTGCCATAGTGTTTCAGCTTTTCAGGGTTGGAAAGGTGCCTGTACCTCTGGGTCCTTCTCTGGGTCCTACTTGATGACTATAATTCTGCCTCAGTCTCTTTCCCTTCAGTTTCATGTTTGTAAACTGGTAAAATGCAAATTCATCTTGGGAAGGGTGTTAGGAAAGGGATTTATGCTACTGTCAGTTGTTTTACCTGATGAGACATTTGAGAAAGGAGGATAAGGCACTAAAAATCAGCCAACATTTATGTAGTGCGTGCTGGCCATATACTAGTCTACTACAAGGGGAAAGAGGTGAGACTGTCACAACCCTTGCCCTCATGGAGTGCCAAGACAATGGGCAGGAGGGAAGGAACTCACATTTCCTGGGACCACCCAGTAACCGTTGAAAACATTTCACTTATGTTAACTCATTTGTCCCATAAGGTAGGTATTAGTTTCATTTTCTAAAACTTCGTAAAAATTTGGTTACATACAAAATAAGTATACATCCCATATATCCATGTAGCCACCACCCAGATCAAGAAACAACATCGCCAGCACGCAGAAGCCTCCTTGCATCCCCTTCCGGCCACAACCCCTCACTCAGGGACAACCTCTATTCTGACTTGCAGCACTGTGGGTTGGTTTTACCTAAAGGGAATCACACAGTATGTAGTATCCTGTGTCTGGCTACTTTCACTCAACATTTTGGTTGTGAGATTCATCCATGTTGCTGCAGGTAAACAGTAGTTTGTTTGTTCTCATTGCTGTATCATGATCCCATTATATGGGTATACAGTACCTGAGTTTACATATCCATTTCTATTGATGGCCATCTGGTCAGTTCATATTTCCAGTTATCACTCACAGTACCACGGTGAACGTTCTAACATAGACCATGTTGGAAAATATCTGTGTGCATTTCTCTTAGGTATGTTCATAGAAACTACCCAACAGCTTTCCAGAGTGGTTGTCCCACCATACTCCTGGCAGTGCTGGAGAGTTCTAGCTGTTCCACGTACTCACCAACACTAGGTGTTACGTAGGGTCATTTTCCAGGGAAGGAAAGTGAAGCTCAGAAAAGTTATCCTGTGCTCGTCTAAGGACAATGTGCTAGTAAGCGGCAGAGCTGGGATTTGAACACAGGCCTTTAGGATTCTGGGATCTGTGTTCTCTCCCTCTGGGTTAGACATAGACACACATTGTGATATGAACCAGAAAGTGAGAAACGCTAACCCTAAAAATGTACGAAGAGCACTCTGGGGGAGTTTAAAGAGGGGGAGAATTGCCATCGATTTGGGGAGGGAGAGGATCCTGGAGACTCACAGAGATGTTGACATTTGAGTCGGGCCTTGAGGGAAGGGGATGGTTTTGCTAGGAGGGTGCCCCGGATGGGCCTGCCATGGAAAGGACCCACTTGAGCCAAGGTATGGCAGGGGTGAAAGTTTTGGGAGAATGGGAAAGGCCTACTTTGACTATAAATAGGACATATAGGGGAGCGGGACTAAGGCTGGAAAGGGAAGAAAGCCTAGTGGGCCTAGTTTGTCCTTTTGGGGCTTCCCTGGCCCTATCCCTGGCCACCCAGGATGTGGAGCCCAAGGCAGAGGCTGGCCATTTTGCTGCGGAACTCAGGCTGCTTTGAATCCAGCTCAGCTCCTGATAGCAAATGGAGGTGGCCTCTAGCCCCATGGAAGAGCTTTGCTGTTCCTAGGAGTATTCTCAGGGTTTCTGCCAACAGAATTTTTTTGAGTTTCCTGCTTGCATCTAGCTGTGTGAAATTGGTAACCCCATGCCCCAGGATCTGACCTAGATGTTTATTTGAAAGGATTTTTTTTTTTGGCAGCAAAAAGAGGATGATAGGCAGCAGTCCTGCCATCCCCTAGCCTGGTCTCGAGAGATTTGCCAGATGGTTGGGGTGAGGGTGGGTCTAGCTTCCCATTCTGTGAGCCCTGGCATGAGTAAAATGATAATAATCATCATCCTTCTCATACCCTTATTATAATGGATCTCCTCATGGATGTAAGTAGGTGATATACCAGGGGACTCCAAAAAACTGGAATTTATCTATAAAAAATTGTGTATTTATTCTTACATATTTAAACTTCAGTCATGTTCAAAGTACTCTCTGTTTGATGTAATACACCTATTGAGATACTTTTTCCACTGCTCAAAACAGTTTTTGAACTCATTAATTTTGATGTCTTTTAGTGCTTCTGCTATTTTCTTGTTTCACCTTTTCCACATCAGCAAAATGTTTCCCCTTGAGGACTTTTTTCATTCAGGGAAACAAAAAAAGTTGCTTGGGGTGAGATCAGGTGAATAGGGAGGGTGGCGCATGGGGGTCATGCTGATTTTGGTCAAAAGCTGCTGAACACTCAGCACAGTCTGGGCAGGTGTGCTTGTGAATCACCCATCATGAAATGGGCAAATGCGTTGAAAGAATCTGAAAAAAAAAAAATCATGTAACCTGAATGAAGCCTCTCACAACACCACTAGTTGGTACACTGATGTGGATGGGTTCCTAGAACACTCACCTAGCAGAGGAAGCCTGTACTAGAAGGGGCCCGCCCTCCAAAAACATAATTCTGTTTGGTTTTTTTATTGTTTCCCCATACATCCCCTGAGAGTTTGAACAGCTCCAGCCACTTGCCATTGAGGAGCTGAGCCCTCATGCAGTGGTGGCTCCACCCAGCCTGGTGAAAACAGTGGGTTCGGAGCCCAGGCGTAGTTGGGATCTGATTGGCAGGCAGAATGAAAGCCAAAATGCTTTTGGCTAGAAGCACTAGCCAAAATGAGCACTGAATGGTCTTTGCTAGCAACACTTAGGAGACATGCCCATAGGCAGCTGGTTTTATCTTTGTGATTTGTAGAGTGTGCCCTGTGCCCTGCTCTTGGGGTACTGTCCAGATGGCATGTGACGGTCCCAGGAATGGGCGAACCTCTTGGGGCAGTAGGACCCCAGAGGAGGATGCAAACCGTTTCTTCTGGTGGAGTGGTGAGCCCTCCCCGTGGCTCAGAGCTGTCCTATGGCTCTCACTGAGGTGCCCTGGGGCAGGCAGAGTTAGCTCCATTTTGCAGATGAGGACACTGAGGCCCCTCTGACAAGAGATGAGGTTGGAGAGCTAGTTGCTGGCAAAGCTGGAACCAGCGCCTCGGGCTCCCAACTCTTGGTGGTGCTTGTCATTTGTCACACCCCTCCCGCCCACCTTTCTTTTGGAATGATGAGTGAGAGTGTTTACAGATCAGTTCAGACTTGCAGTTGGGTGGCACAACCCTGAGGAAGCTGAGGTCATGGTAATCCCTTACCTTCCTGCAGCGTTTTGTAATTTACAAAACAATTTCATGACTGAAGTTGATTGTTATAGTATTAGCCCCATTTACAGATAAGGAAGCTAAGTCCCTGGCACCTTAGATGACTTACCCAAGCAAAATTGGGACTTGAATCTGGGACTTCTGTTTCTAAAACTAGTGCTTCCCCCCACCCCTTGCATCACAACTGCATCTTTTCTCAGTCGTTTGTGTGTGTGTGTGTTTGAGTAGAAGTCTCACTCTGTCGCTCAGGCTGTAATGCAATGGCATACTCACAGCCACCACAGCCTCGACTTGCTGGGCTCAGGTGATCCTTCCGCCTCAGCCTTCCAAGTAGCTGGAACTTCAGACATGTGCCACCACACCTGGCTAATTTTTAAATTTATTGTAGAGACGAGGTCTCACCAAGCTGCCCAGGCTGGTCTCAAACCCTTGAGCTCAAATCCTCTCACCTCAGCCTCCCAAAGTGCTGGGATTACAGACTTGAGCCACTGTGCCCGGCCTTTTCTCAGTAGTTTTGAGTTAATTGAGACACATAGCTGAAGTTCACCAGGGCCTATTTCTCTGAACTTCTTCAGTCAGATCTGAAGAGGTGAAGAGGGCTCTTTTTCTGTCTCCTTAACAAATCTGAATTCATGTAAATAAAATAAAAACCATACATCATCAGCCACAGGTGAGGAAAGGCTTGAGCAGGACCGTTCTTGAAGAACCAGGGCTGTAGATGATTGTTAGATCACTAGCTCTCTTGCAGCTGATCATTTTTAGGCCTCAACTCTTAGGCTTGTGCTAATCTGCATGGCTGTCCTAACATCAGATTTCTTTCTGTTTCAGGGTTGTGTGGTCCAGGCCTCCATGAGGAGCCCAAACATGGAACCGTTCAAGCAGCAGAAGGTGGAGGACTTCTACGACATTGGAGAGGAGCTGGGGAGGTAGGAGATGGTGTGAGAGGTGGGAGTACAGAAGGAGCAAAGTCCCGCTTTTCCTGGTACACTTGTCGGTTGGTGTTGGCAGGCTGGGAATTGCTACAGGACCAGTGGGGAGCTTGAAAAATGAGCCTGGGCTGGCCATGATGGCTCACGCCTGTAATCCCAACATTTTGGGAGGCTGAGGTGAGAGGATTGCTTGAGCCTAGGAGTTCAAGACCAGCCTGGGCAACATAGCGAGACTTCGTCTCTACAAAAAAATAAAAAAATTAGCTGTGTGTGGGAGCAGGTACCTGTATTCTCAGCAACTCAGGAGGCTGAGCCCAGGAGGGGAGGCTATGGTGAACCATGCTCATGCTACTGCACTCCAGTCTGGGTTGCAAAGTAAGACCCCAACTCAAAAAAAAAATAAAGAACCCAAAGTTTAATCACCTTCATGGGTGACTCTGCACAGAGTCATGTCTCCGGAAATGAAGGCTTGCCAGGAGAAGGGGCAAGGATTGTTGAGTTCTGTGTTTTCGGTACAATCTGGCTGACAGGGCAAATCTTTTTTTTTTTTTTTGAGTTGGAGTCTCACTCTGTCGCCCAGACTGGAGTGCAGTGGCTGCTCCCGGCCACCGCAGCCTCGACTTGCTGGGCTCCAGCGATCCTTCCCCCTCAGCCTTCCAAGTAGCTGGAACTACAGGCACGCGCTACCATGCCCGGCTAATTTTTGATTTATGTAGAGATGAGGTCTCGCCAAGTTGCCCAGGCGGGTCTCTAACCCGCGGGCTCAGGTAATCCACTCACCTCAGCCTCCCAAAGGTGCGGGATTACAGGCTGAGCCACCGAGCCCGGCTGACAGGGCAAATCTTAACGATTCTTGTTTTAGCTGTTACTTTTTTCACAAAGCTTCCCCCAAGCTCTGGATGGAGACCCGATTTGTTGGTTTTCTCTCTGAGTTCCACTTGAGATTCCCTATGGTTCCCAGGATTTGTGTTTTAAGCTCAGAGCCTGAATGGGTGAGCCCCTTGGGGCAGGGGGACCCCAGGGGAGGATGAAGTCATCCTCCTGAAAATGGGTTCACAATGAAAAACCAGCCATGCAAAAACTAGTCATGAAGTTTTCCTGGGATCTGAGTTATTTGGTGCATTTTCAGAGTTGCTGAACCCAGAATGAAGCCAGGGCAAAACTCTGAGATCTGAAACTACTACAGCTACTATTTGCAGAGAAATCAAAATTTTCTGAGCTCTTCTCGCCTATTTCTTTTTTCTTTTTTTTGAGTCTGCTGCCCAGGCTAGAGTACAGGGGCATGCTCACAACCACTGCAGCCTTGACTGGCTGGACTCAGGTGATCCTTCAATCTCAGCCTTCCAAGTAGCTGGAACCACAGGCACACACTGCCATGCCTGGCTAATTTATTTATTTACTTATTGTTGAGACAAAGTCTTGCCAAGTTACCCAGGTTGGCCTCAAATCCCTGGGCTCAGGCAATTCTCTAGCCTCAGCCTCCCAAAGTGCAGGGACTATAGACTTGAGCCACTGTGCCCGGCCTCGCCTTCTATTTCTAACAACTGCTGATCTTTAGATCATATTTCAGTGATTACAAAACACTAGTCCTGAAGTTTGATTCTGACAACAATGCGTGACACAGGAATTATATTTACTCCCATTTTCCACATGAGGACATTGTGATCCAGAGTTTAAGCAAGTTGCCCAGAATTTCTGAGCCAATGAATGACACAGCCACAGTTCTGAGCAGTCCAGTGTGTACCTGCACACCTGTTGTGTTCTTTCCTGTGATCATGGCACCTGTACACGCACATGCGCTCTCCAGAATACCCAGCCACACCCCTTCACACACCAGCAGAGTAAAAACAGACTGGGGCTGGCCCTGACGATGGTGTTCAATGTGGTGGTCTCACCTTGGCCACGTCTCGTGTGTAGGGGTCTGTGCTAAGTGCTGTGGGTACAATGACGAGCAAGATCAGACAGTCTCCGCCCTCCCAGAGCTTTAGCCACACATAGGCTAAAAAGGGGTTGTCAGATTGGATTAGAGTCTGTGTGGGTAGAGAAATTACAAAGTCATGGTAGAGGGTAGGGGGCACTGGAGAAGAAAGTAGATACGGTTTCCTGGGGAATTCATGTATTTTTGATTCTGAGTTTTGTCTCTTCCCCATTCCAAACATGAAGGATATGCCCTGCTAGAGCAGGAAGGGTCGTCATGTTTTCTGGTCCTCCACAGCAGGATGTGGAAGCCCGTGCGCCTCACAGCTGGGGTGCTTTAGGATGACTCTCACACCCCCTCTCACTTTACCTACTCTCCTAAAGTGCTGACTGGGCAGATGGTAGGTGTGAGGCAGCAGAAGCCCAGGACTGGTAGCCTTTGGAGTGACCAGATGTCCTAGGATTTGTAGTCTAGAGGTCGGATGAGCCAGATCTTTAGAAGTCCTCTCTTCCAAGCCCCTTATTTGACAATTGAGGACGCTGAGGCTCAGAGAGGGAAAGGGTCTTGAGCCAGGGGCCATAGAACAGGCTGGAGCTAGAGCTGCCTTCAGGTGACCATTCAGCTTCTGAAGGGACAGTCCTGTTTGTCTCTCCTCCCCTCCCTTTCTTCACTTAGCATACGATTGAGGACCACTGTGTGCCAGGCACTGTCTGAGGCAGTGGTGAACATGACAGATACATTCCTGTCCTCTTACGGTTCATGCTCTACTGGTGGAGAAAGTCACTAGAGGAGTAAACACAACAGGATAAGTCATCTTGAGGTGTGCCAAGGCCTACAAAAGGGGAAAGAGGATGCTTTGTGAGGGATGCTGGGGGCTGTTGCTGAGACTGGGTGGTTGGAGAAGGAAGGAGCTGTTCATTTTAGAATTGAAGAGTAATTGTGCAGGCAAAGGCAACAGCATGGACAGATCCTGGAGTGGGGAGGAGCTTGGGGCCTGAGGAGCTGGCAAGAGGCCAGTGTGGCCTTGGAAAGTGAGCCTTGGGCAGGTGGTGCTGGATGAGTTAGTTAGGAAGTTCCAAGCCAACATGGAGTGGTGGAGAGGTTTGGCCTTTGGAGTCCCATGGGTTGGAATTGGGTCCCCTTCTTTGTACTCGTCCTTATGCAAACTTAGGACAACTTACTCAACCTCTCTAAGCCTTAGTTTTCTTACCTGTAAGACAGGAATAGTTACAGTATCCATCTCATGGTTGTGGGAATGAAATGAGATGCTGAGTTGAAGTTGTTTCTCTCACAGAACTGGGCACGTGGTGAGTGTCCGTGAACAAGAGCTTCTGGGCTGGGCATAGTGGCTCACACTTGTAATCTCAGCACATTGGGAAACTGAGGCAGGAGGATCACTTGAGGTCAGGAGTTGAAGACCAGCCTGGGCACCATAGTAAGACTCTGTTATCTATAAAAAAAAATTTTTTTAGGCCGGGTGCAGTGGCTTGTGCCTATAATTCCAGCACTTTGGGAGACCGAGGTGAAGTTGTTGCCTGAGCCCACAGATTTGAGACTAGCCTGGGCAACTTGGCAAGACCTCATCTCTACAATAAATCAAAAAATTAACCGGGCGTGGTGGCGCATGCCTATAGTCCTAGCTACTTGGAAGGCTGAGGTGGAAGGATCACCTGAGCCCAGCAGGTTGAGGCTGCGGTGGCCATGAGCGTGCCACTGCACTCCAGCCTGGACGACAGAGTGAGATTCCAACTCAAAAAATAATTTAAAAAAAAAAAAAAATTCTTGCCTTTCTCAGATGATGGGCATAGCCTTTGAAGTAAGTTTTGGATGTCAAGGCCTTACCTCCCATCCCTGAAGACCCGGAAGAAGAAGGTGCAGGACTCTTCAGGAAGGACAGCAGGGGGTCATCCTAGTTTCTGGGAAAGCTGTATGTAAACCTTTCTCTGCTATCAGTGATCAACCTAGTGTAGACTCAGAGCTGTCTTGTTGATTTTAGCTCTTCATTAAGTATTTACTATGCAAAAATGACAACGAATGACTTATATATAACGACAGATGACGCTCACAACTATGTTGTACAAAAGATACTGGACTCAAAAGAGTCCACACTGTATCATTCCATTTGTGTAAAGTTCAGGACAGACAAAATGAGTCCATGGTGCTAGAAGTCTGAATGGTGGCTATCCTTGGAGGTCTAGTGACTAGAAGGGAACAAAAAGGGGGTCCTGGTCTTCAGGTATTTTCCTCCCTCCCTTCCCTCGAACTCCTGAGCTCAAGCAATCCTCCCACCTCAGCCTCCCAAAGTGCTGGAATTACAGGAATGAACCACTGCGCCTGGTCTATTTTTTTTTTTCTTTCTTTCTTTCTTTCTTTCTTTCTTTCTCTTTCCTTCTTTCTTTCTTCCTTCCTTCCTTCCTTCCTTCTTTCTTTCTTTCCTTCCTTCTTTCTTTCCTTTCCTTTCCTTCCTTTCCTTTCCTTCCTTCCTTCCTTCCTTCCTTCCTTCCTTCCTTCCTTCCTTCCTTCCTTCCTTTCTTTCTTTCTTGAATTGGAGTCTCACTCTGTTGCCCAGGTCAGAGTACAGTGGCACACTCACAGCCACCACAGCCTCGACCTGCTGGGCTCAGGTGATCCTTCCACCTTAGCCTTCCAAGTAGATGGAACCACAGGCATGCACCACCACACCTGCTTGATTTTCTGATTTATTGTAGAGATGAGATCTCGCTACATTGCTCAGGCTGGTCTTGAACCCCTGGATTCAGGCAGTCCTCTTGCTTCCACCTCCCAAAGTGCTGGGATTGCAGATGTGAGCCACTGTGCCTGGCTAGTCTGTTTCTTGATCTGGGTGTTTGTTTCATGGATATGTTCATTTCATGGATATTTATATCAAGACATACACGTATATTTACATTTTCCTGTTTGTATGCTATACTTTAATTAAAATAGTGTATTTACAAATAACCTTTCATCTACTCCCTGTCCTGGTCTGGTCCCAGAAGCACATGTTTCTGATTCCTTTGGAGGCCTTGTCTTTCCTTATCCTACAAGTAAGAGAACATGTGTAAGAAAAGCTTTGGCTCAGAACTGGTTGCCCCGGCTGAAACATCCTGTGCTCAGCTGGGACCCTACCTGGCCCTGTAGATTTTACTTGATTTCTGGCTTCCAGGGCTGGGGGCAGGCAATTGGCTGTGCTCACACTTTTGGCACCAGCCTACTTGGGATGCTGGAGGTTGTCTACTGTTTCTAGGAGTGTTTGGAAAAACACTGGCTTGCAGATTTTAGCCTCTTCCAGCCTTGGTAGCTGTCAACAGGGAAATATTAGAGCAGGGCTTATAAAGGGAAACCTATTCGATCCCTCTTTCTCTAGATGAAAATGAAGCCAGAAAAGGAAGAGGCTTGTCCAAGGTTACACAGTGAGTTGGTGATAGAACTAGGGTGGAGACTTGTGGTCTGATTTCTAGGCTGGGGCTCTGGTCACCACATTATAAAGACCCACAAGACTGGGCACGGTGGCTCATGCCTGTAATCCCAGCACTTTGGGAGGCTGAGGCTGGGGTGGGTTTGCTTAGGGCCAGGATTTTGAGGCCAGCCTGGAGAGCACAGCGAACCTCATCTCTGTTTAAAAAAAAAAAAAGATACACCAAACTTAGTCATTTCTTCCTTTCATTGGAATGTTTCTGGGGGAATGGGAGAGAGTATGAAGTAGGATATAGTCTCTTCTGTTTGACCTTGGGGGTAGGGTAGCAGAGTCAGAGTTAGGAGACTGAGTTTTTGGGAAGGAATGATATTCCCCAGGGGGAGGGCATCTGTTGATAGGCCCAGTGATGGATTCATGGACCTCCATGTAGATAACTACTGTGTACAGATATAAAATAATTTAAGCAGCATACATATAATGGTCAGTGATTCCTTTTTTATAGTTCGATTACTTTTACTAAGGTTTCTTTTACTTATTACATTAACATAAAATCATAAAGCATTACTGTTGGAACTGAATTCAACAAGAATTTAATCCAAATTTTCCTTTTTTTTGGTTTTTTGAGTCACAGTCTTACTCTGTTGCCTAGGCTGGAGTGCAGTGGCACAGTCACCGCCACTGCAGCCTTGACCTGCTGGGTTCAGGTGATCCTTCCGTCTCAGCCTTCCAAGTAGCTGGAACCACAGGCGTGCACCACCTCACCTGGCTAATTTTTTGATTTATTATAGAGATGAAGTCTCGCCATGTTGCTCAGGCTGGTCTCAAACCCCTGAGCTCAGACAATCCTCTTGCCTCCACCTCCCGATTTTCCATTTTAAAGTGAGGCCTGGAGAAGGAAGGTTATTTGTCCTTGGTCATAGAGAAAGTGCTGGAGGGAGAATTCAAGGCAGAACCTTCTCAACTACTCTGTGCTGGTTTAACCAAACAAACAGACAAAAGCTTATCTAGATCTACATTCAACCCTAACCCACAGCCCCCACTTCTCTCAAAAATCTTGCTTCACTATGACCCCACGTCCCTGCATCTCTTTCCCCTCTGCCTTGGTGAAGACAGCAACCACAATCGCCACCACTTAGAGGAGGCTCATGTGTGCGAGGCACCCTGCTGACACCCAACCTGCACGTCTTCTTGTGTAATACAGGAGCCTTGGGTCAGGGAAGGAACTGCTGCAGGGAAGCTTCGACTTTTTTTTTTTTTTTTTTTGAGTTGGAGTCTCACTCGGTCACCCAGACTAGAGTGCAGTGTCCGCTTCCGGCCACCACAGCCTCGCCTGCTGGGCTCCGGCGATCCTTCCGCCTCAGCCTTCCAAGTAGCTGGAACTACAGGTGTGCGCCTGGCTAATTTTTTATTTCTTGTAGAGATGAGGTCTCGCCAAGTTGCCCAGGCGGGTCTCGAACCTGCGGGCTCAGGCAATCCACTCACCTCAGCCTCCCAAAAGCGTGGGATTACAGGCTGAGCCACCGAGCCCAGCTGCTTCAACTTTCTTAAACGTGGACTAGGGATTCCCTGGGGCAGCCACATGGATAGGGCTATCAGGGCTGCCAACCAGATCGGAGTCTCCTGAAGGGGTCGTTAAGATCACCCACCACATACTCAGCCTCGCCAGGGCAACCTCTGTGGGGAAATGTGTGGAGCTTAAATTTACCGAGGCTGGGTTCAGTAGTTCACTCCAGCCTCACTAAGCACTGCAGAAAACAACAAAAATAGGCATTCAGTTCACCCACCTCAGTCCTTGGCAAGAAAGTTTTTAAGATGAGCTCCGAAGCAAGAGAGCTTTCATGTTTCTTTTATAAAAAATAAAATAAAATTGGGGCTGAGCGCAGTGTCTCCTACCTGTAATCCCAGCATGTTGGGAGGCCGAGGCGAGAGGACTGCCTGAGCCCAGGGGTTCTAGTCCAACCCGGGCAATTTGGAGAGACCTCATCTCTACAATAAATCAAAAAATTAGCCAGGCTTGGTGGTACATGCCTGTAGTTTCAGCTACTTGGAAGGCTAAGGCAAAAGGAGCGCCTGAGCCCAGAAGGTCCAGGCTATGGTAGCTGTGAGTGTGACTGCACTCTAACCTGTACAACAAAGTGAGACTCCAACTAAAAAAAAAAAAAAAAGTTTATTATAGAAGTAATACACAGCCGGGCTCGGTGGCTCATCCTGTAATCCCACGCTTTGGGAGGCTGAGGTGAGTGGATTGCCTGAGCCTGCAGCTTCGAGACCCGCCTGGGCAACTGGGTGAGACCTCATCTCTACAATTAATAAAAAAGTTAGCCATGCATGGTGGCGCGCGCCTATAGTTCCAGCTACTTGGAAGGCTGAGGTGGAAGGATCGCCGGAGCCCAGCAGGTCAAGGCTGCGGTGGCTGGGAGCGGCCACTGTACTCCAACCTGGGCGACAGAGTGAGACTTCAACTCAAAAAAAAAAAAGAAGTAATACACAACATCAATAAGGGTACCTGATCTCAAACCAGGCGAAGCAGGGACCAAAGGGAGGCCCAAACTTTACCTATATGATGACCACTTGTATACTTAATCCTGAATTGTACCCCACATCTTTAAAATAAAAAAAAGAACCGGGCTCGGTGGCTCAGCCTGTAATCCCGCGCCTTTGGGAGGCTGAGGTGAGTGAATTGCCTGAGCTCTCGGTTCGAGACCCACCTGGGCAGCGAGACCTCATCTCCACAATAAATCAAAAAATCAGCTGGGCGTGGTGGCGCATGCCTGTAATTCCAGCTACTCGGAAGGCTGAGGCGGAAGGATCGTCGGAGCCCAGCAGGCGGAGGCTGCGGTGGCCGGGAGCGGCCACTGCACTCCAGTCTGGGCGACAGAGTGAGACTCCAACTCAAAAAAAAATAAAAATAAAAAATAAAAAAATAAAAATAAAAAAAAGAAGCAATGCATGGCAAATGTCATACAGTTATGAAGAATATAAAGTAAAAAGTAGACCTCGCTCAGCCTTCCCTCTTGTCTCATACCTCACAAGTAGACTTTTTTTTTTGAATTAGAGTCCCACTCTGTTGCCCAGACTAGAGTGCAATGGCACATTCATGGTCACTACAACCTCGACCTGCTGGGCTACAACTTACTTTTTTCACTTAATGAAATCTGTTGACTATGTCTTTACAGCAGTACATATAGATTTGTGAGATTTATTTGAGATGAAAGTGCTTTTCTATTAATAAAAAATTTTAAGAAGACAATTTTAAGCCATTAAAAGACTAGCGGACTTAACACAGCAGCAATTTTTGCTTCTGTGCTTTCCACGGGTATCTCTCACACCTGCACAACTGCTCGTTTTTGTGTCACCCATGACACATATTTGCACAGAGCTCACATTCCCCCAAGTGCTAAGTGAAGGGGCCGGTTTCGGAGGGAGCGAGAGAGTCCATTGAGGGGATTAGGCGTATCTTGAGTTTGTTTGTATCAGGCTGTCAACTCTTTGAAGGCAAGTCTAAAGTGATTCTCCTATTTCGGTCATCACTGTAGCACTGAGACAAAGGCTAGAGGTCCTGAACACTTCTGAAACTTATCTTTGCTTAAGAGCTCTTCCGTCACTCAGAAAAATTATGCTTTCTCCTCAAGGTGCAGATCAAATGTGGTCACTCTGACAACGCCTGCTGTGACCCACCCTATCGACACAACTTCCTCTGTCAGATTTCATTACCTCTTATTCTAGATCTCTGTCTCTGTTACATGCCAAGGTTGTTATATGTCATGTTACACAAAGGGTTTACTGGTCATCTTCCCCGTGGGACTCAAGGTTTCTCCAGGCTGGGCTCGTGTACTTTAGCTTTTACCCATCATACCTTCTGCTATGGTGTCCAGTCCAGGCCTTTTGCACTTGATGCTTAACACCCAAAGACACCCGTAAGTTAACTGCAGAGCTACCTGGGACCTGCCTTGAGTTAGATCTAAGGCAGAAAACCTCAGCTAAACCCCCAGCTCCACAGACCCTGGAATCTATAAGTGTTCAGAACTCCCCAGACACAATGTGGGGGAAAAAAGCAAAAATTACTTCCATTTACTGGATATACTTATTGTATTTAATTTTTATAACACCCTGTGAAGTAATTTTTTTTTTGTTAGAGTCTCACTCTTTGTTGCCCAGGCTGGAGTCCAGTGGCACACTCACGGCCACCGCAGCCTCAACCTGCTGGACTTAGGCGATCCTTCTGCCTCAGCCTTCCAAGTAGCTGGAACTACAGATGCACGCCACCATGCCCAGCTAGTTTTTTGTGATTTATTGTAACGACAAGGTCTCACCAAGTTGTCCAGGCTGTTCTCCACCCCCTGGGCTCAGGCAATCCCCTTGCCTCGGCCTCCCAAAGTGCTGGGAGTACAGGCTGAGCCACCGCGCCCAGCTGAAGTAATTTTTTAAAATATATTTTATTTTATTTTATTTTTTTTTTGAGTTGGAGTCTCATTCTGTCCCCCAGACTGGAGTGCAGTGGCCGCTCCCGGCCACCGCAGCCTCGACCTGCTGGACTCCAGCGATCCTTCCGCCTCAGCCTTCCGAGTAGCCAGAATTACAGGCGTGCACTACCATGCCCGGCTAGTTTTTTGATTTTATTGTAGAGATGAGGTCTCGCCTGCCCAGGTGGGTCTCGAACCCGTGGGCTCAGGCAATCCACTCACCTCAGCCTCCCGAAGGCGCGGGATTACAGGCTGAGCCACCGAGCCCGGCTAAAATATATTTTATTTTAAAGATGTAGGGTATAATTCAGGATTAGGTATACAAGTGGACATCATACAGGTAAATTTTGGGCCTCCCTTTGGTCTCTACTTTGCCTGGTTTGAGATCAGGTACCCTTATTGATGTTGTGTCCCCCTCCCAAAGTAATTATTATTCTCATTTTCCAGATGAAGAAACTCAGTCTCTAAAATGTTAGGGTAATGGGTTTAAGAAATATAGACCAGCTGGTGATGGCTCACGCCTATAATCCCAGCACTTTGGGAGGCCAAGGTGAGAGGCTTGCCTGAGCCCATGGATTTAAGACCAGCCTGGGCAACTTGGCAAGACCCCGTCTCTATAATAAATCAAGAAAAATCAGCCAGGTTTGGTGGCACATGCTTGGGGTTCCAACTACTTGGAAGACTGAGGTGGAAGGATCGCCTGAGCCAAGCAGGTTGAGGCTGTGGTGGCCATGAGTATGCCCCTGCACTCCAGCCAGGGTGACAGATTGAGTCTCTGACTAAAAAAAAAAAAGAAAGAAAGAAAGAAAGAAATACAGACCTACCTTATCAAGGAGAAGCCAAGTGGGAAATTCTACTCTGTGTGACACAGCAAATCTCAGAAGCTCCTCTGGGCAGAGGCCTGCTTACCACCCTGGCTTGGGATTGTTGTCCTCCCTTGTCCCCCTATCACATACATGCTTGTATTTCCTGCTGCTGGGAAAGTGAAAACAACTGGCATATGTTAAGAATCTACTGCCCTCCTGTCAGTATCTATGCTGAATATGGCCCATCCTTCCAGAACAGTAGAGGCTGGATCACATTCCCATTTCATAGAAGAGGAAAACAAGGCTCAGAGAAGTTAAATAACATATCCATGGTCACATGGTCTGAAAAAGGCCATCAAAATTCCATCCAGTTCTCTCAGATTACAAAGCTCATAGTCTTTCTATTATACCATGCTAATTCCATAATGTATTAATAATAAAAATCCATCCAGGAGAGTCTTCCGGTGTTGTATATTCTAGGACAGGCCCAGGACTGGAGTGGTTGAGGCCGAGGGGGAGTGGGGATCAGAGGGTTTGTCAATAAAGGGGGCCGGAAGGGGAGGAAGGATGGCAGGGCAGATATAGCCATCCTTTGCGTAGGGCAGCAGCATTCCTTTGTAGACTCCATCCTGCAGCCTTGATGGAGTTCTTCTACCTGGGAGCCTTATAGCCACAGGACTGTGGCCCAGCTCGGGGTTGGAGAGTGGCCAGAATCAGGAGAAGTGGACAAGGGGAGTCAGTGGTGACCCCTCAACATCAGAGCAAGGCAGCGGTATTTCCATCAACTCTGGTGCTGTCAAAACTGCAGCAGGCTTCAGAAGGTTGCATCAGACAGTCCCTGAGCTCTTTGGGGCCTCTGGCCTGTGTAACAAATCGAAGGAGGGGCCTCTTGAAGGGTGGAGGGAACTGTGAGCTAGGTGCAAAACAGTACAGTATGGTGGCCTCTTGTCACTCACACTGTAGGCTTGAGAGCTTCCCAGGCTGGCCCAGACAAGCTTGGTTAGTAGCAAGGAAGCTGTATCCTAGGCAAGCTGGTGGTTTCCAAAAGGTTCGTGGGTGTGTGTGAATGTCTGTATATAAAAGCTCATGAGTCCTGCACATCTGTACTATAGGTCATTATCACAGTCAACAGTAAATATTCTTGGGTACCATGATGAATAGAGGAGGCTTAGGGCTCAGGCCTTGTCCCAGGAGAGCTTATGTCTCAGTGGGGGCACAGGGGTAGTCTCCTCCAGAGCAAATAAGATGGGCTAGACCATGTACTAATAGAGGCACCCAAAAACACGTGTCAAGAGTTCAGGGGAAGCCGGGCTCAGTGGCTCAGCCTATAATCTCGTGCTTTGGGAGGCTGAGGTGAGTGGATTGCCTGAGCCCGCGGGTTCTAGACCAGCCTGGGCAACTTGGCGAGACCTCATCTCTACAATAAATCAAAAAATTAGCCGGGCGTAGTAGCGTGCACCTGTAGTTCCAGCTACTTGGAAGGCTGAGGTGGAAGGATCGCCGGAGCCCAGCAGGTCGAGGCTGCGGTGGCCGGGAGCGGCCACTGCACTCCAGTCTGGGCGACAGAGTGAGACTCCAACTCAAAAAAAAAAAAAAAAAGAGTTCAGGGGAGGAAAGCATGGCCCTGGCTGGGTGGGGCAATTCCCTAGACTCTCATATGGGAGACAGGCTGGTAACCACCTCAAGGTGAGGGTTCTGCCAGGCCTGAAGAGCAGAGGGCCTGGACTTAGGCAACAGGACACGTGGAGAGAGAAGTAATGGGACTGTCTGTGGGACTACCAGAGGGACAGACGATTGCAGAGGACCCTGGGTGACAGCAGCCTATGTGGATGAGGGAGGGAAGCACTTTCATCACCCATTGTTAGGGAAACAAAGCACAAAGCCACTCAAAGTGTGCTGCATTGCACATGCTTGAGTCAGAGGCTCAGTACACAGTGCAAATGGCTTGTCCTAGGGGGTAGGTCTCTGAGCTCAGTTTGCATTATGAAAACTGTAAGAGCTGATGGGGGTACTTATGTGGGACAAGTGAAACTATTATATACCTGCATCTATGGGTATACTCTTTTTTCTACTTATTTATTGACAGTGTGTGAGTTTTGTGTTGTGTTGCTTTTTTACTCAATTTTTTTTTATTTATCCCTTTTCATGCATCTAAAGGTCATGTGCTTATAATTTTTTTTGTCTTGAAATAACTTCAAATATAATACAAAATTGTAAGGATAACAAAACTCTAATATAAAATACTCTTGACCAATAATAATATTATATGTATTATTATATACATATATGCATATATACATATGTGTGCATATATATATACATATAATAATTATATACATATTATTTTTTTTATGTTGAAGTCTTACTCCATTGCCCAGGCTGGAGTGCAGTGGCACGCTCATGGCCACTGCAGCCTCGACCTGCTGGGCTCAGACGATCCTTCTGCCTCAGCCTTCCAAGTAGCTGCAAACACAGGCACATGCCACTTTGCCCAGCTGAATTTTTGATTCATTGTAGAGACGAGGTCTCACCATGTTGCTCAGGCTGGTCTTGAACCCCTGAGCTCAGACAATCCTCTCACCTTGGCCTTCCAAAGTGCTGGGATTACAGGCGTGAGCCACTGTGCCCAATCCACTTCAGGACATTTAATACTGATATAATATTTTGATCTAAGCTATTCCTGTTGTTTCAGTGTTGTCAAATTTCCCATTAGTGTTCTTTCTAGCAATTTTTCTCCCTGCAGTGCAAAGTCCAGTGCAGGATAATGTATTTCATCTTGCTGTCATATCTCTTTAGTTTCCTTTAATCAGGAACAGTTCCTCAGCCTTTCTTTTACTTTTATGACGCTGGCATTTTATTCATTTATTTATTATTTTATTTTAAAGATGTGGGGTACAATTCAGGGTTAGGTATACAAGTGGACATCGTACAGGTAAAGTTTGGGCCTCCTTTTGGTTCCCACTTTGCCTGGTTTGAGATCAGGTACCCTTATTGGTGTTGTATCCCCCACCCCCACCATCCCAGCAGTATCCTGCTACCTCCAATCCCTTTCTTTTTTTTTTGAGTTGGAGTCTCACTCTGTCACCCAGACTAGAGTGCAGTGGTCGCTCCTGGCCACCGCAGCCTCGACCTGCTGGGCTCCGGCGATCCTTCGCCTCAGCCTTCCGAGTAGCCAGAATTACAGGGATGCGCTACCACGCCCGGCTAATTTTTTTATTTATTGTAGAGATGAGGTCTCGCCTGCCCAGGCGGGTCTCGAACCCGTGGGTTCAGGCAATCCACTCACCTCAGCCTCCCAAAGGCGCGGTATTACAGGCTGAGCCACCGAGCCCGGCTGCCAATCCCTTTCTTATAGTATGATGGTAAATGTTCAGGGTCTACTTATGGAGTGAGAACATGTGGTGCTCTGTTCTTTGTTTCTGTGGTAGATCACTGACTAATATTGACTCTAAATCCATCCAAGTTGCTGCGAGGTCCATAGACACTTTTAAAGAATATTGGTTTTTTAAAAAAAAAACTGGCTGGGCGTGGTGGCTGCACTTTGGGAAGCTGAGGCGGGAGGATTGCTTGAACTCAGGAGTTTGAGTTCAGCCTGGGCAACATAACCAGACCTTGTGTAAAAAAAAGAGAGAGAGAGAGAGAGAAAAAGAAAAAAGATACAATCAACGTCATAATATTCTACTCTATAGGCACTCCCAATTTACTTAACTTTCCCCTTTTGCTTCTCACTGCTAAATATATTTATATTTCTGTGAATATATTTATTTAATTTCTTCTCTCTGCATTATTTTGGTTGGATATATTCCCAGAGGCCAAATGTTATGACTGATGACACAGTAAATTAACCAGTTTACAGTATTATCAGTATGTATTCATTCCTTATGATTTTGCCAACGTTCTTTTGTTGTTTTTGTATATTTTTGGTAGTTTATGAGTTTTGCCAAGATATGTTAATATTTTCACCATGGGGAAGTTCAAAGTGTGTAAATTTGAAGTGTTCTGTGTTTTGCCCTTATTTTTAAACCTTATTCTCTCTGCTAGCTTACTTTTATTCATGGTATTTAGGTTTCATTTTCATCTCATAACATTTTCATGGAGAGTTTGAATTTCAATAGCAATACAAGGTAGGTAAGGCAAATATAATAGTTTGCGGTGGTTTTTTTTTTGAATTGGAGTCTCACTCTGTCACCTAGGCTGGAGTGCAGTGGTACACTCACGGCCACCCCAGCTTTGACCTGCTGGGCTCAGGCAATCAATACTTCCGCCTCAGCTTTCCAAGTAGCCAGAACTACAGGTGCACGCTACCATGGCTGGCTAATTTTTTGATTTATTGTAGAGGTGAAGTCTCACTAAATTGTCCAGACTATTCTCAAACCTGTGGGCTCAGGCAGTCCCCTCACCTCAGCCTCCCAAAGTGCTGGGATTGCTGGCTTGAGCCACCGTGCCCAGCCAGTTCGTGTTTTATAAGTGATGAAATGAGGCTCAGAGAATCTACTGATTCAGGTCAGTCAGAAATAGAGGCAGAGTTCTGCCTTATAGGTTGGTGGTGTCACTGTCCTACTCCAAGAAACTGAAGGGATCCATGGTCCTTAAGAACTCCTGCCGGCAGGGCTCAGTGGCTCAGCCTGTAATTCCAGCACTTTGGGAAGCTGAGGTGAGTGGATTGCCTGGGCCCGCGGATTTGAGACCAGCCTGGGCAACTTGATGAGACCTCGTCTCTACAATAAATAAAAATTAGCTGGGCATGGTAGTGCACACTTATAGTTCTGGCTACTTGGAAGGCTGAGACAGAAGAATCGCCTGAGCCCAGCAGGTTGATGCTGGTGTAGCTGTGAGCATGCTACTACACTGCAGCCTGGGTGACAGAGTGAGACTCCAACTCAAAACAAAAACAAAAACAAAAAAACTCCTCCAGTGGGTCTCCTTTTTGGTCTCTGCCTTTAGAAGCTGACTGAAAGGGTTCTATTAGGAAGCTTTCTGAGGGAGTGCTATTGGGAGAGAGACAGAGAGGGCGAGAGAGAGAGCGAGAGAGAGAGAGAGAGAGAGAGAGAGAGAGAGATGAGAGAGAGAGAGAGATGTTAACATTGCTTGGGGTGGGGAGTGCTTTTGAGAGGGCAAAGGAGAGAGCTTCTGGTCTCCCCTATGTGGGGAAATCAAAGTAAGGGTTAAGAGGCACCCTATCCATCACCTCAGAGCTCTGGCAGTGCAGGTGGGAGGTTGTGTGAGACCTTGCAGCATCCAGGACCTCCCACAGGTGATGGCTGTGGCTGTCAGTCTTCCAGAGATAACCGTCTTATCCTAAAGTAGCCTTCAGCCAGCTCTAGAACCCAAGAACATTAACCTGCAAGGGCTCCTTCTCTGTCTAGTCCAGGGAATGGAAAACTACAGTCCTGCAGCTAGAATCTGGTCCATCACCTGTATGTGAATGCCCTAGAGCTAAGAATGGGCTTTACAGGTAAACATTTCTGATCGATTTGATGATAGAGAACACTGACTTTGGACCCCAGTAAAGCAAAATGTTATTCGCCCCCCCAATTTCCATTCTTCTCATTGGAACACCTGCATTACAGCAAATAAAGAAAACATAATAATTATTATTCTATTTTGAATTTCATTAATAACTTGTGGAAATTGTATTTTCTCCTATGTTATATGAGTACCTACATAATATCCTAAGTTTTGCTTCTTGGCTTGCAATATTTCAAATATTTACCATCTGGTCCTTTGCAGGAAAAGTGTGCCGTACTCCTGATCTACTTCCTTAGGGTTTACTATTTAAACAGCAAAGCTTTAAAAAGTGGATTATGGTGGATTGGGGTGAGGTTATACACAGATCAAAGTGAAGGTACAGTGTTGGGAAAGCGTGAAGCAGTGGTGCAGAGGCCCGCCTGCCCCCTGCCCTGCCGTCTCTCTCCTAGTCCACAAGAAACCTCCAGGGACTCAGGGCTCTGGGAAGTCCAGTTTCAGAACCACTGTCCACCTGGGCCATTCTGCCTTCTTCAGAGAGTGGCTGGGATGGGAAGAAGGGAGAGGGAGCACTGGGTATTAGGAACTGAGCAACTTCTCTACATCTAACCCAGCACTGGGTGTCAGCGCATGTTTCCTGCCTTAATCCTTTCACCGCTGATGGGGTGGTAGGAATTTCTCCCATTTTACAGACAAGGAAGCTGAAGCTTAGAGAACAGAACTAACTTGCCAAGGTAAGTGTCCAAGCTTAGATTTAAACCCATGACTTCTGACTCCTGGTCTGGTGTTCTCTTTGAGGCCTCAAGTTACCTAGGACACTTGTGCCCCTCCAGAAAACAGGGAAGGAGGTTCATAATATTGTCTAGTGCTCTTAGTGGTTTATTGGGAAGCCTGCTGAGAACCCACTTGTCCTGTGTCAAATCCATTTCTAAGGCTGGGTATTGTCTCCCTGCTTACTCTCACCTCTATGCTGCCATCACCCTGAGGCCTCAGGATCCTCATCTTTAATCCTGAGCCACTGGCCCCCTGGCAGCCTGGCCCCAGGGCCTGAAGGGTGATAAAATATCCCTCCCTCCTTGTAGTGAGGCTTATTTTGCTCCCTAGGAGCAGGGTCCCTTAGCTGGAGAGGGGAACTTGGCTGCTGAGGACTACAGTGTAGCTCTAGTTGGTGACGCTTCGCTTCCTTAGCCTGCACTTTGCGGGAACCTGACTGAGAGACAAGACAGATGGGGAGGAGGGGAGAAGGGCAGTGGAGAGACTCAGGAGGACGGGCTCAGCACAAGGAGGCTGAAGAACCCCCGCCTGGGAGTGACTATCCAGGCACTGGAGTCACCAGGTCCAGTTTTGATCCTGGCCTGCTGCTCTGAGCTATTTGACACCGGGCAGCTTTGCTCTTATAGGCTGTTTCTTCAATGTCCGACGGTTGCTCTCCCACAGGGTTGTTGAAATACCACATGTGAGTTAGGTGTGGTGGCTCACACCTGTAATCCCAGCACTTTGGAAGGTAGAGGCGAGAGGATTTCCTGAGCTTCGGTTTGAGACCAGCCTGGGCAACTTGGTGAGACCTTGTCTCTATGATAAATCAAAAAGTTAGCCAGGCATGGTAGTGTATACCTGTGGTGTCAGCTACTTGGAAGGCTGAAGTGGAAGGATCACCTGAGACGAGCAGGTCGAGACTACAGTAGCCATGAGCGTGCCACTGCACTCCAACCTGGAGGACAGAGTGAGACTCTGGCTCAAAAAAAAAAAAAGAAAAGGAAAGAAAGAAATACCACAGGTGGAATCTGAGTCTCTTTATGTTTTCTAGCATTCCAGGGCTCCTGTCCTTCAATGTCCAGATAAGAATAATGAGCATTCCATTCTAGGCAACAGGAAGTCCTGTTTCCAGACCCAGGCCTACTGAGCCTCCCCAGGGAATACTCACATCCTCCTTAACACCTCGGGCCCTTGGAACTCCAGGACCACCTTCCTCTTCTGAGACAAGGCTGCACTCCCTCTGTGACCCTGTCTCAGGCATGGGTCCTGGCCCCTCCCTTGCCACTGAGACTGGTTGCAGGGTAAACTGAGTTTCATATAAGGCTTGGAGGTGATGAGAGGAATTTC
The DNA here is from genome assembly GCA_027257055.1 of Cephalopachus bancanus. Classification (NCBI taxonomy): domain Eukaryota; kingdom Metazoa; phylum Chordata; class Mammalia; order Primates; family Tarsiidae; genus Cephalopachus; species Cephalopachus bancanus. Next base: position 631,470 of record JAPVLO010000617.1, read on the forward strand.
TCTGAAAAAAAAGGAAATAGCTTAAAGGTGGGTAACAGACACTTCTGTTCCTTTGACTCTTGTCACCTGCCATAATGCTGGGGCCTTCCAGGACCCCACTTTAGGCCCCAAATCTACTACCATCTTTATATTCACCACTCAAGGAGATACCCCTTTTCTTTCACATATGGGCAGTTAAACCTGTTATTGCAGCCTCTCCCTGAGTGGACTCAGAGCTTCTCTTTTGCAGAACCAAGGGCCCTTTAAAGTTTTTCCCAAACAAGAACCATCTCTGATCCCCACACAATAAATTCTTCCGTCTCCTATAGCAGGTGGTAACAGCCATCATTATCCTGAAGGCCCAGTGACCAGTTGTTTTGAAGAGCTCACAAGGGAGAAGCTGTGATAAGGCCCTGATGTCTGTACTTTTTATTTATTTTTATTTTTATTTTGAGTTGGAGTCTCACTCTGTCACCCAGGCTGGTTGGAGTCCTGTGGCATGCTCACAGCCACTGCAGCCTCGACCTGCTGGGCTCAGGCGATCTTTCCGCCTCAGCCTTCCAAGTAGCTGGAACTACAGGCACGTGCCACCACACCCAGCTAATTTTGGATTTATTGTAGAGATGAGGTCTTGCCAAGTTGATCAGGCTGGTATCGAACCCCTGGGCTCAAGCAATCCTCTCGTCACCTCCCAAAGTACTGGGATTATAGGTGTGAGCCACTGCACACGGCTTATACTTTTTATATGTTTCAATTTGTGCAGAATGTACAACTGGATCCAAGTTCAGGTCTTCAGAATGATACTTGAGACATGTAGCAGGGCTCTCAGAGAGGCTGGCTTATTTCTTTCTTCTTTGATTGAGCAAGTCCTTTAGTTATCCTCTGTCCACGATCACAATGATCACAGCTCATGGCAGCCTCAACCTCCTGGGCTCAGACGATCCTTCCACCACAGCATCCATAGCTGGGACTATAGGCATGTACCACCATGCCCAGCTAATTTTTGTTATTTTTTGTAGAGATGAGGTTTTGCTGTGTTGTTCTGGCTGGTCTCAAATTCCTAGGCTCAAGTAGTCCACCTGCCTTGGCCTACCAAAGTGCTGGGATTTACAAGTGTGTGCCCCCCTGCCTGCCCTGACTCTGTCCATTTGACCTCTTTTCTTTTTCTCACACTAGACCCCTGCTAGCATCTATCCTTGCCCTCCTGCCCCGTGTGTGTGTGTGTGTGTGTTGTGTGTGTGTGTGTCTGTCACACTCAATAGTGATTCCACAAGCCACTTCGTTTATGGCTTCTAGGTTTACTTCCAGTTCCTGTGTGTGTGTGTTCTTCCTGTGGCCACCTTTCCTCAGAGTCCTGTGCTCATCTAGGTCTCACACGGCTGAGCCCTATTCAAGTTCTGCTTTCTCGCAGAAGCCTGCTCTGACTGCTGCAGGCAGGGTTGGGTGAAACTGTTCTTGGTTCCCACAGCATGTTGTGGATACCTGTAATATCATTCGTTGCCTGGGAATTTGCCCCCACCCTCTTCTTCATTGCTCCTTGACAGGGAGAAGAGACTCAGGAAACCCTTGCTGAATAAAGGGTTAGTGCGTTAGGATGGCGGCAGCCAAAAGGGAAGGCAAGGATGATGGAGATTGTACACTGGTATCTACAGTGAGTCTCCCATCTCTTTTGCTGGAAAAAGTCTGGCAGAGATACCCCAAGGGGTTTAAAAAGTTGTTTGTCATCACACTTCCTTAGAATTTAGAACGGAAGGGCTCTAAGATACCATCTGTCTAACCCCTTCTATGGATTATGAGCTCTTTAGGATAATTTTTAAATGTTAAGTAGTCTGCTTTTTACAGGAGTAGTCACCATACACAGGGGCATTTTAAAATATAACTTTCAGTCTGGGTTCCATGGCTCATGCCTATAATCCCAGCATTTTGGGAGGCCAAGGTGAGAGGATTACCTGAGCCCATGTATTCGAGACCAGCCTGGGCAACTTGCCGAGACCTCATCTCTACAATAAATCAAAAAATTAGCTGGATGTGGTGGTGTGTGCCTGTAGTTCCAGCTACTTGGAAGACTGAGGCAGAAGGATCGCCTGAGCCCAGCAAGTCGAGGCTATGGTGGCTGTGAGCATGCCACTGCCCTCCAGCCTGGATGACAGAGTGAGACACCAACTCAAAAAAATAAAAAATTAAAGAAATAAAATAAATATGACTTTCAAAAAGTCCACTTGTCTGTTGGGGGAATGAAATATACTTGTAAATGTTAGAGCTCAAGCCCTAGTTCCAGTTAATGTGCTTTTAGAAAGCACTGCTCAGAAATAAGTCTGAGAGGCCTTTGCCTAATGCTTTGAAGAAAATGACCATTAACTGGGAAAAGAACTTTAACTATTAAATGCTAATAATTGTAGGTTCTCATTTACCTATAGCAATGTTGTATATTTCCTGGCCCTGTGCGGTGGCTTAAGTCTGTAATCCCAGCAATTTGAGACGTCAAGATTGGAAGATTGCTTGAGCCCAGGAGTTTGAGACCACCCTGGGCAACAAAGCGAGACCTCGCTTTTACAGAAGATCAAAAAATAAGCTGAGCATGGTGGGGCATGCCTGTAGTCCCAGCTGTTTGGGAGGCTGAGGCAAAAGGATTACCTGAGCCCAGGAGGTCAAGGCTGTGGTGAGCACCACTGCATTCCAGTCTGGGTGACAGAGTGAATCTCCGACTCGTAGGAAAAAAAAAAGAAAAGAAAAACCCAAACCAAAAAACAAAAACTCGGTGTTATACATTTCCCTTTGTCTCTGTGTGATTGCCTAATATCTAGCACCTATTGCATGGCCATGATTAGCTGCCACTTATTGACATGAACCAGCACTTAGATGGTTACCCTTGTAAAATTATACTCTGTGCCTACAGCTTTATGCTTCTAATATGCTTACCTTCCTATTTTGTTCCCACTGTAGTTTCTTCTTTGCAGGGTAAGTGCTTCCAGACCAATGACTCAGCCACGTGTACCCTATCCAGGATCTGATACAGAGTAAGGAATGAGTGACTGGCAGATTAAACTGAAGATTGTGACTGACTTAGTCCTCTTACTTTGCCCACTCTACCATTCAAACTTACCCCCCAATACTTGCTAACTTTATTCTAGCTTCTCTGTCTAAACCTTTTTATGAGACGTAATTTTCCTCCTTCTGAGCACCTTATCTCTTATCACTCTTCCCGTCTTCCACTTTCCCAGTTCTACTCACGGCTACTGTAGCCTCGACCCACTGGCCTCAGGTGATCCTTCCACCTCAGCCTTCCAAGTAGCTGGAAATACAAGTGCGCACCACAACACCCAGCTGATTTTTTTGATTTATTGTAGATACTTGGTCTTGCCAAGTTGCCCAGGCTGGTCTCGAAACCCTGGGCTCAGGCAATCCTCTCGCCTCCGCCTCCCAAAGTGCTGGGATTACAGATGTGAGCCACCGCACCCGGTGACATCTCGCCAGCTTTGAGCATCCAACGTCCTTGGAGTTTGTGACTCATACACAATTGTTCTGAAGCAGAAGGTTTTCTGAGGGTACGTTCTATATTCCAAGCCATACAGTGAGCTGAGCTTCTTGAGGGCCAAGTTTTATCCTTCTTAGTGTTTCTACCACCCTAGCATACGACTGGGTTCACAGTAGGCAGTCAGTAAATACAGGGGCTATTACAGCCGTAAGCTCTGCTCAGCCAATACTGAGCCCCTGAGGACTCTGAGTCTGTATCTTTAAGAGTCGGTATCTCAAGAGATGTGGAAGTGCCATAGCATTTTCATCCAGGCCCTATTCACATGACCTTCTTTGTTTTTCCTTGCCTGGAGAGGGTAGGGCAGGGGAACAGATCAAGTGTACAGAGCTGCTTGACATCCTAGCAGCTGTACAGAATACTCACTTGTGCGCCTTCTCGTGTGCCAGAATCATCCCATATCACAGCATCTTCCTGTGCTGGTGTGAGCCTGGTGGCTTCTGTCCTGCTCCTGCAGGAAATGACTGAGCCTATTTCTGTGAATGCCACTGGAGTGCCTCTTCCCAGGAAGAGAAGGTGTCAGGGCTTCCCTTTGTGGTCAGGTTCTGCTCTCAACTGAGGAGGAAGATGAAGAGAAATCCTATTGCCGTATAAGTCCCTGATCAAGATGGTGGTTTTCTTGGGGCTATCTAAGGATGAGGGGAGAAGAAAGACTCATGTGAGGCATCTAGCCCATTGGCCATAGACTTGAAGTAAAGAGCTTGATTCAAGTCCCACTTTGGTCACCAATATGTTATGTGACCTTGGACGAGGCACTTTCCCTCTCCAGGCCATGCAGCATTTTGGTGGCAGAAGTGAGGCCTGAATGCAGATCTTCTCACCTCGGGTCCCTTGCTCTTTCCACTACTCCACAGAAACACTACAGACATTTTATATCACACCCTGTCACCTATCCTTTCCCTCTTTCCTAGTTGCTTTTAGTACCTGAGGTGCTTTTAGGAACAGGAACAGGAATTTTCTTCTAGAGGCCTGCTATCAGAGAGCTATCCTGACATGATTCCATGATTCTTTTATCATTTACTTTTTTTTTTGAGTTGGAGTCTCACTCTGTTGCCCAGACTGGAGTGCAGTGGCACGCTCCCGGCCACCGCAGCCTCAACCTGCTGGGCTCCGGTGATCCTTCCGCCTCAGCCTTCCAAGTAGCTGGAACTACAGGCACGCGCTACCACACCCGACTAGTTTTTTGATTTATTGTAGAGACGAGGTCTCGCCAAGTTGCCCAGGCGGGCCTTGAACCCACAGGCTCAGGCAATTCACTCACCTCGGCCTCCCAAAGCGCTGGGATTACAGGCTGAGCCACCGAGCCTGGCCTACCATTTACTTTCTATAGATATTTTTCTTTGTGCCTCAGATTTCCTTGGGCTTCCAAATGGATGTATCTCTTTTGCCAATTGCAAATGCTTTTCAGAAGAGGTAGGCAAAGTAGTAGTACTGCTTTGGTGAAGCAAGTCATAGATGGTGCTTAGTAAAAATTAATGTGAGTAAATGAACATCAGCAAGGGGCAAGAGAATTGATGATGCTATGGTATCACTTTAATCATTACTACAAGAGACCAGACACTCTTGGGATTGACCCCTTTGTGAAACATCTCAGAGCAACACTTGCCCAATTTCCAATCCTGACAAAATGGTTTTTGTCTCCGCTTGCCTTCCTAGCTGTTCCTCCATGTTGAGGCATTCAGTGAGATGGTGCAACAAGAGAGAATGCTGGTATGGGAGCAGAGGGGTCCTGGCTTTGGTTCTGGAGTTGTACATGCTTAGGCAAGTCTTTCTCCCAACAGGGTCTCAGTTTCCCCATCTCTAGCATTTAGGTGCCTTCCAGAACCTAGCCTCCTGCAACTTCAAGATGATGTAAAGTACCCACAATAGGCTTAATGCCTACTTACGGCAGGAATCACTATCCTAGTGCTATGGCCTGTGGCACAGTAAAAGCCTGCGGGTGCCACTGAGACTGCTTCTGCTGAGATTAGACAAGGCAGCTTGGCACCAAGTCTATGACCAGTGCCTGTTTTAGCAACATGACTGGTAAATATTGACTCGGTGGCATGAAAATGGAAAGCAGAGATGACTACTTTAACTCACTCTTGCCCCTTGCTGATAAGACAAGATGTAGTTACGCAATGTGTAGGTGTGTCAGTATCAAATAAGTTGTTTAGGGGCAGGGAAAATGGAAAACAGGACAAGCAAGCCTTCCATGGGCAATCAACGGCTGCTTTCCTGTCTACACTGGCTGCCTTATTCATTTGTTTGTTTAAAAATGGATACTTGCCGGGCTCGGTGGCTCAGCCTGTAATCCCGCGCCTTTGGGAGGCTGAGGTGAGTGGATTGCCTGAGCCCGCGGGTTCGAGACCCGCCTGGGCAGCGAGACCTCATCTCTACAATAAATCAAAAAAAATCAGCCGGGCGTGGTAGCGCATGCCTGTAATTCCAGCTACTTGGAAGGCTGAGGCGGAAGGATCGCCAGAGCCCAGCAGGTCGAGGCGCGGTGGCCGGAAGCGGCCACTGCACTCCAGTTTGGGCGACCGAGTGAGACTCCAACTCAAAAAAAAAAAAAAAAAAAGGATACTTACATACATACTGGCATATACAATAAAGGCTGGAGGCTGGGTGTGGTGTCTCATGCCTATAATCCCAGCACTTTGTGAGGCAGAGGCAGGAAGATCACTTAAGCCCAGGAGTTTGAGGCCAGCCTGAGCAACATAGCGAGACCTTGTCTTTACAAAAAATAAAAATAAATTAGCCAGATGTGATGACACGTGCCTGTAGTCCCAACAACTCTGGAGTCTGACACAGGAGGATCACTTGAGCCAAGGGATTGGAGGCTACAGTGAGGCGTGATCATGCCACTGTACTCCAGCCTGGGTGATAGAGGAAAAAAAAAAGAGAAAAGACTGAAAATATACCAAAACATTAATTCACTGTGGCATTCTCTAGGGATAGTAAAATTGCCAGGGATTTGTACTTTCTTTTTTTTTTTTTTGAGTTGGAGTCTCACTCTGTCGCCCAGACTGGAGTGCAGTGGCTGCTCCTGGCCACTGCAGCCTCGACCTGCTGGGCTCCGGCGATTCTTCCACCTCAACCTTCCAAGTAGCTGAACTACAGGCGTGCGCTACTACGCCCAGCTAAGTTTTGATTTCTTGTAGAGATGAGGTCTAGCTAAGTTGCCCAGGTGGGTCTCGAACCCAAGGGCTCAGGCAGTCCACTCACCTCAGCCTCTCAAAGCGCGGGATTACAGGCTGAGCCACCAAGCCCGGCTGGGATTTGTACTTTCATATACTTTTTCTATATTCCACAATGTCTACTGTGATCACGTTACCATTATAATCTGAAAAGGACAACGTATTAGACATAAGATAATTTTCTTTTTTTGAGTCAGAGTCTCATTCTGTTGCCCAGGCTGGAGTGCAGTGGTACCCTCATGGCCACCACAACCTCAACCTGCTGAGCTCAGGTGATCCTTCTGCCTCAGCCTCCCATGCAGCTGGAACCACAGGCATGTGCCACCAAGTCCAAATAATTTTTCTTAATTTACTGTAGAGATAAGGTCTCACCATCTTGCCCAGGCTGGTCTCGATCTGTGGGCTCAGGCCCTCTTCTCACCTCAGCCTCCCAAAGGTCTGGGATTATAGGCATGAGCCACCATTCCTGGCCAAAATAGTTTTCTTTGAAGAGTCTGAAGGAACTTTCAGAATTGTTCAAGTGCCTCGGACCTTTGTGTTTTGCTTCCTGGACACTGGGTTAGTACCATAGCAATTATCCAAATAAGAGGAGTTACTCTTCTAAGTAACTCCTGATCTAAATGAGTTTACATATTGATTTATACCCATAAAATCAGAATGTGGTAGGAAAATATTGCAATCATTTAAGATTTCAGGATTTTTTCCTAAGTAAATGGACACGTAAGTGCTTTGAGCGCTTTCTGTAGTTCACAGCAGCTGGGCGGAGCTGAGACAGGATGCTGTGGTAAGTGGTTGCATGTGAGCCAAAAGAGGAGGAGTCAGTTATAGAGGAGTGAGTAGGCTTCAATTTGGAGTACTGTGGGGGAGGGTGTGGGGGTGGTGGTGGTTGGGTGGTGGCATTATAGTAATCACCACTGATTAAGCAGCAACTTATACCACGAGCCTTCCACATATTGGTATTAACCTTACAAAACCTCCTGGCAGTGATCCCTAACCTTTTGGGCATCAGGGACTGGTTTCATGGAAGACAATTTTTCCATGGACTGGGGTGCGATAGTTTTGGGATGATTCAAGCACATTGTATTTATTGTGCACTTTATTTCTATTATTACATTATAATTATATAATGAAATAATTATACAACTCTCTATTTTAAAAAAAGAGGCACAGACAGAAGTGGTAAATAAAATAATGGGCAGGCCATGTGTGGACTAAAATAAGTGCCAGATTTTGACTTAAAGCCTGCCACCAGATGCAGCTGTACAATTGAAGTATATCAACTCACTTGTCACTCACCAATAGGGTTTTGATATGAGTTGCAAGCAATTGATTTGTTATGGTCTCTGCAGTTAAACCTCACTTCTAATGTTAATCTGTATTTGCAGTCACTTCCCGGTGCTAGCATCACTGTCTCAGCTCCACCTCAGATCATCAGACATTAGATTCTCCTAAGGAGCGCACAATCCAGATCCCTTGCACGCACAGTTCACAATAGGGTTCATGTGCCTATTAGAATCTAATGCCGCCTCTGCTCTGACAGGAGGCAGAGGTCAGGCCGTAACGCAAGTGATGGGGAGCAGCTGTAAATACAGAAGAAGCTGCGTTTGCTCGCCTGCCGCTTACCTGCTGTGCGGCCCTGTTCCTAACAGGCCACAGACCAGTAGTTGGGGACCCCTGCCTTAAAGGATAGGCATTAGGTACCTTTTAGGAATGAAGAAACCAGGGCCAGGAGAGTTACTTCTCCAAAACTCCAGAGCCAGTCAGCTGCTGTAAAGCATTTGCTTTTTCTACTCTGCTGGGCTGCCTTTCAAAGTGTTCAAGGTTTTGCAGTAAAGAAGACAAACCTCTAAAGGGAGCCTGAGCTAATAAACAAGGTACATGGCGGTCTCCATGAAGGACTGAGGTATTTTGGAGGAAGAGGCAGCCCCAGATGTAAAACATGAGTGAGTAAGCTGCAGGTAGGATCCTGGCCTTGCTAGCCCCGAACCCAACTTGATGTGTCTGTCTTCCTCAGCCTGGGGCAGCCCATGGGCCTGGTTGGCTTGGGTTGTGGGGCCCAGAGAACCATAAGACAGGTGTCCTCTGTTGAGGTTCCTTCTGGCCGGTCTGGGAGAGCCTTTCCTTTGCTGGCTGGCTGTGTGTTGGGGGTGGCCTTTTGCTGGAGGGCAGGGAGTTGGAGTATGGGGTTGGTCTTTTAGCCTTCTTTGTACCTGGTTGATTAAAGCAGACGAGTACAGAAGTCCTAAGGCTATTTAGCTTTTTAGTTAGATGGGTAGAGCTCTTCTCTGAGTCTGGGATTGCAGTTGCCTCTTTGGGCTCACAAGTCTGTGTTCACAACCCATGGGACTGGCCGGGAGCTCACTTCTTCTTCCACCTCCACTGGAAATCTCTTCCCTGCAAACTGTAACTAAAGAATGCTTGTTTCTGTGAGAGGTCACTTAGTATTATAGACTCTAGCTCCATCCAGGTTGCTAATAATACTGAGTGACCTCTCACAGAAACAAAGATCTGAGTACCACATATTCTCACTCATATAGTGGACCTTGATCATCCAATGCAGTACTATAAGAAAATGACTGACAGTGTTAGGAAACTATGGGCGGGAGATGGGACTAATGGTAGTAAACATCTGTCTAGAGATGGGGAGACACCAGTTATCAACAAGGGGGCCTGAATGAAGCATATTTGTATACCTAACCCTTGACTGTACCCCACAATATCAAAATAAAAAATATCGATTATAAAAAAAAGAAAACAAGTGGATGATAAAGAACGACAAATATATGGGCTTTGCAGCAACCTGGATGGATTTGGAGTCTATCATACTCAGTGATTTATCACAGAAACAAAGAACAGAGTTCCATATGTTGTCACTCATAAGATGATCTTGAACAATTATAATGCTATAAGAAAGTGATTGGCAGTAATGGGAAACTGTTGGGGGGGTGAATTGGCAGTTGAGGGAAACTGCTAGGGGAGGGAGGGGCATACTTCATTAACAGGGGTACCTGCATGATCAATGTTTGTATACCTAACCCTGAATTGTACCCCACATCTTTACAATAAAAATTTTTTAAAAGTTAAAAAAAAAAAAAGAATGCTTGTGTCCACCCTCCTCACCAGGGGAAGGGCCTGCCTTCCGAGAATGAATGCCTCAGAGTTGGTTTCATCAGTTAAAGTTGGTTTCCACTTATTTTCTTAGGAGAAAGGATGTATGCTTTGGGGAGGGGCCAGATCGTGGTGTGTGGTGGTTTTTTCTTTTAAAAAAAAAAACGATGTTTTTGACCTAAGCAGCTGAGTTGATTGAAGCCCAGAAGCTCCCATTATGGCTTATCTGTGGTTCCCTAGAGCTGAGCTGTGGTTGGAATATTTCTGATTTCCTGGCAAAACTGTATAGGGTTTTGTAATTGGATTGGGAAGGTTTTGAAGGTACAGAGACTGAAAGGAGCAGTGGTGTTTGTACTTGCTTCCTTCTGGCCTGGGAGCCTGCATTCCTCTGAGGTGCAGGCCAATGTGTCTGTTTTTCGACACAATGGGGATGATTGTCATGATCACCTGCATATGTATAGAACTTACAGTTAGTTCACAGCATATTCACATACATGATCTCATTTGAATCTCATGGCTATATTTCTAGATCGGCAGGGATAATTGGCCCTCTTTTACAGAAAACAGAGGCTCCGTGAAATTAACTGACCTGCTCATACAGTTAGAAAGCAGTAGCATCATAGTTTAGCCAAGGTTTTGTGACTCCAGACCAGAGAAGGCAGGGAGGTCTGCAACCCAGCCAAGGTATAGACCTGCCTGTGTCCTTGAAGGAGGGCTCTCTGGACACAAGGAGACAGGAGCATCTCGAGGGTTCGCTGTGACTGTCCTAGGCCCAGCAGGGCCACTTGGATGGAAGATGGGACAGCCTATGAGGTGTGGTGTGGGGCTTTGTGTGGTACTTTACCCTTTTCCTAGGTCTTCCTTGACTGCTGTCTCTATTTGGCTTTTACAACTTCCCTGTGAGGCAGCAGGGTTGGGGCTGCTAGCCCCACTTTATAGATGAGGAAACTGATGTTTCAGGAGATTGGGTGACTCACACAACTTCATTGATTCATTTTTTTTGAGTTGGAGTCTCACTTCGTCACCCAGGCTGGGGGGCAGTGGTACACTCACAGCCACCCCAGTGTCGACCTGCTGGTCTCTGGTGATCCTGCTACCTCAGCCTTCTAAGTAGATGGAACTACAGGTGCATGCTACCATGCCCAGCTAATTTTTTATTTATTGTAGAGACAGGATCTCGCCAAATTGCCCAGGCTGGTCTCGAACCCGCAGACTCAGGAAATCCACTTGCCTTGGCCTCCCAAAGTACTGGGATTACAGGCATGAGCCACCACACCTGGCTACACATGCTATTTCCAATGGTTACAATAACTCCGTGAGTCAGTGATTACTTAGCCCACTTTACAGATAAGAACACTGAGGCTCAGTGAGGTCAAATCACATTTGCTTTTGGGATACTCATAGGTAAAGAGGGTCAGGTGTGGAGCTCACCCGAGGGGTGGACAGGACCAAGGCTCTGGGCAGAGCATCTGTAGAGCCCATGTGCTCTGCTGGTGGCAGCAGTACCTGAGAGAGAGGAGGGGGCAGGGGAGTGGGGTGGGGTAGGTGTCCTGCTCATGGCCTTATATCCATCTGACCTGAAGTCCCCAGGAGGCAGGTCTCCCTGGGTTGTGTGAGCCCTGCAGAGCAGAGACTGCCTTACTCCCTTGGACACTTTTTTTTGAATAGGAGTCTCATCTGTCACCCAGGCTGGAGTGAAGTGGCTTGCTCACAGCCACTGCAGCTTCCACCTACTGGGCTCGGGCTATCCTTCCACCTCAGCCTTCCAAGTAACTGGAACCATAGGCGTGTGCCACCATGCCCAGCTAATTTTTTTATTTACTGTAGAGATGAGGTCTCACCAAGTTGCCCAGGCTAGTCTTGAACCTGTGGGCTCAGGCAGTCCTTTCATCTCTGCCTCCCAAAGTGCTAGGATTACAGGTATGAACCACTGTGCCCAGCTAAGATTCTTAAGTTAATCACATCTGCAAATATATATTTTTTTCAAATAAGATCACATTCATATGTTTCAGGGGTTAGGATATAGACAAATCTTTTTGGGAGCCACTATTCAACCCACTGTACCTGCCCACTCGTGTTTCCACCTGGAGTTGCCTGAGACCTTTGGGGTCAGTGCACTCCCTGCAGGCTGGGCCCTGTGCCGACAGCAGGTGCCTGCCCCACCCCCAGCAGTGCCTGGACCTTAAGGTCAAGTGGGCCTTGGTCCCCTGTAGAACAGCAATGGGAAGACCTTATAAAAGAGCTCACAGAGCCTCGGGAATAGCAACTTTTGAACTTCAGAATGGTGATTCCAACTTGGAACGTGCTGCCCTTATCCCGTGTGGCATGGGCAGGCGAGAAGGTGTCCTTGCCATAGCAGGACCCTGTGGGTCGGCCAGACTCTGTTCTCCTGCCAGACGGCAGCTGGCACAGATCCCTAACCACACAGTGCCCTTTCCCACTGCCTGTTCTTACTTCCCACCCTGCAAGAGTCTGCTCTTCTCTCTTCTGTCCAAATTGCCCCATCCTTCCCTGGCCACTTTCTCTCAGGAGTATTCCTTACTTCCTGCCTCTGGTTGTCTGTGCATCTGGTTCTTTCTCCTCCCTCAGCTGCTTCAGGTCTTGCTTTTATTTAGTAGTACTGTATTAACTCTTCTGAGGGCTCAGGCCTTGTTTTTCCAATTAGATGTGAGCCCCCTTGCTGTACCTTGCATGCGATCTCTGGTAAATGCCTGTTGATACCCCTTGGCTGCTCAATTGGCCTTGGAAAGTGTTTGGTCTCATCTCATTTCTGTTCCTAAATTGGGTGATTTTGAATAAGTTACTGACTTCCTGGGTTTTCATATCTTTCTCTTGAAAACCCGAGTGTTGGACTATGCAATACTCTCAAGGGTCTCTTTCAGTTTGGACATGGTGTGACCGTCCCTCCAGCCTCGGGCTTCTGAGGGCTCATGTCTGGTAATGGCAGAGTCTGGACCAACATGAATGTTCTCCCTGTGGCCAAGGGAGGGTCAGACCCCACTTCCTGCCTCTGGCCTCAGCAGTGCTGCCTTCACGGGGAGCATTCCTAAAAATCTAAAGCGCAGAATGGCCCACACTTTTCTCTGTAAGGCAGTCTCCATGATAACCCCCTTCTCCTCTCTCTCTCTCTCTCTCTCTCTCTCTCTCTCTCTCTCTCTCTCTTTGAGTTTGAGTCTCACTCTGTTGCCCAGGCTGGAATGCAGTGACACGCTCATGGCCACTGAAGCCTTGACCTGCTGGTTTTAGGTAATCCTTCCGCCTCAGCCTTCCAAGTAGCTGGAGCCACAGGCATGTGCCACCACACCTGGCTAATTTTTTTATTTATTGTAGAGACGAGGTCTTGCCATGTGGCTCAGGTTGGTCTCAAACCCGTGAGCTCAGGCATTCCTCTCGCCCCTGCCTCCCAAAGTGCTGAGATTACAGGCTTGAGCCTCCGTGCCTGGCGATAACCCCCGCTTTCAAAGGTCAACTTCTCTGGGGTAGATGAAAGCCATCTGGAAACCTAGTTAGAGGAAAACCAAGTAAATAAACACTTGTCCTGTATCAGTGCAACCTCAGTAAGGACTCAGCCTCCTGGCCCAGAACCCTAGCTGGAAGGGGTTTCTTTCTGGCAAAGCACACCCAGAGAAGGTGGAGGCCTTTCCCATTTGCTAAGTGAAATGACTAATTAGTCTTGAAGCGGGAGATTTCTATCTGCTCACAATGGCATCATGACTTATTTATGTGAGACTGAACCACTTACAAGGACTGAGCCCATGTTTCCTGTGGCTTCGATGTGCTATGCAGCTAACTATTTTTTTAGAATGAATACTTTCTCAAATCCAGCTTGCCTTCCCAGTTGCTGTCAGGAAGGCTATAATTCTGGTCACTTAATAGCATCCTTCCTGGTACAGTGGCTCACGCCTGTAATCCCAGCACTTTGCCTGAGTCCAGGAGTATAATAAGACCAGCCTAGGCAACACAGCAAGACCTCGTCTCTAAAAAAAAAAAATTTAGTGGTGATGAGCCCCTATAATCCCTCAACTACTCAGGAGACTGAGGTAGCAGGATCACCTGAGCCCAGGAGGTCGAGGCTGCAGTGATCCATGATCATGCCACTGCACTCTAGCCTGGATGACAAATTGAGACCCCCCAATTCGAAACAAATAAGGACCCTCCTTCCTGAGACTGCTGGGCCTCAGTTCCCTTCTCTAGCAATGTGGGGGTTGGGCTAGATGGTATCTCAGGGCCTTTCTAGCCCTTAGATTCTTTACTTTTAAGTTCTTGCTCCTTCTCCCAGCTAACCCTCCTGTTTTCTTAAGGTATTTGCTTCCATAGGACTGACAGCAAGGTAATTAGAGACGTCTTGGCTGTTGGAAGCTTCTCGCCTGGTTTCACTTTTCTAATCTTCAAGGTGCCTAGTGTAGTTTAAGGTGTTTGTTCCTGGCTTCCTACGATTGCACAGATGGACTTAACGTCTTCTGACTTGCAGGCTCCCAGCTTGAAATCTCAACAATGATGGACAAGGTCATAACCCTTGCCATAACCCTTACAGAGAGGTAATGGCAGGCCTACACTGTCTCCATATCCCTAGGCAGAATGAGGAAGTTGGATTTGTCTCACTTCACATTGGGATGCTCTTGTGACTGCTTTGTGCACTCTGGCTGTGAAGGGAGTCAGCTCCTTTATGATGTGGCTGCTACCTTGTGGGTTGTCTGTGAGTTGGGGGTGTCAGAGGCCCAGACTCCTTACAAGGATTAGGCTGGTAGGAACTGTCATCGTTTTGCTTCAGTGCATTCTTTCTTGTCTGTTTGACATGATGATCATATCAAGGATATAATTTATATCCTGTTTTCCAGTTATGTTATAGAGCAAACATTTTTCTCTGGCATTCCCCTTTTAAGTATATTTATTGGTTATGCAGTGTGTCAAATAGAATTTTTAACATTACCATGTTTAACTTTTATAGTTTAAAAAAACTAGTTAATTTTAAAAAATCAAATAGTGCATTTAAAAGTTCCTTTCCATTATTCTCCTGAACCTCTCTAGTCCCAAACTTCAGAAGTGACCATTAAGTTTCTTATACATATATCCTTTCAGAAATTGTCTATGCATATACAGTCATACATTTGTAAATTTTATATTTTTTAAAATGTAGGTGTCAGACTATACATATAGATGAGGTCAGAATGTTATTCTGAAACTTTGTTTTTTAATCTTGTGTATTTCCTCAGATCAGTGTTTATGTATCTTTTTTTTTTTTGAGTTGGAGTCTCACTCTGTTGCCCAGGCTGGAGTGTAGTGGCACACTCATAGTCAGCACAGCTTCAACCTGCTGGACTCAGGCGATTCTTCTTCCTCAACCTTCCAAGTAGCTGGGATTACAGGCATGCGCCACCATGCCCAGCTAATGTTTTTTATTTATTGTATAGACAAAGTCTTGCCATGTTGCCCAGGCTGGTCTTGAACCCGTGGGCTTGGGCAATCTTCTCATCTCCGCCTCCCAAAATGCTGGGATTACAGGCACAAACACTGCGCCCGGCTTGTATGTATCTTTTTTTTTTGAGTGGGAGTCTCACTCTGTCGCCCAGACTGGAGTGCAGTGGCACGCTCCTGGCCACCGCAGCCTCCACCTGCTGGGCTCTGGCGATTCTTCTGCTCAGCCTTCCAAGTAGCTGGAACTACAGGCGCGCGCTACCATGCCCGGCTAATTTTTTGATTTATTGTAGACATGAGGTCTCACCAAGTTGCCTAGGCGGGTCTCGAACCCGCGGGCTCAGGCGATCCACTCACCTCAGCCTCCCAAAGCGCAGGATTACAGGCTGAGCCACCGAGCCCGGCTTTGTATGTATCTTTTTAACAGCTACATATAATGCCTATGACAGATGGACCAAAAATTTAACCAGTGCCCTATGTGTAGACATTTTGGTTTTTACTGAAATGAGCATCTTTTTTACATACATCTGCGTACCTCATGTACTTACCTACCATCTGCCAAGTCTGGTTCTAGGTGTTCAGGATTCAGCAATAAACAGGACAAACTCTTGTATCATCCTTGTTACTAGTATGTTTGTCATATAAATTCTGGAAAGCAGAATCTTTGTCAGGTTGACTTATAACATTTATCAAATGTATGCGGCATGTAAGCCACACAGAATCTTTTACTGAATGTTTACTAACTAGTGGCTGTTCTTCCTTCCCCTTCACCCTGCCACATGTGGTGGTAACCCTCTCCCCAGCCTCCCAGTGGTTAAAGGATTGTGCATGTTGGCTTCAGGAAGGTTGCTGCAGCAATGATGGGTGATGACAGAAATGTATGTTTGTTAGTACTTCCTTTTTTTTTGAGTCAGAGTCTCACTCTGTCACCCAGGCTGGAGTACAGTGGCACGCTCATGGCCACCGTGGCCTCGACCTGCTGGACTCAGATGATCCTTCTATCTCTGCCTTCCAAGCTAGCTGGAACTACAGGTGCACGCCACCATGCCTGACTAATTTGTTGATTTATTGTAGAGACGAGGTCTCGCCAAGTTGCCCAGGCTGGTCTCAAACCGCTGCTCAGGCAATCCTCTCACCTCAGCCTCCTAAAGTGCTGGGACTACAGGAATGAGCCACCGTGCACAGCTATTTGCCAGTACTTCTAAGGCTCCTTATGCCACCACTTTGCAGTGTGTCCTTACAACTGTGTGAAGAAGTCAGAGAGCCTAGCCTGCACATTACAGAATGAACTGGTGCATAGTAAGGTCAAGGTCAGTGGGGCTGGAAGGAACTTCTGGTTCCCCAGGAAATTTGCTGGTGGCAAAGCTGGGCTGAGGCCTCAGGAGGAGGGGCTCTGCTTCCTGGGATTTCTTCAAAGGGCCCTCTAAGTTTCTACCATTTAGATTACAGCATGGGCAAACTGGAAAGGCAGTTCATTTTCTCTTTTCACTTCCTATATGGAGACAGCGTTCTCAAGGACTGCATTTCATGAATGCACTTAGAGCTGCATTGTACAATGTGGTAGCCACCAGCCATGTGGGGCTACTTACATTTAAATGTAATTAAAAATAAAATTGAACATTAGCTTCTCAGTCGTACTAGCCAAATGTTTGGCAGCCACATGTGGCTAGCAGCTGTCACATTGGTCAGCACACATAGAGGACATTTTCATCATCCCCTTAGTACCAACCCCCCCACCCCCCACTACTTGCCCCGTTGACCCTGAGGACCCTTTGCATACGGCTTCGTCTGCCCCCTTGCCCTGCCCTCTTGCTGATCTGGAGGGTCAGACTGGGTGCCTGCCATAAACAGGGCCCTCTGCCCAGTAGCTCTAGCTCTGTGTTCTTGCTGGGTCCCCAAAGACCAGGAGACCACAGAGTGAATCAGCCACCTCCGCGTGGGAAGGCTGTGCCCTGCAGATTCTGCCCCAGGACTGTAGGCCTCCCCTCAAACCCTCTTCTGATGAGGTAAGGCCATGCATCAACAGTTTATAAGCAAGATGACAGGAAGCTGAGCTGCCGCTCGGCACACAGGCCCACATCGCCCAGTGACCAGCAGAGCAGGTATGGATGCTGAAGAATGAGGGAATGTGAAGCCTGTTGTCTTCACAGATGGTATATATGTGGAATGGCTAGCAGACTGCCCCATGAGGTGGGGAGATACCACAGGGTGTCGTGGCTCACGTCTGTAATTCCAGCACTTTGGGAGGCCAAGATGGGAGATTACTTGAGTCCAGTAGTTCCAGACCTGGGAAACATAGTGAGACCGTGTCTCTACAAAAAAAAAAAAGGAAAAAAATAAAAAAATTAGCCAGGTCCAGTGACACGTGCCTAGAGTCCCAGCTACTTGGAAGGCTGAGGTGGAAGGATCACCTAAGCCTAGGAAGTTGAGGCTGTGGTGAGCAGCAGTTGTGCCACTGCACTCCAGCCTGGACGACAAAGTGAGACTCTGACACCAAAAAAAAGAGAGAGAGAGAGACCAAACCCCTGTAGAGCCTCAGAACAATTAAAGTGCAAACTCTGCAAGTCAGGATGGTTGCAAACGCAGACAGGTGGTGCGTTTGCCTAAAGTGGTACCCTGGGGTCTGGGAATGATGAGAAATCATTGGTTTAAGACTGAGAGGCAAACGGGGACATCATCACATTGAAAGGGCCAAGAATGCCTATACCATGCCACTAACTTCTAGCTCCTACAAACTGCAGTTAGGAACATTTGCAGAGAGTACTAACAGGCAATGCTGTTTTTATTATTATTATTTTTGAGTTGGAGTCTCACCCTGTTGCCCAGACTGGATTGCAGTGGCATGCTGCTCACGGCCACCGCAGCCTCGGCCTGCTGGGCTTAGGTGATCCTTCTGCCTCAGCCTTCCAAGTAGCTGGAACTACAGACACACCATGCCTGGCTAGTTTTTTGTGATTTATTGTAGAGACGAGGTCTCACCAAGTTGCCCAGGCTGGTCTCGAACCCCTGGGCTCAGGCAGTCCCCTTACCTCGGCCTCCCAAAGTGCTGGGACTACAGGCTGAGCCACCGTGCCTGGCCTATTATTATTATTATTATTATTTTAGTTTAAAATTTTTGTAGGCTGGGCACAGTGGCTCAGCCTGTAGTCCCAGCACTTTGGGAGGCCGAGGTAAGGGGACTGCCTGAGCCCAGGGGTTCGAGACCAGCCTGGGCAACTTGGTGAGACCTCGTCTCTACAATAAATCACAAAAAACTAGCCAGGCATGGTGTGTCTGTAGTTCCAGCTACTTGGAAGGCTGAGGCAGAAGGATCACCTAAGCCCAGCAGGCCGAGGCTGCGGTGGCCGTGAGCAGCATGCCACTGCAATCCAGTCTGGGCAACAGGGTGAGACTCCAACTCAAAAACAAAAAACAAAAAAATTTTGAGGGGCAACCCCTTCAGGTCCCCTCCCACTGTGGGAGCTTTTCTGTCCTCTCAACAAATCCTGCTTTCTAAAAATAAAAAAAAATTTTGTAGCAATTGGGGGTCTCACTATGTTGTCCAGGCTGTTCTCGAGCCCCTAGCCTCCAGCCATCCACTGACCTCGGCCTCTCAAAGAGCTGAAATTACAAGTGTGAGTCATGATGCTTAACTGTCTACTGTTCTTTGTTTTTTTTTTTCAGTCGAGGTCTCACTCTGTCACCTAGGCTAGATGTAGAGGCATGATCACGATGATCTCGGCTCACCGCAGCCTTGACCTCCTGGACTCAGGCAATCCTTCCATGTCAGCATGCCAAGTAGCTGGGACTGCAGGTGCACATCACCTTAGCCACCTAATTTTTTTATTTTTTTGTAGCGACAAGGTTTTACTATGTTGCCCTGGGCTCAAACCATCAATCCACCTGCCTTAGGCTCCCAAAATGCTAGGATTACAGGAGTGAGCCACCACACCCAATCTGATTACCATTCTTATTAGGAATAGTGGTAAGCAGAAAGTCATGAGTTAAAATTATATTTTTATGGCCGGGCTTGGTGGCTCAGTCTGTAATCCCAGCGCTTTGGGAGGCCGAGGTGAGTGGATTGCCTGAGCCCACGGGTTTGAGACCCACCTGAGCAACTTGGTGAGACCTCATCTCTACAATAAATCAAAAAAATTAGCTGGGCGTGGTAGTGAGTGCCTGTAGTTCCAGCTACTTGGAAGGCTGAGGTGGAAGGATCGTTGGAGCCCAGCAGGTCGAGACTGCGGCGGTTGGGAGCAGCCACTGCACTCTGGTCTGGGGGACAGAGTGAGATTCCAACTAAAAAAAAAAAAATTATATTCATAGGCATTCTTTAGAGGTAGAAGAAACTGCACTTTCTGGTATACCAGGATGTTCCTGTTGTGTGTTTACCGTAGTGGTTTCTCAAACTTCAGTGGACATTGGAGTCACCTGGAGAGCTTGTTAAGCCACACGTGCTAGGCTCCACCCCCAGTGTTTTTGATTTTCTAGGTCTGAAGTAGGGCTTGATAAGCTGCATTTCTAACACATTCCTCGGTGATACTGAGGTTGCTGATCTAGGGGTCACACTTTGAGAACCACTGGTTGATACCATCGGGTGCTAGGGAGAACTCAGTTTAAGTTCAGTGGTATAGATTTACGTTTCTTTCTTTCTTTTTTTTTTTTAGTTGGAGTCTCACTCTGTCGCCCAGGCCGGAGTGCAGTGCCATGGTCGTGGCCACTGCAGTCTCAACCTGCTGGGCTCCGTCAATCCTTCGGCCTCAGCCTTCCTAGTAGCTGGAACTATAGGCATGTACCACAATGCCCAGCTAATTTTTTGATTTATTGTAGAAACAAGGTCTTGCCAAGGTGACTTGAACCCCTGTGGTCTTGAACCCCTGAGACCAAGCAACCCTTTTGTTTCCGCCTCCCAAAGTACTGGGATTACAGGCATGAGCTACCATGTCCGGCGTTTTGTTTTGTTTTTTTTGAGTTGAAGTCTCACTCTGCCGCCCAGACTGGAGTGCAGTGGCACACTCCCAGCCACCGCAGCCTCAACCTGCTGGGGTCCAGAGATCCTTTCACTCAGCCTTCCAAGTAGCTACCACACCTAGCTAATAGATTTACATTTCTAAACCCCTTTTACAAACCTCCTACTAGTGCTCCAACTGTGCTGGGTGCCTGGAACAAGCCTCTGTACCACTTGGAAACCACTTTTGTCATTAGTAATCATGACTGTGTTTCAGATTTTCACCACCAAGTCTTGAACTTCTACAATGCTGCCTGTCTTACAGTGGGTGTGGTGGGGCACACAGATGAAGTGTAAGACATTGCCCTGCCCTTAAGAAGATTAATCTACTTTGGGGGTGGGGAAAGTCAAACCCAGTAAAGAAAAGGACACAGAAAGATAATTAAGTGTACTGAACTTTAGGAGCTGACATTCAGAGGTGAGAATTTTTGGGAGTTGGCATGGTCAGGGAAGACTTCCAGAAGGAGTGCTGGAACTTGAACTTAAGCAGGGTTAGGATTTGGGTAGGCAGACAGCCTCCCAGGATTGGCCAAGGGGCTAGCAGAAGCCCAGAGGTAGGAATGAATGTGTTGGGGTATGTCTGCTGGGCAATATTTGAGGCAAGTAGAATGGGCTAGGTGATGAAAGGAGCCCAGCCAAGGAGCTCAGGCTTGATGGGAAGGGGAAAATAGTCTTGAGCAGAGGAAAACATGATGATGTCAGCATTTTGGGACATTGGGCTGGTAGTGTGGGTGGAAGGCAGAGACTAGGAATACTGATCAGGAGGTTGTACTAAGTACTCCAGCCTGCAGAAGTCCAGCTCAAGAGGGCAGCAGGTGATGCATAGTGTTTAGCCCAATCCATTCAGAAAGCATGCACTGAAGACCTACTGTGTGTCTAGCACTGTATTGGATGCCTGGGGGTACAAAGATGGACAGTTACAGTCTAGCAAGGACTTCACAGTGTAGTGAGAAGGAAGAACAAATAAAGAGAGAATGTCAGCAAAATGTGCTGAAGACCATGATGGAGGTGTGCCTGGGAGGTGAGGTTAGAGGAGGGGCTTATGTCCAGGACACAAAGGACATTTTGAGAGAGAGATCAGTTGCGAATGAATGCATTCTAGCCAGCTTTCCCATGCTGCCTTTTGGCAAAGAGGTCTTATGTATGCAGACTAGAAAGGGGGTCCTGCCCTTTCCCACCCTGTCAACTGTAAAACCTTTGGTGTCCCTGCAACCTGTGGCCTGTCCCCTGAGAACACTCTTGATTGATGATGACAGCGCACTGTGTGCTGGCTTAGTGTACTCAGGTGTTTCTTTTTCTCATTTCCTTATTATTTAAGCAACATAGGAAATTTTAAAAGGAAAAGTTTCACTCAACCACTTATCCTTGTATACTTTTGATTTGTTCTCTCTCTTTTTTTTGCCGTAAGTGTATTTAAAGCAAAACAAAAATGGAATCAAACCATACATATCACTTGCACATATTCACTTATCATTATTTTATAAGCATATCCCTCATTTACCATTCTAATTTTTTTTTTTGAGTTGGAGTCTCACTCTGTCGCCAGACTGGAGTGCAGTGGCACGCTCCCGGCCACTGCAGCCTCACCCTGCTGGGCTCTGGCGATCCTTCTGCCTCAGCCTTCCAAATAGCCGGAACTACAGGCGTGCACTACCATGCCCAGCTAATTTTTGATTTATTGTAGAGAGAGGTCTCGCCAAGGTGGCCACTTGGGTCTTGAACCCGCAAGCTCAAGCTATCCACTTGCCTTGGCCTCCCAAAGTGCTGGGATTATAGGCTGAGCCACTGAGCCTGGCCTTAACTTTTTTTTTAAATCAAAGTCTCACTCTTTCACCCAGGCTGGAGTGCAGTGGCACACCCACGGCTACCGCAGTCTCAACCTGCTGGGCTCAGGCAATCCTTTCTGTAACTAGAACTACAGGCGCGTGCCACCACGCCCGGCTAATTTTTTGATTTATTGTAGAGACGAGGTCTCACCAAATTGCCTAAACTGGTCTCGAACCCCTGGGTTCAGGCAATCCTCTCACCTCTGCCTCTGCCTCCACCTCCCCAAGTGCTGGGCCATTTTAATGTTTATGTAATTGTCCATTGCTATTCCCGAGTGGAGTATGCTTAGCCTGTTTCCAGCTTCTCCCGGTCTATGGAGCTATGTTCTTTCTTTTGAGGTTTTTCTATAGGCTAAATTCCCAAAGAACACTGCGCTTGAGCCGGGCACGGTGGCTCATGCCTATAATCCTAGTACTTTGGGAGGCTGAGGCGAGGGGATTGCCTGAGTCCAGCAGGTTGAGTCTGTGGTAGCCAAGAGCATGCCACCTCACTCCAGCCTGGGCAACAGAATAAGATTCTAACTCAAAGAAAAAAGAACACTCTACTTGGACTCAGATCATCTGATTTTAACTTTCTGATCTTGGCTAGTTAGTTCTGTGAGCTTAACTCTCTGAGCCTCAACTTCCTGGTCTGTATAATGTATTCAAGGGAATAACACTGCCTGTGCCAACATATGAGAAGTACTTCATAAAGAACCTTATATTAAAGCACAGTTTTGCTATCACCCATTGAAAGCATGTGAGTGTTTTTATGATTTTTTTTGAGACGTAATTTACATAAAATTTACCCATTCTTAGTATATGATTCAATAGCTTTAGTATATTCAGAGTTGTGTGACTGTGACTATCACTATAATCAATTTTAGAACATTTCATTACCTCCCAAAACCCTGTACCCATTAGTAGTCACTCCTCGTCTCCTCCAAACCCCAGCCCTAGGCAAACCACTAATCTTTCCTCCGTCTCTATGGATTTTCCTATTCTAGACATTTTATGTAAATAGAATCATGCAATATGTGGTCCTTGTGACTGGTTGCTTTCACTGAGCATATTTTCAAGGTTCATGTTGTAGCATGGATCAATACTTCACTCCTTTTTTAAAATTTTAATTTACTTCACTCCTTTTAATCGCTAAATAATATCCCACTGTATGGCAACACCACATTTCATTCCTCCATACACCAGCAGACAGACATTTGGGCTGTATGAGTCTTGATATGTAGTTTTAATGGCATACAGCAAACACTGTCACATGCCCTAAGCTACTTGCTGTGCTAAAAACGTAGGACTTTGGTCCTTTTTGCAGCGCTTAATAGTTAACTGAACCACAAAAATTAGGTAACTATTAGCAGAAGTATCATGAAGCTATCCCAGGAGGTTTGGGGACAGCCCCGTCCCAAGCAGAGTAAGTCCACACTTCTAGGCGGGGACCTCTGCCTTCCTTCCTAGTGCTGACTCTCTCTGGGGCTGGGAGATCAGAGCAGGAGCTTCGGGAGACAGTGGAGGCTTCCTGCTGGTCCCGAGAGGACAGAAAGCTCTGGTTGGTGGAGGGAGATGTCTTGGGCAGATGGGTGCAAGGGGCAGGTTGCCATGAAGGCAGGATGGGAGGCGGGCACTGGTAACTGAATGGGGGGTCAGATTTCAGGCTGAGGGATCCTGTGCCTTCTGGTCAGGGTGGGATGAGTGAGAAAGAGTTGTGTGGTGATGAGCATGAGGATGTGAGGGTGGCCCACGGCTGTCTTTGAGCTTTCTCCTCCCCTGCAGCTAATGGGGGTTTCTGAGTGAGATTGAGCCTCCCTGCATTTCAGTGGCTTCCTGGAGTCAGTCTACCTGTGGGAGGGAAGGAAGAATAGTGTCTACTTCCTTCTTGGCTACCCGCTGGATTGATGTCATCTGTACTTGGCCTTATCCTCTTCCAGCTGCCGGCCCTTCCCCCTGCAGGCGCCAAGTCTGAGCTGTCTGAAACATGAGGCAGGGTGAGGAGGGAACGGGCCACCTGTTAGGAAACCTGCCTGGTCCTGCTTATATCACTGCCTGGGAGAGCTGGTGACTTGGGCAGTTTCCTTCCCTTTGCTGGGCCTCAATTTCCCCATCTGTGAAGTGAGTGTGATAGTGAGAAGTTTCTTTTATTTCCATAGTTCCATGAGCTTTGTTAACTTTTATTGTATACCTGGGAATCTCAGACACCTTTCCTTGATTGGTTCTGCCCTGCGATGGCAGGGGACTGTGGAGTTGGGGAGTTTGTTGCTTGAGGGTCCTAATATATGTGATGATGTTGTACGTCCTTAGCCGGGGGTGCTAAGGGCTGACATACACTGTAAAGATCAGGACATGATATGAAGAGAAAGAAAGTTATGCTGGCATCTTCTGCTCCCTGACTGGTCAATCTGAAGGCCTGGCCTCTGATGGCGAGGGCTGACTGCCTCTGGATTGTTTTTGGTAAGCCAGCAAAAGCTACTGTGTCAGAACTTAGGCAGGTACATGTCTTGGTGGCAGATTGCCTTGGTGGTAGAGGCATCAGCACTGGTCTGGAGAAGCTAAATGGACCCGCGTGGTGGCTGGGACCAATCAGTGTGGGTCAGCCCCGAAGTCCTCCTGGGAATGGTGGGATGCCAGGAGGTGGCAGAGGGAGGGCCATGCTGGGCAGGCTGCGTTTGCCCATGTTGCAGTTTGGCGTGGGTTGGGTCTGGTATTTCTCCTGGATCTAGTCTCTCCTTTGTGGGCAAGATCATGTTTTGTTTTTCTCCCCCGCCTGCCCCCACCTTGGCTATCTGTCTCCCAGCATTTGCTACTGGCCTCAAGTATGAGGGAGTCTGGGCAGATCAGCACAAGCCCATCCTCATCTTAGGAGGGCGCATGGCTTATCCTCCCACCCTCTGGGCTGTTTCAGGTGTCCCTTCCCACATCTTCTCCAGCACCTGTAAGTATCTCCTGAACTGCACATGGCATTCCTGGGCTGGCATCTAGGATTTATATCAAGGGAAGATAAGTTTCTGTTCTTTTTTCTCATATCTGTGTTTACTAAAACCCTGATGAAAACACACAGCCTCACACACAGAACCTGAAAGTGAAACAAAGTGTTTGAATTTGCTGCTTTTTGGGAAGGATCTAGGTAGGGTGATTTGCCGTAAGCTAACAGGATATCCCTCCTGAGAGAGCATTCTTGATTCCCTGAGAGCACAGGACAGAAGACCCCAGTAATGGACATTGGATGTACTCAGAGGAAATGTCTTTGCATTGTCAAAGGCACAATCTTGCACCCTTAAGTGCACGCCTGAGGCCAGAGCAGGGCAGCAGGTGGGCCAGCCAAGCCCTTGGGCTCAGTTTCTCTATTTGGGAAGTAGAGGCTCCCTGCTAAGTCACCTTCCATGCTTACTTAATTGCTAGGAGGATTAGGCAAGAGGATGTTTTGAAAGCTTATGAAAAAAACCCTTCTCTCAAAGGAGCTGTGGGAGTAGAAGGAATTAATGTTTCAAAGGAAAGAAAGAGAAGTCATCACTGATTTGGCACTGAAGCCAAGAATGTGAGGTCAAAGAACAACCTGTGGCTGCTGAAAGGGAGGATGTGGCTCTGAGAGTTACAGGATCCTTGGGTTGTGTCCTTGGCTGACTCGGGAGCGGTGCTGCACATGCTTAGTGCACTTGTGTGTGTGTGTCCAGAGCCTGTGAGAAAGCCCACTGCCAAGCCAAAGGGCCCACCAGGAGATTGTTATGATGCGAACTGAGAGGGAAGACCCCATCAAACCAACCAGTGCGTTCCTCTGAGGCCCAGCAGAGACTCCCACCTCCACCCCTGCAAATACGGTAGTCTTATCTTTGAAAGTCTGTATCCCACTGAGTTCAGAGTCCTCAGAACATGCATCCTGTTTAAACCAACATGCCCCATCCAGGCAAAGGTAGCAGAAAGAAAGTCATGGAAAATGAGGAGGATTTTTTTAAAGAAATAGAGACCCCTCCTCCTACTGAATGAATGGATCTAGGGATCAATCGTCAAAAGCTGCACCATCACAAAGAGATAAAGGACATTATGTACCTCCTGAGGGAGGCACAGCACAGCACCTATGGAGGAGTCTCGCCAGAAACTCAAACATAAACCTGATCAAGCCTCTAGACCCAGCTGCTAATTTACAAGAAATGCCAGGAACAGAGGAACATGTAAACAACACCCTTGGGGATCAGCAAAACCAGACTGTGGAAAACTCTACAGGTCATAAGAATTTTGACAAATAAAATTAAGAAAAAGGGATGGAGGGTGTGTGTGTGTGGAAAGAGAGAGAGAAGAGCCTGTATATTAAAAGAGGATTGAGAGACATATCAATCAATGACAGTATATGACATTGTTTGGATTTTGATTGTTGAAAAAAATTGTAAAACAAAACAAAACAGGGCCGGGCATGGTGGCTCAAGCCTGTAATTCCAGTACTTTGGGAGACCGAAGGGAGAGGATTGCCTGAACCTAGGTGTTCAAGACCAGCCTGGGCAATTTGGCAAGACCTCGTTTCTACGATAAATCAAAAAATTAGTTGGGCGTGGTAACTCACATCTGTAGTTCCAGCTATTTTTTTTTTTTTTTTTTTGGAGTTGAAGTCTCACTCTGTCGCCCAGACTGGAGTGCAGTGGCCGCTCCCGGCCACGGCAGCCTCGACCTGCTGGGCTCCGGCGATCCTTCTGCCTCAGCCTTCCAAGTGGCCGGAATTACAGGCATGCGCAACCACGCCCGGCTGATTTTTTGATTTATTGTAGAGATGAGGTCTCGCTGTCCAGGCGGGTCTCGAACCCGCGAGCTCAGGCAATCCACTCACCTCAGCCTCCCAAGGCGCGGGATTACAGAGCTACCGAGCCCGGCTAGTTCCAGCTATTTGGAAGGCTGAGGCGGAAGGATCGCCTGAGCCCAGCAGATTGAGGCTGCAGTGGCTATGAGTGTGCCACTGCACTCCAGCCTGGGCAACAGAGTGAGATTCCAATTAAAACAAACAAACAAACAAACAAAAAAACAAACAAAAAAACCCAAAAACCTGGATGGCATACTTGGGGAAATGGGAATACCAACTGGATATTGATAACAGTAAATAATTATTGCTAATTTTAAAAAGTGTGATAAGTACCATGGTTATAATTTTTACAAAGTTACTGTCTTTTAGAGGCATATATTACAGTCTCAGATAAAATCATATATTTGGGATTTGCTTTAAAATAATCCAGCAAGCCGGGCTTGGTGGCTCAGCCTGTAATCCCGCGCCTTTGGGAGGCTGAGATGAGTGGATTGCCTGAGCCCGCGGGTTCGAGACCCGCCTGGGCAGCAAGACCTCATCTCTACAATAAATCAAAAAATCAGCCGGGCGTGGTAGCACATGCCTGTAATTCCAGCTACTTGGAAGGCTGAGGCGGAAGGATCGCCGGAGCCCAGCAGGTCGAGGGTGCGGTGGCTGGGAGCGGCCACTGCACTCCAGTCTGGGCGACAGTGTGAGACTCCAACTCAAAAAAATAAGTAAATAAATAAAATAATCCAGCAATATAGATAGCAATGTAAATAAAATAGGATGGCTATGAGTTGATGATTGTTGAAATGTTCAAAAAATCTATTCTAATGAGATTTGACAAAAATTTCTATGAAATAGCTTGATCCCACGTTGATTAAGAAACCTTATTGTATGGACATGCCTCTCAGTTTTAGTGTCATGGACATTATTGAAATATATGCAGATCACATGAACTTCAACACCGTAGGGCATAGAATAGGATTGTTTTCTGGATTGGCACAAACTACTTGTAATGATAATAGTAACTAATTATAGAGAATTACAAAAGGTTGTTCCAAGCCTTTTGTATCAGTTCATCTAATCCTCACAACCACCCTAGAATGTAGATGCTATCTACTCTCAACCTGTTTTTGTAATGTACTTTTTTTTTTTTTTTTTTTGAGTTGGAGTCTTACTCTGTCGCCTGTGCCGGAGTGCAGTGGTACACTCACAGTCACCACAGCCTCAATCTGCTGGACTCAGGCGATCCTTCCACCTCATCCTTCCAAGTAACTGGAACCACAGGTGCATGCCACCATGCCAAGCTAAATTTTTTTGAATTGTAGAGCTGAGGTCTTGACTAGTTGCCCAGGCTGGTCTCTTTTTTTTTTTTTGAGTTGGAGTCTCACTCTGTCACCCAGACTGGAATGCAGTGGCTGCTCCCGGCCACTGCAGCCTCGACCTGCTGGGCTCCGGCGATCCTTCTGCCTCAGCCTTCCAAGTAGCCGGAATTACAGGTGCGCGCTACCACGCCCGGCTGATTTTTTTATTTATTGTAGAGATGGGGTCTCGCTGCCCAGGCGGGTCTTGAACCCGCGGGCTCAGGCAATCCACTCACCTCGGCCTCCCAAAGGCGCTGGATTACAGGCTGAACCATCGAGCCCGGCTCGTTTTTTTTTTTTAACAATTTGTTTCATCAAATCAAAATCCAAAGTCCATGTCAAGTTGCCCTAGGCTCAGGCAATCCTCTTGCCTCTACCTCCTAAAGTGCTGAGATTATGGGCGTGAGCCACCACATCCAGCCTATACTTTTCTTTTTTTTTTTTTGAGTTGGAATGTCTGTTGCTCAGGCTGGAGTGCAGTGGCACACTCAGGGCCACACCAGTGTCTACCTGTTGAGCTCCAGTGATCCTTCCGCCTCAGCCTTCCAAGTAGCTGGAACTACAGGAGCGCGCTACCGTGCCAGCTAATTTTTTTTTGTTTATTGCAGAGATGAGGTCTCGCCAAGTTGTCCAGGCTGATCTCGAACCCGCAGTCTCAGGGAATCCACTCACCTCGGCCTCCCAAAGTGCTGGGATTATAGGCTGAACCACCGAGCCCGGCCTCAGCCTGTACTTTTAATTTTTAAATAATTGTATTAAATTTTCAGAAGAGTTGCAAAGACAGTATAAAGTTCCATATGCCCTTCACCCAATTTCCCCTGATATTAATATCTTATATAACTATGGTATATTTGTCAAAACTAAGAAACTAATATTAATACATTTACTAATTACTTATTAGTGCTATTAACAAAACGATTAATTTACATGGATTCCACCAACTTTTCCTTTAATGTCCTTCTCCAAGATTCCATCCAGGACACCACAATGCATTTAGTAGTCATGTCTCCCTAGTCTCCTCTGGTCTATGAGTGTTTCTCAGTCTTTGTTTTCAATGATCTTGAGGAGTTGGGGAAGTACTTGTCAGGTATTTTATGGTATATTCTCAATTTGGGCTTATCAGATGTATTTTCTCATGATTAGACTGAGATTATGAGTTTAGAGGAAAAGGACTCTTCTCATCAGCTCATATCAGGGGGTGCACGATACCAACATGAGTCAGCACTGGTGAAGTTAGCCTTGATTGCTTGGTTCTGGTGGATGTCCACCAAGTCTTTCCACTGTGAAGTTAGTTTTCCCTTTTCATACTCTTCTTAGAAGTGAGTCACCTAGGTCAGGTGTGGTAGCTCATGCCTATCATCCCAGCACTTTGGAAGGCCAAGTTGAGAGGATTGCCTGACCCCCACAGCTTTGAGACCAGCCTGGGCAACAGGCTGGCAATAACTTTATCTCTACAATAAAGCAAAAAATTAGCCAGGCGTGGTGGTGCATGCCTGTAGTTTCATCTACTTGGAAGGCTGAGGTGGAAGGATTGCCTAAGTCCAGCAGGTTGAGGCTGTGATGGCTGTAAGCGTGCTATTGCATTCCAGCCTGGGGGACAGAGTGAGACTCCAACTCAAAAAAAAAAAAAAAAAAAAGTGAGTCACCAGCCCACACTTGAGGGGAAAGGAATTAAGCTTCATCTCTTGAATGAGGGAGTATCTACATACACTATTTAAGATTCTTCTGTGAGGAAGATTTAATAATCTTACTTAAAAGGTAAGGAAACTGAGGCACAGAGTCACAAACTAACTTAACCAAGGGATGACTTCATAGGCAGCCACAATCTGTATCTGCTTAACCTCATGAATACTGTAACTTCAAACCTGGCCAATTTCCTATGCAGCATGGTCCCCTGACTTTACCATAAGAATCACGTTGCCCCCTGATTCTTTACCAGCTCCAAGCACAAATGACAGAATCCCATAGGGTCAAGATGGAATACCTCTGACCCAGTGATTTGAAAATCACTGTATTCCTCAGCACCCAGGGCCACTTAGGACACCATGGGGATAAAGGGGACAGGGAATTGAGCATGTGGCTCTCCCACCCCTAGAATGTCTGTTTTCATCTGTTTTACATGTTGGGCTTTCCTAGCTAAGAAGTCTAAAGACCATGGATCTAGCTCCAGACCCATCATCTCATTTAAAATGAGAAAACTAAGACTCAGGGAGGTTGGCTGATTGATTGCTCAGCTGGGTAACCCAGGTAACTCCCCTCCATGGGTCAGCAAAGAAGTGGGCAAATCCTGGTGATGCTGGAAGCATTGGATGCCCCATAAGAACAATATTTTGCAGTCTGTGAAGTGTGTCTGGGCAGTGACTTTGATGGCGCGCTGTTCTTAATCCTTCCTACTAATGCAGATTATTTTTACACCCTTTAGAAGTGTTGCTATTCCAAGTTTTACCCCACCCAATCGCTAAAGAGGGACAGAATCTGGAGGTGTGTCCAGACCTGAGCCAGCCTTCAGGAATAGCAGAGGAGAGCTAGAAGGGGCTGCTTCCACCTTCTACCCTCAAAGGGTCTCCCCTGAGACCAGTTCCCCTCTACTTCAGCTCATTACATCACCCACCCCTCTTCAGCCTCCAAGCCTAGACCCCATTCCTGCTAATTCCTGTTTTGGTAAATTGATAATGGATTCGGTCATAATTCTGCCCCGCCACCCCCATCCCCACAAAACACATACATATGTAAACACACACTCACACACACACACTCTCCCTCTGCTGGAGTTTCATTAATTAGGCAATTCTCTGTTAAAAAAGACCTAGGATTCTAAAGAATGATGGTTTAAGATGAGATGACAGTCAGTAGGTTTATGGGAGGTGGCCTGAACTCTTATCAAATAGCTGTCTACTCTGTCTCTGGATGACCTTGATGGAATTCATACTATCATCCTGTGTATTTGTGTGGACCTTTGCAAGTTACAGAGTGAGTTCATTTGCATCATTACATGGGCCTCACAGCAGCCTCACCTAGGTAGATAGTACCCTCACTGAATTTATTTTATTTTATTTTATTACTATGTATTGATACATAGAAATAAGGTCTTGCTATATTGCCCAGACTGATCTTGAACTCCGGGCCTTGAGCAAATTTTCTTGCCTCCATGTCCCAAAGTGCAAGGATTACAGGTGTGAACCACCATACCTGGCCGTATCCTCATTTCACAGAAGAGAAAACTGAGACTGAGAGAGTTTAGGACGTGTTCTGATAACTCTTCCAGTTGGTCATCCATCCATCCATTAATTAATTATGACATATTTTTTACTATGATGCACAAATTACTGACAGATGCTACTGAAGACACAGGAATAAACAGAAAAAACTGTTAAGAACTTTCAAGATCTGTTCATCTTTAAAACTATTTTATCAAAGCATATATACAGGGTAGTGTTCATTACTAGAGTATGTAAAGCTGATTTGTGTTTCAAACAAAAAGACCCAAATAAAAGAAGAATTTCTTTTTTTTCCTCCATTCTCTATTCTTTTTTTTTTTTGGTTTTATATTTTTTATTTTAGAGATGTGGGATACAATTCAGGGTTAGGTATACAAATGGTCATTGTACAGGTAAAGTTTCGGCCTCACTTTGGACCCCACTTTTCCTGGTTTGAGATCAGGTACCCTTATTTATTTATTTATTTATTTAGAAATCTCAGAATTATTATATATATTTCTTTCTTTTTTTTTTTTTTGAGTTGGAGTCTCACTCTGTTGCCCAGACTGGAGTGCAGTGGCCGCTTTCAGCCACCGCAGCCTCGACCTGCTGGGCTCAGACGATCCTTCCCCTCAGCCTTCCAGGTAGCCGGAATTACAGGCATGCGCTACTACGCCCGGCTGATTTTTTTATTTATTGTAGAGAGGAGGTCTCGCTGCCCAGGCGGATCTTGAACCCGCGGGCTCAGGCAATCCACTCGCTTCAGCCTCCCAAAGGCACGGGATTACAGGCTGAGCCACCGAGCACGGCTTACATATTTCTTAAATTTTGAAGATGTGAGGTACAATTCAGGGTTAGGTATACAGATGTTCATTACACAGGTACCCTTGTTGATGAGGTGTGGCCCCCACCTCCCCTGGCAGTTTCCCACTACTGCCAGTCCTGCTCCCCCACCTCGCTCCCCTGGCAGTTGCCAGCTATTGCTAATCCTTTCTTATAGTATTATGATAATTGTTCAAGGTCCACTTATGAGTGAGAAAATGTGGTACTCAGTTCTTGTTTCTGTGATAGATCACTCAGTATTATAGACTATAAGCCCATCCAAGTTGCTGTGAAGTTCATAGTTTTGTCCATCTTTATGGCTGCATAATATTCTATCGTGTATATGTACCATATTTTAAAAAATCCAGTTCTCTTTTGATGGGCAGCATGGTTGATTCCATGTTTTTGCTATTGTAAATAATGCTGTAATAAACATGTGTGTGCAGGTATCTTTTTCATAGAGTGATTTGAGTTCCTCCAGGTGTATTTGTAGAGAGAGGGGTACAGGGTCATATGGAAAGTTGATTTGTAGATCTTTTAGGAATTGCCAAACTGTTTTCCACAGAGGTTGTACTATTTTATACTCCCATCAACAGTAGGCACCCTTATTTATGAAGTGTGCCCACCAAAGAAGAATTTCTGATAAACTTTTTGTTGTTGTTTTGTTTTTATTTCTGTTGTTGTTTTTATTTGAGTCAGGGATTCACTCTGTCATCCAGGCTGGGGTGCAGTGGCATGATCACAGCTCACAGCAGCCGTGATCCCCTGGGGTTGGGCGATCCTGAGTAGATGGAACTACAGGAGTGTGCCGCCACACCTGGTTAATTTTTAATTTTTTTTGTAGAGATGAGGTCTCACTATGTTGCCCAGGCTGGTCTTGAACTCCTGGACTCAAGCTATCCTCCCGCCTCAGCCTCCCAAAGTGCTAGGATTACAGGTATGAACCACAGTGCCTAGCCACAAGCTCTGTTAATGAACGTTTTAAATTAATCCATCCTTTCCTCCTGACACTACAGTTAACTCATGTTGTGCCAGGACATTTCCACTGGCTATGAAACAGGAGCGCCACCTTGGAGATTGTGCCACTCTCTCTAAGGCTCCTGAGCCTGACTCCTCCGTAACAGGAGTCGGTGGTACCTGTCTCCAAGGGCCTCCCAAGGGTTTTGTGTGAAATTCGAGAACTCACGCAAAACCACTGTGCAGATCATGAACTTATTCTTCATGGATTAATTGAAGGAGTCATTCACAGAAGGAGTCATTCAACGGGTAATTATCAATTTGTGTTTGCTCATGATACCGCCTTTACTGAGGGATAATTCAGAAAGAAGGTCCAGAACCAAAGGAAATTTGGAGTGAATTTTGGGATACCCAGGATTCTGCTAAGCAGTAGATTGGGACCTTGCTGTAATACTTTTTGAAACAGCACTTCTCAAACCTTCATGTGTATGCGAGTCACCCAGGGGTCCTGTGAACAGTCAACTTCTGATCCGGTAGAGCTGAGGGAGGGATCTGAGATAATGCTTTTCTATCAAGTTCCCAGGTGGGGTCGCTGCTGCTGGTCCAAGGACCACACTTTGAGGAGCAGTATTCTTAGGGGTGTAATGACCAGTGGAGAGGAGAGGAGAAAGTGTATCTCGGGGTCCTGGGGTTGGGGGAACACATTACTGACCTGTTTGAGCCATGGGGGAGATTTCCAGAAAGGGCTTGTTGGGAGCTCTGATCGCTGATCTGTGTCCCCACTTCCATCCCGTCCCATCTAGTGTAGAGAGGCTGTTGTCCTCTTAGGCTGTATATTTGCTATGAATTTTGGAGGAAGAAAATGTACATTTGTGAGTGCTTGAGCCCCATCTGGGGGTAGAAGGAGGAAGGAAGGAGACTGCACCATCAAAACATGGTAACTGTCCTTTTCAGGGGCAAGCTGCATGGGAAGCCCGGTCTAGACAACAGTCTGGAACTGGCAAATGAGCCAGCATCAGCCTTCAGCATCTGTTGACACAGCACAGCAGAATCCAGTGCAGACCAGAATTATTTTCTTGGCAGGTAGTAGAGGTGGTTGAAGAGTATGGACTTCCATGTTTTAAAGAAGGGAAGGCCTGAGGAGTAAGGAATCAGCGATACCCCTGCCACCTTCTTTTTGCATTCCTCTGACACCTTTTGTCCTCACCTTTATGAGCTTTCTAGGCTCTGGGCAACCTCATGGGGTCCTCTAGCACCTCTGTGACCTCCACTACAGTCCATCTTGTTCTGCCTTCTCCCTAAGACCTCAGTTTTCCACCTAACATTATCCTTTCTCCCCTTACATCTAAAGTTCCCTTCCCCCCCATAGCTAAATTCTGCCAAATGGTAGGAAAGCAATCTAATTAAGGTATACATGACTACTAATCCAACTAGCTATTCGTTTTTTTGTTTTTGTTTCTTTTAGTTGGAGTCTCACTTCTGTAGCCCAGGTTGGAGGGCAGTGGCACGCTCCCGGCCACCACAGCCTCGACCTGCTGGGCTCTGGTGATCCTTCCGCCTCAGCCTTCCGAGTAGCTGGAACTACAGGCGTGCACTACCACACCCGGCTAATTTTTGATTTATTGTAGAGATGAGGTCTTGCCAATTTGCCCAGGCGGGTCTCAAACCCGTGGGCTCAGGCAATCCACTCACCTCAGCCTCCCAAAGGCGCGGGATTACAGGCTGAGCCACTGAGCCCGACTAGCTATTAGTTATTTGTGTTTTTGTGAGTTGTGACACACATGGATTCTTCCCTAGTTCTCTCTTCCCAGGCAGAGCCTAAGCTTTAAGGAAAACCCGCGTCTTCGAAGAGGTCCCTTTTGCTGTAGATGGTGTTTCCTCAGGAGCCTGGTGGTTGGGGGAGCTGTGGGGGCAAGATTCAGGTTTGCATGGAGGAGGCAGAAATGTTTCCTCTGCCCCACGGCAGCCCTCCGGTAAAGCAGGAGGCAGTGATATAAGGGGAAGTTTGCTATGGTAGTGTGGTTTTCACGTTGAGTCCTGGGGTGCAGACTTCAGAGGCCACTGTGTGTGTGTGTGTGTGTGTGTGTGTATACGTGTGTGTATGTGTATGTGTATGTGTAGTCATAGTTAAGCGAGTGCTTTCTCTTTCACCTTTCAACCAAAGTATTTTTGCTTTGATCTATTTTGTTTTGTTTTTTGAGTTGAGGTCTCACTCTGTTGCAGGTTGGAGTATAGTGGCATGATCACAGCTCACCGTAGCCTTGACCACCTGGGCTCAAATAATCCTCCTGCCTCAGCCTCCCAGAGTGCTAGGATTACAGGTGTGAACTACCATGCTTAGTTTTGCTTTGGTCTATTTTGTATGTCAAACTTTTATGTGAGGTGTATTTCAAAAAAGCATTCTTTTTTTTTTTTTTTTTAGTTGGAGCCTCACTCTGTCGCCCAGGCTGGAGGGCAGGGGCATGCTCATGGCCACCGTAGCCTTGACCTGCTGGGCTCGGGTGATCCTCCTGCCTCAGCCTTCCAAGTAGCTGGAATTACAGGCACGTGCCACCATGCCTGGCTAATTTTTTGATTTATTGTAAGCCAAGTTGCCCAGGCTGGTCAAACCCATGGGCTCAGGCAATCCTCTCACCTCAGCCTCTGAAAGTGCTGGGATTATAGGCTTGAGCCACCGCACACAGCCTTCCTTTTTAAAAAAATTTTAAAGAGGGGGTACAACTTGGGTTAGGTACATAAGTGATCATCGTACAGGTAAAGTTTGGGCCTTCTTTTGGTCCACACTTTGCCTGGTTTGAGATCAGATACCCTTACTGATGTTATATGCCCCCTCCCCTGGCAGTTTCCTGCTACTGCCAATCCTTTCTTTTCTTTTCTTCTTTTTTTTTTGAGTCAGTCTCACTCTGTTGCCCAGGCTGGAGTGCAGTGGCACACTCATGGCCACTGCTCTAAACCTGCTGGGTTTAGACGATTCTTCTGCCTCAGCCTTCCAAATAGCTGGAACTATAGGCATGCGCTACCATGCCTGGGTAATTTTTTAATTTATTGTGGAGATGAGGTCTTGCCAAGTTTCCCAGGCTGGTCTTGAACCTGTGAGCTCAGGCAGTCCTCTCGCCTCGGCCTCCCAAAGTGCTAGGATTATAGGCTTGAGCCGTGTGCTCGGAATCAATTCCTTTCGTATAGTATTATTGTAAAAGTTCAGGATCCGCTTATGAATGAGAACATGTGGTACTCAGGTCTTTGTTTCTGTGTAGATCACTGAGTATGATAGACTCTAAATCCATCTAAGTTGCTGCGAAGTCCATGTGTTTGTCCTTCTTTATGGCTGCATTATATTCCATTGTGTATATGTACCACATTTTTTTAATCCAGCCCACTTGATGGGCAGCCTGGTGGGTTCCATGAAAAAAGCATCCTCAAATACAAGAGGCTTAAAAATGGTTGCCTCTGGCAAGCAGAGCTGGGGCAGGAGAGGAATAGGGCAGAGTTTCTTGTTTCCTTTAGAAAACCTTCTGTGCAATTTCATTTTTTAAAAAAGTCATGTTCAACCAGGCATGGTAGCTCATGCCTGTAATCCCAGTACTTTGGGAGGCCAAGGTGAGAGAATTGCCTGAGCTCAGGGGTTTGAGACCAGCCTGGGCAACTTGGTGAGACCTCATCTCTGCAACAAATAAAAAAAATCAGCCAGGCATTGGTGGCGCATTCCTGTGGTCCCAGCTACTTGGAAGGATGAGGTGGAAGGATCACCTGAGCCCAGCAGGTTGAGGCTGCGGTGGCCATGAGCATGCCATTGCACTCCAGCCTGGGTGACAGAGTGAGACTCCGACTCAAAAAAAAGCCATGTTCATGTGTATTACTTCGCTAAAAAAAATAAAAATAATGAAAAGAAAAAGAGCTCTGCTGCTAGAGCAAGTGTGGAAATCCTAGCTGTTGTGGAAAGGCACCGGAGCAGGAGCAGAGAGACCTGGGTCCCGGGCTGCTTGACGCCACCTGCTCTGTGACCTTGGCCAGCCACCCTGAGCGTTTCCTCAACTGTGAGATGCAAGGGGAGAGTCCTTCCTGTCCCCTGTGGTCTGACCTGCAGTTCCCCAAGAAGCAGCTGTTGGCAGCTGTGGGAGGGGCAGAACTGTCCTGTGTTTCCTCATGTGTCCCGGAAAGGCTTGGGTCTGACGCCTAGGCCCTGGACAGTACTGACCTCTGGCCCCAGCTTAGCCAGATAATTCCCAAACTGGGGAGGAAGAGGAATTTTGAACAAATCAGTTTGCTTTTTAATGGCCTCTGGGATCCGTGGGAAAATTCCTCCCAGAACAGTAAATGGGCAAAAGAGTAAATGGACAGGTTTCCAGCAAAGTATCCGTACTATGCTCCAAGCTGAAGTTAGTCTGTGTCAAAGCACCTACTGTATATCTTGCACGGGACTGGGTGTGCTGGGGGTAAAAAGAAGTTTTATAAAACAGTTCTGCCCTCAATGAGCACGGGAGAGTCAATATACAAAATGTTTAGTCTAGCAAAGAGAAGGCTTGTGATGGTGGAGATGGGGTAGCTGCCTTCTTCCAATATTTGGTGGTTCTGATACCAATGAGGAACTGCGTTTGTTCACCTCTGTGCTCCCAGTGCCTGTACTTAAGACTCATTTATGCAGGAAATACTCATTGAGCAGTTATAGATGCCAATAGCACAACAGTGAACTAGGTAGCATTCCTGCCTTTCAGGAGTTCGCAGCCCAGGGCAGGATCCAGGCAAGTGGACAGAACAGACCAGTCTGGTAAAAGTGGGGTTGGGGAAGACGGCTAGCTGTGCATGCAGAGGGACCTGTTGTTATGTCATGGCAGTCTTAGCTGCTCCCGCCTGGGCTTCCTGGCCATCCCCTCAGTCTCCTCCCAGGGACCCAAGTGTAGAATGCTGCCTCTATGTGTGCCTGGGAGCCTTGCCAGCCAGGCCCAGCCTCTGGCAGGAGACCCTGCAGAACCCCTGACCTGGAGGAAGCAATGTGGTGGTGAGTGGCCTGAGGGAGACAGTCCATCCCTTGGCTATCCTGGGCTCTGACATGTTGAGACACAACCTGACTTCCCCTCTGCTTCAGAGGGAAAGCTTGGATCTGCCAACTCCCAAGATAAGGTGCTTGTCTGGCCAGTCTGGGTCTATGTGGGAGGCAGTCACTGCTCTGTGGGCCTGTCTCTCTGAGGGTGGAAGTGATTTTCTGGGATATTGGGAGGCAGGAGCGAGCGGCTTGTAACCATGGATAAGAATGTTTGCTCTGAACCGTGACATTCGTTATCGGATTAGTTCATCTTTCTTCAATCAGAAACTAGTCACTGAGCACCAAGGAGCTGCCAGGTTCTGTGCTAAGTATTCTCACATTTCTCAAATTAAATTTTCTCAGCTGTCCTATGAGATAAGTCTATTATTTTCATTTTGCAGGTGAGGAAACAGAGTCCAGAGAGCTAAAGATAAAACCATATTTGTTGATGTTTACCATGTGCCAGATGCAGTTCTGGGTACCTCCATGGATCAGTGTGTTAAATCCTCATTATGGCTTATGAGGTGGCCATCATCCCATCTTACTCATGATGAAACTCACTGAAGGACCACACTGCCAGCTAGTAATGGAACTGGGCTGGAGTTGTCCTGGGGTCCTTCCCAGATCTGAGCCCTTGCCCTTGGAATGCCACTGGTTAATCTCCAACGTGTGCCATGTGGGCGAGGGCAAGGCCACTTGAAGGCAACTAGCACAAGAGACATGTGGGTGGGCTTTCTAGAGGAAAGAGGCCATTTTAGAGGCTAGGGTCCATTCTAGATTGTAGTCGTGGTAGATAGATGGAAAATAAATCATGTTGGATGTGACAATTTCCTGCGTCCTGGCAATTAGGCTCAAAGGAAACCTGTCAGACAGTGCCAACGCCTGTAATGACTTAGAGCAGAGTTACAGGAACCAGGAAGGTGTGGCAGCCCTGAAGGCGCCTGGTAGCTGCTAACTGGGGGTGGTGATGACAGAGGGATGGCATAGCCGCTCTCTGAGCCACTTGCCCTACAGAGGCTCTGGCTTCTGCTGGGGAGTGGGGGCTGGGTGGGAGGAGAGCTTAAAGATGCTCCTAAGAGGACTTAGACCTGTTCCTTCCATCCCCACCCTGCCTTCCAGGCTCGTGGGCATAGGGAGGCTGGGTGTGGATCTAAAGCCAAATTCCTTTGAGGGTGGTGATGAGAGAATGGGCCTTCTGAAAGCGTGGGAGCAGGAGGGGATGGGGTGGCACCATTGTATCTCTGTAGGAGATGCTTTCTGCTCTGTAGCCAATCAACTTGGCTGTTGGGATCAACTGCAAAGGATAGTTAGGGTGGTGCTCCCTTGGGCAAAGCCTCTAGCACTTTGGGACCCCCTTTAGCCATCTGTGGAATGGGTTGAGCTCTGTCTTTGAAGGCACACTCTGCAACTCACTGTCTCCTCTATGTCCTGGGTCAGTGAATGCTTCAGTGACGTTGGCACAGAACCACTTATGGTTCCTCTCTTGCTCGTGTATGTTAAGGGCTTGAGGCAACATACAATGAGAGGCACATAGAATTTGAAAATAAAGGTAAAGGATCAAAAGCCTCATGCCCTCCAGAAGATTATGGTTTAGCAAACATGTGATAAGGCCTGGGCGTCTGCACTTTTTATAAGTTCCCCAGATGATTATGACATACCCTCAAGTTTGAGAACAAACCTTGAGGTTCAAAGGAAGAGGAAGGAAATAAACCCAAAGTCTAGACCACCATAGTTGTCACTGACCGCCAAGACAACAGAAAGGAAATAAGATAGAATATTTTATTTTCATTATCTGAAATGAGGAAGGGTATGAGTTTTTCAGGGTAGACTACACATCTTTGAGGTAGTAATTCACAAAAGAAAGCCATTATGTGAGTTCTATCACAAAGGACCATTCACACATAATGTAAATACTTTGGGGTAAGGGGAGATGCTTTGCCTCCCTAAAGGGGTCTGTTGTGCAGGTTGCCCCACAGCTGCAGGCCACTTGGGGTTACCAGACCTACCCTGCAGCAGTACTTGCTTACCCTAAAATACCACTTCTTCCTTTACTTGGCCAACAGGCGGGGCTTTGCCAGAAGCAAGAGTGCAGATTTTGAGGAAAGGACCAGGTATAGGGATGACGGATGGTGGTCGATCCCTTAGGCCTATGCAGTAAGTTTGAAGGTTTGCCCTGAATGGAGTGCCTGGATGACCAACAATGTCAAGAGTCTCACTAAGGCACAGACTTGCTCTCTTCAGAGGGCTCCTAAGCACAGCAGTTGGGTGATTAAAGTGACCGGCAGGAGAGAGAAGTAAAGGGGAAAACTGGTGAACACCATCTGATGCTAAGAAAGACCTATAGCTCCATTATAGACAACAAACCTATAACACCTCTGACTCATAATAAAACCAGTTAGGGAAAGTATTTGCGACATACATGACAAAAGGGTTACTATCACAAATACATAAAGAGCTTTTACAAGTAATAAAAAGGCATGGCCAGGTGTGGTGGCACATGCTTATAGTCCCAGCTAGGAGGCTGAGGCAGGAGAATCGCTTGAGCCCAGAATTTTTAGGCTGCAGTGAGCTATGATTGTGCCACTACTCCACTCCAGCCTGGGCAACAGAGTGAGACACCAACCAAAAAAATAATAATAAAAAATTTTTTAAAACCGAACATTTTTCTTTTGTAATAAAAAAAAATCAAATTTTTTGTTTCTTTGGGTTTTTTTTTGTTTTGTTTTGAGACAGGATCTCGCTCTGTCACCCATGCTCCAGGCTGGAGTGCAATGGCATAATCACAGTTCACCGCAGCCTTGCCCTCCTGGGCTCAGGCGATCCTTCCACTTCAGCCTCCTGTCACATGACAGCATCCCTGGCTAATTTTGTATTTTTTGTAGAGACAACGTCTTGCTATGTTGCCCAAGTTGGCCTTGAACTCCTGGGCTCAAGCGATCCTCCTTCCTTGGCCTCGGAAAGTGCTGGGATTACAGGTATGAACCACCATGCTTTTAAGAATATTTTCCTTGCCAGGCGCAGTGGTTCATGCCTATAATCCCAGCACTTTGGTAGGCGGAGGTGAGAAGCTTGCCTGAGCCCATGGGTTTGAGAGCAGCCTGGGCAACTTGGCAAGACCTCATCTCTACAATAAATCAAAAAATTAGCCAGGCGTGGTGGCACATGCCTGTGGTTCCAGCTACTTGGAAGACTGGGGTGGAAGGATTGCCTGAACCCTGCAGCTGTGGTGGCCATGAGCATGCCACTGCATTCCAGCCTGGACAGCAGAGTGAGACTCTGACTCAAAAAAAAAATGTTTTCCTTTTTAACCATTTTTTTTTTTTTTTTGAGTTGGCTCTTACAGACTGCTTTGTACTTGGGGGCTGAGATGACCACCTGGTCATTTGTTATAGAAATGCTTTGGTGATGTTTGGAGCCTGCAGCATTTTGCTGGGTGTGCAGACGGTACAGGGGTATCTCACAGAGCATGCTGGAGATCTGCTTTCCTTGTCTGAAGCCCTGGTCCCTCTGTCTTTGGAAATGTAGTCAGCTAACATGTGATTGATCAATCTCAGTAGCTAGGCCTATGGGATAGAAAACTCAGAAACCACCCTGTGTGTCTATGGAATGTGTTTTTTATTTTCTTTTAGTTTTTATTTTAAAGCTGGGTACAATTCAGGGTTAGGTATACAAATGGTCATTGTACAGGTAAAGTTTGGGCCTCACTTTGGTCCCCACTATACCTGGTTAGAGATTAGGTACCCTTATTGATGAAATGTGCCCCCTTTCCTGGCAGTTTACCACTACTGCTAATCCCTTTTTTATAATATTATGATAATTGTTCAAGGTCTGCATATGAGTGAGAACATGAGGTACTCAGTTCTTTGTTTCTGTGATAGATCACTGAGTATTATAGACTCTAAATCCATCCAAGTTGCTGCGAAGTCCATAATTTTGTCTTTCTTTATGGTGGTGTAATATTGCATT
The DNA here is from genome assembly GCA_027257055.1 of Cephalopachus bancanus. NCBI lineage: Eukaryota > Metazoa > Chordata > Mammalia > Primates > Tarsiidae > Cephalopachus > Cephalopachus bancanus. The sequence goes on from JAPVLO010000617.1 coordinate 673,578, forward strand.
GTGTATATGTACCACATTTTAAAAATCCAGTCCACTTTGGAATGTGTTTCAATCTGACATATATGTATGACACACTGATCTGCATCAGAGAACCTAACCAGGGTAGGAGCGGGGATATCTCTGAAAGGGATATCCCTGAAAGACATATCTTGGTCCAACCCTTTCTTTTTTTTTTTAAGTTGGAGTCTCACTCTGTCGCCCAGGCTGGAGTGCAGTGGCACGCTCACAGCCACCACAGCCTCGACCTGCTGGGCTCAGGTGGTCCTTCCTTCTCAGCCTTCCCAGTAGCTGGAACTGCAGGTGCACACCATCACTCCCCGCTGCAACCCTTCATTCTTGAGTGAGGAAATTGAGGCCCCAAGAGAGAAGAAGGCTTGGAAGTTGGTGGTGAAGCCAGGACTCCTAGCCTTGTGCTCTGCCCCCAACATGTGGCCTTCCCCATTTACAGTCCTGAGTGTTTGGGAGAGGCAGGTAGCAACTGGGGATTGTCAAGTTATGGTGAGGAATAAAACCTGGGATAAAAAAAACCTCACAGAAATTCTGAGAAACAGAGACCATCCACCCTAGATGGCTAAGAGTTGAGTGTGTAAATGAAGAATCCCTCCAGGTATACAGAAGAAAATGAATGAGAAATAATTGGTTATGATTTGTGTATGCGTCCACAGGTACACATAGTCCTCTGCAGAGCCCCCTAGTTACTGTGAATTTTAGGAAAATGGAAAGACCTTTCTGTCCCCAGGTCATTTCTCCATTTGCCCAGTGTGTGCCTAAATTTGCCACCATTAAAGCCCCATCTCGGTCAAAGATGCTGTTAAAGTGTGAGTGTGTTACTTTGGAAAGAGTCAGGTTAACCCTGGGGGATCCTTTGCTACTTTATGTGAATTATGGGAAGGATCGCCAGATGTGGGCCGGGAAGAGGTGAAAACTTCACAGGAGACAGGCTGGTTTCAGGAGAGCTCTTTGCGCTGGAGGAGAGGGTCTGGCAAGTTGGGATGGAATTAGAAGATGGGCTGCTCACTTCATTTTATGAGGGATGTCTTTATCCCCCCAGTAAAGGGAGGGCCTCAACCAACCTGGATTTTTCCATCTTTTTCTGCAGTCCTCTTCCTTTGCTGCCACATGAGCTTATGTTTCAGGTGTTATCCTTTCTGGTCCAGTCCCTTGGGCTTTGCCCAGGCTATGGGCCTGGCTGACATTTCTAGGAGTGAGCAAGCTGACCTGTTCTCCTGGAGTTCTTTCATTAATTAAATGTAGATCTGGCTGTCAGGAAGTCGGGGTGGGGATGGGCGCCCAACCCAACTGTGCACAGCTGACTTCTTGACCTCTTGTTCTCCACATCCCTCCAGCCACACAAGGAGGAAAGGAAAGGGCAGGCTCAGCTTCCTTGTGTATTTCCTTGAGAAAGGGGCCACTTGATAGGAAGGGAGGGAGGTGGAGCGATGGTGACTTGGGGTCTCCACAGAATGAAGGATCTGTGTTTCATTCTCTCCTGCTCCAGCTGGTACAGGAATTTCTTTGACTCCCATGTTGTATTTTCTTTTATCAGTGTTTAATCTTTGCCATTGACTATAAGCCCTTCAAGTTGTGAGGTGTGTCTTGTTTATAGCACTTGGGACAATGACCAGGAAGTGAGGGGTGGGTAGTTGGGTAAATGGATAGTTAGGAGGATGGCAGTGGGTGGTTGGGTGAGTAGATGGATCGGTGGGACCCTCTAAGCCCAACACCTCCTCAGTAACTACATCATGTCTGTGTCTAGAATCTAGACTCTAGACCAAGGTAATATCAGAGGACGCCGAGCCGTGTTTTCAGAGAAAACCTTTAGCTAGTTAAGTCTGAATTAAATTGAACCTAATTTATTTCAAGTCTTGGACTTGTGGACTCATGCTTGTTCTTGACAACAGCATCAAGATGTGCTTAAACTTAAAAATAGATTCCAAAAAGTGATCATACCTTAGCCCGACTTGGCTCTGCTAAACTATTACTTCCTTTTTGTGCATTTGGAGTTTTTCCAAAAAAAAAAAAAAAAAAAAGACTAGAGGACGGAACTTAGTCTGTAGGGCCAGGGAATTGAACAAACTAACTTGGAAGTGAAGGCAGCTGTCTCAAGTCAGCACAGGGGAGCCACCTGTGACTGTGGATGGGGCCATTGTTAGATCAGGCTTCAGTTCCCTGGGGATTCTGGTTCTTGATACTTGTCCTATGTATGCTCCTTACTGTGACTCTGAGTTTGGCTTGGTCAAAGTGACTTCTTGAAAGACTAGGTAGTAATTCTGAAAAGCATCAGTGTCTTCTGTTTCTCCTTTGTTTTCATTTATAGCTTGAAACTTCTTTGGGATCATCTAAGAGCATAGTTCTATGCTATGGAGCAGTACTTCTCAAGCTGTGTTCCCTGGAGCTCTTGGGGTTCCATGAAGCCCCTTTAGGCCTCATGGGCGGGTAGGCTCTGAGTGCCTTTCCCCAAAAGCATAGCTTTTCCATATTGGACTTCTGTGAAAGATGCATTTGAGAGGTTTCCATACCTCAAATAAATTTCAAAGCCATTGTTAAGAATCTAGAAAGTGACCCGGTGTGGTGGCTCACACAGCTAATACCAGCACTTTGGGAGGCCAAGGTGGAGGATTGCTTGAGCCCAGGAGTTTGAGACCAGCCTGGGCAACTTAGTTAGACCTACAAAAAAGAAAAATGGCCAGGCATGGTGGTGCATGCCTGTAGACCCAGCAACTCAGGAGGCTGAGGGAGAAGGGTTGTCTGAGACCAGGAGGTCAAGGCTTCAATGAGCTGTGATTTTGCCACTGCGCTCCAGTCTGGGTGACAGAGTAAAACCCTGACTCAAAAAAAAAAAAAAAAAAGAAAAAAGAAAAACTAGAAAGTGAGACATGGTCAGGAAGGAGAAATGAGTTCATTTACAGTGCACTTGTTGGTGGCTCAGCCTGTAATCCCAGCACTTTGGAAGGCCGAGGCAAATGGATTGCCTGAGCCTGCAGGTTCGAGACCAGTCCTGGCAACTTGGCAAAACCTTGTCTCTACAATAAATAAAAAAATTAATTGGTCGTGGTAGCACACACCTGTAATTCCTATTACTTAGAAGACTGAGGTGGAAGATCGCCAGAGTTCAGCAGGTTGACACTGGGGTGGCCGTGAGCATGCCACTGTACTCCAGCCTGGGCAAAGGAGTGAGACTCCAACTCAAAAAACAAAACAAAACAAAACAAAACCAGTGCGCTTGACTCATTCGCTTGAGAAAAGTCCTTCTGAACGGCCCTGTGCCTTTTCTGTTTGCAGGTTCTCAGCTGATGTTTCTGTCACTCCAGATCCTTCACCTGCTGCATGCTGGCTCTGCTGCTACTCCCTTTGTGCTTCTCACTCCTTGTCTTGCTTGTCTAGTTCCTGCCATGCTGCCCACCTGGCTTTTAGTACATTTTTGCTCGTCACCCTCACCTCTTTGGCTTAGAATCCTGATGTGCTTCTGCTCTGACATCTGATAATTTCATATTTCTTCACTCTACCTTGTTTTCCTGGCTATCTGGTCCCTTGCTTGCCCTGACCTTGGAAAATGTGTCCCCAAGTGTATTCTGCCTTCCTAGATCCTGATACCACCTGGGGATCCTCCCTACAATACTCCCAAGCTGCCAAGGTCCTCCTGAGCACAACCTATTTCTAACTGGGATCTAGGGATGCTGAGCTGGGCACGGTGGCTCAAGCCTGTAATCTCAGCACTTTGGGAGACTGAGGCAAGAAGATTTCCTGAGCCTAGGGTTCAAGACCAGCTGGGCAACTTGGCGAGGCTTCATCTCTATAATAAATAAAAAAAATTAGCTAGGCACAGTGACACGCGCCTGTAGTTCCAGCTACTTGGAAGGCTGAGGCAAAAGGATTGCCTGAGCCCAGCAGGTCAAGGCTGCGGTGGCCATGAGCATGCCACTGCACTCCAGCCTGGGTGACAGTGAGACTCCGACTCAAAAAAAAAAAAAAGAATATGCTGAGATTGGAAAATGGAGACTAGTATTCAATGTGGCGATTCAGTGGTTGGAGAGAGAGAATAGTTCACATTCATGGAGGAAGCATAGTGTACATGATGTGTGCACATCCTTGTCTCATTTCATTCTCATTACAGTCTGGTGAGATGGGACTATTCTTATGTCTGTGTTACACACAAGGAAACTGAGGTTCAGAGTTAGGTGACTTGCTAAAGGCAGCAAAACTAGAAATAGAATCTGGATCTTTTGACGCTAAATTCTGAATTTGAGTATGGGACATCAGAAACAGGTGAGTTGCTAAGGCAATGGGGGAAAGGTTCTTGTTGAAGGAAACTGGGAATGGCCTGGCTGGAGGATGGATGTGCAGGGAATAGGTGGCAGATAAAGGGGGCGGGTCACCCAGGCTAAGGGAGTGTCAGCCATAGAGGCTTCACAGTTGAGCCTGTCCTGGCCAGGCAGGGCAGTGGGGAATGTGCTTGGTGACACCATCCTCAGACAGGCTGTTGCTGTGGGATCTGGCTTCCAGGCTGATCTGGGTCCTGTGGACTATAGGTTAGTGCTGAGCTTGCCTTTGAGACACTTTGGCTGAAGGTCCCATTCTCCCACCTGTGTGGCTGCACCTGGCTGGAAGTTTCTGAGCATTATCTCTGCCCTGTGGCCCTGAAAACTTGCAGGGAAATTCCAGAGGAATCGTGGCTCATTGTTCTTCAGGGTGGGAAGAGGAACTGTAGTGACCACTGTGGGGAAGTGGGAGGAGGAACCCAGTCTCCGTGTCCGTCTGCCTTGGAATGCTTCCCACTTGATACCTCTCATCTCACACGGCATATTTTTTAAAAATCTCTACATATTTTATTTTAAAGATGTGTGATACAATTCAGGATTAGGTGTACAGGTGGACATCATACAGGTAAAGTTTGGGCCTCCCATTGGCCTCCACTTGGCCTGGTTTGAGATCAGGTGCCCTTATCGATGTTGTGCCTCCCCACCCCACACACAGCTTCTTGTCCCTGGGCTGGCGCCCTGCACTTCGTGCAGCTCTGCCTCAACTCCACCTTGATAAACTGTGACTTTGGGGCATGCCACTCAATTCATGGACACCTTCGAGTCAGCAGAACAAGTCTGGTTGGCCATGGCTGACCACGGAGGGTAGGAGTGGGTGGGCAGTGGGAGTTGTCCACCTTGATGCAGGCATTGAAGTATGCATTGTCTTTTGATAATTTAAAACCAATAGTAAAATCAAGTAAAACTCAATCTGCTTTTCATTATCACCACGGGCCAGCAATTCTAAACAGTATCAGTGCTAAAAGGCTGCTTTCTTCTGGGGTGGGCCCCTCTCCTCACTACTTGGTATTCCACTACTGGTTGGTTACCTCAAGAGTTTCACTGAAGCTGGAGTCAGTAAACATGGGTTCGTGTCCTAGTTCTGCTGCTTGGCCTAACTACCAAGTCACTTAACTTCTCTAAGCCTTAGTGGGTTTTTTTTTTTGTTGTTGTTGTTATTTTCGAGTTGGGGTCTCACTCTGTCGCCCAGACTGGAATGCAGTATCTAAGCCTGAAGTTTTTTAATCTGTAAAATGGAACTGAGGATGATACCGACACATATTAAAAGAGAGAATATATGAAATTAGCTTGTAAAGAAAAAAGCTGAATGTAAATGTAATGTCCACAATTGTTATAAAAATCTAACCCAGCCGGGCTTGGTGGCTCAGCCTGTAATCCCGCGCCTTTGGGAGGCTGAGGTGAGTGAATTGCCTGAGCCCGCGAGTTCGAGACCCGCCTGGGCAGGGAGACCTCATCTCTACAATAAATCAAAAAATCAGCCGGGCGTGGTAGCGCATGCCTGTAATTCCGGCTACTTGGAAGGCTGAGGTGGAAGGATCGCCGGAGCCCCGCAGGTCGAGGCTGCGGTGGCCGGGAGCAGCCACTGCACTCCAATCTGGGTGACAGAGTGAGACTCCAACTCAAAAAAAAAAAAATCTAACTCATGTTGTGACACTTGGGTCGGGCCCTGGTTATTCTCCGTTGACCATGAAGAATTTTGGGGGAATGAGCCAGGCTCTTCCATTAACCCTAAGAGCTGGAGCTGGGGGCATTTCTGAGCTCTGTGAGGCTGTGCTGGGTGGACTCCTTTTCCTGTGATTCCTGGGCAGACAACAGGAGAGTACTTGTGGGTGCCACCCCAAGCCCTGCCAGTGCTGGAATAAGGTCCATCTGCCAGTGACATTGATCTCTACACAGTCCCACTCTGTCCTCCCAGGTGCTGAGTGAGTGAGGAGCTGGCCCTCTGCCTGGGAAGAGGGTGTGTTCCCGACATAATTGCAGGAGCATGTGCTGGCAGAAGTGGGAAAGGTGATTTCTGTGCCTTGTGGATTTACTGTCTGTCACTAAATCGTCTTACGGGACTTTTTTGCAAGCTTGCCTTGGGCACAGAGTTCCCACCCACTCATGCCTCATGCCTTCCTGCAAGTCTGGATGCTAAAGCACTTTCTCAGACATTATTTCATAATTTCCAAAAAAACCCTGGGTTTTTTTTTTTTTAACCTGGGCAAGGCAGGTATTATCGTCCCCCTTTGACAGAGAAGTAAACTGAGGCCCAGGGAGTTGAACAGACTGCCCAGGGTCATTGTTGGTTAGTAGTAGGGCTCGGACTAGAACCCAAGGCTTCCTGTTTCGAGTTGTCGCAGGTTCTTTGCAGCTTTCTCGGAGAAAGCTCTCTAAGCTGAGACCTCAAGTGGTAGATGGAGAAGCAAACCTAGAAGGCAGCTCATTGACCAAGCCCATAAAGCTTTGATGGCAGTTTAGGACCAGGAATCGGGTCACCTTACTACCAGCCCTTTGCTGCCTTGGATCATGGATTAGGTATTGACAGTTGCTATAGAGGAAATAAGAATATATGTGCTTCGCATATGAGTACCAGTGTTCCAGAATTCCCAGAATTTTTAAATTAGTGTTAGCAATGGTCTCCATTAGAAGTTGAATCACTCTCCTCTGCTCCCTCCCTGGGTGACACCCTGGGTAGCTTTGTCCTTCCACCTTTCACCTCCCTTTCCCATCCTCCTCTCCCACAACATACACACACCCCCGTAGCTTAGGTGGGTGACTTCTGCACTGTGGGGCCTCAACTTCTGGCTACGGAGTCTTCCTGATGTCCAGGAAGCCATCACTGTCTGCCCCTGCCCTTGGGTTGGCAAGTGCCCTCTGATGGGCATTGTAGGGCCACCTTGCTTTTGCACATCTGCTGTGGGTACAGTGGCCAGGGAGTGTCTGACTACAAATTTTCACTCTTGTTATCCTTCAAAGACTAGGCTAATCTTCTGTCTTGATTTGCAAATTATATCACAGCAGTTAGATTGTTGATTCCCTCAAGCAAAAACTGTGCTGATGGGAGAGGCAACCCCTCCCCTCTGATTCCCTTTCTCTCTGCCCTTTCTTAAATGGCCAAATCAAAGAACTATGGGGAAGTGTGGTGCTGAAAAAAATAGGGAGTAATATGAGAACAGTGGTACAGTTTCCTCCTCTATGATATGGAGATAATCACAGAGCTGTCATACGTCAGTTGTTCTCAGCCCTGGATGCACATCAGATCCACCAGTAGGTTGAAATATCCCCGTCTCTAGGCTGCAGCCCAGATGCAGGAGATCGGAATCTCTGGGGGTGAGACCTAGCACAGATAGTTTTAAAATTCCCCCATGCGAGTCCAGTGTGCAGCCAGGGTTGAGAACCACTGTTCTAGGATTAAAAGAGTTGGCTTATTGCTTGAAACAGAGACATTCCCACATCTGGATGCCCACTGAAATCAATTGGTCGAAGGTGGGGGAGGTTTCAGAATTAAACTCATTTTCTGGCTATACATTCCAGACCATTTGAATCAGTGGCTTATGTCTCTGGGCACCTCTTGCTCAGCCTTCACAGGAGCCACTTATCAGCTACTTACAAATACCGGGGCTGCCAAAAAATGTATACACATTTGAAGATGTTATCTTTGTATTACTTTTCGAAGTTAGATTGAATTTACGGTAGCAATGTGTGGTGTGACATTCGCTCAAAAGATGGCAGGACAGACCATACGACAGGCAGGACAGTCAAAGAAAGTGGTGGAAGCACGGTTGTTGTTCCGTTCGAGGAGTGCAATTTTGAAGTGGTTTTTGAAATTTGAGAACGTTGTGGAAGTACAATGACAATGGAGGCATTTGTATGCCACAGAACCTCCAATATGCCTAACGATGCTACACATTCATGATAAATTTGAGACGCATGGTCCTGTGTATGATGTGTGCAAGGGAAGATCCAGGAGGCCTCGCACAGCAATGAGTCCTGCAGTCGTTCGCCGTTGTCATAAGTGTCTGGACACTGATGGTAGCCACTTTGAATACCTCTTGTAATTGCGGAAGTCAAATGTGACTTGTAATCATCTTTTGCTATTGGTATATATATTAACAATTTTTTTTTTTTTTTTGAGTTGGAGTCTCACTCGGTTGCCCAGACTGGAGTGCAGTGGCCGCTTCCGGCCACTGCAGCCTCGCCTGCTGGGCTTCGGCAATCCTTCCACCTCAGCCTTCCAAGTAGCCGGAATTACAGGCACGCACTACCACGCCCGTCTGATTTTTTTAATTTATTTATTGTAGAGATGAGGTCTCGCTGCCCAGGCGGGTCTCGAACCCACGGGCTCAGGCAATCCACTCACCTCAGCCTCCCAAAGGCGTGGGATTACAGGCTGAGCCACCGAGCCCGGCTATATTAACAATTTTAATAGCTTTTTTCTTCTTAAAATGTGTATACATTTTTTTGGCACCCTCTATATTTCCAGCCTTCACAGGCTTCTAGCAGGGAATCCTGATTCTCATTTTACAGATGAGGAAACTGATGCTTAGAACAGATATTGACTTGCCCCAGGTGATAGCCTGAGTCCCTGAGGCCAATCTTTTCTGACCTTGAAGCCTGGGGCCTAGGCCTCGTGGAGGGTGTTCTCTGCTCTTCTGGAAACAACCCAAGTGGAGGGGGAGACCAGCCAGAGGTGTTGGTGCTCCAAAGGCTCCCTGCCCCTCCTGGGTGAAGAGAGGCGAGATGAGCAGCTTGCCTGGTATTCGGCTCTTAGTCACCCACTCTCAAAATATCCCCTTCTGGGGAGGACGGAGATGCCTGCACGTTAGCCTGCCCCAGTCACCTCTTTTACAGCACAGCTGTCTCACCCAGAGAAAACTCAGGCAGGAAAAGCAAACACTCATTTGCTTTTTGAGAGTTTGAGGAATTTCTCAGGCATGTGATATAGAAAAAAATGCCTCTATTTCCCTCATTAGACAAAGAGGAAGCAAGGTCAAGGTGACCTGAAATGTTTAGCTTTACTTTTCAAAGCCCCTTCTTAAGTCCTAATGCTGTTGACACAGTCCAAGGCTGGGAACTGCGGGACGTGAATGCCAGGCCAAACCCTGCACTGCCACCTGTGTGCTCTCCAAGCCTAAGCACATCGTTTACAACCCTCAGCTTTTGCTTTCCCCATCAGCCAAGTAAGAACTCAGGGCGGCTGTGAAAAGGTCATGGGGACTCTGCAATGCCAGGCCCTGCCAGTGGCCCCTTGAGGTGTTGGAGGGAGAGGAGGGAGTGTGTCTGCCCTGATGCTGAGACTCGCAGCTGTCTGGACCTGGAAGCTTGGTCAAGTGTCTGTTGGCACCCTCTAAGGACTCAATGTCCCCGAGGCCCAAAGTGACCATCTGTGTTAGAGACTGCACTGAATGTGTTCCCTCTGGTTTCAGGAGGCCTGGCTTCGTTTCACCTGCACCAGTCTCTAGTGTATGGACAGCTCAGAGCCAATATTTGGAGCCCAAGTAGCTGACACTTTAGAGTTCGTGGGCAATGGAATATAAATTTGGCTCCACAAAGCCTTCCCTGCCAACCCAGCCCCCAGGGACTTCTGTCTGTACTCCTTATCTGTGCCTTCCAGTCCCTCCCCCTTACTGCCCAGCACAGAACCTAGCATAGAGCAGATGCCTAGTGTTGAGTGAATGGAGGATGAGGGGCGGGAGAGATTCATGAATCTGTGTTTAGTGATATCTCTAAGGCGGTTGCCATGGGATACCCTGTAAGTGTTGGGCTATCTAGTCCTGGCTTGCTCAACTTCATGTGTTTGTTGTTATTGCTACTCAGGTTATTTTGAAGACTCTCACTGAGGATTGTTCTCATAATGGGGTTATCCATTTGCAATGTTATTTTCTGAGGTTGGGGCGGATATCCAGGGATGTGGATGCCAGGTCAAGCCCTGAGCTGCCACCTGTGTGCTCTCTAAGCCTAAGTGCATCATTTACAACTCCTAGCCTTTGCTTTCCCCATCGGCCAAGTAGGAACTCAGAGCAGCTGTGAAAAGGTCATGGGGACTCTGAAATGCCAAGCCCTGCATTGGCATTGTGGATAGCTTTTATCCCAGAGCCTCTAAGAGTACATCCCAAGTCTGGAGTCTGGTGATCCCTTATTAAGCCCCTAAACTGAACCATAAAGCTGAGTTACCGAAGCAGTGGGGTCTTTAGGGGGCGTGAACACATGAGGCAATGGCAGAAACTGGAAGTAGGGGAAGGGGAGGATCTCCAGGTGGGATGGCCACCAGGAGGTCTCCAGGGATTTAGATCTGCTTCTGCTGAACTGAGATGGAAAAGCCTAAGGTTGTTGCCCTTCCATGTGGGATGGGCTGCCCTGGGAGCACACAGGGAAGCTGGTACAGGGCTGCCTGCTGCTCTGGCATGGACGTCATTTCATGGCTACTGTCCCTGTCCCTGGAGTAAAGAGTTTCCAGGTCCAACTCTGGGTGCTGACACCCCCAGGGAACTAAGCATGGTCTGGATCCCTATAACTATCTCAAAGGTTTTGTGGACAGCTGGCTTTATCCCAGACTTAATGGCTTTGCCATTACTCTGTGATGACCTCAGACGAGTTACTTGACCTCGCCTTGTGCCTCAGTTTCCTGCCTCTACAACTCTGTGTTCATGCCAAGCCCTCTCACTGTGATAATTAACCTTGTGAGTCTGCCTCTCCCCACCACCCCGCCCCCACCCAAGCCAGGATCTTCCCTGAAAGGTGGTACCTAGAGAAAACTAGAATAAACGTAGTTTAGTGTAGTCTTTTTGCCTTAACATAGCCATTTTTGCTTAGGCTTTGCCCCAGACACACTTTGAATCTAGTACAGGTTAGACATAGATTAAATTTCCAACAGACAGGTTTTAGGAAGCATTCAGATGCAGGCCAAGCTGGCAGCCTGCCCCCCCCCCCGGCAGATCTCCATCAGATGCTAGACAAGGACAGAGCTGTAGAAATGATAATAGACTACCTTTTTCTGGGGGTCGGGGGGGGGGGAGGGCGGGTGGTGGTGGAGTGCAGCGTCATGCTCATGTTCACCAAAGCCTCTACCTGCTATAAACTTTTAGGTTTCTTGTCAAGGCTGAAGATCAAAGAAGATCACCCTTTGGCTGGCCGGTCATAAAAGTGTTAATATGACCACCTTTGGTCAAGGAATTTGTGAATTGCATATGTCTAACAAGTCTGTTGCAGGAAAAAACTCCTCTGGGCCTAAACCCCCCAAGTTAACCTAATCAGCCCTTTGTGACCTACGTGACACAGATAAACCCCACCATGACTGCAATCATGTGACTAACCCACCCATCTGTCTGTTGTCCATCACTTGACATCAGTACCTGCATTTACCTGCCCCTTCGTGAAGACGTGGAGCAGATCACCACCCGATCACCTTAATGACCATCCCCCATCAGAGGGAAGGGTTAAAAGCATTCAACCCTGAGCAACTGGGCACCATTGCCAGGCCATTGCCTTGCTAAGCTATGGTGTGGCCATGTGCTCTTTGAGCTATGACCGGGCCATGTTTTCTTAAGCTTCGGCCCCCTCCCCTACCTTGGGGAGGTGAATCTCCTCTTTCTCTCTCTCTCTCATTTGCTTTCTAGATATACTATATTTTCTAATCTAACTTCTGTGCAATTCTTTGCATCTTTCATGTGGCATTGGATTGCACATCAGAAACCCACACCCACAGCAGACCTGACCTAACATTCTGGAGGCCTGCTGAGAGTGTTACCCTAACACCTACCAACCCAGTCTGCTCGCGGACATTGTGACTTCATCGGGTTCTGGCTGAGGGTTTGCAATGATAAGACTGTGTCATCCTGATCAATAACCCTTCAAGGGTCTCAGTAGTCACCTCTGTACCCTGGGAGTAACAATACTATCATTCATTCCTAGTAAGAGGTAAAAAATTCATAGGAACAGAAGGAAAGCCCTGTACTTGCCCTGTCTCAGTCATGGGTTGTCAGCAAGGTTGGGGTGCTGGCCAGGGGCATCATTTGTCCCATGCCTGCAGAATAACTGAATTAGCGTGCCCTGGTAGCTGACAGCAGAGTCCTTATCCTGTGGGTCTGTGTTGCTGCAGCGGCCAGTTTGCCATTGTGAAGAAGTGTCGAGAAAAGAGCACGGGGCTGGAGTACGCGGCCAAGTTCATCAAGAAGCGCCAGAACCGGGCTAGCCGGCGGGGCGTGAGCCGGGAGGAGATCGAGCGGGAGGTGAGCATCCTGCGGCAGGTGCTGCACCCCAACGTCATCACGCTGCACGACGTCTACGAGAACCGCACCGACGTGGTGCTCATCCTTGAGCTGTGAGTGAGGGGCCCGGGAGGACCCACGGGGGCGGCAATGGCAGGCAAGGCATTAGAAACTCCAGCCACAGGCCTCAGTGGTAGCAGCCACAAGATCTAAGCTCAGCCTGGAGGAGATGAAACCAGTGGCGGGCAGTTTCCCTCTGTCTCAGTTACCTCTATCCTCCTGAAATTGAGACAAAGGAGGGATGTTTTTGCTGAATAGCAGAGGCAGAGGGTGATCCCTAGGTATCAAAGGGAAGAAATGACTGCCCTGGGGTCATATCCTGGCTGGTGGGGCCTGTGGGAGGGAAGGAGGGGGCAGAAAGTAGGGAGGGGGACAGGGGAGGCTGTCAGGGAGAAAGCTGATCTATGAGGCAGAAAAGCACACACATCCTCTGGGCTCTGTGAAGCACTTCTCCAGCTCCTTCCTGGGAAAAATCCACTGCATTTGTGCTGTGTTTGACACCTTTATTATAATGATGGCTATTATTTAGAGAGCTCTACATTAGGCAAGTGTTTTCTAGGTACCTGCTATTTGTTTTCTTGTTCAGTCTTTTTTTTTTGAGTCGGAGTCTCACTCTGCCGCTCAGACTGGAGTGCAATGGCATGCTCACGGTCACTGCAGCCTCAGTCTGCAGGACTCAGGTGAGCCTTCCTTCTCAGCCTTCCAAGTAGCTGGAACTACCGGCACACACCACCACATCAGGCTGATTTTTTTATTTATTGTAGAGACGAGGTCTTGCCAAGTTGCCCAGGCTGGTCTCAAACTCCTGGGACTCAGGCAATCCTCTCGCCTCTGCCTCCTAAAGTGCTGGGATGACAGGCATGAGCCACCATGTCCGGTCTTGTTCAGTCTTTACAAGGACTATGATGAGGAGAATGTCTTACCAAGACAGAGGATTTATTAGTGTTCACTGTACTGAGTACTTCTGCTACCTTCATGTATTAAGACAATAGAGGATTAAAATCCTTGTCACAATGCTAGCACATAGACTTGTATTATCCCCATTTTATAGACAGGAACACTGAGAGGCCAGGTCACTTGCAGGATGCCATATCCAGGAAGTGGTGGGGCCATAACTTGAGTCCACACAGCTTGTACAGAGAGCTAGAAGTGTGAGGCAATGCTAGCCTACCTGGGGAAGATTTCACAGTGCTTAGTGGAACCTGGAGAGGTGTCAGGGAGGACTAAGACTCCAGGGGCTGGCTGGCCACCATGGTGTCCTCCCAGAGGTATCTGTATACAACAGGTAAGTGGGACTGTGGCAGACAGTAGAGTTTGAGTTGGGCTGTGGCACAAGTCACAGTTGCTATGTCCAGTCAAGAAGCAGAGCCCTGCATTAAGAATGTTTTGAGCCTTATAAGCATGTATACATCTGCTGGATAGCAGGGGAATGGTAGCATCTGTCTCAGTAATCCCTGACTTTATGCCTTTGGATAAATCACCTCAACCCTTTGAGCTTGAGATCTCATCTGCAAACCAGACAGCCATCCTTATCTTGTCTGCAGATCGGGTGGGCCACCTGACCTTTGAGATCATTCTAATTTGAGAACTGTGCTCTGGTATTGGCAGGCTATAGATTTAAGTAGCAGATGGGCATTTGCATACTCTTGCATTTGATTCTTAAATTACCCACCTCAACGTTTAAATGCATAGAATTGCCTATGTGCTCTCCTTCTCCAGCTCCCAGTGCCCTCTGCATTCCTCCCATGGACCTCTTGACCAGTTGGACTAGTTGCTGCCTGCACCTGCCTGACTCTCACACAAGCCTGGTGGGGTTCCCCATGTGTGGCCAGCCATACATGTGGAAAGCTCGAGGTGTGACATGCTCTAGGGCTAAGGGTCAACAATTGGCATCCTGATTCCCAGCAGAGTAACAAGTACCTTGCTGGGAAGGCCAGGCCACTTATTTAAAAGTCTGTTATAAAATAAACTTAAATAGGAACTGAAAAGACATAACATTAATAACCCTGCATCTAAACACAGCTATTTATGTTTCTCTGTGATTACTCTCAAGCTTTTTCTCTTTGTTTACAATCATTGTCCTTGTATTGCTTCCTACCTGACTTCTTTCTCTAGTTAATCTAATTCCAAAAATTGCCTTGTCTCTTTTAACTGACTGCCATGTTTCATTGAAGTGCATACGGTATTTTCTTTGTCTCAGTCTATTTTCTGTTGCTTCTAACAGAATACCTGAAACTAGTCATTTATAAAGAGAAGGAATTTATTTTTATTTTTTGAGTTGGAGTCTCTCTCTGTCACCCAGGCTGGAATGCAGTGGCATGCTCACAGCCACAGTGGCCTCGACCTGCTGGGCTCAGGTGATCCTTCCGCCTCAGGCTTCCAAGTAGCTGGAACCACAGGCATGTGCCACCATGCCCGGCTGACTTTTTTTATTTATTGTAGAGATGAGGTCTCGCCATGTTGCTCAGGCTGTTCTCAAACCCCTGAGCTCAGGTAATCCTCTTGCCTCTGCCTCCCAAAGTGCTAGGATTACAGGCGTGAGCCACCACACCTGGCTGGAATTTATTTCTTGCATTTACTTCTTAAATTCTCCATCTCAACATTTAAATGCATACGGTTGCCTATGCCCTCCCCTTCTCCAGTTCCCAGTGTCCTGCATGTTTCTCCCATGGATCTCTTGGCCAGTTTTACTAGTTGCTGCCTGCACCTGCCTGACCCTCACACAAGACTGGCGGGGAGGTTGAGAAGTCCAAGATGGAGGAACCGCTTCTGCAGAGTCCCCAGGTGGTGCAGGGCATCACACGGCGAGGGGGTTGAGCATGCTAGCTCAGGTCTCGCTTCTTCATCTTTCTTAGCCAGTCCCACTCTCATGATAAGACATGAATCCATTAACCCATGAATGGATTCATCCATCCATGAGGGTAGAGCCCTTATGACCCAGTCACCCCTTAAGGGCCCCACCTCTCAACACTGCCACGTTGAGGATTAAGTCTCAACGTAAGTTACAGAAGGGATAAACATTCAAGCCATAGTTCTCCTGTTTTTGGACCCTGGGCTTTTATTCCCCAGCTTTTAACCATTACAAGTTTTACTAATAGAACAACTTTCTTCCTATGCCTTTCCCCTTTTCTTTTGAATTAATTCTTTCATTTTCTCCCCCAGGATTGAGCTCAGAGCCACAGGAGTGGTATGATTAGATCAAAGACTGACATTTTTAGAACTATTGGCATCCTCACTTTCAAAGGATGGTATTGGTTAACCGGTACCACCACAACATAGGAGCATTCTTATTTGCCGGTGGTCCTGCCAGCCCTGGGCTATTTGTTTTAAAACATGTTTCATTATTTATTGACCTTTATAGTTGTAAACTGATACTTTGCTGTCATTTTAATTGGCATTTCTTTAATTGCTGGGGGAAATTGCCTGCTTCTTCGTGCGTGTAGAACCCCAGGCGTTGAACTATGGGATACTCTTTTTTTTGGAGAGATGAGGTCTCACTATGTTGCCCAGGCCAGTCTTGAACTCCTGGGCTCAAGCATTCCTCCCACCTCGGCCTCCCAAAGTGCTGGGTTTATAGGCGTGAGCCACTGCACCCGGCCTTGAGATGTCTCTGTTTCTCCCAGCAGGGCTCACAGCCAGACAATAGTTTCATGCCCTCTTCTTTTTTTTTTTTTTTTTTGAGTTGGAGTCTCACTCTGTCGCCCAGACTGGAGTGCAGTGGCCACTCCCGGCCACCGCAGCCTCGACCTGCTGGGCTCCAGCGATCCTTCTGCCTCAGTCTTCCAAGTAGCTAGAACTACAGGCACGCGCTACCACGCCCAGCTAATTTTTGATTTATTGTAGAGATGAGGTCTCGCTGCCCAGGCGGGTCTCGAACCCGCGGGCTCAGGCAATCCACTTACCTCAGCCTCCCAAAGGCGCAGGATTACAGGCTGAGCCACCGAGCCCGGCTCATGCCCTCTTCTTGTGAACTCAGGTGCACCATCCTTAACATCAGCTGTCACGCTGTGCTCCGTTTCTTGCTTGGGCCGCTGTGCTTGTTGAGTTCTCTCTGCTCACGGTTTCCGTGCCCTCTTTCACTTGTAGTCTGTCTCATTGCTCTCAGGGTGCTGTCTATGGAGTGCTGAGGAATTATGAGAGTAAAAAGACCCAAACTTGCTAAGACTATGCCTAAACCTTGTGTGGCCGAGGTTTGAGAGGAAGGACCCCTCCAGGAGAGGAGTTTATGGGCTTTTGGGCTTAGACTTGATGCCTCCTGTTGGCCTGATCAGGAGTCTTGGTTTCCTGGTCTTCATTGTACCCTAATAGGTTAGTGTAGCAGTCCCCAGTCTTTTTTGGCATTAGGGAATGGTTCCGTGGAAGAAAAGTTTTCCACGGCCTGGGGGTTTGGGAGAATCCTCAGACTTTTGATTCTCATAAGGAAACACAATCCAGGTCCCTCGCATGTGCAATTCACAGCAGAGTCTTGCTCCTATGAGATTTTAATGCTGCCACTCATCTGACAGGAGACAGCGCTCCATTCATCTGCCCCTCATCTCCTGCTGTGGAGTACCAATTTGTGGCCTGGGGGTTAGGGACCCCTGGTTAGTGGATTTGTCCTGTCCATCCACTCAGTTGGAACCTACTCGGTTGCAGGCTTTGTGTGAGTCTGCCCTGATTCCACTACCCATCTCAGCAGCCGTTGTCTGGGACAGGGCTCCCTCTTGCTTTCTGCTAACATGGCCAGCACTAAAAGCACATGCCCAGCCTGACATAAGTCCCTTTCAGCTGTTATTATCTCATCTGTGACCTCCTAAGAGCAGTTGCCTCCAGTCATGGCTGTTGAAGGCAGGGTTGGGAAGGATTTAGTTGTCCATGTAAGTTGACTTCTGTGTGGTATAAAGAAATATGTTCAAAATCTCAGTAGATTAATTCACATCACATGTGGCGGCTTGCCCTGAAAAATGTAAGCCTGTCTTGTGGGGGTTGGGCAGGCCTCCCATGGCAGAACCTTGACTCCTCTGGGGCTTGCTCAGCTCCAAGCCTGAGGAAAGTGATACCCCAGTGAACGGCCTGGCAGGAGTGCTCCAGGGTAGCCGCAATGCTGCCAGTTCCCCAGATGGAGTCCAGCTGCATGGGGCCTGGCCACTCCGGCAGCAGTCTTCCCCCATGGCTGCCTCCATGGGACCTTGATGCACATATTCCGCAAAGAGTCTTCAAAGCATTTCCACAGGCAGACCAACCTGCAGGGAGGAAGGAGACAAGGTCAGATTAGTAGGAAGGGGATGATCCTGGGAATGCTGGACAAGAAGAAGCCAGGCTGTTAGGTTTTAATTTCTTCTTAAAGCTAAAGAAATTAGGGATGTGAGAAAGAAGAACACACTTGGAAGGACACAGGGAATGACTCCAGGGCAAGGGTCTTAGAGCTAGGAGCCCTTGGTAGAAACTACGTTGGGAAAAAAGAAACAAAACCCAGGCTCCTTGACTGGGCTGTGAAAAGAGGTGACACATTAATGTGAATGTCCCCCCAGCCTGGGTGTCCAGGGTTTGGACAGTTACCCCGGGCTGGCCATCAGCCTCCCACCTTTCTGAGTCTCTGGGAGAGATTCCAAGGGCCGTAGTGACTGTTCCCTTCTTCATCCCAAAGAGACCACATCTCACTAGGATCTCCTACTCAGATCATATCTTCAAACAGATGGCTGATTACAGTCCCCCAAAGTCCTCACTCAGCTTGGGTCTTCATGTCAGTGGTTTTGGGGAGCAGGATACATCCCCATTATAATGATGATGTTTGTCATTACATTTATGCAGTACTTTATTTAAGGTAGGAATGGTAGGATGATGATGATGATTATTATTATTACTGTTATTATTGTTTTGAGTCGGGGTCTCACTCTGTCACCCAGGCTGGAGTGCAGCAGCATGCTCATGGCTCACTGCAGCCTCAAACTGCTGGACTCCAGTGATCCTCCAACCTTAGCCTCCTGAGTAGCTGGGACTACAGGCACACGCCACCACACCCAGTTGATTTTTTTTTATTTTCTGTGGAGACAAGATCTCACTATGATGCCCAGGCTGTTCTTTAACTCCTGGGCTCAAGCAATCCTCCTGCCTCAGCCTCCCTAAGTGCTGGGATTGTAAGCATGAACCACTGAGCCTACCCAGCATTATTATTTAACGACTTGCCGAGGTCACAACCTCACACAACCTGGCATGGGCTGGGAGGCCCTGGGAGTGTGAATGGCAAGGGTGGGGCTGGGTTCTGTGTGCTTCAGAGGGGCACTGTGGATTTGAAAATTTGCAGAGAGCTCTGGACAGGTCTCTTACAAATGCCAAGGCTTCACTGTCAATGTGATACAGAATATTCTATGTTATGTTGATATTTTTAATGTTTTATTTATTTCCTTTGTTTTTTTGTTCACCAACTTCTACTGAATGTCTTTCTCAGAATAGGTGCTATGGAAGCAAAAATAATCTAGTTGGGGAGAGACAGACAAATAACGAAGCCCAGTGGGATGAGAGCATGATGCAGTTGAACAGGGATGTCGGAGGACCACCCGGTACCTGGGGTGGCTTTGAGGCATTCCCTTTTGTATCAGCGACTCAGGCTTTATAATGTGCAGGGACTGTGGTAAGAGGGACATGTGGTAGACCAGGGCTGAGGAGATCTATGTCTACATGCTGTCTCTGCCACTTCCTAGCTGTGTGATCGTGGGCTGGTCGCTTATTCTCTTGGAGCCTCAGTTTTCTCAGTTGAGAAATGGAATAGAGGTTCTGTCTGCCACTCAAGGTGGAGGTGAAGCTCAAGTGAGGGAATGTTGGGAAAGCGCATTGCATCAACAGCAAGCTTCAAATGAACTTTTCCACCACTGCCACCCTTGACAATGATACGGTGCATGGTATTTACATCAAGGTCTTTATCAAGGCTCCCACAGCACTTGTCCAACATTGCGTCACATGTTCTTGCACTCCCACCCCCACCCGGAAGGAGGTGATGAGACCTTTTTTTTTCCTCACTCCTGTTTCACAAGAAGAAAAGCTGAGCCTGAGAACTCTCACCTGCCTCACCCCAAGGTAAAGGTTGAGTCTTTGTTGAGGGAGGATGGAGCCACTGTCCTGGCCCTTTGACTCAGCTTGCAAAGCAGACTCATGGTCACTCCTTCAGCAGCTGCCCCAGGTGGAGACTAGTGTGGGGGTGGGGGGTGGGGCACAGTATGGCCTCACCCATGAGTCACTAAGAGAGAGTGTACCAACCTTGTCCCCAACACACTCACCTCATTCTGAGCGAGGGGCACTGCAGCTGCAGACAGAGCACTCAAATGTGCCATCTTAGCCTATTCTTACCCCCTTCATGATCTTCCTTCTCTCTTTCCCTCCCTCTTTTTTGATGCCATTGAATGTTGGAAAAGCTAGGTCACTTGCCCTAATGATCTCAGTCTGGATTAGACTTATTCCTTCCTCATGGTGTTCTTTAACCCGTTTATCTGTCCCCTGTATTTCCTGTGAACTAGCAGTTCAGTCTAGAGCAGATGCCCTTCCTACTGGGACTCTCCAGTAGAAGTGTTATATGAACCACGTATGTAGTTTTACGTTTTCTCGTAGCCACATTGAATAAACAAAAAGAAAGAAATGAATTGATTTTTTTTTTGAGTTGGAGTCTCACTCTGTCGCCCAAGCTGGAGTGTATTGGCACACTCAGGGTCACTTCAGCATTGCCCTGCTGGGCTTAGGTGGTTCCTCCACCTCAGCCTTCCAAGTAGCTGGAACTACAAACACATGCTACCACGCCCAGCTAAATTTTTTTGATTTATTGTAGAGATGAGGTCTCGCCAAGTTGCCCGGGTGGGTCTCAAACCCCTGGACTCAGGCAATCCACTTGTCTCAGTCTCCCAAAGTTCTGGGATTACCAGCTAAGCCACAGGGCTCAGCCCATGAATTGATTTTTTTTTTTTTTGAGTTGGTGTCTCACTCTGTCACTCAGAATGGAGTGCAGTGGCCACTGCCAGCCACCGCAGCCTCGACCTCCTGGGCTCCAGCGATCCTTCTGCCTCAGCCTTCCAAGTAGCTGGAACTACAGGCATGTGCTACCACGCCTGGCTAATTTTTTTGATTTATTGTAGAGATGAGGTCTTGCCAAGTTGCTCAGGTGGGTGTCGAACCCGCGGGCTCAGGCAGTTCACTCACCTCGGCCTCCCAAGGCATGGGATTACAGGCTGAGCCACCGAGCCCGGCTCATGGATTGATTTTAATAATGTTTTATATAACCCAATATATACAAAGTATTACCATTTTAACATATAATCAATATAAAAGATTATTAATAGGATATTTGGCATTCTTTTTTTCATAGAAGTCCTCAAAATCCAATCAGAGATAGTACAGCTTGACTCATATACAATATAGCGGTTAAAGTGAAATGCAAGCCTACCTAAACAAAAAGTTGTATTTCTTAGAAAACATTTTATACCATTTCAGTTTTAAAACTAGAATTTATTTAAATTAAATACAACTTAAAGTTCAGTTTCTCAGTCACATTAGTCATATTTTAATTTCTCAGTAACCACATGTGACTAGTGGTTACCCCTTGAGATGGAACATTCTCATCACCGCAGAAAGTTCTGTTGATAGTGCCGAACAGGTTTAATTTTTTTCGTTTTCTTTTCTTTTCTTTTTTTTTTTTTTTTACAGACAGTGTCTCATTCTGTTGCCCAGGCTGGAGTTCAGTGGGACATTCATAGGCCACCCCAGCATCCAACTTCTGGGCTCAAATGATCCTCCCACCTCAACTTCCCATGTAGCTGGGACTATAGCTACATGTCCCCATGCCCAACTAATTTTCAATTTTTTTTGAAGGGAAAGGATCTTACTGTGTTGTCCAGGCTGGTCTTGAGCTCCTGGCCTCAAGTGGTCCTCCTGCCTTGGCCTCCCAAAGTACTGGTATTTCAGTCGTGAGCCACCACACCTGACCTAGGTTCCATTTTTTATGTCATAGTATATCATAAGTGTTTCTGTGTATTTTCTATTGCATTGTATCATGCCCAGTTGTTCTATTTTTTATTTATAAGATTATTGAGTGGGCCTAGGTGTGCTTCTGAACAGTTTTTAAGAAAAGAGAAAATAATATTTTGATGCTCTTTATTTAGGATGGACTAGGTGGCAGGGAGTGAGTCCCAAAGCTGGGACAGAGCCATTCTGGCCATATTAAGAGTCATCTGAGCCAGTCTGGCCTTATAAGGGTCATTAGTATGGTGCAGTGATTGAGAGTCATTCTGCTTGGGTTTGAATTCTGACTGACTCTACTACTTACTAGCTACGTGACTGTGGATAAGTTGCTTAACCTCTCTGAGCCTCTATTTCTTCCACTGTGAAATAAAAAATATATAGTCCTTAGCTCCTAGGGTATTGTGATGATTAATATTGTGATGATTAAATGAGATAACGTGCCTAAAGCATGTAACAGAGAATCAGTGTTCAATGAATATTAATTACTATTATATTGTTGTTGTTATTGTAAAAATACAGGCTCCAAGGACTTACTGCAGGAGAACCTAATTTGTTAAGGTCTGTGGTGGGACCTATTAATCTGCATTTTTTTTTTTTTTTTTTTTGAGTTGGAGTCTCACTCTATCACTAGGCTGGAGTGTAGTGGCATGCTCCCGGCCACCGCAGCCTCGACCTGATGGGCTCTGGCTATCCTTCCGCCTCAGCCTTCCAAGTAACTGGAACTACAGGCGCATGCTACCATGCCCAGCTAATTTTTGATTTATTGTAGAGATGAGGTCTCGCCGAGTTGCCCAGGTGGGTCTCAAACCCGCGGGCTCAGGCAATCCACTCGCCTCGGCCTCCCAAAGTGCTGGGATTACAGGCTGAGCCACCGAGCCTGGCCAGGAATCTGCATTTGAAACACGTTCTCCAGGTGACCCCAAGGTCCTGGATCCCTTGGCTCAGATCAGTTTCCTGAGATCTTTTCCTGTGTGACCCTTGGCTGTGTCCCTGCCCCAGAGAAGCACATGCTGGCTGGAGATCTCAGCATCTGTCAGAGGATAAACAGGCCCAGTAGAGTTGCCAGATTTAGCAAGTAGATAACTATTTTATCTGCAACCCTATATCCCAGGAGATTCTTTTTGCCCAGTAGGTCTTCATTCAACTTGTGGGTCTTGTATCCTATGGTTGTCACCCCATGGTCATATCAACTGTAGGGTGCAAGAGTGTAAAGTGTGAAAAAAGTAGTATTAAAAGTCAAAAGTAAGCCGGGCTCGGTGGCTCAGTCTGTAATCCCAGCGCTTTGGTCAAAAAATCAGCCGGGCATGGTAGCACATGCCTGTAATTCCAGCTACTCGGAAGGCTGAGACGGAAGGATCGCCAGAGTCCAGCAGGTCGAGGCTGCAGTGGCCGGGAGCGGCCACTGCACTCCAGTCTGGACGACAGAGTGAGACTCCAACTCAAAAAAAAAAAAAAGAAAAGAAAAGAAAAGGGATGTTAGGGGCCATCTTGCTCAGTCTGCTCATTTTGCAGGTGAGGAAACCAAGGCCTCCTTGGAGAAAGGAAATGAGTTGTCCAAGGTCAATGACTAGGCCAGAATGGAATCCAGGCCTCTGTTTTCTGACCCAGTGTTTGTTCCTCTTTGGCATCTTAGTTCATTCTGACAATAGCATTCTATCCCTTCTTCCTCTTTCCCCCAAAGTTCATGTCCTTCTCGAATGTGATACATTAATGCCATCCCAATAGCGCCAAAAGTCTTCACTCATTCCAGCATCAGTTCCAAAGTTTATTATGTTATGTTATATGTTATGTTATGTTATGTTATGTTGTGTTGTGTTGTGTTGTGTTGTGTTATGTTATTTTAGAGTCGAAGTCTCACTGTTACCCAGGCTGGAGTGCAGTGGCATGCTCACAGCTACCACAGCCTCAACCTGCTGGGCTCAGGCTATCCTTCCACCTCAGCTTTCCAGGTAACTGGAACTATAGGCATGCGCCACCATGCTGCACTAATTTTTTTTTTTAATCTATTATAGAGATGCGATCTTGCCATGTTGCCCATGCTGGTCTCAAGTCCCTGAGCTCAGGCAATCCTCTTGCCTCAGACTCCCTAAGTACTGGGATTATGGGCATGAGCCACCGCACCCAGCATAGCTCCAAAGATTAAAGTCCAAAGTCTTATCTAAATGTCCAAATCAGATGTGGGTGAGGCTCAACGTATGATTCTTTCTGAGGCAAATTGCTCTTCAGCTGTGAACCTGTGACATCAAGCGTGTTGTGTGCTTCCAAAATGCAATGGTGGAACAGGCACAGGGTAGACATTCCCACTCCAAAAGAGAGAAATGGGAAAGAAGAAAGGAATGACAGGTTCTAAGCTAGTCCAAAACCTGAGACTAATCTTTGGCTCCATGCTCTGCCCTCCAGGTTTATAGGGGTGAAGCCCCATGACTTTGCTGGGTATATGTGTGCCATGCCACAGCTTTCATGGTCTACGTATGGCTCTCCTGGAATTGTACCCCAGTGGCTCAACTGATGTGGAGTCTCAGGAAAGCCCTACCCCCACTGCTGTGCTTGGCATTGTTCTAGTGGGTGCTATCTGCGTTGGTCCTGCACCAAAGCAGATCTCTGTCCAGGGGTCCCCCAGCTCTTCAGTACAACCTTTGGAATCCAGGTGGAGGCAGTCACACACCCACCAGGTTTGTTTAGTACACAGCATTTCGCACTGTTGCCTTCTGGGAACTGCACCTGGTATGGCATGGCTGAGGAGTGTGGCAGCAGAGTTTGGGGAGCAAAGCCCACAGTGTGAGGCAGCACTGGGCAGTGGAGGCCTCTCCTTTGGTATCATTCTGTCCCCTAGGCCCTGGCACTATGAGCCTGCGATGGGAGGGGAACCCCCTGCATTCCCCTGGTCTCTGAAATGACTTCACAGTCATTCCTTTATTGTCTTGGGCAATAATTCTTGGCTTCAGCTTAGATGGCTGACTAATCTCCCTATTGTCTTGATGAGTCACACCTGGCTTCCCTTGAGATGGATGATCCTTATTAATCTCCTTATCAAATTGTGTTTGGCCATACCACTGGCCTCTCTAGATGGATTTTTTTTTCATTCTTGCCTATATGAAGAGACTGAAAAATTTTCAAACTTTTGTTTTTCTTCCTTTTCAATTAACAATCCCATCATTTAAAAAATCATTTCTCTCTTTTCACAGTTTACTGTAAGCAGTCAAGGGATACCAGGCCACAACCTCAACAGTTTGCTTAAAAATTTCCTCAACCAAGTATCCAATTTTATCACTCACAAATTCTGCCCTCTGCAAAGCACTAGGACACAAATGCAATTCAGCATGTTGTCTGCTCCTTCATGACAAGAATGACTTTTTCTCCAATGACTAATAACAGGTTCCTCATTTCCATATGAGACCTCATCATAATGACCCTTACTGTCCCTGTTTCTACTAATATTCTCTTCACAACCACTCAGCATTCTGTAAGAAGATTGAGAATCTCCTCCTCTCCTTCTGAGCCCTCCTCAGAATCACCCTTTATTGTCCATTCATGAAAATATAGACTTTTTCTAGCCTGCACCTCCAAACTCTTCCAGCTTCCACTTGTTAGCCAGTTCCAAATCTGCTTACACATTTTTAGGTATTTGTCATGTTTGCACCCCACTCTTGGTACCAATTTCCTCTCTTAATCCATTTAGGCTGGCATATAACAAAATATCATAAACTGGGTGGCTAAGAAATGGAAGAAATGTATTTCTCATGGTTTTGGAGACTAGGAAGTCCAAGATCAAGGCACTGGCAGATTCATTGTCAATAAGGACTCATGTCCTCATCAATGGCTTTCTTCTCACTGTAACTTCACATGGTGGAAGGGATGAATGAGCGCTCTTGGGTTTCTTTTATAAGGGCACTAATCCTAATCCCACTTCTAAAGACTATATCTTCATGATCTAATCCCTTCCCAATGTAGGTTAGGATCTCAAAATAAGAGTTTTGGAGGAACACAAACATCTCACAGTCTTATTTCTGTCCTCTGTCACCTCAGTTGTAGAGATGGAAGAGGTTCATATATATCCAGGGTAACCAGGGATCTGGACCTAGATTGTGAGCAGAGGCCCCTCTGGCAATACTTTCATGGT
Organism: Cephalopachus bancanus; assembly: GCA_027257055.1. Taxonomy (NCBI): domain Eukaryota; kingdom Metazoa; phylum Chordata; class Mammalia; order Primates; family Tarsiidae; genus Cephalopachus; species Cephalopachus bancanus. The sequence continues at coordinate 699,248 of JAPVLO010000617.1, forward strand.
GATTCCTGCCCATGTGATCCAAAAGAAAGAACACAGTAAACAGAAGTAAAGTCAGTCCTTGGTACTGCTTATAGAAAGCCCCAGACATGGGCAAGGGGGATTTTGCCATACAGGGGGGTCAGGTTCAGAGGTTGTCCCATCAGCCTGGCCTCGTGACATGCAGAGCTAACTGGGCTTAGACCCTTCCACTGGTATCTTACAGGGTGTCTGGAGGAGAGCTCTTCGATTTCCTGGCACAGAAGGAGTCACTGAGTGAGGAGGAGGCCACCAGCTTCATTAAGCAGATCCTGGATGGAGTGAACTACCTTCACACAAAGAAAATTGCTCACTTTGATCTCAAGGTCAGTAAGGGGAAAAAGGGGAAAGAACGAGAGTTTAGAAAGAAGAGGCCCAGTCTCTCCCAGTATCATGGCCAGGAGGGGCACACTGCCCACTTGGCCCTCCTCCCTCATCTTAAAGCTGAAAACCAAGCTCCTGAGGAAGAAATGATGCCACTGAAAGTGTCCACCTCCTTAGTTTCATTTTCACAATCAGGTTTTCTGCACACAGGGACTAACTGCAAGAAACTTTTTAATCAGACTACAGGTATCTTATCTCTTTCAGGGAACAGGTGGGGCATATTTTTTTTTCTTTTCTTTGTGTTGTAGTCTTACTTTGTCACCCAGGCTGGAGTGCAGTGGCATACTCACAGCCACCGCAACCTCGATCTGCTGGGCTCAGGTGATCCTTCCACCTCAGCCTTCCAAATAGGTAGAACTACAGGTGTGCACCATCATGCTTGGCTAATTTTTCTTGATTTATTGTAGAGATGAGGTCTCACAAAGTTGCTCAGGCTGGTTTTGAACCCCTGGGCTCAGGCAATCCTCTCACCTTGGCCTCCCAAAATGTTAGGATTATAGGCATGAGCCACCACACTTGGCCTATAATTTTTCAATAAGTAGACCAGTGACAGAAAACTTGACACCACTTTCGTTTCACAAGACTGAACTTTTTAATAACAAAGAGCTAAGTTCTGAGTGGGAGCAGAACTCAGAGTGTTTGAAGGATTGCTGAGGCTGGCTGGTTCTCTACACCCAGCACAACCCAGGCTGCCACATCCCTTCACCACAGCCTATAAATCTTGGAGTCCAGAGACCGCTGGCTATCCTCCCCTCCCCAACCCCAAACTGAAGCCACAAAACGGATTCTAGGGTCTCCTGATCATTTGTGGTAAATGGTATTCAGGGTCAGAAAAGTTCACTGTGACCACATAGGACTTCATAAAGCAAGAATGTGCTCAAAGTAGGACTGGTTTCCTTAATAGATGAGCTCAGTTGCCTAGACTGATGGGCCTATACAGATACCTAAAGTGCAAAGGTCCTCTGACTTGTGATCAAACCCATGACCTGTTTGCTAAGGAGGAGACCCATTCTCTTTCCTATCCAGAAATCCTGTGGTCTTGCAAGCACAGTGATGGGTGCCTGGGTATTGCTGCAGACACAAAATCTACTGAGGCCTTGTCTAGACTTAGTACCTCTTTTCTTTCTTTCTTTTTTTTTTTTTTGGAGTAGGAGTCTCACTCTGTCGCCCAGACTGGAGTGCAGTGGCACGCTCACGGCCACCACAACCTTGACCTGCTGGACTTAGGTGATCCTTCCGCCTCAGCCTTCCAAGTAGCTGGAACTACAAGTGTGTGCCACCACACCCAGCTAATTTTTTTTTCTTGATTTATTGTAGAGACAAGGTCTCGCTAAGTTGCCCAGGCTGGTTTCGAATCCTTGGGCTCAGGCAATCCTCTCCCCTCAGCCTCCCAAAATTCTGGGATTATAGGTGTGAGCCACCGTGCCGGCTAGCTTCTGTTTTCTAGGGAACTTAGTGTAGGCGATAGAAAAGACGGATCAACAACTTGAAATGCTGTGATGGAGAGAAGCACAGCTGGACTGGGGAGTCTGAAAGAAGGGACATCTAAGTCTGATCAGGCCATCAGAGAGGAGGCCTTCCTGGAAGACATGACATTGAGTTCTGAAGAACTAGCAGAAGTTAGCAGAGGGCAAGGGCCTTTTAGGGAAGAGCAGCCAGCGGTATACATGGTCACAAAACAGTGGCTTACTCTGAGGGAAGTATAAGCAAAGGGCCTGTGTGCTGAGTGGCTGGGGAGGAAGCCCAGAGGCGTGCAGGAGGTGGGCACAGGATATGGGGCTAAGCCAAAGAGCTTGAGCTTTGCCCTGACAGATATTGGGACCAGGTGCGCAGAGAGGTGAGGCAAACAGGGTTTGTTCCAGAATGACCCCTCTGTCTGGGAGAATGGATAGATGGGACAGCCTGGAGACTGAGGGCCTTAGGAGGCTAATGCAGTAACCTGGGAAAGATGTGAGTAGGGGACAGATTCAAGATCTTATGCGGAGGTCAAGCTAAGGATCAATTAGGTGCTTAGTTAGACATGGAGATGAAGGAGGGGAAGAGTCCAGGACGACATCCAAGTTCTGACTTGCACCCCTGGCCCAGAGAGGCTATGGCATGCCAACAGTCTCACAGCAGTGGTGCCAGGGCGTGGGCTCATTTCTCATACAAGTCCTCATCGCAGCTCTTACTCTGCTTAGTGGGGTAACCTGCCATGAGTCCCCTTAGCACAGGCCCCCCTCCTTATGCCAATTGTCACAGTGTTTTTATGCCTCCAACAGAAGATGTCTTGCAGAGTTTTCCTTGGGTGTCACAGGGTGAAAGTCAGGGTCACTCAGTGGGCGAGGCCATTGCAGGTCTTTGGACCCCAGGATGCTGATGCACCAAGCAGGAAAGTCTGCTTAGATTGCACCTGTGTCTCCTTCCTGGTACTGCTGTAGACAATTGCCTTGTTGTTTTCTTGTGTCTTTGCTGGCCCCGGGAATGTAACCTCAAAATGTGCACCTTTGTCTTTTCTCTAATGTGTCTAGTAGAGTTGGAAGAGTTGCTGGAGCCCAGCAAGCCCCAACAACTGTACTAGGTCCATGATGTTTGGTTTGCTCCCATGACAGCTCTCTGTGGTGAGGGGAGCGCCGGCTCGGAGTTAGCTGGCCTGGAGTTCCATGTAACAGGAGACACCTGAACCTCACTTTTCCAGTTTCAATGCAAATGTTAACATCTACCTGGCAGAGCTGTTGTAGGGGATGGAGAGAAGCAGGATTAAGTGCCAAATATGAAATAAGTGCTATGTAATCGTAGCTGTTATTATTTTCCTTCCCAGAATAGAAGAAAAGAAAACACAACTCTTGGCTGGACTCGATGGCTCAGCCTGTAATCCCAGCACTTTGGGAGGCCAAGGCGAGTGGATTGCCTGAGCCCGCGGGTTCGAGACCAGCCTGGGCAGCATGGTGAAACCTTGTCTCTACGATAAATCAAAAAATTAGCTGGGCGTGGTAGTGCAAGCCTGTAGTTCCGGCCACTTGGAAGGCTGTGGTGGAAGGATCGCCAGAGCCCAGCAGGTGAACGCTGGGGTGGTCGTGAGCATGCCACTGTGCTCCCACCAAGAAAAGACATCTCTTGTTACAGTGTTTTTGGAGCCTGATAGACTAGAAAAACAAATCCTGTGAATGCAATTCTGAATTGTCCAGTGGAGAACTGAGATGGGTTGTTGGGTGGGACTGCTGGTAGGTCTCGTGTCTGGCTCTTAGCTAAGTCTGGACATTTTCTATAACCTGAAGACAATCTAGGTTTCCCTTGGCTGTGCATAGGGTAAGGATGTGGCTGACACCTACCATGGCCAGGTGTCCTTAGAGCTATAAGGACCCTGAGCTTTCTGACTCTCCCATGAGCCCAGGTCCAGCTGGGCAACGTCAGGAAGCAACGTGTAGCTGGAACTTGGGAGGGGTGACCTCTTGATGGGGAAGCCACTTTCTGGAGTCAGAATGTGGAATGCCTGCCTCCTGGGGCCCGTGCAGAAGTTCCAGCTGGTGGTTATTGGAGGCTTCTTGGTCCCATGTGATTTCCCACCATATAAAATCCACATTTTGCTTCCTGATCTTCATTCTCCACAAGGGGCCGTTGCTTTCCTCCCCTGTTTGTGTTCTGTTGCTCCTCACCAAGCCCAGTGCCTGACTGCCCTCACAACACGGCCACCATGCTGCCTCCACACCCCTACCCATACCTGTTCCCCATGTTCATCTTCCAGCTGAAGGAGCAGCTGATGGAGAAAGGTCAGCTCTCTGGCCTGCCTGTGGAATGGGAGCGATCTCTCCTCAGGCTGTCATTTGGTCTGCTCCTCCTCCAGTCAGCCATGGTGCTAGGGCCCTGTCCCTACTCCCCACATGTTCCCAGCCTTGTTGCGGAGAGCGGACAAATGGACAGACGAATATCAGATAAGCAGTCTTGGTAAAAACAGATCGTGGCATGCTCTTGCCCAGAAATCTGTGAGGGGACCTTGTTAGCCACAGGCTTCCAGGCCTTTTCTGCCTTAGTCTTCTTTCTTTCTTTCTTTCTTTTTTTGGAGTTGGAGTCTCACTCTGTTGCCCAGCCTGGAGCATGCTGCTCTCGGCCACTGCAGCCTCGACCTGCTGGGCTTAGCCTAAGCCTTCTTGTAGCCTAAGTAGCTGGAACTACAGGTGTGTGCTACCACGTCCAGCTAATTTTTGATTATGTATTTATTTATTTTAGTTGGAGTCTCACTCTGTCGCCCAGGCTGGAGTACAGTGGCACACTCACAGCCACCACAGCCTCAACCAGCTGGACTCAGGCGATCCTTCCACCTCAGCCTTCCAAGTAACTGGAACTACAGGCACATACCACCACACCCGGCCAATTTTTTTTTTTAATTTATTGTAGAGATGAGGACTTGCCAAGTTGCCCAGGCTAGTCTCGAATCTGTGGGTTCAGGTAATCCTCTCACCTGGGCCTCCCAAAGTCCTGGGGTTATAGGTGTAAGCCACTGCACCTGGCCTATTTTTTTGTTTATTATAGAGATGAGGTCTCTCCAAGTTGCCCAGGCTGATCTCAAACCCTTGGGCTCGGGCAGTCCTCTTGCCTCCACCTCCCAAAAGTGCTAGTATTACAGGCATAAATCACCAAGCCCAGCTTTAGCCTTGTTTCTGGCCTCAGCTGCCCTCCCCCACTCCAAAACCTAGCCCTGGGCAACAAGACAACAGATGCGTGTCCTGCCTTCTTCTTCCTCTGTTCATGCCATTCCTATCCAGGATGCTGCTGCGCTTCCCTTTTTTTCTGCTCATGAACTTCCTGCTCATCCCTCAAGGCCCAGTAGAAATGCCATTTTTTTCTTGGAAGCCTCTGCCATCCCTGCCACCTCCCAAAAGCTTAACCCACCTCTCTGCTTCTATTGCCCTTTGTACAAACTTCTGTGACAACGAGAACATAGCTGGGTGCGGTGGCTCTCTCCTGTAATCCTGGCAGTTTGGGAGATGGAGGTGAGAGGATTTCCTGAGCTCAGGGATTCGAGACCAGCCTGGACAACATGGTGAGACCTCAAAGAAATCAGCCAGGTGTGGTTCCAGCTACTTGGAAGGCTGAGGCAGAAGGATCACCTGAGCATAGCAGGTCGGGGATGTGGTGGCCATGATCGTGCCACTGCACTCCAGCCTGGACAGAGTGAGACTCTGACTCAAAAAAAAAGAGAGAATGAGAACATTCATCACTGTGCATCATTTTCTGCTGCACAGTGTCCGACACCATGAGTCTCTCAGTGTTGAATGAATGAGTGAACGAATGAATGAAGGCCTTAGTGAAGACCAAATGCATACATGGATCCCCAAGGTCCTTTTGTGTCTCACCTGGAAAATGCTAAAAGAGGTTGCAGATTCCACTTCACTGATGTGAACATTTATTTATGTCAGGGGGTAGAGTAACAAACAGCATGTTATGGTACCTGCCTTCCAGGGACCCTGTCTACTGGGGAGCGGGCACAGCAAGGCTTGGTGGGGAAGCCATCAGAAATAGAAGCTAAGTGATCCTCGCCAACAGACGCTACTTCCAGGGGTTGAGCTCTCTGCCTTAGCAGCGTGGAAATCATCCGGATATGTGTTGCATACTCACCACAGAAAGGCCTGCTGTTGTGAGCAGGTGGCGGTGGTGAGGGGAGATGACAGGGCCTGTATTGACATCAGTGGAAGGGACACTGGGGCTGACTGCCCCTCAGTACTGGGTTGCGCCAGACATGCCTTGAGATATGCCTTCTGCAGGACAGATGACCAGGAGATGGGCCTAGTATCACCCAGGAACCTTACCCCCTGCATGACCCCAACACAAATAAAGGCCTTGTAGAGGGCGTTTTTATGTGGTTTTGTGTTTATTTTAGATTTGGGAGTTTCCCCTCTGAGTATGGATCTGCTCTTCCCCAGATCCCCCCTCTTGTACCCAAACCCGATCCAACTTGGAAACTCAGAAATGGAAGGCAGTCCTCAGGTCTGAAGTGCAGAACATTTGAAGAAATTGTGAGAACAGAACAGACACCATTATACCCTCTCCTGCATTCAACCATTGGCCACATTTGCTTCGCCTCCTTCTCTCTTTAAAAAAGAAAAAAAACGGCTGGGTGCAGTGGCTTACACCTGTAATCCTAGCACCTTGGAAGGCAAAAGCAAGAAGATTGCCTGAGTCCAGGGGTTTGAGACCAGCCTGGGCAACTTGGCAAGACCTCTTCTCTACAATTAAAAAAAATTAACTGGGCCTGGTGGTGCACGCCTTTGGTTCCAGCTACTTGGAAGACTGAGGCAGAAGGATTGCCTGAGCCCAGGGGATTGAGGCTGTGGTGGCCATGAGCTTGCCACTGCACTCCAGCCTGGGCGACAGAGTAAGACTCCGACTCAAAAACAATTTCATATATATATATATATTAAACACAAGTGTGTGTGTGTGTGTGTGTTGTGTGTGTGTGTGTGTGTGTGTGTGTATAAAATCAGTGTATGAGGGGGCCCCAAAAAACCCAGAATTATCTTTTGAAGTGCAGGCCCCTTGTGGTACAGGCTTCCCCTGCTAGGTAAGCATTCTAGGAACCCATTAACATCAGTGTACCAGCTAGCATTGTGAGAGACTGTGTTTGGCTTCAGTGAATTTTTTTGGAGATTCTTTTTTTGTTTGTTTGAGTGGAGTCTCACTCTTGTTACCCAGACTGGAGTGCAATGGCCGCTCCTGGTCACTGCAGCCTCAACCTGCTGGGCTCCGGCGATCCTTCCACCTCAGCCTTCCAGGTAGCTGGAACTACAGGTGCGCACTACCACGCCCGGCTCATTTTTTGACTTATTGTAGAGATGAGGTCTCGCCAAGTTGCCCAGGCGGGTCTCGAACCCGTGGGCTCAGGCAATCCACTCACCTCAGCCTCCCAAGGCGCGGGATTACAGGTTGAGCCACCGAGCCCGGCTGGAGATTCTTTCAGTGCATTTGCCCACTTCATGATGAATGATTTACAAGCACACCTGCTCACACCGAGCTGAATTATAAAAAACGGTATGACCTTCATGCCCCGCCCTCCCTATTCACCTGATCTCACTCCAAGTGAGATTTTTTGTTTCCCTGGATGAAAACAGTCCTCAAAGGGAAACATTCTGCCGAGGTGGCAGGAATGTAGCAGAGGGACGGGAGGTGGGGGGGGGCAAAGCTGGCAGGAGGTGGGAGATGGTAGGTGGGGCAGGAGGGCCTTGAATGCCAGATTGAGGTGGACCTTGGGCATGGACCACCCTGAAGACTTGTGGGGAGCGGCTTACCTGTGGTCCTATCTGCAGCATTCTAGGAGAAGTGGAAGTCTCAGTGCCCTGGAATCCCGTCTACAGAGGCCTGGCAGCAAGCCACTTTGCCTCCTCAGATTGCCCAGCGCTGCCTGAACACTCTGGGGCTGTGCTTGACATTGCCTGAAGGTTCATGGGCAGCGTCCTTGTCCCTGTAGCACAGACCTAGCTGGGGCTTTGCTCTGCTGAGCTGAGTAGCCTCACTCAGAAGCAGGTAGGCCACACGGACACCTGGAGAGGCTAGTAGGCTGGGGTCTGTAGACTTAAATTCTGCTCTTTGTACAGGGACCTTGGCCAGTTCTCGACCTCTCTGGGCTGCTGTGCAACATGGAGGGACTAAATGACCTCTGGTATCCCTAGCGGCCTGCCATTGAGTCTGAAAGTTGGGGGTGGGGGAGCAGATGAGTGAGGAGGAGAAGATGGGTGTGTGAAGGGGCTTGTCTTTGGCTGAGTGCCGGAATTCAACAGTGAAGCAATTTGAGCTCCTAGGAATGATTGTTCATGCTACATCCCAGAAAAGAATGAGCAAAAGTAGCCTCTGTTCTCTGACACTGGGCTGGGTGCTGCTCCTCACAGGAGCCATTTCTCTGAATCCTCAGAACAGCCCTTTGCCTTGGTATATTGACTCCATTTTAAAGATGGGAAACCAAGGCTTCAAGAGTTCCAATGACTTTGCCCAGTTTTCATATTGTGAGTGGCAGAACTGAGATTTGAACCCAGACCTGCCTGACTCCAACCCCCCACCTTTTACACTTTTACTACAGAGCCCCCAAAGGTGTCTTCACCCTGCACTGGCGCCTAGGCATGCTGTGCTGGGCCCATGGAACAAGGGTCCCCCGGAGGACCAGCTCCTGGTTGGCACCACAGCTGCTACCTCTGGCCAGATCCTCTAGGGCACAGAGGGGCACACTGGCCTCTTCCATGGGTGCCTGCCTGGGGGGCTGAATTGGGTGGGTTTATTTGGACAGGCAGAACGGTTCTGCCTCTTGGTGCAATTCCATAGGCCCTGGGCTGGGCAGTGGCATCGCCTACGGGAATGTGACCCCTCCCTCCAGTCATGCTTTGGAGGTGATGTCAGGTGTGTGGGTGAAGTATTTGGTTGAAGTAAATAGAACTGAATGTTCATCGGGGAAGCATGGATAGGACTGTCCTACCCCAGAGGGCACTCTGGCTTGGGCCCAGCAGTCTGTGGTCACAGCAGCCTCTTCCTTCCTGATCCGGGGCCAGGAGACCTGAGCCTTTACATGTCCTGCCTTGAGGCCCAGAACAACTAGCTTGGGAGGTTGTGCCATCCTGAAGCTGCAGAGCCTAGAGCTTGAAGGAGCTGTGGACATCATCCAGTGTCTGACTTTGAGTAGCAGGGCTGAGGCCCAGAAAATGGCAGTGGCCTGCTAAACTTCACACAGTCTCCGCAGAACTGGGCTGTTTGTCACCACACTGCTCTGTTTAGGGAGGGAGGAAGCAGAGAAGCTTACATTGAACCTTTGAAGAACTACCCTCTGGCTGGCCCTCCCAGAGCCGGGGTTCCCTCCTGACCTGACACTGTTGTGGTCCTATTGTAGCCCTATGAGAGAAGTGCTCTCTGGCGCCCCTAGTGGTAGTGGAGGATCTGGCTCCCGAGTCTCAGTACCAGTGTGAAGCTTCGCTTGGTAAAGGTGCTGGTAAAATTTGAGTCCCTGCCCCGCCTTCTGGGTATTATCAGGCTGGTAGTGGAGGTTAGGACAGCGAGAAGGAAGGCCGTCTAAAAGCAGAAGGAGCTGTAGAGATGGCAGTTCAAATCCCTTGACCATCCAGGAGTCACTTGGTGGCCTGGGATGGAAGCAGAAACATCGTTTGGTGACAAGGAGCCCATGGCCTCTGTTTACCCCCAGTCAGGGCAGGTCTGAGTCTGCAGGTATATCTGGTCCAAATGACCCAAGGAAAGAGTGGTGAGCTGGGAACAAGAATCCGGGTCCTGGCCACCCAACAGGCAACCCGTGGCCGCCTTCCAGCCTAAAACCCCCAAACGGCATCCTTTCATTCACACCCAGCTGGATACCCTCCCTGCCAGGACCTCTGTTTTCTCCTCTGAAGTGAGGACGTCCAACTCAGGAGCTCCCGAGGCTCTAATAGCCAGGCCAGGGGCAGGATCTGGGGCTACTCAATCATGTGAAAGCACCATTAGAAGAAAAGGCATTCTGGGGTGTAAAACATGTGCCAGGGGAGGAAAACAGCTGTGCCTATCTGCCAGGCCCAAAAGACATTCCCACTTCTCCCTTGAGAAGTGAGGAAGTCTAGTGGTTAGGGGCAAAAACCCTGGGATCTGACAGGTAAAGAGCAAAATCTCTGTGTCCATGAGCGAGTGTTATAGTCTTGGTTTCGGTGGTATCACTCACCGCATAAAGTAGTTGAGAGAGTTCAATGAAGTATAAAGTATGTCGTGTTTGCTTAGCACTAGGTCCTATCTATTGCAGGGGCTTAATAAATGACACCCCGGGCCAGGTGCAGAGTGGTTCATGCCTATAATCCCAGCAATTTGAGAAACTGAGGTGAGAGGATTGCCTGAGCCCACTGGTTCAAGACCAGCCTGGGCAACTTGGTGAGACTTCATCTCTATAATAAATCAAAAAATTAGCCGGGTGTGGTGGCGTGTGCCTGTAGTTCCAGCTACTTGGAAGGCTGAGGCACAAGGATCGCCTGAATCCAGCAGACCAAGGCTGCAGTGGCCGTGAGCTTGCCATTGCACTCCAACCTGGGCAACAGAGTGAGATTCCTACTCAAAAATAAATAAATAAATAAATGGCGCCTGTCTTTACTGAGGGACCATTTATTGCGCACCTGGGTGCCAGACTCTGTCCCAAGCTCTGGGGGGGAGGGGAGAGGAAGGGGTTAACAGAAACAAAAAAACTTGGGAAACCCAGCAGAGAGACAGATGAGTAGACAAGTTCGACAGTATGAGAAGAACTGTAATAGGGAAGCACAGGGCATTTTTAGGAACTGAGGAGGTGACATGCAGAGGGAAGGGGGACAGCAGGGAAGGCCTTCTGGAGGAATAACTACCTTTGCTGTAATGTGAATAGGAATTAGGTAGTGCAGGGAAAGTCTTCCAAGCAGGGGAGAGGTTACCTGCCTTGTGGTAGGTTCTTGGGGCTGAGGACACACGGAACTCGGGTGAGAAAAACGTAGCCTCTGCCCTGAGCTGCTCAGACCAGTGAAGAGGCCATTTTCCCTGGCCATGGGTCACAGAGGTGAGCGGATGTAAGACAAGGAGCCTTTGTACTTCTCAGGGCCATGTTACCTTGGAGACTTCAGCCTTGATTACCTCGTCCTTGCTGTCCCACAGTCCTGGGACCACTAGGTCTGGTGTGTCCACCTCTGTCCACTGTAGCTCCCACCCCATTCAGTGCGTGCTGTGTGGTGATGTCCTGGGCCCTGAGCTGTGGTGGTCAGGAGGACTTCTCAGCCCCAGAGTGAAGTCTCAAGGCCTTTCCCTCAGAGGAGAAAAGTCGTTCCCAAGAATGAAGAAACTGTCTGCTCAGGAGTGGTGGACAGTAGGGAGGGTGCAGCTCACTGCATGGGGTGCCAGGACACTTTAGGTCCATGGGCAGCCACTAGTGGGCTGGGTCAGGAGTGCAGGAGTGGGGCCACCTGCCTTGGTCCTGTCTATTGACTCTCCCACCCTCACTCTCCTTTCTATAGAGCCTAGGAATCTGCTCTGCCTGAGGAAAAGACTTTGACACATTTTCAGAATCGTGGTGAGAGTCATCTGTAGAGGGGGAGAATAAACAAGCTTAAAAATGCAAAAGAACTGAGGCGGAAGGATCGCCGGAGCCCAGCAGGTTGAGGCTGCGCCGGCCGGTAGTAGCTACTGCACTCCAGTCTGGGCGACAGAGTGAGACTCCAACTCAAAAAAAAAAAAAAAAAAAGCAAAAGGAAATGTGATGTGTTATTTATTTTTTGTAAAAGGTAGGGGAAGGAGGAGGAAGGCAAGGGAGGGCCTCAGTCAGCTCCCTTGAGTGAACATTTCCAGCCAGGAGATCACAGAAACTTCAGGTAGCTGGGGCACGTGGGATAAGACTTCCATCCAGATCGGGTATCAGTTCAGCTGTAAGGGTCGCCCTCAGCGTGCAGCAGTGCTCTGCAATGCAGGGACCAAGATGCAAAGATCCAGATCCTCCTTCCAGCCAAGGACCGCTCTGTTAGGGGAGCTGGGACACAGACAGCAAATGACTGTCAGGCGCAGAGATGAGGGACAGGTGTCAGATGTTGCAACAAAAAGGTTCAATGAAGCCTGAAGGGGCCTGGAGGAGGGAGGGCTCCCTTTTGATGGGGGTGGTAGGCTCAGGGCTGTTGAGGGAGGTCCTCAAGGATGAGATGGGTTGAGTTAGACTTTGAAGCCCAGGTAGAATTTCAGCGGGTGGAGACTGAACAGAGGCTTTCCAGGAAGAACGGACATTGGAAGCAAAGCGCACGGTGGGACATCCTGCAGTGCTCTGAGAAACAGGAATATGGCATTTTCCTAAACATTTATTTACTTAACAGCTTTATTGAGATATAATTCACATCCCATACAATTTACTCAATGTGTACAGTTTACAAGGTCTGACAAACAACACCACAATCATGTATAGTATAATGTATTATTATCATTATTATTATTATTATTTTGAGTTGGAGTCTCACTCTGTCGCCCAGATAGGAGTGCAGTGGCACACTCTTGGCCACTGAAGCCTCAACCTGCTGGGCTCCGGCGATCCTTCCACCTCAGCCTTCCAAGTAGCCGGAACTACAGGCACGCGCTACCACGCCTGGCTAATTTTTGATTTATTGTAGAGACCAGGTCTCGCCAAGTTGCCTGGGTGGGTCTCGAACCCGTGAGCTCTGGCAATCCACTCACCTCGGCCTCCCAAAGTGCTGGGATTACAGGCTGAGCCACTGAGCCCTGCCATTATTATTTTTATTATTGTTTTGAGTCAGGATCTCACTTTGCTGCCTAGGCTGGAGTGCAGTTGCATGATCACAGCTCTCCGCAGCCTCAACCTCCTGGGTTCAGGCGATCCTTCTGCCTCAGCTTCCCAAGTAGTTGGGACTACAGGCACATGCCACCATGCCTGGCTAGTTTTTGTATTTTACATAGACACGAGGTCTTGCTATGTTGCCCAGGCCAGTCTTGAACTCCTGGGCTCACGTGATCCTCCCATCTCCCATCCCAAAGTGCTGGAACTACAGGCATGTGCCACCATGCCTGGCCTAGAATAATTTTAGAATCAGTTTTAGAACATATTCACTGTCCCAGAAAGAAACCAAGTTCCCGTTAGCAGTCTCTCCCCATTCCTCCATTCCCCTAGTCCTAGGCAACCACTAATCTCCTTTCAGTCGCTATGAATTTGCCTACCCTGGATATTTCATAGAAATATTATCATATAGTATGTGATCTTTTGTGACTGGTCCTTTCACTTAGCATCATGGTGTTTTTTTGGTTTGTTTTTTGAGTTGGAGTCTCACTCTGTCACCCCAGCTGGAGTGTAGTGGCACACTCACGGCCACCCCAGTGTTGATCTGCTGGGCTCCAGCAGTCCTTCCTCCTCATCTTTCCAGGTTGCCAGAACTACAGGCACGCACTACCACATTCAGCTAATTTTTATTTATTTATTGTGGAGACAAAGTCTTGTCAAGTTACCCAGGCTGGTCTTGAACCCGCGGGCTCAGGCAATCCACTTGCCTCAGCCTCCCAAAGTGCTGGGATTGCAGGCTGAGCCACTGAACCTGGCCTAGCATCATGTTTTCAAGGTTCATCCACACTGTAGCAGGGTCAGTACTTTATTCCTGTTTAGCTTTTTTTTTTTTCTTTTTTTTTTGAATCAGAGTCTCACTCTGTTGCCCAGGCTGGAGTGCAGTGGCAGGCTCACGGCTACCACAGCTTCGATCTGCTTGGCTTAGGTGATCCTTTTACCTCAGTCTTCCAAGTCGCTGGAACTGCAGGCATGCACCTACCACACCTGGCTAATTTTTTGACTCATTGTAGAGACAAGGTCTCACCAAGTTGCCCAGGCTGGTCTTGAACCCCTGGTCTTGGGCAATCCCTTTGCCTCTGCCTCCCAAAGTGCTGGGATTACAGGCACAAGCACTGTGCCCGGCCTAGCGTTTTTCTTTGACTTCATTCCTTTTTCTGAGGGAATGGTATTCATGTTTGAATACTATATGTGTCCTGGGTATGTCATATCTTGTTCATCCATTCCCCGGTTGATGGGCATTTAGGTGCTTCTATTAGGGCTATTGTGAATAATGCTGCTATGAACGTTTGTGTACAAACATTTGTGTAAATGCGTTTTCAGGACATTTCATTTTGAATGGCATCCAGGGCAACTGTGGGACAATGAGGGTAAAGCAAAGGGACCTGCACACCCGCTGTGTAGTCTGAGTGGCTGGATGAGAGTGAGAAGGGAAGGCGCAGAATCCTCTGCTGGCATCACTGGGAGGCCACGCTGTGTGTGAGGACCAGGCTTGTGGGGTGTGGGAGGGGTTCCCTTCCCCCGCCACCAGCCCATGTTGTTGTGTCAGACCTGGCAGCTGTTTGCTGGTCTGGAAATAGCCTGAGCAGCTGGTATTTTCCCTGGAAATAGGGTGCATTTTTTCTTGTGTCCTGCTGAAGCCCCAAATTAGTTAAGCACATAGAGAAATGTGGGCCACGCCGTTAGTCTAGAGGAGGGGAGTGTTGTCAACAGGAAGCTGGCTGGCCGGGGTAAGAGGTGGTCAGGAAGACCGAGGTCAATGAGCCAAGTGTAAACAGGGGCTGACCTGTGGTATCCCTGTCCTCATCACACTCACACGGAGGTGGTGGCTTTGTTTACAGGAAATGCTGCAAGTATCTCACTGACTCCGTTTGACAGATCAGGAAACAGTGTCACTGCATTAAGGGATCTTCCATTAAGAGACAGAAGGGAGATCAAAGCCAAAGTCTTCAGTTCTTAGAAATCGACCTTCCAACTGGGCTCAGTGGCTCAGCCTGTAATCCCAGCACTTTGGGAGGCCAAGGCGAGTGGATTGCCTGAACCTGTGGGTTCGAGACCAGCCTGGGCAACTTGGCAAGACCTTGTCTCTACAATAAATTAAAAAATTAACTGGGCATGGTTGTGCATGCCTATAGTTCTGGCTACTCGGAAGGTTGAGGTGGAAGGGTTGCCGGAGCCTTAGCAGGTCGACGCTGGGGAAACCGTGAGTGTGACACTGCACTCCAGCCTGGGCGACGGAGTGAGGCTCCAACTCAAAAAAAAAAAAATCGACCTCCCATATGACCCAGCAATCCCCCTACCGGGAATATACCTGGAGGAATTCAAAGTATTCTACAAAAAAGATACCTGCACATACATGTTTATTGCAGCATTATTCACAATAGCAAAAATGGAACTGACTGTGCTGCTCATTGAAACTGGGCTGGATTTTTAAAATGTGGTACATATACACAGTGGAATATTACACAGCCATAAAGAAGGACAAACATATGGACTTCGCATCATATGATGGATACTCAGTGATCTATCACAGAAACAAAGAACAGAGTACCACATGTTCTTACTCATAAGTGGACCCTGAACATTTGTCATAATACTATAAGAAAGGGATTGACAGTAGTGGGATACTGACAGGGTTGGTGTCAGGGGAAACACAACATTAATAAGGGTATCTAATCTCAAACCAGGCAAAGTGGGAACCAAAGGGAGGCCCAAACTTTGCCTGTTCAATGCCCACTTTTATACCTAATCCTGAATTGTACCCTACATCTTTAAAATAAAATATATTTAAAACAAAAATAAGGCCAGGTGTGGTGACTCAATTCTGTAATCCCAGCACCTTGGGAGGCAGAGGTAAGAGGATTGCCTGAGCCCAGGGGTTCGAGACTAGACTGGGCAACTTGATAAAATCTTGTCTCTACAATAAAAAAAAATAAGCCGGGCATGGTAACACATACCTGTAGTTTCAGCTGCTTGGAGTGCTGAGGCGCAAGGATCACCTGAGCCCAGCATTTTGGGGCTGCAGTAGCCGTGAGTGTGCCACTGCACTCCAGCCTGGGCGACAAAGTGAGACTCCGACTCAAAAAAAAAAAAAACAACGAAAACAATAAGTCTTCAGTTCTTCAGTTTAGTAAAACCTAGGCCTTACCCTCCACACTGCGCCTGTTTTTGAGTTCACAGAAGACTGAGGACACAAAAACAAGAGTTTATGCTGTTTTGGTCTCCTAAAAAAGAACACCAAACTCCACCCCAAACCCTCAAAGGAAAAAAGCAAAACGAGGCTTTAATTGCCATCTTTCATGTTCTTCCTTCCTTTTTTTTTTTTTTTTTTGTCTTTTTGTTGTCCAGCCAGAAAACATCATGTTGTTAGACAAGAATATTCCCATTCCACACATCAAACTGATTGACTTTGGCCTGGCTCACAAAATAGAAGATGGCGTTGAATTTAAGAACATCTTTGGGACACCGGAATTTGTTGGTGAGTTTTAGGTCTGTTCTCTCCCAGCTAAGAATTTGGCATCAAAGGTAGAAAAATCCCAGGAACACGTCCATGTCTGGGGCTGTGGCTCCTGGGCTGAAGAATGGTATCTTGAGTTATTCCCTAGCAACCCATGAGTAGGGAAGGAAATGTCTTACTGGGAGTCTGGGTGAGGGTCCAGGTACAGGTTTTGAGCATCCAGTAGGGAAGCGGGGCCAGGCAGGGCTGGAGACCTTTGAAGAATGAAACCCCAGAGCTGAACCAACCTCCTGCTTTTAGTGAGTTTATTATTGTGAAGATTTAAAGTTACCTCACACTCTTGCATTCAGATAAAGTCAACCTTTTCTGTAGAAGCTTTGGATTTCCTGAAAAGGAAAAAGAAAGTCATCTGCCAGATCTACCCACTCGCCTCTCCAGTGTGTGATCTTTATTCAAGCATGAGGGTGCCCAGTGCCAGTAGGGCCCTGGCTACTTTCTCTTTCCCTTGTTTCTCTCACACTTGACCCAGGCTCTGCCTGTTCTGTACCCAAGAAGCCCCCTTATGAGGATTGGGCTGGAGGTTGGGTGACATGAAAAGCAGTCCTGCAGGAAGGAAAATTGAGAACTACCATCTATGTCTCTGCTTTAGGAGTTGGAGTGGTCTTGGAGGTAGAGGGAGCATGTGGTCTCCCTCTCATCTGGGAGCTAACACTTCTGACTGAAAACTTCTTATCGCAGCCAGGGGTGGTGGTTCACACCTATAATCCCAGCACTTTGGGAGACTGAGGCGAGAGGATTGCCTAAGCTCAGGAGTTTGAGACCAGCCTGGTCAACATGGTGAGACCTCGTCTCTACAATAAATAAAAAATTTAGCCGGGCATGGTGGCACACGCCTGTAGCTCCAACTACTTGGAAGGCTGAGGCAGAAGGATCGCCAGAGTCCAGCAGGTCAAGGCTGTGGTGGCCATGAGCAGCGTGCCACTATACTCCCGCCTGGGCGACAGAGTGAGACTCTCACTCAAAAGAAAACAAGCCTGGGCACAGATATCCAGACTTAAACTTTGTCTGAAAGAGCAGTCTCTGCCCCACTATTCACATATGTGGTGAAAATGCACATCTCTTAGTTAAGTTTATACCAAGTTAAATAAAAATAAATAGTTCAACTAGGAATTCAGAGCAATAATAGAAAAGATGTCACAAGACAGGATGAGATTAATTGTAAAGCAAGTCATTTAGACAGCTTGGAAAGACGGCTCAGACAAGATATCCACTTGTGCAAAGTCGATGGCATCAGTTGTGGCTTTGAGTCAGTGAGGGACAAAGGGCTGATATAGGGAGTGGGAAAGGTCTCTGAAGTGGGTGGAAAGGGAACTGGGGTTAGGGAGGAACACTTCCAAGTTCAGTGATACCGTAGCAGGGGAGGAAGGCCAGCATGAGTGCACTTATCAGGGGCAAGTCACTATCCACGCTGAATTAAGCTGAGCATTTGCAATAGACTGTTGGTGTTAGTGGGTTATTGCTGGGTGGGGTCATCCTGTGGAGGGTTTGCCTGAGTGGTATGCTGATAAATGTCTAACAACCAGGTCTCCAAAACAGATTTTTAAATAACTTATAGCATTGGCCAACTTCACACTACTAACATGTTATCACTGAATACAGAGTTGGGAAGAGATGCACATAATTGGCTCCTGTGACCCAGTAGGGTTTTATTTGCACCTTATAGATACATAAGGTGACTTCTCTAAGGCTCTGCCTAAATTTCGATGACTTTCTTTCCCAAGACCTCTGAGAAACAGGTCATGGCAACTTTCCCCTATTCCCACCATTCCTTTGACATTTTACCTGAGACCCAGGGTTAAAAAGTTAGTGTTGGCTGGGTACAGTGGCTCAAGCCTGTAATCCCACCACTTTGGGAGGCCAAGGTGAGAAGATTGACTGAGCCCATGAGTTCGAGACCAGCTTGGGCAACTTGGCGAGACCTCATATCTACAATAAATCAAAAAATTAGCTGAGCGTGGTAGTGCGTGCCTATATTTATGGCTACTTGGAAAGCTGAGTGGAAGGATTGCCTGAGCCCAGTGGGTCAATGTTGGGGTAGCCATGAGTGTGCCACTGCACTCCAGCCTGGGCAACGGAGTGAGACTCCAACAAAAAAAGTAATGATAAGTTAGTGTCAGCTTTCAGGAGTATGGTGGACTAGGTGTTCCCAAAGGCCCACCCACTACCAAACTGGATTCTTGAGAAAAATTGTCTTTTTAATGAAATTCTAGACTCATAGGAAATAAGAGAAATCTCTCCTTTGCCACCACCTGTCCCACTCCCAAAAGGTAGTAAATTGAACTTACAGCTGGACCTGTGAGAAGCTGTGAGAAAATTCATAGGAGGATGTTCCCTAGAGGTAAGTCACATATCAGCATTTCAGTCAGAGACTAGCAAGATTTAGATGTTCAAGGACACAAGATTTTTAAATGATCAGACATTGACTATAAAGTAAGTGGAATGTATATATAAATAAAAGATAGAATCACAAGAATGAGCAACCGTTAAGAGATGTCAGAAATGATCAGGCAGAATTTAAAAAGAATCAGATCAAACTTGAAGGAACTCAGTATATAACTTTTTCAATATATAACTGTTGTAATTTAAAACTCAGTGAATGGGTTAAACAGCAGATTGCACACAGCTGAGGAGAGAACTGAAGCATTGAAAGACTGTGCTGAAGAAAGTTAGCTAGAATACCACAGTGTGACAAAGATCTAGAAATATGAAAGGTGGGATAAACTGGGCAAGATAAAAGGAGAAAGCCTAATTTAGATCTCTTTGGACTCTCGAAGGAAATAGAGATGATAAGAGAAAAGCGATATTTGAGGAGAATGGCTGAGAATTTTTAGAACTACCTCCATTCATTCACAGATACAGAAAAGACAATAAATGAGGTCCCACAATTAGGTTCACAAATCATCCTTTAAAAAGTGCTACATACCTCATTGCTGAATATCACTATAGTCACCTTCGAAGTACTCCCCTTGGGAAGCTATGCACTGACGCCAGTGCCTAGTTCACCCATCAAAGCAGTTTTGGAACTCTTTTTCTGGGAATGGCCATCAGAGCTGTCTTCATTGAAGTCTGATAATTAAGTTCAAGAACTTGCTACTGAGCACTGTACAAATAACTGCTTGCGACACCCTCTCTACTCACCTGATCTGGCCCCCTATGACTTTTTTCTTTACCCAAAGATAAAGAAAATTTTGAAAGAAAGACACTTGATGACATTCAGGACATCAAGTATAATACGATGATGCCTCTGATGGTTATTCCAGAAAAAGAGTTCCAAAAGTGTTTTGATGGGTAGACTTGGCACTGGCATTGGTGCATAGCTTCCCAAGGGGGAATACTTCAAAGGTGACTGTAGTGATATTCAGCAATGAGGTATGCAGCACTTTTTCTAGGATGAGTTTGCGAACTTAATGGTCAGACCTTATATGCCATACAGAAAAAAGCAAAAATTATACCTAGACACATTATAGTGAACTGAAGGGTACCAAAGACAAAGCAGCCAGAGAGAAAAGACAAATACCAAAGAACAATGATTAATTAGATTGACAGCACACTTCTCCAAACAACAATGAGAGCCAGCATCCAATGGGATATTTTTAAAAAGTGCCAAGGAACACATTTTTTTTTTGAGTTGGAGTCTCACTCTGTCGCCCAGACTGGAGTGCAGTGGCCGCTCCCGGCCACCGCAGCCTCGACCTGCTGGGGATCCGGTGATCCTTCCGCCTCAGCCTTCCAAGTAGCCAGAATTACAGGCGTGCGCTACCACGTCCAGCAGATTTTTTGATTTATTGTAGAGATGAGGTCTCACCAAGTTGCCCAGGCGGGTCTCGAACCCACGGGCTCAGGCAATCCACTCACCTCGGCCTCCCCAAAGTGCTGGGATTACAGACTGAGCCACCGAGCCCAGCTGGAACACATTTTTTGAAACCCATAATTGTGTGCCCCAAAAAGTGATATTTCAAGAATGAGGGCAAAAGATTCAGGAAAAGCAGAAAAAGAACAATAACAACAGACCCCAAAACATTAACATAGAGTTTACCACCAATAGACCTTCATTAACTGAACTTCTAAAAGATGTACTTCTGAATTAAAGAAATGAAATCTGAAGGGAGGTCCAAAGCAAGAAGTAATAGGAACAAAGAGATCAGTAAATTTAAGCAGATGTAAACATTTTCTAAAATGTTTATCATGTCTAAAATGATGTTTATAATGTCTAAAATGTTTACAATGTCTAAAATGATGTTTATAATGTCTAAAGTGTTTATAATGTCTTAAACCATGATGAGGTTTTAATTGTGGGGTTAAAACAGAACTAAAAATTGGAGAAAATAATGTTAGATTATGAAATAATGTTATTAAATAATGTTAGAGGGTTTGAAATCAGTGTTCTAAGGTTCTTGGACTATTGGAGGAGGGTCAAAATATGGATTTATGTTAGAATTTGTTTGATATCCACAGTCAAGTCTCACGGGTAGCCATTGGAAGAAAAATGAGGTCGGAGAAAAAAACAATAAAAAAACTAATGTGCCACTTTTTAAAAAGGCAAGAAAAGACTGAGTGCCATGGCTTATGCCTGTAATCCCAGCAGAGGCAGTAGGATTGCCGAGCCCAGGAGTTTGAGATTAGCCTGGGCAATATAGCAAGACCTCATCTCTACTAAAAAAAAAAAAAAAAGTAGCCTGCATGAAGGCATGTACTCATAGTTCCAGCTACTTTGGAGGCTGAGGTAGAAGGATCACCTGAGCCCAGAAGGTTGAGGCTGTGTTGAGCTGTGATTATGCCACTGCACTCCAGTCTGGGATGGAGTAAGACCCCAGTGAAGGGAGGGAGGGAGGGAGGAAGGAGAAGAAAAGCATAGAAAAAATAGACAAAAGTACATAGATGACAGAAATGGATCTATATATGAGGTGACAATTAAGTTCACGAACTTGCCACCATGTGCTTATGTTGGCAGCACTGTACAAACAACTTGTTAAGGTTTCATGACCTTGGTATATCAGTGTCTCATAGCTGTGTTCGTGTCTACGTGTGGTGGTATCCTGCTAAGTGGTGTTCATTATTGTTGTTGCATGTTATTGTGTGCTGTTGTAAGAATGTTGGAACTTGAATTAGAGCAACAAACAAATATTAAATTTCTTGTTAAACTTGGCAAGAGTGGAAGTGCAATCAGGAACATGTTAGTCCAAGTTTATGGGGATAATCCCATAAAGAAAATGGCAGTGTATAAATGGATTAAATGTTTTTCTGAGGGAGAGAAAGCATCACTGATGAAGAGAGGTTAGGAGGCCAGTAACGAGCAGAACTGATGAAAACATGGCAAAAACTTGTCAAATTGTATGTCAAACTCATTAGCTGACTGTGAGAAGCAAAGCAGACCAATAAACCTCGGTAGAGGATCAGTTAGGAAAATCTTAACTGAAAATGTTGGCATGAGAAACGTGTATACAAAAATGGTCCCAAAGTAGCTCTCGCATCATGACAATGCACCAGCTCACACAGTACTGTCTGTGAGGGAGTTTTTAACCAGTAAACAAATAACTGTGCTGGATCACTCTCCCTACTCACCCGATCTGGCCCCCAATGACTTTTTTGTAAAACCTGAAGCTAAAGGAAATATTGAAAGGAAGACATTTTGATGATATTCAGGACATCAAGGGTAATATGAAGACAACTATGATGGCCATTCCAGAAAAAGAGTTCCAAAATTGCTCTGATGAGTAGACTAGGCAATGATGTCAGTGCCTAGCTTCCCAAGGGGAGAACTTCAAAGGTGACCGTAGTGATATTCAGCAACGAGGTATGTAGCACTTTTTCTAGGATGAGTTTGTGATCTTAATTGTCAGACCTTGTATATCAAGGAGATCAGTATGGGAAAGTGAGTTGTGATTCTCAAACTATCATGAAAGCCCTTTTAAAAAAGAATTTTTCAATCTGTCCTGCATTGCCACTTCAGTAATATACAATAAAAATAAATTCCTAGAAAAATGTTCAGTTTGGATGTCACAGCAATACCAAGTTGCTATGAGTCTCTAAAAATGCATATTCTCAATTCCTACATCTATCTTGTTGGGCCAGTTACAGTCTGTGGACTATTTGTCTGTGGATCACACTTTGAATGTCATTGTCCTAAAGAAAATCTTCCAAGTGCACCCGAGGAAGCACATGCAAAAAAAGTTTCATAATAATGTTGTTCTAATAATAAAAGAAATGGAAATCATTCAAATAATCTCTTTTTCTTTTTTGAGTTGGAGTCTCACTCTGTCACCCAGGCTGGAGTACAGTGGTCCACTCACGGCCACTGCAGCCTCGACCTGCTGGGCTCAGGCAATCCTTTTGCCTCAGCCTTTCAAGTAGCTACAACTACAGGTGCATGCCACCATGCCTGGCTAATCTTTTGATTTATTGTAGAGACAAGGTCTTACCATGTTGCTCTAGCTGGTCTCAAACCCCTGAGCCCAAGTAATCCTCTGTCTCCCAAAGTGCTGGGATTACAGGCATGAGCCACCGTGCCCAGCTAAAATTATTTCTTCTTTTTTTTTTTTTGAGTCCAAGTCTCACTCTGTCACCCAGGCTGGAGTGTAGTAGCAAGTTCACGGCCACCTCAGCCTTGGCCTGCTGGGCTCAGACGATTCTTCCAAAGAGCTGGAACTACAGGCACATGCCACTATGCCGGGCTAATTTTTTGATTGATTGTACAGACGAGGTCTCACCATGTTGATTAGTCTGGTCTCAAACTCCCGAGCTCAAGCAGTCCTCTTGCCTCTGCCTCCCAGAGTGCTGGCATGACAGACATGAGCCACCACACCCGGCTTTCAGATGATCTTTTAAGAGTAGAATGACTACAAAAATAGCACATATTCACAATGGGCTACTGTGTAACAGTGAAAATGAGAGAGCACGGATGAACATTCAGGGAACACGAGTATGATGTTGAGTGAAAACGTCAAGTGACTATAGATCACATAAAGTATGACACCATTTTTTTTCTTTTCTTTTCCTTTGAGTTGGAGTCTCACTCTTGTCACCCAGGCTGGAGTGTGGTGGCCCGCTCACAGCCACCGCAGCCTCGACCTGGGCTTAGGCAATCCTCTGCTTCAGCCTTCCAAGTAATTGGAACTGCAGATGCACACCACCACGCCCGACTACTTTTTGTGATTTGTTGTAGAGACGAGGTCTCACCCAGTTGCCCAGGCTGGTCTGGAACCTGTGGGCTCAGGCCATCCACTTGCCTCAGCCTCCTAAAGTACTGGAATTACAGACTGAGCCACTGAGCCCAGCCAACACCATTTTAATAAAGCTCAAAAGTCCATGAAATAGCACCCCGTATCTTAAAGCAGGGGAAGGAAGGAGGGTGGGATGGCAGACAAGTGCAGTGAATGCAATGGTTTTGATATTGTGCTAGATAAACACTCTCCACTTCTCCCCTTTTGAACTCTCCACCTTTGCACTCTCTACCTTTTCCATGAGTGGTTGGACAAGTCAGTTCTTCCTCCTTCTCAGCTACTGCCCCTCTTTTGCCTCCATTTTGTCACCTAGCTTTTTACAAGGCTCATCTGACTCCAACACTTAGCTCCACTTTCTATCTTCTGGATACCCTGGGCACTGTGGTGAGTGTGAAATTCAACACTCTCCAGTGCTTATCTGCTTCCTGTCTTGGGAATGTTTGGTCTTCTCTCCTTGGTAGAATCTTCTCTCCCAGACTCCTCCCTCTCCTGGTCACTGCATTGCTGGCTCAGCTCCTGGTTCTACTTGGGCACGGATGACTCCAAACAGGATGTCCCTGGCCCACTCCCCTCCAGCCCGCCCCTGGACATCTTCCCCTGGCTCCCCTCGGGCCCCTTAAGCTCATCATCTCTATGGCCCTCAAGAATTGTCTTCCTGCCTGTCAGATGGGAGATATTCTCTTTCAGACCAGACTCAGAGGAGGGTGGTTTCCTCCTCTGCCTTCTTTTCTTCTCCTTCACCTTTTAGCACTGACATGATTGTTTTCACCAGAGTTCTACAGTAGGCCTCATTGCTAGGGCCCCATTTTTCCTTTCTGTACCTTCCTCTCCCTGCCCTCCTCTTTGTTTTTTTAGGTGTTCTGTGTACTTTCCCTCTTCCTCACTATCAAGGCCTGTTTCTAATAGGTTTTTACCAAGATAACAGGCAACCCCCGTCTTAGTCTTTTCGGGCTGCTTTAACAAAATACCAGGTCAGGCTCAGAGGCTCAGCCTGTAATCCCAGCACTTTGGGAGGCCAAGGCAAGTGGATTACCTGAGCCCATGGGTTCAAAAACAGCCCGGGCAACTTGGCAAGACCTCATCTCTACAATAAAATTAAAAATAGCTGGGCATGGTAGCACACGTCCATAGTTCTGGCTACCTGGAAGACTGAGGCAGAAGGATTGCTAGAGCCCAGAAGGTCGAAGCTGGGGTGGCCATGAGCGTGCATGCCACTGCACTCCAGCTTGAGTGAAGGAGTGAGACTCCAACTCAAAAAAAAAAAAAATACCTTAGACTGGGTCATTTATAAACAACAGAAATGTATTGTGCACGGTTCTGGGAGCTGGAAAGTCCAAGATCAAGGTGCTAGCAGGTTTGGAGTATGGTGAGGACTTGCTCTCCATTTCATAGGTGGTCCTTTATTTTACTTTTTTTTTTTTTTTTTGAGTCAGAGTCTCACTCTGAACCCCAGGCTGGAGTGCAGTGGCATACTCACAACCACCCTAGCATCGATCTGCTGGACTCAGGTGATCCTTCTGCCTCAGCCTTCCAAGCAGCTGGAACCACAGGCATGTGCCACCACGCCTGGCTAATTTTTTTAATTTATTGTAGAGACGAGGTCTCGCCAAGTTGCCCAGGCTGCTCTCAAACTCCTGGGCTCAGGCAATCCTCTGGCCTCGGCTTCCTGAAGTGCTGGGATTATCGGCGTGAGCCACCGCACCCAGCTAGATAGCCCCTATTGCTGAGTTCTCACATGGAGGAGGGGTTAACAAGCTTTCTTGGGCCTCTTTTATGAGGACACTAATTCCATTTGTGAGGTTTCCACCCTCATGACCTAATCATCCACTAAGGGCCTCACCTCTTAATACTATTGCATTGGGGATTAGGTTTCAGGAAACACAAACATCCAGGCCAGAGCAACTCTTTTCCTCAAAATTCTCAGATGTAGCCGGGCTCGGTGGCTCAGTCTGTAATCCCATGCCTTTGGGAGCCTGAGGCGAGTGGATTGCCTGAGCCCGCGGGTTCGAGACCTGCCTGGGCAATTTGGCAAGACCTCATCTCTACAATAAATCAAAAGTTAGCCAGGCGTGGTAGCACGCACCTGTAGTTCCAGCTATTTGGAAGGCTGAAGCGGAAGGATCGCCAGAGCCCAGCAGGTCGAGGCTGCGGTGGCCACTCTAGTCTGAGCGACAGAGTGAGACTCCAACTAAAAAAAAAAAAAAAAGATCTCAGATATGGATTATCTCCCTCTGCGGCTCTGATTTTCCTTCCTGAGGATTCAGGATGGACATTTGATGTCAAATTCCCTGAAATTCCCTACCACCATCTCCTCTCATTCACATACTCCTGTTGACTCTTTACTATGACTTTCAGCTCCAGAAATCGTGAACTATGAACCCCTGGGTCTGGAGGCTGACATGTGGTAAGTTGCACTGGCTACCCCCTGGTCGAGGGATTCTTCCTGGAACAGAAGGCCTCAGACCCTGCCCAGGCGACATCCCCTCAACCTGAAAGCCCCTTATTCCACACTCTCCTTACAGAGCCTCTGACTGCTCCTGGTGTGCTGGACCTGGGGCTTGGGCAGCCAGAGGCCTCCAGGCCTGGACTGAGGCCCGTTAGAACCTGGTGGGGTGAGAGCTTGTTAGCAGTGGAGAAGCAAGGATAATGGCAAGAAGGAGGTGCAGGCTCAGCCCTGGGCCTTCCCCAGCCAGGATAAAGATAGTAGCAACAGTAATTCAGTCAATCAAGGGGTCATTGAGAGCCTCACATGTTCTGGGCACTGTGGTGGGCCTCAGCTCATTTGAACACCGCTTTACAGTTGGCCGAGTACCTTCATGACCTGGTTCTCTAAAATCCTGCCAACAGTGCTGTTAGGTAGCTATCATGATACTCATTTCATAGTGAGAAAGAGGCTCAGAGGTGATAAGGGACTTGTCCAAACCACAGAGCCTGCAAGTGCAGGAGTCTGGTCTTGAACCCAAGTCCTGAGACTCAGTGTCCAGAGCTCCATGACTCCAAACAAACACCTGGCTGCTGCTAAAGAGTGGGGTAGAGGCCGGGTGGTGGCTCAAGCCTGTGATCTCAGCACTTTGGGAGGCCGAGGTGAGGCTCATGCCTGAGCCCATGGGTTTGAGAACAGCCTGGGCAACTTGGCGAGACCTCATCTCTGCAAACAAATCAAAAAATTAGCCGGGTGTGGTAGTGTAGTATGCCTGTAGTTCTAGCTACTTGGCAGGCTGAGGCAGAAGGACTGCCTGGGCCCAGCAGGTCGACACTAGGGTGACCGTGAGTGTGCCACTGCGCTCCAGCCTGGGCAACAGAGTAAGACTCCAACTCAGAAAAAAAAGAGTGGGGTGGAGAAGGTATGAGGTGGTGCAAGACAGCACCCAGGGGCTGTGGTGGAGGCGGCAAGTGATCCCCGGGGTGAGTCCCTTGTGGTCCAGGATGGGAGCCAGCAGCCCTGACTCGACTGTTCTCTGTTTTTCAGGAGCATTGGCGTCATCACATACATCCTGTGAGTATCCCCCATCCAAGGGCTCCAACTTGGCTTAGACCTGGGGGAATCGGGAGGAGGGAAAGAGGGGCTGGCAGACACTTACTGAGCACCACCGTACGCCAGATGGATGAGGTCCACACAGGCAGACCGGAGGCTAAGCGCTGTAAGCTCCATTTCCTACACTTGTCCCTGGGCTTGAGGTTGAGCAGGAACCCAGGGGAACAGCCTCCGTCCCTCCATCCTGTGCAGCCTGTGACTGCATTCCTGCTGCGAAAGGCCGGGCTTCCCCACTCATCCTCCGCCTGGCCGAGGTTCACCATGAGATGTCAGTTTCCACTCAGAAGCCTTGGAACAGCCCTGAAGCAGCCTGTGCCTCTTCTTTTTCTCCTCTTTTCCCTTCCTTTCCCCACATCCTTTTTTCTTCCCCTCATGCCCTCTGACCTCCTTTTCTGTCCCTGAAGTACCCGGTTGCTCAGGCAGAGAATTGCTTCATAGCTCCTTGGTGTGGTGGGCTACTTCTGGGATGGAGTCTGATGATGCTATCACTTTCCATCTCTATGGCCTTGGTACTTAACCTCTGAGCCGTTTTTCTTATCAGAAAAGTAGGACTCACAAACTTCTCGCCACAGGCGTGTTGTGAGGGCTAAATAAGCCAACACTGCAAGTCTCCTAGCCCTGACTCTGGCACATACGTGGCAGGTTAGTAGGTGTTCATCCATCAGTACTTCCCAACTGTTTGCTCCTCACAGCACACGTGGAAATGCTTTTTTTTTTTGAGTTGGATTCTCACTCTGTCAACCAGGCTGGAGTGCAGTGGCACAATCACGGTTCACTGCAGCCTCAAACTTCTAGGCTCAGGCAGTCCTTTCACCTCAGCCTCCTGAGTAGTTGGGACTTATAGGCACATGCCTCCACACCTGGCTAATTTTTTAATTTTTATTTTATGTATGTATGTATTTATTTATTTTTGAGTCTGAGTCTCACTCTGTACCCAGGCTGGAGTACAGTGGCACACTCACAGCTGCCGCAGCCTCGACCTGCTAAGCTCAGACAATCCTCCTGCTTCAGCAGAACTACAGGCTTATGCTACCATGCCTGGCTAATTTTTTGATTTATTGTAGAGTTGCCCAGGCTGGTCTCGAACCTGTGGGCTCTGGCAAACTTCTCACTTCAGCCTCCCAAGTACTGGAATTGGCCGGGCTCAGTGGCTCATCCTGTAATCCCGGCACTTTGGGAGGCTGAAGCAAGTCGATTGCCTGAGCCCACGGGTTCAAGACCAGCCCTGACAACTTGGCAAGACCTCATCTCTCCAATAAATTAAAAATTATCCATCGTGATAGCACGCACCTGTAGTTCTAGCTACTTGGAAGACTGAGGCGGAAGGATCGCCTGAGCCCAGCAGGTTGATGCTGGGGTGGCTGTGAGCGTGCCACTGCACTCCAGCCTGGGTGACAGAGTGAGACTCCAACTCAAAAAAAAAAAAAAAAGTGCTGAGATTATAGGCGTGAGCCACCGTGCCTGGCCTTATTTTTATTTTTGTAGAGACAAGATCTTGCTATGTTGCCCAGGCTAGTCTCAAACTCCTGAACTCAAATGATTCTTCTATCTTAGCCTCCCAAAGTGCTGAGATTACAGTTGTCCACCACCATGCCCAGCCTCAGAAAATGTTATTTTCAGGGCACACTACGATAAGAGTCAGCTCATGACCAGAGGGACGAGGGCACCAGTGTTTAAGAGCTGAGGGGATCATTTTCTTAGCATCCCCTGTAAACCGGTTCTCTGACTCTCCCACCAGCACGTGTACTGGGGGCTCCTTATGTGGTGATGGATCCCCTCAAGCTATGGCAGAAGGTCTTGACTTTAGCTGAACAGTAAAGCTCCTAATACCCACCACAGCCCAGGCCCTCCCCAGATGTATTAAATCAGAATTGCTGGGGGTAGGGCCTCAGGATCCCTATCCTTTTTTTTTTTTTTTTTTTTTGAGTAGGAGTCTCACTCTGTCACCCAGGCTGCAGTGCAGGGGCATGCTCACGGCCAAGACAGCCTCGACCTGTTGGACTCAGGCAATCCTTCCATCTCGGCCTTCCAAGTAGGTGGAACCACAGGCGTGTGCCACCACACCCAGCTAACTGGTTTATTGTAGAGACGTGGTCTCACCAAGTTGCCCAGGCTGGTCTCGAACCCCTGGACTCAGGCAATTCTCTCGCCTCTGCCTCCCGAAGTGCTGGGTTTACAGGCATGAGCCACCACACCTGGCTGGGATCCATATCATTTTTTTTTTTTTGAGTTGAAGTCTCACTTGGTAGCCCAGGCTGGGGTGCAGTGGCATGCTCACGACCACCCCAGAGTCGACTTGCTAGGCTCTGGTGATCCTTCTGCCTCAGCCTTCCAAGTAGCTGGAACTACAGGCATGTGCTACCACACTCAGCTAATTTTTGATTTATTGTAGAGACGAGGTGTCACCAAGTTGCCCAGGCTGGTCTTGAATGCGTGGTCTCAAGCAATTCACTTGCCTTGGCCTCCCAAAGTGGGATTACAGGCTGAGCCACCAAACCCAGCCTGAGATCTGTATCTTTTAAAAGTCCCAGCTGAATTTGATGCGAAGAGAGGGCTGAGAACCATTGATCTGCATACAGTTCAAGACCAGAACCAGAATTCTCAGATGTTGGCTCTTGAAACCTTGATTTCTTCAGAATTCAGGTTTCTATACTGAACTATTAAGGAATCCCAGCTTCTGTGGGGCACACAGTCTTCTTGTGGTTCTTGAGTTCAGCACAACCGGATTGAGGACCTACTCCATAGTGTACACTGCCAAGCACTCAGGATGCCGAGATAAAAGAGTCTCCCTGAGGGAGACAGCCCCACAGCTGACTCTCACTTGGTGGGACCAAGGTTATGCTGGAGGTGTGAACACACCTCTGTGAGACACAGATGAGGAGCCACTGGTGTGCTGGGGCTGCCAAAGGTTTCATGAGGGGTAAGGAAATGGATTTGAACTGGGATATAAGGAATAACGTTACTCCTCCTGGTGGAGAGGGAGGGAAGGGCTGTGCTGGGAAAGCAGCATGAGATGAGCAAATCAGTGGGTAGTTAAGTGTGGCTGAGCTGTTCTGAGCATGTGGCGGGAATCAGCTTCTGATACCTCACTCAGGAACTTAGATGTGAGCCTGTAGAAAATGGGGAGTTCTTTGTGTTCTAACAATGATGATAATAATGGTCATTTATTCCAGATCCCTTAGGATGGGCCAGAATTGCACAGAGCATTTTGTATACATTTATTTTTCCCAAAATCATGTGAAGTGGGGACTTTTATTTTCTTCATTTTACAGATGAAGAAACCCCAGCTCAGAGAGGATGCGTAACCTACCCAGGTTCACACAGCTGATGAGTGGCTGAGCTGGGACTCAAACTCAGGATTGAAATACCAAAATTTTTCCAGTTTACTTTGCTGCCACCATGCTAAGAAAGTGGCAGTGTAGGTGGGGCTGCCTTTCAAGAGATGTTTAGTAGATGGAACCAATGAGGCTTTTGGCCGGTTAGAAGTACCAAGGGGAAATAGAAGTACGAGTCTGAGGTGACCCCTGTGTTTCTAGCTTGGGCACATTTGTGAAGCAGTGTCATTTATCAAGGGAAGGAGCGCATGGATAGGGGTTTGGGGACAGTGAGTTCTGGGATAATGGCCCATCTAGGTAAAGGTATCCCAGGGGTTACCATTTGTATGACATATCCTTGGCAAACAGACCCTTCTAGTCCCTAATGGTCCACCTATTTCCATATTCGTCTGACTGCTGACAACCTCTTCATCTTCAAGACACAACCAATGCACATATCAGTGATACCACGAAACTGCACTGGGCCCCCATCCTTTGTCTGGCCATCTATTATATTCCACTTTGTTCTGCTGGGGATTATGCAGAGCCATCTCTGTGTTTCTCTCCCCTCAACTTTCCAGTCCCTTGAAGACACAGTTTCTCTCTGTCAGGCTCTTAGTAGGAGCTCCGTGAAAGTATGTTGACTTGAACTCCGTTGACAAAGCTGCCAGCTGGCTACCCAAAGAGGGTAAGCTGTGTTGCTACGAGCCTTTCAGCCGCTGCAGCAGTACAGGTCAGGGCTCCCTGAATCGCCCCCATTACCATGTACTTTCGCGCAGTCATGTGGTTCCCTCTCCGTTGTGCTCAGCCTTAGTGGAGCATCTCCTTTCCTGGGCGACACGAAGCAGGAAACGCTGTCAAACATCACAGCAGTGAGTTATGACTTTGATGAAGAATTCTTCAGTCAGACTAGTGAGCTGGCCAGGGACTTCATTCGGAAGCTTCTGGTTAAAGAGACCCGGTAAGAGGACAGAGAAAGCCACTGGTTTCTCAGGTACTGACTCCCTCCTGTAGCCTCTTTCAAAGACATGTCCGGCTGTCCCTGCTTTGCCACAGCTGCCACTGCGCCATGGTGGTCTGGGCAGTTGCTGGGAAGTATGGACTGGCCAAGACCCCTCTCTCTCTCTCTCTCTCTCTCTCTCTCTCTCTCTCTCTCTCTGTGAGTGTGTGTGTGTGTGTGTGTGTGTGTGTGTGTAGGAAGTCAGACTGGATTTCCTTAGGGCTCATTACTGTGTAGTCTGTCCCAAAGGCACCTGGAACTCATTTTCCATTTTGAATTGGGGTTTTCAAGCCAATTCAGGTTGGGGTTCAGTGGAAGGAAGTGGGCTCACAAAGGTCAGTACAGAGGGAAGATGGGAGACATGTTAACCCTACCCCTTCTTCAGGGCCCAAAGTGAGCCCCGTGGCTGTGGAGTCAAAAAGGGATGGGCAAGGACTCCTAGGGTACTGGGTGCCCACAGCATGACCTGGATGGGCAGAGAAAAGGGCCACCGACTAGCACGCCATGTCCTCTCAGTCCCAGACTTCAGAGAGTGCCGGAGTGGGGTTCTCTGAAGTGCAGGGGCCCTGGTTTTCCTGCCTAAGGGCAGTGCTAAGAAGGGTCACTTGCCTGGGTACAGAGCAGCAAAAGGCAGGGGAGGGATCTGGAAGGGAAAGAGAAGAACGAAGACCAGAGGTTTAGCAATGGAAAGCTGGCTTAGGAAGGATTCTGGAAGCCCAGCAGAGTACTTCAGATTCTCTTCCAGGGTCGCATCAGGCCTTTTGGCTTTGGGACTGAAGGTGAGGGTCTAGGAAGGAAGGTCACTATCGAAGGATCTACCTGGGCCCCCTCCCGTGGAGTGCAGGGTGTGCAACTAGTTGCCATCCCTCTCTGCATTGTACTGGTTTGATGGCGGGGGCCAACGAATGCCAACACAGAGGTTTTGAAAGAGTGGGAACGGAGACTTGCTCCCAGCCTCTGTCCTCATGGGTCATCACTGTTTCCTAATCCTCATTGCAGGAAACGGCTCACAATCCAGGAGGCTCTCAGACATCCCTGGATCACGGTAAGGGCACAGCCGCGAGTTTCATTGGGCAGAGGGTCCCCGCTCTGTTGCCAGGGCCAGCCGGGGCAGCCAGGTGCAGAGAGCCGCTGGGGAGGTCTTTGCTTGGAACACTGACCTTGGCTCAGATGAAAGCAAGTCAGGGGCTGCCGAGGGCCTGGGCTTGTTCAGATAGGTTTACTCTACTTTATGCTTGCATTTCACCGCTTCAGGTAACTCATGAAATGAAATCCTCACAAGTCTCAGTTGAAAGCCCTTGGGGGCTAACTTGCAAAGTGTTCTTCCTGGAGGGGAGGTATCACTGCCACTTCTCCAGGCAGAAATCAGGTCGTAGAGACACCAATGGTAATTCAAAACCCCAGCTTTGTAACCAGGGCTCCTCCTCTCAGACTTACAGACTTGCAGGGCTGTGAGTCAAGGATGATGCTCGAATCGGTCACCCGGCTCCCTCAGGCCCCATGAGGCCTCAGAAATGGGGATGGCAGGCAGCCGCTGTTAGAGAAATTTCATTTCCTCTGGCGAGGGTCAGAGCAAAAAGGTGAATGCTTGTCTAACTCGCCTTGCAGCTGAGCTTCTAGCTGCTGATTGTTTAGAGGGTCTCATGGTCTGGTATAGTGAAAAGCACTTGTGAGGGTGGGACTCAGAGACTAGGATCCTAGCTCTCGTTCTGCTGGCTGGCCAGCTATGCACACTCAGAGATGTCACCAGACTTCCCATTCAACCTTCATTATTAAATGAGAAGGCCAGTGAGGATGGTCTGAGTGTGCAGATAAGGAGTGAGACTCATCTGGTGTGGTGACTCACACCTGTAATCTCAACACTTTGGGAGGCTGAGGTAAGAGGATTGCCTGAGTCCAGGGGTTCGAGACCAGCCTGGGCAACTTGGTGAGACCCTGTCTCTACGATAAATCAAAAAAATTAGCCGGGTGTGGTGGCACGCACCTGTAGTTCCTGCTACTTGGAAGGCTGAGGCAGAAGAACCGCTTGAGCCCAGCAGGTCAAGGCTGCAGTGGCTGTGAGTGTGCCACTGCACTCCAGCCTGGGTGACAGAGTGAGACTCTGACTCAGAAAAAAAAGAAGGGGTGAGGTCATGAGTGGGCCTGAAACATTGGGCATGTGAGCACAAAGACGGGAACAACTGACCTGGACACTGCTAGAAGGGGGAGGGAGGGAGGGGGACAAGGGATACACAATCAGCCACTGGGCACCATGTCCACTACCAGGGGAGAGAGGGCTTGCCTGAAGCCCAAACCTCACCTGCATGCAATTTCCTCATGTGGCAAATATTCCCATGTACCTCACAACCCTAAAATTAAATTTTAAAAGAAGAAGAGGGGGTGAGGCCCGTGGGATATGGAGAGCAAGGAGGGCTGGGAGGAGGTCTGCTTCATCGGCTCATTGAAGGATAGGGAAGGCCAGGGGCCTCCCAGGTATGGGAGTCTCTTGGGCTGCTCCTGCCGGCATGCTGAGTGTTGCCAAGGCCCAAGAGGCCCTGAAGGAGAGATGCTCCTCAGCCTCCCTGTGCCAGCCATGGCCTTGTGTGCCTGCCCTTGAGTGAATGCCTGCAGAATTCTTGCTGTAACCTGCTTGTGTGAGCACCCCTTAATGCTGTGTGTGTGGAGGCCCTCTCTAATGGCCAAGGGTCCTTCTGCCCGGAAATGAGCATGCGGGCAGCACGCCCACACTCCTGAACCTTTCTTATGGTCTGTGGGGGCGCTTGCCCCACCCTGGCCCTCCCACGGCCTGATGCATGCAGGGAACGCCAAAGAGGCCGTGTGTGTGCCTTCTGCCCACACCTTGGACTGCCCTCTGGAGCATGTGGCAGATTAACACTCTGGTTCTTCTGTCTGAACACCCACCAGTCGGAAGGAGAAGTCAGAGCCCCTGAACAGCGCAAGACAGAGCCCACTCAGCTGAAGACCAAGCGCCTGAGAGAGTACACCCTCAAATGCCACTCAAGCATGCCCCCCAACAACACCTATGTCAATTTCGAGCGTTTTGCCCGTGTAGTGGAGGATGTGGCCCAGGTGGACCAGGGTTGCTGTGCCCTGTCAGGGACTCATGATACTATCCAGGATGATGTGGAGGCCCTGGTGTCCATCTTCAATGAGAAGGAAGCTTGGTACCGAGAGGAGAGCGAGAGTGCCTGGCACGATGTGTCCCAGCTCAGATATGAGTTCCGCAAGGTAGAGTCCTCAAGGAAGCTCCTACGAGAAGACATCCAGGCGACAGGGTCCAGCCTCGGAAGTGTGGCCAGGAAACTGGATCATCTGCAGGCCCAGTTTGAAGCTCTGAGACAGGAGCTCTCGGCAGACCTCCAGTGGATCCAGGAACTAGCGGGTAGCTTCCGGCTGGAGAACAGAGGCGCAGATGGCCTGGGCTCCGTGTTCCTCCAGGATGCCAGTGAATCCCTGTCAGAGCTGCTGAACAGATCATGCACCGAGGAGGTCCTGACTGACTGGAAGCTCTGAGCACCAGCACCCAGTCATTAATGCGTCCTGGGTGCTTTGCAGAAGTATGTTCACCTCCACCCTGCTACGGCATCCAGCTAGAATTACTCTGCAGGGGTGTGTGTCTGTAGCATAGCCTTCCACCCCCTCCACAGAATCCAGAGTCGCTGAGGTACTAGTTAATTATTCACTCAGCACCTTTCCTCACCAATCTGGTTTTCTGGGAGGGTGCTGGCTGAGCAGCCAAGCTGTTAAAACAATCAGAGAATGCATAACCTCAGAGCACCCTTCTCCAGAGGGAGGATGGCTGGCCCTGGGGAGATGCTTGAGAATTGATTTGTGATGAGGATTTGTTCACCTCTCACTTCCTGCCTACATGCTTTATGGATTGCAGGGCTTGGGTAATATTTGAGTTAATTGGGAATAACTAAGTCAGCATGGTGCTTTCCTGCTACAGAAAGCAGGGATTTCAAATACACAGAGAAAATAACATCACCTTTCGTTATCATGGACTTTTCACTTACCAAGCACTTATGTCTGTGACCTCACTTGATCCTTTAAAGGATTCTGTGAGACAGGAAAGTAGGTGGTTTATTGTTGTTATTATTATATTATTATTTCCGTGTAACTAATGAGAAAATTGACTCAGAAAGGGAAAGTGACTTGGATCAGCTATAGCCAGTTGATACAGATGAAACGGAAACCCAGGATGCCGCACATCTCTGAGATGAGGTACACAGGAGAAAGCAGTGAGGCTTCGCTGCAAATATCCACCTTAATACTACAGTTCAGATCCCAGAGGCAAAGTAAGCCACTGCCTGTATTCTGCCAGGTGGAGGTAGGATGCATACACCTGCAGATAATTGTCCCAAGAGCGACATCCCTGAAGGCACAGGTATGTTCCTACTGGCCCTGTCCCTGTCTAAAGACCAGCCTGCAGAGCAGGAAGGCAAGTAGCATCTTTCTCTTCTCTACCCTTCCCCTATTCTAGCTAAGGACCCAACTTTGTGTTGAGAATGAAGACCAAAAGTTATTCCAATAGGAACTTCCTTTCCTTAAAGACTAGGCCCCTGTCCCTGAAGGTCTGAGAAATTCCATGAGGGCTTGTGAAGAGGAAAGACAAGATTGGGGAGCAGGAGACTCCATGGTCACTTCATAACCCAAAGCTTTGAGCACCCTTTCTGAGGATGTTAAGATCTCATTTCCCTTGTCCTAGAGGAGGGGCCAGGCAACCCACTTATATAGACAGAGGGCAGAGCATGGGTCCAACGCTGTGCTAGAAACTAGGGGGTACAGAGATGGATCATATAGTTTCTTTTTCTTTTTTTGGAGTCAGAGTCTCACTCTGTTGTCCAGGCTGGAGTGCAGTGGCACACTCACAGCCACCACTGCCTCGACCTGCTGCGTTCAGGCGATCCTTCTGCCTTAGCCTTCCAAGTAGCTGGAACTACAGGCATGCGCTACCATGCCCAGCTTTTTTTTTTTTTAATTGCAGAGACAAGGTCTCACCAAATTGCCCAGGGTGGTCTCGAACCCCTGAGCTTAGGTAATCTTCTTGCCTCAGCCTCCCAAAGTGCTGGGATTACAGGCTTGAGCCACTGCACCCGGCCAACCATATAGTTTCAAAGTGCCTTCACAGCCTCACAAAACATCCCTATCATAGAGACAGGGTAAATGATATTCCCGATTTAGAGATGAGGAAACAGAGGTCTTGACTTACCCAAGGTCACATCATCAGTGGCAAAGTGGAGGCCTTCAGATGGCAAGTATCCCGCTCTTTCTGTTTCCCCTAACTGTCCAGGCTCCAGGAGTGTCCTCTCGGCTTGTAGAGGCAGATTATGCCCAGATTCCTAAATAACAGTCAGACATCTACCAACTTCCAGATTCTCACCTCGACTCCAGAAACTCCATGTTGAGTAAAAATAGGCCCCTTTCCTGCTTTCATGGATGCTCGATCCAATGAAGGCTTCAAACACTGCTCACAAATCACACAAACGTAGACTGGCAGCTGGGATGTACATCATGAGAGAATCAGGCAGCATGGCAGACACCTGCAGTGGGGGTTTGAGCCCATCAAGGGCAGCATCCCCAAAGCCCTGAATGCTGTAGATGCCCCCAGCTAAGCCAACCAGAGAGAGAGAAGTGTTCCTGGCAGAGCTGTTATGCCAGGGCTCTGTGATGTCAGGGGCACAGAAGGCTGAAAATGCCAAGACAAAACTGGAGAGGAGAGAGTCCGAGTGTGGTGTAGGCCCAGCTGGAGAGCAGGCAGGACCGGCAGGTCTCTGGCTATGTTAGAGAGCTCAGCCTTTATCCCAGAAGTCACAAGAAGCCGCTCGGGCAAGTCAACAGCCCCACATGCTAAAGGGAGAGTGCCCAGTGAGCAGCACAGACAGAAAGTAGTTTAGGACAGGGCAGGGGGTTTGGAGCTTGTGAGACCATTTCTTCAACATCCTATCTATAAGCATGAAGGGTCGTTTCAAATATCATATGTAATATTTGTAACAGAAACTTTTTCATCAAATATGAGAAACCATGATTATAGTATACATTGTTATTTTATAGACCGCTAAGAATTGTTTTAAAAGCCCATGATGGGGAGCCTAATAGGAAACTCCTTTCACCCCCCATTGTTACACCCTCAGTGAAGGGTAAATGAGAACTAAAGCCATCGTGCAGAAAGGGAGAGCAGGGAAATCTATGTGTTTCAACCTTGACACTAGGTGGGGATGAAAAACCCTCCTCTGAGAATAGGATTCCCAGGCGGGATACTCACGCAGCTTTGCTGTCTGAATTTGCACAATCAGCGTGGCCCAAAAGAACTTCAGGCAGAGAGAGTCATGACCAACAAGCTGAGGCTTGGTGGTCCCAGAAACAGCGTGGTCCTCTCCCGGAGCAACTGCCTTCACTCCAGGTCGATAGTAAGGACATGACATCCTTGACTGGAAGTTGCCTCTTGATTTCAAAGACCTGAAAATGTGCATCTCAGAACCACTGAAAGATGGCAAAAGCCATTTCCTATGTCCTACCTGAGAGAATTGGTACAAATGACCTGGCTAAAGTCTGTCCAAGATCTTACCTGTCCTGTCACAGGACGTCATATGCTTGTTTGATGTTAAGACACCGCAAATATTAAAAGTCCCTTTGGCCATATCAACAGACTTTGATCTTGATGTAGCCCGGTTTCTAAGGAGAGGAAGCCACCAATTGAGCAACACAGGGCCAACTTTTTGGTGAAGGTCAAAATCAAAGCAATAAAAGAGTAAAATGATGGCAGTGATTTGAATTGGGGAAACTGGGAAAAGGGAAGGAGAAATGGTTATTTTAGAATTGTGATTACTACACACTGTAATGAGAGGGTCCTCAGAAGTGAACCCCTTCACACCACCATCTTATAGGGCAAGACTCGTCTAGTGTCACCCCAATTAGTCAGCTCCCAAGCTGGGCTCAGAACTGTAAGTGGTTTTCTCCCAGCAGGGAAATCATCCTCCCTGTGTTGCTGCGGAGTCGTTGGTAACTGCTTTTCATTTACACGGTTCATAAACAGACCCTTTTCTGTACTAAGAGCTTCTAAAGACAAATCAAAGAGAATTGAGAAGTGTCCCCAAGTCTTTCAGGGAAAGGAGAGAAGACTATGACCTTCCTCTGTCTCCCAGCCAGCCAAGCTCTTTTTCTCCTTTGGTGTCAGAACCTAATGCCAAGGGGAGCCCAAGGAGGCCTGTGGAACACAGCCAGAGAGCTGGCTTCACTCTGCTCCCCACATGCTCACTGCTGGCTTTTTTTTTTTCCCAGAGTCGGAGACTTACTCGGCCTCCCAAAATGCTGGGATTACAGGCTTGAGCCAGCGCGCCTGGCCAACTGCTGGTATTTTAACAATGGTGTTGAGGTCTAATGATGGCAGATGGGTTGTGGGGATTCAAAAACCTGAAAATGTGCATCTTGGAACCAATGAAAACTGGCAAAAGCCCTGCTTTGCTGGTGCCTAGAGATAGGATGGCTTGGAGGTGCTGCTCTATGAGACCTCTCTTGCATTGTGGATGATTTTTTTTTTTTTTTTGAGTTGGAGTCTCACTCTGTTGCCCAGACTGGAGTGCAGTGGCTGCTCCCGGCCACCGCAGCCTCCACCTGCTAGGCTCCGGCGATCCTTTCCGCCTCAGCCTTCCAAGTAGCTGGAACTACAGGCGTGCGCTACCATGCCCGGCTAATTTTTTGGTTTGTTGTAGAGATGAGGTCTCGCCAAGTTGCCCCAGCGGGTCTCGAACCCGCGGGCTCAGGCAATCCACTCACCTCAGCCTCCCAAGGCACGGGATTACAGGCTTAGCCACCGAGCCCGGCTGTGGATGATTTTTAATTCACCAGACTGGCGAAACGTTGTCTCTACAATAAATCAAAAACTAGCTGGGCGTGGTACTGCACACCTTTAGTTCCGGCTACTCGGAAGGCTGAAGCAGAAGGATCACCAGAGCCCAGCATGTCGAGACTGCGGTGGCCAGGAGCATGCCACTGCACTCCAGTCTGGGTGACGGAGTGAGACTCCCACTCAAAAAAAAGCAGACTGTGAATCAGAGGTTGGCTTC
This sequence comes from Cephalopachus bancanus, assembly GCA_027257055.1. Classification (NCBI taxonomy): domain Eukaryota; kingdom Metazoa; phylum Chordata; class Mammalia; order Primates; family Tarsiidae; genus Cephalopachus; species Cephalopachus bancanus. The sequence continues at coordinate 738,573 of JAPVLO010000617.1, forward strand.
TGTGCTCTGTTTAAACACCATCCTGGGCTGTTTGGGAGGGGAAGGTGAGTGCAATGACATCTCAGATAACAATTCCCAAGGAGCTGGAGTCTTAGCCCTAGGGGAAGGCAGAAACCTGTCTCTGCCCTGAGGCGGATACTCGTAGTTTAGGATTGCCCCACTTTGTATCAGAAAGGGTGATTCTGCAGATGCGGGAGGCTGGCAGGAAAGGAAGGGAGCAGAGGAATAATGACAGGAAAAGCCAGAGTGCCCTCTGTGAGCCCCTCCCCTCCCCTGGTACCACAGGTGGTATCTCCCCACCTCTTCACGTCAGCTGTGTTGGAGACATTGTACCCAACCATCACTGCCGACCTTCTGTGAGGAACTGAATGCCTTTTCTACTTTGTCTGTAAAATTCTTGGCCTGTGGAGAAGATTCCTTGCCCTGGAGAAGAGACCCAGCAGTGGGCATATTCAAGTTGCAGAAGGTTCCAGTTCAATTGAACAAATACCGATTGTGCTCTGGCTCTGGGGGAAGGTGGCAGATGAGGGAGTACAAGACAACCTCAAATAAAGACTGAGTGTCTGGGACAGATGGGGACCTGGCAAACTGAGAGATGGGAACTGCTTTGGTAAGGGATAAAATAGAGGTACCCCATAGTCTAGAAAACAAGAGAGATGGGAATTCTGATTGCAAAAGGGTGAGAGGGGCAGCAGGGAACAGAGGCCTTCCCAGGGATGATATCCCCTATCACTGACCCTCCCCCTCCTCCAAGCTGTATCCCTACTGTTAGGGCGCAGGACCTCCGGAATGTTAGGTGGGGACTGCTGGGGGTGTGGGGTGTCCCTGGTGTGCCATCCAATGCCACATGAAAGATGTAAAGAATTGCACAGAAGTTAGATCAGAAAATATAGTTTATTTAGAAAGCAAATTAGAAGGTCAGGTGCAGTGGCTCATGCCTATAAACCCAGCACTTTGGGGTTTTTTTGTTTGGTTGTTTTTTTTTGTTTGTTTGTTTGTTTGTTTTTGAGTTGGAGTCTCACTCTGTCGCCCAGACTGGAGTGCAGTGGCCGCTCCCAGCCACCGCAGCCTCAACCTTCTGGGCTCCGGCAATCTGCCGCCTCAGCCTTCCGAGTAGCTGGAACTACAGGCGTGCGCTACCAAGTCCGGCTAATTTTTTGATTTATTGTAGAGATGAGGTCTTGCCAAGTTGCCCAGGCAGGTCTTGAATCCGCGGGCTCAGGCGATCCACTCGCCTCAGCCTCCCAAAGGCGCAGGATTACAGGCTGAGCCACTGAGCCCAGCTTTTTGTTTGTTTTTGAGTTGGAGTCTCACCCTGTCTCCCAGACTGAAGTGCAGTGGCTGCTCCCGGTCACCGCAGCCTCCACCAGCTGGGCTTTGGCGATGCCTCCGCCTCAGCCTTCCAAGTAGCCGGAACTACAGGCGCGTGCTACCACGCCCGGCTAGTTTTTGATTTATTGTAGAGACGAGGTCTCGCCAAGTTTCCCAGGTGGGTCTCAAACCCACAGGATCAGGCAATCCTCTCGCCTTGGCCTCCCAAAGTGCTGGGATTACAGGCTGAGCCACTGAGCCTGGCCTAAACCCAGCACTTTGAAAGACCTAGGTGAGAGGATTGTCTGAACCCAAAGGTTCGAGACTAGCCTGGGAAACTTGGATAGACCTCATCTCTATAATAAATTTTTAAAATTAGCCAGGCGTGGTGGTGTGTGCCTGTAGTTCCAGCTACTTGGAAGATTGAGGTGGAAGAATTGCCTGAACCCAGCAGGTTGAGGCTGCGGCGGCCCTGAGCATGCCACTGCGCTCCAGCCTGGGCGGCAGAGTGAGACTCCAACTTGAAAAGGAAAAGAAAAGAAAGTAGATTAGAGAGAGAGAAAGAAAGAGGAGATTCACCTTCCAGAGGTAGGAAAGGGGGTCAAAGTTTAAGAAACATGGCGACAGCCGTAGCTCAAAGAGCACATGGCCACACCATAGCCTTGCAAGGCAATGGCAAAATGACTGCTGGTGGTTGAGTCCTTTTAACCTTTCCCTTTGATGGGGGGGAAAGTCATTAAGGTGATTGGGTGGTGGTCTGCTCCACGTCATCACGAAGGGTCAGGTAAGCACAGGTACCGACTTCAGGTGATGGGTGGGTTTGTCACATGATTGCTACCATGGTGGTGGGCTAGATGGGAGGAGACAAGAGGACGGGTTTTCCTGCAAGAGACTTGTCAGACATTTGCAGTCCACAAACTCCTTGACTAAAAGATGGTTTTGTTATCATTTCTATGGCTTCAGCCAACCAAGGGGTCATCTTTGATCTTTCCCCTTGATGAGGAACCTGAAAAGTTTCCTAGAGATTTTTATGCTAAACCATGAATTGAAAAGTTGGGCTGTTGGGCTGTGCTGGTTTTACATCTGTTGGAGATTTGCTAGGTGTATGGGGTAGGCTGCCAGCTTGGCCTGGAGTTAGAATGTCTGAACCGCTTCCTAAAATCTGCCTATTGGAAATTTATCTATAACCTGTGCTAGATTCAAAGCGTCTCAGGGATAAAGTCTAAGCAAAAATGGCTATGCTGAGGCAAAAAGACTACGCTAAACTAAGTTTATTCTAGGTTTCTATACGTACCTCTTTTACCTACAAGGAAGGCATGAATAGAGTTTAGAAACGTGAGGATGAGCCCAGATTGGGGTCAGGAACTTGGAACTGCTGAGTGGAAATTAAAACCCGGAGATTACAGAGATTAAAAAATTGTTTTTAACTTTTGTTACGGCTTCTCCAGCAGGAAAATCTTTAAAATTTACATAGAAGTATAGAGAATGGTATAATGAATTCCATGAACCTGTTACCCCACTTCAAAATGAATCAAGTCATGACCAGTCCTCTTTTATTTTTGAGTTGGAGTCTCACTCTGTCTCCCAGACTAGAGTGCAGTGGCCGCTGCCGGCCACCACAGCCTCGTCCCGTTGGGCTCCGGCGATCCTTCCACCTCAGCCTTCCAAGTAGCTGGAACTACAGGCGCACGCTACCACGCCAGGCTTGTTTTTTGATTTATTGTGGAGATGAGGTCTCGCCAAGTTGCCCAGGCGGGTCTCGAACCCGCGGGCTCAGGCAATCCACTCACCTCAGCCTCCCAATAGTGCGGGATTACAGGCTGAGCCACCGAGCCCGGCGACCAGTCGTCTTTTATTCATCTTCCCCATTACTTTTTTTCTGGATTATTTTAAAGCAAACTTCAGGCATATTTAACTAATATATTCTGCAGAATGAATCTCTAATAAAGACTTTCTTTTTAATAACCCCCATGCCATTATCACTGCTGACAAAATCAGCGGTGATCCCCCTCCTCTCATCTGGATACCATTCCATACTCACAAAGTAGAGTCTCACTGTGTTGCCCAGGCTGGAGTGCAGAGACACTCTCACGGTTACCACAGCCTCGATCTGCTGGGCTCAGGGGGTTGTTCTGCCTTAGCCTTCCAAGTAGCTGGGACTACAGGTGCGTGCTACCATACCCTACTATTTTTTAAATTTTTATTTTAATTATTTATTTATTTATTTATTTTTGATCCAAACACAGTCGACACATGGCATTTGGTTTCGATGTCTCTCAAATCTCTTGAGTTTTGTAATAGTACAGGAAGAAGAACTTTCGAAGCTTTTCCTGAGGGCAGAAAACTGAAAGTCCCAGAGAAAAGGATTAAAAGACTGAGTATATCCATGTTGAGACCTACCTCAGAAAAGCGAGACCAGGCCAAGCAAGGGAAGAAACCCTTCTAGCTCCTTCCATGAGCTTGTTTGCTGTAGGAGACAACCGGTAGGTCCACAGCCTTTCTGCAGCCCCACCACCCATTTATGGGTGGCAGAGACTTGGTACCCACTTGCCTCATGGGCTCCTTTCCTGGGAAAACAGATGGGTGATGCCAGTCGAGCTTAGGCTCCAGCCAGCGCGGGTAAGAGGTGGAGGAGTCACCACTGAGGGAGAGGAAGGGCCAGTGTGACAGTCCAGGAAGGGAAGTAGGCATGAGGGTGCCCTGCCCCTGGCTTCCATTGGAGTATGGGACAAGAGAGATGGCACAGATAGAGGTTGGAGAAGTTGTAGTCTGCTTGCAGTTTCCGCAGGAGGCCTAGTATTTAGAGAGAATCGCCGGGGACATCTCTTCTGTAAAGCCAGGCCTCCTTTGTCCTGCCTTAGTGATGGCTGCTGCTTCCTCTTCCTGCTGTGTATCCTGACTAGCACACCCCTGAGACTTTTTTCAAAGGCATTTGCATCTGCATAAACAAAACATGAGCAGCCACAGCTTACTGTCTTCTTGCCTCCCTTTCTGACATTTTTCCAAGACACCAAACATACTCCTAGAAGCCTGGTCAGAATTGCCCAAGGCTCCCTGGTATTAGTGATGGGCCACAAGGCCAGGAGGCAGGCACTATCTGCAGAGAGGGATGGGTCGGGGGAAGGCAAAACATAGTTCCATGTCCCCCTCACATCCCCAATTTAATCAAAGATGTTTTTGTGCAACATTCCTTCTGAGAACAGATTTCACTGCAGAATTTGCATCTCTCTGACTTTCAAGGCTGAGATGACAGCATTCGCATTTGGTGGGCCTCTTAGCAACCGGAGAGGACCATTGATTAGGAAAGGCCAGCCTGGAAGATTTATAGCCCTGTGGCCTCCTCCTCAGGGTTCATGCTGTTGTATGTCACATATAAACAGGGCCTTAGAAGGAATTTACATCATCTCCCATTGATAACCTCTGGCAATGGTCTCACCTAACATTTGGAGGGGGAAGTCTTTGCTCAGTTGCAGACACTGCTGGGTCCGGAGGAGGCTGGGATTCTCATTATTGAGATTCCGCTTGCCTGCATGTTGACCTTCCAGCCATGGATTCAGCCATTTCTTTCCTGGACGAGGATACCAGTCAGCAAGTGGACAAGAAGAGGTCCCTTCTCCCTCGCAGAGTCTACTGATTCTACCTCATCAAATTCTCCAAGTGCCCCTTTAAGGGTTAGGCCCAAAGGTCATTCCTGCCTGAGGGAGTTGCAAACGTTAGTGAAGTTGGAGGTAGACATGTTTTCTGGGTTGGGGAGGGCGCTGATCACCTTAGGAAGGAGATACTAGGTACTGAGAGGGTCAAGGGAGAGGGGACTAACAAAAAACATCCACGAGGAGGTTCACATTCTCCTATTCAACCAACCACAGATGGAAAATATTGAAAATAAATAACAAAAAACAGCACAACAATAAAGAGCATACAAATAAAACAACATAGTATGACAACTATTGGCATAACATTTACATTGTGTTGGGTATTATAAGTAATCTAGAGATGATTTAAAGTGTTCTGGAAAAAACTAAAAACAAATGAATAAAGTGTTTGGGAGGGTGTGCGTCGGTTATGTGCAAACACTACACTATTGTATGTACGGGACTTGAGCATCCGTGAATTTTGTATCTGTGAATTTTGGCCCCTGTCATATTCCTGGAGCCAATCCCCCATGGATACTGAGGAATGAATACAAATAAATACAGGCTACAATGTCAGGTAGTGACACATGCAGTGAGGAAGTAGGGCACAGGCATCGGGAGTCACGGAGGGTGGTTGAGGTGTTACTTGATATAGGGTGGTCAAAGAAGGCCTCCCTGAGGAGGTGACATTTGAGCAAAGACCTGAACAAAAGAGGGAACATCTGAGGGAGCGAGGGCAAGGACCTTGAGACCTCGAGTCCAGAGAGCAGCGAGTGGACACGTGTGGGTGGAAGCCAGATGGACAAGAAGGCGAGAGGTAGGACATCGGTCTGGAGGAGGGTGCCAGTGGCACGGGGTGTGTGGAGAGCGCTGGGAAGGCTTGGAGAAGAGGAGAAGTCAGGTCCCCAGCGATCGGTGGCCGCCTGCCTACTTTGCCTCCCCTCCAGTGGAACTAGACCCGGGACTGGGCTTGCAGCTGTGGGGGTGGGGGGTGGTGACAGGCAGCTAAGGACAGGGTCCCAGGCATAGGGCATGGCCTGATGGTCTCTGGGTAGGCTCGTCCTTGTCTCTTCCTTCTCCCTGCATCTCTCCTTTCCCTCCTCTCTGTCCTTCTGCACTCTTTGGCCCAAACCCCTGTGTTTCGGTTTGGGAGGGTGACTAGCCCAACAGCCTCATCTCCCATTCACTTCCAGGTTGTGTGCACTCCACTCCTTTGCTCCCTGACCGCCTCTGCATCTCCGTGACTCCCAGTGGGGGTGAGCAGGTCTCAGCTCCTGGGGTCTTGTTCCAATCTGTCTCTTCAACAGCTGAGGGAAACAATTTAAGATTTAACCATAGGACAACTGAGCATCCTTTGTTGCTTCTGGCTGGGGAGGAGAGTGGGGCTAGAGGTGTTGACACAGACAGGAAGAAAGTCTGTGCCCTTGAGCTGTTTTCCAGGAGTGAAATGATGTTTTCCAAGAGCACACATGTCGGGGAGGGAGATGTTCTCTGGAAGTTGTTTTGGAGGCGGTCACACTTGAATTAGGCCTTGAGACACTTGGAGGCCTTCCGGGGAGATGGGTTGGGATGGCCATGGAAAGACTGCCAGAGATGCCAGCTCCAGAACTGCGTGGCCAGCAGTGTGTACTGGCTTCTTCCGGCTCCTGCTGCCAAGATGAGGAAGAAGCGGGAGTGGAGACGTGCTCCCAATGAGATTAGGAGGCAAGACCAGCACTCTGGACTCACGAGGACTCGCTCAACCCTCACCCAGGGGCCCAGTGAGGCACTGCGGCAAGAAAACCACAGAGCCGAGAGGAAAATGGAGCTGCCGGGGCTTTGTGGGTCATGCTGAGCAGTTCATCTTCCCAAGGTCGCAGGAGCCTCTGAGAATCAATAGAAACTATTGACTTTCCTCAGAAGAAATGTTTGAACAGACACAGTAATTTTTTTATTGAAACAATAATTTACATACCATAAAATTTACCATTTTAAAATGTACAATTCCTGTGTATTCACAAATTGTGCAACCATCATCACCTTCTAACTATCTAACTCCAGAACATTTTCATTACCTCAGAAGAAACCGCATACCCTTTCATGGTCATTTCCGATTCTCCCCTTTTTCTAGTTCCTGGCAACAACTCACCTACTTTGTTTCCATGGATTTGCCTCTTCTGGACATTTTGTATAAATGTAACCATACAAGATATGGGCCTTTGCATCTGGCTTCTTTCATTTAACATAACATTTTCAAGGTTCGTTCACGTTATAAAATGTGCTAGGGCCCCTGTTGTTTTTATAAATAATATTCCTGAACAATACTTCATTGTGGGGATATAGCACACTTTGTTCATCCATTTATCAGTTGCACATTTGGGTTGTTGCCACTTTTTGGTTATTTTGAATAATGCTGCTATGAACATTCACTTACAAATTTACACACTAAAATTTGCAAACCATTTCAGGAAATTCCCCAAGTCCCTGAAACCTAGCTCTTGGTTTAGGGCAGCCTTGTTTTGCAAAAGGGGGAAATTCAAAAGGGAATGGAGAAGGCAGGAAGGCAGACAATAATTCATTGCTATTTATTGAGTCGTACTGGATTAAGCACTTTATATACCCCCAATCACTTCATTCTTAACAACCCCATGACATTATATTATTATCCTCAGATTACATATGAGAAAACTGAGCTCAGAGAAGCCATGCTAGGTTTCTTGGAGAAGTCAAGATTTAAGCTGAGCTTTGACTGCCAGACTGTGAAAGGCAGCTATACATCCTGTCTCCTGATCTTTCTCAAAGCCTCTGTTTCCTTCCATTTATTTTTTGAATGGGATATTAATGCCCTGCCTGCCAACAAGGCATCCATTTTGCGAAGCCCAGTGCACAGGGGGCATCCCTGACTGCTGGAAAATGACCCTCTCCCCAAAGCAATATATGCTCGAGGCTCCTGCCTCCTGCTTCCCCCTCGGCAGCCTCCGAGCCTCCAACCTGGCCTGCATGTATGTCCAGCTGTGGTCACCATAGCTCAGGGCATCTCCTGAACAGCTGGCACCTCTGTCACTGTCGCCCTCACTGTGAGGCTCCACTGCAGGCCCTGCCCAGCGGCAAGGAGCCAGGGTCAGGCCAAGACCCGCGGGCACGTGGTGGGGATCTGCAGGGAGAGGGTGGCCACTGTGTGAAGCCCAGTGACAGCCGCCACACTGTTTGTGTCTCAGCCGTCGGACAGCCAGCAAGCCATGGTGCGCAGGGAGTCCGTGGTCAATCTGGAGAACTTCAAGAAGCAGTATGTCCGCAGACGGTGGAAGGTATGTCCGGTGTGGGGCGGGGGGACAGGGACCCTGGGTGGGGTCCCCGGCTCTCTCTGGGATCCCCTGCCCATCCTCACCATCGTTCCTTTTCTCTGGCCCCCTCAGCTGTCCTTCAGCATCGTGTCCCTGTGCAACCATCTCACCCGCTCGCTGATGAGGAAGGTGCATCTGAGGCCAGACCAGGACCTGGTAAGTAAACGCAATGTCCTCTTTTTGGGCAGAATTCTGGGGTGGCCTGGGGCTCCAGGGTCGGGGAGCCTCCCTTTCCCCCAGGCAGGTGGGCAGTCACCATTTCCAGCCAGTTGTGCTGGTCCTGTCCTCCTCTACCCTGCAGGCTGAAGTGTGATCTTCAGAGGCATGTTCTGAGGACCTCAGGATGGGGCTGGGAGGGGAGCCCGATGCGGCAGCACAAGCCCCTAGAGGGCAGATGAACTCTGCTGCCACCCACCCCTCCAGGCTCTCCCTGAGGACTGGCAGCCCCTGGGGACCATGGGGACTGTAGGGACCCTGGAGAAGGAGACCACAGACAACCCCGAATTTGTTTCTGACAATCCAGAAATCTGCTTTAGAATGGGAGCATGCCAGGTACAGTGGCTCACGCCTGTCATCCAACCTTTGGGAGGCGAAGGTGAGAGGATTGCCTGAGCTCAGGGGTTCGAGGACAGTCTGGGCAACTTGGCGAGACCTCATCTCTACAATAAATCAAAAAATTAGCTGGGCATGGTGGTGCATACCTGTAGTTCCAGCTTTTTTTCTCTTCTTTTTTTTTTTAGTTGGTGTCTCAGTCTGTCGCCCAGACTGGAGTGCAGTGGCTGCTTCTGGCCACCGCAGCCTCGAGCTCCTGGGCTTCGGCGATCCTTCCCCCTCAGCCTTCCAAGTAGCTGGAACTGCAGGCGTGCACCACCATGCCTGGCTAATTTTTGATTTATTGTAGACATGAGGTCTCGCCAAGTTGCCCAGGCGAGTCTGGAACCTGCGGGCTCAGGCAGTCCACTCACCTCAGCCTCCCAAAGAGTGGGATTACAGGCTGAGCCACAGAGCCCGGCTAGTTCCAGCTACTTGAAAGGCTGAGGCAGAAGGATCACATGAGTCCAGGAGGTTGAGGCTGCAGTGGTGTGATTGTGCCACTGCACTCCAGCCTGGGCGAGACAGTGAGACTCCAACTCAAAAAAAAAAAAAAAAAAATGGAAACTTTACATTGTTTTTTCAATGTTTCCACTTGTTTTGCTTTATAATATTTTACCATTATTACCATTATAAGTTGTAATATTTAGATGATATCATATACTTGATTGGCTTTTTTGCAGTTTTATGGACACCTAAAATGAAAGGCTCATAGCAGAATATACTGGTGGAGAGTGTGGCCTCTGGAGGCAGACTGCCAGGATTCAAACCTGCCACTTTCTAGCTGTGTGACCTCAAGGAAATTACTTAACCTCTCTATGCTAAAATGTCATCATTTGTAAAATGGGGTTAGTAGTAGTTCTTGAGGATTAAATGATAATGTACTCTTAAAGCCTAGCATGCAAGTGCTCAATAAGTGTTAGCAGCTGTTATTGCTTGAAATCTTCCTTTAGGCCAGGTGTGGTGGCTCACACCGGTAATCGTAGCACTTTGGGAGACTGAGGCAAGAGGACTGCTTGAGCCCAGGAGTTCAAGATTAGCTTAAGAAACAGCAAGACCTCATCTCTACCAAAAAAAAAAAAATTGTCCAGGCATGGCAGTGCACACCTGTAGTCCCAGCTATCTAGGAGGCTGATCACCTGAGCCCAGGAGGTTAAGGCTGTGATGAACCATGATCCTGTCACTGCACTCTAGCCTGGTGACAGAGTGAGACCTCAACTAAAAAAAAAAAACAAACCCTAAAATCTTCCTGTAGACTTTAAAACGCAATGTCAGTGTTAGTTAGTATTTCAGTTGGTAGGGGGTTCCCTGGAAAGCTCCTCCCCTGCTACCAAGTGTGGTAAAGGGGGCAAAGAAGTAACTTGAATGGCACAGGTCAGAAAACGAGGTGACTCCCTGCTCCTGAGATGGCTAGAAGGAGGCTGCCTGAGATGATGGTCAGTCCTGAGAGGCCTCAGGGTGCACAACAGAAACCCACACAGGCCTGCTCCTCCCACCCAGCATAGCCTGGGGTCATCTTTCTTCAGCTGGAGCTCTTGTTTATTCCTGCTCTTGCCAGGACTTGAGGATTTATGGCTCCAGAGGCCCCACACAACAATGCAGCTTTGGCCAAGTCCTGTACCTTCTCTGGCCACTCTCCTCATCTGCTATAAAGGGGCCTGGACCTCTCTTCCTCTGAGAATCCCTGATAATGACAGGTGGACTTGACCCAGCTTATTTTTTTACTGTTTGACTCTGACTTATGCTGAAAAGTTCCGATTCAGCAGAACTGGAGTTATTTTTATTGTTATAGCCAGACTTGGCTAGGATGTATTTGGTTAAAGTTGATCTTGACCTTGGATTTCCAGCTGGCTCAAGCCAGGGGAAAGAGAGGAGGCCCTGGGAGGACGAATGGCAGAGAGTGGGCATGCCTTTCAGGCTGAGCCCTGGCCTCCTTGAATGCAGGCCATGGGGAGAAGGGACCAGAGAGTCATTGAAAAGAATGTGAGCCGGGCTCGGTGGCTCAGCCTGTAATCCTGCACTTTGGGAGGCTGAGGTGAGTGGATTGCCTGAGCCCGCGGGCTCGAGACCCACCTGGGCAACTTGGCAAGACCTCATCTCTACAATAAATCAAAAAATAAGCCGGGTGGTACGCGCACCTGTAGTTCCAGCTACTTGGAAGGCTGAGGTGGAAGGATTGCCGGAGCCCAGCAGGTTGAGGCTGCGGTGGCTGGGAGTGGCCACTGCACTCCAGTCTGGGCGACAGAGTGAGACTCCAACTCAAAAAAAAAGAAAAAGAATGTGAATTTCGTTCCTAACTTTGACCCTTGTGCAAACATTTTTAAATAGTCCTCTTTTTACTCAAGCACTTGGCAAGCACCATCAGCTCAATGATTCACCCTAGAAGTAAAAAAGGACTGGGCCCCAGACATCTGTTATATAGTTTTACTAAAGGGACTTTCCTTAAAAAAAAAGAAAAAAGAGCCAGGCTCGGTGGCTCAGCCTGTAATCCCACGCCTTTGGGAGGCTGAGGTGAGTGGATTGCCTGAACCCGTGGGTTCGAGACCCACCTGGGCAGCGAGACCTCATCCCTACAATAAATCAAAAAGTCAGTCGGGCGTGGTAGCGCACGCCTGTAGTTCCGGCTACTCGGAAGGCTGAGGCGGAAGGATCGCCGGAGCCCAGCAGGTCCAGGCTGCGGTGGCCGGGAGCGGCCACTGCACTCCAATCTGGGCGACAGAGTGAGACTCCAACTCAAAAAAAAAAAAAAAAAGAAAAAAAAAAAAAATTGCTGGGCACGGTAGCTTATGTCTATAATTTCGGCAATTTGGAAGGCTGAGGCAAGAGGGTTGCTTGAGCCCATGAGTTCAGGATCAGCCTGGGCAGCCTAGTAAGACCTCGTCTCTGCAAAAAATTTTTTTAAATTAGCCGGGCATGGTGGCACGCACCTATAGTTCCAGCTACTTGGGAGGCTGAGAGGGAAGGATCACTTGGAGGTCAAGGCTGCAGTGAGCTATGATTATGCCACTGCACTGTAGTCTGGATAACAGAGTGAGATTCTGACTCAAAAAAAAAAAAAAGAGCAATGATATGTCCTTTTGTTTAGGAAGCTTTAGAATTGAACCTCTGACAATTTTAAGTCTTTCCAAATGAATACTTCTTTAAAGAATTTAAATAACTAAGTTAGATTGTTATGATGTGAGTGAAAAGACAGTGTGACCTCCAGATGGCTGTCTCAGCTCTGGTTTAGCCATGTGGGAGCTGACAGACAGTACTTTTATACTCTTTTCGTCTTTCATAAAGATGGAGTCATTTTTCTGGAAAAAACTGCAGGGCCAGTCTTGCTAAAGGTGCAGCATAACTGCATCAGAGCAGGAGGGGTATGGTGTGTTGGCTTTCTGGGCTTAGGGAGGAGCCTACAACTCACTCTCCCCCCATTCTCTCTAGGCTGAGCTTGGGAGACCTATCAGTCACAGACCACCTATCCAAGTGAGCTTGATTAGGCCTCAGCCACAGAACACCAGCTGTAACTTTCATTTTCTCGGGTTGGCCTCTCCTGATGCCGGGTTTCCCTTAGATGCTTTCTCTTCTCCTGGGAGGAAGGCCTCAAGGTCTGGCCTCATTTCAGGCCCCCCTACCCCTGCAACATTGGTCTCTGGATGGAGCAGCAGGCTTCGTTTCGACACTCGCCCTCTGGCTCACCAGCCCCTGGCCTAGGCGAATCAGCCCGGGTTGCCAGCATGACCCTTCCGGTATCTCATGACCCTCTTGCCTTGGGCCTCTTTTTCTACCCCCAGAGGAACTGTGAGAGTGACACGGAGGAGGACGTGGCCAAGAGGAAAGCCCTCCACCCCCGGAGGAGGAGCAGCACTTCTTAACTGGCCGCTGGCCGTGGCCACCCAGGAGGTCCAGCCCAGCAGAGCTTCCTTCCGCACAGACTCTGGGACCTGGCTCGTCACCAGCACCTGGGGGTCCTGCGTCCCTGAGCACTTTGCAAGAGAGGTGGACTGCAGGCTTCCAGAGACTACAGGCGAGCCGGGAGGCCCTGGGATCTGTGGTTGCCTCCCATGGAGGTGGCACCGCCATTCCCCAAGCTCGTCATTCTCCGTAAAACGGGCTTTCATCTGTCTGCCGACCTCAGAACCTGGGGTGGGGGGTGTGGACCCGGGAAGACATGTAAAGGAACCCATCATCGTCACAGGGTGAAAGTCAGCCTCAGGAAGCTTTCCTCACAAGGTGAGGGAGCTCAGAATCAGCCTGGTCAAAAACGACACCAGGAAGACTGAGCCCTCCTCCATGGGAATAGGGTGAGGGAGGAAAATGAACCTTGGGTGTGAGGGGACCAGTCCTGAGTCCTCCCAGAACCCACAGGAGTCAGGACATCAGGCTGACCAACGTGTCAGACCTTCTGAAGCTGCCCATTGCCAGCCCACAAGGTCGTAATATTTTTTGTTTTTATTAAACTTCTGGCTTACCTAATGCTTGGCTTCTTTTAGTGTTATCCCCACCTGATTTCCTTTTGCCCAGGTGCCTATGACTTCTGGGGAACACCCAGCTTGGGATGCCGAGGTGGACGGAAGCCCCAAAGGTCCTAATGAACAATCCCCTCTGGCCTGCAGGGGGCCTGCCTTCTAGATGCTTCCCTAAAGGGAAGGTGTCTAGCCCAAGAAAATTCACCCAGAGACCAACATATAATACCTGGCTCCCTCTACTCCCACTGCCATCGTTGCTGCTGTTAGGGGCTGAGTTTTATCTCCCCAAAACTCATATGTTGAAGTTCTAACCCTCAGTGGCACTGAATGTCACTGTATTTGTAGATAGGGCCTTTACCGAGGCAATTAAGGCCAGGTGTGGTGGCTTATACCCGTAATCTCAGCACATCAGGAGCGGAGGCAAAGGGATCTCTTAAGTCCAGGAGTTTGGAATCAATCTGGACAATATAGTGAGACTTTGTCCCTACCAAAAATTTTAAAAAATAATTGGGTGGGTGCGGTGGCTCACGCCTGTAATCCCAGCACTTTGGGACACGGAGGCAAGAGGATTGCCTGAGTCCAGGGGTTCGAGACCAGTCTGGGCAACTTGGCAAGACCTCATCTCTACAAGCCAGACTTGGTGGCCTGCACCTATGGCCCCAGCTACTTGGAAGGCTGAGGTGGAAGGATTGCCTGAGCCTAGCAAGTCAAGGCTGTGGTGGTCGTGAGTGTGTCACTGCACTCCAGCCTGGGTGACAGAGTGAGACTCCAACTCAAAAAAATAAAATAAAATAAAAAATTAGCCGGGCATAGTGGTACATACCTGTAGTCCCAGGTACTCAGGAGGCTGAGGTGGGAGGATTGCTGGAGCCCAGGAGTTTGAGGCTGCAATGAGCTACGATGGCACTGCTGCACTCCAGCCTGAGCAACAGAGCAAGACCTTGTCTCTAAAATAAAAGAATAAAGAGGCACTCAAAATGAGCTCAGGGTGGACCCTAATGCAATATGACCAGTGTCCTTATAAGAAGGGGAGATTAGGACACAGAAAAGACCATGTGAAGACACAGGGCCACCTGCGAGCTAAGAAGAGAGGCCTCTGAAGAAACCAGCCCTGCTGACACCTCCGTCTCAGCTTTCTCGCCTCCGAAATAGTAAGATACATTTCTGATATGTAAGTCACCTAGTCGGTGGTACTTGGTGATGGCAGTCCTGGCAAATGTCACACCTGCCAACTACAGCCACCGTGGGAGCAGGGGAATTCTTAACGAGGCAGACAGAGAAGAGCAAAGAAGGACCTTCAGGGAGAAAGGAGAGGAAAAAGAGGTGGGCCACCTGGACCCAGGATCAAGATGGCAAGGGAACCTCAACAACATAGAAATCTGGGCTCCACTTTGCAGGCCAAAAGAGTGGTGTTCCCGACCAGAGCTCAAGAGAAGACCGGTGGGCATCAGAAATGAGTTAGGGTGAGGCTAGGAGGCTGGGAATGTGCATGGGAAGAGGCGGAAGGAAGCGAGAGGAGGTCTGAAAGGTCTGGGGTTCCTGAGCCAAGGAAGGGAGCCAGGAAGGAGGGGGAAATAAGGGTAGAATGGACAGGCGCAGTGGGGGCAGGGGGAAGGGAGACCCCCATTCCCTTTGTCAACCACGAGTGGATGGATCCAGAGCCAAAGGGCCCCTCAGGAACAGATCGGCAATCCTGCTTCAGAAAGTGTCCAGCCAGAAATAGCACAAGGCTGCAAGCTTGTTGCAGAAAGCTTTGCGGTTGACCTGTATTTTTTGGGCCTCCCCAGCTTTCTGTGCCTGTGAGGGGCTCTTTGCTGTGGCTGGTCACGTCCACCAGCAGGGAATGTTCCGGAGGGGGGCTCACTGGGAGCTCCTAAGGAAGTCAAGTGTGGTGGGAAGAGGGGCTACCCTCCCACTAGGAAAGAGAGCCGTGAAGGTCTTTGACAAACCCTGTCTTGAGTTTCCGATCACGGTCATGGGGTTAGCCTTTATAGCTCGTCTAGCCCAACCGCTTGCGTTTCACTGGAGAGGAAACGGAAGGCCAGAGAGAGGAAGTGACTAATTCTGCTTCACATAGCAAGTTTGTGAAAATATCTGATGAAAGCCCAGACTTCCTGACTCCTAGGACAGTGCTCATTTCTTCAGCGTGATAAAACGTGGCGGACCTTTCAGAAAGTGATAGACCATTACGTTGGCCTCATTTTCAACAAACTCTCATCTCTCCTTTGCTGTTGCCAGCCTTGTCTTCCATTCTCAGAAATGGAAGGAATTGTCACACTTGCTTCTGCCCATCTTTGTACAGCAAGGGACACTGGCCCTGGGTGGGGCATCTCAGCTGCCAATTCCCACAGGCTGCAAGACAGCCAGGGAACCCATATTTACTGCGCTTCTATTGTGAGCTTGGGCCGTTCTAGATGGAACAGGTTGGAACAGAGAACAGGATAGATGTGGTCCCTTGCCCTAAAGAGGTCCACATTCTGTGAGCCCCGGGAGTCCAGGACTCCGTCATGCCCACACACTGCTCTTCCTGGCCTCCTTCTCACCAGATTATATCAAGCCCTGCTGACTAAGTCTTTTTAGCCCAGCTTTCTGGTGGCGGATGGCACCTGCTGGCTTTCCCAGAAGCCCTTGGTCAGGGTCAGGTGGTGGGCAGAGGGGACCATTTGAAGATGAACAACCTTCGGAGGGTGTCTTCGAGGCCCAGCAGCCAGAAGCCAGGTGCTCATGCCACTCCCAGACAGGGCCCGAGTCCCTGTGGCCGCTATGCCATCAGCTGCCCTCCAGGTGTGAGGAAGAGGGCAGCAGCTGGCTCAGGGGAGCCAGTGTATTCTGTTGGCTCTGAAGAAGGGGTGTCGACCAACTGACACTTCAAGGCTAAGAAAGACCACAGCGTGCTCGGAGGCAGATGGAACATTTCCAGGGATGAAAGGCATGCTCAGTTAAAATGCAATTCTTTAAAGAGGTCCGAGGGTGCCCTGCCCCAGAGTGCTTGCCTGTGTGTTTGCAGGATGCTGCATTAATATTTCACAAATACCCATATAAATATTTTAGTGCACTGCATTTTAATGTCAATCTCGCTGGCTTTCCTGACTCCAGACCTTGGATTGTATTTGCCTTTTCCACTCGCATGTTTATTTGCTGAAAACCTTATTTTGGAAGCAAATGAGGGCCGCACCTAAAAATCTCTATGAAAGAAAAGTCAGGCACTGTATTCCACAGATAAAGTCCTGTGTGTGATGGGAGCTAACCCGAGGACTGGCATATCACAAGGAATTGTATCTGGCACAGGACTGTAGAGCTTTCCATCTGGTCCCCAGCTGGGGGTCATCTTGACATTGTTCAGTTCACTGCTGCTGCACCCCAAAGAATAACATCTTCCTTGGTGGTCTGCTGAGAGGATCCCTTTCTAAGCAAATCTTAAGAGGCTTAGGGATTGAGCAGTCCAAGATCTGGGAACCATGGTTAATTGACATTTCAAAAAAAGGAAACACAGCTGGTGAGCGCCCATTAATAGTTTCTCTCTTCCTGTTTTCTCTCCCCCTCCACCTCTGCCCACTAGCAATCCAGAATATATAGCTGGAGTATGTATTTGAATCATTTCTTATTGAATAAAACATGTGTTCCCAGTTCTTAATCTAAGAAACAGTTGATTATATGATCCAGGGAGAAATTATTTTTTTTTTTCGAGTTGGAGTCTCACTCTGGCGCCCAGGCTGGAGGGCAGTGGCACGCTCCCGGCCACTGCAGCCTCTACCTGCTGGGATCTGGCGACCCTTCCACCTCAGCCTTCCTAGTAGCTGGAACTATAGCCGCGTGCTACCACGCCCGGCTTATTTTTTGATTTATTCTAGAGACGAGGTCTCACCAAGTTGCCCAGGCTGGTCTCAAACCCCTGAGCTCTGGCAATCCTCTCGCCTCTGCCTCCCAAAGTGCTGGGATGACAGTCTGAGCCACTGCGCCCAGCCTGAGAAATGATGTTTTAAGGCTGTCCCTCCGACCCCTTCCATCCCCCCACACCGATGGACCAGCTCTCCTCCACCCCTGAGCTAGAGGAAAAGTGAAAGGAAAAAAAGCTCAGGATGCTTTGTAAAAACCTGCAGTGCAAAAGGAACATTCTGTATACATTTCATTTCGTCCTCTTCCTAACACCATGGGGAAATGAGAGCCCCATGAGGGATGAGGCTGAGACTCGGAGGAGTTAAGGACTGTGCCTGCAGTCACACAGCTGGAGCAATGGGACTCTGGAGCCAAGCCCAACCCAGTTTTGCCGATCCCCAAATTTACGTTTTTCTCTCCCCTTCCTGGAAAAGCACAGCGCTGAATGAAAAAATAACCCCAGAGAACCACATACAGTATGATACTCTTTTTTTAAAGTTCAAAAACCATACCAGAAGTTGTTTAGGGCTGAAGTGCAAATGTGATGAAATGGTGTTTGAAAAGCAGGGGAATGACTACACCGAAAAGTCAAGATGAAGCTTCCTTCTGTTCAGCTGAGCTGGGGGAGGGGGATACGGGTGGGCGCCACTCCGTGGGCTGTGTTCTAGCCGACACTAAATTCACGGTGGGCTCGTGCAAGTTCAGGTTATTATAATGCTTTCTAACTTACATATTAGTTACCTACACTTTTGCATGCATCAAATGTTACATTAAAATAATAAAGGGAGAAAGTGAGGTTAAAAAAAAAAGTCAACCCTAATGGTTGTCAGTTGGTCAGTTGCCACAGTGGCCTCTGGGGGGTCCAAGACATGGCAGCAACATAGGGACCATCCCTGAATGTGCTTATTTTCTTAGGACTCGGTGGTGTCTTTGTATCTGTCTGTTGTCATCCCAGTCAGAGGTCATCATGCCACACTGAAAATACCTGGGCTGGGATTTTATTCCCATTTTCCAGAGAAGGGATGGAAACTATCCTCTGACGTCCTCCACCTTTGGAGTTTTCCTAAGGACGTGGGTCTGAGGATGACTTTCAAGGCTAACTAGGCTGAGCTTGCCAACTTGTGCTCTCTTTGGATGCAAACTCAGAGGCTAGAACAGATTTTAAAACGCCAACTAAGGCCGAGACTGGTGGCTCACCCCTGTGATCACAGCACTGTGAGAGGCCAAGAGAGGAAGATTGCTTGAGGCCAGGAGTTCAAGACCAGCCTAGGCAACTTAGAGAGACTTTGACTCTACGAAAAATAAAAAAGTTAGCTGGGAGTGGTGGCATGCACCTGTAGTCCTAGCTACTTGGGAGGCTGAAGTGGAAGGATTGCCTGAGGTAGAGGTTGTGGTGAGCCATGACTGTGCTACTGCATTCCAGCCTGAGTAACAAAGTGAGACTCTGACTCAAAAAATAACAATAGCCAGGTGCGTGGCTCACACCTATAATCTCAGCATTTTGGGAGGCTGCAGCAAGAGGACTGCTAAAGCCCAAGAGTTTGAAACCAGCTTGGGCAACATGGCAAGACCTTGTCTCTACAGTAAATTAAAAAAAAATTAGCTGGCTGTGGTGATGTGTGCCTATAGTATGAGCTACTTGGAAGACTGAGGCAGAAGGATATCCTCAGCCCAGGAGGTCGAGGCTGTGGTAGCCATGATCTTACTGCTGCACTTTAGCCTGGGACAGAGTGGGACTCCAACTCAAAATTAATAATAATGAAAAGACGGCCAGCCTTTTATAATTTTATAATTATAATTTTATAATAATAATTATAATAAATTATAATGCCTATAATCCCAGCACTTTGTGAGACTGAGGTAAGAGGATTGCCTGAACCCACGGGTTCGAGACCAGTCTGGACAACTTGGCAAGACCTCATCTCTACAGTGAATCAAAAAATTAACTGGACATGATGGTGTGCTCCTGTAGTTCCAGCAACTTGGAAGGCTGAGGCAGAATTGCCTGAGCCCAACAGGTTGAGGCTGCGGTGACCGTGAGCATGCCACTGCCCTCCAGCCTGGGTGAGAGCGAGACTCCAACTCAAAAAAAAAAAAAAAAAAAGAATGAATCATACAATATATGGCCTCTTCTTTCATCTATCATAATTTTTGGGCCGGGCACAGTGGCTCACACCCATAATCCCAGCACTTTGGAAGGCCACAGTGAGAGGTTTGCTTGAGCCCTTGGGTTCGAGACCTGCCTGGGCAACTTGGTTAGACCTCATCTCTACAATAATCAAAAAATTAGCTGAGCATGGTGGCACGTGCCTGTAGTTCCAGCTACTTAGAAGGCTGAGGCTGAAGGATTGCCTGAGCACAGCAGTTTGAGGCTGCAGTGGCCGGGAGCATGCCAGTGCCCTCCAGCCTGGGTGACAGAGTGAGACTCCAACTCAAAAAAAAAAAAGTCAACTAGGTCATTATCCTGCTTCTTGATGGGGTTGCACTTGGGTTTGTCTCATTTTGGAATTGAGCCAGGGAGATCCGATATCTTTCCTCAAGTCCCTTTTCTGGTTCTTTTTGCTTGTTTGTTTGTTTGTTTGTTTGTTTGTTTTTGAGTTGGAGTCTCACTCCGTCATCCAGACTGGAGTTCAGTGGCCACTCCCGGTCACCGTAGCCTCGACCTGCTGGGCTCTGGCGATCTTTCCGCCTCAGCCTTCCAAGTAGCTGGAACTACAGGCGCGCACTACCACACCTGGCTAATTTTTTTTTTGATTTTATGTAGAGATGAGGTCTCACCAAGTTGCCCAGGCGGGTCTTGAATCCGCGGGCTCAGGTAATCCACTCACCTCAACCTCCCAAAGTGCTGGGATTACAGACTGAGCCACCGAGCCCGGCTCTTTTTCTGGTTCTTAATAGTCCTTAGTGTATTTCACCACTCAGAGCCAAATAAATCTTGCCACTTTTCAGCTCTTGGTCCTTGGCCTTATTATTCAACCTTTCTGAGTCTCAGTTTTCTCATCTGTGAAATGGTGATAATATCAGTGTGACTCGTCACGAGTGCCTCATTGAAACCAATTTTGTAAAGGAGCTTTGTCAACTTTGAAGGACTTGGCAAACATAAGGGATTTGTTATTTACACAGTTTGATTGTACTCTGAGGCCATAGGCATAAGAATGTAGGGAAGTTGAAACTTTCCCTCTGAAGGTTTGATAACTGATATGAGACTCCAGCGAGGGGCCAGATGGTTGAAGGAATAGGGCCTTGAGGCTTTGCGGGAGGTAGTGATAAGTTAAGGGAGGAAAAGGGGAGGAACATGTGGTGATCAAAGTCTATCTCATGCAAACATAAATATTTCAGGTAATAAAAACTGTTTTGGGCCAGTGAGGGAGGACAAGGCGGGAGGATCACTTGAGCTCAGAAGTTTGAGACCAGCCTGGGCAACAGAGCAAGACCTTGTCTCTAGAAAAAATATAAAAATCAGCTAGGTATGGTGGCATGCACCTGTAGTCCCAGCTACTTGGGAGGCTGACACAGGAGGATTGCTTGAGTCCAGGAGTTGGAGGCTTCAGTGAGCTGTGATTATGCCACTGCACTCCAGCCTGGGTGACAGAGTAAGATTCTGACTAAAAAAAAAACAGAAAAAGAAAAATCATTTTGGAGCAGAATAGGCAATGTCTGGGTGTGGTGATGACTTTTAATCTCTCTGGTGATTAATCGTCCCTGGTTGTTTGATGAGATTCCTAGGGAGGAGATTCAGGACAATTATATTCCTTGTGGAAGACCTTCACTCAGTCAGGTAAGGCAGTTTCAGAGAGAGCTTCTCCCTGCACTGTGGAAAGGAAAAAGGAAGTAAGGAGGAGGAGGTCAGAGCAAGGTCTTGAGTCTCTTTTCTGAGGTCTTTGAATTTTCTTTGTTCAACACACCCAGCATGCCCAAGTGCCATATTTTGGGGGTATCGCTTTCTGAGCCCCAATAAGAGCAACTCTGAGAAATGTGGAAGCTATTGGAGCATGGCCAATTGTGGGCCTCAACACTGGTCACCTAGACTCTGGGTAGAGGCCTCCTGGAGGCCCGATGTACCTCGTGCCTCTTCCTTTCGGACACACGTGTGATGCTGTTTCAGCGCAGACACTCACCAGTGGTTTATGAAGCACTGAGGAGAAAGCATGAGGGGGTTTCCTTCATCGTGTGGATCCTGGATGCTCACAGCTAGGGACCTCTCAGCTGGCTGTCTTCTTCCCACACCTTCTGGCTGGCCATCTTGTCTTTGGGCCATTGCAGCCATGGCCATACTAGTTAGAGAAGCAGATAAATTGGCTTTGGCCAAAATATGGCTTTGACTGTTCCCATGCCATAGAAACTCTGCTCTGGGGAGCGTCTGGCCGCTGGATGTCAAATGCTCGTATCACCCAGGATCAGTCTCTCACTTGACCAACTAGACTAACTTTCTCTCCTATGCAGTGCCTCAATCCGGCCACCCTATTACCTGATGACAATCCGGAAATGCCAGTTCGTGACTGCGAAGACATGCTGGACATCTCTCAGGCCAGCTGGCCCGATCTTCAGGACACTTCCTTGAGCCAGGCTGATGCTGGCTTGTCCACAGATGGTAGCAGCCTGGGAATCCACAGGGCTGGTACAGCGGTAACCATGGCTCATGATGTAATCTGGTCACAGGCATTGCCTCAAGATACCTCAGCTCAAAAGGCTGAGTTAATCGCTTTAACTCAGGTGCTACACTGGGGAACAGGGAAATGGGTAAACATCTTCACCAACAGCCGGTATGCTTTTGCTACATTGTATGTGCATGCCATGATCTACAAGGAACGAGGTCTTCTTACCGCGGCAGGTAAGACTATAAAGAAGCTCTTCTCCGTACTCGATGCACCCCCTAAAAGGCTGGGTTTACTCCATAGGAAATCGTGTTTGGAAGACTCCCTCCTTTGTTGCCCCAATTGTAGGATCCCATTCTGGAAGAAATAACTAACCAATCTCTGTTAGGGAGATTTTCCAAGGAGGAAATCTTAGCCCTCTTAGAGACTATATGGTTACCTCTTTGGGTAGCCATCATTCATTGCAAGAGACCTGCCTGGGCAGCGAGACCTCATCTCCACACTACAATAAATCAAAAAATCAGCCGGGCGTGGTAGCGCATGCCCGTAATTCCAGCTACTCGGAAGGCTGAGGCGGAAGGATCGCCGGAGCCCAGCAGGTCGAGGCTGCGGTGGCCGGGAGCGGCCACTGCCCTCCAGTCTGGGTGACAGAGTGAGACTCCAACTCAAAAAAAAAAAATTAAAAAATAAAAAAAATAAAGATACCCTCCAAAAGGTCCAGGAAAATTTAGACAAATGACAAAAAGAAAGAGAGCATAATAAGTCCTGGTTCCAAACTTTGTTTGATTGGAACCCATGGTCAACTACTCTTGTTACTAGTCTAATTGAGCCCTCATACTTCTTCTCCTCGGTCTCCTTATTGAGCCCTACGTAATTGAATTGGATTATCCATTTTGTCAAACAACAAATCAGTTCTGTGAAACTTATGTGTGTGAGACCCCAGTATAATAATATACTTACAACAGATGAGTCAATGTGTCGACTCATGAATAACTAAAAGGAGGGAATGAAATATCTATCTGCAAAACCTATAATAGCCTGCTGAAATAGTTTGCTTGACATGAGTAAGTAACTCCATTTTGTAACAGATCTTCCATCTTAGCCTAGAGATGACCCCTTTCTGTAACCTTCTCATAATGATACCGCACACCCACATTCCTGTGCCCCTTGGTGATTGGAAACTCCCTAGTTGCGCAAATTCTGTAACCATCCGTACCTCGGGGGTTGGTGCCCCAGTCATAGCCATTCATTGCCAAGAAATATCAATCAAACTGTACAGCTTATGTAATGTTTACCTTTAAAAACCCACGACTCTCTCTGTTTGGGGCTGAGAGTTCTTTGGGACACTAGTCTGCTCTTGGTTGCCCAGCGTCAATAAAGGACTCATAATCTGACCTTCTCTGTGTGTGGGCATCATTTCTCGCCATCCAGCTATAACAGTTTAAGGAGATGGAGCTATGGGTCTAACCTGGTACAGACCACCTCCGGTGCATGAGGTCAGCTGTGCTCCATGCTCAGTAGACCTTTTTATTCCAGGTACTCATGGGCATTGGAAGCCTTGGCTCTTCTCAGGAGTCAGTGCTGGTGCCTGACAGGTCACATTTGCAATGCTGTGCCCCTGCCGTGATTGGTGTAACCTGCCTTTTCCACTCCCATTTTATAGATGAAAAGCTGATTTTATGATGTATCCCAATAAGTGTTCATTAATTTCAGGAAAGTCATGGATGAAGGTGAGGTCAGTAGTGGTGAAGGTGAGAAGGAAGCAGAGACAAATTATGTTGCCACTGGAACTTACAAATATACTTCAAATCACAGTTTCATTGATTTGGCTGCACTACACTAACTCTGCCCCTGTGAGCAGACACCAAGTGTTTGTCTCTGGGCTGGCCAACAAGAGGGTGGGTAGCGGAAGTGCTTGCCAGAGCTTGCAAGGGGCTGGGCAGCCTGAAGGAAAGGACATGCGCGTTTCCCATCTGTGGAGGATAGAGGACGTTCTGGATGGAGCTCTTTGAAGGGAAGGGCTGTGTCTGTTCGCGGATGTGACCCCATAGCATGCCTGTGCCAGGCCAATAGCACAAAGGCCTGAAGAGGGAAGGAATGAAGAAACAAGGAAAGAGATAAGGAGCGTGGCAGCCATGGACGTGTGACGCTCAGATCCCCCTTTAAGAGAGAACCGGCAGCAAGGATGCTGTGAGCTGCTGGCCCCCAGCTGCCGGCACCTTCGGGGTCCCCCAGAGCATTTGCGCTGGGCCACGAGCACCCCAGGCTGCTTTTGGCTAAAGATTGAGCATGGTGGGAAGGGAGAGGGGTGACAGGTACTAGAACCAGGCCATTTCCCTCCTGCATGAGACTCCTCTAATCTTTGCTCTTGGGGTCCTTATCCACCCAGCTGAGACGCTCTCAGAGTTGCAATCCAAGGCTCCCTCCAGCCAGTCCTCCTTCTGTCCTACTCCCCTTCTTCGGGAGTCAGGCCTGCATCACAGTCTGAAAGCTCTCCCTTGCCCATTCCTATGTCCTTTCCCTTTATCCTTCATAAGTGTTCCTCACTTCCCACTCCCAGATCTCTCAACTTCTGGTTCCACCTTGGCATCTGCTACCCAGGGGACCCGAACTGACGAAAGGAGGGAAGTTTGAATTTGCTTCTGTTCATTGATCTTCCTTAGCAGGCATGGACTGACAAAGCCTTTCCACTCACCTGAAGGCTGTGAGCTGGGTGTGGTGGCATGCACCTGTAGCCCTAGCTACTTGGGAGGCTGAGACTGGAGGATCCCTTGAGCCCAGGAATTCGAGACCAGTCAGAGCAACATAGCAAGACTATCTCTTAAAAATAAATAAATAAATAAGCCGGGCTCAGTGGCTCAGCCTGTAATTCCGCACCTTTGGGAGGCTGAGGTGAGTGGATTGCCTGAGCCCGCGGGTTCGTGACCTGCCTAGACAGCTTGACGAGACCTCATCTCTACAATAAATCAAAAAATTAGCCGGGCTTGGTAGCGCCCGCCTGTAGTTCCAGCTACGTGGAAGGCTGAGGCGGAAGGATCGCCGGAGCCCAGCAGGTCGAGGCTGCGGTGGCCGGGAGCGGCCACTACACTCCAGTCTGGGCAACAGAGTGAGACTCCAACTCAAAAAAAAAAAAAAAATAAATAGCCGGGCTCTGTGGCTCAGCCTGTAATCCCGTACCTTGGGAGGCTGAGGTGAGTGGATTGCCTGAGCCCGCGGGTTCAAGACCCGCCCTGGCAACTTGGCGAGACCTCATCTCTACAATAAATCAAAAAAATCAGCCGGGCATGGTAGCACATGCCTGTAATTCCGGCTAGTCGGAAGGCTGAGGCAGAAGGATCACCGGAGTCCAGCAGGTCGAGGCTGCGGTGGCCGGGAGCGGCCGCTGCGCTCCAGTCTGGGCGACCGAGTGAGACTCCAACTCAAAAAAAATAAATAAGGTTGTGAGAAGAGCAGTCAATTCTCAATTAATGTCTTTTTTTTTAAGTCGAAGTCTCACTCTGTCACCCAGGCTGGAGTGCAGTGGTACACTCATGGCCACCCCAGCATCGGCCTGTTGGACTCTGGTGATTCTTCCACCTCAGTCTTCCAAGTAGCCAGAACTATAGGTGTGTGCTACTGTGCCCGGCTGATATTTTGATTTATTGTAGAGATGAGGTCTCGCCAAGTTGCCTGGGCTGGTCTCAAACCCGCGGGTTCAGGCAATCCACTCACCTCGTCCTCCCAAAGTGCTGGGATTACAGGCTGAGTCACCAAGCCTGGCCACTTTGTGTTTTCAGCTAAAAAGTTTTATTTCTTTTTTACTTTTATTATTATCTTTTAGAGAGATAGGGCCTCACTTGGTCATCCAGGCTGGAATACAATGGTGTGATCATAGCTCACTGCAGCCTTGAACTCCTGGGCTCAGGTGATCCTCCCGCCTTAGCCTCCTGAATGGTTAAAACTACAGGCACATGCCACCATGCCAGGATAATTTTTTATTTTATTTTTTGTATTTGTAGGGACGGTGTCTGACTATGTTGTCCAGGGTAAAAAAAATTCTTAAAGTAAAAGCGAATCCAGTTTCTCCCCTGTCTCCTGTCTCTATCTTTTTTTTCTTTTTTTTTTGAGTTGGAGTCTCACTCTGTCGCCCAGACTGGAGTGCAGTGGCCGCTCCCGGCCACCGCAGCCTCGACCTGCTGGACTCCGGTGATCCTTCCGCCTCAGCCTTCCGAGTAGCTGGAACTGCAGACGTGCGCTACCACACCTGGCTGATTTTTTGTTGTTGTTGTTGTTTATTGTAGAGATGAGGTCTCACCTGCCCGGGCAGGTCTTGAACCCGCGGGCTCAGGCAATTCACTCACCTCAGCCTCCCAAAGGCGCGGGATTACAGGCTGAGCCACCGAGCCTGGCACCTCTCTCTATCTTAAAGCCCCAAATTCTGAACATGGCCCAGGGTGTCCCTTGTGATCTGGTCCCTGCCTGCCGTGTCAGTCTTTGGGCCTTTTGCTTACTGGACTCTGGCCACTCAAACCTGGAGCACCCTGTGTTCCTCGACGGGGCAGACTCCTTCCTGCCAACTGCAGGGCCTGGGCACACGTCCTCTGGCTACAGTGTCTTCTCTTCTACCCCAAATCCCACCAACTATCTACCTTTTTGGAGTTCATGCCTTATTATTTAGTTCTCAACTTAAATAACCACTACTCCTTTGCCGGGCTCGGTGGCTCAGCCTGTAATCCCGCACCTTTGGGAGGCTGAGGTGAGTGGATTGCCTGAGCCCGCGGGTTCGAGACCCGCCTGGGCAGCGAGACCTCAGTAAATCAAAAAATCAGTCGGGTGTGGCAGCGCATGCCTGTAATTCTGGCTACTCGGAAGGCTGAGGTGGAAGGATTGCCGGACCCCAGGAGGTGGAGGTTGCGGTGGCCGGGAGCGGCCACTGCACTCCAGTCTGGGCGACAGAGTGAGACTCCGACTCAAAATAAATAAATAAATAACCACCACTCCCCACCGATACCAGAGCAGACTCGTCTTCCCTCGTGTGTCCTCTCATAGCACGGTCATCACACATGCCTCCATTTTAATTAGATACTGTATTAGTTGACTAGGGCTGCCTGAACCCTAGCAAACCAGTACCACAAGCTGGACTGGGTGGTTTAAACAACAAAAATGTGTTTTCTCACAGTTCTGGAGGGTAGATGTTTGAGATTAAGGCTGGTTTCTTTGGAGGCCTCCCCTTGGCTTATAGATAGCCCTCTTCTCCCTGTGTCTTTGCAGGATTGTCCCTCTATGCCTGTGTCCTGATCTCCTCTTTCTTTCTTTTTTTTTTTTTTGAGTCGTAGTCTCACTCTATTGCCCGGGCTGGAGTGCAGTGGCACATCACCGTTACCACAGTCTCTACCTACTGGGCTCAGACAATCCTTCCACCTCAGCCATCCAAGTAGCCGGAACCACTGGTACACACTACCACACCCAGCTAATTTTTTGATTTATTGTAGAGACAAGGTCTCACCAAATTGCCCAGGCTGGTCTCGAACCCCTGGGCTCAGGCAATCCTCTTGCTCAGCCTCCCAAAGTGCTGGGACTACAGGTGTGAGCCACCGTACCCGGCTGTGATCTCTTCTTAGAAGGACACCAGTCACAGTGGATTAGGGCCCACCACATGACCTCTATAAAGGCCCTATTGCCAAATTCAATCATATTCTAAGGTACTGGTACTTAGTATAGTACTTCAACACATGAATTTAGGGGAGGTGGACACAATTCAGCCCCTAACAAATATTTACTTGAAAAATGTCTTGAGTTTTGGATGCCTGTCTCTTCCAGTGGATGATAGTCTCCGTGAGGGCAACACGATGTCCCTACTGTTTTCTGTGCAGTGCCTGTAGGTGCTCAGTGTGTACTAGTGGAATGAATGAATGAATTAATGAATATGTTGTCCTTCCTGGGTTGCTCTGAAGTGACAAGAGTAGCTGCAGGGCCTCAGATTGGCAAGAAGCCAAACAGAATCCCCTTTCTCCCCAGAACCAGGCACTGGGCAGCTGCCCTCTCCTAGCGTGCCCATCCTAGACGTACTCAGTCCAATGCTCAGTGGTGTTGAAGGCCTATTATGTGCCTGACTTTTGACTGGGCACATGCAGAACAGGGTGCTTGTCATCTCACAGGTAGACAGGCAAGGAAATTTAACTAGAAAGAAATAAGAGCCGAAGAGAGACCTCCCAGCGTGTTCTCGGAGTGCCCGAGAGAAGCTGCTATTTCTGACTGGCAGGACTTTAGAGGACTGCATGGACAAGGTGGAGTTTCATTTGGCCTTAACAGATGAGTACGTTTTTGTTAAGAGAGGGGAAAAGAAGTTATAGGTTGGGGCGGGCACAGTGGTCATGCCTGTCATCACAGCACTTTGGTTGACCAATGAGGGCAAATTGCTTGAGCCCAGGAGTTCGAGACCAACCTGGGAAACATAGTGAAACCTGATCTCTACAAAACAATTTAAAAATTTAACAATTTAAAAATGAGCTGTGGCATGCACCTGTAGTCCCAGCTACTCAGGAGGCTGAGGTGGAAGGATCACCTGAGCCCAGGAGATAGAGGCTGTCATGATTGTCATGATGGTGCTACCACACTCCAGCCTGGGCGACAGAGTAAGACCCTGGCTCAAAAAAAAAAAAAAGTTATGGGTTGGTATTCTGAGTGCTTGTCCTTATGCCTTCTCATGGCTGGGTTTGGAAACCTACCAAATAAATGAAAGAATGAAACTTTTTTCTGGGGTTTAGCTACACTGTGGCAAATTAGTAGTCCTACCATTTCCCCTTCTCAGTCCATTGTGACCCTGGTTCTAGTTCAGAGACCCAGAGGGCCCTGTCAGAGAGCCAGTGGCCATCTGTTGGGGTTGGCAGAGGCAGTCAAGGTCAGGCATGCAGGACAGATCTGGCTCTTACTGAGTACTTTGGAGGAGTTTATGTGTGGGGAGGTGGGGGTGGCTCTGTGTCTTTTTGTGTCCATCTGTCTGTGTGTCTGGGTATATTCGGGTGTCTGTGTCTATGTGTTTCTGGGTACACCTAGGTACCCGTTGTATGCACCTGTCTCTGGGTATATTTGGATATGTGGATGTGTGGATGTGTCTGAGTATCTCTCTGTGTGTCTGTCTTTATTTCTGCGTGTATGCATCTGACTGTCTGGTTGTGTATCTCTGTGTGTCTAGCCATGTGTGTGTACCTGGCATCTGTGTGTTGTCTATGGAGAAAGTTCCATCTGGGCCCAGGCCTTGGAGAATCTGTTCTGTTGCCATCACACCTCCGAGGCAGGTCAATTTGACATTCCAGGAGATGGGGCTGAGGACAGCCACATCTGCTGAGTCATAAGAATGTGGACTCTGTGTGTTCACAGTTGGACATATCGCCTTTCACACCCACAGAGAGAAAATTTCAGACAGGCTGGCTGACCCTGCATTCTTTGCAAAGGTTGTGACCTTAGCTAACCCAAGGAAGGAACAGAAACAGGAATGCCCGTGAGAGCCAGAGGCTGGCAGAAGGCAAACTGAGACCCATGTGTTCCCCAGCTGGGTCCTCTCAGGCCTTTCCAATAACCAAACTGTGGGCTTTGAAACTGATGGGACACTTCCTGTGGGGAGGAAGCTGGGGTGGAAGCCGATTTCTTGAATAGTATAAACTGCTGACCTCGCTAAACTCTTACAATCAGTGCTGATCCTGGAAAGCCCCACCAAGCCAGAAGAGTCCAGGCTCTGGAAAATCCATCCCTTCCCTCTCCAAACCAACCAACCAACCCACACATAAACAACAAACACCACACATGGCTTGCTCAACCACAGTGCAATCAAGTGAGTCTTTCAAGCCTGTCTGATTCAAACACTTCATCACGGACTCCTTGGTTGGAACAGGGTTTGCAGGTTCCTTCACAAGAGCAGATGGGGAAGGGCCAGGAGAGTATTTGCCCACTGGGGTGCATGTGGGATGGCCCCATGGATGAGGAAAGGGTTCAAGCAAGATACACAACTTCCATGTGCCTAGCATGGTGTGAGGCACTGGGGCACACAGGAGAATATTCCTTTTCCCAAGGAGCCCAGACCAGGGGCCAACCTGCAGATGTTCAGCTTCCCCATAGATATGCTGCTTCCTCTCGTCATGTGAGGCGTGGATGAGGCGAGGGATGGTGGAGTGAGGGCATCGGGGTGGGGTTGGTCTTTCTGGGAGGCAGCGGCCAGAGGAAGGCAGGGAGGCGGGCCTGGAGCAGAAGGGTATCACCATGGGACACTCCTTGTATTCCGACAGTGATGGCCACTGACGAAACGTAAGGCTTACTGTGATCACTCGCTTCCAGTAAAATCCGTGTAGCTTGTGGGGCCTTGTGGGTATGAAAGGTAGGGCAGTGGGTTTGGTGAGGGACCAGGTTCTCCTGGGGAGGAGGAGGGGCCTGAGAGAGAGGTTGGGTCGGCCAGTGCTTGACCTAACCAGGGCTCCAGAGGCTTTATAAATGCTCATCCCACAGCACTGAAGACGCCCGTGGCTGACAGGGAGCCCACGATCTCCCAGCGGGACCCTCGGGGACTGGTGTCAAACTGTTCATGTTGTGCAAGTTATTTCTCGGGGTGAGCTCCAGTCGGCCTCCCCACAGATCCACCCATCGTCCTGGTTCTGCCTTCTGGGGTCCAATCCACTGCACAACCATAGAGATAACGATGGAAGAAGACAGCTCACGTCCTCCAGGAATCCACAGCCCTTGGCAAGGATGAAGGAGGAGCCAGGCGGAGGCTGAGGGAGGAGTCCTTTGCGCTGACCAATGGGGCCCAGGCAGGCATCCAGAGGAGGTGGCATTTGAGATAGGCTTCAAGGATGAAAGGATTTGTGTGCGTGGAGGGGCTGTGGAGACAGGCCAGGAACAGTTTGAGCAAAGACACAGACTTGGGAGAGAGCAAGTCCTCTCCTGGGGATGTAGGGTAGCCTGCTGGGACAGGGCCTGTGCATGGGATAGGAGCTGGATCAAGAGGGGCTTCAACCGAGGCCTAGGCCTTTATTCAGTGAGTTTGGGGAAGCCCAGAGATTTTGTGAGACTTTAGCAGAGCTATGGTTTATTTTTTATTTTTATTTTTGAGTTGGAATCTCACTCTGTTGCCCAGGCTAGAGTGCAGTGATCAGGTGATCCTTTCGCCTCAGCTTCCCAAGCAGCTAGAACTACAGGCACGTGCCACCACGCCTGGCTAATTTTCTGATTTATTGTAGTGATGAGGTCTCATAAAGTTTTCCAGTCTGGTCTCGAGCCCCTGGACTCAGGCAATCCTCTCACCTCACCCTCCCAAAGTGCTGGGATTATAGGTATGAGCCACTGTGCCCGGTCCAAGCTGTGGTTTAGACCAGTGGCTCTTAAAGTGTGGTCGCTGGCCAGCAGTAGCATTATGGTCACCCGGGAACTTAGGAATGCAATTCTCAATCTACAGGCCAGACCTCCTAAATCAGAAATTCTGGGAGTTCTTTAATAAGCCTTCCAGGTGATTCTAATGGCAGCACTGGAAAAACAATCCTGGGAGCTGAGGGAAAGATAGAGGAGGTGGGGGAGTCGGAACACGCACCTCCCGAGGATCCCCATGTGCCTAGCCTGGTGCAAGGCACTGGGGTGCACAGGAGAATATTCCTGTTCCCAAGAAGTCCTGACCAGGGGTGAACCTACAGATGCTCAGCTTCCCCTGAGATACGCATACAGGTTGTAGAGGAGGCCGCATCTTCAAAAAGGAGCCGCAGCTGGAGGGTGGACCCGAGCATGTGAGGCGATAGTGCCGATAACGCCCCCAACTAGAGCGACTGACTGTCCCCACCTGTCTGGGACTGAGAGGTTCCATGGGACACAGGACTTTCAGGGCTAAAACCGGGAGAGTCCAGGGCAAACCAGGATGATTGGACACCCTGCCCTCAACACGGTGCCCAGAAGGAAGCACTGTTCAGGATGTTTTTGAAGGGAATGGGTACCGGTTGGAGTTGCCGAGGGGCCTGAAGCCATTCTCAGACACTTTGGTAGCTGCTAAAAGTTGCCCGACCCTCTTGCCACCCTTTCCTGATGCCTGCTGGGCCTGGCAGGAGCCCCTCCCACATGCCTTTGCCATGGCCTGGCTCTGAGACCCACAGAAAGGGAAGTGGACCCAGGCCAGTGGCAAGGGTACAAGATCGGCTCTGCGTGGCCATGTCATTGGCCTGATGCCTCGTCACTTGAAATACAATATGGCTGATGCCTCTCAGGCCCTGCTGATGCCGCTGGAGGCTGCAAATACCCAGGGCCCTGGGCCGGATGCCCGGGCAGCTCCTCTGGCCAGGAGTCAGGGGAGGGGCTGTGGTGGCTCAATGGGCCACGTTAGCCTCCATAGGGGTGATTTCGGGGTACTGGGCCACCCCCTTTCCTGTAGGTTGAGGGTTTGTCTTTTGTTTTTGTTTTGTTTTTGAGTCAGTCTCAATGCCACCCAGACTGGGGTGCAGTGACTGGCATGATCACGGCTCACCGCAGCCTCAACCACCTGGGCTCAGGAGAACCTCCTGCCTCAGCCTCCCAAGTAGCTGGGACTACAGACACGTGCCAGGCTTTTTTAAAACAGAGACCTGACTTTTCCCTTATGACCTCAATTGCCCCCAACATATATACCTGGGGTGGGGCAGAGTGACTTTACCAAGTTCATGGAGGTGTAAGCACCAGACAGAAAACTTACCCATGGAAGCTTTCTCAGAAGAGTGGGGCAGCTCCCTTTTGAAGACCCCAGCAAAACCCTGTTCCTGTTGATCCACATCCAGAAACAGAGGCCAAGGAATGGATGAGGATGATTTGTTTAGGACTGAAACCCAGGGCCTTAGCGCCTGGGGCAGAGCTAGCTTCCTCCAGAACTGGTTGGGGGAACTGGTCACAGCCAAGAGAAGGGGCGTGGCTGTTGGGAGGTGGGCCTCCTGTCGCTCACCATCCCCCCCATGGGGCGGGGCTTCACCTCCTGCTGCAGTTCTGGTGTTTTCCACTCCTTCAGGGCTACCTCGAAGCAAACTCTTGGGGGTTCAAAGGAGGCTCCCCTCTGCCAACACACACCCACACCTGCCCAGGAACGGGTCCTGCGACAGTCTTCAAAACCTACAGACAGGGGGAATCCCCTGAGTCGAGGAGTTTGAGGCTGCAGTGTGCTAGGATTGTGCCACTGCACTCCAGCCTGGACCACAGAACAGACCCTGTCTCTAAAATGATAACAACAACAACAACACCTGCAGGCCCTGCCCCATCATCTCCCTTCCCTGGAAGAAGGTTTCAAACCTGGGCAGGAAGTGCGGGCATGGAAACCCTGGCCTCAGAGTCAAGCTGAGCCTCAGGATTTGAATTCCACTTCTGGCACCTCCTTGCCGGGTGGCTCTCCAAAAGGAACTGAGCCCCCGTTTTCCCTCTTGTGAAATGGTGAGGACAACATGTTCCTGCAGGGCTTCTGGAAGGGTTACAGCATGTGAGCTAATGTGCCCACGGCTCTCCTCCCAGTACACTCGAAATGTGGATGTTGCTGCAGCCGCCATGCTCCTACTGTCAGTGTGCAGGAAAAGGAGAGACATCGTGCTGTGAGGAGACTGCAGCCAAAGGGGAGGAGGTTCTGCCTCTGGCAAGCACGCTGGCGACTGCAAAGCAAGTGACCAGCAGAACTCCATTGTGAATGAGGGACCAGGTTTCTTGCCTCTCTAGCCTGCCTGGCGTCTTCCCCCCACCAGGGAGTCCTAGGAGTGCTTTGCGCTGTCCTCTGAACATCCTTTTCCAACAAAAGCGTTTCAGACTGTGTCATAGCTCCCTCAGATTCTGCCATCTTCTAGAAGACCTCCGAGAAAAGCCAAGATGCTATTATGGACTAAGGAGTAAGGGTCTAATGGGTTCCTAGTTGCATTGTATCAGGAGCTTCTAGAAGTTGTGTCTAACCTGAAAGCACAGGTGGCAAACGTGGTAAAAAAAAATTTTTTAATTTTAATTTTAGGACGGGCCCAGTGGCTCAAACCTGTAATCCCAGCACTTTGGAAAGCAGAGGCAAGAGGATTGCCTAAGCTCAGGGGTTTGTGATCAGCCTGGACAACTTGGTGAGACCTCAACTCTACAATAAATCAAAAAATAAGCCAGGTATGGTAGCATGCACCTGTAGTACCAGCTACTTGGAGGTACTGAGCTGGAAGGATTGCCTGAGCCCAGCAGGTCGAGGTGGTGGCCGTGAGCATGCCACTGCACTCCAGCCTGGGCGACAGAGTGAGACTCCAATGCAAAAAAATGTTTTTTTTTTAATTTTAAAAATGTTATTAAAAAAAATTTTGGCCAGACTCAGTGGCTTAATCTGTAATTCCAGCACTTTGAGAGGCTGAGGCGAGTAGATTGCCTGAGACTGCAGGTTCGAGACCAGCCCGGGCAACTTGGCCAGACCTCGTCTCTACAATAAATCAAAAATTAACCTAGCATGGTAGCGCGCACCTGTAGTTCCAGCTATTTGGAAGGCTGAGGCAGAAGGATCCCCGGATCCCAGCAGGTCGAGCTACTGCACTGCAGCCTGGGTGACGGAGTGAGACCCCATCTCAATAAAAATAACAGAAGGGAAGAGAATTCACATTTATCAGGTTCCTGTTGCACACAGGCATTGTTTGAGATTTGTCTGCAGGCTTTCTCTGACTTACACCTGTCTCCATTCTGCAGATGAAAAAATGCAGGACTTGAGAAGTTAAGCTGCTTGAGATAACAAGGCTAGTAGCTGGTGGAGCTGGGGTTTGAACCCAGTTTGGACTTCACAGTCCATAGGCTGTGTGCTCCTGCAGGCTGCCTCTGGGGGTATCCCGGGGACAGAGGCTGTGGAACCCTAGGAACTGCACCTCATTTCCGTCAGGCCCTGCACAGGGGCCCTGGAGGCTGGCCATATGCCACTGGGGACAACCCCACCCAGCCTGAGCGCACATTGCCATGCCCCGCTCTGTCCTGGCCAGCATCTGCTAGGCATCCCTGCAGATTTTTCCAAGGGGTGTTTGGTGAGTCATACCACCAGGTGGCGCTGCAAGGGCGGAGTCCTTGACTGCTGGATCTAAGGACGGCTCAGTAGGCTTTCGGGATCTTCTGTGCCCGTCAGGATTTCCCTGAGTTTCCCAGAGAACTCTAAAAAAATACAGGCCCAATCTCAGAGAATCTGGTTTGATATTCTGGACTGGGTTCTGGAAATCTGTCATTATTTTAAAATTGTTGAAATTTTCTGAATTGTTGAAATACCATTCACATGGTTCAACAATTTTTTTTTCTTTTTCTTTCTTTTTTTTTTGAGTCGGAGTCTCACACCCTGGGCCAGGGAGAGGGCAGTGCATGGTCCTGGCCACAGCAGCCTCGACCTGCTGTGCTCCAGTGATCCTTCCATCTCTACCTTCCAAGTAGCTGGAACTACAGACGCACAACACCACACCCAGCTGATTTTTTAATTTATGGTAGAGATGAGGTCTTGCCAAGTTGCCAGGCTTGACTCAAACCCTGGGCTCAAGCAATCCTCTCACCTCCGCTTCTCATGGCTCAGCTTCTTTATGATTTTCTTCATAACATTTTCTTTTCTCTCGCTTACTATGTTGTAAAAATACAGCATATAATACATACACATATATAAAATATGTGTTATTATGTTACCAATCAGGTTTCCAGTCAACAGTAGGCTATAGAAGTTTGGGAGAGTCAAAAGTTACATGAAGATATATATATATTTTTTGAGTTGGAGTCTCACTCCGCCGCCCAGGCTGAAGTGCAGTGGCACGCTCATGGCCACCCCAGCCCCGACCTGCTGGGATCCGGCAATCCTTCCACCTCAGCCTTCCAAGTAGCCAGAACTACAGGCACGCACTGCCACACCTGGCTAATTTTTTATTTATTGTGAAGATGACGTCTTGGCAAGTTGCCCAGGCTGGTCTTGAACCCGTGGGCTCAGGCAATTCACTTGCCTCGGCTTCTCAAAGTGCTGGAATTACAGGCTGAGCCACCGAGCCCGGCCTGATGCAACTTTTATTGAAAAAAATTTCCTATAATCCCAGCACTTT
This sequence comes from Cephalopachus bancanus, assembly GCA_027257055.1. Classification (NCBI taxonomy): domain Eukaryota; kingdom Metazoa; phylum Chordata; class Mammalia; order Primates; family Tarsiidae; genus Cephalopachus; species Cephalopachus bancanus. The sequence continues at coordinate 774,379 of JAPVLO010000617.1, forward strand.
GCGAGGCAGAGGCAAGAGAATTGCCTGAGGCTAGGAGTTCAAGAACAGCCTGGGCAACTTGGAGAGATCTCACCTCTACAATAAATGGGTGGTGGTGTGTGCCTGTGGTTCCAGCTACTTGGAATGCTGAGGCGGAAGATCGCCTGAGACTAGCAGATCAAGGCTGTGGTGGCCATGAGCATGCCACTGCACTCCAGCCTGGCTGACAGTGACATTCCAAATAAAAAAAAAAGAAAGAAAGAAAAAGAGAAAAGTTCATGTATAAGTGAACCCACGCAATTCATACCTGTGTTTTTTTTCTTTTTTTTTTTTTTTGAGTTGGAGTCTCACTCTGTCGCCCAGACTTGAGTGCAGTGGCCGCTCCCGGCCACCGCAGCCTCGACCTGCTGGGCTCCAGCAATCCTTCCGCCTCAGCCTTCCAAGTAGCTGGGACTACAGGTGCACACTACCACGCCCGGCTGATTTTTTGATTTATTGTAGAGATGAGGTCTCGCTGCCCAGGTGGGTCTCGAATCCGCGGGCTCAGGCAATCCACTCACCTCAGCTTCCCAAAGGCGCGGGATTACAGGCTGAGCCACCGAGTCCGGCCATACCTGTGTTTTCAAGGGTCAACTGTATATGCAACAAAAGAAGCAAAATGAACAGATTTTAAGTAACAAAATATAAACAGTACATTCTTTTGCTTTTGATCAAAACATTAATAAAACAAGTAAAAATATTAACAGGCAACATTTATTTGGTAAGAATATGAACATCTGCCTCAGCAATGATCCTTCTTTTAAAAATTCACTTGATTTTTTTGTCCAGGCTAGGTGGCTCACATCTGTAATCCCAGCACTTTGGGAGGTGGAGGCGAGAGGATTGCCTGAGTCCAGGGGTTCAAGACAGCATGGGAAACATAGCGAGACCACATCTCTACAATAAATTTAAAAATTAGCCAAGCATCGTGTTACACGCCTGTGGTGCCAGCTGCTTGGAATGCTGCAGTGAAGGATCACCTGAGCACAGCAGGATGAGGATGTGGTGGCCACGAGCGTGCCACTGCACTCCAGCCTGGACGACAGAGTGAGACTCCAACGCAAAAAAATAAAAATAAAGAAAATGAACTTGGTTTTTGTTTGAGTAACCTTAAATTCTGGTCCTAAGAATATTTTATAGTCTGTATCACCAGGTTTGTGAACCCTATTTCATCCCTCAGTGTTAATGATAAACCCTTGCATGGCATCCTTGATTCTTCCTTTCACAAGGCTGTCCAAAAACCTTTTTGGTTTTTATGCTGCTTCCACTTAATTTCCAAGTGATCCCACTCATTTGACTTAATGGAAGCTAAAATAGTGCAGTCTCCAATGGCCGTGGCAGATTCTTTCCAGATGTCGCTCAGCCCCTTGGCTCTTGGGAGGCTTGGCTTTCACAATCTCACGTTGGGAGTGGGTCTTTAACTTTTCACTGTGCGAGAATGCCAACCCCAGCTATGGTGACCTGCAGGTCCTGATTTCACAACCCAGAGGTCTGGTTGCCGCGGTTCACCTTGATGGCTGGGAATGTTGCATATTGCAGATACTGTTCTGCACCTTGCTTTTGTCACTTAGAGGAATTTTTTTCCCTTATCAGTTCATAAAAATCTTCTTCATTCTCTGTATAAAATTCCATCATATGCTGGGTGCAGCAGTTCACATTTGTAATCCCAGCACTTTGGGAGGCCAGCACGGGAGGATTGCTTGAACCCAGGAGCTTGAAACCAGTCTGGGCAACGTAGTAAGACCTTGTTTCTACAAAAAAAAAAAAAAAAGAAGAAGAAGAAGAAGAAGAAGGAAAATTAGCCAGGGATGGTGGTGTGCACCTGTAGTACTAGCTGCTCAGGAGGAGGCTGAAAGAGAAGGATCGCCTGAGGCCACGAGGTCGAGGCTGCAGTGAGCAACAATCGTGCCACTCACTCCAGCTTGAGTGACAGAGTGAGATTCCTACTCAAAAATAAATTAAACATTTAATAAAAATAAAGAACTTTCATTGTATGAATGAAACATGTTCTCACCAGTTGCCTAATGATGGTACAGTATTTCCTTCGCTGTTACAAATGATGTTGTAGTGAATGTGCATATGTCATTTCATACTTGTGAAATATATGAGGGTTATCTCATCAGCTTCACCAACGCTGTATTAGAAATGGATTGCCAGATAAAACAATATGTGCTGGGCACGGTGACTCACACCTGCAATCCCAGCACTTTGGGAGGCAGGGACGAGAGGATTGCCTGAACTCAGGGGGTTCGAGACCAGCCTGAACAACATGGCGAGACCTCATCTCTACAGTAAATTAAAAAATCAACAGGGAATGGTGGCACATGCCTGTGGTTCCAGCTACTTGGAAGTCTGAGGAGGAAGGATAACTTGCCTAGCACGTCGAGGCTGCAGTGCCTGTGAGCATGCCACTGCACTCCAGCCTGGGTGACAGAGTGAGATTCTGACTCAAAAAAAAAGTATGTGTGTTTTTATTGTTTACCACTATAGCCAAATTACTCTGATCAGGGTTGTATAAATTTACGCTTTTGGGGGGGGATCTCACTCTGTCGCCCAGGCTGGAGTGCAGTGGCCGCTCCCAGCCACCGCAGCGTCTACCTGCTGGGCTCAAGTGATCTTTCTGCCTCAGCCTTTCCAAGTAGCTGGAACTACAGAGGCATACCACCATGCCTGGGTAGTTTTTGTGATACTTTTGTAGAGACAAGGTCTCACCAAGTTGCCCAGGCTGATCTCAACCCCCCGTGAAGGGCCACCGCCAGCCACAAGTAAAGCCACGTCCCCTCCCTTTCCTAGGAAGGGGGCCTAAACCCGGCCCCCGCCAAAATGGCAACCCGGCAAACTAAAATGGCGACTGAAGCGGTGCCTTCCGGGTTCTTCCTCCGCACCCTTTCCCGCACCCGCGAAAAATCCACCAACCTAAATGAAGCTCTGCCAGCCGACCTATAAACGGCTGACAGGTCGCCCTAAGCCCCTGTAAAGGCCGCCGCGCCCTTGCCTCGGGGCTACAGCCTGACCCTCAGGTCCGATAGCCCACCGCGATCGACTCATTAAATCTCTTGGCTTAACGGGTGTTGAGTCTCACTGTATGCCCCCTCTTTCACCCTGGACTCAGGCAATCCTCTCGCCTCGGCCTCCCAAAGTGCTGGGATTATAGACTGAGCCATAGATTTATACTTTTATCAGCAAAGTATGGGAGTGTGTGTTTCTCATCAGTTTCACCAACACCGTGTAGTAGCAAACTTTAGGATTTCTGTTAATCTGGTATTGTGAAAAATGGTATCTCAACATTTCTCTTATTATGAGAGAACTTGTGGGGTTTGTCATATTTTAAAGATCTACTTTCTTTTCTGTGATTTGTCTTTGTCTGGGGAATCTGTCATTTAAAAAATGTACCTTTCTTCTAATCTTAAGCAAGACATAAAACCCGAAAGAAAAAGATGGATATTTTTAACTGGATTCAAATCACAAACTTCTTTTTTATTTTTTGAGTCAGAGTCTCACTCCGTCACCCAGACTAGAGTGCAGTGGCACGCTCATGGCCACCCCAGTGTCGACCTGCTGGGCTTAGACAATTCTTCTACCTCAGCTTTCCAAGTAGCCGGAACAACAGGCACATGCTACCACGCCCGGCTAATTTTTTGAAACATTATAGAGATGAGGTCTCGCCAAGTTGCCCAGGCTGGTCTCAAACCCCTGGGTTCAGCCATCCTTCTTGTCTTAGTCTCCCAAAGTGCTGGGATTACAGGCTTGAGCCACCACATCCAGCCTACAAACATTTTCTTTTTGAGTTGGAGTCTCACTCTGTCGCCCAGACTGGAGTTCAGTGGCATCCCAGCGTCAACCTGCTGGACTCTGGTGATCCTTCTGCTTCAGCCTTCCAAGCAGCTGAAACTATAGGTGCACGCTACCACTCCCAGCTAATTTTGATTTATTGTAGAGACGAGGTCTTGCCAAGTTGTCCAGGCTGATCTTGAACCCGCAGCCTCAGGCAATCCACTCGCCTTGGCCTCCCAAAGTGCTGGGATTATAGGCGGAGCCACCAAGTCCAGCCAAACTATACAATAAATAATATTATAGATGTTAAAAGACACAACAGAAAAAAAAATATTGCAACATGTGTTCCCAATATAACCTGCAGATGACCTTTCCAAAGAAGGGTACAGGCCAAAGTTCTGACCGGCCACCATCACACACCATCTTTATAGCCTGCAAGGAGAATGCTCGTACCATATGACTCCCTGGATCCTCGCAGAAGCTGTCTGAATTGGGTATTATCATTTCACAGATGCAGACTCTAGACTCAGAAAGCTTAAGTGACCTGCCCAAAGTCACACAGCTGGAGAGAGGCAATAAGGTGTTGACTCTACTGCACCACAGCTGTCTGTACTGTGTGAAGACCTGAGCTCTCACTCTGGCTCAGCCACTACCCTGGGCGACCTTGGGCAAGCTGCTTTTCCTTCCACCTCAGTCTTCTTGTCTGCAAAACGACTGGATTTTTCTATCCTTGACAGCTCTAGACCTCTGTGTGTTGAGGGCATGGTGTGGAGGGTAAGATTAATGTGTGGGGTGAGATTTACAAGGGTGCCCGATGGAGGTACGTCCACAATGGAGGTGGTGAATATGATGAGTATAAATGCATATAAGAGCTTCTGGGGAGCTCATGGGCTTTCCCAGCAAGGCATTCTCACCCACAAGATGTCTCTGACCCCATCCCTGCCTGCAAGTCATGTGCCGAGCAGTGGGAGGCATTGAGCCACTCCCCACTTTGGCCTTGAGGGCCCTGTAGCTGTGCCTTCCTCCTTACTCTTCAGGACTTAAGGTTCTCAAGTTCTTCCTCAGGGTCTTTCTTTCTGCTTTGAAAGAAAGAGAATGTGCTGTGGCTCATGCCTGTCATCCCAGCACTTTGGGAGGTGGAGGCGAGATGATTGCTTGAGCCCAGAGGTTTGAGACCAGCTTGGGCAACTTGCCAAGACCTCGTCTCTACAATAAATCAAAAAATTAGCCAGGCATGGTGGCGTGTGCCTGTAGTTCCAGATACTTGGAAGTCTGAGGCGGAAGGATCGTCTGAGCCCAGTAGGTGGAGGCTGCAGTGGTCATGATCCTGCCACTGCACTCCAGCCTGGGTGACAGAGTGAGACTCTGATGAAAGGGAGGGAGGGAGAAGAGAGAGAGAGAGAAAGGAAAGGAAGGAAGGAAGGAAGAAAGAAAAGAGAGAATGCAATAAGCTCTCGCATCCAGAGAGATGAGTTTTAAGGAGGCCCTGGAGGGAGAGGGTGGAGAGCGGTGCTTAACTCTTAAAAGAAGCTGGCTATTTGCAGTAGTTCAGAATAAGGCTGGCTAGATGGGACTCCCTGGGCGTCTTCATCCCTGGAGGCATCATGGGGTCTGGGATAAGGTCAGAGAAAGGCCTTCAGTGACCTGCCCCAGGCCTTGTGACTTTCTGAATGACAAGAGCTGAGCCCAGAGCACGGTTTCTGCTGCATCTGCCCAGAGGCCTTATCTACCAGTTCACCACCTCCCATCTCCCCCATCCCCTCACCCCTTATGCGCAAACCTGGCCTCCTGCCCAGGACCTGGACCTCAGAGGAAAGGCTGACAGAAGGGTCAACTGAAGCCTGACCAGAGGGGGAGGAAGTCCTTCCAAGGGGAGAGTAGGGGTCAAAAATAGAGAGGAAAGGGGTAAGCGTCCTTTGGGAAACCACAGCAGCCTAAGTGACCTTGGTTCAAAGGCCCAGGCAGAGAAGCAAGACAAATTCGCATGCATGAAAAGATTTCCACAGCATGGATGGACCTTGAAAATATGATGCTAGGTGGAAGTGACCAGACACAACAGACCACATTTTATGAGTCTTGTTTATATAAAATATCCAGCCGGGCTCAGTGGCTCAGCCTGTAATCCTGCACTTTGGGAGGCCGAGGTAAGTGGACTGCCTGAGCCTGCGGGTTTGAGACCCGCCTGGGCAACTTGGCGAGATCTCATCTCTACAATAAATCAAAAAATCAGCGGGGCGTGGTAGCGTGTGCCTGTAGTTCCAGCTACTTGGAAGGCTGAGCCGGAAGGATGGCTGGAGCCCAGCAGGTCGAGGCTGCAGGGCAGTGAGATTTAGGCAATGTTAAAATGGCTGCTTATTGGGGTCCTTTCAAAGCCCACACCCTTCAGAAGTCACAATAGCCAAAGGTGGAAACAACCCAAATGTTCCTCAACAGATGAATGGATAAACAAAATGTGGCGTATATACATATAATTAAATATTATTCAGTCATAAAAGGGAATGAAAATCTGATACATGCTACAACATGAATAAATCTTGAAAACATATGTTAAGCAAAAGAAACCAGGCACAAAAGGACAAATGTATAGTTCCACTTATATGAGGTACCTAGAATAGTCAAATTCATAGAAACTAAAAGTAGAATAGCAGTTATTAGGGATGAGGCAGGGAAGATGGAAGTTATTGTTTAATGGGTACAGAGTTTCAGCTTGGGCTGATGAGTTTTTTTTTTTTTCTTTTTTGAGTTGGAGTCTCACTCTGTCACCCAGACTGGAGTGCAGTGGCCGCTCCCGGCCACTGCAGCCTCGACCTGCTGGGCTCCGGCAATCCTTCCGCCTCAGCCTTCCAAGTAGCCGGAATTATAGGCATGCGAAGAGTTTTTGAAAATGGAGGCGGTGTTGGTTGCACAGCAGTGGTACTTCATGCCAATGAATTTGTACATTCAAAAATGGTTAAAATGGTAACTTTCGTGTTATGTATATTTTATCACAATTTTAAAAAATTAATGAAGTAAGACTTCAAGATTAGGATGATATATCCTAGCGTGTGCTGACTGGGATCAGAAGAATAATAAATAGCATGTGTTTATTAAATCCATACGGTGTACTAAGCCTTTGTATTATGTGATCTCATTTAAATCCCAAGCAAGTAGGTTTCATGATTATTTCCACTTACAAATGATTAAGCTAAGGCTCAGCAAATTTAGGTTCCTGTATCATTTAGGCCTTGCTTTAGGCAGGAAGCAAGAGAAGACTCAACTCAAAATATCTAAAACAACAAAAGGATTTATCTCCCTTGACAAAAAGTTAAGTTAAAAAGGAGTTGTTTGGGGTGGGCTTATTATATATCTCTCAATGAGATGCAATGAGGAGGTTCTTTCATTTTATAAATTAAATTTATTTATGTAAAATACATTTCTTAGCCAGTACGTTGGCTCAAACCTGTAATCTCAGCACTTTGGGAGACTGAGGTAAGGGGATTGCCTGAGTCCATGGGTTCGAGAACAACCTGGGCAACTTGGTGAGACCTCATCTCTACAATAAACCAAAAAATTAGCCGGATGTGGTAGTGCACGCCTGTACTTCGAAGGCTGAGGTGGAAGGATCACCGGAGCCCAGCAGGTCGACGCTGGGGTGACTGTGATAGTTCCAACTGCACTCCAGCCTGGGCGACGGAGTGAGACTCCAACTCAAAAAAAAATTATTTATTTTGAGTCGGGGTCTCACTATGTCATCCAGGCTGGAGTGCAGTGGCATGATCATGACTCACTGCAGCCTCAGTCTCCTGGGCTCAGGCAATCCCTCTGCCTCAATTTCCCCAGTAGCTGGAACTACAGGTGTGCATCACCACACCTGACTAATTGTTTTATTTTTATTTATTTATTCATTTATGAGTTGGAGTCTCATTCTGTCACCCAGGCTGGAGTGCAGTGGCATGCTCACAGCTACTGCAGCCTCAACTTGCTAGGCTCAGGCAATCCTTCCTCCACAGCCTTCCAAGTAGCTGGAACCATGGGCGTGCACCACCCTGTCCGACTAATTTTTTGATTTATTGTGGAGACGAGGTCTCGCCATGTTGCCCAGGCTGATCTTGAACCTGTGGGCTCAGGCAATCTTCTCACCTTTGTTTTCCAAAGTGCTGAGATTACAGGCATGAACCACCATGCCCAGCTAATTTTCTGATTTACTGTAGAGATGAGATCTCACCAAGTTGCCCAGGCTTGTCTTGAACCCATGGGCTCAGGCAATCCTCTGACCTCTGCCTCCCAAAGTGCTGGGATTATAGGCGTGAGCCATTGTGCCTGGCCTGTTTTATTTTTTGTAGTGACGAGGTTTTGCTACGGTATCCAGCCTTGTCTCGAACTCATAGGTTCAAGCAATCCTCCTGCCTTGGCCTCCCAAAGTGCTAGGATTACGGGTATGGGCCATGGTACCCGGCCCTAAGTTGATCATTTATTGAAAAATGTTCTAAACATTCACGTAAAAATGGGAAATGGGGTGAACACTTCTACAATGACCATCCGACTTAATTATATCTTGATAGCATCATATTTGCTTCAGATTCTTTTCTCCTCCATCTTAAAAAATGCAGATGCAGTTAAGGCCTCCTGGGGACCTTACCTCAACCCATTCCTCACCCGCCCACCCTCCTCATAGGAACCATTCTCATTTATTTAGTGTATATTATCCTCCTTATATAGTTTTATACTTTTGCTAACATATTTATGTATCTATAATGATTATATAGTATTGTTTTGCAGGTGTCTAAACTTAATTTATACACTGTAATATTGTGTATTTCCTTCTTAAATTTGTTTTTTATCCAATATTATTGAATGATTAATTGATATTGCTACATCTAGTTCTAGTTCATCGTTTTTTATTTTTTGTTTTGAGTTGGAGTCTCACTCTGTCGCCCAGACTGGACTCCTGCTGGGCTCTGGCGATCCTTCCGCCTCAGCCTTCCAAGTAGTTGGAACTACAGGCGCGTGCTACCACGTCCAGCTAATTTTTGATTTATTGTAGAGATGAGGTCTTGCCAAGTTGCCCAGGAGGGTCTCGAACCCGCGGGCTCAGGCAGTCCACTCACCTCAGCCTCCCCAAAGTGCGGGATTACAGGTTGAGCCACCCAGCCCGGCTACTTCTGTAGTATTTTATGGGATCAAGTGAAAGCCTACTAGACCTTCATTCTCATTGCCCACTATAAATCAAGAAACGATTATTAGGCACCTGCTGTAAGCAAGCACTGGGAAAACTTAGTGCCAACAGAACTCATTCCTGGTGACTGAGGGTCCTCCCTGAGGGAGGGAGACCCAGGTATGCAAACAGTTATCCAGACCACATGGACTGGTCCACAGTTACAAACGAGGCTCCATGGATGCTTGACATCAGAAGTTACTCTATTTTCTTTCAAATGAAGATTTTTGCTTCGATTCTAAAAGTAAAGGTTTCTCTTTGGAAAAAGAGAAAATTGATAGTCCAGAGACAATCGCAATATTTTTCTGGCAGTGCTGGGGTGATGTGGGGAATGTGGTTAGAATGAAGCCTGTGAACTGTGAGAAGGAGAAGGGAAGAGCAGGAGCCATGCAGGCCCCTTGTTACCTGCAGCCTTCACCGCTGAGATACAGCCCCTCCTTTCCCAGAGTGGAAATGTCAATGTGTTGGGAGTGGAGACACCTGTATTTAAGCCCTGGTTCAGCAAGTCAAACCAGTTCTTTCCCTTTTGTGGGACTCAGTTTCTCTACCTCTTGAATGATAACCTCAAGGTTTTTTTTCTAGATGTCAAACTTAGGTGCCTTAGTCTGTTGCTGGCATACCAAAATTGTTTGTTCAAAGCCAACTTATTCTGTCTTGTTTTCTTTAATAACAAGTGAAGAGAAGCAAAACCAACCCCCCCATCCCTCTCAGACAATAGTCTCTATTCTCCCATCCTCCTGTTCCCACTGACTCTGGGACAGCCCCAGGCAGTGGGAAATTCCACCCTGGGGTTGTCTTCCACAGCCCTGGTCCTGATGACTCAGAAACTGGAGGTGCACCTGCGCTTGGGAACCTGCAGCAAATGCGGGGGAAGGACTGAGGGAGCCTGGCGTCCCGAGCTCAGCGGAAGGTAGCAGCTGTTAGGATGGCTCTGCCCACTCTCCTGGTCCTGGTGGAAAAATCTCTGTATGCCAGGTTGCCTTCTGGAGACCAAGGAACTCTGGCCATGCCTGCCCTTTCCTCACTCCCGGGAATCTCCCTCAAAGGGCATGTAGAAGCCCCGGAGGACAGGTGTTATCTGAGGGGGCCAACCTAGGGCAAAACCCCCAGGATACCAGATCCCCAGCTGCCCCTGGATGGTGTGAAAGGCCAGGCCCTGCAGGCCTGCACTGCCCTGCTCTTCCTGGCCTTGAGCAGAGCACAGGCCTCTCCTCACAGTGTCAGATCTTAAAGCTCTGATTTATTCTTCTGCTCAAGACCTCTTCCCTTGACCCCCTCGGGCTTGACTGCTTATGAAGAAGTCTGTACAATGCAATTTCGGGGTATACCCTGGTCCTGCTTACTGATATCTGCAGTCCCGGAGTTAGAAACTCTTCTCTTTGATACTTCCCTAAACATGAAAAGGGAGAACATGAAAAAAGAGAAACATTTGATGTCTTCTCAGTCATGGGGAGTAGGATGGGGATGAATTCAGGAAGGCTCTTTCCTAGGCGCAAGCTCCTCTGGGGCAAGAGAAGAAGGACACATGTCTGAGTGATACTCAAGAGTGGGTTTGGCATCTAAGAGGCCTTACGTATCTAAGAGGTACCCAAGTGGGGTTGGAAGCGGGTGGGAAGGAATGCAAGGTTCAGAAAGAACCTCCTGAGACCCTTCTGCCTCACGATTGGGCCCAGGGCACAGATTTGAGGACGCTCTCCAGATCCGAAGAGTGAAAAATAGAATACTTTGAACACTTTTTGTTTGTCAACTAGAAATCCAGCAGAGCTACAGGAAGGCTCCTCAGACAGCGAGGAAAACACAAGGTTTGCTATGAGACAATATTGGATCCAGCCCTGGTTCTGTCGCCAACTCAGTGTGTGTTGCCGTTACAGCCTGACCAGGTTCTTACGCCCACTGCCTAGAAAAACTGGACTGATGTAGATGTTACAGTAAAGAGTTTAATATCTCAAAGTAGCTAAGCTAGAAGGACAGGAGATATTTCTCAGATCTGCCACCTTAAGAATTCAGAGGCTAGAGTTTTTGGGGTTTCTTTTGGTTTTTTTTTTTTTGAGTCACGGTCTCACTCCTGTCATCCAGGCTGGAGTGTAGTGGCATGTTCACGGCCACCGTAGTCTCAACTTGCTGGGCTCAGGCGATCCATCCATTTCGGCCTTCCAAGTAGCTGGAACCATAGGCGCACACTACCACGCTGGCTAATTTTTTTTTTTTTTTTTTGTAGAGACAAGGTCTCAGCATGTTGCCCAGGCTGGTCTCGTACCTGTAGGCTCAGGCAATCTTCTTGCCTTTACCTTCCAAAGTGCTAGGATTACAGGCGTGTGGCACTGCGCCTGGTGAGGCTAGGATTTTCAAAGGAAACTTGGCAGGCAGGGGACTAGGAACTGCTGATGGGTTGGAGATGACATCATGGGGGGTGTCAAAACTGAGTTCCTGTGCAGAACCAGTTTCTGGGAGGGGGTGTCACAGGACCAGTGGAACCAGTTTCTTGGTATGTATTCTGGGTCCCAGTGAACCCTGAGGTCCATCAGAGTGCAAAGTCTCAAAAACATCTCAAACATCATTTTTAGGTCTTACAATAGATGCTATCTATAAACCAAGTTCCGTGACCATCCATTACTGACCCCTGGGCAGTGAGTCATTATAGAGGAAGGAATGCAGGAGAATGTGGTCCCTGGAGATTAGAGTTGCTTGTGCTCTTCGGAATGCCACCAAAGAGATTTGTGGGTCTTAGGCTCATTGTTTAAGAGAAAATATGTGTATCAGTCTCATGAGAAGCTTCCTTCCTCCCTAGGGATCAGGACCTGAAGATAATCAATTGTTCCCTATTTTGTGAAAGAAAACTAGAAACAGCAGATTTGTTCATTTCTAACCATCAGTTGCAGCTTTGCAGGGCTCACATCTCTTCTGTAGTTTTTACTACATGTCCTGTATTCATTTTACATAGGCCATTTCAATGCCAGGCAAGTGGCTTCACTCCTTTAAGCCTCAGTTTCCTCCTCCCTGACATTATTATTATTATTCCCTGACATTATTATTATTATCACTATTATTTTTTTTTTTAAGAAGCAGGGTCTCCCTCTGTCACCCAGGCTACAGTTCAGTGGTATGATCATAGCTCACTGCATCCTCGAACTCCTGGGCTCAAGAGATCCTCTAATCTCAGCCTGTAGTTGGGCATGTGTCACCATAACCTGTGGGTTATAGCCAGATGAAGAATACTCTCCCTACCCTGCCTGGAATCACTGACCTCAAGTTCAAATCCCATTTGGAGAAGATGATTCTGCTGCTCATGTCAGTATTCAGTTCAGCTCTAGGTGTGCGGAGCATGTCTACCCACAGGCCGCTCTGCAGCAAATGCGGCCAAGGCCAGTCCCAGATCACTTGCTGGGAGGCCTGTGCCAGGCTCCAGCTTTGGTATTAGCCAGGGCGCTCAGAACCCTGCCTGAGGCCTTGCCTGGGGCAGCTTCCCTCTGTCTGCCAGCCTGGGGCCCTCAGGAAGGAAGAGAGGGAGAGAGAGGGGAAGATGGGAAGGAAGGACGGGGGGAGGGAGGGAGGGAGGGAAGGAAGGAGAGAAGAAGGAAGAAAGAAAGGGAAGAAGGGGGGAAAGAAGGGAAGGAGGGAGAAAAATCAAGCAAGTGTTGGGGCTCAGAACACCAGCCCCAAAACATGGTGCTCTGGCATGCTGAGCACTTTGAACTGAAGGAGACTGGAAGGGCCTCAGGGGCAAGAAGCTCTCTCTGACCTTTTCCTGCCTTCCTTTCTCCTCTCCCTGTTCCTCCCTCAAACCTAGAAACTAGAACTTGTCTCCCCCAAAGCAAGGCAGAAAACTTAGGAAAATGACACTCTGACTTTCTCTCTTCTTCCTTGAGACCCTCGTGCAGCAGGTGTCCTGTCCTGTACTTGAGAGGAAAGGAAGGCTGCATGGAGAGGCTAAGACGAGTCTGAACAGACAGGCCTCGCTCATTTTCCCCTCAGTCTATTACCATTAGAGTATACCTTTCTGTCCAGTCACATTTCTTTTTTTTTATTTTTTTTTTTAGTTGGAGTCTCACACTGTCACCCAGGTTGTAGTGCAGTGGCACACTCACGGCCACTGAAGCCTCCACCTGCTGGACTCAGGTAATCCTTCTGCCTCAGCCTTCCAAGTCGCTGGAACTACAGACGCACACCATCACACCTAAGTTTTTTTTTTTTTTTTTTGAGTTGGAGTCTCACTCTGTCGCCCAGACTGGAGTGTAGTGGCCGCTCCCAGCCACCGCAGCCTCGACCTGCTGGGTTCCGGCGATCCTTCCGCCTCAGCCTTCCGAGTAGCTGGAATTACAGGCGCACGCTACCACACCCGGCTGATTTTTTGATTTATTGTAGAGATGAGGTCTCGCTGCCCAGGCGGGTCTTGAACCCGCGGGCTCAGGCAATCCACTCACCTCAGCCTCCCAAAGGCGCAGAATTACAGGCTGAGCCACCAAGCCCGGCTAATTTTTTTATTTATTGTGGAGACGAGGTCTCACCAAGTTGCCCAGGCTGGTCTCGAACCCCCAGACTCAGGCAATTATCTTGCCTCTGCCTCCCAAAATGCTGGGATTACAGGCGTGAGCCACCACACCCAGCTGGTTCTAGGAATCCTTGAAGGCAAGATAAGGCAGAGGGTTGGTGTGAGGTGGGACCAAGGAGACTCTTTGTCAGCCTCCTTCAGGTGCCTGATTCCCCAGCACTAGGCCCTGGTGTTAACTGGGAATGGCAGCAACAGGCTCTTCCACAAGCACTGTGGATCCCCCAGGGGCCGCTGCAGTGGAAGTCATCCTTCTCAAGGGCTCCAGGCCTGAGCAGGGAGACGGGGAGGAATTCAGGCTTTGGATTCTGACAGACTGGGTTTGAATCCCGGTGCTGCCACTTCCCACCCAGTGTTCTGGGAGGGTGACTTCATCTCTCTGAGTCTCGGCTTCTTCGTGGTAAAATGAGAGTACTGCCTTAATAATGGACTATCATGAGGACTGAAAAGAGCAATAAACTGAGTCCGGCAACTCAGGTGGCAATTTCAGTAACTGGCAGTGGCTGCCAGAGTGGTGTGTTGAGAAAGTCAGTTTCAGACAGTGTTGGCATCAACCAGCTCTGTCTGTTGGGTGAGAGGGGAATGGCCAGTTAGCCATCATTGGCCTGGCACACAGTAGGTGTTCAACAACTAGGAACGCCCTTTCCCCCACTTCTGGGAGGCTACCTTCCCCCTTTCCTGCATGTGCCTAGATGTCCCCTGTCTTTCTCTGTCCCCAGTCACAAACCCATCCAGCCTCTAGGGATCTGAGGTTTGCAGCCCTAATTGCAGAAATCTCCCTTCCTCCTGGTTTTGCCTCAGGAGGTATCACTAAAAGCCTTAGGATGGTTGAGAGAGGACTCACTTCAGATTGAAGATACGTTTAAATGTACAGTAAAAAACTATATTCAGCAAATGACCACAAGTCTACATGCTGAAAATTTATTTTTCTGAGGTGGAGTCTAACTCCGTCACCCAGGCTGGAGTGCAGTGGCATGCTCACAGCCACCCCAGTGTCGATTTGCTGGGATCCAGCAATCCTTCCGCCTCAGCCTTCCAAGTAGCCGGAACTACAGGTGCGGGCTACCACATCTGGTTAGTTTTTTTGTTTGAGTTTTTTTAAATGTATTGTAGAGACGAGGTCTCGCCAAGATACCTGGGCTGGTCTCGAACCTGCGGGCTCAGGCAATCCACTTGCCTCGGCCTCCCAAAGTGCTGGGATTACGGGCTGAGCCACCAATCTGGCCCTACATGCTGAAATATTAGCAGAGGCATTGTATGTGTGTTCTATCCCCATAAAAAATATATACTGCACTGGGCTCAGTGGCTCACACCCATAATCTCAGCACTTTTGGAGACTGAGATGGAGGATTGCTTGCAACCAGGAGTTCAAGACCAGCATGGGCAATATAGCAAGCCCTCGTCTCTACAAAATATTGAAAAATTACCCAGGAGTGGTGTGGTGCATGCCTGTGGTCTCAGCTACATGGGAGGCTGAGGTAGGAGTGTTATAGTCCAGGGCTCTGGGACGAGGTTTTTTTACATTTCATGTGTAGTTCATTCAAAGTTGTATATCTAAATATACCAAGAAAACTTGTTAAAAATAGTGGGCTGGGCTTGGTGGCTCAGCCTGTAATCCCAGCACTTTGCTGCCAAGGTGAGTGGATTGCCTGAGCCAACGGGTTCAAGACCCACCTGGGCAACTTGGAGAGACCTCATCTCTACAATAAAATAAAAATTAGCCAGGTGTGGTAGTACTCGCCTGTAGTTCCGGCTACTTGGAAGGCTGAGGCGGAAGGATCACCAGAGCCCAGCAGGTCAAGGCTGTGGTGGCCGGGAGTGTGCCACTGAACTCCAGTCTGGGCAACAGAGTGAGATTCCAACTCAAAAAAAAAAATAGCAGACTTTCAACCGGGCGTAGCGGCTCAAGCCTGTAATCCCAGCACTTTGAGAAGCTGAGGTGACAGGATTATCTGAGCCCAGGGGTTTGAGACCAGCCTGGGTAACTTGGTGAGACTTTGTCTCGACAACAAATAAAAAAATAAGCTGGGCGTGGTAGTGCACCCCTATAGTTCCAGCTACTTGGAAGGATGAGACATAAGTATCACGTGAGCCCAGCAGGTCAGGCTGCGGTGGCCGTGAGCGTGTCACTACACTCTAGCTTAAGCAACAGAGTGAGACTCTGACTCAAAAAAAAAAATTAGCTAACATTTTCCTTGATTGTTGTAACTCTCCGTAAGCCTAGGTTGCAAATTCTAAACTGTTATCCTAGCATGCTGGTGGTCACGTACAAGAAAATGTCAGCATGATCAGGAGGTCTAAGGATGTCAAACTGCACGTAGGCTTCATCAACTGTTAACTCAGGGTGGGTGGAGGATGTCAAACTGCACGTAGCTTAAACAATGATTTGTAGCTTAGATAGTGATTTCTTAAGACTCAATCTACATAATCCCCTTTGCTCCTTTGTTTGGGCAGTGGTTTTCAAGGCATTAGCCTAACTGTCTCTGTTTGCCTGGCATAGAATAAATCTCTTTCC
Source organism: Cephalopachus bancanus (assembly GCA_027257055.1). Classification (NCBI taxonomy): domain Eukaryota; kingdom Metazoa; phylum Chordata; class Mammalia; order Primates; family Tarsiidae; genus Cephalopachus; species Cephalopachus bancanus. The sequence goes on from JAPVLO010000617.1 coordinate 790,426, forward strand.
TTTTTCTCAATCTTCTTCTCAGACTATTGTTATGGATTACAGGAGAATCACCTGAACCCAGGAGGTTAGGGCTGCCGTAAGCCATGATCGTGCCACTGCACTTCCAGCCTGGGTGACAGAGCAAGACCCCGACTCAAAATACAGGGCATGCCAAAAAAATGTATACTTATTTTAAGTATGACGTTTTCTCAAAAGAGTCATACTTTAATGAATAATTAAATATTCATTAATTAAATAATTAAATAATGAATAAGAGTCATAATTAAATGAATGCTAGTGTCACCATGGTACAGACAGGACGAAGAAAATGGCAGAAGTTCAGTTGCGTGAATGTCATACTACACATTGTGACCATAATTTAATTCAATTTTGAAAAGTAATACATAGATAACATCTCTTAAAATGTGAATACATTTTTAGGCCATTGCCTTGCTAAGCTATGGTCTGGCCATGTGGTCTTAGAGCTATGACCAGGCTATGTTTCCTAGCTTTTCCCTCCTCTACCTTGGTGCAGTGAATCTCTTCTCTGTCTCTCTCTCTCTCTCTCTGTCTCTCTCTCATTTACATTCTAAATAAACTATACTTTCCAATCTAAAAAAAGTTTATACACTTTTTGCACCATGTATATATGTACTGTACCTACAGTTTTGTATACCTATATATACAGAACTTTATTGCCTTTTCATATATTGGTATATGTTCCAGTGAATATGTATTCTGTTTATAATGAGAAATAAAATAAATGTTGAGCAATAGATTTTCCCTAGTTTAGAAGTTGGATCCTCTGCACTATTTCTGCTGATAAAAATGCCCCAAATGAAACCAGAGATCAGGCCAGGTACAGTGGCTCACGCCTATAATCCCAGCAATTTGGGAGGCACAGGCGAGAGGATTGCCTGAGTTCATGAGTTCAAGACCAGCCCAGGCAACTTGGCGAGACCTCATCTCTACAATAAATCAAGAAAAATTAGCCGGGCGTGATGGTGCATGCCTGTAGTTCTAGTAAATTGGAAGGCTGAGGCCTGTGGGCATCAGAAGATACCTCCCAACCCCTAGCTCTTGCTCCTTCTATCCCAAGGCAGAAAGGAATGCCTCCCAGGATGCGGTGGAAGATTGGCAGCAGGGCCCTGGAGCCTGGGCTTTGTTGCAGCCCTCAGGATCAGGTGAATCAGGGGAATCAAACACTCGTGTTCTCCTTCCAGATAAGATAAAGGTTTCACTTTCTTCTTGTTGGGGAAAGAGCTGACCTTGTCAGCTGCCAAAAATGCTAATGAGACCCCCAGAGGGTACCTGCCTCCTGGAAAGAGTGCTGAACTTGGAGTAACATAGGGCTCTGCTGATTCCCAGAGGTGTGACCGTGCACAACCAGTAAGTTTGCCTCTCTGAGCCTGCCTTGCTGGTGGGGGGAGATGAGGCAATGCTGCAGTGTCGATAGCCTTAGAAAGATGCTCATAATATGTTGGTGTGAAAAAGCAGCTTACAGCTGGGCTTGGTGTAAGCAGTTTACAGCCGGGCTCAGCCTGTAATCCCGCGCCTTTGGGAGGCTGAGGTGAGTGGATTGCCTGAGCCTGCGGGTTCGAGACTTGCCTGGGCAACTTGGCGAGACCACATCTCTACAAGAAATCAAAAAGTCAGCCGGGTGTGGTAGTGCACGCCTGTAGTTCCAGCTACTTGGAAGGCTGAGGCGGAAGGATCACCGGAGCCCAGCAGGTCGAGGCTGTGGTGGCCGGGAGCGGCCACTGCCCTCCAGTCTGGGCAACAGAGTGAGACTCCAACTCAAAAATAATAAATAAATAAAAGCAATAATGTTCATTGCCTCTGCCTGGAGCCTTGAGACAGCAGCCTGGACTATTTAAACCATTAGATTCAAGATATGGGATCAATGGCCTCTTAATATATTTCTGAAAACAGGACGAATTCCATATAATTCTTTTATTTGATGATTAAGAATGTATTCTGCTTCCCAGATACCAGTCACGAGAAAATCTGAACTCACAAAACGACTCCATTGAAGAGAATCATTTTTGCACACTAACATCGTTTATTCACAACGCACTCTGTAGTCTGGGTCTGGGAGAAAATGCAGGAATAAGCCATAGAGTCAGGATTCCTTTAGATAAGCAGTCCCTCTACCCCTTGAATATAAAACTTGATTGAATTGTAAAATGAGTCTGTTTATAGAGCTTTTCAGGAAACCTACTCTTTCTCCTACTTGGGGATGTCTATACTATCTACAGGATGGCTTCCTATTTCGTTGATTTTCAGGTTGCAAGGGCTGTGCAGAGCTCAGGAGACTTTAAACATTGTCACTGTAGAGGGAATTAGTCAGACCTGAGGTAAAATAAAAACTGAAACAGAGAGACAGGTGTAAAACAGGCTTGAAGACTCATTTTGAGGGGGAAATACACCCATGCAGACTCTCTTCCCCACTGGAGTCCCAGGGAAAAGCAAGACACAGCAGGCAGGCACACAGAGCTCCAGAGGCAGCCAGTTGCTCTCCCTGGAGGCAGCAAGGGACCCAAATGGAAGAGGGTTAAGAAGCTCTGTCACACATATGTTTAGAGAAAAACAGGCCGGGCTCGGTGGCTCAGTCTGTAATCCCAGCACTTTGGGAAGCTGAGGCGAGTGGATTGCCTGAGACCATGGGTTCGAGACCAGCCCAGGCAAGAACTCATCTCTACAATAAACAAACAAACAAACAAACAAACAAACAAACAGATAAATTAGCTGGACGTGGTAGTGCATGCCTCTAGTTCCGGCTATTTGAAAGGCTGAGGCATCAGGATTAGCCCAGTTTGAGTGTGACTCCAACTAAAAAAAAAAAGAAAAAAGGAAAGAAACCAGGCAGCAGCTCACACCAGTCGAGGAAACGCCTAACTGTGTCATGGCAGGTGGCCCATGAAGCAGAGGAGGGAGTATGGGTTGGTCTAAGCCCTGCCAGTCCCCACTGGCTGTGTGGCTGAGCTAGCCCAGGTCTACTAAGAAGCAGACACCAAGACAGGCTTAGATGGTAGGATGTACAGGAGGTTATTAGGCAGATGCCTGTATGCAAAAATGAGAAGGGAGTTGGGAGGCTGGGAGAGCCCAATGCAGGTCTGACTCATGTGAGGGAGGGAGGGAAGGAAGGGAGGTGAGATAGAAGTATCTTACACTGTGGTGCAGTTCTGAGAAAAGTCAGCAAGGCCAATGGGGGAGAGGGGACCTTGAAGTTAAAGCCCTCCTTCAGAGGAGTCCCCACTTTGACTCCCAGTCTGCCTTAGTGTCCCCGTAGGGACTCTAAGGGGTCCTCATGGGGGATACTCGTGGGACGTGCAGCTTCAGGGTAGAGGCCTTAGGCAAGCTATCTCACCTTCTGAGTTCGGTTCCTCAACTGCAAATTGAAGGATGCAGGGAGGATTAAATAAAATAGCACATTTAAAGTGTCTGGCATGGAGTCAACTGAACATAAATTCCTTACATTGTCTTGCCGTACCCCATCCTGAGGCAAGCTAGGCCGGTATGATACCCTCCTTCAATCATCCTTCCTCTACCCCCCGACCCCTGCCAGCTACACGGGGAGGCAGGTGTGTGGCCCCAAAGGCCAGGGCCTGAGAACTTGTGCTTTGGTAACCAGGCCCTGGAGCTTTTATCACATGTGACATGGGTCTCCAACCCACAGGTACACCCTGGGGTGGAGAGAGGTGAGAGCCCAGAAGGATAGATGTGATTCTTACCGGGGAGAGGGGACTCCCAGCATAGTTGGGTGAGCCACACCCCTGGGGAACACCCTCAGGGAGGACTCGCAGGCAAGCTCTGTTCTGAAATACTTGGGGCTAAGGTCCAGACTATCTACTGCCCAGGACTACTGGCTGTCTTTCCTGGGAGGGTGCCTTCAGGGATGGCTGTGTAAGGGAGCTCCCAACCCCCACCTTGCCTGCTACCTCCACCCCACCTTCTGCCCTCCTCTGTGGCCTCATGCTCCTGCCATACTGTTCTCTGTCTTTGTCTCTCTCCCCCACCTCATAAATTCAGGCTTTGTTCCTGCCAGTTCCTCTCCCTACAATGTCCTTCCCCTTCCTTCACCCTCCTGGCGAAAGAAAGCCTTCCTTCCCATCCAGTTCAGATGGCCCCTTTTTTGGGCAACCTTCCCTGACCTGCTGCTGTCCCAACTGGCTCCAGTCCCCTAGGCACTGGTTTCTGTATCTGGAAAATAAGGATGGTAATGTCAGTACTACCGTAGCTAATCCCAGTGTAGTGGTAAAACTTAAATGAGATTATGATAAAAGCACCTTGTAAGGGAGTGTCATATAAGCAGGTACAAGCGAGTATAAGTCAGTATAAACGAGTGTTGTGGTCAGCAGTAAGTGTGCGTCCAACAGAGACATGTTGATGGGCATCAAATACTGTGTGGTGAGCCGGGTGTGGTGGTTCATGCCTTTAATCCCAGCACTTTGGGAGGCTCAGGCAAGACGGTTGCCTGAGCCCAGGGTTTTGAGACCAGCCTGGGCAACATGGTGAGTCTTCATCTCTACATAAATAAAAAATTAGCTTGACATGGTGGCACATGCCTGTAGTTCTAGCTACTTGGAAGGCTGAGGCAGAAGGATTGCCTGAGCCCAGCAGGTCGAGACTGTGGTGGCTGTAAGCATGCCACTGCACTCCAGCCTGAGTGACAGAGTGAGACTCTGACTCAAGAAAGAAAAATACATGAGTGGATTGTCTACAATAAATCAAAAAATCAGCCGGGTTGTAGTTCCAGCTACTTGGAAGGCTGAGGCGGAAGGATCGCCGGAGCCCAGCAGGTCGAGGCTGCAGTGGGCCGGGAGCGGCCACTGCACTTTAGTCTCGGTGACAGAGTGAGACTCCAACTCAAAAAAAAAAAAAAAAAAAATAAGCCGGGCTCGGTGGCTCAACCTGTAATCCCGCACCTTTGGGAGACTGAGGTGAGTGAATTGCCTGAGCCCGCGGGTTCGAGACCTGCCTGGGCAGCGAGACCTCGTCTCTACAATAAATCAAAAAATCAGCTGGGCATGGTAGCGCATGCCTGTAGTTCCAGCTCCTCGGAAGGCTGAGGTGGAAGGATTGCCAGAGCCCAGCAGGTCGAGGCTGCGGTGGCCAGGAGCGGCCACTGCACTCCAGTCTGGGTGACAGAGTGAGACTCCAACTCAAAAAAAAAAAAAAATACTATGTGGTGGAGGGTAGGAGCTCAGTGTGGTGACCTGGGAGAAGTGCTGAACTCAGAGTCAGAAGGCCTGCATTTGTCCCTGCTGCTGATGGGCTTAGTGTCCCTTAGCCAATCCTTGTCCTGTCTGGGCATCAGTTCGCTCCTTGTACAGTTGGGCATGGCCCCCAAGGGCCCTCCTGGCTTTCCTAGCTTGGCTCAGAGGCTCTGGGTCCTAAGCTCTGAGGCCCTGCCCAGCTCCTCTTGGCTCTGGCTGTCCAGACTGGACAGCTCCTAGGCAGTTTCTGGAGGCAGCAGAGGCTCCTGACTCTCAGCATCTGGACAGCACCTCAAGCCTGGAGAGAAGAGGCCCCCACAGACATCAGACCTGGAGCTCCGTGTGGGGTGGGGGAGAGTGGGGAGCTCCCTCCCAGAAGAGGAGTTAGGAACCAGCAGCAAGGAGCTCCAGGGCCTCAGAGGGGAGGGGGAGGGGCCTGGGCAGACTCTAGCCCCTTAGTGGAGGAGCTCAGAGACTGCTGCTTTGGGGGTTTGCCTGAAATCCTTAGGAGCAAGATCAAAATCATTTAGACGCAGATGTCTTAACTGGCCCTAGTCCAGATGTAGAATATAGGATTCTCACTAGATCCTAGGGAAAAGAAAAATTTTCCACTGTGAATGTTCAGAATCTTCTTAGCAATTATGGCTCTATCCCACACACAGCAATTTTATCACATGCTAGACTATGGGAGTTTTTTAAAAGTGCTTCGGTGTGTCTTTGATGCTGGATTCAGTGATTGGCTCTTAGGTTTTAAAGGCTTGGCATTTCCACTGTAAGTCATAATTGTTCACTGACATACCTTTTTTATTGCCTAATACCATTTATAGCCCTAAAAGATAACATACATCGCATGAAACATTTAAAACTGCACTTCTTTTTTCTTTTTCTTTTTCTTTTTTTTTTTTTGTCGCCCAGGCTGGAGTGCAGTGGCACATTCATGGACACCGCGGCCTCGACCTGCTGGGCTCAGGCAATCCTTCCACTTCAGCCTTCCAAGTAGCTGGAACTATAGACATGCGCCACCATGCCCAGCTAATTTTTCTTTTTGATTTATGGTAGAGACACGGTCTTGCCAAGTTGCCCAGGCTGGTCTCACACCCACAGACTCAGGCAATCCTCTCGCTTCCACCTCCCAAAGTGCTGGGATGATAGGTGTGAGCCACTACACCTGGCTTAAAACTGTACTTCTTTAGACAGAGTCTCTGTTGTTCTTTCTGCTGGGTCATTCATCCATCCATTCACCCATCAGGTGTTCATCTAGTGTCTCCTGTGTACTGGAAATGTTGTTCTCATTTTTTTTTTTTTTTGAGTTGGAGTCTCACTTTGTGCCCAGGCTGGAGTGCAGTGGCGCACTCAGGCCACCCTAGCGTTGACCTGCTGCTCACTGGAGATCCTTCCGCCTCAGCCTTCTAAGTAGCCAGAAGTATAGGTGCGCGCTACCACGCCTGGCTAACTTTTTTTTTTTTTTTTGATTCTTCAGCTAAGATAGCAGAAGAGATGACTTATTGTACACTCGTTACATTCGGCCACAACTCAACACAGAACTAGTCCAGAATTTCACAGGTTCAGGGCCAAGGACCAACGGGAACTGTTTTGGTATGATGACCAAGGTGTGTCTCTCAGAGGTGGTCTTGATGATCGGATGGCGTGGAGTTCTAGATTCCTGGAGAGACAAGTTAGACAACTTATACCAGCGTCCCGAGCCTCTGGCATTCCATGTTTCTGCTTCTGTGGCCTCCACGGGTGCACAAACAAGAGGTTACTTGGACCTCTGCCTCATCTTTCTTCTTTTGCGCTTCAGCCTGCGCATTCGCTTCTTCCTTCACTTGGCCCTCATGGCATGGAGGTTTCTAAGAAGATGGCGCTAAGGCCGAGAGACTAACTTTTTATTTATCGTAGAGACAAGGTCTCACCAAGTTGCCCAGGCTGATCTCAAACCCATGGGCTCAGGCAATCCACTCGCCTCTGCCTCCCAAAGTGCTGGGATGACAGGCTGAGCCACCGAGCCTGGCCTGCTCTCACTTTTAACCCCTCATTTCATTTCACCCTCACAACCACCCAAGTAAGGCAAAGGTTGTCACCCTCTTTTCACAAATGAACAAAATGTGACTCAGAGAGGCTAAATAGTTTGTCCATGACCACATCGTAAGTGACTGAAATCAGGATTTCAACTTAGGGCGTTGAACTTCTCAGCACAGTGGATTGGCTTCCTCTCACCTCCTAATCTCCCCTTTCTCATAGTCTCTATGCCTTTCCTGTTATTTTGTGTTTTTAGTTTAGTGGGTTTGTTTGTTTTTTAGAGACAGGGTTTTGTTCCATCACTCAGACTGCAGTACAGTGACATGAGCATAGCTCACTGCAGCCTCTAATTCCTGGGCTCAAGCGATCTTCCCACCTCAGCTTCCCTAGTAACTGGGAATACAGGCACACACTACCATGGCTGGTTAATTTTTAAAAAATTTGTTTTTAAAGACAGGGTCTTGCTATGTTGCCCAGGCTATTCTCGACCTCCTGCGGTCAAGCCTTCCGCTTCAGACTCCTGCGTATCTCCCCACTATTCTGAAGCAGAGAACACTGGGGAGAGTTATGACTTGGTAGATTAGGCCACAGAAGAATATAGCTCAGATTCATTATTTTTATTTTTATTTTTATTTGAGTTGGAGTCTCACTCTGTCACCCAGACTGGAGTGCAGCGGCCACTCCCGGCCACCGCAGCCTCGACCTGCTGGGCTCCAGTGATCCTTCCGCCTCAGCCTTCCAAGTAGCTGGAACTATAGGCGTGCGCTACCATGCCCGGCTAATTTTTTGATTTATTGTTGAGATGAGGTCTCGCCAAGTTGCCCAGGCGGGTCTTGAACCCGCGGGCTCAGCAATCCACTCACCTCAGCCTCCCAAGGTGCAGGATTACAGGCTGAGCCACCGAGCCCGGCTTCAGGTTCATTTTTAAACATGTATTTATTTATTCTTTCAACACAGATCAATGAGAACTGCCTAAATAGAGACACTTGGTGTTAGCCCAGAGACCTAAAGGCCTTGGTCACCTATTACATGCCATGACCCAGAGAAGCTCAATACCATCCTACTCCACTCTCAAGAGGAAAGGGGGGTAAAAAAGAGTCACAATTAGGACCAAGTCAGGGTGTGACTAGTCTTGTAGAAAAGGGTCCAAGGAAGTGAGAAGGAGAAAATTCTACCACTTAGAAGTCAAGTCTGAACTCCAGGCAATAGAAGAGAAACAAAATTATCAACTCAAAAAACCCTCTGCTCCCACTAGTATCATCAACTTTAGATTTAGATGTCCTGGGAGGGAGTCGTCAGAGGAGGAGAAGTGGAGGCACCGATGTTGGCCCCCAGCAAACCCTGGACAGTCTCTCAGGCAAGTAGCTTGATCTCTCTGGCCTATGTTTCTTTATCTGGAAAACAGGAAGCTGCTTCTCGTCTCTTGGGATGAGTAGATTAAATGAGATAACACGTGCAAAGCCCTTGTTCCTGGCTTGTAGCAGCTGCTTGAAAATTGATATTTCAGTTCTATGAGTTGTGTTTGGAACAGACACAACTGTTGGACCAGAATAGAGGAGGCTCAACATTTGGGTCAAAGGAGGCCCCCCAGGGATTAAGTGTTCACAAAAGATGGACATGAATCTTCACAAAGGCACATCCTTTTTTCCAGTGTGTTGATGAGACTCCCATATCCCACCAGGAGTCAGTCCAAATGGAAGTGAGGTGAGCTCTAATTTGAGAGATGTAATCGACCTAGCATGTGCCAATGACAGATGCTAATGAGGATTGCAAACAAAGGGTGATAGCATACATACATGAAGGGTCTTCTACATGCTCTGGAGGAATAGGAACATCTATCTGAGATCCCGGCTCAGGTGCTGTAGGCTGAGGTCAGCCCATACAATAAGGGAGGGAGACAACATATGGGGGAAAAGAAGCTGGGCCGAAACCAGAAAATCCAGGTTCAAATCCTAGATTTGGTCAGGTGTGGTAGCGCAAGCCTGTAATTCCAGCACTTAGAGAGGCCAAGGTGAGAGGATTGCCTGAGCCCACGGGTTCAAGATCAGCCTGGGTAACTTGGCGAGGCCTCATCTCTACAATAAATCAAAAAATCAGCTGGGCATGGTAGTGCATGCCTGTAATTCCGGCTACTTGGAAGGCTGAGGCGGAAGGATTGCCTGAGCCAGCAGGTTGAGGCTGCGGTGGCCGGGAGCGGACACTGCACTCCAGTCTGGGCGACAGAGTAAGACTCCAACTCAAAACAAAACAAAAAACAAAACAAAAAATCCAGTTTTGCCTTCCAACAAGCTTTGAGACCATGAGAAAGTCACCAAATGTCCTGTCTTGTCTATGGGAACGGAACAGTTGTGTTAGTACCTACCTTATCTCTGTTGTCCACTTCTAGGTATATAAAAAAATTGAAAGCAAGGACTTTAACAAATATTTGTACACCCACAGTCATAGCAACATTATCCACAAGATGTGTATTCAACTCAAGTGTCCATCGATGGATAAGAGGATAAGCAAAATGTGGTATACACACAATGGAATACTATTCAGCCTAAAAAAGGAATAAAATTCTGATATATGCTACAAGATGGATGAACCCTGAAAACATTATGTTAAGTGAAAGAAGCCAGACACAAAAAGACAAATTTTGTATGATTCTATGTATACTAAGTACCTAGAAGAGTCAAAATCGTAGAGAGAAAGTAGGAGAGTCATGATCAGGCTGAGAGAGGAAGAAATGAGGTGCTATTGTTTAATGGTGTAGGCTTCAGTTTGAGGTGATGAAAATGTTTTGAAGACTGGTGGGGATGGAGGTTGCACACGTGAATGTACTTAATGTCAATGAATTACACACTCCAAAATTGTTAAAATGGGAAATTTTGTAATGTATATTTTACCACAATGAAAATGATGTTTTAAAATACCATTGCTTGCGCCTGATGTTTCTTATAAAAGAGAAAAAAGAAGTATAATGTAGAGGAGAGTGTTTTGCAATCTGCAGAGCAATATGAAACAATCCACTGTGATAGAGGGGATAAGGTACAATAGTTACGTTTCTGTTAGAGCAACCATCAAAACAGGGACTTCAAGCTATTTTTTTTTTTTTTTTTGAGTTGGAGTCTCACTCTGTTGCCCAAACTGGAGTGCAGTGGCCACTTCCAGCCACCGCAGCCTCGACCTGCTGGGCTCTGGCGATCCTTCCGCCTCAGCCTTCCAAGTAGCTGGAACTACAGGCGCGCGCTACCACACCCAGCTAATTTTTTGATTTATTGTAGAGATGAGGTCTCGTCAATTTGCCCAGGCGGGTCTCGAACCCGCGGGCTCAGGCAATCCACTCACCTCGGCCTCCCAAAGTGCAAGCTATTTTCTAATCTGAAAAATATTAGGAAGTAGCCAGGCTCGGTGATTCAGCCTGTAATCCCACGCCTTTGGGTGGCTGAGGTGAGTGGATTGCCTGAGCCCGCGGGTTCGAGACCCGCCTGGGCAGGCGAGACCTCATCTTTACAATAAAATAAAAAAATCAGCTGGGCGTGATAGCGCGCGCCTATAATTCCGGCTACTCGAAAGGCTGAGGCAGAAGGATTGCCGGAGCCCAGCAGGTCGAGGTTGCGGTGGCCGGGAGTGGCCACTGCACTCCAGTCTGGGTGACAGAGTGAGACTCCAACTCAGAAAAAAAAAAAAAAAAAAAAAAAAATTAGGAAGTGGTAGATTTTTTTTTTTAAGGTATCCACTAAGAGAGTTGAAAGTGGTTCCTCTGGGAAATGAGAAACAGGAATCATAGGGATGGATGTTTTTCCTAACAGGCCTTGCAAAACTATTGAACTATGAAAAACACCAAATGTTCCTGATTCATTCTTTTTCTTTTCTTTCTTTCTTTTTTTTTTTTGAGTTGGAGTCTCACTCTGTCATCCAGACTGGAGTGCCATGGCCGCTCCCGGCCACCGCAGACTCGACCTGCTGGGCTCCGGCGATCCTTCCGCCTCAGCCTTCCAAGTAGCTGGAACTACAGGCGCGCGCTACCAAGCCCGTCTAATTTTTGATTTATTGTAGCGATGAGGTCTTGCCAAGTTGCCCAGGTGGGTCTCGAACCCGCGGGCTCAGGCAATCCACTCCCCTCAGCCTCCCAAAGGCGTGGGATTACAGGTTGAGCCACTGAGCCCAACTTCTTTTTTTTTTTTCTTAGAGACACGTTCTCGCTATGTTGCCCAGACTGTTCTCGAACTCCTGGGCTCAAGCAATCCTCCTTGGCCTCAGAAAGTGCTGGGATTACACGCGTGAGCCACACCACCCAGCCCATTATTTTTAAATGCTTATTTTCTACCTATTCTGATCATTGACTTTAAAATCGTATTTTATAGCCGGGCTCGGCGGCTCAGCCTGTAATCCCGCGCCTTTGGGAGGCTGAGGTGAGTGGATTGCCTGAGCCCGCGGGTTCCAGACCCGCCTGGGCAGTGAGACCTCATCTCTACAATAAATCAAAAAATTAGCCGGGCGTGGTAGCGCGTGCCTGTAGTTACGGCTACTCGGAAGGCTGAGGCGGAAGGATCGCCGGAGCCCAGCAGGTCGAGGCTGCAGTGGCCGGGAGCAGCCACTGCACTCCAGTCTGGGCGACAGAGTGAGACTCCAACTCAAAAAAAAAAAAAATCGTATTTTATTATAGAGTGGTGGGGTGTAAGTTAGGATTAAATGAACTACACAATTAGGCAGCATGCAAGTGAAGTTTGGGCCTCCAACTGGCTCTCACTGCCTGGTATGGAACCAGGCACCCTTTGTGTTGTTACTTGCCTCCCTCCCCTCCTCCCTTCCTGGCAGTGCCCAGCGACTGCCAATCCCCCTCCCTTGCACTAATGTAATTGATGTTCAGGACCCATTTACGAGTGAGAATATGCGGTATTGTTGTTTGTTTCTGTAATGGATCAATAAGGATGATGGCCTCCAACTCCTTCCAATTTGCTGTGAAGTCCATGGTTTTGTTCTTCTTCGTGGCTCCATCATGTACATGTACCACATTTTCTTTATCCAGTCCACTTTCAGTAGGCAGTAGGGTTGGTTCCATGTTCTGATCACTGACTTGCATTCCGTAATAAAATTGGACTGGCCAGCCAGGATCAGTGACTCAGCCGGTAATCCCGTGCCTTTGGGAGGCTGAGGTGAGTGGAATGCCTGAGCCCGCGGGTTCGAGACCCGCCTGGGCAACTTGGCAAGACCTCATCTCTACAATAAATCAAAAATCAGCCGGGCATGGTAGCACGCCTGTAATTCCAGCTACTTGGAAGGCGGAGGTGGAAGGATTGCCAGAACCCAGCGGGTCGAGGCTGCGGTGGCCGGGAGCGGCCACTGCACTCCAGTCTGGGTGACAGTGTGAGACTCCAACTCAAAAAAAAAGAAAAGAAAATTAAATTATAAACTGTGAGTATAGGTTAATATATACTGACAAATAAAAATTAACTGGGGCAGTAAGTTGGCACAATTTCTAAGCAATGCTTCATAGGCAATAACTATTTTTAAGCCACTCCATATGCCCACTAATTTTTTAAAACAGTTTTATTGAGATATAATTTACATACCACACTATATATACATTTGAAGTATGTAACTCAAAAACTTTTGGTATATTAATTATTAATCTTCTAAAATTGTGATAAAATATATATAGCCTAAAATTTGCCATTTTAGCCTTTTTTTTTTTTTTTTCAGTCGACGTCTCACTCTGTCACCCAGAATGGAGTGCAGTGGCACGCTCCCGGCCACCGCAGCCTCAACTTACTGGGCTCTGGCAGTTCTTCCGACTTAGCCTTCCAAGTAGCTGGAACTACAGGCGCGCTACCACGCCCAGCTAATTTTTGATTTATTGTAGAGATGAGGTCTCGCCAAGTCACGCAGGCAGGTCTTGAACCCACAGGCTCAGGTAATTCACTCACCTCGGCCTCCCAAAGCGTGGGATTACAGGCTGAGCCACCGAACCCGGTCATTTTAGCCATTTTTAAGTGTATAGTTCAGTGGCTTTTATTATATCTACAAAGTTGTTTTATTTATTCCCTGTGAAGACACCATTTTACAGATGAGTAACTGAGGCTAAGTGAAGTTCATCAATTTACCTACTCAATCAGGAAGCGGCCACATGGAGATAAACCTGTCAACCCTAAAGGCTGGGTGCTTCCCAGCAGCCAGTGTTGCCTTCTATGAGTACACATAAGTACACAGCCCAGGGTAGCTGGAAGGAACAGGGGTAAACTGCAGAGCATGCTTTGATCTGTTGTGGTTCCCTGCTGACCCTCCCAACTTGACTTTCTCCCTAGAGGGCATAACTTCAAATGACCATCTCCACCACTTCTACCCTGGTCTAAGCCCTCATCAACTCTCCCTAGATTATTGCTCTAGTCTCCTGGGTATTAATATCAGTCTCCATGCCTCACTTCTTACCCCTTCTCTCTAATCTATTCTCAGTGCTTCAGCCAGAGTGATCTTTCAAAAATGTCATTCAAATCAGGCTCATTTGTTCAAAATCTTCCAGTGGTTCCCATCTCAGAGTACAAGCCTTGAACTCCAGTGCCCCTAGCGATTCTTCCCTCCACTCCTCCCTCTCTTTCTTCAAATCCCATCAGTCTTTCCTGCATCAACTCCATTCTAACCATCCTTGCCTTCTTGTTGTTTCTTCTTGCTGCCATTCCATCTCAGGATTTACTTTTGTACCAGCTCTTTCCTCTATCTGGGATATTCTCAGTTATCCATATAGCTCACTCCCTCACTGCCCTCAGGTCTCTGCTCAAATGTCACCTCACCAGGAGGACCTTCTTGGTCTTCCTGGGCACTCCTCAGCCCTTTACCCAGCTTTCTATTTTCTCTATAGCTCTTAATACAATCTAATATACTGTATATTTATTTGCTTATTTGTCTGTTGTGTGTTTCTCCTCACTTCACTATAAACTCCACAAAGGCAAAGACTGTCTTGTTCATACCTGTATCTCCCAGTCCTGCACCAATGCCTGGAAAAAAGTGGTCCTGAATAAATAGATGTTGTAGCCGGGCTCGGTGGCTCAGCCTGTAATCCCGCGCCTTTGGGAGGCTGAGGTGAGTGGATTGCCTGAGCCCGCGGGTTCGAGACCCGCCTGGGCAGCGAGACCTCATCTCTACAATAAATCAAAAAATCAGCCGGGCGTGGTAGCGCATGCCTGTAATTCCGGCTACTTGGAAGGCTGAGGTGGAAGGATCGCCGGAGCCCAGCAGGTCGAGGTTGCGGTGGCCGGAAGCGGCCACTGCACTCCAGTCTGGGCGACAGAGTGAGACACCAACTCAAAAAAAAAAAAAAAAAAAAAAAAAAATAAATAAATAAATAAATAAATAGATGTTGCATGAACAAATGAATGAATGAATGCTGGGAAACAAGTAAATCTTTGATGATAGAATAGAATTGGACCTCACCCTTGACCTCTGTGGCTCTCACAGACCTATATCTTCCCTTTTAGAGATTCTAAGAGAAAAAAAAATTTTTCGAAATCAGTTACCAAGGCTGTCAGATGGGAAAATCAACACCTAGTCTACGAGAGGAAATTTTGGACTTCAAGAACAGTGCGGGGTTGAAGCAAGATAACTGAAAGGTAATAGATATAGGTAACATAATACAGGTAACAGAGTCTACATGAGTGATGCCTAGTCTGGAAACAAATACCACCTTGGGTATTTACAACAGAGAGATGTTAATAAAATCACACATGGGATGGGGAGCGTGATGCAACTCAGAGATTAGCAGAAGCAGGAAGCCACTTCTACTCCTAAGCCAGAGGGTCAGTGGGAGAAGGTTCCCTGGACACAGGAACCAGGGACACTAACAGATTTTGTTTTAGAATTCTGGCAGCTTCTATAACAAGAGGAGCCTGGGGCATCTGGCTGGATTTCCAAATCCGCTCTGCCCTTCTCTTTCAAGGATGAGTAGTTCTACTCTTTGATATCTACCCAGAGCCCTGCCTTTAAGAGCCCTGTGGTCTGTGGCAGGCACCAGACTGATATTGTCTGTGGCAACACAGGACTCTGATAGCACCCAGAGTATCCACTGTTACTGTGACAGTAGAAGATGGCAGAACACACCCAGGTGCATCTGGTATAATAAGCAGGAGCACCCTACAAAGCCTTCATTACATTTGAAAGGAAGGGCTGTTCAGCCTCAGTAGAGTGAGGGCCAGTGAGTGCGTTTCGGAGGCAGTACCCTTAAACTAAGGAAGATGTTTTAACAGTGAGAGCAGCCAGTGGTGGTACTGGCTGTCTTGTGAGGGAATAAGCTTTCTGTTCTAGGAGGTATTCTAGCAAGGGTCTCTCAAAAATGTCATGGAGGGAAGGCCTACAATGGTAAACTGGACTGAATGCCTTCCCCATTGCTTTTAACTCTGCCCAACTCTGAATTCTGTGAGTGACTAGCTCCCCTCATTTTGGCCCTCTGATTTTTGTGTTTTTTTTTGAGTAGAAGTCTCATTCTGTCACCCAGGCTGGAGTGCAGTGGCATACTCACCGCCACCCCAGTGTCAACCTGCTGGGCGCTGGCGATCTTTCTGTCTCAGCCTTCCAAGGAGCTGGAACTACAGGCATGTGCTACCATGCCCGACTAATTTTTTGATTTATTGTAGAGATGAGGTCTCACCAAGTTGCCTGGGCTGATCTCGAACCCCGGGGCTCAGGCAGTCCACTCGCCTCGGCCTCCCAAAGTGCTGGGATTACAGGCTGAGCAACCATCCTGGTCTGGCTCTCTATTCTTGACACACCCTTCCACAGACCAGCCCCATGCCTCCAAGTTTCATGATCCTGGCGAGGGAGCATCTGAGGACAGGGCAGGCATGTGCCATCCATGAGCCTTCCCTCTTGCTTCACTCCCTGTCACATGACCAACTCAGCATGGCTTTTTGGTTGAGAAAACTGGCCCTTAATGGGTGTGGGAGATAGAATAATGGCCCTCCAAAGATGTCCACAACTAATCCCTGAGCCTAGATTACTCCACATGGCAGAAGGGACCCTGCAGATGTGAGTAAACTAAGAATCATATGATGGGGAGATTATCCAGGTGAGCCTAATGTAATCAAAATCGTCTTTCAAGAGGAAATCGGGAGGGTCAGAGAAAAAGATGTGATGACAGAAGCAGAGACTGGAGTGATGTGCTTTGTAAGGATGGAGGAGGAGATCACGAGCCAAAGAATGCTGGTGGCCTCTAGAAGCTGGAAAAGGCAAGGGAATCTGTTTCCTCCAGAGCCTCCAGACAGAACGTAACACTACTGACACTTTCATGTTAGCCTCAACAGACTCACTTTCAGGCTTCTGACCTCCAGAATTGTAAGATAATAGATTTGCATTGTTTAAAACTACTACACCTGTGGTAATTTGTTTTCAAAATAGGAAACTGTTCCAGCTACTCGGAAGGCTGAGGCGGAAGGATCGCTGGAGCCCAGCAGGTCGAGGCTGCGGTGGCCGGGAGCGGCCACGGCACTCCAGTCTGGGTGACTGAGTGAGACTCCAACTCAAAAACAAAAAAAAACAAAATAGGAAACTAATATAGAAGACTTATGATCAATTCCCATGACAACCAATACACAGCCTGGTAGTTGGCAAAAAAAAAACCCCATTTCCCATAAGGAGAGAGGAAACATGGGAGTTAAGAGCATGGGCCTTGAAGGCAGCAGATCTGATTGAAATCCCAGCTCTGCTAGGTTACACTACTCAGAGCTGGTAATGTAATGAATATTTTACCACAATGAAAGTGATGTTTTAAAACACCATTGCTTGCTCTTGATATTTCTTATAAAAGAGAAAAAAGAGGTATAAATGTAGAGGAGAGTGTTTTGCAATCTGCAGAGCAATATGAAACGATCCACTGTGGTAGAGGGGATAATTTGCAATAGTTATGTTTCTGTTAGAGCAACCATCAACATGGGGACTTCTTCAAGCTATTTTCTAATCTGAAAAATATTAGGAAGTGGTAGATTTTTTTTTTTAAAGGCATCCACTAAGAAAGTTGAAAATAGTTCCTCTGGGAAATGAGAAACAGGAATTGTAGGGACTTTTCTTCATTTCCTCATCTGTAAAATGGAAGTATTATACCCACTTGTCCTAAGGCAGTTGTGAAGATAAATAAAATAATGCAGGTAGAGCCGGGCTCGGTGGCTCAGCCTGTAATCCCGCGCCTTTGGGAGGCTGAGGTGAGTGGATTGCCTGAGCCCGCGGGTTCGAGACCCGCCTGGGCAGCGAGACCTCATCTCTACAATAAATCAAAAAATCAGCTGGGCTATGGTAGCGCCTGCCTGTAATTCCGGCTACTTGGAAGACTGAGGTGGAAGGATCGCTGGAGCCTAGCAGGTCGAGGCTGCGGTGGCCGGGAGTGGCCATTGCACTCCAGTCTGGGCGACAGAGTGAGACTCCAACTCAAAAAAAAATAAAATAAAATAAAAAATAATGCAGGTAAAGCACTTGACCTAGGGTCCGGGACATAGGACATAGGGCTCAGTAAATAGCATCAGTAATTATTATTATTATTTTGAGTCGGAGTCTCACTCTGTTGCCCAGGCTGAAGTGCAGTGCACATCTCACAGACACTGCAGACTTGACCTGCTGGGCTCAGACAATCCTTCCACCTAAACCTTCCAAGTAGCTGGAGCTACAGGCACGAGCCACCATGCCTGGCTAATTTTTTTTTTAATTGTAGAGATGAGGTCTCACCAAGTTACCCAGGCTGGTCTCCAACCCTTGGACTCAGGTAATCCTCTCGCCACGGCCTCCCAAAGTCCTGGGATTACAGGCTTGAGCTACCACACCCAGCCTCCCTGCTATTTTGTGGTACTTTCCCAGGGTCTCACTGTTGTTTAGGAGCCCTCCTGCTTCTTTTCTTTGAGTGTACAGAAAGGCACCAGGTTGCTCTTCTCTAAGACTCTCTTTTGTTGTTTGTTGTTGTTGTTTGTTTTTTTGAGTCAGAGTCTCACTCTGTTGCCCAGGTTGGAGTGCAGTGGCATGCTCACGGCCACTGCAGCCTCGACCTGCTAGGCTCAGGTGATCCTTCTGCCTCAGTCTTCCAAGTAGCTGAAACTACAGGAATGCGCCACACGCCTGGCTAATTTTATGATTTATTGTAGAGATGAGGTCTCACCATGTTACTCAGGCTGATCTCTAGCTCCTGGGCTCAGGCAATCCTCTCACCTCTGCCTCCCAAAGCCACTGCACCCAGGAGATTCTGGTTTTTGATGAGTAAACAATTAGCCAGGCATGGTGGTGCATGTCAGCTACTTGGAAGGCTGAGGTGGAAGGATCGCTGGAGTCCAGCAGGTCGAGGCTGTGGTGGCTGTGAGTGTGCCACTGTACTCCAGCCTAGGTGACAGAGTGAGACTCCAACTTAAAGAACAACAACAAAAAAAGACCACGTAGCAGCATAGGAAAAGGCTTGTGGTATATCTCAAGTGAGAAAGTCAGATATGAAATGGTATAATTATATGTGAACAACTGTAAGTAGCAAAAAAGATTGGAAAGACTTTATTTATTTATTTTGAGTTGGAGTCTCACTCTGTCGCCCAGACTGGAGTGCAGTGGCCGCTCCCGGCCACCGCAGCCTCGACCCACTGGGCTCCAGCGATCCTTCCGCCTCAGCCTTCCAAGTAGCCGGAATTACAGGTGCTCACTCCCATGCCCGGCGGATTTTTTTTTTTTTAATTTATTGTAGAGATGAGGTCTCGCCAATTTGCCCAGGTGGGTCTCGAACCTGCGGGCTCAGGCAATCCACTCACCTCAGCCTCCCAAAGCGCGGGATTACAGACTGAGCCACCAAACCCGGCTCGGAAAGACTTTTAAGATATTATTAGTGATTGTATTAGGGTGATGGAGAATTTGTGGGTAACTTTTTTGTACATATTCCAAAAAAATTTTTTTTTGAGTTGGAGTCTCACTGTCGCCTAGACTGGAGTGCAGTGGCCGCTCCCGGCCACCACAGCCTCGACCTGCTGGGCTCCGGCGATCCTTCCGCCTCAGCCTTCCAAGTAGCTGGAACTACAGGCCCGCGCTACCACGCCCGGCTCATTTTTGATTTATTGTAGAGACGAGGTCTCGCCAATTTGCCCAGGCGGGTCGCGAACCCCCAGGCTCAGGCAATCACCTCAGCCTCCCAAAGGCGCGGTATTACACGCTGAGCCACTGAGCCCTGTTTATTCCAAAATTTTTATTATGTAGTTATATAGCTTGTGTTGTATAACTACAAAATAATACAGAATGACCCCTTAAAGATTTCCATATCCTAATCCCTGAACCTGTAAATATGCTACCTTTCATGGCAAAACAGACTTTGCAGATGTGATTAAGTTTAGGATTTTGAGATGGGCTCTGGATTATCCAGGTGGGCCCAATGTAATCACAAAGGATCTTATAAAACGCAGGCAGGAGGGTCCGGGTCAGAGGGAGATTGGGCGATGCTGCACAGGTGGCTTTGAAGATGGAGGAAGAGGCCAAAAGTGAAGGCATGCAGGCAACCTTTAGAAACTGAAAAGGAAGCATTCTCTCCTAGAGTCTCCAGAAGCAACATGGCCCAGTCAACCCCTTGCTTTTAAACCCAGTGAGATCCATTTCAAACATCTGACCCCCAGATATGTAAGATAAGTTTTTGTTGTTTTAAACCACTAAATTTGTGGTAACTTGTTATAGCAGTAATAGGAAATGAATATAATACAATTTAAATGAATAAGATATATAATAAAAATTAATTTTCTAAAGTGCTAGTTATTACAACAATGTGCTACCAAGTACACAGATTTTTTTTTTTTTTTTAGTTGGGGTTTCTCATCCAGACTGGAGTACAGGGCACTATTATGATTCACTGCAGCCTCTATCTTCTGGACTCAGGCAATCCTTTTTTGACAATTATGCCCATGACATTTTTCCTTTGGATGAAGAAAAGGACTGATTTGCATCATTGTCTTTGCAGGAGGCAACCTGAGTTTGCATCTGAGCCCCGAGGTCTCTGGTTGTGTAAAAACTTTTCTGAGCCTCAGATCTACATGGACCCTGAAATATGATTCTTTTCAGCTGCAGTGGGTTCCAGGAGGGGCCTCTTTTCTTTCTTAAATGAATTATTAGAAATTATAAAAATAGCTGGGCACAGTAGTTCATGCCTGTAGTTCCAGCTACTCAGGAGGCTGAGGTGGAAGGCTTGCCTGAGCCCAGGAGGCTGAGGCTGTGGTGAGCTGTGATCATGCCACTTCACTCCAGCCTGGACAACAGAGCATGACTCTGACTCAAAAAAAAATATATATATATATAAAATAATGTAATATAACATTACAGTAGAGTTTTTCTCTATAAAAATATAGAGGAAAGCTGGGCTCGGTGGCTCAGCCTCTAATCCTGCGCTTTGGGAGGTTGAGGTGAGTGGATTGCCTGAGCCCGCGGGTTTGAGACCCGCCTGGGCAACTTGGTGAGACCTCATCTCTACAATAAATCAAAACATTAGCCAGGCGAGGTAGCGCGCGCCTATAGTTCCAGCTACTCAGAAGGCTGAGGCCGAAGGATCGCTGGAGTCCAGCAGGTCGAGGCTGCGGTGGCCGGGAGCAACCACTGCACTCCAGTCTGGGCGACAGAGTGAAACTCCAACAAAAAAAAATACAAAAAACAATATATATATATATATATATATATATATATATAGAGAGAGAGAGAGAGAGAGAGAGAGAGAGAGAGAGAGAGAGAGGAAAAACTCCCATAATTCCTTTACCCTAGCACAATAATTCCTTTTGTGCATTTCCTTCCAATTTTTTAATATACATATTGTGTGAGTCAGAACTCTTGGTTGCAAGTAATCAAAACTCAACTCAAAGTAGCTTAAGTTAAAAAAGAAGTTTGTTGGTTTAATAATAAGGATGTGCATAGGTTTCCAGAATAGCTGGATTCATGTGCTCACATGTTGTTGTTAGGGTCTTGTGTCTCTCCATGTCTTGGTTCTGCCTGCTTGGGTACGGCTTCATTATTCAGAGAGCCCTCAGTGTGGTGGAAAGAATGACCAGCAACATGGCAAAGCTTCCGTGGTCTTTACAGCTCTTAATCCCACAGGAAGACAAGGCATCCACATATAAAACATCATGCTTAAGCCGGGCTCGGTGGCTCAGCCTGTAATCCCGCGCCTTTGGGAGGCTGAGGTGAGTGGATTGCCTGAGCCCGCGGGTTCGAGACCCGCCTGGGCAGCGAGACCTCATCTCTACAATAAATCAAAAAATCAGCCGGGCGTGGTAGCGCATGCCTGTAATTCCAGCTACTGGGAAGGCTGAGGCGGAAGAATCGCCGGAGCCCAGCAGATCGAGGCTGCGGTGGCCGGGAGCGGCCACTGCACTCCAGTCTGGGTGACAGAGTGAGACTCCAACGCAAAAAAACAAAACAAAACAAAACAAAAAAACATCATGCTTAGATTCTCACTTTCCATGGGGTACATCGAACCATTGGACAAATCAGTGTGGATAGGAGAAAAGGGCATCATGATTGTTTAGGCCTGTGTCACATGCCCACTTCTACAGTCAAGAATTGGTAGGAATAGTTCCATACAACCAAGGGGAGGGCAGTTCCTTTAAAAGGGCTGTTGGAGCCAGGCACAGTGGCTCACTCCAATATTCCCAGCACTTTGGGAAGCGGAGGCAAGAGGATTGCCTAAAACCCAAGGGTTCGGATCAGCCTGGGCAACTTGGCAAGACCTCGTCTCTACAATAAATCAAAAAATTAGCTGGGTGTGGTGGCACACATGCCTGTGGTTCCAGTTCCTTGGAAGGCTGAAGTGGAAGGGTCACCTGAACCTAGCAGGTCAAGGCTGTAGTGGCCATGAGTGTGCCATTGCACTCTGGTCTGCGTGACAGAGACTCCTACTCAAAAAAAAAAAAAAAAAAGAACAATTACTCATTTTGGAAAATTGTTTTCTAGAAGGACTCTACCAGTGTATAGAGTGGTGCAGTTGCTGGGGCAGAGAAGAATTGTGCTGTCAGGACTTACAAACTGAGGTGGGTTGAAAGAGTATCACAAATTGGTGTGTCTTGATGCCATGACTAAAGCAACAAACCAGGAAGCATACTTATCCTGCAAACTGACTTGTAGTCAGGGAATGCAAGTGAGCATAATGAGGTACTTTCTTTCATCCTCAGACTGGTAAAACTTGAATGAAAGACTGATAACATACAGTGCTTGTAAGATTGGGGAAACGGGTACTTTTATAGTCAGCTGATAGAAATAGGAATTACTAGGCCAGGCACGGCAGCCCACACCTATAATTCCAGCACTTTGGGAGGCCGAGGTGAGAGGACTGCCTGAGCCCATGGGTTGGAGACTACCTTGGAGAATTTGTCGAGACCTTATCTCTACAATAAATAAAAAAATTAGCCGGACGTGGTGGCGTGTGCCTGTATGTAGTTCCAGCTACTTGGAAGGCTGAGGCAGAAGGATCAACTGAGCCTGGCAGGCTAAGGCTGTGGTGGCCGTGAGCATGCCACTGCACTCCAGCTTGGGCAACAGATTGAGACTCTGACTCAAAAAAAAAAATAAAAGAAATAAGTATTACTATAATCCTGAGGGAAACTAATCTAGTCATATCAATTAGAACTTAAAATATGCATAGCCTTTGATTTTTGGGAATCCCATTTTTGTAAATCTATTCTCTAAAGAAGGTACAGGTCTGTTTCCTGTTGGTGTCAATTTTTCTTTCTTTACAGGTTACAGCTCCTTACTTGAGTTTGGCCTATCATCTGTCTTTGGCCTTATCTCCAAGAAGTATCATACTCATCTTTGTCTTAAACAACAAAGCATTTGATATAGACTGGGAGAGGCAGCTGTCTCCACTGGCCATTTTACCCTTTCTCCTTTTAGCAATAGATCCATAGAGCCTACAACCACCCAGTTAGAGACCACATAACCTAGTCTCCCTTACAGCTAGGTGTAGCCACATGAATGATTTTTTGCCCAATAGGTTGGGTGTGGTAGCTCATGCCTGTAATACAAGCACTTTGGGAGGCTGAAGCTTGAAGATTACTTGAGGCTAGGAGTTCAAGACCAGTCTGGACAATATAGTTAGAACCCATCTCCAAAGGAGAAAAAAAATTTCTGACCAATAGAATATGAGTAGAAGGGGTGTCCGCAACCTCTGGGGCTGAAACAATCAGATTTGTTCATCTAGAAATTTTGGCCTTGAGATACTAATGAATACGGACTGAAAGATACAGAATTGGGAGCCAAAGGATGGCTGCTTTCTGCCATAGGAACAAACAGGGAGAAGTGTTTTGCAGAGAAAGGGGAATGAAGCACATGCAATATGAAAGAGGTGCGGTCCCAAGGTGCTCAGGGCATCTGTCCCAGTCCCAGCCCTCATTCCTCATTAGCGAGGCCATGCTACTCCTGTTCTTGGGTCCTTTTAATAGATTTCCCATTTTCCTTCAGCTAATTTAAATTGATTTTTTCTGTTATTTGCAAGAAAAGTAGACGTCATAAAGATAGAACCCTCCAGAAAACCCCTTATTCTTCATTTGATGGCCAATAAGGTGTGGCACAAAATCAAGATGTTGTGTTTTGCTTTGCTGTTGTGGAAGAATTAGAAAGGATAACGACCGTTTATTTAGTTAGTTCTTCTTGGGATTTTTCTCACTCTTTTCTGAGAAGGTAGATAAGTCTTTGGGTTTCCTGCCTCAGAGGAAGTTTGAACTGTAGGGCTGAGAGGTTACCTAACGTGGCCTGCTGTCTTGAGCTAGGTTTCCAAAAGTTTGAGCCCTTTGACAGGTTTATTCTGGAGGAAGGGGGAGAGGTTAAATGTTCTAGGGTGGTATATGTAGAAGTCTTGAGTGTGAAGGGAAAGTCCTTGAGATAGGAGGGGGATAGAAGTCTATAGATTCTGTGACTTTTGGGGACTTGCTCCAACTTGTACCTCTCCCAGTCCCAAGGAGATGGTAGAAACTCAGAGGGGATGAACAGCCTGGTGCATTCAGAGACTGGACCTTAGACCTTGGTTTTCCATGTCTGCCACTTCCTAACAATAAAATTTTACTTATGGAAACGGGAAGTTTGACAGATTTGGCCTGCAGGCCATAGTTTGCCTATCCTTGAATTAAAATAATTCAACAACCCTAAATAAATGAAAGATATGGACATTAGGCATGAGGGCTGTTACTATCATAAAAAGGAGATAACCAGGCATTGTGTGTCTCCCATGGTCTTATGTAACACTACTTATTCTTTTGCCAAAGGACCAAACCTGAGTTTAATCCAGGCTTTATGCAGTAGATTTGCAGGAAATACAGGGACAGAGAAACATGTTGAGCTGCACCAAAAGTATGCAATCAGCAAACTCTAGACCATGGGAAGCTATGTAAGTCAAAAGACTTCTCCAACAGATTGGCTAAAGTAAAGGGATAGAAGGGGGAGATATAGGTTGAAAGAAACTTGGGGACATAGCAGCTTAGAGAATGGGAAAGACTAACCTCCAGTCTAGGAATGCACATTTAGGTGATTACTAGAACAATGAGCTTATGGGGTTGCAACTGGGAAGCGGTCCATGGATGGGCTTCTAGAGTAGATTCTATTTCTTGACCTGGTGGTGGTGACAAGAGTGTTCACCTTACATTGAGCTTTGCATTTGTTTTGTGTGGGGCTAAGAAAAAAAGTTAGGCTGAGGCAAGAGGATTACCTGAACCTAGGAGTTCAAGACCAGCCTAGGCAACATAGCAAGACCTGGTCTCTACAATAAATAAAAAAATAAGTCAGGTGTGGTGGCACACACCTGTAGTTCCAGCAATTTGGAAGGCTGAGGCAGAAGGATCACCTGAGCCCAGCAGGTCGAGGCTGTGGTAGCCTGATTGTGCCACTGTACTCCAGCCTGGGCAAAAGAGTGAGACTCTGATAAAAAACAAACAAAAAACTAAAAAAACCCAAAAACGATATTTTATTTTGTAGTTAAAAAAAAAAAGAGTTCTAAGGACAAGATAAACCTAGAGCTGCGAGGTGCATAACTCCTTCTATATGCAGAGAGCTGCTTGGGAATGAAACTATCCCAAAGGAATGAAGTCCTTAGAGATATAATGTAAGCCACGAAGTCCATGGTGATATTGTTGAATTCCTGTATCCAGTCATTTCTGAAGTTTGATATATCCATGGAATTTATAGTCATATGAGCCCATACTTTCTTTTTACTTGTACAGCTTTGGCATGCAGCCGAGAGTCCATCCACATAGCTGTAGATCCTCAAAAGGCTGAAGCATATTTCTCAAGGAACTACTGGTTTTGCTGAACTTTCGGTGATTGCTTTGACTGTCTGCAGTACCTCATATTCACCATCACACAGGAGCAGACCTGTTTGTCTTCATTCTTTTTGTGTACTTGAAAGCTTATTCCACATTTCATTGTGATGGGGCCACTGTCATTCACTGAGGCTTGGTTCTTTCTGACTTTGTTGAAGGGTCAGCAGGGCTCATTGAGGGAGGGAATAGGAAGGAGTGTTTTGCTAAAGACAAATATAAATCCTGTCACCTAAATGGCCAGAACATTTGTTAGGTTAGCCTGAGGTCCAGGGGATATAAGGGACAGCCATGCATTTCAGATATCATTCATCCATTTATCTTATATTTCTTGATTTCCAGACACTGAACAAGATAGCCCATCTCAATTCTCAAGGAAACTCACAGCTGAGTGTGTGTATGAAGATCTATGTGGTACAACCTAGAGAAATTTCCATATTGTGGTTATTTCTTTTTTTGAGTTGGAGTCTCACTCTGTCTCCCAGACTGGAGTGCAGTGGCCACTCCCGGCCACCGCAGCCTCGACCTGCTGGGCTCCGGCGATCCTTCAGCCTCAGCCTTCCAAGTAGCTGGAATTACAGGCATGCACTACCACGCCCGGCTGATTTTTTTTGATTTATTGTAGAGATGAGGTCTCGCTGTCCAGGCGGGTCTCGAACCCGCGGGCTCAGGCAATCCACTCACCTCAGCCTCCCAAAGGCACGGGATTACAGGCTTAGCCACCAAGCCCGGCTTGTGGTTATTTCTTAACACTGTTCAATATTTCCAGGAAGCCCAATTTAGAATGCAAAAATGTGTTAACTAGAGGGATGGGAACATCAAATTTTAGAATGCAAGCCGGGCTCGGTGGCTCAGCCTGTAATCCCATGCCTTTGGGAGGCTGAGGTGAGTGGATTGCCTGAGCCCGCGGGTTCGAGACCCACCTGGGCAGCGAGACCTCATCTCTACAATAAATCAAAAAAATTAGCCGGGCATGGTAGCGTGCGCCTGTAGTTCCAGCTACTTGGAAGGCTGAGGTGGAAGGATCGCCAGAGCCCAGCAGGTCTAGGCTGAGGTGGCCGGGAGCAGCCACTGCACTCCAGTCTGGGTGACAGTGAGACTCCAACTCAAAAAAAAAAAAAAAAAAATTTTAGAATGCAGTATCACTCTGGTGAAGAGTAGAACTGCACAGATACATATGATTAGAAGACAGTCCTTGGGAAAAGTCTGGAGGAGGATATATTTGGGAGAAAAGTTAGGGGAAAGAGAAGTTGAGAAGTGCCTACTATTTCATAAGTGTCCTCATATTTTGGTAGTACCCATGCCTTGACTATCTCTCCTTGGTAAGGAGATATTCAATAAGATATTAATTCAAGATATTAAATAAATGGGACTTATTTTATATCCTAAGCATTGAAATGAGGTAGACCTGTGTTTGACTTCTAGCCTTGCTACTTACTAGCTGGTGACTTGTACAAAGTTAATTCTAAACCCCCAGCCTCCATTTTTTAATCTCTATAATGAATGCAGAGACAAGATTCACCTTATCAGGTGAAAGAGTAAAAGATGTTAATGTATAGCTGACCCTTGAACAATGAGTTTGAACTGCGTGGGTCCGCAAATTTTCCTCCACCTCTACCACTCCCAGGACAGCAATACTCAACGTGAAGACAGAGATGAAGACCTTTATGATGACACACTGTCATTTAATGAATAGTAAATATATTTTATTTTCCTTGTAATTTTCTTCATAACATTTTTTTTCTAGCTTGCTTTGTTGTAAAAATACAGCATATGGCCAGGTATGGTGGCTGAGTCTGTAATCCCAGCACTTTGGGAGGCCGAGGCGAGAGAATTGCCTGAGCCCAGGGGTTCAAGACCAGCCCGGGCAACTTGGTGAGACCTCGTCTCTACAATAAATCACAAAAAATTAGCTGTGTATGGTGGTGTGCGTCTGTAGGTTCAGCTACTTGGAAGGCTGAGGCAGAAGGATCACCTGAGCCCAGCAGGTTGAGGCTGTGGTGGCCATGAGCGGGCTACTGCACTCCAGCCTGGGCGACATAAGACTCCAACTCGAAAAAAAAAAAAATACAGCATATAATACAAACACAAAATATGTGTTAATTGACTGTTTATATTATTAGTAAGACTTCCAAAATCAACAGTGGGCTATTTGTAATTAAGTTTTAGGATAATTAAAAAGCTATATATAATTTTTGACTACACTAGTTGGGAATGTGGTCAGCGACCCTAATACTGCATTGTTCAAGGGGCACATATAACTGTATATAAAGGGCTCAGCACAGAGACCAAGCACATTAGTTTTTGTAAGTGAGCATTTGTCCTTGGTTTAATATCCCAGTTGACAGCACAGGGCAAAGAGATGACAAATTTTAAATGGCTCTGTTTTTTGGTAAGTTCTATCCTGTAAGAAAAAAGAACCAAAAACCTAGTCAATTCTCATTCATTTGACATTTCACTATCACATTTCTCAATTTCCTATTTTCTATTTATTTTGCAGTAGTTCCCTTTCCGGCCTATTTTAGTCCCTATTAAGTCATACTCTAACTAGTCTCTTCTATGTCAGAGATAAGGAGTCATAGAGTCCCTTTCTTCCATTTGTTGCAGTTAGTTTTTTTCAAAAATTTTGGTTCCCAAGGCAATCAGGAAATACAGGATGCTAGGCGCTGTGGCTCATGCCTGTAATCCCAGCAATTTGGAAGGACAAGGAGAGAGAATTGCCTGAGCCCAGGGTTCAAGACCAGCCTGGGCAATATGGCAAAACCTTGTCTCTACAATAAATCAAAAAATTAGCCAGGAATGGTGGAACATGTCTGTAGTTCTAGGTGCTTGGAAGGCTAAGGTGGAAGGATTGCGGGTCGAGGCTGCAGTGGCCATGAACATGCCACACTGAACTCCTGCCTGGTAGACAGAGTAAGACTCCGACTCAAAAAAAAAAAAAAAATGTAGGTAGTTATTTTTCTGGACATCAGATACTAATAATGATGTACTGAGTGCCAGCAGTTCCCCAGGCAACATCTTACACAATTTTTAGTCTTTTTTTTTTTTGAATTGGAGTCTCACTCCGTCACCTGGGCTGGAGTGCAGTGGCATGTTCATGGCTACCCCAGCGACAACCTGCTGGGCTCAGGCAATCCTTCCGTCTGAGACTGCCAAGCAGTCGGAACTACAGGTGTACACTACCATGCCAGCTAATTTTTTGATTTTATTGTAAACAGGAGATCTCACCAAGTTGCCCATGCTGGTCTCGAACCCCTGGGCTCAGGCAATCCTCTCGCCTCAGCCCCCTAAAGTGCTGGGATTATAGGCTTGAGCCACCATGCCTGGTCTGAATTTTTAGTCTTTACAATAACCCTGTGAGTGAGGATTATCATCTCAGATTTATAGAGCCTTAGAGGTCTGTTTTGAGGATTAAATGAAATATTTGAAAAGTGCCTAGAACATCAACATTCAATAGATGTTAGCTGTTGTTATTATTATTATTATTTGAGTTGGAGTCTCACTTTGTCACCCAGGCTGGAGTGCAGTGGCACGCTCACAGCCACCACAGCCTTGACCTGCTGGGCTCAGGTGATCCTTCCACTTCAGCCTTCCATGTAGCTGGAACCACAGGCACATGCCACCACGTCCAGCTAATTTTTTGTTTTTAAATTGTAGAGACAAGATCTCACCATGTTGCCCAGGCTGGGCTTGAATCCCTGGGCTTAGGCAATCCTCGCAACTTGGCTTCCCAAAGCTGGGATTACAGACTTGAGCCATCACGCCCAGTCAGCAGTTATTATTACTTTTATTTTTCAGTGAGAAAATTGAGGCTCTGGTTGGTTACGATATTCATCTAAGTCACCAGCTGGAAGGCTGAAGGAAGAGGATTCTAGGTCCCACAGTATTTAAGCCAATGGGAAGGAGCCATTATGTTTTGCAAAAATCTTGACTGAAATGACAGAACATTAATCAATTTGAACAATGCCATAACATTTTCTTTCTTTTTGAGTTGGAGTCTCATTCTGTCACCTAGGCTGGAGTGCAATGGCCACAAATGTTCGTGGCCATTGCAGCCTCGACCTGCTGGGCTTAGGCGATCCTTCCACCTCAGCCTTCCAAGTAGCTGGAACTACAGGCATGTGTCACCACACCTGGCTAATTTTTTTTGTGTGTGTGTGTTGGAGTCTCACTCTGTTGCCCAGACTGGAGTACAGTGGCTACTCCCGGCCACCGCAGCCTTGACCTGCTGGGCTCTGGTGATCCTTCCGCCTCAGCCTTCCAAGTAGCTGGAACTACAGGCGCAAGCTATGACGCCCGGCTAATTTTTTGATTTATTGTAGAGATTAGGTCTCGCCAAGTTGCCCAGGCAAGTCTCGAACCTGTGGGCTCAGACTAATTTTTTTATTTATTATAGAGATGAGGTCTTGCTATGTTGCCCTGGCTGGTCTTAAACCCTGGGCTCAGGCAATCTTCTTGCCTCCTTCCCAAAGTGCTGGGATTACAGGTGTGAGCCACTGCACCACTGCGCCTGGTCACCATTTTCAACCCTGGCTGGGCACAGTGGCCAATCAGCCTTTCCCCCCGCCCAGGATTTTTCAAACCTGAGTTGAGAGTGTTAGTCTTGTTCCAGTGGTGGTAAGATGTAAAGCTAGGGGGTGCCATATTTCCAGCTGTATTAAGGAAGCCAGTCTGCTGTGAGAGAAACCGAAACCAATGCAGCAAGGCAAGGAAAAAATTAGCCACAGGTTTGGTGGCTCATGCCTGTAGTCCCAGCTACTCAGGATACTGAGGTGGAAGGATCATCTGAGCCCAGCAGGTTGAGTCTGTGGTAGCTGATTGTACCACAACATTCCAGCCTGGATGTGTTTAAGTACCTGGTTCCACAAGTTCCTGAACACTTGCCCTATCCTAGTTTGACTGTTAACCCTTTTTTGGATTCTTTTAGCTAATCTTTTTTTAAATGCAGGATTTATTGAGAAGACAGAAAAGCTCCCACTGTGGGAGGGGACCTGAGGGGGTTACCCTGTTAATTTTTCTTGACTTTTGCCTACCTAAGCAAGTTCAGGTTGGGCTTCTGTCACTTGCAACCAAGCATACTGGATAC
Organism: Cephalopachus bancanus; assembly: GCA_027257055.1. Taxonomy (NCBI): domain Eukaryota; kingdom Metazoa; phylum Chordata; class Mammalia; order Primates; family Tarsiidae; genus Cephalopachus; species Cephalopachus bancanus. Next base: position 820,983 of record JAPVLO010000617.1, read on the forward strand.
CACAGAACTACAACCAAACAGGACTTCTGCTGAGGCTAGGTACAAATTTTGCCTAGAATGTTCCCTATTCTCACAAGTCCAGAACCACTCAGTCTTTTTTTTTTTTTTTAATTTTTTTGAGTTGGAGTCTTTTTTTTTAGTTGGAGTCTCACTCTGTCACCCAGACTGGAGTGCAGTGGCCGCTCCCGGCCACCGCAGCCTCGACCTGCTGGGCTCCGGCGAACCTTCCGCCTCAGCCTTCCAAGTAGCCGGAATTACAGGCATGCGCTGCCACACCCGGCTGATTTTTTGATTTATTGTAGAGATGAGGTCTTGCTGCCCAGGCGGGTCTCGAACCCGCGGGCTCAAGCAATCCACTCACCTCAGCCTCCCAAAGGCGCGGGATTACAGGCTGAGCCATCGAGCCCGGCTGAGTTGGAGTCTTATTCTGACACCCAGGCTGGAGCACAGAGGCAGGATCTTAGCCATCGCAGCCTCAATCTGCTGGGCTCTGGTGATCCTGAGTAGCTGGGACTATAGACAATGTGCCACCAAGCCCAGGTAATTTTTTTTTTTTTGAGTTGGAGTCTCACTTGGTCGCCCAGACTGGAGTGCAGTGGCCGCTCCTGGCCACCGCAGCCTCAACCTGCTGGGCTCCGGCGATCCTTCTGACTCAGCCTTCTGAGTAGCTGGAATTACAGGCATGCGCTACCATGCCCGGCTCGATTTTTTGATTTATTGTAAAGATGAGGTCTTGCTGCCCAGGTGGGTCTCGAACCCGCGGGCTCAGGCAATCCACTCACCTCAGCCTCCCAAAGGGGCGGGATTCCAGGCTGAGCCACCGAGCCTGGCTGGTAATTTTTAAATTTACTGTAGAGATGAGGTTTTGCCATGCTGCCCAGGCTGGTCTTGAACTCCTGGGCTCAAGCAATCCTCTTGTCTCCACCTCCCAAAGTGCTGGGATTATAGGTATGAGCCACTGTTCCCAGCTCAGAGCCACTCAATTTTTAAGAACCCATTTCTTATTAACTGCCCCTGCCCCAACCTGCTGAAGTTTAAATAGACCACTTCTAAGTCCCCAGCTCTTTATTGAATTTTATTTTTTAAGTTGGGCTCAGTTTGTCACCCAGGCTGGAGTGCAGTGGGATGTGATTAGCGCTCACCACAGCCTCAAACTCCTGGGCTAAGTGATCCTCCTGCCTCAGTCTCCAAAATAGCTGGGACCACCATACCTGGCTAATTAAAAAATTTTTTTTGTAGAGATGAACTCTCGCTATGTTATAGATTGGTCTTAAACTCAAGCAATCCTCCCACCTCAGCCTCCCAAAGTGTTGGGATTACAGGCATGAGCCACTGTGTCTGCTCCCCCCACCCCTAGTCCTTTAAAATGAGGAAAAGGAACATTTCTTTTATTGAACTCAGAACTTTTTGTGTTATAATTATTTATATACCCTGAGACCTGCAGAGAGTGGGAAAAGTAAAATAGTTATTTATAGATACACCCTATTATTATCTTTCCAGGACAAATATGTACCTAGTTCATCGTCTCACTGTGTTACCACAGTGTCAAGCATGGCCAGCACTCTATAATAAAGTTCTTTTTCTGTCCCTTTAGTCCTTGTAAGCACACTTTTTTCTCTGTAGCTTCATTTTCTTTCCCCAGCATCAACATTCCATTCCCTGCTGCCGAGTGAGAAAATGTTCATCTGTGTCTGCCCCGATCAATTGTGTTTTGATGAAACAACACTAACAAACTGTTATAAAAACAACTGATCTAAAAATGGTTATTGCATTGTAGGCTTAAGAAACAATTGGTAAGGGAAGTTTATAATACTGTTTAGTGGGTTGTCCCTGTGTAGGTGGTATTTCATTTTAGGATATGGATTTCCAATAGGAACCCTATGTTTGCATTTAGCAAGAAGGAACTCTATTTCCAAAAGAACTACCTGCAATCTTGTGGTCCTATTTTTAGTATTCCTGTTTCCCTTCAAATGTCTTTGGCAGATCAATTATCTGCTAGTGAGAAAGGCAGTAATGAATATGTTCTCATATACATTTAACAAAAATTCTAGGCAACTTTTGTGCTTGGAGGTTGGTGTTTTGAGAATACATTATTATCAGAATACATAACTTTTTATTTATATCAAATTGTCAGCTTCCCTCTCAAATAAACTTCTCTCTGTCAAGCAATCTCTTTCTAAGTTCTGGGAATAAATGCTTATTTTTGCACCTTCTTTTAGTTTGTAGCATACTGCTTTTTATTGGTGGCTGTTTTTTGTGCAAGTTTTTGTCTTCCAAAATTAATTTTAATTGGTCCTTGGGTGTGGCCAATTTCAAATTTTACCTTTACCAAGATAAAACTATAATGGTTGCACTATGCTTAAAGGATTCAAGGAGACCTACTAAAATACCTATCACAGATCTATAAATAAAGACCTATCACAGATCTATGAAATTACAACCCTGCCCAGCCATTATATCCTGCTTCTCTGGAGAAGTGTACAGTAATCAAGTTTCAGAAGTTGGGCACCTAACTTTATGATTTTGCTCATATAACCAACCAATAACAAGTATAGAGGGACAGAATCAACTAGAGAAAAAATGATTGAATTGCCGGTTATTTAGCTATCTTTTCATGGATATTTATCTCCATCAATAGTTTTCAGCCTGCTAAAGGGCATGGATAAACTTTGTACAGCCTGAAGTTTTAGAACAATGTCTTACACATGGGATGCACATAACAAATATGACAAGTGATCTACTGATACACTCTCTTGGAGTTTCTTTGTGGGGAACATGATTATGAATAAAGTGTTAATAGTTATCTCAAAGTCTTTTTGTAGTCTATAGCCATACCACCGTGGATGCTCCCGATTTCATCAAAGTCTTTTTGTAAAGAAGCAGAGTACACACTGGGCACGGTGGCTCAAGCCAGTAATCCCAGCACTTTGGGAGACTGAGGTGACAGGATTGCCTGAGCCCATGGGTTCAAGAACAGCCCAGGCAATTTGGTGAGACCTCACCTCTACAATAAATCAAAAAATTAGCCAGGCATGGTAGCCCATGCCTGTACTTCTGGCTACTTGGAAGGCTGAGGTGGAAGGATCAATCACCTGAGCTCAGCAGATCGATGCTGGGGTGGCCATGAGTGTGCCACTGCACTCCAGCTTGGGTGACAGAGGGACTCCAACTCAAAAATAAAAAAATAAATAAGCAGAGTACAGATGCTCTTCCATTTATGATAGGGTTATATCCTCATAAACTATTATAAGTAAAAATATATTTAATACAGCTAACCTACTGAACATAATTGCTCAGCCTACTGTCCATGTGCTCAGAATACTTACCTGCATTAGCTTACAGGTGAGCAAAATCATGTGGCAACACAGTATGCAGTGGAATATCAGTGATCATGTGGTTGATTGGCAGCTTGCTGCTGAGTGTGAGAGAATATCTATATTGCATATCACTAGCCTGGGAAAAGAGGAAAATTCAGGATTTGAGGTATAGTTTCTACTGAATGCATATCACTCTTACACCACCATATTGTTGAAGAATTGTAAGTCAAATCATCGGAAGTCTGGAACCACCTGTATAAATAGGCCATCAATAAAAATAAGGTATTGTTATCACATTTTGGAAATGCCTCTGGGCTCTGTGGTATTACCAAGGTCAGAAAGACTAGCTGAAGGGAACTATTGGGGACCAAGTATGTGAGGTGGAATATATTTTTTTCTGGTGTTTAAACATAAGCTGTAAGAACAGACTGTTTCTAATTAAGATATCACTGATTTTTCCCTCCATTAATTCCATCTTTCTTCAAAGCTAATGGGTATATATAATGAGTCCACATCAAAGACTCTTTTCTAATGGTTTAGGAGTGATGAGTTTTACTAGAACAAAGCAGAATTCACATCCTACAACAGAACAATTTGTTGAAGTTATTTTGGAGCTGATTTAGGAATCACTCTTCATGAAATGGGCTGGGTTCTCATTATGTGTGCTTTACATACATCCTCCAAAAAGCCATTCAGTTCTCTTTTCCCTTCTCCTTGTTCGCTCTCTCTCCTTATGTCCTGTGTTATTCTTTTTTTTTTTGAGTTGGAGTCTCACTCTGTTGCCTGGACAGTGCAGTGGCTGCTCCTGGCTACCGCAGCCTTGACCTGCTAGGCTCCGGCGATCCTTTCTGACTCAGCCTTCCAAGTTGCTGGAACTACAGGCATGCACTACCATGCCCGGCTTATTTTTTAATTTATTGTAGAGATGAGGTCTTACCAAATTGCCCAGGCGGGTCTCGAACCCGCGGGCTCAGGCAATCCACTCAACTCAGCCTCCCAAAGGCGCGGGATTACAGGCTGAGCCACCGAGCCTGGCTTGTCCTGTGTTATTCAATACAATGATCTATTTTCTTTTCTATCTTCTTCCATTAGGCCATAAGCTCCTTGAGGGCAGGTATTAAAGCTTGTTCAATAGTATTATTTAGTACCTTGCTCAGTGCAAGATCTCTTGAGTATGCAACAAAGATCTCTTAAAAGAATGAATAATCATGCCTCACACTTTAAGTAGCGCTTTAAGGTTACAAAGTCCTCTCCTATGTTATTTGTCTCTCATGATACTCTGAGACAGGAAGTGGGTTTATTGCCCCTTCTTATAGATGTGAGACTAGGCTGAGAAAGGCTATGTCATGTGGGTGCAAATAGGCTGCAATTTCCAGAGATACCAGGATGGATACTCATGTCTGTGGACTCCTGCTCTGGAACTCTCTTCCTGTTTTCAGAGCTATTTGTTTCCTAACAGAGCTATTTGTTTCCTAAACCAATGCCGAGGGCGACACAGACTTATTTCCAGAGTCCATGCTAGCCCTCACTGCCCTGCCTCCTCACTTTACTCTTTTTTGGACTTTTTGAGTGCTGACTTAGTCCTAATTTTTATTTAGGAGCCACACGTGTCCTATATACAGATGAAGGATAACAAATACATATTCTTCTGTTGATTCCTCAGTGCTTCTACCTGGGCCCTCCTGCCAGTGGTGAGGGGCTGTGGAATGTGGCATGAGGTGGGAGTGATGAGTGTGAGGGGGAAAAAGATGTGGCTGACTGATGAGGCCAGAGTGTGCTGCTCAGAGGACTATCAGGGCAAGGGCCTGCAATACTGAGGCCTTGGCCTTGGGATCCTGGTATCCACTCCTCCCATCTCTGACATTTTTCTTTAGGGAAATACGGACAAAATGAGCTGGCAGAGTTGGGAGAATGGTGCTGACAAGGCTCCAGCAGATGCTGATTTGAGTGTGAAACTGTTTTGGGTAAGAGTAGTATGGTTTAGGTGAGGGTAGAAAGTAGTCAGGGCTCACTTGCTGGCACTAGGTAATTGTATTTGCTCATTGTATGCAGTTGAACTCACTTCTATTCAATTCTCTTTTCCACACAACTCTGAGGTTGGAAGCTAGAGAGAGAGAACAAATGAGGCAACCTCTCAAGCAAGCAGTCCCGTTCTTAAAACAGAATGGGCAAAACAAGTACAGATTTACAAATTCAAGAAAAATGGAATGTCACAATGTTGGAGTGGCACCAATGACTCCATCGTCAGCAAGTTAAAATGAGGATTAGTGAGCAAACCACACAGTACCCAGATAAAAAAGCACGACCACACTGACATCCTCCTCATACCTATGCTCTCACATCCAGTTGATAACACACATTTTATATCTAGAAACTTAAGAGTTACACACATAATGAGACCTACCTGATAGGGCTTACATGGGGGGAGGGGTAAAGGGGGCCATTGTTATTATAACTCACTGCATGAACCTCGCAAGCAAACACAAGCAAACAGAATATAAGGTTGTGATGGCCTGTGAAGCTGACCACTCTACCCTAACAGCATCTTGTCACTAACTACTTTTGCTGTCTATATCTGCTTTCTCAAGGTTGCATCCTAAAGCTGGGTGATTAACTGCATATTGTTACTGTTTTACAGCTGACACGTGCTTTCCCAAGGATTGCGTCCCAAGGCCATATAACCATCTCCCCCAACTGCTGTTTCTTTGAGGCTCCTGCTTCTACAGGACTACGTGTGCTACATGTCCACCAGACCCCAGCTAGGGATATAAAAGGGACCCACAAAAACAAAGGGGTGTTGGTTTCTCTTTGAAGCCAGTGTCCTCTTATCTCCCCTTTAGTAAACTTCTTTGCCTAATCACTTCACTCATTTTCTCTTTCTCTTCACTTGTCTTAACACTACCACTTAAAGAATACGTCATGTGCTGGGAGCTTTACATGCATTTTACTCCTCAGAGAATCCCTGTGATAATATTATACCCGATCTCAAATGATGTGATGTGGGGACCAAAGTGAGACCCAAACTTTACCTGCATAATGACCATTTGTATACCTAGCCCTGAATTGTACCCCACATCTTTAAAAAAACAAACAAAAGCAAAAAAAAAAAAAAAAACTCCACATTATTATTATTATTATTATTATTTTTGAGTTGGAGTCTCACTCTGCCACTCAGACTGGAGTGCAGTGGCCGGGAGCGGCCACCGGAGACTCGATCTGCTGGGCTCCGGCGATCCTTCCGCCTCAGTCTTCCAAGTAGTCCGCCTCAGTCTTCCAAGTAGCTGGAACTGTAGGCGCCCGGCCACCACGCCCGGCTAATTTTTTGATTTATTGCAGAGATGAGGTCTTGCCAAGTTGCCCAGGCGGGTCTCGCACCCGCGGGCTCAGGCAATCCACTCACCTCAGCCTCCCAAAGCGCGGGATTACAGGCTGAGCCACCAAGCCCGGTTAAAAAAAGAACATTATAAATCGACAGATAAGGCACTGATGTTTAGAAAGGTCAAGCCACTTGCCCAAGGTCACACACCTGGCAAGTGGGATTCCAGAATCCCACCGGTATCTGACAGGGAAGACCAGGGCTCCTAACTCTGGGACTAAGTGGCCTCACACGACTCACACATATGTCCCATGTCACCACGAAGCGCTCCGTCGTCTGCCCATACCCTAACTTTTTGCCCGAGAGACGCGGTTTGTAGGCTGTGTCCCCCAATCCATGCCTCCAATCAGATTGCGCACTTCTGGAGGGCAGAGACCAGTTCGGTCAGTTACACATCATCGGGGCTCAGTAGACTGTTTTGGAGGAAGGACACTCCGAGGGGGCCAGAAAGGGGAGTGTCCGTTAGTAAAAACAGGTGCCGAAGGAGGAAGATGGAGACAGGGACAGGAACACGCCTTTCCCAATGAATGGCCTCCTGGGCCTGCGGGAGGAGCTGGGGCCGGAACAGGATTCCGTCCCGGACTGGGATTCTCCGTGGAGCTCGGGGTCACGCCCAAAGACGCGGGCCCCCAAGAACAAGGTACCTCCGCGTTCCCAGCAGGAGAGGCCACCGAGGCGCGTAGCCTCAAGCGCCGACACGTCCCGGGCCGGCTGTGACGGCGACAGAGGGCCCCGGCGCACCGCAGATGAGGGGTGTGGCCTCTGCCTTTCGCGGCTCCGCGACGCCGGGCGGTGGGGGTCTTCCAGGCCGGCTCCCATCGCCGCCCTTCGTGAGAGGCCCCGGCTGTGCCTCATCGGCGGAGTCCGGCCCCGGCTAGCCGGACCCCGCGAGGGCAGAAAGGTGAGCGCCGCGCGGACATCGGCCAGCTTCCCGCAGCCGGAACTCCCTTCCCCGCTCGCGCAAGCCCGCAGTCGCCCTCCCGCCGAGCCCCTCCCCTCTTGCCTCCTGCGCGGGGCCTCGGGGGCGGAACGAGTCTCAATACCGCGCGAGAGTTCCGCCCAAATCCCGCGAGAGTTGACCGCTGCCGCCGCCTCTTACGTCTTTCCCTTTGACAAGTCGCTGCCGCTGCAGCAAAAATAAAGGACGCGGCCGTCGCCACCGCTGCCGAGCCGGGCTCGGGCCGCCGGAGCCGCGCCCCACCCCTGCCAGCTCCGGAGCAGCGTACGGTAACGCATCAGCTTCGGGCCTCCGGGCCGCCCGCGCCTGGGCTCGGCCAGCCGCGCCAGGCCGAGCGGGGCCGTTCTGGGGCCGCCGCCGAGCGGGGCTGGCGGGGTCCTGGGTGGGCGGTCGGCGGAGCTGCGGGAGCCTCTCGGCGCGCGGCGGCCTCTGAACCCAGAGGCCTCTCGCCCCCCGGGCACCATCCGAGCCGCGCTCGAAGTCGAGCCGCCCGCCAGAGACAGCCGAGGGACCCGCCCCTCCAGCGACTGGCCGGCGGGGCCCCTCGGCCCCTCGGGGGTCGCGTCTGTGACCTTCGACCTCGTTCCTGTATCCGAGGCGAGCGCCCCTCCCCCACCCGAGTCCGGGCAGAGGGGCGGCGGCCCTACTTTCTCGGGGTCCCGGGAGGGCCGCGAGCCCTGTGCCCATCGGCCCCCTTTGGAGGGGAGGTTGGGACCATGCGTCTTCCTCCTGTCCTGGGTGGGGGCGGCTCTTCATTTGTTTAACCTTTCTTTAGATCGCCCGCCTTGGTACAGTAACTAAGTGTAAAGCCCTTGCTCCTGGGAGGGGAGGCGAGGCGAGGCGCATTGTTTGGTCTGCAGGGTGGGATCAGGATGATGAGAATGACAGGCGCTGCCCTAGGGACCACGGTGACATCTTTTCTGTGATGGTTGGCAGGTTCCTGGGAGACTCAGGACAAGCGCTGTACCATCTCTCCCAGGAGGTTATGTAAAAGACGTGCTCTCTCGCTCGCGCGCTCTCTCTCTCTCTCTCTCTCTCTCTCTCTCTCTCTCAGAGAGCTGGAAAACACGGGGACCGATCTGCCTTAGTCCATATTAAAAAGTCCATAATGTTTAGAAAATATAGGTAATCTAATAATAGGAATAACAAATCTGAACACTTTCACCCATCTTTGTGATTCCATCCCCAGAGATAGCGTCTCATGGTTAACATTTTGGTGTGTTTCTTAACAGACCCACATATCTTTTTTCCAAATAGTACTTGGCTCATGCTTGCATGGGATGGCCCTCATTCTATATGTCTTCCAAAAATGACTTATTTTATTTGAATCATTTCTTTGGCCTGCTTGACAAAAACTGGCTTGTTGTTCATGATCACGGGCTATACTCTATTATCACTATCTCTTTTGTTGGGCCCCTTTCCAAAGTGATTGTTAGTTAAGTGGTTTTTAAAATTAAACGTTAAAAAATTATGTTTGGATCTGGTACGTAAGTATGTATTTTTACAATTCTGTTTACGATGGTTGCTCAAAGAGGGGCAGTTATTTGTGAAATGCCAAAGAAACGATGGTTATTCATACTGAGAAGAAAACTGTTTACTTCAAGGTTTTATAAAATTAATTTCCACTAGTTATTTTTAGATCAAAATGGTTATGTGACATTATTTCATAGTGCTTTTTGTGATTAGCATGAGATGGGCATGTGCCTTTGATATGTATGTTGCCATGTCTGTTGTTTATACAAGCAAAATGGAGTGTCTTAGATGCCTGTATTATGTATAAATGTTCATATATACACACTCATTTGTATTCTGCACCTGTACACATTTATATATCTTGAAAGTGAGTTAAAATGTATTGTTATATTATTTGAGAAAAGACTGCATTAGGTAGGGCAAAGAACAGTCATAACACTTCTCTCAAATCACATGACAGGATTGTGTGGCAGAATGAGATATCTAGGGAGGTTGGAAATCTGGAAGCTTTTAAAAATAGGATAGGTTGTCATTTGTCTGGGGTTGTTGTCATTGGAATGGATTAAATGGCCTATTAAGGCCTTTTGTAATTCTAAACTTTTATGACTTTTGCTTCCCCAAGGCTCTTATCACTTTGTTTCTTAAATTTCCAGTCATGCCATTTGCATGTGACACATCCATCCATTTGCTGGTCATGTATTTCACAATGCAGGCATCCTGATGTGCATGAGGAGAAAGCAAATGTAAATGCATTACTTAATCTGCTTATTAATGTAGACATCTCCTGAAAAGGAATTTCAGAGTATGTGTTGTTGATTGGACTGAATTGGTTAGTAGAGGATGCAAATAATAACTAGTAATACGTTTCTGATGTCCAAAACATTTTTTCTCAAAAAAGCAATAATAAGTACTCCTTCTTAATATTTGAAATAGGTTTAAAAATAAAAGAGAAAGGACTGGGTACATTGAAAAGTCCATCTTTTAAAATTCAGATCTTAAAGTGATGATAATAATGACATTGTGGTTTGGGATATGGGAGAAGTTTGTGTTAAAATAAAAGCAAACTTATGAAGCAAATTTGAATTTTATAGTTGAAGAACTGTATAATAACAAGTAACAAACTTACTATAATTTATTGAAGATAATTTTTTTTTTTTGAGTCAGAGCCTAATTCTGTCACCCAGGCTGGAGTGCATTGGTGTGATTACAACTCATTGCAGCCTTGACCTCAGCCTCCCAAATAGCTGGGACTACAGACACACGCCATCACACCTGGCTAATTTTTGGATTTTTTTTGGTAGAGATGGGATCTCATTGTGTTGCCCAGGCTGGTCTTGAACTCCTGGACTCAGGCAGTTCTCTTGCCTTGACCTCTCAGAGTGCTGGGATTCCAGGCATGAGCCACTGTGCCTGGCCTATTGAAGATAATTGTTTTTTTTTTTTTTTGAGTTGGAGTCTCTGTCGCCCAGACTGGAGTGCAGTGGCCGCTCCCAGCCACCGCAGCCTCGACCTGCTGGGCTCCGGCGATCCTTCCACCTCAGCCTTCCGAGTAGCCAGAATTACAGGCATGCGCTACCACGCCCGGCTGATTTTTTGATTTATTGTAGAGATGAGGTCTCGCTGCCCAGGCGGGTCTCGAACCTGCGGGCTCAGGCAATCCACTCACCTCAGCCTCCCAAAGGCGCGGGATTACAGGCTGAGCCACCGAGCCCAGCTTTTTTTTTTTTTTTTTTTTTAAGATGGAGTCTCACTCCGTTGCCCAGGCTAGAGTACAGTGGCATGCTCACGTCCACCCCAGCGTCAACCTGCTGGACTCAGGCGATCCTTCCACCTCAGCCTTCCAAGTAACCAGAACTATAGGCGTGTGCTACCACACCCGGCTAATTTTTGATTTATTGTAGTGATGAGATCTCACCAAGTTGCCCAGGCTGGTTTCGAACCCATGGGCTCAGGCAATCCTCTTACCTCGGGCTCCCAAAGTGCTGAGATTATAGACTTGAGCCACTGCACCCAGCTGATAGTTTTTTATTATAACTAAAATTTTGGCTTAACAGATACATAAAATGCATTGTTATGAGCACATACTGCAGATTATCTTGATGTTGAAAACAAAAAAAAAATGGTTAAATCATTTAAAAAGAAGTGTCTAACCGGGCTCGGTGGCTCAGCCTGTAATCCCGCGCCTTTGGGAGGCTGAGGTGAGTGGATTGCCTGAGCCCGCGGGTTTGAGACCCGCCTGGGCAGCGAGACCTCATCTCTACAATAAATCAAAAAAAATCAGCCGGGCGTGGTAGCACATGCCTGTAATTCCGGCTACTCGGAAGGCTGAGGCGGAAGGATCGCCGGAGCCCAGCAGGTCGAGGCTGCGGTGGCCGGGAGCGGCCACTGCACTCCAGTCTGGGCGACCGAGTGAGACTGCAACTCAAAAAAAAATAAAAAAAGAAAAAGAAGTGTCTAAAGCTAGTAGTCACATCTGTTAGCATTTTTTTAAACTACAAAAAGTACAAAAAAGGAGCATAAAATAGGTAATTTACTTACTAGATGCCAGATCTCGTTTTTATGATTATAGTTTGTTCTGCTGTCACTCATTGGACCCTCTAAATTGATGGGTATGCTAAATTTCTTCTTTCTTTTTTTTTTTGAGTTGGAGTCTCACTCTGTCACCCAGACTGAAGTGCAGTGGCATTATCCCGGCCACCGCAGCCTCGACCTGCTGGGCTCCGGCGATCCTTCAGCCTCAGCCTTCCAAGTAGCTGGAAATACAGGAGCGCGCTACCACGCCCGACTAATTTTTTTGATTTATTGTAGAGATGAAGTCTTGCCAAGTTGCCCAGGCGGGTCTCGAACCCGTGGGCTCAGGCAATTCACTCACCTCGGCCTCCCAAAGTGCGGGATTACAGACTGAGCCACCGAGCCCGGCCTGGGGATGCTAAATTTCATATGAAATCCTTGAGCAAGGAAATATGACAGTTGCATCAGATGATTGATGTATTTTATTTATTTTTAATGATTTAATTTGAAATAATGTTACACTTACAGAAAAGTTGCAAATATAGTACAGAGTTCTTACATACTCTTCCCTAAACATCCCTTAATGTCGATAACTGATATAATTATAGTACAATTACCAAAGCCAGGAAATTAGCATTGGTATATCATTAACTAGACTATAGACGTATTTGAATTTCACCAGTTTTTCCCCTCAATAGCTTTTTGTCTGTTCCACAATCTGATCTAAGTTTCCACATTGCATTTAGTCGTTGTGTCTTAGTTTCCTCCAGTCTCTGACAGTTCCTAAGTTTTCGTTGTTCTTTATCACCTTGTCACTTTTGATAAGTACTTTTCAGTTATTTTGCAGGATTTATTTTATTTTGGGTTTGTCTGATGTTTTTCACATGGTTAACTTGAGGTTATGTATGTTTTATAAGAAAACTACAGAAGTGATGTTGTGTCCTCAACTCATCATGTTAGGAGTACATGGTGTTGATAGCTAGTGATATTTTAACCTTGATTTGCTTTTGTTTTTTTCTGAGTCAGAGTCTCTCTGTCACCTAGGCTGGAGTGCAGTGCCACACTCACGGCTACTGCAGCCTCAACCTGCTGGGCTCAGTTGATCTTTCTGCCTCAGCCTTCCCAGTAGCTGAAACTACAGGCACGCACCACCATGCTCGGCTAATTTTTTGATTTATTGTAGAGATGAGGTCTCGCCAAGTTGCCTAGGCTGGTTTCGAACCTGAGGACTCAGACAATCCTCTCACCTTGGCCTCTCAAAGTGCTGGGATTATAGGTGTGAGCCACTGCACCCAGTCGACTTGTTTGTTAAGGTGACTTCTGTTGGATTCTTCACAGTCAAGTCACTAGTCTTCCTTTTGTTGTAGATACAGATCTTGGGGAGATACTTTTGGGACTATGGGGAAATACAGTCTTGCCTCAAGCTTTTTCCTATTGATTTTAACATCCATTGGTGAATCTTGTCTGTAACAGTTAATACTGTGATGTTTGGCTAATGGTGATTTTTGTATTTTCCTCATTCCTTCTATATTTATTAATTAAAATTCTTTTGTAAGAGAGAGATGGCCTCTCTTCCTCATATATATATTCAATTATTTATTCATTCATTCATTCATTCATTCATTTATTTATTTATTTATTTTTCAGTTGGAGTCTCACTCTGTCACCCAGACTGGAGTGCCGTGGCCGCTCCCAGCCACCGCAGCCTTGACCTGCTGGGCTCCTGTGATCCTTCCACCTCAGCCTTCCGAGTAGCCGGAATTATAGGCGCGTGCTACCACGCCTGGCTAATTTTTTGATTTATTGTAGAGATGAGGTCTCGCCAAGTTGTCCAAGCGGGTGTCGAACCTGCGGACTCAGGCAATCCACTCACCTCAGCCTCCCAAAGATGTGGGATTACAGGCTGAGCCACCGAGCCCGGCTCATTTATTTATTTTTTAGTTGGAATTTCACTCAGTTGGCCAGGCTGGGGTGTTTTGGCACAGTCATGGCTCACTGCAGCCTCAACCTCTTGGGCTCAGGCGATCCTTTTGCCTCAGCCTCCTGAGTATCTGGGACTATAGACACGTGTCACCATACCCGGCTAGTTTTTTTTATTTTTAAATTTTTTTGTAGAGGTGAGGTTTCGTTTTGTTGCCCAGACTGGTCTTGAACTCCTCGACTCAAGTGATTCTTCTGCCTCAGCTTCCCAAAGTGCTGGGATTACTGGCATGAGCCACCATGCCAGGCTTTCAATTATTTGTTTATATGAGTGTATTCTCGTGAGTATTTATTTTATTCTGTGGGTTATAATTCAATACTATCATTATTTATTTCATTGCTCAGACTGTTCTAAATTTGGTCTTTTGGAGTGCTTTCAGATTGGCCCCCACCCTTTTCCAAGCACTTGTTTATATCCTGGGGCCACAGACTATTCCATGCCTATCTTATTTTTCCTGCTTCAGTCCTGGAATCAGCTGTTTCTACAAGGAGCTCTGGTTTCCTTTTTTTGGAGAATACTATTTAAAATCAAGATCTGTATACTTGGTAGGTTTATTGGGGTGATATCATTTCTAAGTCTTCGGATGACAGAACTGGGAAATATATGTTTATATACTAACCCATGTGAGCATACACACCTATCCATATTTCTGTATCTATTAAAAACCTGGCACACACTATTCCAGTCCAACACTACCAAGTTCATTCTAACCTTTTCTCTTTCCTTATTTGTAACTTCTATCCTTGTCATATCTGGCTCTCATTATCTAAAATATGCTCAGTTACTTATTCACTTCTAAAATACACATCAAGCCGGGCTCGGTGGCTCAGCCTGTAATCCCGCGCCTTTGGGAGGCTGAGGTGAGTGGATTGCCTGAGCCCGCGGGTTCGAGACCCGCCTGGGCAGCGAGACCTCATCTCTACACTAAATCAAAAAATCAGCCGGGCGTGGTAGCGCATGCCTGTAATTCCAGCCACTTGGAAGGCTGAGGTGGAAGGATCGCCGGAGCCCAGCAGGTTGAGGCTGCGGTGGCTCTGAGCGGCCACTGCACTCCAGTCCGGGTGACAGAGTGAGACTCCAACTCAAAATAAAATAAAATAAAATAAAATAAAATACACATCAAGTGGTTAAAAATTGCTAACCTATCCTTGATAAGAAACATTTTCACTGATTAGAGTATTTGTATATAGTTATTTTTTTCTTTAACCTTACAGTATCTAGGCAAAATTCTGTTTTCCAAAGTTATGTGGGTTACTTATTTTCTTCCCCATTTCTTTAATTTATGTCATTCATCTGTAATGTAGTTAGGTTCATTTATTACTGTTGTATTCCATTTTGGGTTCCCGGAGTCCTGGTTCATTTGTAATTATGATTATTTTTTGGTATCTGAAACATAGTTACTAAACAGTACTACTACTAAATACTACCACATACCATCCTTGTAAGAAATTGAGAAAATATTCATTCCCACTGTTGTCTGTGTTCTGTGCTTCAGATGAGAAGGCCCAGTTGAGAAAGATCATTGGCATTACAGTCACATCTGTTTTTTACCTCTTTTTTTAAACTTTACTCCTTGGAAGAGTGATGTCAGGCAAGTCTTAATCTCTTAGCTTCAGTTTCCTGATCTATAAAATGGAAATAATAGTAGTTGCTACTTCACAGGGCGGATGTGAGAATTCAATTAAAAAATCTTTCCCATCTATATTTATGTAGTGCTATGGCTTTAAATGCTATCTACCCTGGGTGCCAAAAAATGTTTACATGTTTTAAGAGGTGCTATCTATGTATTAACTTTTCAAAGTTGGATTGAATTACGGTATTGATGTGTGATATGACATATGCTCAAAAGATGGCGTTAATCAAATGAATGCTAGTGTCACCATGTGACAGGCAGGACAAAGAAAATGGCAGAAGCACAGTTGTCGTTTGAAGAGTGCAAGACCATTTTGAAGTGGTTATGGAACTACAATGACAGTGGAGGTATGAATATGCAACTGAACCTCCAACGTGCCTAACGATTACATGCATTTGTGATAAGTTTAACGTGTGGTCCTGTATGTGTTGTGCACAAGGTAAGATCTAGGAGGCCTTGCACAGCAATAAGTCCTGCAGTAGTTCGCCGTCATCAGAATTGTTTGGACACTGATGGTAACTACTTTGAGCATCTCTTGTAATTGCAGAAGTCAAACGTGACCTGGATTTATCTATTATTATTGGTGTATATTGAGTATTATAATTTTAATACAGTTTTTTTCTTGCTTAAAATGTGTGTACCCTCTGTATATGTCTATTGACTTTCACATTTCGATCTTCAGCCCAGACCCCTTCCCCAGGATCCAGTATAATAGTTCATGTGTTTATGCCACATCTCATTTGGCTGTCTAATAGGCATCTCAAACTAAATTTGTACAACAGAGAAAGTGTGATCTAGAGATTTTCATCATTTTCTCTGAATCCGCTTTTAGTAAACAGTAGGACCATTCAACTAGTCACTCAGGCCAGAATCCTTAGTGTCATCTATGATTTGACTTATTTTATTTTTTTTCTGAGTTGGTGTTTTACTTCGTCACCCAGGTTGGAGTGCAGTGGCACGCTCACGGCCACCGCAACCTCGACTTGATGGACTCAGACTCAGCCTTCCAAGTAGCTGGAACTACAGGTGTGTACCACCACGCCTGGCTAATTTTTTGATTTATTGTAGAGACGAGGTCTTGCCATGTTACCCAGGCTGGTCTCAAACCCCTGGACTCAGGCAATCCGCTCGCCTCGGCCTTCCAAAGTGCTGGGGTTACAGGGTTGCGGCACTGTGCCTGACCAATTCTTCTTATTTCTTTATACCCTATAAACAGTGCATTAACAAATCCTCTTGGCTGTGACTTCTGAATATATTTCTAATCTAATCACGTTTCATCATCTCTGCCTTATTACCCTGGTTTAAACCACAGTCATCTCCTGCTTGGGTAATTACAGTAGTCTCTTATCTTGTTTCCTTGTTTTCTCCCTTGACCTCCTATTTCCTACTTAATAGCTATAATGATCTTTTTAAATGCCAGTCATTCTTTTGCTTAATACTTTAAATGGCATCCTTTTATAATTAAAATGACAACCAAGTCCCTAGCCATCGCCTGCAAGGTCCTACGTGATATGGTCCCTGCCTACCTTTCCCTGTTCAGTCTACCTTTGCTACACTGAACTTTTCTACATTCCTTGACTGTTTCAGATGCACTCCAAAGGTTTAATATTTGTTCTCTCTTCTCTGTTTGGAGTACTCTCCTTTCAGGTTTTTGTACTGCTGGCTCCCTTACATCATTAAGGCTTCTGCTTCAAGAGGTCCTCAGAGTTTACCTCTTTAGAGAGATCTTCAGTGAACACAGTGTAGAAAATAACGACCCCCCCCACTGCCCTTGTCTCTCTTGCTTAATTTTTTATGGCACTTATGCTTCCTGAAATTTAGTTACTTGTCTACCTGTTTGTTATTTGTCTTCCCCTAGAATATAAACTCCATGAAAGCAGGAACTTTGTGTTGTTCACTCCACTACCTGGGAAAGTCCCTGGCATATAGTAAGCCAGGGGTACGGCTCTGGGGAGTTGTCTGCAGAGTAAAATTGTCTCTGAATTAGATTAAGTGATTCTACTTTTTTTTCTGTTTTAAGCTAAAGGAGAACTGTTTAATCAGTTAGATAACGTTGTGCATTTTTTTTTTACATTGGATACTTACATGTGAATTTAGGATTGTAAATTTATAACACGTGGTAGGTAATGTGTAAAAAACAAACTTGAATTTTTAGATCTTGTGCTTGTTTCAAGTATTTAAGGTAATCATGGTTGTCCTCTAATTTTAATGGTAATAATGCTAATATAGTAGTAATATTTCCTCTTGTTTCTGGAAAGTTGTTTTTTTTTCACTTTAAACTCTTGATTTAAAGTCTCTGAAGCTGGCCGGGGTCTGTGGCTCAGCCTGTACTTCCAGCACTTTGGGAGGCTGGGGTAAGGGGATTGCCTGAGCCTGCGAGTTCAAGACCAGCCCGGACAACTTGGTGAGACCTCATTTCTACAATAAATTAAAAAAAAAATTATCCAGGCGTGGTAGCAGGTACCTGTAGTTCCAGCTAGTTGGAAGGCTGAGGTATACCAATTGTGGAGCCCTGCAGGTCGACACTGGGGTGGCCGTGAGTGTGTCACTGCATTCTAGCCTGAGGGATATAGTGAGACTCCAACTAAAAAAAAAAAAGTCTCTGAAACTGGTAACAGTGGCATGCCAATAGTCCCAGTTACTCAGGAGGCTGAGGTGGGAGGATCACATAGTGAGACCCCATCTCAAAAAAGAATGTACACAATTTCTGTTGATTTTGACTTTTTTGAGATACATTGTTGTTCGGCCCTTTTTTCCCCCTCAACTTAATGTAGTAGCATTTGTAGAAGCCTTTTAAAATTTTGCCATATTTTAAGACTTTAGTCACTATATCATAAAACTCTTTGGTCATAGACAGTTTTATGTGATACATTTCAAATAAGAGCCTTGATAACTGATGGTGTTGGAAATGGATGGTCTAACCTAGAACTAGGAATATTTGTTATCTGTGTGGTGATATAATTTAAAAGCATAGGAGGTAGTATCTTTTATATAAGGTGTCATTGAACTTTTTTATATAACCTAGTATCCAGTCATATATAATAAAATTGTGTCAGTAATATGATAATAGTTTCTGCTCTCTCAAAATTGCTCGTCTTTTGAAAAGAATGAGTGGTGGAGAATGATGGAGAGGTGTGTAATTTAGTGATGGTGATGTGGGGTGTGGTAGACAGATGCACATATAAAGGAGTAATACTTGCAAATACTTATTGAGCATTTACTGTAAAGACACTGTTCTAAGCAATTTCATGTATTTTAAAATTTTTATTTATTTTTAATTTGGCAGATAAAATTGTATGTATTTCTCATGTACATGAAGTTTTGAAGTATATGTATACTGTGGAATCACTAAATCTAGTTAATGTATGCATCACTTCACATGGCCACAATTTTTGTGGTGAGAACACTTAAAACCCACTCTCTTAGCATTTTTTCATGTATTATTTAAACTACGTTTAAACCTAGGAGATAACCTTTTATTCGGAGGTGAGGAAATTGAAACACAGAGAGGCTAAATAACTTGCCCAAGATCACACAGCTATTAAGTGATACAGACTGGATGAAAATTAAGAAAGGAAAGAGATATAATGTTGGGGCCAGAGCATAGCAATGGCCAACCTCAATGTGATATTTTTGACTGCTCTAAAAATTAAAGTAGTGTTTTGTGGATAGAACCACTCTGTATGGGTGTTCGGGAATTCATGGTGACAATGAAACAGAATTTTAGGGACTACATATTTGATTTCTTAAAGTACGTTTCTAGTTCTGCTTTGTCAAGAAGAGGAATAGATGTTAGAATAACAGTACATGGTGTAAGGAATCAGACTTTGATATAGAAAAGCTAATATTAGTGAATCTTTATGCCCTGAAATATGAGGTTTTTCTTGGTAGACCTTGAAACCTAGTAGTATTAAGGAGCAAAGTTAAGCAAACTGTCTAGAGTACAAAAGAGTAGAGAAATAACTTACATATATTTGTAGTTTTTTAGATTACAAAATCTTTTTTTTTTTTGAGTTGGAGTCTCACTCGGTCGCCCAGACTGGAGTGCAGTGGCCGCTCCCGGCCACTACAGCCTCGACCTGCTGGGCTCCGGCAATCCTTCCACCTTATCCTTCCGAATAGCCGGAATTACAGGCATGCGCTACCATGCCCGGCTGATTTTTTGATTTATTGTAGAGATGAGGTCTCGCTGCCCAGGCGGGTCTCGAACCCGCAGACTCAGGCAATCCACTCACCTCAGCCTCCCAAAGGCGCGGGATTACAGGCTGAGCCACCGAGCCCGGTTTACAAAATCTTTTGGTAAACATTTTCTCGGTTGATCCTCCTAACACCTCTGTAAGATTAGGTAGGCAAATATTCTTCCATTCAACAAACTTCCATTGAGCAGAGTGGGAACTACCTGAGGGATGAGCCCCCAAGTAACCTCAGCCTCTAGTGTCCTTTGTTATGATACAATTATAAAGGAACTGGTCCTGGTTCTGCAGCCAGAGTGTACAAGTTGCTCTTCCTTTGTAAAATCGTAAGAGAGAGATGGTGGACTTCTGCATTGAGTGTGGTGCTACAGGTTTGATATCTAAAATATGTAACTGGAAAATTGCTTAATCTGGAAGCAGAAGAGATATTTGTTATTATGAAGGAGGGAAGGATTGTAATTGGCATGTTCTTAAATAATGCTTCTTATGCCAAAAGCCTAGGTATTTTAAAGAAATATCGTTTAGCTTAAAACTAATTCTAATATTAGCAACACTGCTGTATCTTTTAAACTAATATTTTAATTAAAATCTGCTAGTTAGATTGCAGTAATGCTGAAGTGGTTTTGATTGTATCGTAGATTAGCATAGAGATTGGACTCTGCTCTTTGGAAGTCAAAGAATCTTCTGAAAAGGTAGATGTAGTAGCATTAGTGAAATGTCAATAAAAGTTTAGTATGTCCCATTTTCCTTGTTTATTTTGAGAATAGCTTGAAATTCTTTGGTTAATTTAAATTGGTCTAGGATATTAAGAAGGACTTTTCCTTTTTCTTTTTTTTTTTTTTTTTGAGTCAGAGTCTCACTTGGTCGCCCAGGCTGAATTGCAGTGACATGCACGCTCGGCCACTGCAGCCTTGACCTGCTGGGCTTGGCAATCCTTCTGCCTCAGTCTTCCAGGTAACTGGAACTACAGGTGCGCTACTGCGCCCGGCTCATTTTTTGATTTATTGTAGAGATGAGGTCTCCTCAATTTGCCTGGGCTGGTCTCGAACCCTTGGGCTCAGGCAATCCACTTGCCTCAGCCTCCCAAAGTGCTGGGATTACAGGCTGAGCCACTGAGCCCGGCCAAGAAGGACTTATCAAAACTCTCAAAGGTATGTTGTATAATGGAATAAAGTTGGATATAAATTCACAGAAGCACTTAGCTTTAAAGTAATTGATTATTAACAAAATGTGACTTTATTTTGCAAAAATTTAAGAAATTGCTGCATATTTTCTATTCTTAAGTTCCTATTTAAGATGTCTTTCAGTTCTCCCAGAGTTATTTTTTCATGGTGCTCTCTTGTACTGCCTCCTTATCACCTCCCTCTCTTTCTTCGTCTGCCATCTGTTGGCTTGGCTCCTTATTTCAGAGTAGGCAGGAAGGGGTTTTGTACACAGATAAAACTAGTCCTGTTTGGGAGCTCAGTGAACTGGAGTGCTTATGCAGTAAGTCTGCTAATGATAAATTCCAGAGTACCATAGGTCTAGAAAGATAGCAATGACTTTCTACCATAGGACTAGAAAGATAGCAATATTGTCTGCAAGTTTTTTTGGTAACTGTTACATTAGTTAATAAATAAAAATTTAAAAAGAAATCCTATTAAATACATTTTTTTCACAGAAAGCTATAAATTGGTTAGATGCTGTTAACAGGTTTGCACATAAGAGTAATTACGTAGGAGAGTTTAGCATGTTGATTGCTAGTGAAGTTCATGTCAAATGATTCTTATAGTACTCTGGAAATATAATTTCATTTTAGTAAATTACCATTCATTTATGCTTGACTGTGGTTTGATCTATTATGGGAATATGTAGAGACTATTTGCAATCCTAGGTGGGTAGCTCAGTTGCCATATAGCATTTTTTTCTTTTTCTTTTTTTTTGTGAGTTGGAGTCTTACTCTATCGCCTAGGCTGGAGTGCAGTGGCACACTCACGGCTACCCCAGCGTCAACCTGCTGGGCTCCGGTGGTCTTTCCATCTCAGCCTTCCAAGTAGCCGAAACTACTACAGGCACACGCTACCACGCCCAGCTAATTTTTGATTTATTGTAGAGATGAGGTTGTTCTCGAACCCGCAGGCTCAGGCAATCCCCTTGTCTTGGCCTCCCAAAGTGCTGGGATTACAGGCTGAGCCATTGAGCCCGGCCAGACATGTTTATTAAATCACTTTTAATCTTTAGACTTTTTTCCCCCTTAAATTCTCCCTTGATCTTTCAGCAGAATAGACTCTTTCCATTTCTTTTTTCCTTACGGTATTAAATTTTTTTATTTTTGGAGACAGAGTCTCACTCTGTCTCCTAGGCTGAAGTACAATGTCATGATACTAGCTCACCGAAGCCTTGAACTCCTGGGCTCAAGTGAGCCTCTTGTGTTTAATACAGAATTTCAGATTTAAAAATGAATTGAAACTCATTTAATTAAGACCCTCTCTATACTTGAGATCTGAGGTTTCAGTTTGTTCATGGACTTGTAATAGTCATAGCTCACATTAGTACATTGCATTAAAGGACTTTCACATGCATTCTCATTTGGTACTCTTAACAATTTTGAAAGGGGGTTAGGTAAGTTCCATATTTTCCACAGCAGAGCTGGTCCTTGACTTTAAATTATCTGCATCTGCCAGGCTCGGTGGCTCAGCCTGTAGTCCCGCGCCTTTGGGAGGCTGAGGTGAGTGGATTGCCTGTGCCCGCGGGTTCGAGGCCCGCCTAGGCAGTGAGACCTCATTTCTACAATAAATAAATAAATAAATAATCAGCTGGGTGTGGTAGCGCATGCCTGTAATTCTGGCTACTTGGAAGGCTGAGGCGGAGCCCAGCAGGTTGAGGCTGCGGTGGCTGGGAGTGGCCACTGCACTCCAGTCTGGGCGACAGAGTGAGACTCCAACTCAAAAAAAAAAAAGAAAATTATCTGAATCTTAAGAGCTAATGTTTTCTATACTTCTAATGTTCATATTGTCTTAACGGATTAAAGAAGAGTAGTTCATGGTTTGAAAAGAGTTGAGGATTTGGGTCAGAAAGAAAAGTTACATTTTAACAAATGAAAATAACTTCCCCCTAAGTGTGAAAAGCCATATATTTGTTGTCAAAATAATTTTTCGATAGTATAGGGAGATACGAAGAAACAAGCCAAAACCTTCTGTAATCCCACCATGCAGAGTATAACCATTGTTAAATTCTGATGTGTAGTTCTCCAGATTTTTTCCTAGATCTATGTATTTAGAGAGATAATTTTTTTCAAAATTCTATACATATTGTTTTATAACCTGAATGCTTAAAAGAGGACATTGATAGTCGTTTGATCTGCCTCTATCACAGTAAAAAAGTACATGCAGGGAAAGCAGATATAAAATGGTAGTGCCCTGGGCAAACTTCTTCCTCCCATACGACTTGTTAGTAAAGGCTAGGTGAGTGAGTAGGTAAAAATGTGTGTTTGGGTACAGGTTAATTCATGAAAACAAAGAGTAGTATAAAGCTTCAATTTATAGTTTTTCTTTAGACTTTGGAATTTATTGATTATTTTATAGTTTGATGTAAGGAAAAACCTTTCACAAAAGATAAGTGACTCAGATCTTTTAAAGTAAACATTAAGAATGTTTTCTGGAGCACTCTCGCTCTTTGAGAGAGAGAGAGAGAGAGAGAAACCATCTCTGATTATCAATATGATTGAGGTGATGGGAAGGGAAGAGCCTGTTGTGTTATGAAATGGATTTTTGTACTTGAAGTCAGTTCTCAAGGAACCACCTGTAGATCCTTGAGCAAATCTTGCTTTCTGATTTATTGACAACCTCTAGTAATTTGTTTTAATTGTTCTCTCTGCCCAAGCAGATTTTGGGGTTGGTCTTATTTTAAAAATATTTTTCTTTCTGAAGATTGGATTATTTTTTATTTATATATATAAATATTTCCTCATTGGTTCTAAGTTGATGGTAAGGCTTATATTTTTACTATTCTTGTTCCTTAGCCTTTCTGTATACATTTTAAAGTAAGTTTTTCTGGTATTTTGATAAGTATTACATTAACTATCAATCTGGGGGAGAATTGACTTTTTTTTCTTTTTTTTGAGTTGGAGCCTCACTCAGTCGCCCAGACTAGAGTGCAGTGGCCGCTCCCGGCCACCGCAGCCTTGACCTGCTGGGCTCCAGCGATCCTTCCGCCTCAGCCTTCCAAGTAGCTGGAACTACAGGTGTGCACTACCACGCCTGGCTCATTTTGATTTATTGTAGAGATGTGGTCTCGCCAAGTTGCCCAGGCGGGTCTCGAACTCGCGGGCTCAGGCAATTCACTCACCTCAGCCTCCCAAAAGCATGGGATTATAGGCTGAGCCACTGAGCCCGGCTAGAATTGACATTTTAATAATATTTAGTCTTCCAGTTTAACAATGTGGCATGTCTTTTCCATCTATTTTGACAGTCTTCTATTTCTTGCAATAAGCGTTTTGTAAATTTCAGTGTTTTGTAATTTTTGACACATTTTATTAAATTTGTACCTGGGTATTTATTTCATAAAAAGTTTAAAAAAGATTTTTTTTGAGTTGGAGTCTTACTCCGTTGCCCAGGCTGGGGTGCAGTGGCATGCTCACAGCCACCCCAGTGTCAACATGCTGGGCTCAGGCGATCCTTTCACCTCAGCCTTCTGAGTAGCCAGAACTACAGGTGCATGCTACCATGCCCAGCTAATTTTTTGATCTGTTGTAGAGATGAGGTCTTGCCTGTTCTCGAACCAGTGGGCTCAGGCAATGCCCTCACCTCAGCCTCCAAAGTGCTGGAATTACAGGCTTGGGCCACCACGCCTTAATCAGAGTATAACTACATAGAAGTGGTCATATAATAAGTGTACTGCTCTATAAGTTCTGCAGGAGTGGACTTAATTTTATATTCTGCCTGTTTTCTGGCAACCTGACATTTTCAGGAGGGAGTTAGGTAGGGTTAAAAATGAGGAAACTGGAAAACTTCCCAGATCTTCATAGTGTGACTTCAATGTTTATTTAAAAGTGAATTCTTACTGGGCACAGTAGCTCACACTAGTAATCCTAGCACTTAGGGAGGCTGAGGCAGGAGGATTGCATGAGTTAAGGAGTTTGAGACCAGCCCGGGCAACACTGCAAGACTTCATCTCTAAAAAAAAATAAAAATAAAAAGTTAGCCAAGTTTGGTGGTGTGCACCTGTAGTCCTAACTACTCAGGAAACTGAGGTGGAATGATTGCCTGCCCACGAGTTTGAGACTGTGGTGAGCCATGATCATGCCACTACACTCCAGCCTGGGGGACAGATTGAGATCCCTGATTCAACAACGACAACAAAATTGAATTATCAAGGCACTAGTCTTATTCAAACAAGGTAAGCACATATACATTTCCAAATGTTTTGCCACTTAGATTTTCCCTGCTGTAACTTAAAACCCTCAGTCATGTTACAATAGAGATTTACCTAGATGTGTTCTGATATAGGAATTATTTTACTTTTTACATTTTTTGAGTCAGGATCTCACTTTGTATCTCTGGCTAGAGTGCAGTGGCACAATCATGGCTCATTGTGCTCTCGCCCTCCTAGGCTTAGGCGATCCTCCCGCCTCAGCTGCCTGAGGAGCTGGGACTGTAGGCACGTACTACCAACTCAGTTAATTTTTGGATTTTTTTGTACAGACGAGGTTTTGCAATTTTGCCCAGGTGGGTCTCAAACTCCTAGGCTCAAGCACTCCTCCTACCTTAGCCTCCCAAAGTGCTAGAATTATAGGCATGAGCCACCACGGCCAGTCTGCAACTCATAACAATTTTAAACAATGAAGATGTGAGTTGAAGATTTAAGAGATGGAAGGTTCTGTCTTCCCATAATTTTTGGTGAACCAAGCTATTTTCTGTCCTTTAGTTTCTTTATGTGTAATTTGTTCAAAGCGCAAGCTTAAGTAAACTTGTCATCTTGCTGTCTGGTTTTTATCTTACTTGTTGGAAGGGTAGGGTATGTGTTTATGGGAATAGTATTTTTCTGCCAGTTCCTTTTTGAGTGAGAGTTACAAATCTAGCTCTGAATTTATAGAGATAGGATCACTGTAATTGCTTAGAGAAAGATGATTTTCCAAGGATATTAAAAGTGAGATTTGCTTCATACATATACTTAATACAGATACAGATACTCCTTGGGAATAAATGAATTTATTACATATGCTCCATCAGGAGGAACATGGTTTATAATGGAAAAACCATATTTATCATTTAACTCCTATGCATACTTTCATTGTAAAACATAATCTTTTTTTCCTTCCTTCATTACATCATTGGGGCTCAGCTGTACCTGATTTAGCTGTTACTACCTTCTTTTCCACACTTTGATTTTGAAAATGTCTCAAATTTATAGAAAAGTTGAAGAGAGTGCTTTTCTTTCTTTTTTTTTTTTTTTTGAGTTGGAGTCTCACTCTGTCACCCAGACTGTAGTGCAATGGCTGCTCCCAGCCACCGCAGGACTCCGGCGATCCTTCTGCCTCAGCCTTTCGAGTAGCTGAAACTACAAGCATGTGCTACCACGCCCAGCTAATTTTTGATTTCTTGTAGAGGTGAGGTTTCGTCAATTTGCCCAGGCGGGTCTCGAGCCCACGGGCTCAGGCAATCCACTCACCTCGGCCTCCCAAAATGCTGGGATTATAGGCTGAGCCACTGAGCCTGACCTGAAGAGAGTGCTTTTCATCTGAATTCACAAACTGCAATATTTTGCAGTTTGCATTCACAAACTGCTTTTTTTCCTCTCTAAACAAACATATATTTTGCTTTATGTGAAAGTAAGTTGTAGTCATCATGATACTCCCCATCCTCCCCCAATACATTGACATGTATTTTCTAAAAATAAGGACATTCTCCATTATAACCACAGTACCTATATCACGCCTAAGAAAAACAACATTAACTCATTACCACCTAATATTCAGTGTGTTTGTGTTTAAATCTTTCTCGTTTCCCACATATTTTTTTATAGTTGTTTTTTTTTTCCCCTGAGCCAGAAGTCAGTTACATTCACATATTGCTTTTGGTTTTTGTCTCTTGAAATCTAGAATAATCCCCTATCTGGAAGAAATTTTTGCCTGGGCGCGGTGGCTCAGCCTGTAATCCCAGCACTTTGGGAGGCCAAGATGAGAGAATTGCTTGAGCCCGGGGGATTCGAGGCCAGCCTGAGCAATTTGGTAAGACCTCATCTCTACAAGAAATCACAAAAACTAGCCAGGCATGGTGGCTGTAGTTTCAGCTACCTGGAAGGCTGACCGTAGAGGGATCGCGGAGCCCAGCAGGTCAATGCTGGGGTGGCTGTGCGTGTGTCAGTGCACTCCAGCCTGGGCGACAAGAGTGAGACTCCAACTCAAAAAAAAAATTTTTTTTAAATGACATTAACTTTATTGAAGAATCTCTAGGCCAATTGTCTTATATGATGTCCTACAACCTGAATTCACTCCTTGATTGTTTGCGATTATTTATTCTGTTAAACATTTGCATCAATACTATATAGGTGTTGTTTACTATGTATGCCTTGCATCATCTTAGGAGGCACTTGATGCCACTTTCTTCCTTTATAGGTAATGCTAGGTTTGATTGCTTGTTTAAAGTGATGATTACCACTAAATCATTTAACTGTAAATGCATACTTTTTTACTGTTGGTAACTAATGAGCAAAAATAGAGGGGGTGGTATTTTGAGATTTCATGAAAAAAACATCTCTTCCACAACCTTTTCCCAGTGGTTTTATCATCCAAGGAAGATTATCCTTGCCTCAATAATTATTTTCTTTTTTTTAATTAAAAAATTCTTAAGCAAAATATGCAAATAAAACGAAACCTACACAGTAGAAAGGAGGTAATAGCAAAAGATATGTCTTCCTTTCATTCATTCATATTATATCTTCATTTTCCTATTTTTTCCCAGAGTTAACTGTCATTAATTTCCTATGTGTCTTCCAGCTATTTTTCAACCATTCTAGTAATGCGTTCATATATATAGTCCCTCTTTGTCTTTCTTTTTACACAGATAGCTTATTTCATGAAGCACAGTATTTTCTTTTTTCTTTTTTTTTGAGTTGGAGTCTCACTCCATCACCCAGACTGGAGTGCAGTGGCCGCTCCCGGTCACCTCAGCCTCGACCTGCTGGGCTCCGGCGATCCTTCCGCCTCAGCCTTCCAAGTAGCTGGAACTACCGGCGTGCGCTACCACACCCGGCTAGTTTTTTTGATTTATTGTAGAGATGAGGTCTCACCAAGTTGCCCAGGCGGGTCTCGAACCCACGGGCTCAGGCAAGCCACTCACCTCAGCCTCCCAAAGCGTGGGATTACAGGCTGAGCCACTGAGCCCGGCTAGAATATGTTTGTTAAAATTAATGTGTAATTACAGATTTTTAAAAAAATGCACAAACAGGACTGACACTAGTGAATGTACTAGAGGTTCATCTCTTTATTTTTATTTTTTTGATGAAGTGGTTAAAAGGTAACTTTGAAATTAGTTGTTGATCATTATGTATGCCTTCTTCCCCACTATTTCTTTTGATACCATTAGCTCTTTCAGATAAACTTTTGAATTTTTTTTCTCCCCAAACTCATATTCACATATTGATATTCTATGGTAGTTTGAGGGTCTAGCTATAGTGCGCACTTCCTACATTTTTGTTATTTCACCATTTTTTTTTTTATTTTAGGGAGGTTCATAAGATTTTTTTTTTTGAGACAGAGTCTCACTCTATCACCCCAGGCTGGAGTGCAGTTGTATAATCCTGGCTCACTGCATCCTTGACCTCCTGGGCTCAAGCCATCTTCCCACCTCAGCCCAGTAGCTGCCCAGACTGATCTTGAATTCCTGGGCTCCCAGAATGACCACATCTGGCCAAGAATGAGTTCTTGAAGTATAAATTGGGAGTTTGGTGGGAGTAAATTTACTAAAAATGTTATGATTGTCATAATATTTTTGGTAAATTCTCTGTAGATCTGTCTATAGATGCAACTAATGGTTCTAAAGAAGTGAGAGGCATACCTAATCCTGAATTGTACCACACATCTTAAAAAAAAAAAGTGGGAGGCTTGGCACGGTGAGTCCTGCCTATAATCCCAGCATTTTGGGAGGCCAAGATGAGAGGATTGCCAGAGTCTAGGCGGCCTGGGCAATATGGCAAGACCTCGTCTCTACAATAAATAACAAAAATTAGCCAGGCATGGTAGCACGTGCCTATAGTTCCAGTTGCTTGGAAGACTGAGGAGGAAGGATCATCTGAGCCCAGCAGGTCGAGGCTGCCATAGCTGTGATTGTGCCACTACACAATCCAGCCTGGTGACAGAGTGAGACTCTGACTCAAAAAAATAAATAAACCAAGAAGCGGAAGAGATTTTTTTTCTATAACCAGTATGATGAGGTCTCCTGGCATCTTACTCCTCTAGAAAACCTACTTTTGTGAAGTCTAATGTCTGCTTCATGGCCACTAGTCAGCTACAAATTTAGGTATACTGCATGTGCTGACATTTCTGCCTGCATTTCTGAATTAATTGTATCTATTAGCATAGCAGGTTGTTGAACTTGACAAATGGATAACTTGCTTTACTCTTTTTTCCAAACATGCTTTAATTAAAAAGTGCATTGATGTTCTAAAACCCAAGTTTGATGGCAGTTATTGTTTGGAATCATTACATTGAAAAGAGAAACAAAAAGCCAGGCTCGGTGGCTCAGCCTGTAATCCCGCGCCTTTGGGAGGCTGAGGTGAGTGGATTGCCTGAGCCTGAGGGTTCGAGACCCACCTGGACAACTTGGTGAGACCTCATCTCTATAATAAATCAAAATGAGCTGGGCGTGGTAGCGCGCGCCTGTAGTTCCAGCTACTTGGAAGGCTGAGGTGGAAGGATCGCCGGAGCCCAGCAGGTCGAGGCTGCGGTGGCCGGAAGCGGCCACTGCACTCCAGTTTGGGTGACAGAGTGAGACTCCAACTCAAAAAAAAAAAAAAGAAAAGAGAATCATTAAAAACATAGTACATTTACTTGGAGCTGCTTGTCATAAACTTTTTGCACTAAAACATTGTAGTGATAGTGATGTATTTTTGCTTACTTTTGTTAGCAAGAATTAGTGTGTTATAATGTTTTGCTAACTTCTATAAAGGAATAAAAAAGAACTTAAAATGGCAAATGTTGCTTTCCTTTAGGGAATATAAAGTGAACAATTAGAGACTATACAAAGTAACACCTAACTTTTATTTTTATAGTTTTCAAAGTAGTTCCATGTGAGAGACATAGAGAGTCTAAAATGAGAAAGATAATTGGGGGTTAATGTTATTAGAACAGGTTTAATTGGGAGAAAAGGGTAGGATTTGAATTAGTACCTAAAAAAGCACAGGATTTGCTAAGTGGAAGACAAGGGGTGGACATTCTAGTGGGCAGCAGCATGAGTAAGGGCAAAGAGGTAGGAGAGAACACATTCAAGCTGAGTGCTATTGAGGATTGGTAAGGATGCCTGCCTGATGAGAGCAGAGGCGGCTGGAGCATGGGGGGGGTAATATTTGGTAGGTTGGAGGGGACAGTTGATTGTGAGCCTTAAGCAGAATAAGGGATTTTAAGCCTAAGGAACTGTATCAATCAGGGTCCTAGCAGGAAATAAGTGGACTAGTTATCGACGTTTGGGTAGGGTTAGAGAGCAACAAGGAATTGTAATATTGCCAAGTTCAGTACCATTGGGAAGCCACTAATGTACTTGTTAGTCTGAGGGGCAAGAAGAGGAACATGGAAACCTGATGAGAGCCGGAGCAGTGGAAGTGGGTAGGACCTGTGGCCTTAGCGGAAACGGCTCTGTGAGGTGAGGAGGGAGCCAGGGAAATAAAGGCCCCAATTTCTTTTTCTCCTCCTCCTCTCATCTCCTCCCACCTGTGCCTTTCAATGACCTAATACAGCTGAAAGTAAGAGGAGAGCAAACTTGGGTTGTACAGTTCTAGAAGTCAGCCTCAAAGGGCGCAAAGTAAAATATGGAAGAGTAGAGAATAGGTTTGGTTTGAGGAGGTTGGAGGCCAATTAGAGAATGCCTAGTGTAGGGTCCATTAAATTATAAGTGTGTAAGGTAGGGGAGTGTTATAGTGAAAATGCTCTTGGAGAAGAGCATCTTGAAGATTTGATTTAGTGGATTTTGAGTCTTTAAAAAAAATCTCCCTGGCTGGACATAGTACCTCACATTTGTAATCCTAGCACTTTGAGAGGCCAAGGTGGGAGGATTGCTTGAGCCCAGGCGTTTGAGACCTGCCTGGGCAATATAGCAAGACTTGTCTCTTAAGAAACAAAAACAAAACAAAGCGAAAATTTTCACTTAAAGTTCCAACTTACAACAAAAAAGGCAGAGTGCAGTCTATTATCTGATTTATCCTTGTAGTCTCCACTGTGGCTCATTTTATCATTGCTCTGTAAACTCATTAGGCCAAAGTTAATTCATCTTCCATAGAGTCCTGAGCTCTTGCAGTGAGAGGTAGCATGTTAGTGCCTGAAAGAGTAGGACAGAGTACCAGCCTTGCAAAGCTTGAATCTTGTGGGGTAGGTGAGGCAGTGGTGAGTAAGACAAGTACACAAATAATAACAGATCAGGCAGAGTGTGATAAACATCATATACAAGTATGTATAAGCAAAAGTGTTATAAAAATTAGAGGAGGAAGTGATCAAATCTGTATGAGTATAGGATGATAACAACATGAAAGCCTTCATGGAGGAAATCACCTGTGAGATAGGCCTTTGGTGGAGAAGTGTGGATTTTGACAGGTAAATTTTAGGTAGGTGAGGACCATCAGTTACAGAGAATATCATGAGTGAAACCACGGAGTTGAGAGTGTTTGGTTTGTTAAAGATTAAGATGTGACTGGGTGCAGTGGCTCACGCCTATAATCCCAGCACTTTGGGAGGCTGAGACAGGAGGATTGCCTGAGATCACAGGTTTGAGACCAGCCTGGGCAACTTAGCGACACCCCATCCCTACAATAAATTAAAAAAAAAAAATTAGCCAGGCATGGTGGTGCGTGACTGTAGTTCAGCTACTTGAAAGGCTGAGGTGGAAGGATTGCCTTAGCCCAGCAAGGTTGAGTCTGCAGTGGCCGTGAATGTGCCACTGCACTCCAGCCTGGGTGACAGAGTAAGACTGACTCAAACAAACCCCACAAAAAACAAAAAAG
This sequence comes from Cephalopachus bancanus, assembly GCA_027257055.1. NCBI lineage: Eukaryota > Metazoa > Chordata > Mammalia > Primates > Tarsiidae > Cephalopachus > Cephalopachus bancanus. Next base: position 852,611 of record JAPVLO010000617.1, read on the forward strand.
ATTAGGGGAGCTGTGAGAGAGAAAGTTGAAAGACAAACCTGGCTTTCTCTGGATAGTCTTAAATCTGCAGTATTGGCTTGTATGCATTTGATAGGAAGTAGAGAGCCATTGGCTTTTTAAAAAAAATTTTTTAAAAATAACTAGGCAGTAATGTAATTGGTTAGAACTGAGCTTTAAAAAGATTAATCTGACAGATATAGGTAGAATGCACTGGTTTGGGGAAACTCCTCAGGAGCCCATCATAGTTTCCCAGGGCAGGTTATAAGAGCTGAAGCAGGATGGAACCAGTGTTGGGTATTTAAGAAAGGCCCGAGTCAAGGAAGACTCTACAGTTTTGACCTAAGGTTGATGTATATCAGAAAGAGCTGATTGTAAAGATGTAGGAGGAAAGGTAGGGAAGCATTGGGAGGTAGAGAAGCTGGAAGAGATGGTGAAGTTAATTCTGGATGTGGTGAATTGGGAGTGGGAAGTATTGACATGGTGGTATCCCCAGGCATTTGGAAATTTAAGATTGGTGTTCTGGGCTGGGCACAGTAGCTCAAACCTGTAATCTCAGTGTTTAGGGAGCTGAGACAGGAGAATTACTTGAGATGGGTGGCGGGGGGAGGGTTGAGACCAGTGTGGGCAACATAGCAAGGTTTCCTTTTTACAAAAAAAAAAAAAAAAAAAAGCTGGGCTCAGTGGCTCAGCCTGTAATCCCATGCCTTGGGAGGCTGAGGTGAGTGGATTGCGTGAGCCCGCGGGTTCGAGACCCACCTGGGCAGCAAGACCTCATCTCTACAATAAATCAAAAAATCAGCTGGGCGTGGTAGCACATGCCTGTAATTCCGACTACTTGGAAGGCTGAGGCAGAAGGATCGCCGGAGCCCAGCAGGTCGAGGCTGCGGTGGCCGGGAACGGCCACTGCACTCCAGTCTGGGTGACAGAGTGAGACTCCAACTCAAAAAAAAAAAAAAAAAAAAATTAGCTGGACTTGGTGACCTGTACCTGTAGCTCTTAGCTACTCAGGAGGCCGAGGCAGGAGGGTTGTTTGAGTCCAGGAGTTTGAGGCTATGGTGAGCTATGATCATGCCACTGCACTCCAGCCTGGGCAACAGAGCCAACCCTGTCTCTAAGAAAAATAAAGACTGGTGTTTTAACAAATGCTGGTCATAGGTATAGGTTTGGGAGGTATTGGTGTAGTGATGATGAATTAAGCTTTAGCAATGGACAGGAAATGGTTGATGTTAAAAAACAAAAAAAAGAAAATACTAAGAAGAAAAAAAGGTTTGGAACTTTTGGGAATGCCAGTAGTATTAAGTAGACTAAAAAAAGACAAAGTCTGCAAGACATTGGGTTTTTTGTTTGTTTTTGGTCAGTTTTGATGAGGTATAGTTAACATACACTAGAATCCATCATTTTAAGTGAGCAGTTTGAGAGATGTATACATACAATCATGTGACTACTATCATTATCACGATACAGTCCATTTTCATCATCACCCAAAAGTTCCTTTGTACCTCTTTGCTATTAATCTTCACCTGTTCTAGCCACTGGCAACAATTGGTCTGCTCTTTATCTAGAACAAGTTTTAGGATTTCTAGAATTTCATATATATGAAGACATAGTTATATAGTCTTTTGAGTCTGGCTTATTTCACACTTAACATAATGCTTTTGAGATTTATCCATGTTGTTTGTATCAGTAGCTTATTCTTTTTTATTTCTGAGTATATGCTATTGTATGAATATACTATAATTTACCTATCCATCAGTTAATAGACATTTGAGTTTCTAGTTTTTGACTATTATGACTAAAGCTACTATGAATATTCATGTGCAAGTCTTTATGGAATAATGTATTCTAATTTTTCTGGGAAAATTCCCAAGAAGTGGAATTGTTGCATATATGGTAAGTATAGTATATGTTTATAATAAACTGTCAAATAGTTTCCCATTTTACATTTCTACCAGCAGTGTGACACCAGTACTTGTTATTATCTGTGTTTTCAAATTTAGTCTATTTATTGGGTTTGTAATATTATCTTATTGTGGTTTTAATTTCCATTTCCCTAATGATGTTGATCTTCTTTTTATGTGCTTATTTGGATATTTATATATCTTTGGTGAAGTGTCTGTTCAAATATTTTGCTTATTTTAAAAATTGAGTTTCCTTATTGAGTTGTAAGGATTCTTTTTATATATTCTAATTTTTTTGGGTTTTTTTGGTGTTGTGGTCTTACTTTGTCATCTAGACTGGAGTGCAGTGGCACAACCTAAACTGGATTTAGGCGATCCTTCTGCCTTAGCCTCCCAAGTAGCTGGGACTACAGGTGTGCACCACCATGCCTGGCTAATTTTTTGATTTTTTTTTTTTTTAAGTTGGAGTCTCACTCCATCGCCCAGGCTGGAGTTCAGTGGCACGCTCATGGCCACCCCAGCGTCGACCTGCTGGACTCAGACAATCCTTCTGCCTCAGCCTTCCAAGTAGCCGGAACTACAGAGGCACGCTACCATGCCTGGCTAATTTTTGATTTGTTGTAGAGACACGATCTCGCCAAGTTGCCTGGGGTGGTCACGAATCCCTGGACTCAGGCAATCTCCTTACCTAGGCCCCCCAAAATGCTGGGATTATAGTCTTGAGCCATCAGCCTGATTTTTTTTTTTAAAGATGATGTCTCACTATATTAACCAGGCTGATACTGAACCCCTGATGTCTAGCAATCCTCCTGCCTTTGCCTCCCAAAGTGCTGAGGTTACAGGCATTTGCCACTGCACCCAGCTACCCTGTATGTTTCTGATGAGTGTGAAAAGTGTTTTGCTTTGTTTTGTTTTTTGTTACCCAGATGAGATCATTTAATGACCTTGAGAGTGATTAGGAGGAACATATTTTATCATAGCAACAGGGCTCTTAAGAATGAACGGAAATTGGCAATTGATTCCTTGAAACCTTCTAAGGTTTTAATTTTTTAAAAGTTAGCATGATATACAACATGTTAAACTGCCATAATGTCGATAGGAAACCCTGACTGCTGTTGCCTGGATCCTTACTTTCCCAGTTACTGGCAGCGTGACCTTGCGCAAACCGTTTAGCCTTTGACCTCTCTGCCTCATTTCCTTTCCTGGCAAATGTGGGGGATAAGAGTACCTAACTACTTTGTGGAGTTGCTCTCTTGCGCAAATAAGATAATACATGTATCCTCTTGCATATGGAGAGTGCTTAATGAATGTTAGCTGCTCTTACTGCTTTCGTCACCTGGAGAATGCTAGAAAACTTTAGAATGTGATAAACTCACTTGTAGGAACCCCTGTGCTCAGATCTGTTAGTCGCTCTCATTTATTTCACTTTTAGAAAGATAGTGGTGGTATGAATTATTTCTTTCCCCCAGTTTGGTAGTTTTCCAACCCTTCTTTTCATTGGTGAATGTTGGTATTTATGTATGTGCTTTAATTTGGATTTGTACATTGGACTAGGAGGGGAAAAACAAACAGTTGGCTTTTAGTGGTATAAGTCACTACTGTAAATTTAAAAACAAAACAACACAACAGCAGTTTTTCCTTTGCCAGTATTTAGCTAGTTCTGCAGAATTGTGAATTGGTGGTTCTAGAATACAAGTGAAAACCCTTTAGTTTGATTCGATTTTGTCTGTAGTTTTTTCTTGCTGAACGAGCATGTCTGCTTCCAGGTTTATTTGACTAGTCCTCATTATTGATGTAGCAAACAATTTGCCAGTAAACTCAGCAAATCTTTTCTAAGTATATATCCTTTCTAAATAGCAGTAATAGCAAAAAATGCTTTTCCCTTTTTATCAGGTGTTTAATTTTGTGCAGCTAAACATTGATAATTTGTATGGTTTAATGTGTGAGATTGCCAGTATCAGTCAGCCAGCCTAATGAAGCTCACTAGAAGGGAAGTACATGTGACAGGAGTGGGCAGACCTGGACTACAAGTGTGCAGTAGCGTTTCACTTGCAGAACTTTGCAGATGGGCTCTCCATCCTGCACCTCCAGAAATGCCTTGACAAATGTATTTACTGACATCTTTCTTGTATGATTCTCTGAGCACGTGAGTGTGTGTAGGGGGATGGTAGATAACAAGTTCAATTTTAAACATGAGGATTCCAGTGGGTATATCATGTTAGCAGTGGATAACCAGGTCCAGAGCTCAGAAGAAATTTGGACTGAAATAATTTGCATATGGCAAACAGGGAAAAGCCTTGAGGGTGGCTGGGTTCCAAAAATATGTGTACATTAAGACGAGGAGACCGAAAAGGACTGAAAATAGAATCCATGAGAATGTCCACTGTGGTACCATCACACTTGGACTGGTTCCTGTTCTGTCAGTTCCAGGTAAGATAATATCTGGGTTTAAATTATGTTCATTATGAATCAGGGACTACATAGACCCAGATTGCTCAGCTTAATTCAGCAAATATGTATTGAAGTCCCTCGGTGTGCTTTACGTATTCTTTTTCTTTGAGTTGGAGTCTCACACTCATGGCCACCTCAGCATCGACCTGCTGGGCTCAGGAGATCCTTCCGCCTCAGCCTTCCAAGTAGCTGGAACTACAGGTGTGTATTACCACGCCCTGGTAATTTTTGATTCGTTGTAGACACAAGGTCTCATCAAGTTGCCCAGGCTGTTCTTGAACCCATGGGCTCAGGCAATTCTCTCGCCTTGGGCTCCCTAAGTGCTGGGATTACAGGCTTGAGCCTCTGCGCCCGGCTGCTTTCCGTATTCTAATAAGCACTAGGGATATAGGCAAAATTGACATTGTCTCTGCCCTCATGGGGAGAGGTCAAAGAGAAATGGTTTGTGCTGTTTTTACTCACAACACTTCTGACACCAAATATGGGTTTTTCCTCACACCGGTCGGTTCTTCAGTTCTCTAGATACTGTGTCTTTCAACTCAGTTCCATTCTAATGCTATAATGCTAACTCTCCAGAGTTAGCACCAAGACTGCACGGGTTTAAGGGCTCAGTCCCACAAGATTTGTCACATTTCAGGTGTCAGTAACATGTTGAGTCCCCAGGTTACTCAAACTTCTGTCTGACGTGGTTACAAGTCAGGGAGTTCCCACAACCACCCCCAGTAATTTGCTAGAATGACTCACACAACTCAGGGAAACGTTTTATTTACTGTTATGGTTTGTTATGAAGGATACAACTCAGGAACAGCCAAATGGAAGAGATGGATAGGGCAAGATGTAAGGGGAAGGAGCCTGGAGTTTCTATGCCCTCTCCTGACATACCACCCTCCTAGCATCTTGATGTGGTCACTAATGTGAAAGCTTTCCAAACCCTATCTAGAGGTTTCTGTGGAGGCTCCACTATGTATAGATGATTGATTGAATCACTGGACATTAGTTCAATCTTTATCCCTTCTCCCCTCCCCAGAGGCCTGGTAATAGAACCAAAAGTTCCAGTCCTCTACACCACTTCATTGTTCTGGGAAACAGCCTCTTGCCTGAAGCTATCTAGGAGCTGGCCTAGGGTCACAACATATGGTTGAAAGGAGCTTGTGATGAATAACAAAAGATGCTCCTGTTACCCCATCACTCAGGAAATTACAGAGACCAAACATATATTTCTTATCATGCCACAGTTGGGGATGAAACAAATCATAAGTTGTATATAATTGCAAACTGTTCAAGGTGCTGTGAAGGTTCTGTGTGAGCATTTTAAAAGAGGGACCTGATCTCATATGGGTACAGTCAAAGATAGCTCCCTGAGGAAGTGACATTTAATTCAACTAGTAATACTGTTAATGAGCACCTAATATATCCCCAGTACTGGACTGTTTAAACTAATATCTTGTGACTGGACATTAACTGGGTGAAACATGGTGGAATGGAGAAGGCAGACTCTAAGAAAAGGGAACGGCATATGCAAAGATCCTGAAATACAAAAGAGCATGGTGCCTTCCAGAAACTGGCCTTGGTCAGAGGAGGAGAGATTTTGTTCTTTAGAGTAAATCTTTTGAAAAACTTCTGACAAATTTTAAACATTTTTCCCCTTTCAAATAGATTTTATTGACTGGGCATGGTGGCTAATGCCTATATTCCTAGACTTTGGGAGGCTAAGGCAAGAGTATTCCTTGAGGCCAAGAATTCGAGACCAGCCTGGGCAACACAGTGAGACCCTGTCTCTAAAAAGAAAAAAAATTAGCTCAATTGCTTGATCTCAGGAGTTCCAAGTTTCAGTGAGCTATGATTATCAAGACCCTGTCTCTAAAATACAGCAACAACAAAAGAACAAATAAACTTTATTAACTTTTTATTATAGAAAAATATTAAACAAATGCATAAATGGAGAGACTATTTCCCCACACCCAGTTTTTTGAGTGCAGTTACTCAATCATAGTTTACTGTAGCCTTGACATCCTGGGCTCAAGCAATTCTCCTTCCTTAACCTCTCAAGTAGCTGGGACGACTGCTGTGTGCCACCTGCCTGACTAATTTTTAGAATTTTTTGTAGAGATGGGTCTCACTATATTGCCCAGGCTGGTCTCAAACTCCTGGCTTCAAGTGATCCTCTGACCTTGGCCTCCCAGTGTGCTGGAATTACTGGCATGAGCCACCGCACTCAGCTCCCTCATCTAGTTTCAACAGTTAACTCATCGCCACTTTTATTTCATTTATGCCCCCACCCACTTTTCCTGCCTCTTGCATTAGTTTGAACTAAATCTCAGGTATGATATGCCATAAGATTTTATTTTAGATTTTTTTTGAGTCAGAATCTCACTCTGTTGCCCAGGTTGGAGTGCAGTCACACAATCACAGCTACTGAAGCCTTGACTTTCTGTGCTCGGACGATCCTTCCAGCTCAGCCTTCCAAGTAGCTAGAACTGTAGGTATGCATCATCCTGGCCAGCTAATTTTTTGATTTATTATAGTGCTGAGGTCTTGCCAAGTTGTCCAGGCTGGTCTCAAACCGTGGGCTCAGGCAGTCTTCTCACCTGGGCCTCCCAAAGTGCTGGGATTACAGGTGTGAACCACCGTGTGCCGCTCCAAAGGATTTAAAAGCAAAATCAGTTTTGTTTTTAAAATACTACTCTGGCTAGGGTGAACAAAGGAGGATGCAGGCAGTCGTTTAGGAGATTATTGTGGTAGTCTAGATGAGAAATGACTGTAGTTTGGATGAAAGTTCTGATAGTAAAAATGACTATATGTGCATAGATTTGAGAACCGTTTAGGGGCTAATACATATGTGCAAAAGTATGTATGCTGGCCTATGTGAACATTCCAGATCTTTTACTTTTCTGGGCCATAGATTTGTGCCTTGGTTTCATAATGACTTGAGTCTGATTTCGGAATGGTTCCTGAAACCTGCTCACAGAAATTCTCTGACTTCTTTTTGACATCTCTGCACTTTTAGTCTTGTTTGCAGCTATCCTTGTTAATTCATTACGATCGCTAATTTGAGTTTACGTCATTCCAAATTCTGTTCCTCGTTGCCAATGATGTGAATTTATGTCTTTGCAAATTCTGTTTCTGAATAATATATATTCTGTTTATAATCTGAATAAAAATACAAAGTAAGGAATGCTAGTCAGAGTGGTGTCTGAGGCAAATACTAAATATGTCTGCAGCTTTCAGCTGCATTGTGAAAAGGTGACAATTTAGAAAAGATCATTTGACTTGTGTTTAACAGCAGAAGTTTGTGGCAACCGGCTTCAGATTTTTTAAATTTTCACTTGCTCTCAGTATTAATAAAGTGAAAAATTTGCTGATTGTGAATGTGTTACGTTCTTTTTTTTTTTTTTGAGTTGGAGTCTCACTCTGTCACCCAGACTGGAGTGCAGTGGCTGCTTCCGGCCACCGCAGCCTCCACCTGCTGGGCTCCAGCGATCCTTCCGCCTCAGCCTTCCGAGTAGCCGGAATTACAGGCTTGCGCTACCACGCCCAGCTGATTTTTTGATTTATCGTAGAGATAAGTCTTGCTGCCCAGGCGGGTCTCGAACCCGCGGGCTCAGGCAATTCACTCACCTCAGCCTCCCAAAGGCGCGGGATTACAGGCTGAGCCACCGAGCCCGGCATGTTACGTTCTTACCATTGTTTTCTAGCATTTTACTGTTTTATCATCTTCCGTCTTCTGTCTTTCCTTAAATTCTATATTTTCCTTTGCTTTCAAAGCCTAGTTCCTTAGTAACTCTGACCTCCCCCACTACCCATGGAGATCCTGTTCTTTGAGGAGTTTTCTAGATCATTTGTATACTTGCAGCAAGGGACAATATTATACTTAGAATTCATATACAGTTGAGTTCTACACATGTTGAACTTCTGTACTTCTACACATGAGGTTGGGGGTTGGGCACAGATGTTACATGAATGGTAAACTATATCTGTGGTAGATGAATAATTATAATATGATAATAGCTATTATTTATTGAAGACATATATCAGAACTGAACTGAAGAAATAGGTAGAAAAGGCTGTCTCTCCTAAATTAGAGTTTACGATTATGTTGTACAACTGCATGTCATTTACTGATTTGAAGGTCACTTCTGAAAATTAATGTGCAATTATGACCTAGTTCCAAAACTTATCTTGAAAAGCATCAGAGCTAATACTTACACTATATGTCAGCTTTAAAAAAGAAATTAGTTGTGACCTCTTTGCTTTGAGTTTGGAATTGGGAAACCCTTAAACTTGGTGGTAAAATGTTTTTTTATACTATTTCTTTTTTTTTTTGAGTTGGAGTCTCACTCCATCACCCAGGCTGGAGTGCAGTAGCCTGCTCACAGCCACCCCAGTGTTGATGTGCTGGGCTCCGGCGATCCTTCCACCTCAGCCTTCCAAGGAGCCGGAACTACAGGCGTGTGCTTCCATGCCTGGCTAATTTTTGATTTTATTATAGCGACAAAGTCTTACATAGTTGCCCAGGCTGGTCTCGAACCTGCAGGCTCAGGCAGTCCACTCCCCTTGGCCTCCCAAAGTGCTGGGATTATGGTATACTCTGTCTTTTTTTTTTCTTTTGAATTGGAGTCTCACTCTGTCGCCCAGACTGGAGTGCAGTGGCCACTCCCGGCAACTGCAGCCTCGACCCACTGGGCTCCAGCGATCCTTCCGCCTCAGCCTTCCGAGTAGCTGGAACTACAGGCGCGTGCTACCATGCCTGGCTAATTTTTTATTTCTTGTAGAGATGAAGTCTTGCCAAGTTGCCCAGGCGGGTCTCGAACCCGTGGGCTCAGGCAATCCACTCACCTCAGCCTCCCAAAGGCACGGGCTTACAGGCTGAGCCACCAAGCCTGACTGATATACTATTTCTTTACAGTAAGAAATACTCAAATAACCATTGAGTGCTTATAACTTATGAGAAACTGATATGAATATACCTATGTGTTACCCTTTTGGTAGCTAAGATTATTTAAGTATAGAACATAGTTGTAGTTAATTAGTTAATCTAACAAACACTGTAATGGTCTAGGCTGCATGCTAGGGAATTAGAATAGAATAAGATGGGGTTTCTCACAGTGTGGAGTGCATTGTGTAGTGGGGAGTAAAACAGTCCTCAATAATCACAGGGGGTATGGCAGGTGATGGCGCCAAGCTTCTCTGAAGAGGGGGCGTGGCAGGTGGTGGACTGAAAGAAATGCTTTGGTGGGTTGGGTGGGTTGGGGAGCGTGCATGTATGTTTTGACAAGCTGTAACACTGGATTCTTATTTACATCCACCCTGTGTTAAGAATTAATTTTTCTGGGGGTGATACTGTGGGGCAGTGAAAATAGTACTGAACTTCAGAGACTTATGTTCAAATCCTGACTCCACCATTCCATATAATCTGGTCAAATTGTTTAATTTTTTTGAAATTTGTCTTGTTTTAATAATAACTTACCTTATTAGAGTTTTATGATAATTAAATTGAAGTATTTGGATTGTAAGTATGTAGTAAAAGCTTGTGAATTTAAGTTTTAAATTTTAATCTCATTTTAAAACAAAATTGCATTAGAAAATACCGAATTTAATTACATTTCAGTACCCTTATCCACATATTAAATGAAACAAATTCATTAAATAGTGCGGATGTAACTTGGGAAATATTTTAGTTGGCATATTAGTTGGCAAGACTTAGGGGTGATACTCTTGAGAAGTGGACTAATTTTGGTTAAAAAATATAATCAGCTGTGTTGCGGTGGCTCACACTTGTAATCCCAGCACTTTGGGAGGCAGAGGTGAGAGGATTGCCTGAGCCTGCTGGTTCAAGATCAGCCTGGGAAACTTGGCAAGACCTCATCTCTACAATAAATCAAAAAATTAGCCAGGTGTGGTGGCACGTGCCTGTAGTTCCAGAAGGATCACCTGAGCCTAGCAGGTCGAGGCTACAGTAGCCATGAGCGTGCCACTGTACTCCTGCCTGGGCAGCAGAGTGAGACTCTGACTTAAAAAAATAAAAATTAAAAATGTAGTCAACCCTTTAGGCTACCACTATCATGAGTTTGAGGGCCTATCATTCTAGTATTAAAAAAAACCCTTTATATATATCTCCATTTATATCTACAACCAATATGTGTTACAGATAGCAATAATGAAATACTAATGATCATAATAGCAGCTGACATTTATTGAGTGTATACTATGTTCCAGACAGTGATTCTGAAAACTTTATATGTGTTATTTCATTTAACCCTCATGGCGACATTAGAGGTTCTCTTATTATCTACCATTTTACCAGTAAGGAAATTGAGCCATGGAGTAATTAAGGAACTTGCTCCATTCAATAGTAAATGATGTAGCCTAGATTCAAACCTAGCTGTTCTTACAGATTCGGGGCTTTTCCTTTTAACTTATGCAGTACAGCCCCTCCTTTTTTTTTTTTTTTTAAGAAACAAGAGTCTTGCTGGGCTCGGTGGCTCAGCCTGTAATCCCGCGCCTTTGGGAGGCTGAGGTGAGTGGATTGCCTGAGCCCGCGGGTTCGAGACCTGCCTGGGCAGCGAGACCTCATCTCTACAATAAATCAGAAAAATCAGCTGGGCATGGTAGCGCATGCCTGTAATTCCGGCTACTTGGAAGGCTGAGGCGGAAGGATCGCCGGAGCCCAGCAGGTCGAGGCTGCGGTGGCCGGAAGCGGCCACTGCACTCCAGTCTGGGCGACAGAGTGAGACTCCAATTCAAAAAAAAAGAAAAAGAGTCTTGCTCTGTCACCTAGCTGAAGTACAGTGCCACAATCATAGCTCACTGCAACCTTGAACTCCTAACCTCAAGTAATCCTCTCTCCTCAGCTGCCCAAAGTGCTGGGATTACAGGTGTGAGCCACCATGGCCTGGCCTAGTATTGTGTGTGTGTGGTGACTCCTAAATACTAAATATTGTTTTGAACATTAAAAATTACACTATTTTTGTTGATTTGTTTCTTGGTAGCACAAAGTATATATACTTTGACATCATATGAATATATCACATTTTAGTTATTTCTTCCCTATTGATGAATTTTTAGGTTGTTTTCCTATTATAAATAAAATGTAGCAAACATCCTTAAACATGTCTTGCACACATTTGGATGTAGAATGCATGTATTCATATTCTGCATTTTTATGATATGATACGCCACGTTTATCATATAATGTAGCTTTCTATATGTACTTGAATCTTATTCTGCACACTCAGTTCTTTTCTGTTGATATTGTCTATTGTAAGCTGTCTAATCTTGTGCCAGAATTATACTGTTTTATTCTGGCATTATAACATTTTGTGGATGAATTTATTTATTTTTATTTTATTATTTTATTTTATATTTTTGAGACAGGGTCTCACTCTGTCACCCAGCCTGGAGTGCCCAAAGTGCTGGTATGACAAGTGTGAGTCACTACGCCTGGCCATCAAGTGCCTTTTTTGCTATTGTTGTTGAGTTAGAGTCTCACTCTGTTGCCCAGGCTGGAGTGCAGTGGCACGCTTACGGCCACCACAGCCTCGATCTGCTGGACTCAGGTGATCCTTCAGCCTCAGCCTTCCTCATAGCTGTAACAACAGCTATGTGCCACCAGGCCCAGCTAATTTTTTTTATTTATTGTAGAGGTGAAGTCTTGCCAAGTTGCCTAGGCTGGTCTCGAATCCGTGACCTCAGGCAATCCTCTCACCTTAGCCTCCCAAAGTGCTCGGATAGGCGTGAGCCACTGCACCCAGCTAAGTTCCTTTTTAATATCTTTCCATATAACATGGATTTTGTTATGTCAATCGATTTACCTATGCTGAGCTGTCATTATATTTCTGGAATGAACCCCACTCACATCTAATTTATTAACCTTTTAATGTACTTTTTTCATTTTGCTTGCTATATTTTTAATTGTGAATTTCTACCACCTTTTATGTGGTAGCATTGCAATTGTGCTTTTTGTGCATTATTAAGTTTTGATATTGTTATTTTATTGACTGCTTAAAAAGAGCTCTATGCTTTGAAACATTTAAAGTAGCTTATGGAGTATCCGTTGAAGTCATGTTAAGATTTTTCCCTAAAATAATCAGAGCTTGATTTTGTTGCTGTTTTAATTTCTTTGAATCTCATTACTGATTTATTTTAGTAGTATCCTAGCTATATTATCCTTGCTTTCCAATTTACAGTAAATAACTATCAAATCGGTTTTCTTGAGATGTGTCCTTCAATGAGGGTATATGAAATACCAGGTACTGTGCTAGGTGCAGATATTTTGTTCCCTGAGTCATCAGTTCTGACTTCTCATAGATTATAGAACTAAAAGCCAAACTCATTGGTTCATTAGCATTTTTTCACATTCTGAACTCAGTCTTCATTTTTCTATGATTTTTATATGAACATCTTTATGCTTTCTGGCTATTCTGATCCATATTCTATTCTTTAAGTGCACTTGAGCTTGCTTGCTTTTGAATTCACAATTTGAAGAACCTGGCATGGTATCCTGTAATTGTTTTTTAAGAGATGGGGTCTGGCTATCTTGCCAAGACTGGTGGCTACTCACAGGAGTGATCATAATACACTACGTTCTCGATCTCTTGGTCTCAAGCAATCTTTTGCCTCAGCCTCCTGAATAGCCATCAAGCATGGCTCTATATTTTTGCCCATCCAATTAATTCTTGAAGTAGAGAACATTTGTTGTGTATTTGGTTGTCTACCATAGATTCTTCTTTTAGTATGTGTCCTAAGTTCATTTTGGGGAAGCACTATCTGCTGTATGTTTTTAAGTAATTTGTTGAGTTGAAATTCACATGACATACAATTAACCATTTTAAAATGAGCAATTCAGTGGCATTTAGTACTTACACAGTATTGTACTATCTCTATCTAATTCCAAAACATTTTTATCATTCCAAAGTAAAATCCCTTACTCATTAACCAATGACACTCTGTTCTCCCCTCGTCTGCAGCCTTTCACAACCACTTTCTCTCTATGCATTTGACCATTCTGTACATTTCCTAAAAATAGTTATATCATTGTACAAAAATAGTCATTTTATTAGTGTGTGGCCTCTTATGTTTGGCTTCTTTTAATTAGCCTAATGTCTTCAGGGCTTAGTTATGTTGTAGCATGCATTAGTATTTCATTTTTTTCTTTTTCTTTTTTTATTATAAAGACGTGGGATGCAATTAAGTGTCAGGTATACAAACGTTGATTACGCAGGTACCCTTGTTGAGGAGGTATGCCCCCTCTCCCTTAGCAGTTTCTCTCAACTGCCAATTCCACCCACCTCCCCTGACAGTTTCCCATCACTGCCAATCGCCTTTCCATAGTATTATAATTGTTCAAGTTCCACTTATGGGTGAGAACATGTGGGGCTCTGTTTTTTGCCTCTGTGACAGACCACTGAGTATGATCGACTCTAAATCTATCCAAGATGCTGCAAAGGCCATATGTTTGCCCTTCTTTATGGCTACATAATATTCCATTGTGTATATGTACCACATTTTTTTAATCTAGTCCAGCTTCAATGGGCAGCAGTTCCATATTTTTGATATTGTGAATAGAACTGCAACAAACATGCATGTGAAGGTATCTTTTTTGTAGAATGATTTGAGTTCCTCCAGGTATATTTCCAATAGGGGAATTGCTGGGTCATATGGGAGGTCAATTTCTAGTTCTTTCAGAAATCTCCACACTGTCTTCCAAAGAGGTTGCACTAGTTTGCATTTCCACCAGCAGTGTAGAAGCATTCCTTTTTCTTTGCATCCTCGGCAGCATCTGCTGTATTGTTTTATTACTGACGGGCATTCTTACTGGGGTTAGGTGGTATCTCAATGTGGTTTTGATTTGCATTTCTCTGATGAGTGAGGCTGAGCACTTTTTCATGTGTCTATAGGCTACTCATATATCTTCTTCTGAGAAGTGTTTATTCATGTCTTTTGCCCACTTTTTAAAGGAACTGTTTTTTTCCTTTTGGCATGTTTGAGTTCCTTGTAGATCCTAGATGTTAGGCCTTTGTCAGATATACAGTTGGCAAATATTTTTTCCCATTCTATGGTCTGTCACCTTGCTCTCTTGATGGTTTCTTTTGCTTTGCAGAAGCTCATTAGTTTGATGAGGTCCCACTTGTCTTATCTTATTTCCTTTTTTTTTGAGTTGGAGTCTCACTCTGTCGCCCAGACTGGAGTGCAGTGGCCGCTTCCGGCCACTGCAGCCTTGACCTGCTGGGCTCCGGCGATCCTTCCACCTCAGCCTTCCAAGTAGCCGGGATTACAGGCATGCGCTACCATGCCCGGCTGATATTTTGATTTATTGTAGAGATGAGGTCTCGCTGCCCAGGCAGGTCTTGAACCTGCGGGCTCAGGCAATCCACTCACCTCAGCCTCCCAAAGGCACGGGATTACAGGCTGAGCCACCGAGCCTGGCTGTTATCTTATTTCTTAAGGTATGGGCATTTAGGGTTCTGAATAGGACTTGGTTGCCAGTTTCAATTTCCATAAGGGTGTCTCCTCCGTTTTCTAAGATTCTTGTAGTTTGAGGTTTTGCATTTTTTAGGTCTTTGATTCATTTAGAGTTAATTTTGTGTATGGTGATAGGTAGGGGTACTGTTTCAATCTTCTGCATGTGATCAGCCAGTTTTCCCGGTACCATTTACTGAATAGGTTCTCCTCTCCCCAGTGGTTGTTGTTGGAGGCTTTGTCAAAGATGAGTTAGTTGAGAAATTGAGACTTTGCTTCTGGAATCTCTATCCTGTTCCATTGGTCTATGTGCCTGTTCTTGTACCAATACCAGGCTCTTTTGATTACTATAGCCTTATAGTAAAGTTTGAAGTCTGGAAGTGTAATACCTCCTGCTTTGTTTCTTTTGCTAAAAATTGTTTTGATTATTTGTGGTCGTTTATATTTCCATATGAATTTCCGTATTATCATTTCCAGGTCTGAGAAGAATGATGTTAGTAAGTTAATGGGTATTGTGTTGAATCTGTAGATTGCCTTTGGTAGGATGGACATCTTAACAATGTTGATTCTTCCTATCCGTGTGCATGGAATATTTTTCCCTTTGTGTCTTCTTGGATTTCTTTGAGCAGTGTTTTGTAATTCTCATTGGTAAAGGTCTTTAACTTCTCTGGTTAGGAAGATGCTGAGCTATTTCATTTTTTTGTGGCTTTTGTGAATGGGATTGTGCTTTTAATTTGGGTCTCTGCCTGCTTGTTGTCGGTGTATAGGAATGCAACTGTCTTTTGCACATTTATTTTGTACCCTGAGACTTTGCCAAAGTCCTTTATCGGTGCATGCAGGTTTTTGACAGATTCTCTTGGATTTTCAAGGTATAGGATCATATCATCAGCAAAGAGATAACTTGACCTCCTCTTTCCCTATTTGGGTGCCCGGGATTTCCTTCTTTTGTCTAATTGCCTGAGCTAAGACTTCCAACACAATGTTGAACAAGAGGGGTGAGAGTGGGCAGCCTTGTCTTGTTCCAATTTTTAGGGGAAATGTTTCCAGTTTCTGTCCATTTAGCAATATGTTAGCTGTGTGTTTATCGTAGGTAGCACTTACTCTTTTGAGGTATGCTCCTTCTATACCTAGGTGTTTGAGGGTTTTTATCAAGAAGGGATGCTGGATTTTTTTCAAAAGCTTTTTCTGCATCTAATGAGATAATCATGTGGTTCTTGTTTTTACATCTGTTGATGTATTTAATTACATTTATGGTCTTGTGAATGTTGAACCAACCCTGCATCCTGGGATGAAGCCTACTTGGTCATGGTGGATGGTTTTTGAGATGTGTTTTTGGATCTGATTTGCTAGAATTTTGTTGAGGATTTTTACATCTATGTTCATAAGGGATATTGGCATAGTTCTCTTTTTTTGTTGGATTTTTACCCGGTTTGGGTATCAGTGTGATGTTAGCTTTGTAAAATGATTTAGGGAGAATTCCATCTTTCTCAGTTGCCTGGAATACTTTCTTTCTTTTTTTTTTTTGAGTTGGAGTCTCACTCCTTTGCCCAGGCTGGAGTACAGTGGCACGTACCCTCACGGTCACCCTAGCGTCGGCCTGCTAGGCTCTGGCAATCCTTCCGCCTCAGCTTTCCAAGTACCTGGACTACAGGCATGCTACCATGCCTGGCTATTTTTTATTTTATTGTAGAGACAAGGTCTTGCCAAGTTGCCTGGGCTGGTCTCGAACCCGAAGGCTCAGGCAATCCACTTGCCTCGGCCTCCCAAAGTGCTGGGATTGTAGGCTGAGCCACCAACTTTCAAAAGGATTGGTATCAGCTCTTCCATGTACGTTTTGTAGAATTCTGCCTGACAGCCTTCCAGTCCAGGGCTTTTTTTTTTTTGTAGGTAGTTTTTGTATGACAGAGTCTATTTCCTGGGTTGTTATTGGTCTGTTGAATGTCAACCTGGGGAGGTCTATTTCCTGGATCGTTATTGGTCTATTTAGTTTCAACCTGGGGAGGTTGTGTGATGCCACAAAGTCCTCCATTTCATTTAGGTTATCAAGTTTGTTTCCATGCAGGTGTACATAGTAATCTCTGATAATCTTTTGTATTTCTTCGGGTCAGTTGTGATTTGATCTTTTGTATTTCTGATTGTGTTTATTTGGGCTTTTTCCTCTCTTTTTCTTGGTCATTCTGGCTAGGGGGTCCATCAATTTTGTTAATTCTTTCAAAAAATCAGTTTTTTGTTTAGCTTATGTTTTCTATGATATTTTTGTCTTCTATGTCCCATATTTGGGCTCTTGTTTTGGTGATTTAGAATCTTCTGTTAAAGTTTGGGTTTTGGTAGTCTTCTCTTTCTAGCTCCCTTAGGTGATTTGTTAGGCTCTCCACTTGTGATCTTTCCGTTTTTTTGATGTGTGCTTGTAGAGCTATAAATTCCCCTCTTAGAACTGATTTCATGGCATCCCTGAGGTTTTCGTAAGATATTTCTTTTTTTTGTTTGTTTGTTTTTTGAGTTGGAGTCTCACTCTGTCGCCCAGACTGGAGTGCAGTGGCCGTTCCCGGCCACCACAGCCTCATCTGCTGGGCTCTGGCGATCCTTCCGCCTCAGCCTTCCAAGGAGCTGGAATTACGGGCATGCGCTACCACGCCCAGCTGATTTTTTGATTTATTGTAGAGATGAGGTCTCGCTGCTCAGGCGGGTCTCAAACCCGTGGGCTCAGGCAATCCACTCACCTCAGTCTCCCAAAGGTGCAGGATTACAGGCTGAGCCACCGAACCCGGCTAGATATTTCTTTATTTTCATTTGTTTCCAGGAATCTTTTAATTTTTGTTTTGATTTCAGTGTTGACCCACTAGTTGTTAAGCATCATGCTCTTTAGTCTTCGTGTCATTGTGGGGTTTGGGGAAATGTTGTTAGTGTTGATATTTATTTTTATTCCACTGTGGTCTGAGATTGTGCATGGCAACATTTCAACCTTATGGAATTTGTTTATGCTTGATTTATGGCCAAGGATGTGATTGATCTTGGAGTACATTTCATGTATTGATGAGTAGAATGTATATTCTGTGGTTGTTGGATGGAAATAATCTGTAGGTATATATTAAGTTCATTTGGTCGAGTGTCAAGTTTAGGTTCTGGATCTCCTTATTGATTTTTGCCTCAATGATCTATCTAGGGCTACTAGTGGAGTATTCAAGTCCCCTGCTATAATAGTGTTAGAGTCAATATCGTTTTTTAGTTTACTTAGTAGTTGGTTTATAAATACTGGTGCTCTTGTGTTGGGTGTATATATGTTTAGGGTGGATAGTTCTTGTTGATGGATTGATCCTTTTATCATTATGTAGTGTCCTTTTGCATCTTTTAAAATTTTTGATAGCTTAAAGGTTGTTTGTCTGATATTAAGATTGCAACTCCTGCCTTCTCTTGTGATCCATTTGCCTGGAAACTCATTTTCCATCCTTTAACTTTGAGTCTGTGTGCTTCCCTTGTAGTGAGATGAGTCTCCTGGATTCAGTATATAATTGGATCATGATTTTTTTGTTCAGTTTGTCATTTTGTGTCTTTTCAGTGGTGCATTTAGTCCATTCACATTCAGGCTGATTATTGAAATGTGATTGTTTATTGCTGTCAAGGTTCTTATAAAGTTTTTTGTTTTCTTGTTTTCTTTTGGCTTTGGGGTTGATGTATGTGGGTGTTTTCAAGTTTCTTGTTGCACTGTGTTCTCTGTTGATTCTGTGCTCTGCTGTTCTCTTGGGAAGTGTGTAGTCATTCTTTTTTTCTTTCTTAATACCTTTTTAAGTGTCTCCTGTAGAGCTGGTCTGGAAGCTGCATAATCTCTTAGGGATTGGATGTCTGGGAAGGATTTTAATTCTCCATCACTGATGAAGCCGAACTTGACTGGATAGGAAATTCTTGGTTGAAATTGTTTATCTTTGAGGACTTTGAATATAATACTCCAGTCTCTTCTTGCTTGTAGTGTTTCTGCCGATAGGTCTGCTGCTATTCTAATTGGTTTTCCCTGGTAGGTAGCCTGACCTTTCTCTCTTGCTGCCTTTAGGATTTTTTCTTTTGTGCCTACTTTATGTAGGTGAATTACTGTGTGTCTAGGGGTCGGTCTTCTCATTTGATATCTTGTGGGAGTTCTCTGTATCTCTTGTGCTTGGCTGGTCACAGCTCTAATGAGATGGGGAAAGTTTTCTTGGATTACCTCCTGGAATACTTGCTCCAAGTTGTTCTCCATTTCCCTTTCTTCTTCTAGGATACCAGTCAGGCATAAGTTTGGCCTCTTGATATAACCACACATCTCCTGTAGGTTTTGTTCTTTCTTTCTGAGTCTTCTTTCTATGATTTTTACAGATCTGGTTAATTCCATGTTCTGGTCTTCAAGTTCTGAGATTCCTTCTTCAACTAGATTAATTCTACTTTCCATGCTTGTCATGTTGTTATTTATTTCTTGGATGAAATTTTTTATTGCCAAAATCTCTGTTACAAGTTCTTTCAGTGTTGCATTTTGTCTTTCTTGAGTCTTATTCACTAACCCCTATTTTGGGGCCAGTTGTTAGTGACTTCCATTGTTTGGGCACCAAGGTCTGATTTTTCAGGAGTTTTGTATTTGGTGTACTTCAAATTACCTGAGGTCTTCCTTTTGTTTTTTCCTCATTTGTGACAGATCTCTTGTTTTTCTCTTTAGTTCTGTTATTCAGTGTCAGTGGGAGAGGCTTTCCCTTCTGATGTTTCCTCAGTCCTCTATTCTTCCCTGATTTGGGCTCTGGATTTGTTCTATTTTGAAATAGGTTGGTGGATGGGAAGCTTTGCTATCTCTTGTAGTTTTTGAAATTCAAATAAAGTAGGGGATGGGGCACTAGGATTCAGAAACTACTTGCAATTACAGTGTTCACTTATTGTGATATGTGTACCATGAAACCCCACTTCCCACCACCACTCTATATGATGATGCAAAGCAGAAATCAGTGCAAAAAACAATTGAACACATACACACACACACACACACACACACACACACACACACACACACACACAGACATACACCCCCCTCCCCAAACAAACTGGAATAACAACAAAGTGAAACAAATCAACAACAAAAAAACCAAGAAAGCTAAGCACATACACACATGCCTAGCATAAAGTGAATAGAGAAGAAAACCCCCTGGGGTGTGGGGTGGGGGGCGATGGAATTCAGGTCACACATATATTGATACACACCTTAAACTATAAAAAATAAAAATAAAAAACCCAGAAGAACCAAAGAACAAAAAAAACCCAACAACAACAAAATTGAAAGATGAACACTCAATCATTCACATACACACATAAACAGAAAATGACAAAAGAAACAGAAAAAGAAAAAAAAAATACTTGGGGGGAGCAGATCAGCCCCTCACACACACATTCATGCACAGAGGAAAAATATTTAAAAATAGATGAACTAACAAACAAACAGTCAAAAAATTAAAAAAATTTTTTTAAAAAATTGAAACTTAAAAAAAAACCCTGGCCTCTTGTGGCAGGCTCTGTAATTGTTCCTCTAATCTGATCTCTCCTGCAGCGCCTCCTCTTTCACTCTCTTTTCAGTGTCTGGAGCAGGGTAGGAGGAGGGGCAGTAGAGGTGGGTGGGGCTGCAGTCCTCCCCTCACACTTTTGTATGGTGGGAGATCTCCTCTGGTTGGGAGGTACAGGATTGTCTCTTCCCCAGGTATATACTGGTGGGGGTGGGGAGGAAGGGTACCTCAGCCAGGCCTATCCTGGAATGGAGTTCTCCTATTGCTACTGACATCTAGGCTCTGTCTGGGTTTGTCCCTCTCAGTCCTGACTCAGTTGTGTGAGTCTGATGTTCAGAGGATTGCTGGGGAGGAGGGGGTTTGGGACTGATCTCTTCCTCGTCCTTTTCTGGCTATACCCTTTGTCCTGCAGCTGGATCAGGGTAGTGGGTGGGGCGCCTGGAACTCAGCACTCGGCAGGTCCCTCTGAAGTTTGTGCTTTCAGGATAGTCCTTCTGGGTCATGATCAATCCCTGAGTAGTTGATCCGCCAGTCACAGAGATCGAGTCTGTTGATCCATGGTGAGCACTTTCCTGCCCCACCTTCAAGATGGTGGTGGGGTGCCTCTTTTTGCCCTCTTCCATGGGACTTTGCCTCTGGGCTTCCTCTGCAGCCTCTTCTGCCAGTGCCATGCCAGATGCTGAAGTGGTGAGGCAAAGCCAGGAGCCGGCAGTCTCTCTCCTGCTGTACCGGTGAGGGAGAGCCTGGGGTGATATTTTCTCACTGCTTTTGTCAGTTAAAAGTAAAATAATGGTGATAGGCCTCTGTGATCTGGCAAGAGCCAGGGATGATGCAGAGAAGCTGCAGCACCAGCTGGTGCACCAGGGGCCTGGCCACTTGCTCACGAGCCTCCACTTAGATGGTCTCTCCCAGCATTTTCTTCCCAGGGAGGGTTTATTGATTAAAAAAAAAAGAAAGAAAAGAAAAGAAAATGGCGCTTGACTTCTGTATCCCGGGAATCACTAGGGTTCAAGCCCATTAGCTGTGGCACCAGACGCTGCACCAGGAGAGCCCTGGCCGCCAGCTCCCTAGCCCTCACTAAGTCAGCAACTCACATGCCTGCTCGCTCAGCAGCATGTACACAACATTTTCCATACACTCATTCACTCACACGGGGACTTGGAGTCTGACTGGCTTGGACACCATCTTCCCTCCCCTCTTCATTTATTTTTATGACTGAATTATTTTCCACTGTATAGATAATACCACATTTTGTTTATCCATTCATTTGCTGATGGACATTTGAGTTCTACTTTTTAGCTATTTATGAGTCATGCTCCATGAATGTTTGGGCACAAGTTTTCATATGAACATAAGGTTTCTGTTTTCTTGGGTCTAGATCTAGGAGAATTGCTGAGCCACGTAGTAACTTTGTTTTAAACTTTTTGAGAAACCACCAAACTGTTCTTTACAGCTGTCTTTTCATTCTTTTGTCTGAGTATGTGATGGAGTCTTACTGTTTAGTCCAGGCTGGAATGTAGTAGCTATTCTCGGGTGCCACCATAGCACACTAAAGCCTCAGACTCCTGTCTTCAAGCAGTTGTCTTGCCTTAGCCTCCTGAGTGCCTGGGATTACATGTGTGTGGTACCACATCTAGCTTCTCTTTCTGTTCTCATTCATAATATTGGGTATCCATTTTTTTTTCTTTTTTTTTTGAGTTGGTCAAAAAAAAAAAAAAAAATGGATACCCAATATTATGAATGAGAACAGAAAGAGTTTGTCGCCTAGACTGGAGAGTGTAGTGGCACGCTCCTAGTCACCGCAGCCTTGACCTGCTGGGCTCCAGCGGTCCTTCTACCTCAGCCTTGCAAGTATCCGGAACTACAGGCGGGTGCTACCACGCCTGGCTAATTTTCGATTTATTGTAGAGGCAAGGTCTCGCCAAGTTGCCTGGGTGGGTCTCTGACCCGCAGGCTCAGGCAATCCACTCGCCTCGGCCTCTCAAAGTGCTGGGATTACAGGCTGAGCCACTGAACCCGGTCAATATGGGATATCTTATGTTTTGTCTTTTTTTTTTTTTTTTCTTAATTGGTTAACTGATTGTTTTCATTTTTTCCACTAGAGAATCCTCTCTCTGAGATTTAGCTATCACTTATATTGTTTTAGAATTTTTCTAGTTCACCAATTTCTATTGTCTTTATTATTCCTGTCTTGAAGTTTATTTTGTTAATTTTCTGATTTTGAATTGAATTATTAATTTGTTTAATTTTTACATAGAAATGAAGTAGTCATCTTTGTATTTTGTTTTAAGTCAATTTTGGCTAAATTCTGTTGATTATGATATATGATAGTTTTAGATAAATTTTTAGATACTACTCAGTTCCTTTTTCCTTCCTTTCTTTGCCTAAGAAGTTATTTAGAAAATTGATAGTTTTCAAAAATTTGGCTTTTGCTTTGTTTTTGATTTCTTTTTTATTTGAAAATGTTTTTTAAAAATTTGCATTGGTAATAGATGCATATATATGAAATTCAAAAGTTTATGTAGTGAAGAGTAAATATCTTTCCTACCCCAACTACCGGTAATCCAGGTCCTCTCTCCCAGAGGCAACTATTGTTCCTAGTTAAAAAAAAAAAATTTCAGCCGGGCTCGGTGGCTCAGCCTGTAATCCCGCGCCTTGGGAGGCTGAGGTGAGTGGATTGCCTGAGCCCGCGGGTTTGAGACCCGCCTGGGCAACTTGGTGAGACCTCATCTCTACAATAAATCAAAAAATTAGCCGGGTGTGGTAGCGCGCGCCTGTAATTCCAGCTACTTGGAAGGCTGAGGCGGAAGGATCGCCGGAGCCTAGCAGGTCGAGGCTGTGGTGGCCAGGAGCGGCCACTGCACTCCAGTCTGGGTGACAGAGTGAGACTCCAACTAAAAAAAAAAAAATTTTTTTTCAGAGTTTATTTTATGCATTTACAAACATACTACATGAATATATAAATCTCCCCCCTTTTCTTGGCAACAAGGTCCCTCTCTGTTGCCTAGGCTTGAGTGCATTGGTATAATGATAGCTCACTGCAGCTTCAGTTTCCTGGGCTCAAGTGATCCTCCTGCCTCAACCTCCTGATTAGCTAGGACCACAGATGGAAGTCATTCTCCTGCCTCGGCCTCCCAAATCCCTGGAATTGCAGGTGTAAGCGATCGTGCTCAGCTTATAAATCTATTTTATGAAATTATGTTACTATAAGTGAATTATTATAGTATACACAAATACTCTACATATTTTTCTTTTGTCACGTAACTGTGTATCTTGGAGATAGTTCCATTTTAGTTGTTTCGTAAATATTTTCTGGTTAGAAATATGGTCTAAATTGTGTATATATTTTGGAATTATTCGTTGGGTAACAGTCAATTTAAAAAGATTTTCTGACTGGGTGCGGTGGCTCAAGTCTGTAATCCCAGCACTTTGGGAGGCTAAGGTGAGGGGATTACCTGAGCCCTTGGGTTTGAGAACAACCTGGGCAACTTAGCAAGACCTCATCTCTATAATAAATAAAAAAATTAGCCAGGCATGGTAGCACATGCCTGTAGTTCTGGCTACTTGGAAGGCTGAGGCGGAAGGATCACCTGAGCCCAGCAGGTCAACACTGGGGTGACCGTGAGCATGCCACTGCACTCTAGCTTGGATGACGGAGTGAGATTCCAACTCAAAAAAAAAAAAAGAAAAAGATTTTCCACTGGCACTTATAAGAAGATATTTGGGATAAGTGTAATTTATCATCAGCTATATCAACTTGGAGTACATGGTTAACTTCTATGAAAATTTAACTTCTACGAAAATTTTTCTATTTTCTATGAAAATATTTTCTATTTTCTATGAAAATTTAACTTCTTTGAAAATTTACTCATATTTTTATGAGTATGTGCACGAGAGTTTTCTTCTTGGAAGAATCAGGGTCCACAGCTTTTATCAGATTCTTATAGGAATCCATAGTCTACCAATAGGACTGGGGTTTACATACTGTTGTACTTTGCTTAATTTGTTTGTTTGTTTGTTTGTTTTGAGTTGGAGTCTCACTCTGTCGCCCAGACTGGAGTGCAGTGGCTGCCTCGACCTGCTGGGCTCCGGCAATCCTTCCACCTCAGCCTTCCAAGTAGCCAGAATTACAGGCATGCTCAACCATGCCCGGCTGATTTTTAAAAATTTATTGTAGAGATAAGGTCTCTCTGCCCAGGCGGGTCTCGAACCTGCGGGCTCAGGCAATCTACTCGCCTCAGCCTCCCAAAGGTGCGGGATTACAGGCTGAGCCACCGAGCCTGGCTTGTTTGTTTAATTTGTAAAGTACTGGCATACCTGGGAGATATAGTTGTTTAGTTCCAGACCTCTGTAATAAAGTGAATATCATACTGATGCAAGTCACATAATTTTGGGTTTCCCAGTGTATATAAACATTATGTTTATAATATACTGTAGTCCAGTAAGTGTGCATTGTGTCTACCAAAGCAGTGCGCATGCCTTAATTTACTTATTTTTTATTTATTTTTTGAGTTGGAGTCTTACTTTGTTACCCAGACTGGAGTGCAGTGGTTGCTCCCGGCCACTGCAGCCTCAACTTGCTGTGCTCCGGCGATCCTTCCACCTCAGCCTTCCGAGTAGCCAGAATTACAGGCACGCGCTACCACGCCTGGCTGATTTTTTTGATTTATTGTAGAGATGAGGTCTCGCCAAGTTGTCCAGGCGGGTCTCAAACCCGCGGGGTCAGGCAGTCCACTCACCTCAACCTCCCAAAGCGCGTGATTACAGGCTGAGCCACTGAGCCTGGCTGCATGCCTTAATTTAAAGATAATAAACAGTCAGGCACAGTGGTTCACACCTGTAATCCCTGCTGGTGTCTCTATAGTAAATAAAAAAATTAGCTGGGTATAGTGGCATGTGCTTGTAGTTCCAGCTACTTGGAATGCTGAGGCAGAAGGATCGCCTGAGAGTAGCAGGTTGAAGTGTGGTGGCTGTGAGCATGACACTGCACTCCAGCCTGGGCGACAGTGACACTCTGTCATCAACAAGGGTACCTGCACAATGCATATTTGTATATTTAACCCTTAACAGTACCCCACAATTTTTAAATAAAAAAATGTTATAAAAAAACATTAAGAGTAAATATCAAAAGAAATAAAAGATTCAAAAGAAAACAAACAAACAAAGAAACGAACCCTAAACAATGCTGATGCTCGTTTGAACTTTCAATGAATTGTAATCTTTTTGCTAGTGGAGCATCTTGCATCAATGACTGCTGGACTGATCAGGAGAATGGTTACTGAAGGTTGAGGTGCCTGGTGATTTCTTAAAATAAGAAAACAATGAAGTTTGCTGCATTGATTGACTCTTCTTTTCATGAAAGATTTCTCCTTAGCAAGTAATGTTGTTTGATAGCATTTTTTCCACAGTAGAACTTACTCCCCAATTGGAGTTAATTCTTTCAAACCCTGCCACTGCTTCACCGACGAAGTTTATGTAGTATTCTAAATCCTTTGTTGTGTTTTCAATAATGTTTGTAGCATCTTCACCAGGAGTATTTTTCATCTTAGGATACCACTTTATTTGCTTACTCATGAGAAACAATAGCTCATTCATTAAAGTTTTATCATGAGATTGCAGCAGCTCAGTTACATCTTTGGGCTCCACTTTTTTTTTTGAGTTGGGGGTCTCACACTGTCACCCATGCTGGAGTAAAGTGGCATGATCACAGCTCACCTCAGCCTTGACCTCATGGGCTCAGGAGATCCTTCTGCCTCAGCCTCCAGAGTAACTGGGACTATAAGTGCTACCACGCCTGGCTAATTTTTAATTTTTTTGCAGAGACAAAGTCTCGCTTTGTTGCCCAGGCTGGTCTTGAACTCCTGGGTTCAAGCAATACTCCCATCTTGGCCTCCTAAAGTGTTGGAATTACAGGTGTGATCCACAGTCCCGGGCCTCTACTTCTAATTCTAATTTTCTTGCTCTTTCCACCTCATCTGCAGTTAATTCCTCCACTGAAGTCTTGAACCTCTTAAAGTCATTCATGAGGGTTGGAGTCAACTTCTTCTGAACTCCTGTTAATACTAATATTTTGGCTTTCTTCCATTAATTATGAATGTTCTCAATGGCATCTAGAATGGTGAATCCTTCCAGAAGGTTTTCAATTTACTTTGCCCAGATCTATTAGAGGAATCATTACCTATGGTAGCTATAGCCTTAAATGTATTTCTTAAATGACAGGATTTGAAAGTCAGAATGACTTCTTTATCCATGGGCTGTGTTAGGGTATGGACAGGATGAGGATGGATTGGGTGGAGAGGGAGGGGCACAGCACTGCTGGAGCTGGTGTGCTGGAGGTGCGCGCTGATAACTGAAGATCCGAGTAATGTAAAGAATTGCAACACACAA
The DNA here is from genome assembly GCA_027257055.1 of Cephalopachus bancanus. Classification (NCBI taxonomy): domain Eukaryota; kingdom Metazoa; phylum Chordata; class Mammalia; order Primates; family Tarsiidae; genus Cephalopachus; species Cephalopachus bancanus. The sequence goes on from JAPVLO010000617.1 coordinate 879,312, forward strand.
AGTGGTAAAGAAAGAAAAGTTTTATTTAAGAAAGGTTCACTTCCCACAGACAGGAAGCGGGCCTACACTCTACATGAGTGTGGCCCCGTGGCCCCGCAGCCTCCTTGAGCTCCAACTTTAATCCTTTCCCTTGTAGGTGTTGCAATCAGGTAGGCATGACTGCCACGACTTCCTTATTGACTGTCTGCAAATGTCTTGGAGACCCTGTGACACAGAGTCTCACTAATGTCCACCCACATTATCATAGCCCCTAGAGAAGGGCATGATAAGGATCCCAGTGCTCCTGTACATTCCTGAATAACATTCCTTAGAGCTAATGGAGGGTGCATTTCCCCTTATTTCCTATGCATTCCCAGAGGGCAGCCCTGCAATCTGCATAACTTTTATAATCACAAGTTTTGTGATTTCCCAAACTTTTGCCTAATGCATGATGTTTTAGGCCTTGCATACTCCCTTTCATCTAGGCAGGCTTAACACTTCTGCTGGGCCTTATTGATAAAAACTGTGAGATACCTTTGGGGGCCCGGCACCAGAAGTTTGGACAGAAACCCCTGAGGGGGTCCTAGTCACTATGCACCGAGTATACAATGGGTCAATACTGGTCATGCTTGAGAGTCTGTGTCTCTGAAAAGACAAAGTTGGCAAAGTTAATCTTTACCTAAAGTATGCATTTCTCCAAAACATAGCTTCTACTTCTTCCTCATCGTGTCAAGGTTTAGAATCAAGATAAAATGCATTTCTCCAGGACATAGCCTCCACTTTCCCATCATTGTGTTAGGGTTTAAGAACAAGATTAAAAAAATGGCTTCCTGCTCTCAGTCTGTCCTTTCAGGCTGCAGAATGAATGTTGCATTAGGCATGAAAACAACATGAGTCTCCTTGACATCTCCATCAGAGCTCTTGGGTGACTGGGTACATTGTCAATGAACAGTAATATTTCAAAAGGAATCTTTTTTTTTGAGCAGTAGATCTCAACAATGGGATTAAAATATTTAGTAAGTCATGCTGTGAACAGATGTGCTGTTATCCTGGCTTTGTTGTTTCATTTTTAGAGCACAGGGAGGGTAGATTTACATAATTCTTGAGGGCCCTAGAATTTTCAGAAGGTAGAGAAGCATTGGCTTCAATGTAAAGTTACCAGCTATGTTAGCCCTTAGCAAGAGAGTCAGCCTGTCCTTTGATGCTTTGAAGCCAGGCATTGACTTCTCTCTAGTTATGAAAGTCTGGGTGGCATTTTATTTTAATAGAAGAAGATGTCTACATTGAAATGTCCATTTTGAAAACCTGTTGTTTACTGTGTCCACCTTCATCAATGATCTTAGCTAGATCTGGATAACTTGCTGCAGCTTCTGCATCAACACTCACTGTTTCCCTTGTGTGTTAGGTAGATAGTTCTTTCCTTAAACCTCATGAGCCAGCCTCTGCTAGCTCCAAACATTTCTTCTGCAGATTCTTCACCCCTTTAGCCTTCATAGAGTTGAAGAGACTTAGAACCTTGCCCTGAATTAGAGTTTGGTTTAAGGGAATATTGTCACTGGTTTGATCTTTTATCCAGACTGCTAAAGCTTTCACCATACCAGCAAGAAGGCTGCTGTACTTCTTTACTATTTGTATGTTCATATCACTTTGAATTTCCTTCAGAAATTTTTCTTTTGAATTAACAATTTGGCTGTTTGGTGCAAGAGGCCTAGCTTTTGGTCTTCTTTCCTCACTAAGCTTAATCATTTTTAGCTTTTGATTTAAAGTGAGAGATATGAGCCGGGCTCAGTGGCTCAGCCTGTAATCCCGCGCTTTGGGAGGCTGAGGTGAGTGGATTGCCAGAGCCCGTGGGTTTGAGACCCGCCTAGGCAACTTGGCGAGACCTCATCTCTACAATTAAAAAAAAAAAAAAAAATTAAAGTGAGAGATATGTACTTCTTCTTTTCACTTGAACACTGCAATAGTGGCTATTGTAGGGTTATTAATTGGCCTAACTCCTCCAGAGTTGTGGGGTCTCAGGCAGTGGCAAGTCCAGAGGAAAGGGAGAGAGATGGGAACAGGTTGACTGGTGCGGTAGTCATAACACATATTCCACATCTTTAAAATAAGATAAAAAATTAACGACAACAACAACAAATCAGAACACACACATTTATCAGTTAGGTTTGCCATCTTATATGTGTGTGGTTTGTGGTGCCCCAAAACAATTACAATGGTAATGTCAAAGATCACTGATGCAGATCACCATAGCAGACAAAATAATGATGAAACGTTTGAAATATTGTGAAAATTACCAAAATGTGACAAAGAGACATGAAGTGAGCACATGCCTTTGGAAAAATGGCACCAGTAGACTTGTTCAAGTCAAGGTTGTCACAAACCTTTAATATGTAAAAACTACGGTGTCTGCAAAGCACAATACAGTAAAGCACAATACAACAAGCTATGCTTATATCTAAGTTTCTGACTGTTACTGTGGTTGCCACTCTCCCTGTATTCTGTGGTTTCTGCTTCATATGCTTATTACATATGCTTGTACATAAAGGTTTGTGACAGTTATATCTTATTAGTGATTAAGCTGTTCATTATTACCAAGTAATAATTTTTGTCCTATTTGTTACTCAATAGGTAATACTTTTTGTTTACATTTGCTTGTTATATCATTACCCTACATTTTACCTTCAACAGTTCTAAATTATTTGTTTTAGATCTATCTCTTATAGATAGGACATATATTTTTAAAAATAAGAGTTACTTGTTAGATATACCATGTATATTTAATTTATAGTAGAGATTATAAACTTTGGGCCATAGCTACCTGTATATTTGTTTTGTTCAGATAGCAAATAGATTGTTATTGTTATTTGGTATCAGTCTTAGTCTTTTGGTTATAATAGGCGAATTTTATACATATTGATGTAGTAGGAGTGCTTGATCTTATAGCTGACCTTTATTATCTGTTTAACTTTTTAATACTTGTTTGCTTTCTTACTTTGTTTTCTGTTTTTTGTTATGTGGTCTCTGTTTCTTTGATTCATTTCCTGTTCTATCTTTGTGTAATTTGTGAAAATATATGAATATATGCAGATGACTGGATAGTAGTAATTAATTAGAAAAAAGGAGGAAATTCTATTTATAATAGCCATAAAATAAAAAATATTTAAGAACCCATTTAACAGGAAAGGCACAGAACTTACATGAAGAAAATCTAAAATAAGATAGGAACAAATAGAAAGACACATTTGGTCCTTGAACAAATTAACTATCATAAAAATATCTATTTCCTGAAAATACATAAATTTAATGCAATTCAGTTTAGAACCTCAGTATTATTTTGGAAGCGATGGTATGTAATTGAATAAAATAATCTCAAAGTTTGGAGATTTGTCTTACCAGTTATGAGAACATTTTTAAAGCTGTTGTTGTAACCAAGTCATTGTTTTTTGTTTGTTTTGTTTTTTTAGTTTTTTTGAGTTGGATTCTCACTCTGTTGCCCAAGCCGGAGCGCAATGGCACACTTATGGCCACTGTAGCTGCAACCTTGATCTCCTGGGTTTAGGAGATCCTTCTGCCTTAGCCTTCCAAGTAACTGGAAATATAGGCATGAGCCACCATGCCCAGCTAACTTTTTGATTTATTGTAAAGATGAAGTCTTGCCAAGTTGCCCAGGCTGGTCTCGAACCCGTGGGCTCAGGCAATCCTCTGACCTCAGCCTCCCAAAGTGCTGGGATAATAGGTGTGAGCCACCGTGCCCAGCCTCAAGTCACTGTTTTTATAAGAATGGACGAGTATACCAGAATAGATTCTCCAGAAATAGATTGTGTTAGTGGAAAAAGAGTGAATTATTTTGTTGTTTAGGTCTGCTAGCTACTTATTTTTGTTTACTTGGTCCATCTTGTCCTGAGAATGGTATATTTGTGTCTTATGTCTTTAGTATGTCTATCTATGCTTCCTTGCATCTTCTGCAGTTTTTGCTTTATGAAAGCTGTTGTCATGCTATTTGACTGGTTTTTAAAAGGTGTGATGCCTGGCCAATTCTTAGCTTTTTACATTATTTCATCTTTTTGCTTGGAGGTCTTTAGAATTTTGTCTTTGTCTTTGAAATATAATAGTTTTGCTAGGCTTTGTTTTGGAGTTGATTGGGTTAATTTTCCCAGGTTTCTTGTGAGCCCTTAATGTATTGATTCAGATTTCTTTTTTCCTTTTTTTTTTTTTTTTTTTGAGTTGAAGTCTCATTCTGTCGCCCAGGCTGGAGTGCAGTGGTGTAGCAGGAAAAATAGAGAGATCGTGACTTTATTATGGTGGCTAGCACAGCAGGCCAAGAATTTCATGCATCGTGCATCCAAATCAAGCTCGAGCACCCCAGAACAGGAGACGTGGGGTTTTATACCCTCGTTTAGGTAAGGGAGGGGGGTCGTGTTGAGTGATTACATATTTCCTTTGGAATCTTACAAGGTTGTACTTAGCAAAGTTAGATATTTCAAAGAACAAATAGTTTCCAGGAACTGCAGGCTTGTAAACGTCAACTTTAGAAGGGGGGTTTTAGATAAGACTCTTTTCCGTTTTCATGCAATAGCCAGTCTCTGGGCCATTTGGCCTTTCTTAAACAAAACCTGCCTGGCTCAGGGCGGGTCTTTAAAGTTGCAACTTGCCTTTCAAAAGGAAATATTTTTTAACTGCTATCAACCCCTTTCCTGCCCTGGGCTAGTGATTGCCATGAGGCCAACTGCTGATCCTGAACCAGCTACATGTTTCTGTGTTTATTCACTCAATCATACAAGAAATATATTTGAGCATTTGCCGCATCCTGCCACATTCCCCCCTTTGATGCTTGATCTTTTATGGATCTAAAGCATCATTATCCTTAATTTGGTGCATCAACATTATATGGGCCACAGTGTTTCGTTTAATAACTGTTTCCACAAACTCAGAAATGGCGTTCATAATTATTGGGGCTATGTATGGGAGGATAAGGCAGGATCCCCCCATGAGGACTATAGATCCAGTAATGTACTTAAATCGTCCCAGACCCGAGAACATGTTTTCAAACCAATTGCCGGTTTTTATGCCTTGCCATTCTTTCACTGGGACATGGGCAAGTTTTTTTTAACATTGGTGGCTATATTAGTTTTAACTTTACCATTATTATCTATTTGTAAACAACAGTCAGAGCTATTAAATTTTCCACATACTCCTCCTTCTTCCGCCAGCAGGTAGTCCAAAGCTAAGTGGTTTTGATAAATAGCTGCACGCATTTGGGCTGCTGCTGAGCAACAAGCTCAAAAGCCGTGGCTGTTTGATTAGTTATAATTTCTAAGACAGTTTGTAACCTGATAATGTGATTTAGCATATATATAGAGGCATGCAGCATTTCCGACTCCCATCTTGTGCCCATGTGGCTGGGCCATAAGTGTTTATAATTCTCTGGGGTGGCCATTCGTCATTTTTCCAAACCTGGGTCCCTCCTATATTAGGAACTTGATGGAGGGATCAAGCACCTCGGGTTTTGAGGCCTTCATAAAGAGGAATGACTAGTTCATCCCCCCTTGGGTTAGGCAGAAGGAAAAATCCTGGCTGGATTATTCCTATGTTACATGTGCCTTTTCATAACGTTGGGAGCTAGGCATATGCAACCTTTCCACATATCCAAAATAGCCCTTTAGCACATTGAGAAGATTCAGTTGCATAAGCAGATGCCCAATACCAAACAGGCCTTGTTGGCCACCAGGTCTGGTGGGTTGAATTCCAGTATAATATTCTTTTGCAAGGAGTCTCTCCTACCCATTGAGTATAAGCAGAACTTGCTCTGCTTAAACAGTCTTTTCCAATTACTTTTGAGGAGAGGATCCACTTCTGGGGTACATTATCTGTTCTAACAGTCAAAGAATGGTTTCATTGGAGGAGTTGGTAAGCATTTAGATTAGTTTCCTTACAAGGCCACTCTTTAGTCATTAGTGCCCCTCCACATACCCAATAATTGGTGACACCAAGTGTCCGAGCTATATTTTTAGCCAAATTTATAAACAGATTCTGCCCTACTTCCCACGATTGAGGGAAGGGCGTTAGTTTTGACTTTTGGGCAGTCGGAGGAACTACTAATTGCACAGTTTCTTTAATTAGTTTTTCAGCTTAGGGTGAGGGAGCAAAATTCGAACAAACCCAATTTGTGCTTTTGGGGGTGTTACAGGCTATGACACCAGCTTTAGTGTACTGGTAGCTTTGTTTTGATAATCCTGCAAAGTATAGCTGGCCATTATGGGGGCAGGTATGTTTATCTGTATAACAAACTTCTGGCTGGGATGAATAACGATGGAAAACCTTTAAGTCTGGCCAGATAGTTTCTATACATTTACATGCTGGGTATAAGGGGGAATCGGTAGATACCCAGATTAGGTAGAAAAACATAAAAGCACAAGTAAACTTCCTATCGTAAGAAAGGACGGAAATGCTAGTGAAACCCTTTTCTAACATGATCAATGGGGACAACTGTTAAATCTACAGCAAATAAAGTTACAAATGGTTTAGCAAGTATAAAGGTTGACAAAACAAAACAAAGGCTTATCAGTAATGTCCACTGGGTCCTTAAGCCGAATTCTCAATCTTCTGCCATGCATCGATCAATCAGCTTCCAGTGTGTGAAGCAGGGCCTGAAGTATCCTCACGCTTCCGGAGCAGGGCTGGATAAATTAGTTCCACGTCCTTCTCTGGACTCCGCGACTTTATGAATGGTCAGCTTAAGGGTCGCTGCTGAATCTGCGGTGCACTCCCAGTCCTGGAAACCAGTTTAATTTTGCTATAATGGATCCAAGGAACTACTTCAGCTACTTTGACTGCAGTTGGGGTAGATAAAAGAACAGTGAATGGCCCCCTCCAGAGGGACTTTAGGGGTTGTATTTTCCACTTTTTTTACCCATACAATATCACCTGGCTTAAAAGAATGAGCATCCGTAGTTAAACTAATTGGCAGGTAGTTAAACTAATTGGCAATCATTCTCTGACTTGACAATGGATGGCATTTAGGACTGAATCTAAGGCTTGCATTTGTTGTTTTAGGGCAAGACTTCCAAATTCCTTTAAGTTTTCCTGTATGCCCCTAAGGAAGAGTGGGTGGCCACCCATAAGGAATTACAAAAGGCAAGAAGCCTGTTTACTTTATTTAAAGGCCTGTTTTAGGGCCTTTTCCCCTAGCAGGGGCTTTTGTTCACCCCCCTTTGAGACTTAATAGAGAAGTTAGGCATTTCAATTCTCTAGACTAGTATAGGAACAGGACCACCCTTAGGGTCCTCTTTTTTTTCTTACGGTTGTTGATTTGGTCCTTCCTTTCTTCAATTTTTAGCAGCACTTACTCCCCTTGGAAGTTTGAGTTTCTTCTGGTCCAAGAAGCGTCTAGGGAAATAAGCTCATAAACTGTGATTAAAATTTATCCCAAATAGACAACACATTTTCTTATGAGCATTTATGTTTGTGGCCCGCCCCCTTTCCTTCAGAGGCCTACCGTTAAACAATTTCAAAGGTTTAACAAATTCCATTTCAGTGACTTGGATCCTGAGTGACGCAATACCAAATACCTATGTTTAGTTTACTCATGTCTCCAAAGGATTTCTAGTGATTATTATGCTAACCCGCAAATTGAAAGCTTGTACTGTCCTAGTTTTACATCTGATGGAGTTTTCCCTGGATTTGCCAAGGGGTGGGACAGATTGCCACTTGGCCTGCAGTAGAAACGTTTGAACGCCTTTTAAAACCTACCTATAGGAAATTTATTTATGTCTAACCTGTGCTAGCTACCCTGCCTCAATTATTTATTCTTTAGAGATTTTTTCGATCCCATAATCATTTGGGGTGCTGAGGGGTGAAGGTCCATCTTCTGTAATTTCTTCAGAGCTGATAATGGGCGCAGTCCTGCCTAGCCAGAGATTGAAAATCTTTCCCTGTCTGACTTAAGGCGTTTAGCAGTGGCATTATTTGCAGGCACTGGCTGGAATTTTTGCATGACCATTATGTGGGCATGAAATTACTGGATTCCAGCTCAATAAAAGGAATAAAGTCAGGCCTACATTTTGACAATTGCAGGCAGTAGCTGATTACCTTTTAATACAAAACCTACAAGATCTGAAGTTATTAGCATAACTTAAATGATAAACTTTAAGTTCTGTGGCTTTATTACAAATATCAGCTTTTGTATTTCTGGACTATAATGGTAGCCTGACATTGTTTGAGACTATAATTTGAACTAGGCACTTAAGTAAATTCTATATAAAATTTGAAGAGAAATCCAAAAATGTTTGGAGACTTGCATCCAGAAAAGACTTTGTTATACCTAGATTGTTTATAGAATTTCTTTTGTATGTATATTTTTCTTAAACTTTCCTTATACCATTTTTGGTGTGCTTATACCATTTTATTTTTGTTCTCTACCCCCTTTTATTTTTTTTTTTTATTTTTTAATTTTTAAAATTTTTTTTGAGTTGGAGTCTCACTCGGTTGCCCAGACTGGAGTGCAGTGGCCGCTCCCGGCCACTGCAGCCTCGACCTGCTGGGCTCCGGCGATCCTTCCGCCTCAGCCTTCCAAGTAGCCAGAATTACAGGCATGCGCTACCACGCCCGGCTGATTTTTTGATTTATTGTAGAGATGAAGTCTCGCTGCCCAGGTGGGTCTCGAACCCGCGAGCTCAGGCAATCCACTCACCTAAGGCTCCCAAAGGCGCGGGATTACAGGCTGAGCCACCGAGCCCAGCTTCTACCCCCTTTTAAAAAATTTTCATAACTATCTACTTTATTATAGGACAGAAATGTACCATATAAGATTTCCTGTTAGATAAATATATATATATTTTTATAATCCTTTCTTTTTTAGTTTTCTTGCTAAAACCTTATTTGTATACCAGCAACCTTTTTACATTTTTCCTTTGCTTTTTGCTTTCCTTTTTATTTATTTATAGATAACCTTTTACAGTCATAATTTGAATTTACCTTTTAGTAACTGTTAGGTGAAACATTTAGTTTTTGTAACACCTTTAATTCCATTGGAGAGCAGGTTTTAGGAGGAAGAAGTTCAGTATGAGCACAAGGGCTAAAAACTTAGCCTTAGTATTAATTAAGAAATTAATTTGGACCCCAGCCACATTTATATAGACCCAAGGATTCTTTGGGTGGATGGCATACAGAGTGCTGTGCTGGGCCATGCCCCTCCCCCTTCAGTCAACAGCCACTATCACTGAGCTAGGTGTCCCCCCCCCCTTCAGGAGAGGCCTCACCATCTTTTTCAGTGGCTTTTTAGTCCAGATATTGGACAAAGTTCTGGGGGCTTAGGCTATTAAGAACAATTGTGCTTTAGGTGCCCAGATTGACCACATTCATAGCAGCTGATACCATCGCCTTAGCAGGTTTATCCTTATCAGGCCTCTTTTGGGTGGCTGGAGTGTTTGCCTTTAGTGGCAACTGCCAATTTGTTTACCTTTCCTCTGGCTGGTGCTCATTTTGGAGTTCTTCTCCTTTTTTTTTTCTTTCTTAATGTTTCAGTTTGTAAGAACTTCAGAGGCTTTCTATAATTGGGAGTTTGGTATTTTTGTCCTGAGTTAGCCTCTGGAGTTTGGCATTTAATATTCTATAGGATATAATCTTGTTTGCAAAGTAGTGAAATAAATTTTATAATGCCTCTGCATACAGAACTTTTGACCATTTTATTTTTCCTTAGGTGTACAAAGTGAATTTAATTGCCAGATAGTTTTATTCTTTTCCAAATCTTATTATCTGCTAACTTGCAGTGAGTTCAAATTTGACTTTTTTTTTTTTAATAATGCACTGCTCCAATCATTCAAAATGTGTCCTATCGGAGTATTTGAGGACACAGACCACTACACACTCTCTTGGCCACGTTTCTTAAAAACCCAGAATTTGCTCTGAACACTTGCAATTTATTCCTCAAAGGAGAATTCTAAAACAAACAAATAACTAAATAAAGTCATAAAGAGCAATGCCAGGAATTCCTGGAACCCTGATGCTTCTCCCAGACTGAGTGTTCTCAGCTTTTTTTTGAAGCCCTCTTTTTTTTTTTTCTTTTGCTTCACGACTTTCCAGTGATGTCTACAAAAACGCCTGGTTCAAAACCTTTTAGAGTGAACAGACCACAAAGATATAAAATGATCTGTTCCTACATATTCCTAATTATGAACAGGCAAAATTGTCAAAAATCCTCATGAATTACTAAATAGCAGCCTTAGTGTAAGACGAGGACAATTAAATGAGCATAGCCCAAAAACGCAAGCATTAGTGTTACTTAGCATTACAATATAAAGTAGGGACTCAGCATACATTACAAGACTGTAAGAGACTTCCCAACAGTTTTTCAGGGACAAGCAGTTGATCACGATCTTAGGCAAGGCCTAAACCTTTAGAAATGGACTTACTTTCAACTAACCTGGCTTTTAGCATTTGAAAATGAAAACAGCCTATTCATTCCCTTAGTTGCCAGAAAAAGATTACAAAATTATTTTTCTCCAAGGCTAGCATTAACTTGCACTGAGTTAGCAAAAGGCTAAGTAGCATATAAGAGACAGTTCTCTGTTTCTTTACAGGTGGATTAGAATGAGCCCCTTCAGAATTTACGAAGGAGAACACAGGCTAAGGAAGGGAGGGGACGTGGTCCCCCGGAAAGAATTTACGATAACCGTAACACTTCTTATAGCAACAGGCAATTTTCCACAACCTTAACAACAAAAGGCAGAAATTTTAACAGCGCCAACAGGTTGGGAGAAAACCCCACACAAATAAAGGGAGACATAAAATGACATCAAGAAATATGTGCCAATCAAGTTTTTAAAAGACCATGTGTCTCATCAAACAAAGCATAATAACTCAAGCAGCTTTTTAGCAGATTTAAAGCGACAGACACACACAAATAAGAGAATGAGGTGGATGGGAAACATTCGCTTTGTCCCCCTCCAGTCATACTCTTCATGAAGATATCTCAGACACCTCTTAGCAATTGGTAGGTTGGTACACCCCCAACGCAGACTAACTATGCAGAGCCTTCCCGCCGTCCGTCTCATTCACACACAACCACACAAGCACACAGCACATTCGTCAACTCTCCGTCCTAATCCTAGGAGTCTACGGGTTCATCTTCAGACAGTGTTTCCTTCGTCCTAATCCTAGGAGTCTACGGGTTCATCTTCAGACAGTGTTTCCTTCCACTGCCTTTCAGCCCTTTCCTTCAGGCTGGAAGATTACTAGCGGGCTCTGGGAGGTGATCAAACTCCCCTTCTGCCATTCATTGGCAGGTCTACGCAAAGGCCTTTATTCCTACCCTTTCCATCAGGTGGTCCTTCTGTCCTTTCTGTCCGGTGGTCGTCCTTGTGCCAGTTCCTCGCCTCTTGGGTTCCTGTTGTGCTTTCGTGGTCCGAGCTTCAGTGCGACTGGAGGGGCCTTCCTCCTACAGATCAAAAGGCGAGATTGCCCTTCCCATTGCCCTGGAGGTCGTACCTCGATGACAAAGGAGGTGGAACACACTGTCTCCAATCTCCATTTTCCGGCCGAGGCACCAGAAATGTAGCAGGAAAAATAGAGAGATTGTGACACTGAGACTATTATAGGAAGTGACACTTTATTACACTGGCTAGCCCAGCGGGCAGACTGGAGTGCAGTGGCCACTCCCAGCCACCGCAGCCTCGCCTGCTGGGCTCCAGCGATCCTTCCGCCTCAGCCTTCCGAGTAGCCGGAATTACAGGCACATGCTACCACGCCCGGCTGATTTTTTGATTTATTGTAGAGATGAGGTCTTGCTGCCCAGGGGGGTCACGAACCCGCGGGCTCAGGCAATCCACTCACCTCAGCCTCCCAAAGGCGCGGGATTACAGGGTGAGCCATCGAGCCTGGCCATTTGGCCTTAAACAAAACCTGCCTGGCTCAGGGCGGGTCTTTACAGTTGCAACTTGTCTTTCAAAAGGAAATTTTTTTTTTTTTTTTTTTTGAGTTGGAGTCTCACTCTGTCGCCCAGACTGACCGCAGCCTCGCCTGCTGGGCTCCGGCAATCCTTCCGCCTCCGCCTTCCGAGTAGCCGTAATTACAGGCATGCACTACCATGCCCGGCTGATTTTTTTTTTTTGATTTATTGTAGAGATGAGGTCTCGCTGCCCAGGCGGGTCTCGAACCCGCGGGCTCAGGCAATCCACTCACCTCAGCCTCCCAAAGGCGCGGGATTACAGGCTGAGCCACCGAGCCCGGCTAGCAAATATTTTTTAACTGCTACCAACCCCTTTCCTGCCCTAGGCTAGTGATTGCCATGAGGCCAACTGCTGATCCTGAACTTGCTACATGTTTCTGTGTTTATTCACTCAATCATACAAGAAATATATTTGAGTATTTGCCGCATCCTGCCACAGTGGCACACTCACAGCCATCCCAATGTCGACCTACTGGGCTTCACCGATCCTTCTGCCTCAACCTTCCAAGTAGCCAGAACTACAGGCGTGTGCTACCATGCCTGGCTAATTTTTTTATTTATTGTAGAGATGAGGTCTTGCCAAGTTGACTGGACTGGTATTGAAACCTCATAGTCATGTAATTCACTCATCTCTGCCTCCCAAAGTGCTGGAATTACAGGCTGAGCTACCAAGCCCAGCCCAGATATTTTTCCATACTAGAAAATTTTGCATTCTGGCTTTAAAGCCAGCACTGTTTTTGTTTTGTTTGATTTGTGTGTGTGCGTGCGTGCGTGTGTGTGTGTGTGTGTGTGTGTGTGTTTGCTTTTCTTTTTCAAGTAGTCTAATAATACAAATAGTTATTCCTTCTCTATCTTCTGTTTCCACTTATTTCCTTCTGGTCCTTTTTGTATCATTGAGTCTTGTCTTTCTTAAATATTTTATACTTCATTTCTGAGACAATTTTTTTTTTCTTCTATTTCTTTTCTTAGTTCAGTTACCTCTTTTCATTTTTTGCTTCATTTTCTTCTCTTCCTTTCTTTTTGTGTATTTCTGCCTTTAGTTTTTGAATTTCTAATTCAGTTTTTCATATCCATATATTTCAATTTATTTAATTTTATCTGAATTGTTAACTTACATTTTCTTTTGCTTTGTTGTTTTCAGGGAGCTTCTCACAGTTGATCTGTGTGAAATTTAATTTTCTGTTTACTGCAGTAGTTCTGTATGAACTTGACTTTTGTCATGTTCACTTTTATGGTATTGGGTATTTTATAATATTCCTAATTTAATGGCACCCTCTTCTGTCAATATCTCAAAACCCAAATACAATAGCAGGAGTTTTGCTTGTTTTGAGGGAAGAGTTATTAGATCTACAATTTTGTGGATATTTTTTGTTGTTTAGGACCCTAAACATTTCCCCTTTTCTTCTTTTACCGTTCACTACTCAGTTGCCAAAGGGTGCTTCTTGCCCCTTTTTTGCTTTTTTTCTCCTCTGTCTTTCAGCAAGTGCTTATTTAAATGACACCTGTCTTTTAAAGTTGCACCTGCTCTTTTTTTTTTTTTGAGTCTTAATCTCACTCCATCACCCAGGCTGGAGTGTGATGGCATGCTCACGGCTACCTCAGCGTCGACCTGCTGGGCTCTGGCGATCCTTTCGCCTTAGCCTTCCAAGAAGCCGGAACTACAGGCGCATGCTACCACACCCGACTATCTTTTTGATTTATTGTAGAAATGAGGTCTTGCCAAGTTGCCCAGGCTGGTCTCTTACCTGCGGACTCAGGCAGTCCACTCTCCTCGGCCTCCCAAAGTGCTTGGATTACAGACTGTGCCAGCACACTCGTCCTGCACCTGCTCTTTTAAATTAAATTTACTTTGAAATGGCTTCCTTGTAGTCTGTGCTCTGATCTGCCCAGACCCTTTTCCATGTTGTCAGGTTTGATGTGGATTTCATCTTTCTGGTAGTCATTCCACATTATTTTTAGGCCCCTTCATTAACCTTCTTCTGTCTTTTCTGCAGTTTTTCTTAGTATGCCTTTGTTTGCCACAAAACTTTGTGGCTGGACAGAGGTGAGAGTTGTTTGCCCTGGATTTGGTGATTTTTCTCTTTTTATTCATGCTTATTTGCAGTTTTGGCACAATGAATCTTCAAGTTATGCTACAGATGTAGTTTGGTGTTGAATTTAATTTTTCCTTCCTTTTTTCTTACCATTTGGTAAAGAAATTTTGGTCAAATAGCTGTGCTGCTACCATTGTCCTCGACTACCTGCAAGCCTTGTTTTACTTAATAAATGGGGGCATAACTAGCCATCAACCTAGAAACAATAAAATTGGACTCCAGTTTTGTGCTATATAGAATTTATTTTAATTACAGATGTTCTAAAGACTTGTGTAAAAAAAAAAAAAATCCCTCAAGAAAATTAAGCTGAATACCTATGTTATCTAGGATACGTGTGTAGTCTTGGCATGGGATTTTCTTTAGACTAAAAATAGAAAAAAGAAGCTGTAAAAGAAAGATGTGTGCCTCTGCAAAAGATATAAGAAATATTTGCAGTGTTGAGGACAGAATATGATAAAATAAAAAAAAAATGCTTATAAATTACCAAGATAACCAAATAGGAAAATATATGAATATGCATTTTTCAGAAGCATGTATTCAATTGACCAGTAAACACGAGATATTCAGATTATTAGTAATGGGAAATACAAGTTTGATGAACTGTATATTCCTTTGTAGCTATCAAACTGGCACAGTGTAAAAGAGTAAAATTACTGGCACAGTGTAAAAGAGTAAAATTACTTACTTGTAGCAAGGGATGGAAGTAAATGTGGTACTTTTATATTCCCAATTTAATTCCTTTCAGTGATAGAGGATTTTTCTTTACTACTAACTATTATAACTGACATTCTAGGGACTTGCTTGAGAGGCAGGACTTTGTCTCTACCTTCCCTGCAATGTTTCGTGATAAAAACTTTTGTATACATGTAAAAGATTTTTTTATACACACACACACACACACACACACAACATATACATACAAACACACAAATAAATATACTATCATACACACATATAAATAAATCATTTTATTTTTGATGCATTTCAGAGTAAATTACAGACATTTATTTACTTCTCCGGAGTGTATATCAACATGCATATCATTAACTAGAGTTCAATATTTGTTGAGATAAAATTTATATGCAATGAAATGTAAAAATCTTAACTGTACATTCACTAGTGTTGGGAGGTGCACACACTTGTGTAATTCAATCCAGTATCCAGATTTAGAATATTACCTCAGAGAGTTTCCTCATAAGTTAGTTCATGCCCTGCTCTCTAGAGGCAACTGCTACTTTGATTTATCTTTTCATGGACTTTTTTTTTTTTTTTTTTTTTTTTTTTGAGAAAGCAGGAGTTTAATTAAGACAGAAAACTTCCTGCAGTGGGAGGGTGCCCGAAAGAGGGTTGCCCTTGACTTTTCTTTTGGGTAAATCCCTAGGAGAGGGATTGTTGGGTCATAGGGTTTGGCATATGTTTAGTTTTATGAGAAACTGCCAGACATCTTTTGAAAGTGATTGTTTAATTCTGCACTCCCACAAATGATTTGTAAATATATAAATAGTATCTATTTGTGGTTTTAGTTTGCAAGATGTTGAGTACATTTTTCTTGTGCTTATCGGCCATTCATATATCTTCTGTGAAGTTTTGTTCACGTTTTTTGCTCTTAAAAAATTTGGTTGTCTTTTATTATTGAATTGTAGGAGTTCTTTATATATCTTGGATTCTAATCCAATGTGAGATATGTTTTGTGAATGTTTTCTCCCAGAGTACTTAGTTTTAAAGTAATGTTTTTTGTTTTTTGTTTTTGAGTTGGAGTCTCACTCTGTCGCCCAGACTGGAGTGCAGTGGCCACTTCTGGCCACCACAGCCTTGACCTGCTGGGCTCCGGCGAGCCTTCTGTCTCAGCCTTCCAACTAGCTGGAACTACAGGCGTGCGCTACCACGCCCGGCTAATTTTTGATTTATTGTAAAGATGTGGTCTTGCCAAGCTGCCCAGGCAGGTCTAGAACCCGCAGGCTCAGGCAATCCACTCACCTCAGCCTCCCAAAGGCGCGGGATTACAGGCTGAGCCACTGAGCCCGGCTAAAGTAATGTTTATTCAATAGATACTTACTGGGCACTTGATATGTGCTGGAATACAGCAGTAAACAAAATACATAAAAACATTCTTACCCTTTTGGAATCTACCCTGCTAGTGTTGAGAGTCATATAATAGAAATAAATACAATATACAGTGTTTCAAATGGTGCTCACCGCTATAGAGAAAAACTAAGGTGGATAAGGGAGAGACGAGTGCCTGGTGGAGTTAGGGTTATATAATGCTTTTTAATAGGGAGTCAGAAAAGACCTCACTTGAGAAAGTGACATTTGAACATAGATCTGAAGGAGGTGTGAGAATAAGCAATGTTGATATCCCGGGGAAGAGATTTCTAGCCTGGGAGAAGAGCAGATATTCTATATGTCCAAAAAACAGCAGGGACACCAGTTGTGTCTGGAGCCAAGTAAACAGCAGAGAAGCAGGAAATGAGGTCAGAAAGAGAGTGGACAGGTCAGGTTGTATACAGTTTTGTTTTTTTTCTTTTTTGAGTTGGAGTCTCACTCTGTCACCCAGACTGGAGTGCAGTGGCCCACTCCCAGCCACCGCAGCCTCGACCTGCTGGGCTCCGGCGATCCTTCCACCTCAGCCTTCCAAGCAGCTGGGAACTACAGGCACGCACTACCACGCCCGGCTAATTTTTTATTTATTGTAGAGATGAGGTCTCGCCAAGTTGCCCAGGCGGGTCTCGAACCTGCGGACTCAGGCAATCCACTCACCTCAGCCTCCCAAAGGCGTGGGATTATAGGCTGAGCCACCGAGCCCGGCTGGTTTTATTGGCTATTTTAAGTGTTGAGCCTTTTAATCTGATGGGGAGAGGGATCCATTGAGGGTTTTTAAGCAGAATGAAAGAAATGATCTGATGTACATATTCATTTCAGTTATTTTATTTTTCAGTTCTAGAATATCCATTTGACTTTCTTTTTTATATTTTACAATTCTCTGGTGAAATTTTTCATCTGCTGTCTCTATCATCTCTTTTTTTGGAGCGTGTTAATTATAATGATTTTTAAGTTGTTTGCTGCTTCCATTATCTGGATCACATTTATCTGCCAGTTTGTTTTCTTGGTTTTTGGGGTAGTATTAATCTCTAGGCATACATAATAATTTTTGATGGAATGTTCAGCATTGTGTATACAAATTGGAGATTCTTTTCCTCTGTTAGGCAGTTAGAGAGGGTGGGTGAAATCAAGATTGGGTTGTGTAGTTTTGGTAAATCTCAGATTCCCTCTGGTTTGCCTGGCTTCTGGGCCTCTCGCTCTTTAGGACTTCCAACTGAGCCCCTGGTATGTTCACTGAGGCTCGTTTGCTCTTGGGTCCTGAACTTGGATACATGTCTCTTTAATGTGGGGGACTGCTAAAAACACTGCTCTGCTTTTCAGAGGCTTTCTGCTTATGATTCTTAGCCCGCTGTCATATGCAGATTTAGAATTCAGTAAATAGATTAAGGAGATCTTTCTCCATCTCTCTCTTGTAATTCAGATCTTGGATACTTAAGTTCCCAATTATGTCTCATTAGCTCCGTAGTACAGCCAAAAGCTGTGCTGATTTCTTTGTCATCAAGCAGTGACTTTCTGCGTAGGGGCACACTGATCCTCTGCATCCTGCCCTATGCTCAGAACTGGCAAATACTCCTTAGGGGAAAAGCATCTGCAGAATGGCAGCTTGCCTCTCTGAAATTTCCTCCTCACTGGAATACGGTTTCCTATTCTCCTTGTTGCTTCAGTGGCTCTCAAGTGCCTTGAAACAGACTTTTAAAAATTATCTGTTCTTTCTAGTTATTCTTGGCTACGGTATTGATAAATGCCATGCTGCTTCATTACACTCAGAAAAAACGTCTAACTTAAATTGTAAAAGCTCCTCTGTCTGTTTTGTTGGAATAGACTTTTGTGCAGTAAAGGTTGAAGGCAGGGAGATCAGTAAGGAGGCTTCCTCATTGATCCATGAGATGATGGCTTGGGTCAGGGTGGTAGCAGCAGAGAGAGAGAACTGGTTGGATTCTGGATATATTTTGAAAATAGAGTTTGCTAATTGCATTTGAAGTTTAAGATGGGGGGAATCAGTTATGTGACTCCCAAGGTTTTTGGCCCAAGGAGCTAGAAGGATAGATTTGTCATTTACTGAGATGAGGAAGTCTGCAGGAAGATCAGGTTTGGGTGGGATGATGGTAGGGTGAATTAGGAGTTCCGTTTTTCACCTCTTATTAACAGGGTGCCTGTATGAAACGTAATTGTACACCTAACCCTTAACTGTACCCCACAAAACCATAATAAAAAATACTGATTAATTAAAAAAAAAAAGGAGTTCCGTTTTTGATATATTAAGTTTGAGATGCCTGTTAGATATCCATGTGGAAAGGCTAAGTGGGCAATTGTATATTTGGGTTTGGAGTTCAAGGAAAAGGTCTGGGTTGGAGATACAAATTTGGGAATCACCAGTTTGTAGAACCCACTGTTATACTAACAATGGGATTAGAATCTGGAGGGAAAAGGTACATTGGAGGAAATTCCTTTTTTTTTTTTTATTTTTTGAGTTGGAGTCTCACTCTGTCACCCAGGCTGGAGTGCAGTGGCATGCTCATGGCCACAGAAGTCTCAACCTGCTGTGCTCAGGCGATTGCTCCACTTTAGCCTTCCAAGTAGCTGGAACTACAGGTGCACGCCGTGTCTGGCCAATTTTTTGATTTATTGTAGAGATGAAGTCTCACTATGTTGCCCAGGCTGGTCTTGAACCTCCGGGCTCAGGCAGTCCTCTCACCTTGGCCTCCCAGAGTGCTGAGATTGCAGGCATGAGCCACCACATCTGGCTGAAATTACTTTTTTTTTTTTTTTTGAGTTGGTGTCTCACTCTGTTGTTCAGGCTGGAGTGCATTGGCATGCTTATGGTCACTGCAGCCTCAACCTACTGAGCTCAGGTGATCCTTCTGCCTCAGCCTTCCAAGAAGCTGGAAAAACAGGCATGTGCTACCATACTTCGCTGATGTTTTGATTTATTGTAGAGGTGAGGTCTCACCAAGTTGCCCAGACTGGTCTCAAACTCCTGAGCTCAGGCAGTCCTCTCTCCTTGGCCTTCCAAAGAGTTGGGATTACAGGCATGAGCCACTGTGCCCAGCTCTTAAAATGAACTTTTTATTTTAGAATTTTAGATTTGCAGAAAACTGCAAAGATGGTATAGTTTCCATATGCCTTTGCCCATTTCTCCTTAATGTTAAGTCTTAGATAACCGTGGTGCATTTATCAAAGCTGAAATACTAACATTATACATAGTACAGTACCATGAACTAAACTACAAATTTCATTTGCGTTTCACCAGTTTGAAATAACGAATTGTAATGTAAGATGGAGGTTTATGAATCTTCCATATATGTTTTTGACTGTCTTCTCCTCTCCCTTTGTAGAACTAATGGCTGAAGGATAAATCAACATGGCAACTATGGTTCCACCAGTGAAACTGAAATGGCTTGAACACCTGAACAGCTCCTGGATTACAGAGGACAGTGAATCTATTGCTACAAGAGAGGGAGTTGCAGTTTTGTATTCTAAATTGGTTAGCAATAAGGAAGTAGTACCTTTGCCCCAACAAGTTTTATGCCTCAAGGGACCACAGTTGCCAGACTTTGAACGTGAGTCTCTTTCTAGTGATGAACAGGACCACTATTTGGATGCCCTTCTTAGCAGCCAGCTAGCACTAGCAAAGATGGTATGTTCAGATTCCCCATTTGCTGGGGCACTTCGGAAACGACTGCTTGTACTCCAGCGTGTTTTTTATGCACTTTCTAATAAATACCATGACAAAGGCAAAGTGAAACAGCAGCAGCATTCTCCGGAGAGCAGCTCTGGTTCAGCAGATGTTCATTCTGTTAGTGAACGTCCCCGCTCAAGCACTGATGCACTTATAGAAATGGGTGTTCGAACTGGTCTAAGTTTATTATTTGCACTTCTAAGACAAAGTTGGATGATGCCGGTGTCTGGACCTGGTCTCAGTCTTTGCAATGATGTTATCCATACTGCAATTGAAGTTGTGAGCTCTTTGCCACCATTATCACTAGCAAATGAAAGCAAGATTCCTCCCATGGGCTTGGACTGCTTATCACAAGTAACAACGTTTCTTAAAGGAGTAACGATTCCTAATTCTGGGGCAGACACTTTAGGTCGCAGGTTAGCTTCTGAGTTGCTGCTTGGTTTAGCAGCGCAGCGAGGCTCTTTGCGGTATCTTCTTGAATGGATAGAAATGGCTTTGGGGGCTTCAGCAGTTGTAAATACCATGGAGAAAAGCAAACTACTCTCAAGTCAAGAAGGAATGATCAGCTTTGACTGCTTTATGACTATATTAATGCAGATGAGGCGTTCTTTGGTATGTACTATGTATCTGAACTTTTAAAACTCATAACTAACAATTTTTGGAAAAGTCAACCCAGCTTTTCATGAATTGATGGTAACAGTGAATAACTTGAGGCTTCTTCTAGAGATTATTAGGGTCACTAAATATTTTATATACTTTGAAGAAACTTTTGGACATGTAGATATATAGAGACAGGCTAGTTGGTACAGTGTTAAGACCACTGGATCAGGAGTCAGGTTTGTAGTTTTAGTTTTATGGCTTCTTATGTGAACAAGGGAAATTCATCTAAACTTCTTTGTGTTTTAATAAACTCACATATAAAATAAGGAGTTTTGGCTAGTGAATGTGGAGGTCTTTTGAAAAATAAATCTCTATTTTCATCCTTCCCCAATTTTCTTTTTTTTTAGACAGGATCTCACTGTTACTCAGGTTACTCAGGCTGAAGTGCAGTGGCACGATCATAGATTACTGCAGTCTTGGCCTCTTGGGGTCAAAGTGATCCTGCCATCCCAACCTCTTGAATATCTAGGACTATAGGTGCATGCCACCACACTGGCTAATTTTAAAAATTTTTTGTAGAGATGAAGTCTAGTTATGTTGCCCAGTCTGGTTTTGAACTCCTGGTCTCAAGTGATCCTCTGCCTCAGCCTCCTAAAGTTTTGAGATTATAGACATAAGCCATTGTGCCAGCCCCCTTCCCAATTTTTATTTAGCATTTATTATATGCCAAGTACTATTCTAGGCCCTGGGGATACTGTTTCTGCCCCCTTGGAACTAACAGCCTAGTAGAGAAGTCAGACAATAAATACACAATTTTAGGTGTGAGAAGTTCTAAGAAGAAAAGAGGAAAAGGGAATAGAGAGTGATGAGGGAACGGAGTGATAGGCTCTGGGAAGAGATGAGGAGGTGAAAGATATGCTATTTTAATTGACGTGGCCAGGGAGGGGCTCTCTGAGTTGTGACGAGGCCTGAATGAAGGGAAATAATGAGAAAAGCAAAGATCTGTGAAGAGTGTGTTATCAGAGGAAATTAATCATTTGATTATCATAAACTTGGGTACCATATTAAAGAATAAAAAAGTATAGTATAGTATGATCAGTGTTAAGAATTTGTAAAACTGAAATGTAATGCCTTTGAAAACCAAGAATCAACATTCAAATGTTAAAATGCAAATTTAGAATGCTAAGACTTAAGCACTTGTAAGTTGACTTAAATTTATTTATTTATTTTAGAGATGAAGTCTTACCAAGTTGACCAGGCTGGTATTGAACTTGGGCTCAGGCAGTCCTCTCACCTTGACCTCCCAAAGTGCTGGGATTACAGGCGTGAGCCACCGGCCCTGCTCTGACTTAATTTTAATTAGGTTACATTGATCAGTTTTTTTGGTGTCTTTTGTTACCAAGTATCAATTACTTTATTTAGGTAAAGTAATTAACAATACCACTTGTAAGTTATATATGTCTATTTCTAACCTTTTTTCCCCCTAAAACAGGTGGAAAGCCTTTGGACAGGAATGTTTTATTAAAAAGCAATTTTGTTGAGTATATTTTCAAACCAGGGCGTTTAAGTTTTCACCTAGCTTAATTTTTGCATTCGTGAGCTGAATGGTAAATATTGGGTCATTTTTTACAGTTTTATCATAGGTAAGTACTCGGAGATTTTAGATCATAAAATCTCTGAAAATTTGAATGTTTTACTATTACACAAAAATAAGACAAGAAAAACCTGCAGTGCTTTGTTTGGGATATGGAATGCTGACCTGGGTCCTATAAGGTGAAGACCTAGAGCCCAGGAATGCAGTGACAGAAGTAAGGAAGACTTTAGGCAACAGATGTGAGAGGCAATTAGATGTGAGAGGCAATTGTGCTTTCTTATTTAGTATTTAAATCTTCTCAGTTACACACGGTTTTCTAATTTTGTTTTCTGATTTGTAATACTTTCTGGTAACATCCTCTTATGTTATGCTGCTTTCCAGTGTGTCATGTCATTTAATGACCTAAAATAATGTGTCTCTTCATGAACACATGTTAATATTTCTGTGAGAAGTCATTTAATTTTTTATTTCATGGGTTATTTATTTTGCATTGCCTTTGTTACAAAAAATATTTAACTATTGCACAGTATAGTTTTATGATTACATGCTTGCCCATGGTGTATTTACTTCCTGAACAGAATGGTAATTACTTAGAGGCCTCTTTTTCATCTTACCTGGTAAGGCTTTAGCCTACAATACTTCCCCTCAGTGGGAAGGGGGTCCCCAGGAAACTAGACTCCTTTTCTCAGTAGCTGTTTAGCCTCATTGTCTAGGCTTGTATGTGTATTTGTTAACTGACTGGATACTTTAAATATTTTTCCTTCTTTAATCACCAGCTACCCTAATTGACTGATAGTTTAAATCAGCTCTGCAAGCTTAAGAAATCTTTACAGTAAATATACTTACCGACATATATATTGTGTTTTATCTTTGATTAACCTATAATATCCCATATCATTCTTTTTTGGACTTTTTTCATTTACTGTTATACAATATCTGGAATAAGGAAGAAGAGAACCTTTGTTGAGTGCCTGCCACCTGCTAGGTCTTTTCTCATTTAATTATCACATTAATCTGTGAGGTAAATAATATTCACCCCATCCTAAAGATGAAGCAACTGTGGTGATTAGCTTAAATTTACACATCTACTGAGCAAAAGAACTGGAAATAGAACATGTGTTCCTGATTTAGGCACTTTATAGGCTAGGCCTTGTGTTAAGTAATTTTTACAACCCTAAACTGTCTGCATAGCATATTGCTTTTCTGACTATTATAGCAGTTTTTAACCTGTTTGTGTTAAATTGATTTTTTTTTCATGAAGGCCTATCTTAAAATAGATCTAAAATATAATACAATTGTTTTAATGCTGGGTTTCCAGTTTCTCTCCACTTGTCCCCTCATTCCTGAAAATACCAAATACTTCTTGTCAAGAGGTGCTTCCTTCTTTCCCCTTCAAGGCCATACATACCCCATAACAGGGGCCCTCAGTCTCTGTCCATGGCCTCTTAGGAACCAGGCCACACAGCAGGAGGTGAGTGGCAGGCAAGGGAGGGTAGCTCATCTGTACTTCTGAATTTACAGCTGCTCCTCATCACTCACATTACTGTCTGAACTCTGTCTTCGGTCAGATCAGCAGTGGCATTAGATTCTCATAGGAGCGTTAACTATTGTGAAACTGCACATGCAGGGGATCTTGGTTGTATGCTCCTTATGAGAATCTAATGCCTGATGATCTGAGGTGGAGCTGAGGCAGTGATGCTAGAGATGGGGAGTGGCTGCAAATACAGATTTTCATTAGTGGTGAGGTTTGACTGCACAGAAACCATAATAAATCTATTGTTTGCAGATGCATACCAAAAGAATAATTTCATAATGATAATTATCTCATTATGTATCACAATGTAATAATAATAATAGAAATAAAATGCACAGTAAATATTATGTGCCTGAAGGCATTTCCCCCATCCATGGAAAAATTGTCTTCCACAAAACCAGTCTCTGATGCCAGAAAGGATGCACTGCTGATCTGACCGAAGACAGAGCTCAGACAGTAATGCGAGCGATGAGGAGCGGCTGTAAATCCCTATAATAGAGCTCCTCATTGGGATAAGTGCCTCAGACAACTAGACTGCTTTCCTCAGAATTCTGGATCTAATCTGGGGAAGAATTGTATGTGTTTGATTTAGTTTGGTTCTCTCAGAATCACCTCAGATTGGTTTTAGGGGAAAGGAATGGTTATTAAACTGAATTTTATAATTGTAATTTCTCCTTGCACAGTAAGTGATAGAGTCTGATGCTCTTGGTCTTCAGAACCTGTTTCTTACACTTTATTCTTGTCTGAGAGCTCAGGAAATATATAGAACCTTTTCTTGTATACTAAACCGTAACCTGACCCTTATCCTCTCTTTCATAAGTTTCTCTACCCCTGAATAACTGGGACAGAACTTATTTCCAAGCTAGATGTTAGAAGTGGAGAAACACATAACCATCTATTGGAGAACTGGCTCTCAAAGCCTAACAAAAATAAACTTTATCTGTAAATTGTGTTTACTTGGTGTGATTCTTAATTTCTGCTACCCACACACATGTAATTAATTGTGTCTGGTGGGAGTACACAAAATGCTCATTAACTTATATTTAAGAACAGGGAAATAATGTCAGTCTACACCTTCAAATTCTAAAAAAATAACCATTTTTGTTCCTCTAGGTGTTTACTTTATGCCTCTAGCTTTTGTAGCTTGGTAGCATCTGTGTCTATAAGACAGCCCATAGTGCAATGAAAGAGGGGTGCAAAGATATTTCAAATTAATGAGAATGGGCTGTAGTAGAGATCTTTCTTGTAAAAACATTATTATGTTATGAAACTTAAATGTCTAAGCCAGCCATGGTGGCTCGCGCCTGTAATCCCAGCACTTTGCGAGGCCGAGGCCAGAGGATTGCCTGAACCCAGGGCAATATCTACAATAAATCAAAAAACATCTACCGGCCTGGGCAATATCTACAATAAATCAAAAAACAGCCGAGCGTGGTGGCGCACGCCTGTAGTTCCAGCTACTTGGAAGGCCGAGGCAGAATCATCGCCTGAACCTGGCGCAGGTCAAGGGTGCAGTGGCCGTGAGCATGCCACTGCACTTCAGCCTGGATGATAGTGAGACTCTGACTCAAAAAAAAGAAGAAAGAAAAAAGAAGCTTACAACGTCTGTTGACTTTATATAAAATACTTATATTTATTTATTTTTGAGTGGAGGTGGGAGGACGCAAGAAGAGGACTGGAGGGGAAGAGGCAGAAAATGTTTTATGGAGGAAGGGTCTCTGAAGTTGGTTAAAAAGTGGAGGAATTGACCTGCAAACATGAGGTATATGAGTGGGGGAGCTGGAGAAGTTTTCAGATGAGAGTACCAAAATTCACAAAGTGACCAGAGTATGAGAGAGCAAGCCCTTGGATGCATGGATTGAAATGGGATGAGATGAGACTGCAGGCTAGGCAGAGCACTGTACCCATGCTGTGGGGGTTGGGAACTTGATCCCATAGACAGTGGGGAGTCTGATGCAATTTTGAGTGAAACCAGATAGCTAGATGCTCCATCCAGCCTTTGTCCTTGTCTGAGTGTCTTAGACAAATGTGGAAAAAGAGTCATCTCATTTTTTGGAAGGTAGATGTTTAAGAGGAAGGTAACTAAATAAAGTCCTGTGAAACCACAACTTTGTTATTTTAATTTCCACTTTAAACTGGGTGCGGTGGTTTATGCCTGTAATCCCAGTACTTTGGGAGGCTGGGGCGAGAGGATTGCCTGAGCCCGGGGGTTCAAGACCAGCCTGGGCAGCTTGGCAAGACCTCATCTGTACAACAGCTCAGAAGAGAAGCCAGGTGTGGTAGCACGTGTCTGTAGTTCCAGCTACTTGGAAGGCTGAGGCAGAAGCATCACCTGAGCCCAGCAGGTCAAGACTGCAGTGGCCGTGAACATACCTCTGCACTCCAGCCTGGGCGACAGAGTGAGACTGACTCAAAATATTTAATAATAATAGTAATAATTATTATTATTTCCACTTTATTTTTGGACCACTGAACTTCCTATTGTATATTAAAAAACATACGATGTTATACATATAATTGGCTATATTTTTCAAATTTTATTTAAAAATACCCAGCTTTAGCCCTGTTTTTTACTGTATGGTATCTTTACAAAGCACACTAGGAATTCTGTGTAGAATGGATTTTAGAGGTGTCTTTAATCCTAACTGACCAAAGCTAGAGTAGTCTCATCCTTAATTATTGATTTTTTTTGGGGGGGAGGAGAAAGAAATCAGTGACAGTTATTACAAACAGTGTTTGTGGGATGTTTTATTGGTTTGGTATTTTTATATTTCGCAAAGAATTATTTTTCAATGTACGTAATACAAAATAATGACTATTATTGTTACCAGTTTTGAAATCTTACTATGTATGAGGAACTGTGCTAAGCAGGTTTTACCCATAATGTCAGTTAATTAAGTGTAACAGCCCTAAGTGTTATAGGCATGATTCCTGTATCAGTATGAGGAACCTTACCCTTCAGTCACAGAGCCAGTAATTGATGGAGGTTAGAGTTAAAACCAGGTCTGTCACTGGAAATTTTATGCTGTTTTCAACATTGTTCTCCATCCTGTAGAAAGGAAGAATCGTGATGGCTCTGGTGCCAGCTCCTAGTACAACAGTCTGCTCCTCATCTGCTTTTGGTTTGGTGATAACTAGAGGTAGCCTTTAAATAATGGAGTCACAGATCACTATTGTGTTTTCCCCAGAAATGTTTCATGGCTAAATAGGGAATTTAGAGTGGTTGTGCTATAGTATTTGCTAGTATAACAACATATTATATGTCTAGGGACTAGTTATTTTTGAACACTCAGCTTCTGGTATTATTTCGTACCTACAAGTCTGGACCCTAAAACTTTACTACACACAATTTGAGCCTCAGACAACAGCATTGACATCACTCGAGACTTGTTAGAAATGCAGGATCTCAGGTCCCATCTATACTTTACAGAATCAGAATCTGTATTTTTTTTTGAGTTGGAGTCTCACTCGGTCGCCCAGACTGGAGTGCAGTGGCCGCTCCTGGCCACCACAGCCTTGCCTGCTGGGCTCCTGCGATCCTTCCGCCTCAGCCTTCCGAGTAGCCGGAATTACAGGCATGCGCTACCACGCCCGGCTGATTTTTTGATTTATTGTAGAGATGAGGTCTCGCTGCCCAGGCGGGTCTCGAACCCGCGGGCTCAGGCAATCCACTCACCTCAGCCTCCCAAAGACGCGGGATTACAGGCTGAGCCACTGAGCCCGGCTGCAAAGTGCTACCTTTTTAAAATGCAGTTTCATTTCCACAAAGGAAAGACAATTTTCAAGGACTGTCTTTTTTTTTTTTTTTTTTTTTTTGAGTTGGAGTCTCACTCTGTCGCCCAGACTGGAGTGCAGTGGCTGCTCCTGGCCATCGCAGCCTCGACCTGCTGGGCTTCGGCGATCCTTCCGCCTCAGCCTTCTGAGTAGCTGGAATTACAGGCATGCGCTACCATGCCCGGCTGATTTTTTGATTTATTGTAGAGATGAGGTCTTGCTGCCCAGGCGGGTCTCGAACCCACGGGCTCAGGCAGTCCACTCACCTCAGCCTCCCAAAGGCACGGGATTACAGGCTGAGCCACCGAGGCCAGCTAGAATCTGTATTTTAACAAGATCACCAGGTAATTCATGTCCTCATGTACAATTGAGATGCACCACCTAAGACAATTGAAAAGAAAAGCTGACTTGGCAGCAGCAGATTAGCATGAGATGACCCAACAATAAAAGAAGTAGCCAAACAAAATCAAAGATCTAAAGATGGTGAGCCATGTGCTGTGATTGGAAGACTGTTTATTGAAATCTGAGAAGTGCAGAATTAGTAACAACTGAACAGAATAGCAATTAGTGATGGGATGTGGGAATAACAGACCATGACAACAGATAGCTTTACATTGTAAATTTATAAAGACCGTAGAGAAAAGGAAAAGAAAGCTATCTGTAAAGAGATTGAAGATTGAGCTTCTCAGTGACTTTGTTAGGTGAGGAGAGTGGTGTGAAAGGTCAGTCATTCAAGTGAACTTCATTATGGCGGATTTTGAAGGCAGTGGGGGAACTTGTCAGATGACAAAAGTTCTATTACATAATACCTCACTATTTGGAGAATTCTCCAAAGTGATTCATATTTGAGAGTCCGAATTTTTGCTGTTTTTATTTAGATGTATTATTTATTGGGTATCTGACCAGTAGGTATAAGTGGATGAAAATGTCACCATTGCTTTTTTTACTTGGTGGAATAGAAAGAGGAGCATATGAATATATAGAACAACTTTTAAAAAACCTGTAATGTTGCAGTGCCCATAATTTAAGTAGGACTCTTAGTATTTTCTTTTAAATGTAGTTTCTGTGGCATTATTGGGTCTTTCCCACTTTTCAAAGAAGCTCTCCAGTAATGTTTGTTATTTGCTTTATTTTGGCTAGGGCTAGCCTGTGGGCTTACCAAAACTGTGACTGAGATGAGTGTGCAGTATAGGAAAGATGTGTGGATGGAAGTGGTAAATGAAATAATGGGTGGGCCATTTTTGGACTAAAATAAGTGTCAGATTCTGACTTAAAGCCTGTCACCAGATACAGTTGTGCAATTGAAGTACATCAGCACACTTGCCACTCACTGATAGGGTTTTGATACGAGTCTCAAGCAAATTATTTATTAGGGTCTCCAAACAGTTAAGCCTCACTGCTGATGTTAATCTGTGTTTTGCAGCCACTCCCCAGCACTAGCATCACCGCCACAGCTCCACTTCAGATCATCAGGCATTAGACTCTCATAAGGAGTGCCCAACCTAGATCCTTAGCATGCACAGTTCACAATAGGGTTCGTGCTCCTATAAGAATCTAATGCCACCACTGATGTGTTAGGAGGCAGAGCTCAGGTGGTTATGTGAACAATGGGGAACGGCTGTAAATACAGATGCAGCTTTGCTCTCACTGCCGTCCTGCTGTGCGACCTGATTCCTAACAGGCCGTGGATTAGTACTGGTTGGGGACTCCTGGTCTAGAATATAAATATCTTTATTATATGGTATCCTTTGTAATAAAGGATTGGTAAATTGTAGAAATAACTTGACATTTGTGGGCTAAAGATTTAAGGTTATGGAAATTTGAGGGGCAGCGGATATATTAGTTTTTTATGTATCTTTTTTTTTTTTTTGAGTTGGAGTCTCACTCTGTCACCCAGACTGGAGTGCAGTGGCCGCTCCTGGCCACCACAGCCTCGACCTGCTGGGCTCCGGCGATCCTTACGCCTTAGCCGTCCAAGTAGCTGGAATTACAGGCATGTGCTACCACACCCGGCTGATTTTTTGATGTATTATAGAGATGAGGTCTCGCTGCCCAGGTGGGTCTTGAACCCATGGGCTCAGGCAGTCCACTCACCTCAGCCTCTCAAAGGCATGAGATTACAGGCTGAGCCACCGAGCCCGGCTTATGTATCCTTTTTTATTGAGATAATGATTTCTCCCATTAGGTTTTACTGTGGTGAGGGGGTAGTACGTTCCAGAGAGGTGCTGTGATTTCTCAGCTGTGCTAGGAAAAAAGGTGAACTGACTTCTTGGGACCATGTTGTGTTGAAACTAAGAAGGGAGGGTCATGACTTAGGCTGGCTGTATTCTGCCAGGTGAGGAGCAGGTGGATAATGTAGCCCCAGGGTATAGAATATTTCCTGAGACCATCTTTGCTGGATATTGATTACCTAAAGAGTATGTAACTGGCAACATTCTGCCTCCTTGACCATTTCTGGAGCCTTGTGACTCTTGGAATAAATCACTTTTTAATAAGGTAATCAGTGAAGGATTGGCACTTACCATTTGATTTAATCACCAGTTCTTATATAACACTTCTTTGTAAAAGTTTCATGACCTAATGTTGGGATTTGGTCTTAATGCACATAATCATATAGACAGTTCTTCAAATAGTTGTTTTTATAGACTATTTAAGTGATTTTAATGCATATGTCTCTCTCCTTTCCATACTGTATCCCACAATGTTTTAATTACAGGGTTCATCTGCTGATAGGAGTCAGTGGAGAGAACCAACAAGAACATCTGATGGCTTGTGCTCGCTCTATGAGGCAGCATTATGTCTCTTTGAAGAGGTATGTAATAATCATCACGGCTTTTGGATTAAAAATTACTTTATCTTAAAATGCTATGGCACATTTTATCCCTTAAAAATAATCTATTTTCTCTGTAAAGGCTGCAAAAGAAAGTAGCACCAGTGATTGCTTCTAGAGAGTAGAACTGCTGGGGTATCCAGGGTGAGAGTAGGGTGAGAAGAAGACATACTTTCCACTGTATACCCTTTTATTCATTTTGAATCATGTGTTAGTAACTTTAATTAAAACATTTTGTTTTTAATTAAGTAAAACAGATACAGGAAGACATACAAACAGATGTATGGCTTAATGAATTATTATTAAATAAATACCCTTCTAATCTTTACTCAGGTAAAGAAATAGAGTTTTGCCAGCCACTGCAGAAGCCATTTCAAGTCCTGGTCATAATCCCTTTTCTTCTCCCCAAAGAAACCACTATTCTGATTTTGAGAGTAATCACTTCCTTGCGTTTATAGTTGGGTCACCCAAATGTGCATCCCTAGACACTATACTTCAGTCTTGCCCATTAAAAAAAGTAGTTTTTTTTTTTTTTAGTTGGAATCTCACTCTGTCATCCAGGCTGGAGTGCAATGGCACGCTCTCGGCTACTGCAGCCTCCATCTGCTAGGCTCAAGCAATCTTCCGCCTCAGCCTTCCAAGTAGCTGGAACCACAGGCGTGTACCACCACATCCAGCTAATTTTTTTATTTACTGTGGAGACAAGGTCTTGCCAAGTTGCCCAGACTGCTCTCAAACCTCTGGACTCAGGCAATCCTCTCACCTCTGCCTCCCAAAGTGCTGGTTTTACAGGCGTGAGCCGTGGTGCCTGGCTAGTAAATTTTTTTTAATCTTTTATTCTACTGGCTCTCCCTCCCTTTTTTTCTCTTTACTGTATTTGTTCAGGAACTGAGGGTTTTTAGGTTGTAGAATTTTCCACAACCTGAGTTTTGCTGGTTGGTTAATCCTGATGCAGTGGAGTATGTTTCTCTATCCTCTGTATTTCCTGTAAATGGGCCACTGGATCCAGAGACTGTTTATCAGTCTCTTGTTTGATCCTTTGGCAAGACTGCATACGTGGTGTATGTTCATTCATCAGGTTTCATCTGGTTGTCTCCCCTTGATGCTTAATGTCTTGATCTGTTACTTCATTTGTGGTTGACTGCAAAATGTGATATGCTAATTCTATTGTTTCTTTTCAATTTATTCGTTGGAATGTTTTTATGAAGAGATACTTCTCATATTGACTGTTTGATTACTCTGCTATAGTTCATTTAGGAAAGGCAGAATAAATGCTTGATTCTCCCCTCTTGCTTTTTATTTACTAGTTTCCAATTTAATTAGTTGGCCCCCTATCATCCTCCAAACTTGGCCAATTAACTTCATTTAAAAAATATCATTATGAACCCATAAATTTAAACTTATTGTAGTTTTAGTTCATTGAAGAATTATCTGTAGTGAAGGTCATATTTTCATCTTTGACTAATGATCTTTTCAAAGTGGTGGTCTCTTCAGAGTGGTTCCTAAGTTCTTTTGATTTAATCAAATCCTAATGGTCTTAGATAGCTTCCTTGATCCTGGCTGATGTTATACATGTCTTGCCCCAGATCTAGAATCGACTACCTTGTTTTCTTGCATTGGATCAGGGTGCTAGGTCTTATTGTTTCTAGGCTTTTATAGTAGACAGAGTGAGGGTGTGTGTGTGTGTGTGTGTGTGTGTGTGTGTGTGTGTGTGTGTGTGTGTGTGTATCTTTGTGTGTATTTAAAGCTAAAATACTGAGCATTTATCATAATACTATAAGAAAGGAATTGGCAGTAGTGGGACACTATGGGGGGGGTTGGCACACAACATCAATAAGTGTACCTGTATGATGACCATGTATGTACCTAACCCTCATTTGTACCCCACATTTTAAAAATAAAATAATTTTTAAAAATTAAATTAAAATAAAATGAAGCTAAAATGCCTAATGAGTGTCTACTGATACTTTCAAATTCAGGGCTATAGAGGTTTTTTTTAAGCTTTTCTATATTTATATCTTCTAAACTGAGTTGCTAATTTTCAAGGATACAGAGATGATAGACTTAAAATATTCCACCATTACTCATTTGTTTTAATCACATGTTAACACACATACAAGCAAAGAATAGTCCTAAAATAACAAGACAAATACTACTAAATATTAATTTTTTACGTATGCTCTCTCTGTTTTGTCATAATTGTATCATATCTATATAGTCATTACACACTCTCTGCTTTTTTTTTGAATTGGAGTCTCACTCTGTCACCCAGATTGGAGTGCAGTGGCCGCTCCTGGCCACTGCAGCCTTGACCTCCTGGGCTCCAGCGATCCTTCCACCTCAGCCTTCCAAGTAGCTGGAACTACAGGCGCGCTACCACGCCTGGCTAGTTTTTGATTTATTGTAGAGATGAGGTCTCACCAAGTTGCCCAGGCGGGTCTCGAACCCACGGGCTCAGGTAATCCACTCACCTCAGCCTCCCAAAACCCTGGGATTACAGGCTGAGCCACCGACTCTGGCTCTCAATCTCTGCCTTTTACCCCTCGTTTAGCATTAGTTCTATAAGTAATTACATATTTAATGCTCACTGTCAGTCTGTTACTCTATTCTTTTTGATTGTCTAAAGCCCATTCCCTAGTATATGTTGCAATAAAGACCCATCAGAACATGATTCTGAGTTTTTACATGTTGATAATTGCTGTGCTCTTTATTCTTGAAAGTCAGTTTTGAGAATATAAAATCTTTGCTTCACATTTTCTTTTCTTGGGTATATGTTAAATATGTTACTCCATTTTATTCTGGCATGAAGTGTTGCTGTCAAAGTCCAAAGGTAGTCTAATTTTCTTTCCTATATGCGTCATGTGCACATTTTGCTGAGAAGTCCAAAGAATTTTTTTTTCTTTAAAGGTCAGTATTTTACTAGGATATTCATTCTTGATATTCTCAGATGTAGGAATTCATTATGTAGTGTTAAATCTTTTTTATTTCAGGAAAGTGTCCCTAAATTATAGTTTCTATTATTATTTGTATTAGTTTTATTTGGTTCTGTTCGTTAGGGACTCCTGTTATCTGTGTATTGGATCTTTGCCTAACTTTAGTATTTGTCACCTTTTTCTTGAATACTTTATATGTTCTTTAGTTTCTTTTTTGTTTCTGAAAATGTATTTTTTTCATCTTTCTTTGCTTTTAGGACATTATCTGATATATTTACTTACTCTTGGATTTCATCTAGCTTAGTCTTCTTTTCCAAAATTAATTTTTTATTTTATTTCTAATTCTTTCTTGAGTTATGCCATCTCATTTTGGAGGATTTCTAATTAGATATCTGTTTTTATTTCATGTCTTGTTTAATTTTCTTAATTCCTTTTAGCTTGTTTTGAAATGGGTTACAGTTGAATCTGTTTTATGGGCAGTTTCCTTTTGGTATACTTTTATTGTAGGGATGCTATTTTGCTCCTTTTCCTTTCTTTTTTCTTTTCTTTTTTTTTAGTTGGGGGTCTGACTCTGTTGCTTAGGCTGGAGTACAGTGGTGTGATTACAGCCACTGCAGCCTTGACCTCCTGGGCTCAGGTACTACTTTTTGCCTCATCCTTCTGACTAGCTTGGATTATATGCTTGTGCCACCATACCCAGCATGTTTGTTTGTTTGTTTGTTTGTTTGTTTTTGTAGAGATGAGATCTTGCTGTGTTGTCCAGGCTGGTCTCAAACTCCCAGGCTCAAGCAGTCCTCCTGCTTCTGCCTCTTAAAGTGCTGGGATTATAGGTGTGAGCCACCATGCCTGGCCTTTTTTCTTTCTTATAATAACTTAATGTGAAATTTGATCTCAGTACTTTTCTGTTGCTTATTTTTATGCAAAATTTATTTTCCAGAACTCTTAGAATGAGGTAGGATTTAAGATAGCTTTTCTAATTTCATAGATTTCCTCTCTATTATTTTTTGTGTACTGTTAAAAAAAAAAGGTAGTTTCCCACCTCATTCTCCTTCCCACCTTTTATCTTGGCATTCTCCATCTTTCCTGTCTGTTGTTCTGTCCTGTTCAGCTTTGATTCCACCCCTTAGGAGTTTCTCCTTGGTGTGGGGCTTTGTCCTGGAAGGGAGTCCTGGCTGGTCAATTTCAAGAGTTCACAAGAGCTAGACTACTCTGGTTTCTTTAGAACCTCTCATCTTGGACCCTTAGTATTTATTTGCTATCAGAAAGGGAAAGACTCCTTCCACTTGTAACTGCTGTGCTTGGATTGGCTTGCTGTTCTTTTTGTGAGTACCTCATTGGCTGTTTTGAGCTTCTCCTGTTCTGAGGTTTGTGTGATGCTTCATTGTTTCTTCTTTCACAGATGCTATTGCCATGCAGGTGTTTGTACCCAACCAACTACTTATATTTTGGGGTTGTTGGGGCTACTGTGTCACCTAGCTTGTCATGAATGTTAAGCATGGGTTTGGAGTTTTGCTTTCTAGTGACCTGGAGTTTTTAGAAAACTGTGTTGCTGCTGTTATACAGTTCATCTTCCTATCTTCACAGAATCGTATCCATCCCCTCTCCCAGTTTAAAAAGTGCATTTCTAAGCCCTGTGAAATTTTTTTCCTGCTGTCCTCATCTTTTTTGTGGGGGAGGGAGAAGGGGAGGACTGTGATTTTTCTTATAGTCCCTATGATAGTCATATATCTTTAGATGAACAGTTTTGACCCCTTTGACCCTACCCATCCTCCTTTTATGTCTCCAGCAATATTTCACATCTTTTATTGGAGACCGGAAGCTGTCCTCAGATACTGTCTTCATGTTCACTAGAAAATATTTGTCTAACCACATATTATTCTGTTGTTTGGGATACTATTTAAAAACCTAAGATCGCTGGAGCCCAGCAGGTCGAGGCTGTGGTGGCCGGGAGTGTGCCACTGCACTCCAGTCTGGGCGACAATGAGACTCCAACTCAAAAAAAAAACCCAAAACCTAAGATGACTCTATCTCTTCTCATTTAATGTGCTGGCAAACTAATATGTTCACATTTTAAAATTATTTATTGTTTTGCTTGATTCAGCAAAAAATCTAGAAGGTATAAAAAAAAGTATTATACCAATTGCTGATATGACTGCAGTGAGACTGGCACTCTCATATAGACCCATTCCTTGGTTAGGGCAACTGGAATAGTCACCTTGGTTCCTATGCTTTTGGTAGACAACCTGGATTTTTAAAAACTTCATGAATGGCAACGGATTTTACCATTATATTCAACAGATATGGTCAATTAGCCATGAATTTTATTCTGTGTGTGTGTGTGTGTGTGTGTGTGTGTGTGTGTGTGTGTGTGTGTGTGTGTTGAATTAATCTGGGCCCTCACTGTCATTAGGACAGCCCTCATTCACACATTGCTTTGCCATGTTGTAGCACCATTTTGGATGGCAGTGTATGTTTCAAGAATCATACGATGCTTATCTTTTTTTGGATACAGAGTCCCATTTTTTAGGTTCTTTATTAAGAAAGTAGTAAAAATATATTAACAACTATATTGTTTAAAATGACCTATATAACAAGTAAGTAGAAAGACTCTAAAATGTCCTATTAAAGAAATGTGGAGCTGAACATGGTTGCATGTTCAGCTATTCTGAAGGCTGAGGTGGGAGGATTGCTTGAGCCCAGGAGTTTGAGTCTAGCCTGGTCAACTTAGCAAGACCCCATCTCTTTTTTTCTTAAAATAAATAAATAAATAAATAAATAAATAAATAAAGTCATTAAGCAAATCATTATTTTTAAAAAATACTAGATGGAAAATTATCTGTTCAATTAGAAAAGTAGACATGGAAAATTCTGAATGATTCTTTTGTATTGTTACTTTTATATATACCCTGTGGCAACTGTGTTAAACATGTATATGACAGATTCTGGGGGGACATATATAAAAAAGGGAAGACTTGTTGTATTAAAATTTTCCATGGTGGATTTTCTATTTTATTTTTTAGACTTTCTTTTTGTATATAATTTTGGATACAGTGATAAAGTTTTTAGTTAAAATAAACTTGATGCGCATGACTCTTCCCACTTTTGCCACCATTACTAGTGTCTTTTAGTGGTTTATTCTGTGTAAGTAAATAGTATAGCTGTGTTTAAGACTGGATGTGTTGGGTCAACCTCTTTGGGTCCCCTCCCACTGTGGGAGCTTCTCTGTCCTCTCAATAAATCTGCTTTCTCATGAAAAAAAAAAACACAAAAACTGGATGTGTTATTCTTATTTATTTGAGAAGTTGAGAGTATTAGAAGTAAAGGTAGACTGGGCTTGGTGACTCAGCCTATAATCCCAGCACTTTGGGAGGCCGAGGTGAGTGGATTGTCTGAGCCCATGGGTTGAAGACCAACCCGGGCAACTTGGCGAGACCTCGTCTCTACATTAAAATCAAAAATTAGCTGGGCATGATAGCACGTGCTTATAGTTCTGGCTACTTGGGAGGCTGAGGTGGAAGGATCGCTGGAGTCCAGCAGGTCGATGCTGGGGTGGCCGTGAGTATGCCACTGCACTCCAGCCTGGGCGACAAAGTGAGAGTCCAACTCAAAAAAAAAAAAAAAAAAAGAAGAAGAAGTAAAGGTAACTCAGTAATTTCAGAGAATATATATTTAAAATATCTGGACTAAAACTGTCTTGATTATTTATTGCATATTTTAAAATTTTAATAGGTTTGCAGAATGGCTTCTGATTACTCAAGAACGTGTGCTAGCCCAGATAGCATTCAGACTGGTGATGCTCCTATTGTCTCAGAAACCTGTGAGGTTTATGTTTGGGGGAGCAATAGCAGCCATCAGTTGGTAGAAGGCACGCAGGAGAAAATACTGCAACCTAAACTGGCTCCTAGTTTCTCTGATGCTCAGACCGTAAGTTTTCTATATGCCTTACAAACTGATAGATAATGGGGTATATATTCACGCTTATTTGCTTTAAATAATGTTGAATTTTTTAAAAAA
Source organism: Cephalopachus bancanus (assembly GCA_027257055.1). NCBI lineage: Eukaryota > Metazoa > Chordata > Mammalia > Primates > Tarsiidae > Cephalopachus > Cephalopachus bancanus. The sequence goes on from JAPVLO010000617.1 coordinate 916,386, forward strand.
GAGTGAAAATTCTCAATGATTATTTCTTGCTGTATTATTTCTATACCATACTAAACCATCAGTTTTTTCATTTTAACAGAAAAATGTATTTTAAGTCCTCCATATCTCTGACAGCATTTTCAAGTTTCAAAAAATTAAATTGGGATTTGGCTTTTTAAAAAATATTATGAATGGCAACAGACTTTACCATTATTTTCAACATAAATGACAAATAAGACTAAAATGAAACTGGAATTTCCTTTGCCATATTGGTATTTCATTTTCGTATGATCATTTACTTTTATAGTCAAGCTAGAACTTTCTGTTGTATTATTTTCATTAAAATGTATATTTTTCGCCGGGCTCGGTAGCTCAGCCTGTAATCCCACGCCTAGTGAGTGGATTGTCTGAGCCCATGGGTTCGAGACACGCCTGGGCAGGCAAGACCTCATCTCTACAATTAAAAAAAAAAAAAATCAGCCAGGCGTGGTAGTGCATGCCTGTAATTCCGGCTACTTGGAAGCCTGAGGCAGAAGGATCGCCGGAACCTAGCAGGTCGAGGCTGCGGTGGCCGGGAGCAGCCACTGCACTCCAGTCTGGGCGACAGAGTGAGACTCCAACTCAAAAAATAAAAATTAAAATAAAAAAAAAAATGTATATTTTTCGGAAGGTCTAGGATATATTTTGTTTGATGCTTGCCATAATTCCTAAGAAATTTATAGGAAATTTTTTTTTCTTGCCTTTATTTCCTGGCAATTGTAAGAGGGTACCGAAAAATTTTACTTTGCTTTTTCATTGAATCTTAACCTGAAAAGATAAAATATGCATGAATTTGAGCTCAACAATGAAGTCAGCATGAAAAGGCCATTAGTGTTCTCTTAGTTTTCTATGTACTCCTTAATTTCTGTGGAGAATCATGGCATATTCTGCTTTAGAAGACTTCCTAGGCTGGGCACGGTGGTTTACGTCTATAATCCCAGCACTTTGGGAGGCCGAGGTGAGTGGATTGCCTGAGCCCAAGGGTTTGAGACCAGCCTGGGCAATTTGGTGAGACCTCATCTCTACAGTAAATCAAAAAACTAGCCAGGCACGGTGGTGCGTGCCTGTAGTTCCAGCTACCTGGAAGGGTGAGGCCAAAGGATCACCTGAGCCCAGCAGTTCGAGACTGCAGTGGCTGTGAGCATGCCACTGCACTCCAACCTGGGTGACAGAGTGAGATGCCAACTCAAAAAAAAAAAAGACTTCCTTTGAGCCTCTTTGATAAAACCAGCCTTTAATATTATACTTTGATTCTCACAGAAGCATTTTGTGTTTATGATTCTGTTTGTTTATAGATTGAAGCTGGACAGTACTGCACTTTTGTCATTTCTACGGATGGTTCTGTCAGAGCTTGTGGTAAAGGCAGCTATGGGAGACTGGGTCTTGGAGATTCCAACAATCAGTCTACTTTAAAAAAATTAACATTTGAGCCTCACAGGTCCATTAAAAAAGTTTCATCTTCTAAAGGATCTGATGGTCATACTTTAGCTTTTACAACAGAAGGAGAAGTCTTCAGTTGGGGAGATGGTGATTATGGAAAACTGGGACATGGAAATAGTTCAACACAGAAATATCCCAAGCTTATTCAGGGGCCTCTGCAGGGAAAGGTATGTGCTTTCTTTTTGGATTTAAAAATAATTAGATGCAATGGTGTTATAATTGACAAAATCTTTCAGAGTTTGATGTGTTCTTTCTGAAGTTGCCCTTTATCCCCAACAGTTTGACTTGTCTTTTGTGTATCTGCTTTACAGTTTACAGATCACTTTTATATATGTTCTTTAATTGTAATTCTTTTTTTTTTTTTTTTTTTGAGTTGGAGTCTCACTCTGTCACCCAGACTGGAGTGCAGTGGCCGCTCCTGGCCACCACAGCCTCAACCTGCTGGGCTCCGGCAATCCTTCCGCCTCAGCCTTCCAAGTAGCCAGAATTACAGGCATGCGCTACCATGCCCGGCTGATTTTTTGATTTATTGTAGAGATGAGATCTCGCTGCCCAGGCGGGTCTCGAACCTGCGGGCTCAGGCAGTCCACTTACCTCAGCCTCCCAAAGTGCTGGGATTACAGGCTGAGCCACCGAGCCCGGCAATTCTTATGTTCTTATAAGGATAATTATTCTTGTGAGGTTCTTACTATCCTCATCTCACAGATAAGGAAACTGAGAGTCATTCAACAAATATTTATTTAGCACCTTCCTAGAGTCAGGCTGTGTTTTAGACATTAGACATAGCATTGAACAAGACAGTTAAGGTTTCTGCTCTAATGGAGCTTTAATCTTTGAGATAGAGAGAATAAGTTAACAAAGATACGAGATAATTTCATATAATAATAAAAAAATGAGTAATGTAACAGAGACTAACTTGGGCAAGGTGTGATATTAGATAATGAGGTCAGAGGGTGCTCTTGGAGCAGGTGGCATCTTAACAGTGACCTGAACAGTGAGGTATTAAGTAATTGCCCAAGACCCAAAGAAATAGTTGGCACCATTAGAAGCTCAACTTGTCTTCTCTTTTTATTTATTTTTTAGTCTTTCTTGAAAGAAGTGAAGGTATTTTCCTAAACTTATATGCAATTGTACCAATTCTTCTATTTTAAGATTGCATTACTGGGTGCGGTGGCTCACGCCCAGTAATCCCAGCACTTTGGGAGGCTGAGGCGAGAGGATTGCCTGAGCCCACAGGTTCGAGACCAGCCTGGGCAACATGGTGAGACCTCATCTCTACAATAAATCAAAAAATTAGCTGGGGGTGGTGGCACGCACTTGTGGTTCCAGCTACTTGGAAGGCTGAGGTGGAAGGATCGCCTGAGCCCAGCAGGTTGACACTGGGATGGCTGTGAGCGTTCCCCTGCACTCCAGCCTGGATGACAGAGTGAGATGCTGACCAAAAAAAAAAAAAAAGATTGTATTATTTCCTTGAAAGTTTTCTTATATAAAAATCTCTATAAAGTCTAAATTTTAATTTTATGCCAGAAAGTACAAGTGGGACACCTTTTCCTTTATGGGTGGTTGTCTGACAGGGTTGGCTATTAAATGAATTTTATTCTGTTACAACTTGCAGGATTTTAATTAATACATCAACCCTAAAGCAATGAACTTTGAAACATTCCACTTTGAAAGCATCAGAGGAAGATACTTATAAAATATTAAATATGGGGCCCTAAGGAATATCGTATAAATACTATTTGAGATTGTATTTTCCTGGTTTTTCTAGCATGTTCTTTCTTTCTTCCTTAATTCCATTTCTTATATTCCTTTTAATGTTTCATTTTTATAGTGGGAAACGTTGCCATTTAAAAACAGCTTTGTTTCCATGATCATCATGATGGAAAAATGTCACGAAATTCTAAATTAATGATTTACAGATAGAAATTTTAGAAGTTCTTAGCAGAGCATCTAGAATATATTAGGTTCTTAGTATTTTTAACTGAATGTAAAATTTGAGTTTCCTAAAGTGAGTTCTCAGTTTTGGTGATTAAAAATACATGGAGCTATAAGTGCAGTCATTTTTTTTTTCTGTGTATTTTTAAAAATAGCTAGTTATTTTGATCAGTGTTCAAAGGTATGAGTGATTCCCAAATTATGTTGCTACATATTTTTATACCTCTGATTGTACTCATCAATAGATAGCTATATAAGGTCAAAGAGATACTGTTAGGAGTTTAATATAAGCTTGTATAAATTACAGACATTAAATTATAGAAATAAAAATTAAAATAGGGCAACCCCTTTGGGTCCCCTTCCACTGTGGGAGCTTTTCTGTCCTCTCAATAAATCCTGCTTTCAAAAATAAAAAAACAAATTAAAATAAATTGTGTTTAGATCTTTCTGTATTGGTACTAGTATTAAATATCTTTTTGAGAGTTGTCCCTATTATGTAATGAGTTTTCTTCATCAGCTAAGACTGGAGATTTTTTATGTTAACCTTGTATTTTAAAAACCGTCATCGTTCTGGGGGATTCACATCTCTCCAGCTCTTTGAGTAGACTTGATTGGTGGTACAGTATTCTTGCAAATGATTAGACTGATGTATTCAGGGCCCCCGCTACTCCTTACAGTGCCTTTGTGTGAATTGAGAAAAGTTGTCCCCTCCTCTGGTTGTGGTAGCCAGGGTTCATGATTTGGTAAACAGAACATAGGCTATATTTCGGCACTTACTTGACCCCTTAGCCAGTCAACCTTATCCTGGACACAGCCTTCACAACTGTAAATGGTAATTCCTGGATGGGTTGTAAATATTAGTATCTCTAAAGTCTCTTGTATAGGATCAAATACAGGCTGTATGTTTTAGAATCTGCATGCTCATCATATTTACTTGTGTGCAATACAGGTAGTTGTTTGTGTGTCAGCTGGATACAGACATAGTGCTGCTGTCACAGAAGATGGTGAATTATACACATGGGGTGAAGGAGACTTTGGAAGATTAGGTAAGATTTTTAAAAATGAAGTTATTCTCTCAGAAAATAGAAATGATATGGTTATTGAGAAGCAGAATGGATTTAATAGGCTAATGACTGTCATTTTATTTTGTTAGTTTTAAGCTCAGAGGAAGGTAATTTTATATAGATAATACCTAGATTTTGGTGCTGATATTTAAGATATAATTTTATCTAACAAGAATTTACTGAGTGCCTATTGTGACCAGGCACTGTAGGGTTTCTGGGATGTGAACAATACCATAATGATCCTGAAGCTGATAATCTAGTGGGTAGTGAAAACAAGTCAACATGAGCATGACACAAGACAACTTAAGGTAAGTGCTGTGAGCAGAGCATGAAGAGAATGTTCTAATGATTTCTCAAGGCAGCTGGATGCCTCAGTCTGGGAGTGGCTTGGAGGGCTGGTTGAGAAGATATTAGAAATGATTCTGTTGTTCATATTTAATTGCATTTAAATACCTGAATTCTGTTTTGAAGTTGTAACACTTATTCCACTTGTGAATTAGTAGCATAGAGAAAAAGAATTAACATTGTTTCTTTGTTATTTGTGTGTGTTTCATTCAAGGTCACGGTGACAGTAATAGCCGTAACATTCCAACATTAGTAAAAGACATTAGCAATGTAGGAGAGGTTTCTTGTGGCAGTTCACATACTATTGCTTTATCTAAAGATGGGAGAACTGTATGGTCTTTTGGAGGAGGAGATAATGGTATGTAAAAAAAAATTATCAGTAGCTTTGGTCTTTTTTGTGAGTTTTAAAATTATTTAAGTTATGCATGTATAGTATAGAAAAACAAATACAGATGAGCAGAAATAAAAATTAAAATAAATTGTGTTTTTACAAATGTTGTGTTTAGCCATTGTTAACACTGTGGTAAATAGACTTCTAAATAAATATACTTTTTTTTTTTTTCTTAGCTTTTTTTTTTTTTGAGTTGGAATCTCACTTTGCTGCCCAGGCTGGAGTACAGTGCTTACGTCCACCATAGTCTTGACCTCCTGGGCTCAGGCGATCCTCCCACCTCAGCCTTCCAAGTAGCTGGAACTACAGGGGTGCACCACCACGCCTGGCTAATTTTTCTTGATTTATTGTAGAGATGAGGTCTTGCCAAGTTGCCCAGGCTGGTCTTGCAACCCTGGGCTCAGGCAATCTTCTTGCCTCTGCTTCCCAAAGTGCTGGGATTACAGGCATGAACCACCATGCCTGGCCAATAAATATTTATGTATATTTCTACTTAGATATCTTTTTAAAAACCAAGTAGACCTATATATATATATATATATACGTGTTTTACTCTAACAATATTTTAGGAGTATTTTATGATAACAAACATGACTACATCGTTCTTTTAAATGACTCAAAGTATTTATGTGACTGTAGCACCATTTAAAAAAACTAGTTTCTCATTGTTAAGTGTCTAGATGATTTCAATTTTTTTTCAGTATTATCAGCACCATAGTGAATGACTAAATCTTTTTTCACTTTAATTAGTCATTCCTTCTAGCTGTGTGAATGCTTACTTCTCCATATCTCTGAAGAATACTAGGTATTAAAATTAAGATAATTTTTAAAATAATTTCAATCGTGAAAATGGTATCATTTAATTTATATTCTTGATTCCTAGTGAGATTAGATTTCTTTGTTTTTGACCATTTTTTTCTTCTTTAGTAATTTGCCAAGTTTTCTATTTCATGAGCTATTGAATCTTTTTGAAAGTTAAAAAAAATTATATGCATATACACTCTTGTATAGGACCTATATATTATGTCAGAAAATTTGAATTTAGACATGTGCCATTAAATAGGAAGAAAGACAAAAATATAATTCTTCATGTCTCTTTTAAAATTATTCTGATTGCTTGAAATTAAGATATAAAAGGCTATCAGAGATTTGTTATTAGTGTCTAAAAAAAAATGCTCATTTGTTAACATCCTCAGCTGACAGAAACTTAAAGAGTTTTCCACATCTTTCTGGTTAGTGATGGAAAGATTCGAGCCCTTCGTCAACTTTAGTATTTACCAAAAAACAACAACAAAAAAATAGAAGTTCTTTAAAATAAATAAATTTTAAATTTGAATATGTTTGTTTTTATAGGCAAACTTGGCCATGGCGATACTAACAGGGTGTATAAACCTAAAGTTATCGAAGCTTTACAAGGAATGTTCATTCGCAAAGTTTGTGCTGGGAGCCAGTCTTCACTTGCTTTGACATCAACAGGGCAGGTAGGACTAAGGGATGAACACAAAAGACTTAATTATTTCAGAGGACTGGGTGACTGAAAAGTAATAATTGTTTTTAAAATTTAAAATTATAAGAAATATACTTTAGGCAACATGGGAAATATTTTTTCCCGTTTGAAGTAGAGTATCTGAGAAGGAGCTAGGTTTTCTAACCTGGCTATGTGGCCCAGATAAACCTCCCCTCAGCCCGTTCTTTGTATTAAGCAGATTTTCTAAAATCTTTAAGCATTTAGCACCCCTTAAACCTTTTTCTGAAAATCACAGATTGTGGAGGAATGTAAGACTAGTTCTTGATGAAGCCAGTGATAGGAACTAGAAGGCAAAGAAGATCAAAAAGAGGGTAAAGAGAGCCCTTCCATGTAGAGAATAATCTGAGAGAGCAAGTGTTTCTGAGAAATGGGGTTAAGTCAGGCTTAGGATATTCAGAATGTATGATCCCTTAATGAGCTTTTGACATTTGGCATGCATATTTTGACTCTTCCCCTGCTTATTGGTGATAGGGAGGGGCCAGGTCCGATGACAGACTGACAGTATGTGCCTTTTGGTATCCATCAGCAATGGCAGTGAAAGAGTGAGCTGACCACTTATTCTCTTACATATGGGAACCTGTTATGTGCCAGGTAGTAGTATAAAAACATTTTCAGACTAATTCACAAGGTGGAATTCATGAGCAGAAAAACTGGAATTAGTATATAATTTAATTGTCCTTTGAGAAACTAAAACCTTGTGTCCTAACAAATCTAACTCAAACTATTCATCATTACATTAGTTCATTGCCACCTTAAATCTTTTTTACGTATTTCTCACTATGGATTTTGTAGTAAAAATCATTGAATTGAAGTCAGATGATGCTCACCTACTTGATGTATACCCACAAGCAAATCACAGACCGCCCTTGGGTATCATATGCTTCTTTTTTGTGAGGGGGTAATACTTTCTGCCGTGCCTACAGATGATTATATAATTATTTGAATGGAATGTTTCTTTAAATTGTCAAGTACTATTAAACTATTAGTGGTAAATAATAACAATTATAGTAAATTTATTATGTTGAATTCCAAAGAAACTTGTAAATTATTTGTTATATGGAGTAGTTGTATTATGAGTACATTAAGTTATATGAAGCCAGTTATATATGCTTGGAAAAAAATAAAGTTAGAAATATTTTTGAAGGGTAACAGTAATTTTGTTTACCATTATACTTGTTGAGTATGAAATGAAAATCAATATTGCTTTTCCCTGAGTCCTTCTCCTAAAACATGCTTTTAAACTGTATTAGAGTTTTATTGCATTTTATACTTTAGTAAGTTCTTTGGTAACTGGTACAAATATATGCTCTTTATTTTTTATTTAATCTCTCAGCAGCAGTCTTTCCTACAATAATAGCAAACCAAAAATATTACCAAACTTGATAGCATAAAAATAAGAGTCTGTATGATCTTACCAAAATCCTTTGAGGGAAAACATTCAGTTTGCTGATTGTTTTGATTTAGTTCATTTTGAGTTAGCAAGTTGGCAGTTATTAATCCTTTTATTTTCCTTTTTTTTTTCCCCCATCGTGTGCTTCCCCCATGCATCTTAAATCAGTCATTGGTTATTTTGGTATTAGTCAGAAATGAAGATGGTCAGGGGGAACCATCTTGATTACTGCTTCTCATGACCCTCTTTATAAGTAGTTAGTTAAAGTTATTATAACAGTGAGGTGAGGGATTTTTTTCTTTTTTAAATAGAGACAGGGTTTTGGTATGTTGCCCAGGCTGGTCTTGAACTCCTGACCTCAAGTAATCCTTTCCAAGGTGCTGGGATTACAGGTGTGAGCCACCGTGCTATGATTTGGTATTTTTAAAACTAAATCATAAACATCAGTTTTGTGACTTATATCATTCATTTTGTGTGATCTTATCTTGGTCTAATCTGTTTCACCTGCAGAGTGAGAAACACATATCGAAGTTTTAAGACAGTATTTCCAAAGCTTTAAGATTGGGCAAATATACCAAATATGTAAGCAATTAGTAGTTTTAGCAGCATCTCTCAGGACCTTTCCTTTTATTTTTATTTTTTTGAGTTGGAGTCTCACTCCATCGCCCAGACTAGAGTACAGTGGGATGCTCACAGCCACCCCAGCATTGACACGCTGCACTCTGGTGATCCTTCCACCTCAGCCTTCCAAGTAGCCGGAACTACAGGCACGTGCTACCATGCCCGGCTATTTTTTTGATTTATTATAGAGATGAGGTCTCCCCAAGTTGCTCAGGCTATTCTCGTACCCATGGGTTCAGGTAGTCCCCCGAGCTCGGCCTCCCAAAGTGCTGGGATTGCAGGCTTGAGCGGTGGCTCCATTTTTACCTATGACCAATTATTTTTCTTTACAACTTAGCTGCTTGTCTGCCTGTATAATGAACATTTAAAAATGGCACAGTAAATCACTATGACAATTTTTGAAGTGATCAAAGTGATGATTTTAACATCAGAAATATATTAATATTAAAGCAAAACTCTTGTTTTATTATTTGAGATTTTTTTTTATTCCTAAACAGTTTAAGCTGACAATTTAATCATCTCAGGAAATAATGTGTGGTGAATTTCTATTTTTCAGGTCTATGCCTGGGGTTGTGGAGCTTGTCTGGGTTGTGGTTCTTCAGAAGCTACTGCTTTGAGACCTAAGCTTATTGAAGAACTGGCTGCCACAAGAATAGTTGATATTTCTATTGGAGACAGTCATTGTTTGGCTCTTTCTCATGGTAAAGTTAGCTGTTTTTAAGGAAATAGTATTAATATTGTCTTTCATAATTATATTGTATTTACATTTGTCTTTTCTTTTGTACTTTATATTTTGTTTTTAGATAATGAAGTTTATGCCTGGGGCAATAACTCAATGGGGCAGTGTGGCCAAGGAAATTCCACAGGTCCTATTACTAAACCAAAGAAAGTGAGTGGCTTAGATGGCATAGCTATTCAGCAGATTTCAGCAGGAACATCACATAGTCTGGCTTGGACTGCTCTTCCTAGGGACAGGTAAGAGTGCCTATGCTTAAAATTTTTTATTTTTAATAATGGTAGAAACACTAATAAAATCAGAAATTACTGTTGCTTGTTCATAAAATGCCCTTCTGAACTTGATAGTATTGATTTTTTTTAATATCATACAAATGACATCTAGGTTTCTTTTGGTTTGAATGTTGAAGTTAGATATTTTTCAGAAGGAAGAAGTTAAGTTAAATCCTGTATTTAAGACATTTTCTTTTTTTTTCTTTTTTTTTTTTTTTGAGTTGAAGTCTCATTCTGTCACCCAAACTGGAGTGCAGTGGCCGCTCCCAGCCACCACAGCCTCGACCTGCTGGGCTCCGGCAATCCTTCCGCCTCAGCCTTCCAAGTAGCTGGAACTACAGGCGCACGCTACCATGTCTGGCTAATTTTTGATTTATTGTAGAGATGAGGTTTTGCCAAGTTGTCCAGGCAGCTCTCGAACCCGTGGGCTCAGGCAAGCCACTCACTTCGGCCTCCCAAAGTGCTGGGATTACAGGCTGAGCCACTGAGTCTGGCAACATTTTTTTAATTTAAGTGTCTTCTAACCATTTTGAATTCTCTGTATTCAGATACTGTTTTGAAAATTTTAAATGTCTGTTTATTAAGAGAAAATTAAATTAATTAAAACCAGAACCAAGATTTATTTATTTATTTTGAGTTGGAGTCTTACTCTGTCACCCAGGCTGGAGTGCCAGTGGCATGCTCATGGCCACCGCAACCTCTACCTGCTGGTATCAGATGATCCTTCTGTCTCAGCCTTCCAAGTAGGTGGAACTAAGCATGTGCCACCACACATGGCTAATTTTTTGGTTTATTGTAGAGACGAGGTCTTGCCGTGTTGTTCAGGCTGGTCTTGAACCCTTGGGCTCAGGTAGTTCTCTTGCCTCTGCCTCCCAAAGTGCTGGGATCACAGGCGTGAACCATTGTGCCTGGCATAACCAAGCTTTATTGAGTTAACTTTGTTTAATCTCAGTGCCCTTTGTCTGGCTGTTTTTCTTTTTAAAGAAACAAAAACAAAAACAGTGGCCATTCTTTTTAATTAAGGAAGTCACTTTGTGCAGAAATTTAACTTTTTCCTAAAGTGATAACTGTATATGTGTAGCTAATCGAGTATGTGACTTTTAGTCAATGTTAGGGGATTGAATTTTAAAGAATGTTTGCGTTGTTTCAGATATTCATGATACACGTGGGCTGACTTACAACTTAGAATATATTTTAATTCTAGACCTTTGATTCAGAGGGAGTTTATTATGATATTCTAACCAATTAAAAATATAGATAATTTTTCCTCTAGAACAAAAGCCAAAATAAATAAGTTGAATATAATTTGCTATTAGTATTAAATCTGCAGCCTCCCACTTCATATGTAGGTAGGAGGGTCCCAAGATCTTCAAAACATTCACAAGAGATTTCAGTAGTAGTTCTTTCTTTTTTTTTAATCAGAGTCTCACTGTCGCCTAGGCTGGAGTACAGTGGCAATTGCAGCCTCGAACTGCTGAGCTCAGGCGATCCTTCCGCCTCATCCTTTCAAGTAGCTGGAACTACAGGCACATGCCACAGCACCCAGCTAATTTTTTTATTTATCTTAGAGACAAGATTTCACCAAGTTGCCCAGGCATTCCTCTTGCCTCAGACTCCCAAAGTGCTAGGATGATAGGAATGAGCCACCACACCCGGTTAATAGTATTTCTTTTAATAGAGTTCATTATCAGTCTATAATAGAGTCAGGATATTTTTAAAAATATGAAATATACATTTTCTAGTCTCTTTAAGCCAAAAGGCTTTTGTAGATCATATGGCTCAGCCCTCAGATGAGTAGATTTCTAAATCTTCTAAAAATAGGTGGTGGTTATGTTTTTTCCATGGTTTTCTTCAGTTGCTAAAAATGAGGGGTTTTATCACTTTCATAATTAAGAGTGTCTTTTGTATATCTTGTTGAGATAGTTTAGCTTTAATATGTTTTAATTTTTGTTTTTGATCACATGTGAAAATTTTAATTTAAGCCTGTTTTATGATTTTCCTATGTGTCCTTGTAGGCAAGTTGTTGCATGGCACAGACCTTATTGTGTAGATCTTGAAGAGAGTACCTTCTCGCATCTGCGTTCTTTTCTCGAGAGATACTGTGATAAAATAAACAGCGAGATTCCCCCACTCCCTTTCCCTTCATCAAGGTATGTATATATGTTGTATGTGTTTGTGTGCATGAATATTATTCCTTTTGAGATTTTTACTTATTCTTCTTTGTTTGCTTTCCCTTCCAAATTGTATGAAACTTCTTTATAAACTGGAAAAGAGCTAAACTTAGATACTTATTGATAATAACCTCTAGGAAAAAAGTTACTCATAATTTCACAAATCACATTTAAAAAATTACTATTGTTCGTGACTTGACAAAATTTTTAAAGACAAAAATATGTCACCTAACCTGGATTGCATATGTATCTTTATGTTCTAAAAATTTATAGTAGTTTATTTGGTTTTAGGGAACACCACAGTTTCCTCAAACTGTGCCTGAAGCTGCTTTCGAATCACCTAGCTCTCGCACTTGCGGGAGGGGTTGCTACCAGCATTCTTGGGAGGCAGGCAGGTCCACTTCGAAATTTGCTCTTCAGATTAATGGACTCTACTGTCCCAGATGAAATCCAAGAGGTAAGAGAGTACAACTTGTGAATCTGTACCTTAAGCCACATCTTCCTGGTATTTTAGCTGTATGGCATGTTCAGCCGCACATTGGACAACTTTAGTTTGATGTTCTTTTTCTCTTGGTTTTGTTTTTGTTTTTGGTGGGAGTAGATATTTTTAACTCATCCATTAAGACATAAGTCAGATGGCATCTCTGAGAAACTTTATATTCCTACTTCTCACCATGGTAGGTTCCTTTTATATATATTCTCATTGTATCACATTGTGTTATAGTTGCCTATATACAGACATGTTAATTTTTTCACCAGAAGATGAATTTATGATGGCAAGAACCTAGTATATGCTTTGGTCAATAGTAGTAACTAAATAGGTGAACTAGGTCGTCTACTAGAACCCCAGTCACAGTTAGGAGAGAAATGTTGACTTAAGGAGGAGTGAGTGGCCTAGAATAGACTAATGATTATTAATAAGGGAGAGTTTAGTTTGAAAAAAGGCTATTTGGTCTTATAATACAATATTAAATTTGGGGACCTTTAAAAAAATCTATTTTTGTAATACCAAACAGAAAAAAATTCTTTTTTTAGTTGTTGAATTGTAAGAATTCTTGTGTTCTCACATTTCACAATGGCATGAACTGATTTAGCTGTTGTGGTGAATGAGTGGGTGGCCCCTTTAGATTGGAAACTCAGCCTTTAATTTTAAGAAATTATCTTGAAAAATTTTGCTGATTTCCTATTCATTGTTTTCTGTCTCTGGAACTTCATATTATTGGGATACTTGACTTCCTGAACCAGTCCTTTTTTTTTTTTTTTGGTATTTTCTTTTCTATTTTCATATATTTCCTCTGTACATTATAAGAAATGTAATTTTTTTTTTTTTTTTTGAGTTGGAGTCTCACTCTGTTGCCCAGTCTGGAGGGCAGTGGCATGTTCCCCGCCACCGCAGCTTCAACCTGCTGGGCTCAGGTGATCCTTCTGCCTCAGCCTTCCAAGTAGCTGGAACTATAGGCATGCATCATCACACCTGGCTAGTTTTTTGATTTATTGTAGAGATGAGGCCCTGCCAAGTCTCGAACTCATGGACTTGGCAGTCTTCTCTCCTCGGCCTCCCAAAGTGCTGGGATTATAGGCGTGAGTGCCCCGTCTAAGAAATGTAATTCTTTATTCTCATCCCTCTATTGAGCTTTTCTATTTTGTCTGTCATCTTCTGAATTTATAAGAATTCTTTTCTTTATTCTTTTATGAGAGCTCCTTTTTTAGAGATTCCCTGCTCTGCCTTCTTATCCTTTTTGAAGATACTACTTTTTGTTCTTAAGTTTTTTTCTCCGTGTGTGTGGTGTGTGTGTGTGTGTGTGTGTGTGTGTGTGTGTGTGTGTTTTAAAGCAGTATTTATTAGAGAACATAAAAGCTCCCATAGTGGGAAGGGACCCGAAGGGGTTGCCTGTTGTTTTTTCATTAGAGTTTTTCTTGTAATTTTAGTCTCTGTCATAATAAAGGCTTTCCTCACATTTCTGATGAGCTTTGACTGCCCAATCATGGGTGGGAGTGTGACACTACTAGGATGGTTGAAAGTTCTGGGTGCACGAATGAGGGTTATCATCTTTGTTGTAGATTGATGAGGCTGGGCTGTTTTGTTGGAGTCAACTCTTGATGTCTGCCTTTTATGGTCTTTTCTCTTGGGCTAGTCAGATTTCCCAGAGAAAAGCTCTTTCAGTCTACTTCCAGAAAGTAGAGATCTGAGTGACAGTCTTCTGGTGGGGAAAAAGAGCTTGAAAATCTCAACATTTTAGCATGAACACTCTCTCTTAAAATTCCCCAGTTTCTGTTTGGTATTCCTACTTCAATTGTAACTATTACTATCATCATAATCAGTTTTCACCCAATACTCCTGTTTTGAGCTCCTTTGCCCTGTGTTGCAGAAGTACCTGAGCCTCTAGGAATCAGAGTGTTTTTTGTCTTTTCTCATTTTTTTTTTTTTTTGAGTTGAAGTCTCACTCTGTCGCCCAGACTGGAGTGTGGTGGCCGCTCCCGGCCACCGCAGTCTCGACCTGCTGGGCTCCGGCGATCCTTCCGCCTCAGCTTTCCAAGTAGCCGGAATTACAGGCACGCGCTACCATGCCCGGCTGATTCTTTGATTTATTGTAGAGATGAGGTCTCGCTGCCCAGGTGGGTCTTGAACCCGCGGGCTCAGGCAATCCACTCACCTCAGCCTCCCAAAGGCGCGGGATTACAGGCTGAGCCACCGAGCCCGGCTCCTTTTCTCATTTTTTACTTAGGATCCAGCCTTTTCTGGTATTATAAGTCAGTTATCCTTTAACTCTTCCTTTCTGTTTCCAAAATTTCGATGCTGGCTGGGTACAGTGGCTCACTCTTGTAATCACAGCACTTTGGGAGACTGAGGCAGGCAGCTTGCTTGTGCCCAGGACTTTGAGACCAGCCTGGGCAACATAGTGAAACCTCATCTCTACAATAAAAAAATGGAAAAAAGATTAGCCATGTGCGATGGTAGTGTGTGCCTTAAAAGAAAAAAGGATAATTTGCAATATAATTTATCTGTTGGCATTTCCTGCTCCTCTCTCAGCTACTCGGGATGCTAAGGCTGAAGGATCACCTGAGGCCAGGGGGTCCAGCCTTGGCGACAGAGTGAGACTCTGACTCAAAACAGAAACAAAATTGTGATGACTCTTTTCTCCTTTACCTTTTTTTTGGTCTGTTTGTATTATCCCCCACCCCCATCTTTTTAGATGGGCTTTTTGAAAGAGAATACATGCCTTTAGTCCTTAATCCTTAGTCACCTTTGTTGGATTTCCACAGCTAAAATATATTTTGATTATAGTAACCTGAGGAAGTCATTAAAAGTTCTTCCATTTCTGTTTTTTTTTTTTTTTTGAGTTGGAGTCTTACTCCATTACCCAGACTGGAGTGCAGTGGCACGCTCACGGCCACTCCAGCATCGACCTGCTGAGCTCCAGCGGTCCTTCTGCCTCAGCCTTCCAAGTGGCTGGAACTACAGGTGCATACTACCACGCCTGGCTAATTTTTTGATTTATTGTAGAGACGAGGTCTCACCAAGTTGCCAGGCTGGTCTCGAACCCCTGGACTCAGGCAACCCTCTTGCCTCAACCTCCCAGAGTGCTGGGATTACAGAATTGAACCACCACTCTCAGACCATTTCTTAAACTGTTTTGGAAGGCACATGCTTTTTGATAGAAGGGGTATTAGTTCTTGTATACTTGTATTTTCAATCATTATAGTACTTCAGATAATTAGAAAATTGACTTATAGAAAAATTGAATATTAGAACTGACAAGGACTGTGGGGTTTATCTAGTCCAGCACTGATTTTACTAATGAAGAAGCTATGACGCCGAGAAGTTATGAGACCTAAGATAATGCAGCTAGCTATTCCCTATGCTATTCCTACTACCTGGACCTTTGTCTGTTTAGGTCCTGTTAATTCTGCAATTCTTTTTTTTTTTTTTGAGTTGGAGTCTTACTCCTTTGCCCAGGCTGGAGTGCAGTGGCATGCATGCTCACAGCCACCCCAGTGTTGACCTTCTGGGCTTCAGCGATCCTTCTGCCTCAGCCATCTGTGTAGCTGGAACTACAGACACGCGCTACCACGCCTAGCTATTTTTTATTTTTATTGTAGAGACGAGGTCTTGCCAGGTTGCCCGGTCTGGTCTCGAACCTGCAGGCTCAGGCAATCCACTAGCCTCGGCCTCCCAAAGTGCTGGGATTATAGGCTGAGCCACCGAGCCTGGCCATTCTGCAATTTTTAAATGCCCTGTCAGCAGGGAAATCTTCCATGAATCCATAGGCCTTGTTAATTGCCCTTGTATATTTGTTCATGCAAGTTCCCGCTTTCTTTTGCTTTCCCTATGTGTCTCCTTTCACATTTTTTTTTTTTTTTTGAGTTGGAGTCTCACTCTGTTGCCCAGACTGGAGTGCAGTGGCCGCTCCCGGCCACCGCAACCTCGACCTGCTGGGCTCCGGCGATCCTTCTGCTTCAGCCTACCAAGTAGCCAGAATTACAGGGATGCGCTACCACGCCCGGCTGATTTTTTGATTTATTGTAGAGATGAGGTCTCGCTGCCCAGGCGGGTCTTGAACCCGCGGGCTCAGGCAATCCACTCACCTCAGCCTCCCAAAGGCGCGGGATTATAGGCTGAGCTACCAAGCCCGGCATTCCTTTCACATTTTTAATTACTTGCCTCTGGGTCTTTCTTTCCCTTTAGACTGTATGCTCATGAAAGCAGGGTTTCTGTCTGTCTTTTTTATTTCTGTGTTCATATCACTTTGCAGAGTCTTACCATTCCCTGTATTGTAGTCACAACACTAAATATTTGTTTGGTGATGATTAACTATTTAGTTGACAAATCCAAAATATGTATGTTAGTCTTTTTGAAGACATCTGAGGAAGGATTTGCATGCTTTCTTTTTTCTCATGCCGTCTTCTTTAGACTTCTGTGATCCTAATAGTCAGTGGATTCACTATTCATATGTTTTTATTAAAAATATAAGAACCAGGCTGATCAATCTACTTTTTTGGGGGGGTTATTAGGTGGTAATTGAAACTCTGTCAGTGGGAGCAACTATGCTGTTACCTCCATTACGAGAACGGATGGAATTACTTCACTCTCTTTTACCCCAAGGACCTGATAGATGGGAAAGCTTATCTAAAGGACAGGTAAGATTTTGCATGTCATGTAAGTAAACCAGTAGCACAAAAGATTGGAGTGAGAGGAAAATAATGCTCATCAATTACCACGTGTTTCATGGATCATAGTACTTAGCTTGATGGGTCTGATAAATCCTAGTTATTTAATGTTATATGCTGGAAGAATTCCCAGATGTCAGATTACCTCAGGTGAAGCAAGTGACAGTTTATTAAATTATTTGGGGCTAATTATTAAAATAATGACTCATTTTTCCAGTGTTGCTTATGGTGTTAAACCTTTGGTTTATTTGTGGTGTGCTGAGTTGAAATCAAGGGCATGTGCTACTGTTGGTTCCAGGCCCAAAACTTTGCCTGAAATTGTTTATGTAAAAAGTGAAAGATGACCATTAGGAAGAAGTATTAGATTAGATGGATATGCTTAGTCTTTCTATTTTTATTATGTACATTAAAATAAGTACATTTTGCTCATTCAAATAGAACTTTCAGTTATAGAGTGTTAGATTTGAGGAAAAAGTGATACTTATTGGTGATGTATAGTCATAGATGCTTTTCAGTGAGTATTTTGCATTAATTTAGCTTTCGGATGACTTATTTTAGACCTGAGAATAAATAGTTGTATGGGCTGGCATGGTGGCTCTCTCCTGTAATCCTAGTGCTTTGGGAGCCTGAGGCAGGAGGGTCGCTTGAGTCCAGGAGTTTAAAGTTACAATGAGCCGGGCTCGGTGGCTCAGCCTGTAATCCTGCGCCTTTGGGAGGCTGAGGTGAGTGGATTGCCTGAGCCCGCGGGTTCGAGACCCGCCTGGGCAGTGAGACCTCATCTCTACAATATATTAAAAAAAAAAAAATCAGCCGGGCATGGTAGCACGTGCCTGTAATTCTGGCTGCTCGGAAGGCTGAGGTGAAAGGATCACCGGAACCCAGCAGGTCGAGGTTGCGGTGGCTGGGAGCGGCCACTGCACTGCAGTCTGGGCGACAGAGTAAGACTCCAACTCAAAAAAAAAAAAAACACAAAACACACATAAAGTTACAGTGAGTTATGATTATGCCACTGTACTCCAGCCCAGGTGACAGAATGGGACCCTGTCTCTTAAAAGAAAAAAAGATAATTTGTAATATAATTTATCTGTTGGCATTTCCTGCTCCTCTCTACTTATAGTACTGAAATCATTATGCACATGCCATATTAACTTGGAGTTTTAAGTGTTACAGTCAAGGATGAAATAAAAACTTGTATGTTGCATTAAATGATATTAATCGGATAGTTTTTATTATAATTACAGTCTTTTTGAAGATGATTGTTTATCAGGCTATTAAGTGGATTGATTAGTTAGTATCATTAGTATGGCTTTCTTTCTGGGATCCTTTTTGTCTTCTCTTCAAGTTCATTTTAAGTTATTTGCTTGTTCCTATTTTCTTGTTCTTTAGAGAATGCAACTGGATATCATTCTGACAAGTTTGCAGGATCATACCCATGTAGCCTCCCTACTTGGCTATAGTTCACCTTCTGATGCTGCTGACCTTTCTTCTGTGTGTACTGGCTATGGAAACCTGTCAGATCAGCCTTATGGCACTCAGAGCTGCCATCCAGACACTCATCTGGCTGAAATTTTGATGAAGACCCTCTTAAGAAATTTAGGATTTTATACAGTAAGTTGCTTTTTCATTGTGGTAAAAAAAAAGAATACAGGGGTAGGGATCTTTATAAGTCAAGATATTTTGATATTTTAAACACTTACAAATAAAATTCTGGACCCCTTTCCCTGGAGGGAGAAAACATATCAGGTCTTCTGAAATATTGTGGAAGCAAAATAAAGTGTAATATTGAGTATTTCAAAGAGATGTATTTTAGAATTTTATCTATTTTTTCTGATGTTAATGTAGAACACTAGAATAAAATAGTCAAGAATATTTTCAGAGAGAAGAATAGCGAGCATGTTAACCTTACCAGATGTAATCTTATAATGAAACAGTGTGCTTGGTATTGGCTAAGAATAAATTGTTCAGTAGGAGATAAGACAACAGACCCTATAACTTTTCCTATATTAGGATGCCATTAATTCTTAATTTCTGGTGTTTCTTAATTTCATATTTTTTTTCTTTCCCTTTCTTTGGATTCTAACTCAAGCCATCATGATCCAGTGCTAATAGCAATGTTGTAGCTGTTGTCACTACTGCTAGTCTCTTCTTAGCATCTTACTGCTGGAATAACCTTTAATAAATAACTTCTTGGTCAGATTAAAAGCCCTTCCAGATACTTCATCATTAGCTCATGTACCATTCTTATCTGAGCTCATCCTTTCTCAAAATTGTACATGGTACAACTGTCTGCTGTTTATTCTTCTCTACCAATCTGTGACTTAAGATTTGACTATTTTAGGAAGCTTTGGCCAAATAACCCCATCTAACCATGTGATTATAGCTGCACACTCCTGTACTTCTCAGCATTTTTAGGATCAGAGTGTACTGTGCAACGTAACTTTGAATTGTTTGTGTATCATTTTATATTGTCTCCTGTGCCTCTTCAGGGCCTGGTCTTTGAACTCTTTGTCTTCCATATAAGTCTTAGTGCTCTGTTCTGCCCACATTAAAAGACTGTTGACTAAGTCACAGTGAAAATTGTTCATACAGAATTATTTTTAGATTTAAGAATGTAAATTTAATCTGATGTTAGGAGGTAATGACTGCAAATGGACAGGAACAATGTGATGTGTGTGTATCCATTTGTTAATGACTGAAATTTTTTCCAAAGTTGTAAGGAACATTTATGCTATGTTAAAGCAGTGGCTTTCTTTTTGTCTTTAAGGGCTGAGGCGGATATATCTATTATATGAAAGTGAAAATAAAATACTGACTGCTTTTCCATTAAAGTAATAAATTATTTCTTTCTGATGTGATTCAAATCACCTCTGTCATGTTCTAAGATTTTAAAATAATGGTGCTATGTGGCAGCTTACAGCAAGGGCATTACAGTGTTCCCATACTCTATCTTGTATATTGTAAACATAGACAGAATTTTCTTTGTAAAGATAGTCATCACATGATTATGTATAAGAAATAAATATTGAAAATAACTGAAATATCTAAAAATAGAGGAATAGTTAAGTAAATTATGGTATATGTGCTCAGTGGAATATTATGTGACTTAAATTTTATATACATATGATTTATGAAAATGTAGGAGACATTTATGATTCTGTTTGAAAAGAGCAGAGTAAAAATAGAATATGCTGCAGAATATTATGAAAAAGATGGTATAAAGACAAAATATCAGGAAAGAACTATAACAAAAAATTTACAGTAGTAGTCATTTTCCTTGATTGGTTACCTAAGTGGGATTTTAGCTTTTTAAAATACAGTTTTGATGTTTTCTAAATTTTTTATGCTGAGCTTTTCTTTTTTAAAAAATATTTTTACCTTGAAACAATTAAAAATTTATAGAGAAGTTACAAGAGTCATTCCAAGAACTCCCTTTGTACTTTTCAACCAGCGTTTTATTTTCTCTCTCCCTCCTTCCACACCCCTCCCCAAATCATTTGAGAGTAAGGTGCAGATGTCTTGCTGGCTGCCCCTAAGTACTTAAGTATGTATTTTGTTTTGTTTTGTTTTTGTTTTGAGTTAGAGTCTTACTCTGTTGCCCAGGCTGGAGTGCAGTGGCACACTCAAAGCCACCCCAGTGTTGACCTGCTGGGCTCCAGAGATCCTGCTGTCTCAGCCTTCCAAGTAGGCGGAACTACAGGCGCATGCTACCACGCCTGGCTGATTTTTTATTTATTGTAGAGACGAGGTCTCACCAAGTTGCCTGGGCTGATCACAAACCCGCGGGCTCTGGTAATCACTTGCCTTGGCCTCTCAAAGTGCTGAGATTACAGGCTGATCCACCGAGCCTGGCCAAGTATGTATTTTTTAAGGACAAGGACATTTTCTTACATAATAGCAGAATAATGACTGAATTCAGGGAACGTAATATCGCTACAGAACTATTATCTAATGGATAGTCTATGCTTACATTTCTATACTTGTCCCAAATAATGTCTTTTATAGCAATTTCTGCCCCCTACATTGTATTTAGTTGTCATGTCTCTTTAGTCCATTTATTTCTTCTATAATTAAAAAAAGTTTAATTTCTAAGAATTGTCTTCTTCGAAGTCCATGAGCCTGTGAAAACAAAACTTTTTACACAGAACGTCTAGAAAGCTGTAGCATCAAAGTATAATATGTTGACTTTGGGTAGTTATACTGTTTTCCTTTTTCTTGTTTTCTGTGTTTTCAGAGTTTTTGTAGTGAAAAATATATTCCTTTAAAAAAAAATTAGAGACAAGATCTCACTCAATTGCCCAGATGGAAGTGCAGTGGCATGGTCATAACTCACTTGCAACCTTGAACTCTTAGGCTCAAGTGATCCTCCCACCTTAGCCTCCTGAATAGCTGGGACTACAGGTGTGCACCACCACACTTAGCTAATTAAAAACTTTTTTTTCTTTTTTGCATAGACTAGGTCTATATGTTGCACAGGCTGATCTTAGACTCCTGGCCTCAGCCTTCTAAAGTGCTGGCTTTTCAGGTGTAAACCACCGCACCTGGCTACTTGTTTTTTAAATGAAAAAACAAATAGAATTTGCCTGATGAATTTTGCCATCTAATAGCTAATATCATAAAGATTATAGCAAAGATTTAAAAATTAGTAATGGGAGAAAGGAGACTGCTTAAATCAGAATCATTTATGTAGGACGTTACTTTCATTTTCAAACTTCAAATATAATCTTCATTTATGTGGCATTTTAGGATCAAGCATTTGGCGAGCTAGAAAAGAACAGTGACAAATTCCTACTTGGAACATCATCATCAGAGAACAGCCAGCCTGCTCATCTTCATGAACTGCTATGTTCACTACAGAAACAGCTGCTAGCATTTTGCCATATCAATAGCATTAGTGAGGTATGTGATTCTTTGCCTTTTATGGTGATCTGTCAGGGACCTTGACACTCAGATATTTGGTTATGCCTTGCTATTTTTGTACTTTGAACCTTCAAAGTAGTAATTTGGGAACTTTTTTTTCCCCCTCAGAACTCAAGCAGTGTGGCATTGCTTCATAAACATCTTCAGCTCTTGTTGCCTCATGCCACAGACATTTATTCACGTTCTGCAAATTTGCTCAAAGAAAGTCCTTGGAATGGCAGTGTTGGAGAAAAATTAAGAGGTGAGTTTTGTATTGGATTTCAAATTTAATCAGTGGTTAAAAAGCAAGAATCCTTTGTTTTTCTAAAACCTTTAGAGGACCTGAAGCCTCGGAATGGAACAGGAATGATCTTTCTTTTTTTTTTGGAGTTGGAGTCTCACTCGGTCGCCCAGACTGGAGTGCAGTGGCCGCTCCCGGCCACCGCAGCCTCGACCTGCTGGACTCTGGCGATCCTTCCGCCTCAGCCTTCCGAGTAGCCGGAATTACAGGCGCGCGCTACCACGCCCGGCTGATTTTTTGATTTATTGTAGAGATGAGGTATCGCTGCCCAGGCGGGTCTCGAACCCGCGGGCTCAGGCAATCCACTCACCTCAGCCTCCCAAAGGGCGCGGGATTACAGGCTGAGCCACCGAGCCTGGCTTGATCTTTCTATTAAGATAGGAATAGGAATCTCCTTTCTGTTGAAGATTCCTTTAATCTTGGCTTGGAGATGGTGTTGGCAGTGACTGGACTTAAAAGATTTTACCCAGGCCTAATTTAAGGGCACTGGATGATATAAACTCAAAAAGATTAATTTTAAATGGTATAAAGTAAGAGTTTTATTTGCTGTTTCTTGATCTTTCTTCAGCATTTGCTATTGTTTCTCTTTCCTTCTTGAAATGCTTTTTTTCCTGGGCTTCTGTATAGTTAAAGTCCTTTTTTATTCCTCATCTTTCCCTGACCACTCTTTTTCGGTGGGTTCCTATAGGCTACTCTTCCTGGGACATGTCCTTTAATGTTGAGGATCTTCAGGCCAGGCTCAGTGGCTCAACCTGTAATCCCAGCACTTTGAGAGGCCAAGGTGAGTGGATTGCCTGAGCCCGTGGATTTGAGACCAGCCCGGGCAACTTGGCGAGACCTTGTCTCTACAATAAATTAAAAAAATTAGCCAGGCATGGTAGCATGCCTGTAGTTCTGGCTACTTGGAAGGCTGAGATGGAAGGATCGCCGGAGCCCAGCAGGTCGATGCTAGGGTGGCTGTGAGTGACAGAGACTCCAACTAAAAAAAAAAAAAAAAGTTAATTTGGTTTAAAAAATATAAAAGCCTCCTCTTGCTAGAATGTAATCAATAAGAGGGCAGGCATTTTTGGCTGCTTTGTTTACATAGCTGTATCCCCTTCACCTAGAACCGTGCCTGGTATGTTGTAGGTACTCCATAAATATTTCTTGAGTAAATTTAAAAACGAGGATAAATAATGAATGTGAAATTCATAATGCATTTTAAGGAAAGCGGGTACAGTCTTTTGAATGTATTGGCATGGAGGATACATATGCTTTCCCATAAAGTGTCTATTGGTGGTAATTTCTGAAAGTGAATAAATACTAATACCATACCAGCTACCAGCTAGGTTTCTTTTTCCTTTTTTTTTTTTTTTTTGAGTTGAGGGTCTCACTCTGTCACCAAGGCTGGAGTATAGTGCCACACTCACGGCCACCCCAGCACCAACCTGGGCTTCAACAATCCTTCCACCTCAGCATTCCAAGTAGCCAGAACTACAGGCGTGCGCTACCACACTTGGTTAATTTTTGATTTATTGTAGAGATGAGGTCTCACCAAGTTGCCCGGGCTGGGGGCTCGTCTTGAACTTGCAGGCTCAGGCAATCTACGTGCCTTGGCCTCCCAAAGTGCTGGGATTACAGGCTGAGCCGCTGAGCCCAGCAGGTCAGTTTTCAACAGAGAGTTATTGAATTCATCTATTCTGGTTCCAAACTAAAATAATATTTCTTAGGTTTTTTTTTTATTAAAGCTATTGATCCATGTTGCATTTCTCACCCTTTATAGATGTGATTTACGTCTCAGCTGCAGGCAGTATGCTCTGCCAGATTGTCAACTCCCTACTGTTACTCCCCGTGTCAGTGGCTCGGCCTCTACTGAGTTATCTCCTCGACCTGTTGCCACCTCTTGATTGCCTTAATAGACTACTGCCAGCAGCTGATCTTTTAGAAGATCAAGAGTTACAGTGGCCTCTTCATGGTAAGTAAAGATAGTAAAAGAACAAATAATACTTTTGAGAAAAGTTGTTCCTTTTACACACGTCACTGTGTTTTTCCATTGGAGTCTACTCATCCTAAGGCTGTCAAAGCAACTTCATTACTGAAATCTTAAATACCTGTCGAGGGAGACTTATTTTATTGGAAATAATTCTGGGCCGAGGCATAAAAAGATCTAGATTTTAGTCTTGGCTCTGCTAGTAACTCGCTGTATGGTCATGGGAAAGTCACATCACTTCTTAGAGTCTTGGTTTCTTTTCTTAGAAAGCATTGGGGATGGACAAGATGACTTTGAGGTTAACATAGTACAGTTCTCTGACCACTGGATTTAGATGAAGTCCAAGTGTCAAGTTGTAACCGTATCTGAATGTTGATTAGTCTTTATATGAAGCTTTTCAGGTTTATTTTTGCTTTTTTAAAAGCCTCAGAACTAGGACTCAGTCTGTTTCTATTTGGTGAATTAGGTGTCATTTTATTTTAGATTTTTTACATCTGTGTTTATAACTGATATCTTTTGAAATATTCCTTTTTCATACTATCTCTGCCTAGTTTTTATTACCAAAATTATACTAACCTTATAGTGTGAATTTAGAATTTCTCTTTTTTTCTGTTCTCTGAAATGATTTGTGTAAGATAGACATTATCTCTTCCTGAAGTTTTAGAAAAGTTTATCTATAAAACTATCTGACTCTGATAGGCTTTTTTGTAAGTAGATTCTGGCAATTAATTCTCTTTCTCTAATGATTATTTTTCTCTTCTAGCTTATGTTTATTTTCAAATCCATTTTGGAAATTAATAATTTTTTTTTTTGAGTTGGAGTCTCACTCTGTCGCCCAGACTGGAGTGCAGTGGCCGCTTCCGGTCACCGCAGCCTCGACCTGCTGGGCTCCGGCGATCCTTTCGCCTCAGCCTTCCAAGTAGCCGGAATTACAGGCTTGCGCTACCACGCCTGGCTGATTTTTTTTGTTGTTGTTGTTTGTTTTGTTTTTTTTTTTTGAGTTGGAGTCTCACTCTGTCACCCAGACTGGAGTGCAGTGGCCGCTCCCGGCCACCGCAGCCTCGACCTGCTGGGCTCCAGCGATCCTTCCACCTCAGCCTTCCAAGTAGCCGGAATTACAGGCATGCGCTACCACTCCCGGCTGATTTTTTTTATTTATTGTAGAGATGAGGTCTTGCTGCCCAGGCGGGTCTCGAACCCGCAGGCTCAGGCAATCCATTCACCTCAGCCTCCCAAAGGCGCGGGATTACAGGCTGAGCCACCGAACCTGGCTCTGGCTGATTTTTTGATTTATTGTAGAGATGAGGTCTCGCTGCCCAGGCGGGTCTGGAACCCGCGGGCTCAGGCAATCCACTCACCTCAGCCTCCCAAAACAGGCTGAGCCACTGAGCCCGGCTTCATTTATGTTTTTTTAAAAATCTCATATATCATCTGGGTGCAGTGGCTCACGCCTGTAATTCCAGCACTTTGGGAGATGGAGGGAAGAGGACTGCCTGAGCTCAGGGGTTCGAGACCAGCCTGAACAACACGGCAAGATCTTGTCTCTACAATATATATAAATATAAATATATACATGTATATAGCTTGCATGGTGGCGCATGCCTGTGATTCCAGCTATTTGGAAGACTGAGGTGGAGGGATCACCTGAGCCCAGAAGGTCGAGGCTGCGGTGGCTGTGAGCGTGCCACTGCACTCTAGTCTCTAGTCTGGGCAGCAGAGTGAGATTCTGATTAAAAAAAAAAAATCTTAAATATTCTCTTTATTCCTATTGTTTGAATTTATGCTATCCTTTTTCTTGATGGTTTGTTCACTTTATTTTTAAATAACTTGTCCATTTTCAAATAACTGCCTTTTGGATTTGTTGATTTATTTTATTTTATTTTACATATTTTTTGTTTTGTTTTGAGTTGGAGTCTCACTCTGGTGCCCAGGCCGGACTGCAGTGGCATACTCATGGCCATTGCAGTCACCACGCCCGGCTAATTTTTCTTGATTTATTGTAGAGACGAGGTCTCACCAAGTTGCCTAGGCTGGTCTCTCACAGGTGTGAGCCACACCACACTCAGTGAAAAACTTTTAAAAACACATGTATGATAAGAAAACACGAGTCTGAATCTTAGCATAAGACAGTTCTGAATTCAAGTCTTAAAAGCATTAAATAATACTGTGTCATTTTAATGGCTTAATTCTTGTGTTGTACTCCAAATACTTTCTAATGAGGGTGAATAGTGGTGGGAAACTACTAGGGGAGGGCGGGAGCAGGATTGGCAGTAGTGGGAATATGCTGGGGCGGGGGGGACATACCTCATCAACAAGGGAACATGCATAATGAGCATTTGTATACCTAACCCTGAATTGTACCCCACATCTTTAAAATTAAAAAAATAAGTAGAATTAAAAAAAGAGGGTGAAATTTGATCTGGATAATGATAAGTAGGAATAGAATCCTTTAGGATAATGTTGTCATATACTGTTTTATTGTTTATCTTAAAATTAGTAACTTTGAAAGGAAATTTTTATTTTATAAGCGTAATTTCTCTGAATAAATTTTATTTTATTTTATTTTATTTTTTTGAGTTAGAGTCTCACTTTGTCGCCCAAACTGGAGTGCACTGGCACACTCACAGCCACCGCAGCCTCGACCTACTGAGCCCAGGCAATCCTTCCGCCTCAGCCTTCCAAGTAGCTGGAACTACAGACAAGCACCACCATGCCTGGCTGGCTAGCTAGCTATTGATTGACTGATTGATTGATTGATTGATGGATGGATGGATTGTAGAGACAAGCTCTCGCCAAGTTGCCCAGGCTGGTCTCCATCCTTTTGGCTCAGGCAATCCTCTCACCTTGGCCTCCCAAAGTGCTGGAATTATAGGTGTGAGCCATTGTGCCTGGCCTCTGAATATATTTTGGAGGAATGTACTTGAAGTATTTTCTAATGAGGATGAACAGTAGTGGGAAACTGCCAGGGGAGGGTGGGGGGTGGGATTGGCAGTAGTGGGAATCTATTCAGAGACCAGGCGCAGTGGCTTACACCTATAAAGAGAATAAATATGGAAAGCTATAATTTGTATTTTCATTGTAAATTTATTTTTGCTTCAACGTCTATTGCAATATGGTAGAATAGGAGACCATGAGAAAGCTTTTGAATCTTAAAGTTTCCTGATACAGACACAATTTTGTCTTTAGGAGGGCCAGAAGTCATTGATCCTGCTGGTGTGCCATTACCTCAGCCAGCTCAGTCCTGGGTGTGGCTTGTGGACCTAGAAAGAACCATTGCTCTCCTTATTGGGCGTTGTCTTGGTGGCATGCTGCAGGGATCCCCCGTGTCTCCAGAGGAACAGGACACTGCATATTGGATGAAAACACCACTTTTCAGTGACGGTGTAGAAATGGACACCCCTCAGTTAGGTAATATACTGCTCTGCAATAGTTAAAGCACATCTTTGTACAACTTCATTGGAGATATCTTATTCTGAGTGTGCTAAATAGAGAACTGATAAATGACAATTGTAACATTAGCAGTGTAGGGCATCTGGGATTATAACTTGGAGCCCTAAGACAAATGGTTAAGTCTTGCAGCATGGTATAGTGAAAAACCCCTGAAGTAGGAAAATGTAGGCCTGATCCTACTCTGTCATGTTTATTTTGAGCAAACCATCTAACATAAAACTGGGGGGAAATGCTTGATTACTTAGGTTCTGACTGAGCGTATGAAACTGCTTTATGGATTGTAAAAGTACGTAAGAGTACTTCATACTTAACCATGACTTGTCAGTGCTGAGTTTCAAACTCCCCTTAGATGTGAGTGGCAATCTCTTTTCCTCCCAGCCTATCTTGCTTTTGTGCTGATACTACCTTATGTGATTCCTTATTTTTTTCCTATTTATAGTGTCTTTTGGATTTCCCCTTCCAGCTTCATCTCCCATTTATATACTTTGCTGGCAGGCTAGCTCTCAGACCATGAGGACCAGATTTAGGATTGTTCCTTTAAATCTCTCTAGTCTTGTGATTTTTATTCTATAAATTAATGAGTTGGATAGACAGCCTGTATGGTCTTATTAGATCTAAAATTCATTATTTCTCTGATAAGAGAAACTCACCGGGTATTCACGAGGGAAAACCTAAGAGAGATTAAGAGAGGAAAGGAAGAGAGAAGGAAAGAAAGAAAAGAAAGAAACCAAGGCAGAAGGAGAAAAATTCTGCTTTGGGTGCTGGAGAATTGGAGAGTGGAGGTGAGGGAACCAGTTGAAGATTTTTTATCTTTTTCCAAATAGGAGTGTATAGCCATCATTTCATTTATGAACCAGAAATGATTTTTGACCATGGCTGATGAATGCTGGCCTGGTGTTTGTGATACATTCATATCAAAGAAAGTAAAATCATGGGTTTTCAAGGGATATTTAATATGGTAAAGATAGTTCCAATGCTTTCAGTGTTTAACCTTGTGGCAGTCCTTAATTACTTCCTAAGAACAAAGTATCTATATCTGTACCTTGCTCATATTCCTGTTATATTTACTCAGTTAATTGGCCTTTATGAATAATCAATTTCAGTTTTAATGTTTTTCAGTTTTTAAATTATACAATCATGAAACTATTAATGTGTCATTTTGTGTTTACTTATATGTATTAAAAAAAGATATTGTCCTTTGTAAAATTTTAAATATACAAGAATTCAGTTATATTATGGGTTAAATTGACTTTTGCTATAACCCAAGAACCTGATTGTCATTTAGAGCATTTTTTGTTTGCATTATTATTATTTGTATGTTTTTGTTTTTTTGAGTTGGTGTCTCACTTTGTTGCCAGGCTGGAGTGCAGTGGCACACTCACAGCCACCCCAGCGTCGACCTGCTGGGCTCTGGCAATCCTTCCGCCTCAGCCTTCCAGGTAGCCAGAACTACAGGTGCGTGCTACCACGCTCGGCTAATTTTTGATTTATTGTAGAGATGAGTTGCCAAGTTGCACAGGCTGGTCTCGAACCCTTGGGCTCAGGCAATCCACTCACCTCAGCCTCCCAAAATGCTGGGATTACAGGCTGAGCCACCAAGCCCAACCTGTTTATTTGTTTATTTATTGAGATTGTGCCACTACACTCTAGAGTGTATCACTGCTGCACTCTAGAGTATATCACACAATCACAGCTCACTGCAACCTTGACCTTCTAAGCTCAAGGAATCCTCCCACTTAAGCCTCCTGAGTAGCTGGTACTACATATACATGCCACCATGCCTGGCTAATTTTTGTATTTTTTGTAAAGATGAGGTCTCTCTATGTTGCCCAGGCTGGTCTTGAACTCCTGGGCTCAAGCGATCCTCCAGCCCTGGCCTCCCAAAGTGCTGATATTATAGGTGTGAGCCACCATGCCCAACTTGTTTGTTTTTTAAATGTGAAATAAATTCTGAATGTCAAATGTCCCATTGAAAAGTTTGGAACCACCCGTACAAAGATAAGTATCAACTGAGAAATTGGTTACTGTATTTTTTATCTTTCTTAACAGTATTTTCACTTAAATCTAGAAAAAAGAAAAATAATTCTGTCTAGTCTTTTTCCCAGTGGTTTCCT
This sequence comes from Cephalopachus bancanus, assembly GCA_027257055.1. NCBI lineage: Eukaryota > Metazoa > Chordata > Mammalia > Primates > Tarsiidae > Cephalopachus > Cephalopachus bancanus. Next base: position 946,196 of record JAPVLO010000617.1, read on the forward strand.
GTTTCTTGAAGGGATACCATTCCATTTTGAACAAGACAGTTTTTGTTGTACAAACCTCTGTTGCATGTGTAGTACTTTTAGCATCCCTGGGCCCTGCCTGCCAAAGGGCCAGAACTTTTTTCTGGAGTGTCACATTTGGTGAAGTTCTGAAAGGTGTAAGAGTATCATTGTCTTCATCTGAAAAGTATTAAAGGACTTTACTGTGGTAAAATAGCACCTTCTTAAAATAGTTTTAAGCTTATCATTTCATATGTGTTAATTAAACATGGTAAGATTTTATTTGTGGCATCAAGTTTGTGATATTTAAAATTGGTAACATGCATTTTTTTTTAGATAAATGTATGAGTTGCCTATTAGAAGTAGCTCTTTCGGGAAATGAAGAACAGAAGCCTTTTGATTACAAATTGCGGCCTGAAGTTGCTGTCTATGTAGACTTAGCATTGGGTTGTTCTAAAGAGCCTGCCCGAAGTCTTTGGATCAGCATGCAGGATTATGCTGTTAGTAAAGGTAAGATAAAGAGGATAAAGGGAGTAAATATATAGTCATCTCATAATGCTGACTAATATATATGCAATATATGTAAATCACAGAAATATATAGCAATATCTATAGAAAATCAGAGGGATCATTACATTTTTATAGGAAAAGGTATTTACAAATAACATTTTAAAGCAATTTGTTTTTCCCTTATGGAAAATATCCTAAATATTTTTTTTTTCTTTTAGATTCTGGGAGTACATGTGCATGTTCATTACATGGACACATTATGTAGTGGTAGGGATTTGGTCACAGGTGACCTAGATAGTGTACATTATGCCTCATAGGTAGCTTCTGGACTCTAACTTGCCTCCCCACCCCCTGCCTCATTGGTGTCCCAGTGTCTGGTATTTCCATCTTTGTGACCATTTAGCTCCCATGTAAGAGTGAGAACATGTGGTATTTGGTTATCTGTTTCTGAGTCATTTCACTTAAGATGATGATCTTCAGTTCCATCCATGTTGTTGTAAAGAACATGATTTCATTTGTTTTTATGGCTATGTAGTATTCCATGGTGTAAAATACTACCTTTTTCTAATCTAATCGTTGGTCGGCACTTAGGTTGGTTTCATGATTTTGCTATTGTGAGTAGTGCTGCAGTGGACATATGAGTACAGGTATCTTTTTCGTATATTGATTTCTTTTTCTTTGAGTAGATCCCTAGTAGTGGGATCATTAGGTGAAATGGCCCTTCAATTTTTAGTTCTTTGAGAAATTTCCAGATTGTTTTCCATAAAGATTGAACTAGTTTACAGTCCCACCAATGGTGGATGAATGTTCCCTTGTCTCCACAACCACACCAACGTCTGTTGTTCTTTGACTTTTTAATAACCATTCTGACTGGTGTGAGGTGATATCTCACTGTGGTTTTGATTTGCATTTCTCTGGTGATTATTGATGTTGAGCATTTTTCTTGTTTGCTGACCACTTGTGTGTCTTTTTTTGAGAAGCACCTATTCATGTCCTTTGTCCACTTTTTGATGTGTTATATGTGTGTGTACTGAGTTGTTTGAATTCCTTGTAGATTCTGGATGTTAGCCCTCTGTCTCAGGTGTAATTTGCAAATATTTTCTCTCATTCCGTAGATTTTTTTGTTCACTCTGTTGATTATTTCATTTGCTGCGCAGAAGCTTTTTTAGTTTAATTAAGTCCCACTTATATATTTTTGTTTTTGCTGCAATTGCTTTTGGGGTCTTTGTCCTGAATTCTTTGCCTAGATCAATGCCCAGCAGAATGTTTCCTAGGTTTTCTTCTAGGATTTTTATAGGTTCAGGTCTTACATTTAAGTCTTTGATCCATCTTGAGTTAATTTTTGTATATGGTGAGAGATAGGTGTCCAGTTTCATTCTTCTGCATATGGCTAGCCAATTTCCGCAGCACCATTTGTTAAATAAGGTGTCCTTTCCCCATTGTTTATTTTTGTTGGCTTTATCAAAGATTGGTTGATTGTAGGAATATGGTTTTATTTCTGGAATCTCTATTCTGTACCATTGCTCAGTCTGTCTGCTCTTGTACCAGTACCATGCTGTTTTAGTTACTATGGGGTGTTTTTTTTATATACATATATCCCTTTTTTTTTTTTTCTTTTTTGAGTTGGAGTCTCACTTTGTTGCCCAGACTGGAGTGCAGTTGCACACTCCAAGCCACCACAGCCTTGACCTGCTGGGCTCAGGTGATCCTCCCGCCTCAGCCTTCCAAGTAGCCGGAGCTACAGGCGTGTACTTCCGCACCTAGCTAATTTTTTATTTATTGTAGAGATGAGGTCTCGCCAAATTGCCTGGGTGGCTCTCGAACCCGCAGGCTCAGGCAGTCCATTTGCCTCAGCCTCCCAAAGTGCTGGGATTACCTGCCGAGCCACCGAGTCTGGCCTTGTGTATCGCTCTTAAAGCAAACCCACTGTGTGAAAATTGAGATCTATATAATAAATTCATAGGTAATCATTTCACTAAAGATTAGTAGTACCCCCATTTTGATGGGTAATTTGTTTCAAGAGCCCCAGTGGATGCCTGAAAACCTGGATAATACTATACCGTGTATATACTATGTTTTTTTCCTGTACATTTCAGGAAAAAGTTTAATTTATAAATTAGGCATAATAAGAGATTAACAACAACCATAATGAAATAGAACAATTATAATAATATGCCAACATCACTACTTTTGTGTTTTGGGGCCATATTAAGTAAAATGAGGGTTATTTGAACACAAGCACTGTGATACTGCAACAGTCAACCTGATAGCCAAGAGGGCTACTAAGTGACTAATGGGCAGTAGTGTGTATTACATGGAAGTTCCAGACAAAGGAATGAGTCAAGTCCCAGGCAAGATGGAATAGGACAGTGTGAGATTTCATCATGCTACTCAGAAGGGCATGCAGTTTAAAAGTTATGAATTATTTATTTCTCAAATTTTCAACTTAATATTTCAGACTATAGTTCACTGCAAATAGCTGAGACCATGGGAAGTAAAACCATGGATAAAGGAGAACTTCTATATTCCATGCTCTGAAAATGGATCTAGTATAAGAGTTTGTTTAATGAGTCTCTTTGCAAACCCTTTGCAAACCCTGGTTTAATAACTGAAAGGATGTGTGTTTAGAAATCTAAGCTCTAGGTGTGGTCAGTGTGTCTTCATCTATAAAACACTTGCCTACTTCATAGTGCTAGTAAGATACCAATTTTGAGATAAGATATACTGTTAAGTGAAATGGTAAATACTATGCAAGTATGTAGTGGTGTTTCAGTTTCTAATATTATTTGATTAATAAAGTTTTCTGTACAAATTTTCAAAGAATGTCCTTGCTTTCTTTTTAGCTTCCATGCTTTTGTAGAGAGTGACCAGGATATCAGAATCACCCATCTCTAGTTGTCAGTCTCCATGTTATTCTTTCTTATCCTGTCTTTAGTTTTCTCCTCTGTTTTGGGTGGGTGGGGCGGGAGTTCCTTCCTTCTGTGATAAAAATGGTAAAAGTAAATACATTTTCATTTCTTATTGGCTTTTTTTAAATAAAGAAAGTGAAATGAGATATATTATTCAAATCTACCTTTGAAAGTTTAATATCCATTTTGTAAGTTTACTTTCTAAGATACATTTTTTGATATTTCATATTTGCATAATTTGCTTGGAATGTGCTGTTTGATTTTTTTATTATATCACATTATTAGTTATATTGCAATGAGAACTTTTACAAACTAGATATAAGGTGAATAAAAACTTGTTGTCTGGCTCCATTTGCTGTATTGCTTGTACAGTGTAGCATAGACTTTGTACTAAATAGTGGAAACATTCTCTAGTGTTTGGTATGACATGAATATAACTTTAATGAAGGTGTTTTAAAGGCACCCGTTATTTTAAAAAGTGCATAGGAGGATAATCTTTGCTAAATTTGAAACACAGCAAATGGTGTTACTTTAGTTTGCTTTTAATATTAAATATTAGGCTTCTTGAAATGGAGTTCTGTTTGATTTTTAGTCATAGCAGTTCTTAGAATAGCAAGCAGTTCCATGGAATAGATGATTTCTCAAGAACCTGATGTGGAAAAATTTTATATGTAATACAGATTGTCATTCTCAGATTCTCTGTGGATTGTAAGATTTTCTTAAAATCTGGCATATTTGTCTTGTCAATTTTTTTACCCATAAAGTAGGTAAGTCTGAACTTAATTTTTTTACCTAGGCATACAGAAATGAAATGGAAAACCAAGATAAAACATTTTATTGGCGAGACCGCATTTCTACAATAAATCAAAAAAAATTAGGCAGGCGTTGTAGTGCACGCCTGTAGTTCCAGCTACTTGGAATGCTGAGGTGGAAGGATCGCCGGAGCCCAGCAGGTCGAGGCTGCGGTGGCCAGGAGCGGCCACTGCACTCCAGTCTGGGCTACTGAGAGAGACTCCAACTCAAAAAAACCCAAAAAATCCCCCCCAAAAAACCAAAATATTTTATCTCTTGAGATAGAAATTTCAAGAAGGAATTAAGAGCAAATAAAATTAATTTGGGGCTTAAAATTTTCCAAGGGTGTTTTTTGTTTGTTTTTGCTTATATATAGCATAGACAGTCCTTTTGTATTACAGTTCATAGATGTGATGATTGGGTGTTCACACTCATGTGTGAGATGTATCACCCTTAAACCTTGTTACAACAGTATCATATTACCCTTCTGATGTGGGGGGGGTGGAGAATAAAAACAATAAGTAGCACACACATTTAGTAAATCTGTCAAATGAAGAGTCTAGCAGTCACTCTGAGGACAGAGCAGACAATACGTCTCTCACACTCATTTGGAATCTACTGAATATACTGCATTTTAAAAGTACAATATTGATGTGCCAACATCGAATTTAAGTATAGGAAGAAAAAGCACCTGACTAGTCTTCTTATCTAATGTTGTAATTTGGGTTTTCAATTACATGTCTTCATTTCTGTCCATATGTTTTCTTACCTTCTTAAATGTAGTTGTATTCATAGTATATGCTTTTATGGCTTCAAATACTAGGTACATGCTTACTTAACTTGTTTACTCACTGTCTCCTCTAGAATGTCTAATGGGCAGTGTTCAGAACCAGACTCCTGATTCTAGCTTCCTATCCTCAAAATTGTTTTTGTGGTCTTCATTTCTCAATAAATGTCAGCTACATTATAAACACATTTGGAGTCAACTCTGACTTCTCTCATATTCTTACATCATACAGATGGGATCCACACAGATGGATCACATAAACAAATCCATTCAGTTCTGCTTTCAAGATGCTTATGGACTCTTGACCACTTGTCACTACCTCCACTGCTCCTACCCTGGTCTGAGCCATCATCATTTCTCCCTTAAATTACTGCAACCAAGGCTGAGGTGGAAGGATCCCCTAAACCCAGCAGGTCAAAGCTGCGGTGGCTGTAAGTGTGCTACTGTGCTCCAGCCTGGGCAACAAGCGTGAGACTCCAACTCAAAAAAAAAAAAAAAAAAAATTATTGCAACTATTACTTCTGCTGATGCTGTCCCTGTAAGTCAGTTCTATACTCAGCAGTCAGCATGAGCATTTAAAAACACGAGTTAAACCGTGTCATATCTCTGTTCAAAGCCTTCTAATGTTGCTTCTCATTTTCCTCAAAGTAAAATCTAGAGAACTTGTCCTGGCCAGCAGGGACATTATGATCCTGTCCTTAGCCAGATCTCTAATGTCTTCTGCCACTATCTGCATGCATTGTGCTCCAGCCACACCAGCCTCCTAGAGCACCTCAGGTCCTCTGCACTAGTTTTTTCTGTGTGGCTTTTCCCCTGCTTCATTTAGATCTCTGTTCAGATGTAATCTTATGTACCTCCAATGTAACCTTAGAAACTTTCCCAGACTACCCTGTATAAAATAGTAATCCCACACAGTATGATACTCCCTGTTTTCCTTGCCCTACTTTATTTTTACTCATAACATTTATTTGTCATATAAATGTTTTTCAAATTGTCTCTCCCACCCTCCTCTTCTTAATAGGAATATGACAGATCAGGAACTTAGTTTTGCTCACAGCTATGTCCTCAGCATCTGGAACAGTGCTAAGTGGGATCTAATGAGGACATTTGTTAAGTAACTGTTGAGAAAGATGATAAAATTCAGGTGTTATATGATTAAGGCTATTAAAATTACCTCTGAATTGTTTTCTGAGCCCTTTTAAATGTTGATGCATCATTTTTATTTTCAGATTGGGACAGTGCAACTTTAAGTAATGAGTCACTTTTGGACACTGTATCTAGATTTGTTCTTGCAGCTCTTCTGAAACACACAAATTTACTTAGTCAAGCATGTGGAGAAAGCCGGCAAGTAACTTAAAACTATCCTCAGACAAATATTTGCTCTCATGATGTTAGAAATTAGGTAACTTTTCTATTTTGGTTCTTTATTTAGATATCAACCTGGTAAAAGCTTATCAGAAGTGTACCGTTGTGTTTACAAAGTTCGAAGTCGTTTACTTGCTTGCAAGAACCTTGAACTTATTCAAACCAGGTCATCATCACGAGACAGATGGGTAAAGTTGGAAATCAATTTCTAAGTATTTTGGGAGCTGTGAGAGATAGTTTTGTATTAGTTTATGTGAGAAAAAATTTATCTTAGTTATTGCAGATGTTCTGTATATGTTGAATAGTCTTTTTTCTAGTAAAAAAAATTGGAAGAGTAAAAGGTATGAGGTTCATTAAACCTCTTATTTATCAAGTTGATACAGTTGCTAAGAAGGTTTATATAGTCTTCGGCTGCATAAATTTTAGCTTGAATAGTTTGAAACATAGGAAATACTATTTTCTTTTATGCTGATCAGACCACATTTGAGTTATCTTGTTTAATTTGGGGTTCCGTAATTTATGAGGGACACAAAGAAATACCTTGGATTGATAAAGTCTAAAAATCATCTCATACAAGAACTAAAAAGTATCAAAAATGGTCAGCCTAGAGAGGTGAAAACCAAAGAGTGTGTCACAGGATGACTGCAGCAAAAACATTTAAAGAGCTATGTAAGAGAAGAAATAAATATGTTTCTTTTTTCAGAGGTCACAGCCAGGACCAAAGGGTAACAGTTGAATGAGGAATCATTGCTAGCTGAATATAAGGAAAATAGGCCTTTCAATGATTAGAGTTGTCCACCACACCAAGTGAAGATTGAAATTATTTATTAAGGACAGTCCGGAAGTAATTCTTGCAATAATAATGAGATGTTTTCTAAAGTGCTTTGCATTCCTGATAACATGGTCCTGTAATTATAAATACAAGCCAAGATAATAACACATTATCTTTAGAAGTGCTTACTTTGAAACTTGACCAATCAGATACTTTGCACTCCATTATTTAGTTCTTAGAGTAAAAAAAAAAAAAAAAAATCAACCAGCAAAAAAAAAAAAAAAAAACCTTTGGATGGGCATGGTGACTCCTGCCTGTAATTCTAGCTCTTTGGGAGGCTGAAGTGGGAAGATTGCTTGAGCTCAGGAATTCTAGACCAGCCTGGGTAACATAGCAAGACCTAGTCTGTAGAGAAAATTTAAAAATTAGCTGGGTGTGGTGACATGTGCCTGTAGTTCCCGCTACTCTGGAGACTGTAGTGGTAGGGTGGCACCTAAGCTAAGACTGCAGTGAGCCACGATTTGTGCCGCTGCACTCCAGCCTGGGTGACAAAGTGAGACCTAGACTCAAAAACAAAAACAACAACAACAAACCAAACTCTGTCTCTACATTTATATTATAGTAGACTTGGCACATACTGATTAAATATTTATGGATCCGACTGTTGGTGACTTTGAAACTCCATGAACCGTGTTAATTTGCTATTTTATTGAGGCTAAAATTTGCAATTCACATATGGGGGTAAATGCCTTTGTACTATATAAATCTGACTGCTCAATATCCCTATCCGTAAAATTCCTAAGTTATGCAAAGGTCATGAATCACAGATAACTTTTATTATGAATCTGAGGATATAATTGCGAGTTTTCTTTCATGTTTTATGCTGAAATTTGTGGGGGTAATTATATGTTTTAGTATTTACAGTTCTCTAAGTACCTGTTGTAAGGACTCTTTCCACTGTCTAAATTATTGCTAGATAACATAACCACTGTGGGAAATAAAGTTAACGTTGTTCTTACCAGATTTCTAATTTTTGGTTTCTTTAGGAGCAAAGTTAAAAAAAATAAAAACAATATTATTTTAAATTTAGAATTATTAGACATTATACAGAATAATAATAGTAACATACTCAACTTGAAGAAAACTAAATGGAATCAAAATTGTGTTCTTTACCTTTTATGCTTGGTATGACACTCAAGACAACTTATTTTAAGGTGTAGCTCTATAGGAATTTATAGCTGAAAAACAATATAGCCATGAATAAATTTATAGCATGACATTTTATTATTTATTTATTTTTGTTTATTTTTCAACTTCACACTCTTTATGCTCCAGCCTGCCTATAGCATGGCATTTTAATCAGAATACTGAGGAAGAGAGCACATGTGTGTTGTGAATATATTTTATGTACATATTTCTTTATAATCTTTAATATTTATCCAATACATCTTTTGAGTTTTTCTTGTAAAATTCGTGTTATTATCAATACTAACAATATTTTCCATGATAAGAAAGTTACGGTTTTTTGAGATATTAAAAAGTTTTTGGAATGTGTATTGAGTGTAGTTTCTGATACTTTCTTTAAGATCTCAGAAAACCAAGACTCTGCAGATATTGATCCTCAGGAGCATTCATTTACCAGGACCATGGATGAAGAAGCTGAAATGGAAGAACAGGCTGAGAGAGACCGAGAAGAGGGACATCCGGAGCCAGAGGATGAAGAGGAAGAACGGGAACATGAAGTGATGACAGCTGGCAGTGAGTATATCCTTCTTATTTTACAGATACACTCCGTGGCATTCTTTTTGGTAAGAGAACTGACTTGAACAAGAAAGGCAAAGAAAATGATCTGATATTCTACTGGTAATTTGAATTTTTATTAGCTAACATTTCAGGGGGTTCTTACATCTCTGCTGCTCATTCTGATGCTTTTGAATTGCATGGTCAGGGCTGAAAAACTTTTGGAAGCACAGTCAGTACCTGCCTCACTGAGTCTCATGGGTGAAATGACATCCATGAGTCATTGGATAGGGTAATTCAAAATATGTCCTCTGGGGGCACCAAGTTGTCCATCAGCCTGGCAGACCTGTGTGGTGAGAAAGAGAGCCTCTTTCTATGCCTGTTATGAGAGCCACATTGTTTTTCATGTGTGGAACTTCTAAAATTGTAAATTTCACTCACTTACTATACTATTGTGGGGAGCAAAAGTATCCACGAGCTATACTGTTGACCAGGTAAATAAAACTTTTCATTCTTTTATATTCCAAGGTTACAGATAATTTTTTAAAGTAATTATTTATATGTTTAAAAATAAGTACCAACATTTTTTGAACATTTATTAGTATCTTTCGAGTGATTCGGCTATTTCAGGATAAAGTGTGTATTCAATCTGAATCCTAAAACATCATGCAGTTATGTATTTGGTGTTGAAATTGTCTGTATCTATCAATGGAGTTGGCATTTATTTTATCATCAACTTATTTGTGTTCTGCCTACTTCTAAAAATGATTTTGAGGAGACCAAACACCAAAAATTATTTAAACAAAAGGGAAAAGTTAAAGTCCAAATGGAGTAAAAGGGGTTGGAGAATTGGGATGGAGAATAATTGTATTTTTAAAACCTAGACTGAGGGAACTTTTGCAGTTGAACATACAACTTAGTTTAGAAAGTCTTAGAAGCTGAGACTAAAGGGGAAAGCACAGTAACAAAGTGTAACCCTTAATTACAGTAAAAGAAAGCATAATAGTCATCTGGAGACTAATAATTTTTAAACTAGTTATAATTTTTGAGCATTTATATACTGGACACTGAGTAAAGTGCTTCAAGTGGATTAACTCATTCTCACAACAGCCTTAAAAGTTATAGTATTACCTCATTCTAAAGATGAGTGAACTAAGGTTTAAGGAGACAAAATTATGTACCGAGGGCCACAGCTAGTAGCAGCTAGAATTGAAGCCAGGTCTGCCCAAAATTCCAGTGACGATTCTCTTAAATACATTAACTGATTTCTCGCTCTGGACTCTAAGAGGATTTGTTGCTTTGATCTTTATGGAAATAAGAGACTTTTAACAGCATAATGAAAATATTGTCATCATTTTATAAAATGAACAACCAGTTTTTGAAGTTTGTGTTTCCATATTGATAGACGAATCTAGTATTTTACCAACTTTCTGCTTGGGTTTCTCATTAAGAATACCATCTTCCCTCCAAATTTGTGCAAAAAAAGACTCCTTTCCAATTTATACCTACCACTGAATCAGAACCTTGTTAAAAATTCCATTGACTATTTATGAGGAAGGGCTGATGTCAGATGGACATTCCAGGTAATGCTTTCTGACTCTGTAGGAAATTTTTCCCATATATTGTAACTAGATTATGTTTCAGTGAAGAACTTTGATGATGGCATTTATTTAATGTGTTTAAGATACAGCAAAGTGTGGGTGTTAGGAATTATATGGACTTTGGAAGGGGAAAGGGACCTTTTCATTTTAACTAATGTAACTTAACTTTTGTCTATTTCTTCTGTAACCTGATAGTTTTTTTTTTTTCTTTTGAGTTGGAGTCTCACTCTGTTGCCCAGACTGGAGTGCAGTGGCCGCTCCCGGCCACCGCAGCCTCGGCCTGCTGGGCTCTGGCGATCCTTCCGCCTCAGCCTTCCGAGTAGCCGGAATTACAGGCATGCGCCACCACGCCTAGCTGATTTTTTTTGATTTATTGTAGAGATGAGGTCTCGCTGCCCAGGCGGGTCTTGAACCCGCGGGCTCAGGCAATCCACTCACCTCAGCCTCCCAAAGGCGCGGGATTACAGGCTGAGCCACCGATCCCGGCTACCTGATAGTTTTTATACCAAGGTCTTGAACATTTCAGAAATAAGCAGTTATTTTTATATAACCTAGTGCTTCACATACTTACATGGGCTTCAGAATCACCTGGAGGGCCTCTGAAACAGATTGCTGGGTCCCACTCCCAGAGGTTCTGATTCAGAAGGTTGGGGTGGGCCTAATAATTTGCATTTCTAACAAGTGCCTAGATGATGTGGATTCTGCTGGTCTGGAATCAGACTTTGAAAATCACTGATCTAACTCATTAATAAAATTTGAGGCCAGGCGCGGTGGATCACTCCTGTGATCTTAGCACTTTGGGAAGCTGAGGCAAGAGGATTGCTTGAGCCCAGGAGTTTGAGACCCCCCCTAGGCAACATATCGAGACCCTGTGTTTACAAATAGTCAAAAAAATTAGCCAGGTGCGGTGGCATGCATCCCAGCTACTTGGAAGGCTGAGGTGAAAGAACCACCTGAGCCCAGGAATTCAAGCCAGCAGTGATCCGTGATCATACCACTGCACTCCAGCCTGGGCAATAGAGTGTAGGACTCTTGACTCAAAAATTAAAATAAATAAAAAAAAAATTTGAATTAGGATCAGCCAAATCTAAATTCTTATAAAGGCAGGTAAGTATTTCTTATTGTGAATTTTATGAAAAAGGTAGTGTTTTAATATATTTTAATATAATTTGGCTAAGTTAACTATGCTATATCTAATGTCTAAAAATTAATTTTTCCCTCTTTTAGTAAGTTTCTGGTCCAAACTTTTTCACTATTTTTATTGTTATTTTCTTTGCTCTTCTCTCCCCATGTGTTAAGACCTTGTTTTTGTGTTGCATGTTACAGAAATCTTTCAGTGTTTCCTCTCAGCCCGTGAAGTAGCTCGTGGCCGAGACCGAGATAGAGCGAGCAGTGGGGCAGGGTCTGGGACTCGAGCTGATGACCCACCTCCTCAGTCCCAGCAAGAGCGAAGGGTCAGCACAGACCTCCCCGAGGGTCAGGATGTATACACTGCTGCTTGCAACTCTGTGATCCATCGGTGCGCCCTGTTGATATTAGGAGTAAGTCCTGTGATCGATGAGCTTCAGAAGCGAAGGGAAGAAGGACAGCTGCAGCAGCCTTCAACAAGTGCCTCTGATGGGGGTGGACTTATGACCAGGTGGGACTGACGAGGAACCTAACATGTGGCTCTCCTTCCTTTGTTACTTTGTGCATGGAGTTAGTTTATTCTCAAAGTTACAGTGTGCTGGTATTGACACAGACATGAAGGAAGAAATGCAAATTGATGGGATGAATTTAAAGTAACAAACAGTGATACTGATTCACCATGGATTATAAATTTCTGATTAAATGAGGAGGCACAACTTTTCATAGTTAAAAAGAGCAGCAGTTGAAAAGCTTGAAGTTATTTGCATCTCTCTAATTTATTGGCATGCAAATTATTTTGATATAATTGGGAAGGGTTTTGTACTTAGACAAGAGTCAGGGTTTCCCATCAACAGACTCCTCATATGTGTATTATCTACTATTGCCATTCAATTTGATGTTCACTAACAGTCCCAAATCAAAAAACTTTTTTTGTGCATGTGAGACAGGAGTGAAAGTCTTACTGCAGAGAGCCGGCTAGTCCACGCAAGTCCAAATTATAAACTGATCAAATCGAGGAGTGAATCTGATTTGTCTCAACCCGAATCAGATGAAGAGGGTTACGCACTGGTAGGTATACTTATATATGTTAATGATTAGCTCTGACTTCTTCCTAAACTCTAAATTGACATATCTGACTCTTTGATGGACATTTTACCTGAATGTGTCAGGTTACACCAGTCTTAGCCTATCCAAAACTTTTCTTTCTCCCAAACCTGCTTCTCTTATATTCAGTATCTTAATAGGTGGCACTATTAAATATCTGGGCTAGAAACCTGGGGTCATCCTTGACTCTTCTTTTTCTTATCTCCTGGTCTGTTTATCCTCTACCTCCTTCCCCATGTCAGTTAGTCAAGTCTTGAAAATTTTACCTTTAATATGTTTTCAGTATGTCATCTCCTCTTCATTTCCTCCTGCCACTGCTCTGTTTTAAACTTTCTGATTTGTCTAGACATGTGCAAAAGCCTTCAAATTGGTTGCCCTACCTCTTGTTTTGTGCTCATCTTCAACATTTCACTATACTAATATATCTAAAATACAAATCGTTTGTCTTCTTAAAATATTTAGTAGTGCTTAGTTAACTATCAAAAAAGCCTCAGAATCTGGATTGCAGGCATTTAGGATAAAAATAAAACAAGTAAGATGCCAATTTTATAAAAAGTAAGAAGTAAGGTAAAGGTGTGCTATGGTTTAACTGGTAAAATAAATTATAGAGTGAAAACTATATTAAAGATTGCTTCTGTCTGGGGAGTTTTGAACTTGGAGTTGATTGCTAAATTTTCATTTTGGCTGTTCCTCTAACTATGTGTGATTCTGTGTGTGCTCTGACCTTTCTGTGCTTTGGTGTCCCATTGTGTGGTATGAAGATCGTAGTACCTGTTGTATATGTGGCAATGTGTCAGACGTAGCATCTGGCCCTGATTGTACTGCTGAAGAGCTATGAGACCTTGGTTATTCCACATGACAGCTCAAATAAAAACTGTTTTTTGGGACTGACTGATCTGTAAGCTCCATTGTTCTGAAATTCCTCTGTTGTGTGAACTGAGTAAGGGATATGAAAATGTTTTCAAAAAATATAAAGTGCTATATAAACAAAAAGTTATTGTTTAAAAGAAACTTCCAAGCATAGGTGATCCCTCATCTAAGGAATGTTGGACAGAGTCTTTAAGCAAATTTCATGGTGTCATGACACTTTTGTTTGTGTTTCCTCCTTTTATCCTTCGTCTTCATTGGTGTCTGTGTGCTCCTGCTTCATGTTCTCAGTCTTGCACTCTAGTGGGACTCCTCTCTGCCCACTTATTTTTCCAGTCTGGTCAGTCTCATTATCTAGTCTCCCAACCCTATGACAGTTTTAAAATATAGAGCATGTCACTTCTCTGCTCAAAACTGCAATAACTTCACTTTTTCTCACATTAGAAGCCTAAGTTCTCTACCTCTCTAATCTCCTCCTCTACTGCTCTCCTGGATGACTCTCCTGCCATGCTGTACTCTTGGCTGGTCCATGAACACAGGACACAACTTCTCCTTAGATCTTAATGTGGCTGTCTTCTGACAGAATACTATTGTTTGCGTGGCTAATTTCCTCTCTTTCTTCAAGTCTGTTGTGGTACTACTTTTTCAGTGAAGCCCGCCTTGATGACCTTATTTAAAATGACAGTTTTCCTCCCTTCTACTTACTCCCTGTCCCCCTTCCTTGTCTGTTTTTTTCTGTAGCACCCATCACTTAACATATAATTTATTTATTATATTCACTGATCGGTTTCTGTTAGCCTACACTAGAATATAAGCTTTTGAGGAGTTTTTTGCTATTTTATTTACAGCTGTATCTCGAGCACCTATAATAATGCCTGGCACATGATAGGCAGCCAGGAAATATTTTTTGAATTTATAAATGACTGTCTAATTTATTTTGGTAAAGTTTCTAGATTCATTCAGTTCTTTCTATTCTTTAATTTAAGCCCTGATTACCTTTGTCTGGACTACTTTTGTCTGGTCCAGACTGGTCTTCCTACTTTCCCCCCATTTCACTCCTTAGACATTTCTGATAAAGTTAGAGCTCTTAAAAACACAACAACAAGAATACCAATAAAACACCTGCTGGTTGCTACCTTCTTACTCAAAAACTCAGTAACTGCACTGCCTACCCAGAAATCAAAGATTCTGAAAAATGTCGCCTGCCTGCTTTTGGAGCCAATATTGCCCTACAGTCATCTGCATTTTTGCCACAGTAGTTCATCTTCCAGACCCCAAACATACCTCTTGATCCTCTTCTCAAGCATAGTTTACTTTAAAAGTTCTCCTAGGCTTCCTTCTGAAGTCCTGGTTCTTCCTTAATGACTGGCTAAAATGTCACCTCTTTCAGAAAGCTTTCCCACCTTACTGCATTCTCCTTGTTGTCCCATGACAATTTGGTAGAACGTCTAATAAACCACTATCAGTTTGTTTTTTGTTGGACTTACTTATTATTTGTATGTTTTCCAAGTAAACCTACTAGAAGTCTAGGTTTTCTTAAGTTTTTGTTCTTTCTAAATACTTCTATAGGTCTCTTACGATATGTGCTTTACATATTGTAATTGATTGATACCTCATTTCAACTGAAATGAAGAGGTAAAAAATGAGGATGGATATAGTCGAAGTGGCATACTTTTGGGAAATCAGCAATGAAATCTGACTAAGAATAGGCTTAAAGACTCACTATGAACTTTGACCAGGACAAGACATTTAACCTTTCTGAGTCCGTTTCTTTATTTTTTGAAATAGAGAATGCTGCTACCTGTTGTGCTTGCCTCAAGTATGTTATGAGGAACACATTTTGTAATATAATTTAAAACATTTTGAAAATTATAAATGAATAAGACAAATCAATGGAGGAGGATTGAGCCTAGATTTAATTGCCAAGATTGTTAATTTAGGTTTTTTGTTGTTCATTTGGTTTCTGCACTTTTTTTTTTTTTTTTGAGTTGGAGTCTCACTCTGTTGCCCAGGCTGGGCTCAGGTGATCCTTCTGCCTCAGCCTTCCAAGTAGCTGGAACTACAGGCATGTGCCACCATGCCCGGCTAATTTTTTGATTTATTATAGAGATGAGGTCTCGCCAAGTTGCCCAGGTTGGTCTCGGACCTGTGGGCTCAGGCAGTTCTCTCACCTCGGCTTCCCAAAGTGCTGGGATTATAGGCGTGAGCCACTGCACCCAACCTACAAAACTTTTTAAAAGACTAGTAAACATATATATATATATTTATATTTGTAGTTGGAGTCTCACTCTGTTGCCCAGACTGGAGTGCAGTGGCATGCTCCTGGCCACCGTAGCCTCGACCTGCTGGGCTCCGATGATCCTTCCGCCTCAGCCTTCCAAGTAGCTGGAACTACAGGCGCGCGCTACCACGCCCAGCTAATTTTTTTATTTACTGTAGAGATGAGGTCTTGCCAAGTTGCCCAGGCGGGTCTCGAACCCGCGGGCTCAGGCAATCCACTCACCTCAGCCTTCCAAAGCGCGGGATTACAGGCTGAGCCACCAAGCCTGGCTAGTAAATATATTTTTAAAAAAGATTGACTTTTAATCATCTTTCATTCTGGAATATTTAGAAAGATAGTTTCATAAACAGTAGATGAGACAAGAACTAGAAGGAAAACAGATTTCATTTCAGTTGAAGGGAGATGTGGGCTGAGCTTTAACTTCATTCTCAGGAGATGAGAAGTCAGCACTGGGGGCAGTTTGGGTTTTTCCAGCTGAAATATTTCACTCTTCTATACTGTAGGAAGTTATTTAAGATTACCATTCATATCTTCAGTCTCCACTAGTGCCTAGTTTACTCTGAATTGTTAGTGAATGAAATGCTTTTTTAAATGACTGAAGTAAACCACTTTAATGCCAAATCCTTATTTTAGCCTTCTTTCATAAGGTGTATTATGTGATGTATTATCTACTTCTGTTTTAGTAAATACAGAATACCAAACTAAGTTTGTCTGACACTTGTCATTCTTACCAACATTTCTTAATACATCCCTCTAGTCTATTTTGTAGCTCCCTTATTTCTCAAAAGTTTGATTTACCGTATACAAATAAATACTTCATGAAAGGATAAATTAGGTGAACAAATTAGGACTGAAAGAAACTGAAAGGAAAGTAAAGCCCTTGGTAAGATATTCTCATATTAGCACATATCCTATGGTGTTTTGCTAGAAGGTTGCCACCAGACAGGAAAAACATAATGAGTTCTATGATTCACAGTGTCTAAAAGATAAAAACAAACCGTTTAGTCAAGAGAAATACAGATATTTCTGGTTCTAAGGCCTTAGGTTAATTTCTTCAATCAGCCCTCATAGCAAAGGTGTACCATGTGATAAAAATGTTTTATAGTGTGTTACAGTGAAGCCTTCAGGAGCTTTTATGACAACTGTTTGGTGTTTTATCTAGCACCAAATGGCCCAAGAATATATTTATTTCTGTTGATGTATGTGTGGGTGGGTTGGTATAAGACAATGTGTTTATCTGCAACGTGGGTACATGTGTCTATGTGTGTGGCCAGGTAATGATTTTCTACAATAATGTTTTTCAAATGGATTTATTTTGTTACTTCTGAGCCTGCCTTCTTTGACACCAACCTTTTTTTTTTATGAGTTGGAGTCTCACTCTGTCACCCAGACTAGAGTGCAGTGGCCGCTCCTGGCCACTGTAGCCTCAACCTGCTGGGCTCCGGCGATCCTTTCGCCTCAGCCTTCCAGTAGCTGGAACTACCGGCGTGCGCTACCATGCCTGGCTAATTTTTTGATTTATTGTAGAGATGAGGTCTCGCCAAGTTGCCCAGGCGGGTCTCGAACCCGCAGGCTCAGGCAATCCACTCACCTCAGCTTCCCAAAGGCGCGGGATTACAGACTGAGCCACCGAGCCTGGCTGACACCAACTTTTTAAAATTGTGTGATAGAGTACTGTTGAAATGCCAAGGTCACAATGTCAAGTTTATGCAAAGACTTAAGTCATACGTAGTTTGTATTTAGTTGACTGTTGTCAGAGTAGCCAGTTGTCTATACACCACCATCAGACACACACAGAAATATACTTCTATTGTTTCAGAAAACCTTCACTACTTTATTAAACTATCTACAGTTTTCCCAGTTTGAGATTCTTCTATTTTAACAGGTTTTAAAACATGTTTTCTAATCTGCAAAAACAGTTACCAAAAGTCTGAGACTATGTTATTTCTCTGTTAGTTTAGAGTCATCAGATTATCTTCGTCTAACCACCCAACCAAGGCTACTGGGAGTTTGAAACGAAAGGAAAGTGAAGATAGAGGGAAGGAGTGGTAATTTTAGAATAAGGGACACTGTTGCAAGGCTTTAGGCATCTAGATGGTGTTAATAAGATCATAGAGTGCCTGGAAGATTCCAAAGGAAAAAAGATAACGACAAAGAAAAACTGTTATGCCGCAATGTTAATTAATGTGGCTTTTTTGAGTTAGTATCTCAGTTATGTGCTTGAGCTTTCTTATAGCTGCTTTCAGTGGGTTTTTAGGGACTTTGCTATTAGTCTGACTTGATTGGTGAATAAGAAGGACATTGCTGTAATTATGTAGATTATTTTTTGTTTTAATACTCTAGTAAATCTTACTTTTGCTTCCGGAATCTCTGTCTTGTTCCATTGGTCTATATGCCTGTTCTTGTACCAATACCAGGTTGTTTTGATTATTGTAGCCTTATAATAAAGTTCAGAGTCTGGAAATGTGATACCCTCCACTTTATTTCTTTTGCTGAGGATTGTTTTGGCTATTCGTGGTTGTTTATGTTTCCATATGAATTTCTGTATTGTTTCCATTTCTGAAAAAAATGATACTGATAATTTGACAGGTTTTGCGTTGAATCTGTGGATTGCCTTTAGTAGGATGGACATCTTAATAATGTTAATTCTTCTAATCCCTGAACATGGAATATTTTTCCATTTGTTTATATCTTCTTTGATTTCTTTGAGCTTTGAGCAGTGTTTTGTAGTTTTCATTGTAAAGATCTTTTACTTCTCTGGTCAGGAAGATGCCAAGGTATTTCATTTTTGTGTGTGTTTATTGTGAATGGGATTGTGCTTTTTATTTGTTTCTCTGCCTGTTTGTTGTAGGTGTATAAGAATACTATTGTCAGCTGGGCTCGGTGGCTCAGCCTGTAATCCCGCGCCTTTGGGAGGCTGAGGCGAGTGAATTGCCTGAGCCCGCGGGTTCGAGACCCGCCTGGGCAGCGAGACCTCATCTCTACAATAAATCAAAAAAAAAATCAGCTGGGCGTGGTGGCACATGCCTGTAATTCTGGCTACTTGGAAGGCTAAGGCGGAAGGATCACCGGAGCCCAGCAGGCCGAGGCTGCGGTGGCCAGGAGCGGCCACTGCACTCCAGTCTGGGCAACAGAGTGAGACTCCAACTCAAAAAAAAAAAAAAGAATACTATTGTCTTTTGCCCATTTATTTTGTACTCTGAGATGTTGCCAAAGTCCTTTATCAGTGCAGGGAGGTTTTTGACAGATTCTTTTGGATTTTCAAGATAAGGGTCATATCATCAGCAAAGAGAGATAATTTCTTATTTTCCTATTTGGATGCCCCTGATTTCCTTCTCTTGTCTGATTGTTCTCACTAGGACTTCCAACACTATGTTGAACAGGAGGGGTAAGAGTTAGCAACCTTGTCTTTTTCTGGTTTTCAGTGGAAATGCTTCCAACTTCTGTCCTTTTAGCATTATGTTGGTTTCTCTTAGATGGCTCTTACTAGTTTGGTATGTTCCCTCTATGCCTAGGCGTTCAAGGGTTTTTATGAAGAAGGGATGCTGGTTTTATCGAAAGCTTTTTCTGCATCTAGTGATATAATCATGTGGTTCTTGTTTTTACACCTGTTGATGTATTGAATTACATTTATGGTCTTGTAGATTTTGAACCAGCCCTGTATCCTGGGGATGAAGCCTACTTGGTCATGGTGGATGATTTTTGAGATGTGTTGTTGGATTCAACATATTCTTAATATACTTTTCACAGCTAAATTTTTTAATTTGGTTACTTTTTACTTTTAATAGAGTGGCAGACGAAATGTTGATTTGGATTTGGCATCATCTCATAGAAAAAGAGGTAAGTATTAAGAACATATTAAATATCTGGTTAAATTAAGTAACTATTTTTATGTCTGATATATTTAGATCCGATTGTCTTTCAAGTGTAATTGCAAAAAATAGTTCAGAATCATTATAAGAAGAGTTAAAAGGGAAGACCATTTTCTTTAAAATATATATCTTTTTAAAATCTGGGAATGCTTAGGAGTTAATAATCAGATCTGTTTCTCATTTGTCATGTGTTTTGATTTTTTAAAAGTCCTACAGAGTTTCAGACAACAGTGCATTCCCTTATGGGTGGGAGGTTATATACATAGTTTTTCATATTTTTAGCTCATTGATGTAGTTTCTGTGGTTTAAATAGTGTTGTAGGGAGAACTCCTTGCCCCATACACATGTACACACACTTTCAAATGGAAAGTTTTTATTTTTTTCCTCTTGGCCTCTTAAGATAAAGCATGCAAGAGATGAACTGATGATTAAAACTTTTTTTTCAGTGAAGAACAACTTCAGAGTGTTACCAAGAGTTAAAGTCTTAGCTGGGCTCGGTGGCTCAGCCTGTAATCCCGTGCCTTTGGGAGGCTGAGGTGAGTGGATTGCCTGAGCCTGCGGGTTCGAGACCCGCCTGGGCAGGCGAGACCTCATCTCTACAATAAATCAAAAAATTAGCTGGGCGTGGTAGTGCGTGCCTGTAGTTCCAGCTACTTGGAAGACTGAGGTGGAAGGATCGCCGGAGCCCAGCAGGTCGAGGCTGCGGTGGCTGGGAGCGGCCACTGCACTCCAGTCTGGGCGACAGAGTGAGACTCCAACTCAAAAAAAAAAAAAAGAGTTAAAGTCTTTTTTAGGAAGCTCTGTCTTAATGAATAGATGAACAGTATGGTTAACTCATGGATATATGTACAAATAGAGGGAAAAAAAAGCAGTTTTTAGATAACATAAATCCAAAGATAACTAAAAACTCTTTTGTATTATTCCCTGCTAACTGGTACTTTTAGTTAAAACCATGTATGATATGGTTGTGAAATGTGAATTGTTAAAAATTGCCACTAGTTGCAGTTTTCTAAAAACCTTTGGGGGGAAAAAGTTCATGATATTATATCTTTTGTATTTCAAAGGGAAACATTTCTCTCGATAGCTTTCTTTGCAGAAGATTAGATTTCTCACCTGTAGGAAAAAAAACTGAGAAATGAGAGAAATAAATACATACAGGATGTTTTCATTTTCATGTATGTAACTCAAAAGAACTTAAACTTAAAACTTGGCAATATCTCATTTAATTACAATTAAAATACAAGGAGTTTGCCAGAATACAAATAATGGGTTCACGCCTATAATCCCAGCATTTTGGAAGGCCAAGGCAGGAGGATCACTTGCGGCTTGGAGTTCTAGACCAGCCTGGGCAGCATTGTGAGACCCCCTTCTCTCTTTTTTTTTTTTTTTTTTTTTTTGAGTTGGAGTCTCACTCTGTCGCCCAGACTAGAGTGCAGTGGCCGCTCCCGGCCACCGCAACCTTGACCTGCTGGTCTCCAGTGATCCTTCCACCTCAGCCTTCTGAGTAGCTAGAACTACAGGTGCGCGCTACCATGCCTGGCTAATTTTTGATTGTAGAGATTAGGTCTTGCCAAGTTGCCCAGGCGAGTCTTGAACCCGCAGGCTCAGGCAATTCACTCACCTCAGCCTCCCAAAGGTGCGGGATTACAGGCTGAACCACCGAGCCCAGCAAGACCCCCATCTCTTAAAATGAATGAATGAATGAATGAAGAATGATTTGTCTGAAGTATTAGGAATAATAGGTCCAGAGCTGGTGCTTTCTTTATTGAAAGGTTTTTTCAGATTGTAATATATAAGAGCTTCTTAGTTTCTAAAATTAAGATTTTGAAACATTTGCTTTTCTAATTTTGTTTGACTCAGGTAAATATTTTGCTGAAAGTTCTATGTTATATTAACAAATGCATATCATTTGGAACTGGAGAGAAAATAGCTCAGACTTATGATAGTGTAGTTTGAACTTCCCTCCTATATTAATTTTACTTATTTTTGTAAATGATAGTCCACTGGTTAAAATTGCTCTTTTCTCTCAAATCTTTATTACGCTTATGGAAATATATCTTGAGATTCAATCTATGTTAACAAGGTCAACATGTGACAAAGCAATATCTTTGGAATAAAACAAAGTAGAATCTTTATCTTTAAATTAAGAGTAACCTATAATTTGAATGTGAATTGCTTAGGAGTAATGAATAGAACATATTAAAATAACTGTCCTAGGGTTACTACTTGTTTGTTCATTTTTTGTTTGTTTGTTTGTTTTGTTTTGTTTTTTGAGTTGGAGTCTCACTCTGTCGCTCAGGCTAGAGTGCAAGTGGCATACTCACAGCCACCCCAGCGTCGACCTGCTGGGCTCCAGCGATCCTTCTGCCTCAGCCTTCCAAGTAGCTGGAACTACAGGTGTGCGCTACTACGCCCGGCTAATGTTTTTTTTATTTATTATAGAGACGAGGTCTTGCCAAGTTGCCCAGGCTGGTCTTGAACCCGCAGGCTCAGGCAATCCACTCACCTCTGCCTCCCAAAGTGCTGGGATTACAGGCTGAGCCACCAAGCCCAGCCACTTGATCACATTTTTAAACCATTATCTTACACATAGATGTAAATTTCCTATAGTTTTGGATCTAAATAGATATAAATAAGACATTCATCCAAATTTTGTTTATGGATAAATCATCTTCTCCAAAAAGCTCAAGGTAGTTCCAACATGTATTAACTTATTAACTTGTTGGAATTTAACTTTATTTTGTTGAAAACAGAAAAGCAAATATAGAACCTCATGGGGAAAGGTTTTTTTTGTTTTTTTTTCTTTAACTACCTGTTTAGGAAGTTTCAGTAGGGAGGCAAACTAGTTTTATGGATTTTCTTAATACCACTTAATGTGGTACTGATTTATACTAGACATCATTCCACTTTAATGTTCCCAAGGCAAATTTTTGCTGGTGATTTTGTTCCCAAGGATAGGTGACTAGAAAGTAGAAGAGCTATTCTTTAGGAAGGGCACCAAAAATAGTTGCTTTACAGGCCAGTTTCAGTGTCTCGTGCCTGTAATCCTGGTGCTTTGGGAGATCACTTGTGGCCAGGAGTTTGAGACCAGCCTGAACAATATAAGGAGACTCCATTTCTACAAAATAAAAATAAAGGTTAGCTGAGCATGGTGGCATGCATCTGTAGTCCTAACTATTTGGAAGGCTGAGGTGAGAGGATTGCTTGAGCCTACAATTTTGAAGTTATAGTGTGCTATGATTACACCATTGTACTCCATCCTGGGCAACAGACCAGGACTCTTTTAAAAAAAGAAAAATTGCTTTCAATCTCAGGAATCTTAGAATTTGTAGATTAAATTATGAAAATGTACACAAGGCTTTTATTTTTATTATAATGGATTTTCTTCTTCAAAAGAAATTAACTTTAAAAATACATTTAAGTTATAGTTGGAAAGGAATTTATAAAAATCATGTATTTTTAGTGACTACCCTTTGACCACAGTGGGTTTTTGTTTTTGCTTTTAAATTATGGTAATATTAATCACTCAATTTTTTCCCCAGATGCCTTAAACTGTAATATCTTCAGCTGGTCAGATGAACCTGCTGAGTCTGAGAACTGTTAGGGGCCACTTAGACTTCTAGGGGTTCTGATTCTGATATGAGACAGGAATAACGACTGCACATCCAGCCAGATGGGAATTCTAGACATTTGTGTACCCCTGCCAATATTTTGAGGAGGATACATAAAATTTTTTTCCTTCATAGCATTTGCCTTCGTTAGTCTCAGTGGTCTTGAGTTACTAAAAACCTGACAAAAGGAATAGAACAGATAACAGTGTTTAATTATATCCTGTTTATTGAAATCTAATGTATGTATAAATGACAGTGGTTGAATATACATTTTCAGCTGCTCTTATGCCTGTGAAGACCCTCTTTGAGAGGATTTATTTATACTCTCAGCATTTGGCATTGGGAATACTAAGATCATGCTGTCGAGCCATGGTTGTTCGTTTTTCTCCCCTCGTTCCAGTTAATGTTTCACAATTGGTCCAAGAAAGCAAATATGGTAGGAAGGGGCAAAGAAATATGAGCAAGTTCATTTAGCTCAGTTATCTTGCTTGACTTTTCAGAAGCATCGAAGCTAAATTCTAAAACCAAAATAGGTTATACATTGCTTTTAAAAGAGACAGACAAAATATATTTCTTCTTAACATCTCAGAGGCAACGTGAAATTTGCATTTATTAAACACTTATAAACTGTTTACTGTATGACAGGCATTACTCTAAGTATTTCACAAATATTAACTCATTTAATTGTAATAGCTGTCAAAATTCTTGACAAAACCTGTAAGAATATGTTGGTATTTTGGTACTTTGATAAATACTTAAAAGAGTTGCTGTGATTGTGCAGAACTCAGTTTACAGAAAAACGATATTTTTTTGCAGATACGTGATTTTAGTTTTCATATTGAAGCTGAAGGTGGTACAGTAAAAATGGTGGGATATCACAGCAGCAATTTAAGAAGTAACATCAGAAATCTTAGTAAAATTACTATGTGATTTGATTTTCCCCACTAGGTCTTTAAATATAGTGCTAGGATTTTATTGCTAAAATAAAATACTGGAAGCATTTATCAACGTGTGTTTCATGGTATAATAGGTATGGGTGAAATGCTGTTTTATTTATGCATTTCAAATTAGATTATATAAAGAAGAGCAAATGTAAATATTGTCTCTCTCCTGTATCAAATTTCTTTTTTTGTCTTCTGATTCTTGTGTGGTAGTGTATTTACTCCTTTTTGGCCAGTTGAGCCCCAGAAAAAAGAAGAGCTTCAAGCAAGTACCTGATGGCATGTTTAATTTTTTTCCCCTTTTAGCTTGCCTACATATTTTATGATTTATAAAGTATGTATTGCAGCTCTGCCATGTTCATTTTGAAAATTCCATTTAAGAACCAAACTTGTAAGGACAAGTAAACAATCTCAAATTTTTTTTGTTGGACTTTACATTTTCTTTATGTAGTAGGTGACTCTGAATTAATATTAAGAATTGGGTTTAATCACAATTGCTATGTAAAAGCTTTTGATGTGCTTTTCAGATACAGTATTTGCTATATTCAGATAATACAGAACAAATCAAAGTGACCAGATTGTTATATTTTTAAAAATATAAAGTTCTTTCATTCTCGCTTTTCTATATTATTTTTTTGTGTTTCAAAGTATTTTTGATGTCAAGCTAAATATTTTGATTAAAGTTATTTATTCTGATGCTTTCATGTACTATGTTTTCTGTTCTTTCTTATATTTTATTTATACCAAGTTTTATTTGGGTCATGACCATAATAAGTTTCATCCTTTAAAATAGAGGTCAGCAAACTACATTACAGCTGTAATGGTCTACAGCTGTAATTAGTCTACAGCTAGTAGACCAATCTATTCTGCCACCTGTTTTTGTAAATCAGGTCGTACTGGAATACAGTCACACTCATTTGTTTATGTATTATGGCTGCTGTCTCACTACAGCAGCAGAATTGAGTAGTTGTAAGAGATTCTTTGGGTTTGCAAAGCCTAAAGCACTTACTGTCTGGCCCTTTACAGAAAAAGTTTGCTGACCCCTGCTTTAAATTGCAGCGAGATTTAGTTTTGGGTTTGGTCAGCCATTCTGTAGAATATTTGGGTATATATGAAGGCAGTTCACTATTGGTAGATTCAGGATTGAACCTTTACTTAGACAGACAATTGAAATTTCCATCAGTGATTTGAGAGTTGATTAATTAGAGGAATATGTAAGACTACCTCCCATAAAATTCAGAAATTCATGTTATTAATTTGGCAGATCAATTTCTTTGTGCCTCTGTTTCCTCAGTTACGGAAATCGGACTAAGTAATCTTTAAGATTTCTTTTACTTCTCTGGTTCTCATACTAGCTCCTTGTGCATTTTGTTTGCATTTTGAAAGGTAATTTATAAGTATTAGAACGCTTTATTCTGAAATGTTATTATTAAAAGAACAATCTCAATGCAGAGAACCAACAACTATCATGTGTAAGTTATAGCTAAATACAGACTCTGTATCAGAGGTGCTTAAGGAAATGAAAAATAAATAGTGCCTTTTTTTTTTTAACATTAGCCCCTGCTTTGTTCTTCTGATATTTTAACTTAATACATTATTTATCTGTGACACTTTTATTTGGGTTTTTACTCTTTTCTATATTACGTGAAAGAATATTCAGCTTTCCAATTTGGGTAAATTTTCAGATTGGTTGATATTTTTTATGTTTAGCAAAATTGAAAATTAAGCATCTTTTAATCTTAAGAATTCTTGCTAAAGTGTGATAGGCAAATAAACCATATATCCTTTATCATTATAAATTATTTTACTAAACTCCATATAAATTATTTCATAGTTACTTTATAATACTAACTCCCTGCAAAAAACTTCTATGTGTGATTTCAAAGTCCTAAGGTTTAACTGGCACCAGTGTAGTAGTTAAAAAATTAAGATTATACATTTAATATCATATTCTTTTGTTTTCTCTGTGGTCATTAGTGTTTAATTAGTTATCTTCCCAAACTTTTCCATCTGGGAAAAGTGCTGTAACAAGTGCTATTTTTATTATGCATGTTTAATTGGGTACTTTAAGCTGTATTCCTAATAGAGAAATGTAGCATATTCATATGATAGGATATGATATAGTACTCACACAAATGGCCCATGGCTACACATAGTAATGTGGATAAATTGAGCAATATTGTATTGAATTAAAAGAGTATGTCCAAAAAGATAATATAAAATGATACTCATTTTTAGAAAGTCAAAGACAACTAAAGCTAACTATTTTTCATCATAGGAATACATAAAAACAATAATAAAAACAAGGGAATAATAGACCCAGGCTTCAGGATAATAAAACCTTAGGTAGGAAGACGTGGGTTGGAGGAGCAAATAGATACAAATTACTGTCAGTTTTCTAGTTCTTATGTTCACAAATATTTATTATAAATAAGTATATGAATACGAAAGTGGGTCATGCATGGACCAATATAAGTGTATGTCTGAATCAAAGATTGTAGTTTAATCAAATTCATATACCTGAGATCATTTAAAGACAAGGATTTACAAGAATTGAACATGTATTGGCTTATGACTTGGACACTTACCCTTGTGTTCAAACATGTTAACATTCTTCTGTCTAATGTGAAGATTTTAGCTTTAAAAATAGCCACTGGCAAATCTACTGGTATTCTATTTAGCAACTATTGTGATAACACTTGATAACTTTATATACGTATCATTTTACAGTAAACCTCACATATTCTTGTCTGTGAAACTTTGCTTCCTGTGTATAGGAGTTTCACAACCTGCAGTAAATATGCACATGATACAGTCAGTGAAAATGTTCCTTATATTAATGAAACCCAAAGGGTGATATTTCCATCCTTTTTGTGTAAGTTTACTTGCCCTTCTGTATTCATTTTTTGGTAATGTTTCATTCCAGATATGTAAACACTTTGTTCAGTCTTAACTTACCCTTCGTAATGATGCTAAATTAGATGACCTTTTTCTGTTTCGAGTAGGTCTTACCAGCAGTGTCCTAAGTGCCTAGTTCATTTTTGTTCATAAATGATCTGGTTTAGTACTGCAGAGCATTTTAAGCTAAGCATTTTGAGAGCAGCTTCTGCCTTTCTTTTTCTTGTGGCAGCGTGTTGCTAAAGCGCTTACAGAGACACTGGTACATCAAACAGGGCTTTCCCTTTATTTTCTTACATTGCTCTGGTTTTTATTTGTTTTTTGTTTTTTTTTTATCAAAGCCTTTTGCTCTGATTCACTTATTGCATGCATGTACTCAAATATGAGTATCCATTTTTCACCAGTTGGTGTGGTAGCAGCACTCAGCCTTATCTAGTTTCAGAATGTACTTGCTACTTGATTACCATTGAAACATGTTTGTTCTGTTTGTATATAGGTCCTATGCACAGTCAGTTGGAATCCCTCAGTGACTCTTGGGCTCGCCTGAAACATAGCAGAGACTGGTTGTGCAACTCCTCTTATTCCTTTGAGTCTGATTTTGATCTTACCAAGTCTTTGGGAGTTCACACTTTGATTGAAAATGTTGTAAGTTTTGTGAGTGGAGATGTGGGGAATGCCCCAGGTTTTAAAGAACCAGAGGAAAGTATGTCTACAAGTCCCCAGGCCTCCATCATTGCAATGGAACAGCAGCAGTTAAGAGCAGAAGTAAGTCTCTGATATTTACTCCTTTGATATTTACTCCAGAGGCTCTGGAAACTTAAACTGAACCACTGAATGTACAATTCTAGGAAAAGCCTTTTGTTTTCTTCTGTTCCTTGCCTGCCCCTTTCCTTTACCTGAGCTTTTCAACATCACTTTCTTAGCTAGAACAGAATGTGGTTTGTTGGAACTGGACGGAGTACAATTTTAGATTGTCATCTCTTGGAACAATATACTGTTAATTATAAAGTCTTCACAGGTCTTCTAGAAACTATGGTGAAACTGACTCATGATGTTAGGGATCTCCTTCTCTGAGCCTTCATTTTTAACCCATTTGACTCTGTTTATACTAGACATCTAGTTTAAATTAGAGTCCCACAGTAACAATGACTGTAGGCAAGACGCATTGATGAATATCTAAAATTAGTGAACAAACTTGGAGACAGGATTTTTGCATAACCTCAAAGTATCTCCTCCCAAATATTTATTAATTATTGTAGTTTTGAATGTCCATAGATTGTTTATTTTTATTTTAAAGATGTGGAGTACAATTCAGGATTAGATATACAAATGGTCATTGTATAGGTAAAGTTTGGGCCTCACTTTTGGTCCCCACTTTGCCTGGTTTGAGATTAGGTACCCTTATTGATTAAGTGTGCACCACTCCACACCTGTTCGTAGATTTCTTTCATATTCTTCCTGCAGGAGGTAGAGATTAATTCCCTTCCCTTTGAGGGTGGGCTGGACTTAGTGGCTTGCTTCTAGCAAAATAGAATATAGGAAAAGGAAAAAACGGTAACTTTACATTGCAGAAACCTGGCAGGCATCACCTGAAATAAGTGATCAAGATTAATGTTACCAGTAATAAGTCATGTTGATTTCCTGTATCCTTTGTGATACACATACATGTGTACACACACACACACACACACACACACACACACACACACACCCTTGTTAGAGTGATGAGGACACTTTAACTATGTGGCATTCCCCCCCCAATCCATCATTACCATCTAATCCTGACCAAAAAAAATCAGACAAACCCAGATTTAGGGAAATCTACAAATACATAATTATAATTATACCGTACATGTGGTTCAGGAGAACTACAGAGAACCCACTCATGAGTTCTTCAGATTCCTAAGCTAAAGAGTATTCATGCTATATAAGCTTATTATAAATACAAGAAGCAATAACAATACTGTCTTACAGTTTTTGAATCTTCACATGTATCTCCTCATGAGTGAGTAGATTAGATAAGGTCTTATCAGTTTCATCACAGTTTTACACATGAAGAAACAAACTTGAAGTTTAGTGACTTTCCCAAGGCAATACAGAAGGTAGAGGAGTCTGGCCATGAAACCATCTCTCCTATATCCAAATCTACTACTTTTCCCAGTAACCTCTTTTATGCTGAAGTATGTGTCTAGAGTGTTTAGAGCTATCTCGATAAAGAGTAACAATAAAATGTTTATCTTAATGGAATAGATTTGTAGGAAATGTTAGAATTTTCTATATGCTAAAAATACTGATGTTCAGTGCTCCTTTGTGTCTGAGTTTAGTGACGGACTCTGAAATGTGTTTTTTTCTCAAGCTTCGTTTAGAGGCACTTCACCAGATCCTTGTTCTGTTGTCTGGGATGGAGGAAAAAGGCAGCATCTCGCTGGCAGGAAGCAGGTCGAGTTCAGGCTTCCAGTCATCCACATTGCTCACCTCTGTGAGGCTACAGTTTCTAGCAGGGTGTTTTGGTTTAGGCACTGTTGGACATATGGGAGCCAAAGGAGAGAGTGGCCGACTGCATCACTATCAGGTGAGTGGGTGACAGCTCGCAGCGTATGCAGATTTTAACTGTCTTTTTACAAAGTCAGTTTAAAAATGTGAAACTTTTTGTTATGACTGAGGTTTAAAGCTATTTTAAGATATACCTTATTGGTTTAGTTTCTGAAATAATGCAATTGAGATTAGGTAGACCACGGTCATGGTACTATTATACTCATAAACGTTTGCTGACTTGATTTTATGAATCCTTGGCCAGGTTGGATAGAGATAGATCTAAGCTAGGATAAGAATGGGAGTTTGGGAGGATGGATTTCAAGAGTTTATATTTTAGATTTGATCATTTACCTAGTTTTTCTGATTCCTTTGATAATTTAGAAGAAAGTATTATCTTTATGTCTCCCATATTTAGAGAGGAAAGATTGCTTTGTGAGGAAGGAGAAGGATTATACAAGCATTTAAAAGTAAATTTATCATACACTTCTGTATACTGAAATATAGTAAATAATTAAAAGTCACCTGAGCACAGTGGCTCATGCCTATAATCCCAACACTTTAGGAGGGTTGTTTGAGCCCAGGAGTTCAAGACTGGCTTGAGCAACAAAGTGAGACCCTGTCTCTAGAAAAAAATTAACCAGGCACGGTTGTGCATGCCTGTAGACCACTTGGGAGACTGAGGCAGGAGGTTGCTTGAGCCCAGGAAGCTGCAGTGAGTTATGATCTGCATAGATGCAATTCATTGTATTCCAGCCTGGGTAACAGAGTGAGACCCTGTCTCTAAAAGAAAAAACAAAAGACAAAAAACATCATTAGTCTGGCATAGACTAGGGATAAAATGTCATTATTTCTTTTTGTAAGCAGGTACTGTTGTTGCTAATAGGGGTAAATCTTTATCTGTAATTTAGGATGGAATCAGAGCAGCTAAGAGAAGTATTCAGATTGAAATCCAGGTAGCTGTGCATAAGATTTATCAGCAGCTATCTGCTACCCTGGAAAGAGCCCTACAAGCAAACAAGCATCACATTGGTGAGTAACTCAAGTACAAGGTGTGCATTGCATTTTGACCTGAGGTTATGGTATGTAGTTATTTACTATATTTTGTGTTTAACATTAGTAGATCAACTTACATGTAAAGAATAAATGTTTGAAAATGTATTTTAGAATGTGATTCATTTCAGTAAATATTTTACTTCAAAGAAAATTCGCAATGTCTCTCGCTCTCTTCTTTTTTAGAAGCCCAGCAGCGTCTCCTTTTGGTTACAGTTTTCGCCCTGAGTGTTCATTATCAACCAGTGGATGTGTCGTTGGCAATTTCCACTGGTCTGCTAAATGTATTGTCCCAATTATGTGGCACCGACACCATGCTAGGACAACCCTTGCAGTTGTTGCCAAAGACAGGTGTTTCCCAGCTTAGCACAGCTTTGAAAGTGGCCAGCACAAGGTTGCTCCAGATTCTAGCCATCACTACAGGGTAAGTATTGCAAGTGTTTTGGCCGAACTCTGTGGCGCCTTGATCTTCCCCCAACTATGGGCATTTCCATTTCCCCTTAACCTACTTTATATATTTAAGCACTGTGTTTGTCTTTCTGTGTTCTTCCTGCTTATTTTTTTCTTTTTATTTCGCATAGGACCTATGCTGATAAACTGAGCCCCAAAGTTGTTCAATCCCTACTGGATCTGCTCTGTAGTCAACTAAAGAATTTGTTGTCACAAACTGGTGTGCTACTTATGGCCTCTTTTGGAGAAGGGGAACAAGAAGAGAGTGAAGAAGACATAGAAAAGAAAGGTGACTCCAGTGGAGAAACTGAGAAGAAAGATTTCAGAGGTATCATGCACTTTTTTTTCTGTCTTTACTTATAAGCATTTATTCAGTCCTCATTATGTGCTTACGATTAGACCAAAGACATCTTTCCTTGTTAAGCATAAAAGGACTTCTTAAAAATTTTATTTATTTATTTATTTTATTTTATTTATTTTATTATATTTGTTCATTTATAAACTCTCTCTCTCTCTCTCTCTCTCTCTCTCTCTGTGTGTGTGTGTGTGTGTGTGTGTGTGTATGATTTAAATGAGTTTCTGAGGACTAAATCTCCTCTTCTTAGAGTCGCTTAACCCTAATGCTGTGACCATATTGCCCCTTCTCTAGGGTCAGTTTCTCCTTGGCTCTCCAGACTTTAGGACCTAGATTTTAGGTGACTGATTTCTCCCAGGTAATCTTTTGCATAGAAGGAAGTTCAAATGTTTTCTTAGTATTTGATCCTGACAAGCCATCTCTAACCTATGTCCTGGCCTAAAATTTCCATCATGACCAAGGGTTTGACATTTGGGAACTGAATTATAATTAGAGACCTCAGCTTCTTCCTAGGTTGATCTGTTCTGTAGTCACTAATAATTCTTCATTATACTTTGTTGTCATAACTTTTGGTTGCTATAATATCATCTGCTTAAGGTTTTATGGTAAACAACTTATAACCTGAACAGCAGAACAACTGCGTATGTCTTTTACATAATGAGGACATTAAAAGTATAAAATTGGTAATTTATTAAAAAACGATTGTGAACCTACCATGTCCTATTACCATAATAAATTCTGAGAGCTCTTAAGTTTTTTCTGGATTAGATGGATAAATAGAGGGAGAGAACAAGTTACTTAGTTATTCTGTGCCCCAATTCCTTCATCTATAAAATAATAATAATAATAAAACCAACCTCCTAAGATTGTTGTGAGGACTAAATACATAATACACGTGAAGCACTTGGAGCAGTATCTGGGACATAGTGAATGCTAACACATTCATGAAGTGTTTAACAGTGTTCCGAGACATGCATCATCCAGTGATTTCCTCATTTTGTGACTATCGTAAAGTATACTTATACTAACCTAGATGGTAGAGCCTAGTACAAACCTAGGCTATATAGTAGAGTCTATTGCTCCTAGATTACAAGCCTGTGCAGCATGTTACTGTACTGAATGCTCTAGGCAACTGTAGCATAATGGTATTTGTGTATCTAAGCATAGAAAAGGTAATGTGTTGTGCTGTGACATTATGGCGGCCATGACTTCATGAGGCCGTAGCAATTTCCAGCTCCATTGTAATCTTAAAGTGGCACTGTCATAGATTTGGTTTGTCCTTGACCAAAACATCATTATGCAGTGTGTGACTGTATTAATATTGTAATAAATAATGGCAAATAAAATAGTATTTAAATAACATTAATATTATTGATAGAGAAAATACCCTGGGGATACAGAATTATAAAGCATTGTCTCTGCCCTCAGTTTTTTTTCTCATCATTATGATGAAATGACAAGATGAACAAAATTTTGTTATTCAAGGACCTGCTGTATACATATATATCCTGGCATGCTCATGGTTATTGTACACAGATGTAAAAGACATTTCAAGTTTTGACTTTGTTTTCTGTTCTTTGCCCATTCTGTTCTTTAAGTTTTCAAACTTTCTGATAGTCTAGATTTTGAGTTAGATTTGTGCTTACTGCGATCTAAATGTAAGTTATATGATATAAGCCTGTGTCCTGTTGCCTCTTGGTTGTAATATAAACTTACCTCTTCACCAGCTGCTCTTAGGAAGCAACACGCAGCCGAACTCCATCTGGGGGATTTTTTAGTTTTTCTTCGCAGAGTTGTGTCTTCAAAAGCAATTCAATCAAAAATGGCTTCCCCAAAGTGGACAGAGGTGCTTCTGAACATAGCATCTCAGAAGTGTTCTTCAGGTATATGTCCTTTGCCTTTGTTTTAGAGTATTTTTTATATAATGTGTATTTTATTAAGGTCATGCCAGACTTTAACTACATTGTACACTTGACCCTGACAAGAAAACTCTAATTTCAGGAGTAAAAACTGGCAGAAAATTAATAATATAAAGTAGCACTGGAGAAGATCGCAGAGTTAATTTAGAGAATTTGATCTTCTTTGTTCAGATTATAATACTGAAAATAAGCAGAGAACATTCTATTTAATATAATTTGTCAGAGGTTCTGACTTTAGTCCTTGGATTATCAAGATGCAGATCTGAATTTGTTCATTCTCTCTTATCATAATGTTATTTCTGTTGGCTTGATTGTGACTTTGTATGGTATTTATGACAGTTCTATATAATAAGCTTAATTCCTGGTTCTTATCCTAAAAGTCTGGTCTGCTTACTTACATTACTGTCAGTCCTTTCCTAGTCTATTTTTTAAAAATTGTGATAAAATGTACATATAAAAGTTACCACTTTAGTCATTTAAATGTACAATTTAGTGGCATTAAGCATTTTCGTAATGTTGTATAATCATTACCACTATCCTTTTCCAGAACTTTTCATTATCCCTAGTCTGTTTTAAATATACTAAAACATAATGTAATCTTCCATGGTACATGTTAGTTTATATGTTTACATTCTCAATATACTCTAGTAGTTTTTCTTAACTAGTATAACAACTTTTTTCCTTTACAAAATGAGATTCATATGTCATTTAGTTCTTAGAACATAAAGAAAAATCAGACATTTTCAACT
The DNA here is from genome assembly GCA_027257055.1 of Cephalopachus bancanus. Lineage (NCBI taxonomy): Eukaryota > Metazoa > Chordata > Mammalia > Primates > Tarsiidae > Cephalopachus > Cephalopachus bancanus. The sequence goes on from JAPVLO010000617.1 coordinate 980,429, forward strand.
GGTCTTATTGCAGTTATATGTATTTTTTAAGTACATATTTATATATCAATATCCTGTCTCTACCTTATTTTAGAAAAGTACAATCTGCTTACTACTCATTAACCCTAACAATCTCTGTGAGACAGTCAGGGCATGGACAGGGAGAAGCAATGAGAAGAAATAATAAGCATGAGCTTTAGAACAGGGGTCCCCAACCCTCAGGCTGCAGATGGGTACCAGCCCATAGCCTGTTAGGAATCGGGACAAACAGCAGGAGGCGAGCTGCAGGCAAGATGAACTCCGCCTTCTGTCAGATCAGTGGTGGCATTAGACTTTCATAGGAGCACAAACCCTGTTGTGAGCTGCTCTTGCGAGGGATCTAGGTTGTGCACTCCTTATGATAATCTAATGCTTGATGATCCTACCCCCACAGTACGTGGAAAAATTGTCTTCTACAAAACTGGTCCCTGATGCCAAAAAGGTTGGGGACCACTGCTTTAGAGATTAACAGACCTGTTTAAAATTCTACCTCTATTGAAGTACGTGGCTTTGGTCAAGTTACTTCTCTGAACTTCATTTTTCTCATCATTAAAATGGGGCTATAGGCCGGGCTCAGTGGCTCAGCCTGTAATTCCTCGCCTTTGGGGGGCTGAGGTGAGTGGATTGCCTGAGCCTGCGGGTTTGAGACCCACCTGGGCAGCGAGACCTCATCTCTACAATAAATCAAAAAATCAGCCGGACGTGGTAGCACATGCCTGTAATTCCGGCTACTTGGAAGACTGAGGCGGGAGGATCGCCAGAGCCCAGCAGGTTGAGGCTGCGGTGGCTGGGAGCGGCCACTGCACTCCAGTCTGAGTGACAGAGTGACATTCCAACTCAAAAAATAAAAATAAAAAATAAAAATAAAATGGGGCTATAATTCAGAATTTGTGAGGATTAAGCGTTACTTTGTGTCAAAAGCATAGCTTGGTACCCAGCATGATACTTTTCTCATTATTTATATGTAAAAACTGAGGCATAAACTGGAATATATCCATGTGCATTAATAGGTACAGGTTGGATCCAGAATTGTTGTGATAATAGCTTGAAATGAAGTTCATTCTACTATACATGCTTAGTAACCTTGGGGATATTTTTTTCCCTAAAGTTTATTTTAACTTTGAAATTAAGTCACATTGATAATAAGAAAATGTCTTTTCCCCCTAGGTATTCCTCTAGTTGGTAACTTAAGAACAAGGCTCCTTGCACTTCATGTCCTTGAAGCTGTGCTCCCAGCTTGTGAATCTGGTGTAGAAGATGATCAGATGGCACAGGTTTCTATTTCTAAAGTTACTAGAAATGTTTTCCATAGTCACAATATGGTTCACCTAAAAATCTATGCTTCCAGTGTCCTCACTTCTACTTTTTGGACTGCTTTTCTTTTTATTTCATCCCTAAGAAAGAAGAAAGAAAAAATAAGTTATGGGATGCAAGAAGTAGGGGAATAGGGAATACTTACAAGGTCAGAAGGAAAGAAAAATCTGTGGAATTTCTTATTAAGGTTTGGACCTCTGGAGAGAAATGTGTGAGGGTGTATGTGCTAATCAGAAGCCCATATAATAAGGCAAAATGGAACTCACTTCCAGAGGGTTAATCTTTCTAAAAAACAATATTTAACTCATGAGGGAAGCCCCCCCAAAACTGTAATTATCTTTTGGTGGGCGGATCCCTTGTAGTACACTGAGAATTTGTTCCTCCAGATCAAATGGTCAACCAAAGTTTTTATCTGGAAGTTTTGAGAAGGTTGCATCATGATTTGCGGAAGAAACGTCCCAAGTTGTGGCAAACAGATGACGGGTTCTTCCACCGTGATGATGTACCCACTCACACCGTGCTGGGTGTTCAGCAGTTTTTGATCAAAAATGGCAGGCCCCTCATACCCTACCCTCTATATTCACCCGATCTTGCCCCAGCAACTTTTTTTGTTTCCCCAATGGAAAAAGTTCTCAGAGGGAAACTTTTTGCAGATGTGGAAGAGGTGAAACAGAAAATGTCAAAAGCACTAAAAAGCATCAAAATTGACAAGTTCAAAAACTGTTTTGAGCAGTGAAAAAAGCGTCTCAATAGGTATATTGCATCAAATCAAGAATACTTTTAAGGTGACTGAAGGTTAAACATGTAAGAATAAGTACACAATTTTTAATAAATAAATTTTGAGTTTTTTGGGGGGTCCCCTCTGGTATATTATAGCCACCAAAAGTAACTGTTGAACAGTGGTATAATCAAATTTCACATATGACTTAATAGTACATATATATATGTATGTATGTTTTTTCTAAAAATACATAAAATTATATCATTCTTTTTTCTTAATAAAACAGATTGTTGAACGCTTATTTTCCCTTCTATCGGATTGTATGTGGGAGACACCCATTGCTCAGGCCAAACATGCTATTCAGATAAGAGAAAAAGAACAAGAAATAAAATTACAGGTAATTAATTTTTTTAAGATAATGTTTGTAGCAGCATAAGTGAATATCCTGTCACCTGTCTCTGGATGCCTGTTCCTCTGAGGGACTTGGTTCTTTCAGTTATTCTATCTCTGCTCTCTGCATTCTGTCTCCCTCTCCACTGATTCCTTCCCTCAGCTTATAGCTATGGTTAGATCTTGTTCCCACCCTCCCAAATCACATTTTTATCCATGAAGCTTTCTGTCCTCTCTTGTCCTTCACAACTAAGCTTATTGGAAGAGTAATCTGAATGTTTTAGGCACTTTCTTACTTTTTATTATCTCTTCAACCCAATTGTGTATCTTCCATCAAGATGCTGAAATTAAATGACAATGGTAAATGTTAGTTGCTAAATACATTATGTAGTTTTTTTGTCCACGTTTTACTTTACCTCTGGAAACTGTAGCCTTTTGTTTTCAAAACTCTGCCTTCTCCTGGATCTCCATATACCTTCCACCAATCCTGATTTTCTTGGTGCCGCTTTCACCTTGTCTTTATCCAGATACTTTGATCTTTTTCAGAGTTTAGGCCTTAGTTTTTTCAGCAGTCTCATCCATATCCAAGACCATTTTCACCTCCAAGAGGTACCTTCCAAACTTAAGTGCAAGTCCAAGTGTCTCCCTTTCAAACCTTCCTTTTTCTTTCAGTCCCATTTCTTATTGAAGATACCACCATTCACGCAGTTTTCCAAACCCAAATTCCTGGCAATTCTAGACTTTTCTAATGTCCTCGTGTTTGTAGTCACTAGACTCTATTGATTTTTACCTCATATATAGCTTATGAAAACCATCTATTCATCTACCTTAATTCTCTTAGTTTCATGATTCTACACTTTTTCTGGTTTTTCTGCTATCTATGTACAGTGGCCTATTCTCATTTTCCTATATGGTTCTCCCTCTTCTATTTAATCTGAGTGTTAGAGTATCTTGAGGCTTAGTCACAAGACCCTTTCTTTTTTTCAACCATCATCCTCATTCCTTCCCAAAGAGAACTTATTCGGACCCACATGCCATTTATTCCCAAGTTTTCACTTCCAAGTCTGGCATTTTCCCTGAGTTCTAGACTTGTATACCCATCTTCTACTGGTCTCATCACTTGAATGATAGTCTAATAGGCTACCCATACTCAGTGTGTCAAAAATAGCATCCTTACTTTTTATCACATTCTGTTTCTTTCCCAAGATTTTCCAACTTCCTAGTTAGTTACTTAAGTGTAAAACCTTAGAGTCATCTTGATTCCTTACTCCCCATTTTCTTTTTTTTTTTTTGAGTTGGACTCTCCCTCTGTCGCCCAGACTGGAGTGCAGTGGCTGCTCCCGGCCACTGCAGCCTCCACCTGCTGGGCTCCGGCGATCCTTCCGCCTCAGCCTTCCAAGTAGCCGGAATTACAGGCATGTGCTACCATGCCCGGCTGATTTTTTGATTTTATTGTAGAGATGAGGTCTCGCTGCCCAGGCGGGTCTCGAACCCACGAGCTCAGGCAATCCACTCACCTCAGCCTCCCAAAGGTGCAGGATTACAGGCTGAGCCACCGAGCCCGGCTTACTCCCCATTTTCTACATCTATGCTGTCTCTAGGTTCTGTGGGCTTCTCTCTAAAATGTAACTTGAATCTGCCCACCTTCTCATCTCCTCTGTCATCACCCTATTCCAAACTATTATCATTTCTGACCCGGACTATGCAATAACCCCCTACCTGGGTGTCGGTTGTTTCCATTGTTACCCTAAAGCCCATCCTCTACACAGGATCCAGAGTGATCTTCTAAAATTATAAATCAGTGTCTATTAGTCCCCTACTTAAAACACTCATCATTCTTGGGATAAAATCTAGAACTCCTTGTTCACTCCTCTTTGCTCACTGTAGTCTGAGCAGCTTGCCTTCTTCTTGCTGCTTAAACATAGCAAGCTTGTTCCTTCCTTAGGACTTTAAACTACCTATTCTCTCCAAATATATTTTCCAGAAACTCCTTATTGTTCAGTTTTCAATGATTGCTTCTTCAGAGAGTCCCTAATCATCCTAGATTGCCACACACAGTTTGTCACGTCACCTGTTGTAATTTGAACATAGTATGTATTAACTATATTTTCTTATTTATTTATTTTTTGTCTCCCTTTTACAAAATTTAAGTTCTGTGAGAACAGAGTCCTTACCTATCTTATATACTGCTAAATATAGAGAACCTGATAGAATACATGACACAGAATAGATGCTTAATAAATGCTTATTTAATTAATTAATTGATTCAAGCCATCGTTATTTCTTACCTGAGCTTTGGCAGCAGTCTTCTGATTAGTCTTCCTGCCTTCATCTTGTACATTCCTGGTAAAAATGATGTTTATACAGCACAGATGTGATCACAGATACCCAATATAAATCATGCTGTATAGGTACTCTTTATTGTTTATAGAGTCAAATTCAAACTTAATGGGCATACACGGCCTTTCATGATTTTATTCCTTCTTCTCTTTCTGGGCTTATTTTCTGCCAGTCTCATCCCCTGCTTGAGTACATTAAACCACTGAACTCCAGTGCACTTGGCACATGCTGTACACACTGCCTTCAAGAGCCTTTCTCTCCTTTGACCAGCTGTGCAATGCTTTCTTGTCATTCAGAGCTCAGCTTAGTCACCTTCTTTTGACACTCACCTTGTTCTTCTCTAACATGGTTAGACACACTTTTATGTTTCTACTATACCAATTACCTAACTTCTGTTATTCCCTCACTGTAATACTAACATTATTTATTTGTCTTTCCGTCCTCTAATTGGACTGTAAGTGCTTTATGAGCAGGGACCATACTCTGTTTATCAGGGTGTTCCCATTGCCTTGCATCGTAACTAGTTTTATAGTAGATACTTAATATTTGTGGAATAAAACCAGGGAGCTTCAGAATATATCTTACCTGATATCTGGGTTTCTCCAAAATACTGACCCAGCTTCCTTTCTGGTAGAAGCAGGGAGAGCTGGAAGAAGAAGATGAAAATCTTCCTATCCAAGAAGTATCTTTTGACCCAGAGAAAGCTCAATGTTGCCTAGTGGAGAATGGACAGATTTTAACTCACGGCAGTGGAGGAAAAGGGTATGGATTGGCATCAACTGGAGTGACATCTGGGTGCTATCAGTGGAAGGTGCGTAGAATTCTAGGTAGTTTTAAAGTTTTGTCTTTCAGTCCATTTCCCCCAGGTTCTTATAATAAATATATAGAAACACTTTTTATAAAACTGTTGTCTGTAAAAGTTCTATTATTATGTAAGGAGATAAATAGCAAATGAAGGATATACAGGAACTCTACTATTTTTGTAATTCTTGTAATTCTTAAGTTATTCTCAAAAAGTTAAAAATTAACATTTGTAAAATCATGCTATAGCCCTCCCATGAGGGGTCACATAGTGTACATTTTATCCCCTAGCAATGAAAATGAAGTGACGTGTGTGATGTTTTTACCTAGGAAAGCCCATTAGAATTTCAGTATCCAAAGTTTTTACTGGGGGCTTGTCATTTAGGTAACTTCTGTCTGGCACGAACTAACATTTTAAATTCCCAGAAGGAAAGCGAATATTTAGTATAAACCATATTGTTTGTACAGTTTAGATACAGTGAGTCAGCCTTATCAGTTAGATGAAGATTTTATCAGTGAAGGGAACTGTGTACAGTCAAGTTCTTCTATGTCAGCCAAGGAACAACATTGCAAGCAAGCATTTCTAAGGATAGCAGTCTCTGTTGTGTTAACTCCTTTTTGTTTGTTTGTTTTACACAGTTTACCTCCTTGACTCTTAGGTACAGTGTCTTTACAGTAAAACTATCAGTAGAACCCAATGTGGGCAGGATGAAATCAACTTGTAGTATTGACTTCAGCTGTGCCTTCTAGGGTCCCAGACTTAAGCCAGTTAAAACAAATTTCATTAACCACAAAAATTTCTCTTATTAAAAAGCCATGTGGCTTCATTCTTAAGTTTTTATATTAACTTTTAAAATTTGCCTTAGGCACTAATTTAGCATAGCACAACCCTGGCCAGTCTGGGACTGAGGTAGTATTATGATAGGGTGCACACGTAAGAAATAAAATCCCTTAGGGGCATATATGTTACCCCTGGAAACAAAAAATTTGTAATTATTGAAACCCTCTAATCAGAACATACAATAGTGAGGCAGTAGAAGTTAACAGTGTCCGAATGTGCCCGGTCACCATAGGACCTCCCACCCTCTATTCCGAGTTAAGTCTGAATAATTTAGTTGTGTCCTTAGTTTCAGAGGGACTGTCTGAAGGGAGTCAGTTTTAAACTGATTGTTGACTATGATATCAGTTTATCTGTGTCAAGAGTGTGGATGACATCTGTGGAAAGTGTAGAAGCTGGGGTCACCCCTTGCAATGTTGTAGTCTGTTAATTTTGATGGGAGACTCAGCAGTCTGAATTTAAAGTGCTCACAGCAGCTTTCAAGACAACATAAAAATTTCCCCTCCAGGAAGATGGGAACTTTTAGAAATAATTCTGAAAAACAGATCATTTATGCCCTTCCAACTCCTCCACAATTCCAGGTCTCGAGTTTTTTTTTTTTTTTCTGTTAGTATGAAATTGATGTGTCCCATTTAGTAATTATAACTTTAAATTTTTAAAAATCATGTTTTGTTTTTATTTTTATCTAGACCTTTTTTTCTAGCATGGTTGGGTACAAGAGTAACAAGAGTTTTCACACAAAAACATTTCTATACAACTTAACCTGAAAGGTTAGGAATTGGTCAGGACAAAATCCCAGTTACAATTTTTTTTTTTCAAAATAGGTTTACAAAACCTGCTTCTTTCAACTTGATCATTTGTCCAGTGATTAGCCTAGAAAAGATCAATCTCTTTCTAGGAACAGCTTTATTTAATAAACTACCTTACTGAGGTGTATTGTGTACCAGGAGAAAGGTGAGAGATGTAGAGTCAAACTATCAATCCGCTGTTGTAAGCTATAACTAACCCAGAATGCCTAACATGATGGGATGTCACCTGGGGTGTCAGGAGTCTGATGTCTTAAGAAGGGATGGAGGGCTGGCTGTTGCTTCTTCTGGTATGCCCTCTCCCACTTTTGGTAGGAGTCACAAGTTAGGAATGTAATCAATCTTTGTATCAGAAATATATAGCCAATCAGCAGTTCAAATTTAGATGATTCTGTTGAAAAACAAGCCCTTTCTCTTTGGCATCTGTGATATCTGTTTGGTCCAGCCAGCTCCATGATGTCATAGTTTTTGGCCCCACAGAGGAGTGTCCTAAATCTACCACAGTCCCAGTTTTTTAGTTTTGTTCATTGAGTCTGTGTTGTGTTGGGTTGAAACAGCCCAAAACAGACAGTATCAAGTTTTTGCTTAGAGTCGGGTTCAGACAATTAGAATGTATGAATTCAGGATTCCAAACGTCAGCAGCTTTTTGGGGCAGAGATAAAAATCTACATAGAGCCAGGCATGGTGGCACAAACCTGTAGTCTCAGCTTCTTGGGAGGCTGAGGCAGGAGGATCAATTGAGCCCAGGAGTCCAAAGCTAAAGTGATCTGTTATTGTACCATTGTACTCCAGTCTAGGCAACAGAGCAAGTCCCCATCTCCAAAAAAAAAAAAAAAAAGATTTTTTTTTTTCTCTAACCACAACCAGACAGCTATAAAGCAAGGCTTTCCTAAGCTCTTTTTGCTTGTCAATCCTGAGAGTCCAAATTGACCAACTCAAAAATATATACTTCAGGCTAGAACATCATCAGCTTCTAGATATTAGACATATGATTTTATAAGAATGAATTGGCAACTGAAAAGTGCTTTTTAAAACTCTAAAAGTATATCTGTATATCTCCATCTGGAGCTTGCCTCTTTTTAAATTAACTTCCCTTTTTTCCAGAAGCTCCACTAGGAAAAAAAATCATAGCCAGAAATCACCAGTTATGGACACTTGTTTTGTTTCTAATAATCATGGAGTTTTATTTTGTAGCTTTCCCTCATCAGGATGATCCTGTATTATTTATGAAGTTATCAGCATGTAACATTTTACATCATTTTTTTATAATACAATCAGATGCAGTAGGCACAAAACAAAGCTGTTTTAAAAAATGTCCTTTCTCCCCCTTCAGATCTTAAGTTTACCCAAACCCCTAGTAGTAAGTTTAGTATTTACAAGGCAAATTGTGGCAGGGGGAGAACCTGCTGTAGCAGCACACACAAAAAAAGAAAATAGCTGGAGCAGTCACCTTCTATTCGTTTTTTCTCTAGTCTGTTTAAAGCTTTGCTCCAGCCCTGGGAACTGACTTAACCATTTCCCCTCCCACATAGAAGAAAAAGCAACACATAATTTTAATATTTTTAGTCCACCCAAAGTTCACTTTTAAGGATTTTTGAACCCTTTCTCCTCTTGCTGGGGGAGAGAACAACTACAAGCTAATTTTTCTTCTTTGGCCCATCCAAAGCCTATTCTCAGGAATGTGTTTGTGATCTTTCTTTTCAGGAAAGAAGTTGTTCCTAGAGGAGAGAACATCACAAATTTTACTCGAGCTGCTGCTTTCTTTCTCACTTTAGCTATCAAGGCCTAAAGCAGCCAGGGATCTAGCAAACCAATTGTCTGGTGGTTGGATTGATTTTTTTTTTGAGTCGGAGTCTCACTCTGTCACCCTGGCTGAAGTGCAGTTGCATGCTCTCGGCCACCGCGACCTCGACCTGCTGGGCTCAGGCGATCCTTCCACCTCAGCCTTCCAAGTAGCTGGAACTATAGGCACACGCCACCACACCCAGCTAATTTTTTGGTTTATTGTGGAGACAAGGTCTCACCAAGTTGCCCAGACTGGTCTTGAACCCCTGGGCTCAGGCTGTCCTCTCCTTGGCATCCCAAAGTGCTGAGATTACAGGCTTGAGCCACCACGCCCAGCCCATTTTTTAAATTCCGTAGGTAACTTTTGCATCTCGCAACTGATAACAGCTCACCTTCTCTTTCATACTATGTGTAACTCCATAGCCACGTAGGCACCAGAGTTTCATCTTTGTCTTTACTCTTTTGTTTCCTCCAGTAATGCTTAACTATATTTTAATGTGTCAGGGTTGTGCTAGTGAATCTCACAACAACCACTACTGTGTCAGGGGTCCCCCAGATAACCTTCACACTCAGAGATTCACTAGAAGGACTCATATGAGTCAGCATATAGATAGTATTGAGATTATAATGATGCAGAAAGAATATGTGGGCAAATAATAAGGAAAAGACTCAGGTGAAGCATGGAGGAATCCATGTGCAGTCTTCCTTATGTTCTCTCCCTCCACGATGACAAGCTTTCCCTAGCAACAAAAGTGTGGAGCAAGCAGCATTTGTATAATATTTCCAGGGAAGCCCATTAGGGACTCAGAGCCCAAAGTTTTTACTGAGGGCTGGTCATGTAGGCACCCTTTATCTGGCATGTACCAAAATTCCATACTTTCCAGAAAGAAAGCAGGCATTCAGCATAAACCACATTGTTTGTTCAAATGTTCTAGACCAGTGAGCAACCTTTTCACTTAGGAGATGTTTTTTATCAGTGTAGGAAACTTATTTACCAGTCGAGTTCCAAGATACCAACTAAGGGCCAATTTTGCAAGCATGCCTTTTTAAAAGTGATCTCAGGCCTGCTGCTATATTAACTCTTTTCTAAACAAAAGTATATATAAGAGAATAGTTTTTAAAAATCTATATGTAAAGAATTGAAGCCTTCCATTAATAATTTCCTGTACTGGACATACTTCCTCAGCTTCCTAATTAAGTTGTAAGCTAAATTGCTTATTTTAAGATATTCAAAGATTATTCTTGGAGTGGGGGAGGGAGCAACAAAACATCATAAGGGTACCTGATCTCAGACCGGGCAAGGTGGGGACCAAAGGAAGGCCTGAACTTTACCTGTATGATTACCACTTGTATACCTAATCCTGAATTGTACCTCACATCTTTAAAAAAAAAGTAAACTTAAAAAAAAAGTTTATTCTAAATGTTCTTTAAGGCAAAGAATAAATGTGTTTTAAAGTATTTATAAATTGATGGAATTATTTCATTTTTATGTTATTTCACTTAGGCTGAAAAGAAATTTAACATGTTCCCATAAATGCATAACTATTATTTATAAACATATTCCCCAGTATTGGTTAAAATGCAGCTAATAAGTATATAAACAGGTTTTTGAGTATTAATGAATGTCCTCACTTTTCTTTTAGTTCTACATTGTGAAAGAGAACAGAGGTAACGAAGGCACGTGTGTTGGAGTTTCTCGCTGGCCAGTACATGACTTTAACCACCGCACTACCTCGGATATGTGGCTCTATAGGGCCTACAGCGGTAATCTCTATCATAATGGAGAGCAGACTCTCACATTGTCCAGCTTTACTCAAGGGGATTTCATTACCTGTGTGTTAGACATGGAAGCCAGGACCATTTCCTTTGGGAAAAATGGAGAGGTACTGAAACTCATTCACAAGCACTGCACACTTTCTGGTTTCTATTTACAATTGACTCAGTTAAGCAGGTGCCATTTATTCAGTTTATAGATTATCCACTCTCCTCTCCCTTTTCTCTAATACTTGTTGGTTATTATAATATTTATTAGCAACAATCAACAGAAAGATAGTAAAACCCCAATAAGGTTTTTTGAAACAGGTTAACAAATTAGGATCATTTAATGTATGTAGAATTCCTTTGGTTAGCAAGGTTAATTGAGAGTTCGCTCTAGTAAATTCTGTTCTGTCTTGTAAGAACTTTGAGTTTCAGTGTGATTGGATATTATCAGTGTTTAACCATATTTTCGTTTTCTCTATCTCTCTTCACCTCTGCCACATTCTAGGAGCCCAGGTTAGCGTTTGAAGATGTGGATGCAGCAGAGTTGTACCCATGTGTAATGTTCTATAGTAGCAACCCAGGGGAAAAGGTACTGGAGCCTCAACCTTTGTGCTTAAGTATAAGGGATAGTTACTATTTTTTATTAATACTGTTGAGCATCAGGTGGAGTTTATAAAGACAATAGGCTATTTCTACCATTTAAAGTACCTGGCTCAGGTAATTCATTCTTCCAGAAGAAGGGTAGATACTTTTAGAAATTGCCCTTGCTCTATATTGAGACACTAGTTTATATTTTGGCAATTTGAATATAAACATACATTCAATTACAGGAACTAGTTTAGAGATAAGATAGTTTATTGACAATTAAGGACACGAGAGAGAAAGTTAAAATTCTTAAATGTAATCAAATGTCATTAGCAGAATAATGTAAGTTCCAATCATTGTGGAGAAACTACTTTTCATTCATTCAGCTGAGGGAGTTTTAGGCCTTCTAGATGGTGTAAATTTGAACCTCATGAGAACAGTATTAGAAGGATACCTTTTCATTGAAAACTTTTTTTTAATCACCTCATCTAAAACCCAGGAAGAGACAGACTTCTTTGTAGTCCTCCACTGCTGGTGGGTAGATTTTTTTCCCAGCTCATCTTTTCACTTGAAGTTGCATAGTATCATTTAGATCAGGTCTCAAGAATTTCTAGTCACTTTGTAGTGTGGAAAGCTTTCAACTTATATCATGTATAATTTTTCCATAATGGAAATGCTGGACCTGGTAAATTCTAATAATGAAAACTATCTTTTTATTCTGTGCTTTTAAGTATATGTTTTTAAATTTCACGGAGTAATAACTTAAGGCTAGCCAGGAGCTGTTTCATGAGCAGCTAGACCACCAAACTGAGCTGGAGTTTAAGTAAAAAGGCAGCTCAGTGCCTGATGCCATTCCCTGCCCTAATGATATTCTTGCAGCCCAATCTAGATTCTGGCATGTTCTGGTTAGAATGATGACCTGGTGCTTTCCAACATCTACGAACCTTGAAGAAATTCATTCAGCCTTATACTAAGTATCAGTCAACTTCTTCTACTCAGAAACCTTTTCTGATATATTTCAGAACCTCTGAGAAAAACATTACTAATAATAGTTACATTTTAAAAACATTTACAGTATATCTGGCACTGTACTAATAAGTACTTTATGTGCATAGTTTCATTCTTTAAAATAACTGTAGGAGACATGCTATTATTGGTGTCATTTTTTTCATATGAAAATCTAAAACTTAGAGAAACTAAATCATTTTCCAAGAGCTAAGATTTAAACCCAAGTCTTGCTTCTCTTTTAATTTCTGTGTCTTCCTTACAAAGTGTGCCCAGATTGTGACTGTCCCAATTGTCTAGATTAATGATTTTAGTTTTATGCCCCATGAGCAATATAAGATGGTCCAAGGTCTCATTATTATTCTGGAGTCTTGAGATTGAGAATGAGTATATCCTCCAGGTTTATTATGGACTAACTTAAATCAGTCACTTATGCCTTGACCTATATTTTTCTTTCAAGTGGTCCTAACAGCATTGGAATTCATGGGCTATTATTCTTGGAGTTGGGGAGGGTGACAAAATAGCTTATTCCAGTGGAATAAGGTTCAGTGACAAAGTAGCTTATTCCAGAGGACAGTGCTACTATTAAATTCAGTATATCTGTGACATTTTCTTTTTCTTCATTGGCGCTAGTTGGTATAATGCACATGTGTTAAAGAGACCAAACACTAGTTCAACATGAATATCCACATACTAGAATTTATCATGACTAACAGTTAGGAGAACTATTAAGATCACACATTGTCCACCCTCTTTTTTTTTTATATATAGGTGAAAATCTGTGACATGCAGATGCGTGGCACACCCCGAGACTTACTTCCAGGAGATCCCATTTGTAGTCCAGTAGCAGCAGTGCTGGCTGAGGCCACTATTCAGCTCATACGCATCCTTCACCGAACAGACCGTTGGACTTACTGCATTAACAAAAAAATGATGGAAAGGCTGCACAAAATTAAGATATGTATTAAAGAGTCAGGTCAGAAGCTAAAGAAAAGCCGCTCGGTTCAGAGCCGAGAGGAAAGTGAAATGAGAGAGGAGAAGGAGAGCAAAGAGGAAGAGAAAGGTAAACACAGTAGGCATGGCCTTGCTGACCTCTCAGAGCTGCAGCTGAGGACACTTTGCATAGAGGTGTGGCCTGTGCTGGCTGTGATAGGAGGAGTTGATGCTGGACTTAGAGTCGGAGGCCGATGTGTTCACAAGCAAACAGGGCGCCACGCCACATTGCTGGGAGTGGCCAAGGAGGGCAGCACATCTGCCAAGGTCCAGTGGGATGAAGCAGAAATTACCATCAGGTATGATCTGTTCAGTTATGTTTTTGGCAAACAAGTGTTTAGTGGCAGAATAAGCCATTGTCTATGGACAATGAGTAATTATGTATTTGGTGAGCTGCCAGTTAACTTTTAAAGTTAAAGGACTATTTCTCAAGCCTGTTTGTTTCTTGAAATACTAGTAGTTTTTAAAATATGAGGGGGGTCCCTCAAAAAAATGGAGTCATCTTTTGGAGGGTGGGCCCCTTGTAGTACAGGCTTCCCCTGCTAGGTAATTGTTCTAGGAACCCATTGACATCAGTGGGCCAGCTAGTGTTGTTGTGAGAGGCTGCGTTTGACTTCAGTGAATTTTTTTTGAGATTCTTTCAACTTGTTTGCCCATTTCATGGTGAGTGATTTATGAGTGCATCTGCCCACACCATGCTGAGTGAACCAAAAAATGGCATGACCCCTGTGCCCCACCCTGTCTGTTCACCTGATCTTGCTCCAAGCAACTTTTTTTTTGTTTCCCCAAATGACAAATGTCCTCAAAGGGGAATGTTTTGCTCATGTGCAAGAGGTAAAACAAAAAACGGCAGAGGCACTAAAAGGTATCAAAATTGACGACTTCCAAAACTGTTTTGAGCAGTGGAAAAAAGTGTCTCAATTGGTTGTATTGCATCAAACAGAATACTTTGAAGGTGACTAAAGTTTAAACACATAAGAATAAGTATACAGCTTTTCATAAATAAATTCCGGGTTTTTTTTTGTGTGTGTGTCTCCCCTTGCATATAGTTTTTGTTTTATTTTGTTTGGAAAAAATGGTAAGCTCACTAGTTTATGTCTAATTGGGATTCATCTAGCTGTTTTTCACTTGACTTTTTGTATTTTATTTGTTTCCATTACACACTGAAATAGTAAAAAGTCAGCCAGCAGGTCTGTACATTTTTTGTTAGGAAGGCTCAGACTATAAGATACAAACATTTGAGTAAAATTAGAATTATCTGTTATTTTAAGTATTCTTCCTTTTTAAAAAAGTATGTACTCTATTGCCTCAATTTACAACATTTTGAATAGATATGAAAATTACATTTATTTGACACAAACTGGGAACTTATAAGCATTCAGATAAGATTTTTGTAAAATAGAAACTGTTTTAAAGGAAATGCAGGTTGAGCATCCCAAATCCCAAAATTCAAAATCCAAAGTGTTCCAATAAATATTTCCATTAAGTGTCATATCAGTGCTCAAAAAGTTTCAGATTTTTACTTAAAGGGAATGTTTATTGTAGCATTTTAGATTTTTGGATTTGAGATGCTCAACTGGTAAGTATAGGGGAAATATTACAAAATTCAAAAAATATGAAATCCAAAATACTTCTGGTCCCAAGCTGTGGTTCTTAATGTTTATTTATTTTTTTTTTTCGGAGGTGGTACTCCGAAAAAATTAAAATTCACTGAATGCTATGGACCATCTCAACTGAAAAATACACATACATAAAGTTTACACACAATTTCAGAGGCTAATGGATTTTACCTCCCCCTCCACACCACCAAGCTAAAAAACTAACGACAATTTTACAGAGTTATATGAAAGTATCTGCTGTTTCTTTCATTCTTTGGCTTGTTTTAGAAAGGATTTATAATGCCTTTTAAAGTTACAAGAGTACAGCAAAATAAATAAAACAAGTAGGAAAAATGAGGCAAAAGGAAATAAGAATAAGAAGGTAACGCAGAACCAAGATTTAGGCTTGTACAACAAAACTTTATAGTTGTTAAAGCTTTCTATTATCTTTTATGTAATTACAATATTCTTAAACTCAGGAAATTCTTAAGAATGTGTAATTGTGTCAGGAAATATGTAATCATATTTTGGCTTAAACTATAAATTGGAAGCATTACTTGAAAAGTACGAAGTAAATTTTTAATGAAACCAAATTGTCTCTAAAATAGATTAAATAACCATTACCCATATTGTAAACTAGATTTATTGTACAAATTTTCCAAATAGCTTACATCAAACTACATGTAGCCCACTTTCTGTTTTTCTAAGTAGTTATATAGCCACCCCCACTTGTTTAGGTGTATTAATGGCTGCTTTTGTACTAAAAAAATTAATGGCAAGGTTGAGTGGTTGCGACAGAGACCATGTGCTCTGCAAAATCTAAAGTATTTACCATCTGGCCCTTTATGAGTTTGCTGACTCCTGGCTTGCATTATATAATAGTGAATATTCTCATTTGAGAGCACACGTACATCTCATTACTTTTGCATTTGGCATCATGTCTCCCCATTTTCTCATAATAGACTCATTTTTCTCTGTGTTTGTAATGACTTCTCTAGTTTGTTTAACTTATTCTCTGATTTGTGTATATGATGCATCTTATTTTGTCTACATTATTCTTACCTTCCTCCTGTCTTTCCCTCACTTGCTTCTTCCTGTGTCATTCTGATCTTTATTAAAGCTTCCCAACTTTTTGGTCGCCTAGTGATACTCCACTGTATAATCTGGAGCCCTGTGAACCATTGCCGTTTGATGTGGCACGATTCCGAGGCCTGACAGCTTCTGTGCTGCTGGACCTAACATATCTGACTGGCATTCATGAAGACATGGGGAAGCAGAGCACCAAGCGACATGAAAAGAAACATCGACATGAGTCGGAGGAGAAAGGGGACGTTGAGCAGAAACTGGAGAGTGAATCTGCTTTAGATATGCGAGCAGGCTTAACATCTGACGATGTGAAAAGTCAGGGTACCACAAGCTCCAAATCAGAAAATGAAATAGCTTCATTTTCTTTAGAGCCAACACTGCCAGGTGTGGAATCCCAACATCAAATAACAGAAGGAAAAAGAAAAAATCACGAACACATGTCCAAAAACCATGACATAGCCCAGTCAGAAATCAGAGCAGTCCAGCTGTCCTATCTTTACCTCGGTGCTATGAAATCACTTAGTGCTCTTCTTGGGTGCAGCAAATATGCAGAGCTGTTGCTGATACCAAAAGTTCTGGCTGAAAATGGCCACAACTCAGACTGTGCTAGTTCTCCAGTTGTTCATGAAGACGTGGAAATGCGTGCAGCCCTGCAATTCTTGATGCGACACATGGTGAAGCGAGCAGTCATGCGTTCGCCCATAAAGAGAGCATTGGGATTAGCTGATCTGGAGCGAGCTCAAGCCATGATCTATAAATTAGTGGTTCATGGGCTTTTGGAAGACCAGTTTGGAGGAAAAATTAAGCAAGGTATGTTATCTGATTTTTGTGTGTGTGCTATTCTGTTGAAATTCTGTTCATAATTGTCAGAAGTGATACATTTTGTAAGTCATGTAGAAACAGTTTCTGGCCATAGCAGTTTTTTACATTGCTTTTTCTTTGAAAGAAAAATGGTTCTTTTTTATTACTCTTACATCAGTAATACTTTGTCTACCTGTAATTTTTTATTTTAAACCTACACAAGCATTAGAACTTGGTAATTATTACTACATTTTTGTAAAACTGAAATTTAACTCATGCCATAACAGATATTCAAGTATTTATTGAACTAATTAAAAATAAATAATCTGATGACTTCTCAGAAACATTTTAAAGGATATTTTAAGCTCTACAACTTTCATAGCCTACACATTGTGTGTAAAAAAAAAAACAACCCTTATTTCATCTTTTATCCTCACCTTTGAGGAAAGTGTGAATTCTGGAATAAGTGTTTATTGCACACCTACTATGTGTCAGGTGCTTTTCTAGGATCTTGAAAGGCAGCAGACAATAAAGTCCCTTGCTTTCATGTAGTTTATGTTGTTCTTCTTTCCCTTCCTCTTTCTTTTTCCTTGCCTTTTCCCTTATGTCCCTCCTTCCTGTCTTAGCCAGACAATAAATAGGAAGAGAGAGGTGCATGGTACATAAAAGTAGGAGTGTTAGGATCATGATGATTGTTAGGGATGTGACCATTTAGCAAACCTAACAGAATGACCTGTCTTTGTAGCAACTCCTGTTTCTATTATGTTTATTTGTAGGCTGTCTTAACAGATAAGAAAATGTGCATATAAATACTTTGTAAACTTTTGGACATTTTAACTTATCTTTTTTTTCCTCCTTTTATTTCAAGACATTATCCTTTTTAAATCATGGAGTCTCTGTCTAGGTTTTTTTTTTCCTTGTGTTTGCATGCTTTTATCTTTGCCTGTTTGTAAACTATAGATAGGCATCAAAAATCAAAGTGCTGGCTGGGCATGATGGCTTATGCCTATAATCCCAGCACTTTGGGAGGCCAAGGCTGGAAGACTGCTTGAGCCCAGCAATTCAAGACCAGCCTGAGCAGCATAGCAAGACCTCATCTCTACAAAAAAGATTAAAAATTAGCCAGGTGTGGTGGTGCACGCTTGTTGTCCCAGCTACTTGGGCGGCTGGGGTGGGAGGATTGCTTGAGCCCAGGAATTCGAGGCTGCTGTGAGCTATGGTCATGCCACTGTACTGCAGTCTGGGTGACAGAGTGAGACCCTGACAAAAAAAAAAAGTTAAGGAAATTTACTTTTAGTGATTGGATGGACAGCTTTAAAGAACCTCTTGTCAGATCTTACAACCAAAAGTGAGACTTGTTTTTAAGAGAACCCTCATCTGTAAAAACAGAAATGACTAATCAAAAGGGCTTGTTACAGCACTACCTGTAGAGTCTAGAACCAATGAGTACAGTAGTGAATGCAAAAATGCATATATGTATGAACATGTTTTTTTGATCAGTCTTTCATGAAAATTGATACTTGTGAAATATATTTAGAAACTTGGTTGTTTTTCATTCCTACCATCATTTTTAAAAAACAAATACTTTCTTAACTCTTATCTTGGTTTCTAGAGATTGACCAACAAACTGAAGATAGTGATCAGGCACAGCAGGCACAGACACCTGTCACCACTAGTCCATCGGCCTCGAGCACGACTTCCTTTATGAGTAGCTCCCTGGAGGACACCACAACTGCCACCACTCCAGTCACTGACACAGAAACAGTGCCTGCATCTGAGTCCCCAGGAGTGATGCCCCTCAGTCTTCTCAGGTAGAGAAGTTGACTTTTCATGTCTGCCACAAGTGAAGCCCGTGTTGTCCTTTTATGAGTAATGTGCCCAACTGAATCCTGGCTTTCCAGAGCTAGAAGGAACCTAAAAGATCACATAGTCAAATATATTTTACTGAAGTTGGAAATGTCCCTTGGAATTTTAATAACTTGCCTAAAGTCTCACAGTCAATTAGTGGTGGCCCCAGGTCTAATCAGCCATGTTGCTGACAGGCCGGTACTCCGATACTCTTTTATGATTTTATACATACACATGCATACATACATACACATACATATATATATACATATATATATGTATGTGTATGTATGTATATGTGTGTGTATATATATATATAATATATATATTTTTTTTTTTTTTTTTTTGCTAAGCCTGAGAATATTTTTTTTTTCCTCAAAAAGTAAATACTTGTATTTTGAATATTCAGGTCTCAAGAAAAATCTCATCTCCATGAAAATAATTTTCTCAGGTTATTTTCCTTTCAAGTACAATTCTTTAACTATACTTTTATTCTTACTGTAAGATCAACCAAGTTTACTTTTCAAGCAAAAGAGCATGTCTTATAGTGCTTTGTCAGCCAGTTCTATTTTAGTAGGTTTGTAAATTCCGAGTAATGTTTACTTACTTAAATTTCTCTTTGCTTCAGTTTGCCAGATGTATACCCAAATGAAAACTTTTGAGAGAAGACCTTCAGGGAGAGACTGTTTTGTGATCTCTCTTACCTGTGACTTGAGTGAAATAAGGGGTGCAGAATGGTTAGCCTCCCTTTTTCTTCTTTGCCCCTTTCCTTAGTTGACAGGCCATTTTTATTCCCATTGTGTAGACTGACATCTACAGGATGTAGAACAGGAGAGTGGCTATTGTAGTGATTCTCAATTTTTTGGTGCGCCCAAGAACGACCTGAGAAGCTTTTTAAAGCTTCAGGGTTGTATCCCCCAGCAAGTCTGATTCAGGGGCCCATAGTTTGCATTTCAGTTAAGTGATTCTGATGCAGTCTTCAGCACACACTTTGAGAATTACTGCTGTGGTCTTGTGCAGAAGGGACACTCATCCTAGCAGCTGTTGTTTCCAGGCCCCACGTATCTCCTGCCTCTTAGCTCTCTAACTTGAATAACAGTTTCAGGACGTACTTCCATTCCAGAAAGAAGGAAGAGAGAATGGTGGTACATTCTGATATGGTTTTTAATCCCTCTGACAGTTGCAGAATTCAAGGCATCCATGGAGGAACGGTAACACTGTGACTCCTTGTCACCTTTCAAGCTCTGACTAGTTGTAGGCATGGCATTCACTGGTAAAGTCATGCCTCTTGCTCCCACAGATGTTCACCAGGCCTTCTGACTCCTCATTTCTTCTCAGTCTTTGTATTGGTGGAACTTCATGAAAGCTGCAGTTGTCTCTGCCTGGCTGAATATCTTTTAGCAGGAGAAAAATCTGAGGACTGCTGCTTCCTGTTTGTTAGTGTTGTAGCACAAGTTATTAGAGTTGTTAGACAGCACCTTTTGATACTTAGGAGGCTCCTAGTTCTTTTGGACAAATCTAAAGAGCAGTCAGTGAGAATCTTCCTGGACTTTATTCTCCAGCCACTCAGCTTGAGAGGGGCTGCTTCCCTTGTACCTTTTCCCCTTGGTACAGATGGCATATCATTCAGATACTATTATTCAGTTATGCTGGGTGACTGGACAGTTACCTTTTTTTTCCATAATTTGCCTATAAACTATTATTACTTTGAACCCATGTGAATAATTTCATGACTAGCTAGTAAGTTTATATTTAAAGTAACGGCAGGTTATCTATCTTTAAAAGTCTTTTTTGCTCTTTAATTACTGTATGCACATCAAAATAACTTTGTCATCTTGATATTATAGTAGAATGAAAGCAAGGATTTCCATCTGTTTTGTTAACTGCTGTATTCCCCCCACCTGCTATGTTGTTGGCCTTTTGCTGAACAAATGATAATGTTTTATTACTTTTATAGTGAACATACCCTATGAAGTAATCATTTTTAAAACTGAGGAACCTTTCTCTTCCCACCCTCTATTAAATTATAGCTGATGTGTTTAATCTTCCAGATTGCATATTCTTCTGTAATATGACTGTGATGTGTATATTATTTTCTAATTGAATTTTTGTGCTAATCACTATTATTTTCTTAAAGGCAAATGTTCTCTAGTTACCCAACTACCACTGTACTTCCCACACGTCGTGCACAGACACCTCCAATATCATCGTTACCAACCTCTCCTTCTGATGAAGTAGGAAGGAGACAAAGCCTAACTTCTCCTGATTCTCAGTCAGCAAGGCCGGCTAACCGCACAGGTGCGTGTGCTGTCATGTGCTATGACACCCAAACCTCTTGACATTCCAGATGTTTGGCACTTTATTATATGGGCATTGTGTTTAGTTTTCACTAAAGGTAAAACAGTGATTTTAATTAAAGGAAAACTGCCCTACTAAACCAAGCTGTCATCTTCATTTTGAAGCTGTAGCTTGAATTATGTCTATTTGGAAGAAAAATAATTTGCTCTACATCCTGTCTTCTTCTTTCCCAATATGGCCATTTTTAGAGCTGTAAATTTTCCTCTAAACACTGCTTTAGCTTCAATCCACATGTTTTTTTGTTTTGTTTTGTTTTGCTTTTTGTTTGTTTGTTTGTTTTTGAATTGGAGTTTCACTCTGTCACCCAGACTGGAGTGCAGTGGCCGCTCCCGGCCACTGCAGCCTCGACCCACTGGGCTCCGCGATCCTTCCGCCTCAGCCTTCCAGGTAGCTGGAATTACAGGCACGCGCTACCACGCCTGGCTGATTTTTTTATTTATTGTAGAGATGAGGTCTCACCAGGTTGCCTAGGTGGGTCTCGAACCTGCGGGCTCAGGCAATCCACTCACCTCAGCCTCCCAAAGGCACGGGATTACAGGCTGAGCCACCGAGCCCAGCTCCACATGTTTTAAAATGCTATATTTTCATATAGTTTAAAGTACTTTCTAATTTGCCTTTGATGTCTTCTTTGACTTATGGGTTATTTGGAAGTATATTATTTAGTTTTTAAATATTTGGGAATTTTCTAATATCTTTCTGTTATTGCTTTCAACTTTTATTGTCATCAGAGGCCATATCATGTATAATTTGAATCCTGTTAAATTTATTGAGGCTTGTCTTATAGCCTAGAATATGGTCTGTTTTGATAAATATTCTGTGGGCACTTGAAAAAAATGTATTGTGCTGTTGTTGAGTAGAGTGTTCTATAAATTGTCTAGCAGGCCAAGTTGATTGATAGTGTTGTCCAAGTCTTCTTTATCTTTACTGACTATTTTTTAATCTACTTGTTCTATCAATTATTGAGAGAATGGTGTTGAAATCTGTGACTGTAATTGTGGAATTTTCTGTTTCCCTTTTTCATTTCTCTTTTTTTGTTTCATGTCTTTAGGTTCATAAACATTTATGATTCTTATATCTTTTAAACTGACCTCTTTATCATTATGAAATGACTCTCTCTATCTCTGGTAATATTTTTGTTCCAAAATCTGCCTTCTCTAATATTAATATAGCTACTTCTGCTTTTTTAAAATTTTTAAATAGCATTAGAATGGTTTATCTTCTCCCATCATTTACTTTTAATCCATTTGTGCCTTTATATTTAAAGTGCTTTTATTAAAGGCAGTGTATAGTTAGGACTTGCTTTTTAAAATCCAGTCTAATATTCCCTGCTTTTTAATTGGGATGTTTGCGCTATTTACATTAATGTGATTATTGATATGGTTAGGCTTAAATTCATATTCTTTCTATTTTGTTCCACCAATTTTGTTCTTTTTTTTCTTCTTTTCTACCTTCTTTGGATTAAATGAGTTTTATTATTCCATTTCATCTCATTTTTTGACTTATTAGCTATATACAGTTGACCCTTGAACAATGCAGGGGTGGGGGTACAAACCCCCTGCACATTTGAAAATCTGCATTTAACTTTTGACTCCTCAAAAAATGTAACTACCAACAGCCTATTGTTGACCAAAAGCCTTACTGATAACATAAACAGTCGATTAATACATTGTATATGTATATATGTACTATGTACTATATTCATATAATAAATTAAGGTAGAGAAAAGAAAATGCTCTTAAGAAAATTATAAGGAAAATATATTTACTATTCATTAAGTGGAAGCAGATCATCGGCAGTCTTTATATTTACTATTCATTAAGTGGAAGCAGATCATCGGCAGTCTTTATTTTCATTGAGTAGGAAGAGGAGAGGCTAGTCTTGCTATCTCAGGGACAGCAAGGTAGAAGAAAATTCACGTATAAGTGAACCTGATTAGCTCAAATCTGTGTTGAGTCAACTGTACACTGTTTTTTTTATTTTTAGAGATTTCTTTGGTGTATAGTATACATCTTTAGTTATCACAGTCTACCTTAACATGCTGTTATACCACTTCATAGTAAAAAAAAAAAAATCTTATAAGAAGATGCTTGTATTTTTCCCTTTCTCAACATTCATGTGTTTGTTGCCATACATTTAACTTCTATACATGTTATAAGCTCCATCAAAATTTGCTATTCGTCTTGGATAGTTTTTATTGCTGTGTCTTCTTGTTCATTTATCTTTTCTTCTACAGTGTCTAAACTCATGTAATCTCACTCGATGTATTTTTCCATTCAGACACTAATTTTCATTTCTAGAAATTTGATTTTGGCTCCCCCCCACCCACCCAATCTTCCATATCTATTTCACATGCTCGATCTTTACTGAATACATGGGATTACAGTTGATTCTCATTATTAGCAACAGATGTTCTAGAAAGTAACTGTGAACACTGAATTAGCAAATACTGGACCATTGTATTAAGGAAAATACAGGGTTGGGTTCCTGTGAGTGTCTACTTACATTTTCATCATCTGATCAACATACTATACAACCTTGTTGTATGAGTCTTTCTGTTTAAAAATACCATGTTGATTATGCACTATTTATTTGTTAACATTGAACTCATGGCCCACACTGTAGCTCATGTGCGAATTAAGCTTGTCTAACTAACATTTATGTTCTTGTGCTCAGAAACACTAGGCAGCACTTCAGCACTATGCTTAGGTGCCATGTTAAACAGTGAAATCACCACCAGAAAGCACAAAAAATGCAAAGAATGTGGCACTAAATAGACTGTGAAAATGACACTTGTTTATGACTGAAACAAGAAGGCAGAATGTCACCTTGTTTGATCTCAGCTGTAAACATGTGTGTTGAGAGACTCAAATTTTGTGCCCCACTGCATGTCACAAATGACTGCAAAAGCAACGGGTATTGATTTTCAGGTTACAAATGCATTTCATCAAGTAGATTTGCAAATATGGAACCTGTGAGTAATGAGGACTAATTGTATTATAATACCTATTTCAATGTCTTTCCTTACTTAATTTATCATCTGTCTCATTTCTGTGTCTGTTTATATTGATTCATTTGTCTCCTTAATTTGAGTCATATTTCCCTGTCTCTTTGCGTGCTTAGTAATATTTCATTAGATACCAGGGATTGTGAATTTTGCCTTGTTGAGTGCTAGATATTTTGTATTTCTGTAAATATACTTTAGCTTTGTTCTGGGATACAGTTAAGTTACTTGGAAACAACTTTATCCTTTAAAGCAGGAATCCCCAACACCCCTCCACCCCACCCCCCAGCCACAGATTGGTGAGGAACCTGGCCAAACAGTGGAGCACTGCTTCCTGTCAGATCAGAGGTCAGATCAGAGGTAGCATTAGATTCTCATAGGAGTGAGAATCCTATTGTGAACTGCACATTCGAGGGATTTAAGTTGTGGACTTCTTATGAGAAGCTATGTTAGCAATGAGGTTTGACTGCACATCCCCATCCATTCCTACCCCCACCCTACCCCCCGCCCTCATGTGTGGAAAAATTGTCTTCTATGAAACCAGTCCCTGATGACAAAAAGATGTATTTTTATTTTAAAATTTTTATTTTAAAGATGTGGGGTATAATTCAGGGTTAAGTATATACATGTTCATTATGCAGGTACCCTTGTTGATGATGTGTGCCCCCCTCCCAGAAGAATCCCATTACTGCCAATCCCACCTCCCCCCTTGCCCTCCCCCCATCCCTGGCAGTTTCTTACTACTGGCAATCCTTTTCTTACAGTATTACAATAATTGTTCAAGGTCTTATGAGTGTGAATGTGATACTCAGTTCTTTGTTTCTGTGAAGGATCACTCAGTATTATAGACTCTGAGTCCATCCAAGTTGCTGTGAAGTTCATAATTTTATCCTTCTTTATGGCTGTGTAATACGCCATCATGTATATGTACCACATTTTTTTATCCAGTCCTCTTTTGATGGGCAGCACGGTTGGTTCCATGTTTTTGCTATTGTGAGCAATGCTGCAGTAAACATGCGGTTTGCAGGTATCTTTTTCATAGAGTGATTTGAGTTCCTCCAGGTCCTCCAGGTATATTCCCAGTAGAGGGATTGCAGGTTCATATGGAAGGTCGATTTTTAGACCTTTTAGGAATCGCCATACTGTTTTCCACAGAGGCTGTACTAGTTTACACTCCCACCAACAGTATAGAAGTGTTCTCTTTTCCTCTCATCCTCTCCAGCATCTGTTGTTTTTTGAGTTGTTGGTGATGGCCATCCTGACTGGAGTTAAGTGGTATCTCAGTGTGGTTTTAATTTGCATTTCTTTGATGACTAGTGAGGCTGAGCATTTTTTCATGTATCTGTTGGCTGCTCATATGTTTTCTGTTGAGAAGTGTCTAGTCATATCTTTTGCCCACTTTGTAATGGGGCTGTTTGTTTCTTTCCTTTCGGCACATTTGAGTTCCTTGTAGATCCTAGATGTTGAACCTTTGTCAGATAGGCAATTGGCAAATATTTTTTCGCAGTCTGTGGGCTGTCTCCCTGCTCTCTTGATGTTTTCTTTGTCTCCAGCAGAAGCTTGTCAGTTTGATAAGGTCCCACTTATCTATCTTATCTCTTATGGCATGGGCACTTGGAGTTTTAATCAGGAATTGATTGCCAGTTCCAATTTCCATAAGAGTGTCTCTTGCATTTTCTAAGGTTCTTATGGTTTGAGGTTCTTATAGTTGAGGTTTTTAGGCCTTTGATCCATTTAGAGTTGACTTTTGTTTATGGTGATAGGTGAGGATCTTGTTTTAATCTTCTGCATGTGGTCAGCCAGTTTTCCCAGCACCATTAACTGAATAGATTCTCCTCTCCCCAGTGGTTGGTGGTAGGAGGCTTTGTTGAAAATGAGTTGGTTAAGAAATTGAGGTTTTGCTTCTGGAATCTCTGTCCTCTCCCATTGGTCTATATGCCTATTCTTGTACCAATATCAGGCTGTTTGATTATTGTATTTTTATAATAAAGTTTAAAGTCTGGGAGTTTGATACCTCCCGCTTTGTTTTTTTGTTTCGTTTTTTGTTTTTTTGTTTTTTTTGCTGAGGGTTGTTGGACCACTGCTTTAAAGGCTTGCTTATAATCTTTGTTAAGTGGTACTAGGACAGTCTTTAGTCTAGAACTAACTTTTCTCCACTACTGAGCTGATACCTTGTTGAGTGTTCTGCCCAATGCCTTGTGTGTTACAAAGGGGTGTTTTTTACTCTGACTGGTGTTAACACAAACTGTTCGCAACCCTGTGTGAGTTCCAGGGATGGTTCTGTCTCTTCTTTTTGGTGGTTTTTTCCCCCAGCCTTGGTTATTTTCTGCATCAGATGAGGACTTGAGGGGATGAGGGGGTCCCTTGCACACTTTGGGAACTCTCTTTCTGTGCAGCTGTCTCCTTTCCATTGTAGCTCTTTCCTTTCTGGCCCTCTGAATTTTAGCCACCTTGGTTTTCCTGAATTTTGTTTTCCCAACTCAGACCAACCAGTGAGGTTTGGTTTGGGTTCACCCTCACTGCGTGGCAGCTTGGAAACTCTCATAAGCTGAGACAGATGTGCTGCTCATCTCATTTGTTTCCCTTCTCTCAGTAATCACTGTCCTACACTGCTTGTTGTCCAGTGTCTAAAGACCATATTTTGTTTGCTTTTTTATTAAAGATGGTACGGTAAATCCAGCCTCTGTTATTTTATCATGGCCAGAAGCAGAAGTCCATCCCTCAGTCATAGCAGGAATATTGCCACTAATAGCAATAGTGTTATTTATTTATTTTTTTTGAGTTGGAGTCTCACTCTGTCGCCCAGACTGGAGCGCAGTGGCCACTTCCGGCCACCGCAGCCTCGACCTACTGGGCTCCGGCGATCCTTCCGCCTCAGCCTTCCAAGTAGCCGGAATTACAGGCATGCACTACCACGTCCGACTGATTTTTTGATTTATTGTAGAGATGAGGTCTCGCTGCCCAGGCGGGTCTCGAACCCACGGGCTCAGGCAATCCACTCACCTTGGCCTCCCAAAGGCGCGGGATTACAGGCTGAGCCACCGAGCCCGGCAATAGTGTTATTTTTTAAGCAAAAGAGAGCCTTATAGCCTTCCACCCTTCCTCCCTCCTTCCATTTGCCATTAGGTAGGGCCAGCCTAGGTAGACATTCATGCTAGCAAAGTTTGGAAGGTGGGCGGCCTGGTGACCCAGAGTTGGGTGTCAGAGCCAGATTGGGCTGAGGAGGCTCCTTGTGTTGTGGAAGTGGTCTGGCTTTAGGCTATTAGAGTCTGAGTGGAGTGAGAAAATGTTCATATGGCCCAGAACCAGGTATCAGAGCCTAGAGTATTCACTAGCAGTCTCCACTGAGAGGGCATGGGAGCAGTGATGCCTCATGTGAGCAATGTGAGGGGAGACCCAAAAGAACCTGGAATTTATATTAAAAATTGTGTATTTATTCCTAACATGTTCAAACTTCAGTCACCTTCAAAGTCCTCCCTCTTTGATGCAATACACTTATCAAGATGCTTTTTCCACTGCTCAAAACAGTTTTTGAACTCGTCAATTTTGTTGCCTTTTAGTGCTTCTGCCATTTTTTGTTTCATCTCTTCCACATCGACAAAACATTTTCCTTGAAGACTTTTTTTGCATCTGGGGAAAAAAAGTCACTTGGGGTGAGATCGGGTGAATAGAGAGGGTAAGGCATGGGGGTCATGCCATTTTTGGTCAAAAACTGAACACTCAGCACAACGTGGGCAGGTGTTTCTGTAAATCACCCATCATGAAATGGGCAAACATGTTGAAAGAATCTCAAAAAAATATTCACCGAAACTGAACGCAGCCTCTTACAACAACGCTAGCTGGTACTCTGATGCCAATGTGTTCCTACAACACTTACCTAGCAGGGGAAGCCTGTACTACAAAGGGCCCACCCTCCAAAAGATAATTCCAGTTGTTATGGGTCCCCCCTTGTCGATACACCTTGATCTTGTCTTTTAAATACTATTCTCTACTAAAAGGAGCCCAGGTTTCTTAGGGAAAATGTCTGATTTCAGGGCTGAATTTGAGATGAACCTGGGATAACTTGTGCCAGAAACGAATAAAGTGCTCAGAGAATGAAGGGCACATGCCTAAGATGTGGAATCTAGATTGAAGGGGCTTCCACTGGCCAAATCACCATAAATAATCTTAATCCTAGTACCAGATAATAACCCATGAATACAATAAAAATCTGTAAGTTCATACTGATGGAGAAAGGATAAGCTTTGCCTGAGAGTGGAGTTAACAACTGATGAGTCTAAGAGGAATGATGGAATTAGAAAACCAGCATTGTGAACCCCCATAATAATAATCAGTTCAGTCATTAAACATAAATGGATGTGAGTAAAACTTTGATGAGGAATGGAATATTTACATATTCTTATAGTACCTCCACACAAATACTTACTAATTACAAAGGCAAAGAAATAACTTCACAGTGGAGAAACCTGGCAGATACCATCTAACTCAAGTGATCATGGTTAGCATCACCAATAATGGAACCTTTCGAAATTTTATATTATCTAATGGAATGCAATGAGAACACAGCATCACTTTTGTGGTACTCCTGCCAAAGAGCATAACTTGAGTCGAATAATGAGGAAACAATAAACAAACCCAAATTGAGGGTTATTATACAAAATAATTGGCCTGCAATTCGTCAAAGTTTCAAAGTGAAAATTTCAAAGTTTCAAAGTTTCAAAGTGAAGGCAGCTAAAGAAACTTGACAACTAAATAAAATGCAAAGATGATCCTGGATGGGATCGTTTGCTGTAAAGAACATTACTAGGACTTTTGGTGAAACTAGAACGGGATCCAGATTAGGTGATAACACTGTTAATTTTCTGACTTTGACAGTTGTATTGTGGTTATGCAAGAGAATGTCCTTATTTGTGGGTGTTACATAGTAACATATTCAGTGAGATAGAACATCGTGCCTCATACTTACTCTCTAATGGTTCAGGGGTAAAAGAGTTCTTTTTACTATTCTTGCAAATTTCTGCAAGTTTGAAAATTTTTGTAAGTGGGAAGTTACTTCAAAATAATAAAATTTTAAAGACTTTTCCAGCAGGTTTATTTTAAATTACGAGCATGTTTATCTGTGAAAAAACCTTATGTATCTATAACAAATTTAATCACATTTAGTTATACATTTAGTATTCTTAGTATAGTAAAATTTCATTAAATTTAGACAGTATGAGGAAATTAGGAGCTGAAAACACCTTTTACTCACAGTATGTGGTGATACTTAGTTCTTCACTTCTCTTTCTTTTGACTCAGCCTTGTCAGACCCAAGCAGTAGACTTTCAACTTCGCCTCCTCCTCCAGCAATTGCTGTTCCCTTGCTGGAAATGGGATTCTCTCTTCGGCAGATTGCCAAAGCCATGGAAGCCACAGGTAGGATACATTTTTATGTATCAGTATTAGCAGATATTATTAAAAGCAATGCATTTTTAAAGAGACTATAAAACTTGGTATTGTTTTTAATGCTAGATTTTGTTACAAGGGCTTCATAGCAAATGCTCGTAAACTGGTAACATAACTACTTTTCCCAAAGTTGGCATTAGACTTTTCTTTCCCCCAAACAGGTACTCGAGGAGAGGCTGATGCCCAGAATATCACTGTCCTTGCCATGTGGATGATAGAGCACCCTGGGCATGAGGATGAGGAAGAGCCACAGTCAGGCAGCACAGCAGATGCCAGGCACGGAGCAGCAGTTCTAGGCAGTGGCGGGAAGTCAAATGATCCCTGTTTTTTGCAGTCACCAGGAGACATACCGTCAGCAGATGCTGCTGAAATGGAGGAAGGCTTTATTGAAAGGTGACATTCTAGTTTCTGCATTTCTCTTCCACGAGTTACAAATTTCATTCTTGTTCATATTATCTCTTGATAAATACTTCTAATGGTGTGTAACTATAGGTATATGAGAAGATGGGTATTTTAATTACAAGTTTATGTGTCTGTGAAAAATAAAAGTTTGACAAGATTAAATTTGAATAGTTTTTTTTATGGTAAAGAGGAAGTTAATAATTTTTATGTGACTGGGTGCGGTGGCTCACGCCTATAATCCTGCACTTTAGGAGACCAAGGTGAGAGGATTGCCTGAGCCCATGGGTTTGAGACCAGACTGGGCAACATGATGAGACCTCATCTCTACAATAAATCAAAAAATTAGCCTGGCATGGTGGTACGTGCCTTTAGTTCCAGCTACTTGGAAGGCTTAGACAGAAGGATCACCAGAACCCAGCAGGTTGAGGCTGCAGTGGCTGTGAACATACCACTGCATTCCAGCCTGGGTGACAGAGTGAGACTCCAGCTCAAAAAAAATACTAATAATAATTTTTACGTAAAATTGAACTGACAAAAGGAAACGGAAAATGAAAACAAGTTTATTCTAAAATAAATATGCTGATAAAACAATTTTCTCAAGTGATATAAAATGTAATGTTTACTTTAATATTAGAGATTGATTTAATGCATTTGATAGAAATGAACTTTTACATTTTTTCTGTCTCTCATACAGTTAAATTTATATTTTCACTTCTTCTATAGTTTTTAACATCTAGTAGAAAATGCCTTTTTAATTTGTAAAAATTTCTGTTGTAATGCCTAACCTAAAATGAGATATAATAAAATACTCTACTATCCCTCGCAAAATCTTTTCTTCTTCATCACTTTTATGACTTTAAATCTTTATTTTTTATTTTACCCATGGAGTCATGTGGTTACTAAGGCTGTGTCTTATATAACATGCAGACTTTTTCTAATAAGCTTGGTGAATATTTTCATTATCTATTTTGAAATATGTTTTTCTTAGGAAAGGATTCTCAAACATTTCAAATTTTAAGTATTTAATCATTTAGGATTTAGTTAAGGTAATATTTCATCTCATTTAAATTTGAACATGCATTAAACATCATTTCATTATTGGCAAAATTCAAAATCAAATAAAATTTATTGCTCAAGTCACAGGATATAATATATCTATATATCTATAATTGAGGAGCTTCATAAGGAACAAAAGATACATTTCAAATTTTACCGTACACATATTTTATTCTCAGTGATCTTTGGAGAGAAAACAATACCACAAGCAAACTTGTGCATAGGCTTTCTTTTCATGATAGTTTAAAATAGCTTGTGATGCTTTCTGACTTGCACTTATAGCCCTGATAATTTGGATCATACGGAGAATGCAGCTTCTGGAAGTGGACCACCAGCCAGGGGCCGCTCAGCAGTGACAAGAAGGCACAAGTTTGACTTAGCTGCTCGCACATTGCTCGCAAGAGCAGGTAATTATATGTTTCACAAATAAGTGAAAGATCGTATCTTAAGATTAATATAAAAGCAACATTAAAGAAGATGTAAACCACTGATACTAGGTACTCAGTCTTTCCACACTAACAAAACAACTATTTACACATTATTTGATATGCATTTACATTATTTTATTTTATTTAAATCATAGCATTCATTTATAGATTTATTTTAAGTTCTCCCTGAAGGCAGAAAGCCACAATGGCCATGTGTAGATTTTGAGAAATTTTGTAAATGTTCCTCCCTCTGTCCTCAGTCAGTTATAATTTAAGAAGTGATGATGCATATTTAACATCAGTCACGGGAAGGAGCCAGAAAAGGCACCATGCCAAAAAAGTGGGCCTGGGCTTTTCTGATGCACTCTGTGGACATTAGAGTTTTGCTACTGGGTAAGGCCCAATTCCCTCAGTACATTAGTAACTTCTTCTAGAACTGTGTTCTGGACATTTAAGGTGTAAGTTATAGGGTATATATTTTCCAAACCCAAAACTTGAATGTCAAAACAGATTTTGATCATTGAAGTACTAGAATATAAGTAATGCCTCAATAATTTATGGGAAGAGTGAGGGAGAAATTGAGACTGTCCTAGAACGTATAGGACATAATTAAGGGGACTGATTTAAAAATGAAAAATAAGGCTAAAAGAATAATAACTCACATTTGCTTAAGTTTTTTCTATATAACTAATATTATGTGGTGGCTCACACCAGTAATCCTAGCACTTTGGGAGGAGAAGGCAGGAAGATTGCCTGAGGCCAGGAGTTTGAAAACAGCCTGGACAACATAGTATGGCCCCGTTTCTATTAAAGAAAAAAAAAATACACACACACACACACACACACACACATACACACACACACACACACACATATATATAAATAAAAATAATTTTTTTTTAATTAGCCAGGCATGGTGGTGCACGCCTTTAGCCCCAGCTACTCAGAAGGCTGATACAGGAGGATCACTTGAGCCCAGGAATTTGAGGTTACAATGTGCTTTGAAGTTGCTACTGCACTTCAGCCTGGGCGGTAGAGCAAGACCCTATCTCTAAAAAAAATTTTATTTTTAAATAGACATCATTTAGCCGGGTGTGGTAGCGCATGCCTGTAGTTCCAGCTACTTGGAAGGCTGAGGCGGAAGGATCACTGGAGCCCAGCAGGGCAAGGCTGTGGTGGCCGGGAGTGGCCACTGCACTCCAGTCTGGGCAACAGAGTGAGACTCCAACTCAAAAAAAAAAAAAATTGACACCATAATAAAGCATTTTGCATGGATTATCTCACGTCTATTAACAGCACATTGAGTTATGAGTGCTGTTTTACCCCCATTTTACAGGAGAAAAAAAATACATGTGATAGGTACAGTTTGATGTCTTATGGTCTGGGATCCAAGTCAGCTGAGTTAGGTTCTCGCCTACATATATGGCAGTTAAGCACTGGCGAAATATTCAGAATTATTTTATTCATGCAAATAAAATGCCTTTTTTGTTTTGTTCTGAGCGGGGTTATACCGCTCTGTGCAGGCCCACAGGAATCAAAGTCGGAGAGAAGGAATATCTTTGCAGCAAGACCCAGGGGCGTTGTATGACTTTAATTTAGATGAGGAATTGGAAATTGATCTTGATGATGAAGCAATGGAAGCTATGTTTGGACAAGACCTGACCAGTGACAATGATATTCTGGGAATGTGGATCCCAGAGGTACTGGATTGGCCTACCTGGGTGTGTGTGACTGCAGCGGGGGCTGCTCTGACTTATTTTCCTGCCCTCCTGTTCATACAACTTACTAACAGCAGCCTTGCCTAGAGTTAAAACACTCTAAAAAGTCTTACTTCTCATTCTGAGGTTTGGGGATTTGATGCTTGAGGTTACTATGATAGCTACAAACTAATAAGAAAAAAATCTCCCTTGTTACTTTCTCTGTGCGATTTTATTGCTTCTCTCCCCATACTAGATGAATAGAGCCATATTATAGCAATATTTGATTCTTATATCAAAGATAGGTTACAGAACAGGCATCAGGTTCTAGTAGACACTGCTGGGTTATATAACAGGGCTGCTGTGCTCACAATGCTCTATGAATGCATGTTCTCCTCCTTCCTAGGTTCCATTTATTCACTGTAATGTCTCAGTCTAGGAACCAGTGCTCACCTAGAGCTTGTAAATAACCTCCATTCAGGGGCAGGGTACATAGTGGTATTGTATGTATACATTGTTTAGCATTACATTTTTTTGTAGCAGGAAGACCAAAAAGCTTATAGGTATATTCCTACAATAATCTGCTGTGTTAAGATAAATTAATCCTGATTTTTCTCAGAAATTCAGAAAATAGGTATGCATTTCATAACCAGATGAAAATTAGTGCTTTTCACTAGTGAGGTTTTTGTTTTTTTTTAAAAAAATTGTTTTGAGATAGGGCAGGTTGTCATATTCATTAACTCTTTCCTAGGATATTCAGTTACTTATAACTTGTTAGAGTGAGGGAGAGCAAAGAACACCTTCAGATTGTATGATCTGAATTCTGATTTAAAAGGAATTTTAGCATTAATGAACATCTTGGAAATATTCCAGCGTATGTAAACAAAGTAGTTAATTCATAAATAATCTTGGCCACTTTTTAGTTGTATGTTAAATTGACTGTAATAATATGGTATGGAATCGTTTTGTGCAGCATGTTTGTGAGTCTGAAGACAGGGAAGAAGTAGTGGTGTGTGAACTGTGTGAATGCAGTGTCGTCAGCTTCAATCAGCATATGAAGAGAAACCACCCAGGCTGCGGGCGCAGTGCCAACCGCCAAGGTTATCGCAGCAACGGCTCCTATGTGGATGGCTGGTTTGGCGGTGAATGTGGGAGTGGAAATCCATACTACCTGTTATGTGGCAGCTGCAGGGAGAAGTACTTAGCCCTGAAGACCAAATCCAAGACAAGTTCAGAAAGGTACCTTGGAATTGTACAGATCTAGCACCACATACCTTAGCTTGGGAACTATAGACTTTTCATGTGAGGAGTTACTTTTGACCCTCCCTGAAATCCTGTGGTTGCTGAAGTGGGGGCAGAAGGAATGGAAGAGGTTGAGGAATTCATATTCCCAACAGAGCTGGGAGCCTGTCAGGAGCTCCGAGAGTCCTGGCATGGCAGTAGGTCCTTTTCTGGAGTTTGACTGTATTAACCTTTGACATGTTGGCAAGTTGTGGTCAGGACCCTTTTCTTACCCTTGGGAGACTTACGCTCAATTTTTTTCATTGGTGTTTCCCACCATATTTCCGGCATATTAATTAAGACCTTTTTCTTGATGAAAAATAGTGTTTTCATTAAACAAGCTTCCAATAGTATGTCTTTACAGCCTTAATCCCTAGTGAATAGGTTTGTTGCCCTTATTGTCAACTAGTAAAATCTTTAAGGCTTTCTGGAATAGAATTTGGCCAAAAAATGTTATAGGTACCTAGAAATCTGCCCAGTAGTTTGGTAAGGTAGTCCTTGATTGTAAGCATGTGTGTACAGACATACCAGTAGTTTTTATTACGTTAGCACATCACATGAAACACACTTTTTAATTTTGTGCTGCTTTATTAATGACCTCTTAAAATGTTCTAATGACTTAATTTGCATTTTGGGGTACTAACTTTTATATAAAAACACAATGTTCTTCATGTTTGGTGCAGGTACAAGGGACAAGCTCCAGATCTAATTGGCAAGCAGGACAGTGTGTATGAAGGTAGCTGTTTGCTTTGAGAGCTTCTTTATTTTACATGTTTTTTATATATGCACTCTGCTTAACATCTGTTACTAAAACTTGTCTTTGTGTGTATGTGTTTGTATTTGTGTACACACTAACTTAAATTTTCCCTAAAAAACTCAAGGTAGTTTGATAGTAACAGCCCTAGTTTAAAAGTCAAAGGGAAAGAACATAGTTTCATTCAAACACTAGCTTTACCATAGAACGTTAATTTCTGCTTGGCATGTGATTTTTTTCAAGGTAGGGAAAGAATGTGGTATATTTTGAATTTCCATCCTAATTGTGGAAAGTAAAAAATAAGTTGAGATGAACAATGGTTTTTCTGCAGCAACATTCATTTTCTTGAAATAACTTATTCATTAATGATTATGGACAGGGTTAAGAACTCTTTGTTGGCCCCATGATAATATTTATTAGTTGAAACCTCTGTTACCAGCTGTAACATTTACTGTTGCTTTCAATGAACTCGACTATACT
Organism: Cephalopachus bancanus; assembly: GCA_027257055.1. Lineage (NCBI taxonomy): Eukaryota > Metazoa > Chordata > Mammalia > Primates > Tarsiidae > Cephalopachus > Cephalopachus bancanus. The sequence goes on from JAPVLO010000617.1 coordinate 1,016,021, forward strand.
GGCTCTCTTTCCTTCAGTCTTACTATGTATTTCTCAGGAGTGCAATTTGGTTGGGTCACCAGGAGATGGTGCCATAGTTGATTTTGTGGTACTGGACTTCAATCCTGCATTTTAGATGTATTCTCAGAATAGCCATTGCCAGCAGAGTTATGTCATGTTTATATTTATATACCATACATTTATTTATTTAAATTCCAGAAGACTGGGACATGTTGGATGTTGATGAAGATGAAAAGCTAACCGGTGAAGAAGAATTTGAGTTGCTTGCTGGACCACTCGGTTTAAATGACCGGCGCATTGTACCAGAACCAGTTCAGTTCCCTGACAGTGATCCACTGGGAGCATCAGTAGCAATGGTCACAGCCACCAACAGTATGGAAGAGACACTGATGCAAATAGGTGGGAACTGAAATGCTGTGTATTATGCAGGAGCCTGGTGTTGCTTGGGAGGGCACTATAGAATTTTAGAAACTTGAATGTATCCTGTTGAATGAAAGATGTTTGGCATAGTCATCTTTGCTACTTATTCATTCAAGCACTCATTCCGTTAATTTGTTTCCTAGATAGATAAATAACAACAATAAGGTAAAGGTAAATAATAAGACTAATGTTTCAACATTGTTCCACACCATCAAGTCTCTTTAGCCAGTTGTTTTAACACTTTGAGTGTATAATGTGATATTGAGTTTTAATTTTTTTGGTTTTATGAAATATTGGTGCAATAAAAAGATTCATAAAATATGAGTATAATTTTTTTTTAAGTTGGAGACTCATTCTGTCACCCAGGCTACAGTGCACTGGCACCCTAGTGTTGGCTACAGTGCACTGGCACCCCACTGTAGCTCACAGCCACCCCAGTGTTGGCCTGCTGGGCTCAGGTGATCCTTCCACCTCAGCCTTCCAAGTAGCCAGAACTACAGGCACACACTACCATGCCCGGCTAATTTTTCTTTTTATTGTAGAGATGAAGTCTTGCCAAGTTGCCCAGACTATTCTCAAACCTGTGGGCTCAGGCAATTCCCTCACCTCAGCTTCCCAAAGTGCTGGGATTACATATTTGAGTAATTTTTTTTAAAACTTAGTGTTAAGAGAATTGTGCAACTGACTCAGAATTATTGTTCAGTCTCTATTTAAATTTGGGTTAGAGGGTAAAATTTAATAGACAATTTTTCACTGGGCATAGTGGCTCACGCCTATAATCCCAGAACTTTGGGAGGCTGAGGTGGGAGGATTGCTTGAGCCCAGGAGTTTAAGACCAGCCTGGGCAACATAGACCTCATCTCTACAAACAAAAATAGCAAGGTATGGTGACATGCACCCATAGTCCCAGCTACTCAGGAGGCTGAGGCAGGAGGATCGCTTGAACACAGGAAGTTAAGCCTGCAGTGAACTGTGATTGTGCCATTAAACTCCTGCCTGGGGAACAGAGCAAAACCCTGTCTCAAAAAAAAAAAAAAAAAAAAGAAAGCAAGAAAGTATCTCCTATAATACATTTTTAGATTAGAAATGTCTCAGTATCTCTGAAGTAATGATCTGTATTATGAGTAAAACATATCGGATTGTTATGGCACCTATGTAGAATGAGTAGTCTAGATATATTTTTTCCTACCTTGTTGAGAACTAAACAGAATTATGTTTTCCAGGTTGCCATGGCTCTGTAGAAAAGAGCTCCTCAGGGAGAATAACATTAGGGGAGCAAGCAGCTGCCCTAGCAAACCCTCATGACCGCGTGGTGGCTTTGAGGAGAGTGACTGCTGCTGCTCAGGTTCTTCTGGCTAGGACCATGGTCATGAGGGCACTGTCTCTTCTCTCAGTCAGGTAAGTGTTACTTTGTGTCAGATGACGGGAAGCCAGCTTCTGGTGTGTATTATGCAGGAGCCTGGTGTTGCTTGGGAGGGCACTATAGAATTTTACAAACTTGAATGTATCCTGTTGAATGAAAGATGTTTGGCATAGTCATCTTTGCTACTTATTATTCAAGCAGTTATTCAGTTAAAACTTGGCTCTTTTTAGATGGAAAATAATGGCATTGCAGTAACCGAGTAAACCTCCTGCCTGAAATGGGAAACTAAGGCTGTTGATCCGGTTGGTGCTGGGTAAAACTAAAGTCCTGAGAGAACTGGCCTGCTATGCCACTGAGGCAGCCTGCAACTGCCGTCCTGAGGACTCGAGCCATGTTCATGCTGTGGAGTATCATGTAAAAAGCAGAAGAGCACCCAGAGTACTTACAAGACAGCCATCTAAGAAGTGATTAGACAGGGGTATTTTTTTTTTTTTTAGTTGGAGTCTCCCTCTGTCGCCCAGGCTAGAGGAGTACAGTGGCACACTCATGGCCACCACAGCCTCGACCTGCTGGGTTCAGGCGATCCTTCTGCCTCAGCCTTCCAAGTAGCTAGAACCACAGGCACCACGTGCCACCATGCCCAGCTAATTTTTTTATTTATTGTAGAGATGGGGTCTCACCATGTTGCCCAGGATGGTCTCGAACCCCAGGGCTCAGGCAGTCCTCTCACCTCTGTCTCCCAAAGTGCTGGGATTACAGGCTTGAGCCGCCAGGCCCAGCAAACAGGAGTACTGAATGGCTAATCAGTGAAAGCAGAAGGACCCTTAAAGAAAAACTCAGAGTTTAGATAAGACTATGTGGTATTGGCTCAAGGACAGGCAATTAAGATAGCAGAAAAGGACAGTTTAGAAACTGACCTACACATATAAACACTTTATTTGCAGTTTGATTTATGACAGTGGTTTGCACTGCAGAGCAATAGGGTTAAAGAGAGTCTTTTCAGTAACTGGGGCAGGATCAAGAGAGTTTATCCACATAAGAAAAAAGTCTTGGCCCCAACCTCACACTTTATTAAGCAACTAATTCCAAAATGGCTCTTAGATCTAAATGTGAAAGGTAAATCAATGACGTTTCTAGAAGGTAACATAGAAGAATTTATTCTTGATCTTGACACACGCAGAGATTTCTTAAGCAAGTCATAAAAGGTATTCACCATAAAGAAAAAGATTGATAAATTGGACTACATTAAAATAGAAAACCTGTTTAGCTAAAGTAATTTATAAAGTAAAAAAGCAAGCCATAGACTGAGAGAATATATTACCAATGCATCTAACCAACAGAATATGTAAAGAATGCCTAAAAATCAATAAGCAAAAGATAGGCAACCCAGAAGAAAAATAGGCAAAATACATTAAGAATTGCCTCACAACAGCGGATTTTCTAATGGCCAAGAAACATGAAAACAAATTCAACTTCGTTAGTCTTCAGAGAAAGGAAAATTGAAATCCAATGAGATCCTACTGCATACTAACCAGAGTGTCAAACATTTAAAAGACTGGGGAGAAAAAAGGCACAGGCTGTGAAACAGCTAAAACTCTCTTATGTTGCTGGTGAGAAAATAGAATGATACTATGACTTTGGAAACTGTTCAATAATATCAACTATAGCTGCACATGAACATAGTCTATGACTCAGAGATCTACTTCTGGGTATATTTCCATCAGAAATACTTAAATATGTGCTCCAAAAAACATTTCAAATTGTTCATGGCGGTACTATTCATAGTAGCCCCGTTTTGGAAGCTACCTGATTGTTATCTGTATGGTTAAATTAATTGTGGTAAATTTCATTTATATGTCAATGAAAATGTATAAGCTGCTGTAATACAACATGGTTGAGTCTTACAAATATAATGTTGAGCAAAAGAAACCAGACACAAAAGAGTACATACTTTATTATTCTGTTTATGTAAAGTTCAAAAACAGGCAAAACTAACTTAATGCCTTTAGAAGTCAGAATAGTGGTTAGTTTTGAGGGCATTGTGGGTGAGAAGAGCCCAAAGCAGGCTTCTGAGGTGCTGGTAACATTCTGTTGCTTAATCTTGAAGGGTTTGTTCTATTTGTGGGAATTCATGCTTTGTGTGTGTTCCTGCATGTTTTACTTTGGTAATTCAGTTATACTCCAGGTATATGCTAATAACTGTTTACTAAAAGGAGAGAAAGTTTGGAGACCATTTTCCAGCTTGTATGATATTTTGGCATCTCTTAAGGCATGTTTGACTAGTAGTGGCTCAGCTTACATTTTACTGTGGTTGTTGATGCTGCGGATGACATGTGGGTCTCCAGATGGTCCCTATTTTCTTTATCCATCTGAAGTGTTTTTCCTTTACTGACAGTGGTTCCAGTTGTAGCTTGGCTGCTGGTCTTGAGTCTCTGGGGCTAACAGATATCCGAACACTGGTGCGATTAATGTGCTTGGCTGCTGCAGGGCGAGCTGGCCTCTCTACCAGCCCCTCTGCCATGGCTAGCACCTCAGAACGCACACGCGGTGGGCATAGTAAGGCCAACAAGCCCATCTCTTGCCTGGCCTATCTGAGCACAGCAGTGGGATGTCTAGCATCAAACACGCCTAGTGCTGCAAAACTGCTAGTGCAGTTGTGTACACAGGTAAGCTACTTTCAGTGCCTTTATTGTTGCATTTTTAATTTCCAGCTGATTCTTAAAGAGCCTTTTGAGATGAAATGTTTTTGCTCCAAATTGCATGTAAAAAATAAACTTGTTTGTTCCAATTTCCTCTTCAGAACTTGATTTCTGCTGCAACAGGTGTAAATCTAACCACAGTTGATGATCCAATTCAGCGAAAGTTTCTACCTAGCTTTCTCCGAGGAATTGCTGAAGAGAATAAGCTTGTGACCTCCCCAAACTTTGTTGTAACTCAGGCCCTTGTGGCATTACTTGCAGACAAAGGGGCCAAACTGAGACCTAACTATGATAAGTCAGAAGTTGAAAAGAAAGGTAAGTTTCATACTGTTTACATATATAGTCTAGTAATTAACTTGGTCTATGTTTTTTAAAAATGTTTTTGCATTACTGTATGTGATCGATTACATGACATTGGAGCTTCTTAAGTTTAGAATGTAAAGATTACATGGATACTGTTTCGCTGTGTGTGGAAATATTAAAATATGTATCAAATTAGTTTTGTTATAGATTATGACTGGAGTTACTATAGATAATAATACTGGTAGGTTTCTTTAATAAAATTTAGATAAAGGTGGCTGGGTGTAGTGGCTCACGCCTCTAATCCCAGCACTTTGAGAGGCAGAGGCGTGAGGATTGCCTGAGCCCAGGGATTCGAGACCAGTCTGGACAACTTGGCAAGACCTAACCTTTAAAAAAAAAAAAAATTAGCTAGGCGTGTTGGCATGCTCCTATAGTTCCAACTACTTGGGAGGCTGAGACAGAAGGATCACCTGAGCACAGCAGGTGGAAGGCTGGTGATAGCTATGAGCATGCCACTGCACTGCCTAGGTGGCAGAGTGAGACTCCAACTAAAAAAAAAAAAAAATAGATAAAGGCAGTGCTATTTTCCTCTTTGTTTTAAGATTATAATACTTTGAAGGGACTAATCACTCCTATCTACCCTTCATCAGGACTATTTGACCAAGAAATAAGGGATTTTTGGATCCATCAGCCCAGTTCCTTGACTAGTTGTTAAGATCACTTTGGGCAAAAAAAGCCAAATGTTTTTCTTTTTTTTTTTGAGTTGGAGTCTCACTCTGTCGCCCAGACTGGAGTGCAGTGGCCGCTCCCGGCCACCGCAGCCTCAACCTGCTGGGCTCTGGCGATCCTTCCGCCTCAGCCTTCCAAGTAGCCAGAATTACAGGCATGCGCTACCACGCCCAGCTGATTTTTTGATTTATTGTAGAGATGAGGTCTCGCTGCCCAGGCGGGTCTCGAACCCGCGGGCTCAGGCAATCCACTCACCTCAGCCTCCCAAAGGCGCGGGATTACAGGCTGAGCCACCGAGCCCGGCTCAAATGTTTTTCTTAAGGGCATGCTGCCTCTGCCTTGTCCTTAATATTATTTTTGCTTTATTCCCAGTCTACTGTGTCGTTAGAGTAAAAACTGTTGATGGATAATAAAATGCCCATTTGCAGTTAATCAGTTTTATTATAGAATTTGTTATGAAATGAATGCATTATAAATTGTATGTGTATCCTAGTGAAATAATTACTTGCAAAAGTGCTTTTTTGTAAAAGACATAGGTTAACCCATTTTTGTTTGTTCACTTGGGCATCATTTCGTTGTTTTGTTTAAGCAGGTTTAATTGCCCAGTTGTATGCCCATCCTTCCTATGACCCTTCTGCTGTAGGTCCTCTGGAGCTGGCCAATGCCCTGGCAGCCTGCTGCCTCTCCTCCAGGCTGTCGTCACAGCACAGGCAATGGGCAGCTCAACAGCTCGTGCGCACCCTTGCTGCACACGACCGCGACAACCAAACCACTCTGCAAACACTTGCTGATATGGGAGGAGATCTCAGAAAATGCTCCTTTATCAAGTTAGAGGCTCATCAGAACAGAGTATGTATTTTGAGCATAAAATGTGTTAATCACTTTATGTAAGATGAAACTGTGGCCAGGAATGGTGGCTCACCATCTCAGGTTTGGGATACCGAGGCAAGAGGATTGCTTGAGGCCAGGAGTTTGAGACCAGCTTGGGCAACATAGCAAGAGCCTGTCTCTACACAAAAGATTTTAAAATTAGACAGGCATGGGGGTACCCCCTATAGTCCCAGCTACTTGGGAGGCTGAGGTAGGAGGATCACTTGAACCTAGGAAGTCAAGGCTGCAATGAGCTATGATCACACTACTGCACTCCAGCCTGGGCAACAAAGTGTGACCTTGTTTCACAAAAAATAAGAACTAATAGATAAATAAACATATTTAGTCAAGATTCTAATAGGTATCAGATAATTCAAATTTTGGCATAGTATTTTAACATTACACTTCAAATAGGTATAAATTTACAAGCAATTTAGAAAAGAATGAGACCATGCATATTGGATTATAGCATGGCTATTTTTCCTTTATAGTTTCCTGGTAGATTTTAAAAAATTTGATAGAACTTTTTCAAATTTCAAATGATAAAATCAAATTTCGCCAAATTTATCCATTTCTACCTTTCTAGGTAATGACATGTGTTTGGTGTAATAAAAAAGGTCTTTTGGCTACAAGTGGCAATGATGGCACCATCCGGGTATGGAATGTTACCAAGAAGCAATATTCACTGCAACAGACCTGTGTGTTCAACAGATTGTGAGTGCTAATATCATTTGTGTAAGATTTAAAATAAAAGAATCATAAACATGCCTCATCTCAGTTGTGTTAATGTAACCAAATTGTCATTAAAATTTTAATGAATATTCTTCTTTTATATTAATATTATTGTATCTCCAATGTATATTTTTAATTTTCCAGGATAGTAATTCAGAAAATAGAACTTTAAACCATCTATATCTAGATTTACTCAGAATTAAGTCAAGGTCTACTAATGAATAAATGGTTGGGTATATAAAACAGTGGGCTGATTTGCCATCAGTCTTTAGGGTTGTTTCGGAATTAGGCTAATTCTACGCTTCTCTGTCAAAGTATAGCTTTTTTTTTTTTTTTTTTTTTTTTGAGTCAGAGTCTCACTCTGTTGCCCAGGCTGGAGTACAGTGGTGGCACCATCACAGCTCACCACAACCTCAATCTTTTGGACTCAGATGATCCTTCCACTTTAGTCTCCTGAGTAACTGGGACTGCAGGTACTTGCCACCAAACCTGGCTAGTTTTTTTTAATTTTTGTAGAGACAAGGTCTTGCTATATTGCCTAGGCTGATTTTGAACTCCTGGGCTCAAGTGATCCTCCTGCCTTAGCCTCCCAGAGTGCTGGGATTACAGGTGTGAGCCACCACACCCAGCCAGCATGTCGCTTTTTTTTTTATAGCCCCCTATAGGGTATTTCTTTTCTGAAGATGTTTCCTAGAGATGAGGCATGCAGTAATCAATGTGCTCTGAATAACCATGTGTGCATTCATATAAAATCTAAATATCTTTGTTGACAAATTATACACTACATTAAATGAGGAATAATCCATCACTCTTTTATAATTCTACATTTTTCACATGATGATAAACACTAATGAATGTGTACTTGTTAAATATTGCTAGCCAGGCTTTTGAAACATAAGAATCAGCTATTATATACTCAAGTCTATATGAAATCCTTATTTTAAGGTTTGGGGTTTAGTTTACTTTTGGTTGATGGGGATTAGAATTCCATATATATCTGTTGTATTCTAGGGAAGGAGAGGCTGAGGAAAGCCTGGGGTCACCCAGTGATCCAAGTTTTTCACCTGTTTCCTGGAGTATCAGTGGCAAATATCTAGCTGGGGCTTTGGAAAAGATGGTGAACATTTGGCAAGTTAATGGTAAGAGTCATATAAATACTAGTAAACTGTTGAAGGTACTTTTTAAGCCTTTCTTTTAACCTTCTGGGTCCAAACAGTAGCTTCTCTTCACCTTGAAACTATTATGAAATAATGTGGATTAAATTAGGGAAGTGCTCATTTCGAGACATTTTTTTCCTAGAAGTTTCAACTAATCCAGTAGTTGTAAACTAAAAATTATTTTAATGTACCACTAAATATTCAGAGTAGGAATTAAGGAGATACTACTGTATTTTAAGCTATGAGAATACATAGACTATTTAAATTGCTTGAAGTATTTCTATTAATTTTGTTTTATAGGCACACATTCTTGTCCATTTTTATTGTCTCTCTAGAAAGCAAAAAATCATTTTAATCGGGCTTATTAGTATTTTTGCTAATTTTTATATTTGAGGAATACCTGTTCTGTTTCACATATTTGAGATAACTAGCCTTAACTATAGGTAAAGTTCTTATGTTAATTTGCTTTTCAGTATTAATTAGAAAATGATTTAGATGTTTGACATTTGTACACTGAATGATTTCCTTTACTCTCTCTTCTTTAAAGCTACCATTTTTGTCCCTTTAATAGTTACAAAAAAGCATATTGATTTTATAATCATGTAGCATATAAGTGAAGGATTCTGCCTTTGCAATTTTACTCATTAGCAGCTATTATGAAATTGGAGACAGTTCTGAGTATATATTAATATTAGAATTAAGTAACATCTTTTTTTTTTTTGAGTTGGAGTCTCACTCTGTCGCCCAGACTGGAGTGCAGTGGCTGTTCCCGGCCACCGCAGCCTCAACCTGCTGGGCTCCGGTGATCCTTCCGCCTCAGCCTTCCCAGTAGCTGGAATTACAGGCATGCGCTACCACGCCTGACTGATTTTTTGATTTTTTGATTTATTGAGGTCTCGCTGCCCAGGCGGGTCTTGAACCCGCGGGCTTAGACAATCCACTCACCTCAGCCTCCCAAAGGCACAGATTACAGGCTGAGCCATCGAACCTGGCTTTTTTTTTTTAAGAATTAAGTAACAACTAGCTAACATTTATTCCCTCTTTAGGAGGAAAGGGATTAGTAGATATTCAACCTCATTGGGTATCTGCCCTGGCTTGGCCAGAAGAGAGTCCAGCTACAGCCTGGTCAGGAGAGTCTCCAGAATTATTGTTGGTGGGACGAATGGATGGATCTTTAGGACTGATTGAAGTTGTTGATGTGTCCACCATGCACCGTCGAGAACTGGAACATTGCTATCGAAAGGATGGTAAGTGACTACACTTGTGTCTTGCTGAGAAAGTCCCTACCCCCGACTTAGCCTTTTGGCACTTGCTTTTGAAAATGCTCAGTGAATATTACTTTTGGGCTTTGTTTTCTAAATTTTCTGTTGGTGTTTCGTTTTAATTAGTTACTCATTTGAAAAAGATTTTTCTTTCAACACCCTGCCCACCACCCTTGTCTCTGCCATAGTGAGATTTAACAGTATTGTAACATATTAGTCTTCATCCTTTGTGTGACTTAACATTTATAGCAGACTCCAAGTCTCCTTGAAAGTTAAGTCTGTCCAAGAGAAAAAAAAGATAATAATCATTGGTAAAGATGGAATTTTTAAAAATAAGGACATCGGGGAAGGGAGATAGAAGATCTGCTTTCATTTGTTTTCTTACTATGTACCTTTGAATAAGTGTGCATCTTACTAGATCGTTTTTATTGGTTGTTTGGGGGAAGTGGGGTAATTCAGAGGTCATAGTGCCTGCTTATTTGGTACTCTATTTACAGAAGAGGTTGGGGGTCATGCCATTTTTGGTCAAAAACTGCTGCACAGTGTGAGCAGATGTGCTCGTAAATTACCCATCATGAAATGGGCAAATGAGTTGAAAGGATCTCCAAAACAAAATTCACTGAAGCCAAACACAGCCTCTCACAACAATGTTAACTGATACACTGATGCCAGTGGGTTCCTAGAACACTCACCTAGTGGGGGAAGCCTGTATTGCAGGGGACCCACCCTTCAAAAAAGGCAATTCTGGATTTTGGGGGGGGGGGTTTCCTCTTGTATGTATGTTTCAAATTCTCTGTCTTTTAAGTCAGGCAATGACAAATCTCTCTTTTAATTATTTTTTCTTTTTTTGATTATCTTAGTATCTGTTACTTGCATTGCATGGTTCAGTGAAGACAGACCATTTGCAGTGGGATATTTTGATGGAAAATTGTTATTGGGAACAAAGGAACCACTTGAGAAAGGAGGCATTGTTCTAATTGATGCACATAAGGTAAAAGCATCTTTTTTGGTATACATCTATGGGGAACAAGTTTAGTTTTGTTACATGCATCGATTGCATAGCGGTCAAGTCAGGGCTTTTAGGATATCCATCATCCAAATAATGTACCTCATACATTGTACCTATTAAAAATTGCTCCTTCCAATCCCTCATCTTTCTGAGTCTCCCTTGTGTGTCATTCCACACTCTACACGTGTGGACACATAATTTAGCTTCCACTTATAAGTGAGAACATGTGATATTTGTCTTTCTGTGTCTGATTTGTTTCACTTAAGATAATGATTGCCAGGCTAGGTGCGTTGGCTCAAACCTGTAATCCCAGCACTTTGGGAGGCCCAGGTGTACAGATTACTTGAGCCCAAGAGTTTGAGACCAGCCTGGGCAACATAGCAAAATTTCATCTCTACAAAAAACAATTTAAAAAAACTAGCTAGGAGAGGGAGAAGCATACCTCATCAACTAGGGTGCCTGCATATGCAATGTTTGTATACCTAACCCTGAATTGTACCCCACATCTTTTTTTTTTTTTTTTTTTTTGAGTTGGAGTCTCACTCTGTCGCCCAGACTGGAGTGCAGTGGCCGCTCCCGGCCACCGCAGCCTCAACCTGCTGGGCTCCGGCGATCCTGCCACCTCAGCCTGCCAAGTAGCTGGAACTACAGGCGCGCGCTTCCACGCCCGGTTAGTTTTTTGATTTATTGCAGAGATGAAGTCTCACCAAGTTGCGAGACTTCTTTAAAATAAAAATAAATAAAAAACTAGCTAGGCATGGTGGTGTATACCTGTAATCCTAGCTACTTGGGATGCTGAGGTGGAAGGATTGCCTGAGCCTAGGAGGTTGAGGTTTCTGTGAGCTGTGATCGTCATAATCATGTCACTGCACTCCAGCCTAGGTGACAGAGTGAACCCTTGACTCAAAGAAAAAAAAAATTCTAGTTCCATTTATGTTACTGTAAAAGAAACAATTTCATTATTTTTTATGACTGAATAGCATTGCATTGTGTATATATGCCACATTTTCTTTATTAATTAATCCATTGACAAACACTTGGGTTGATTAGTTGATATCTTTGCTATTGTGAACAGTGCTGTGATAAACATATGAGTGCAGGTGTCTTTTTTATATAACTTCATTTCCTCTGGATAAATAACCAGTAATGGGATTGTTTATCAAATGATAGTTCTATTTTTAGTTCTTTGAGAAATTTCCATACTGTTTTCTATAGTTCTGTAATAATTTACATTCTCACTAACTGCGTATAAGAGTTCCCTTTTATCTGCCTTCTCACCAACATCTGTTATTTTTTGTCTTTTTAATAATAGCCATTCTGATTGGGATAAGATGATATCTCATCGTGGTTTTAATTTGCATTTCTGTAATGATTAGTGATGTTGAACATTATTTCATATGCCTGTTGGCCATTTGTGTTTTCTGGTAAAGACTATTTACTAGATGGTTATTTTTCCTTTCTTTTTCTTTTTTTTAAACTGTAGTATTTCTTTATAAATAGTTTCTTTTTAAAATTTCTTTACATCAGATACTTATAACTTAATATTTTATTGTCGTACAAAGTTTTGAACCATGTATATACTTGTAAGTCTATGTAAAAAATAAACATAAGAAAAAGTCAAACCACAAAAGAAGTAAAAACAAAACAGTCAAATCTGGACACCCTGGGAACACCCCAATCATAGTGCCTCCCACTGTTGTTAGAAATTTATCCATAAAGAATGATTCCTTTACCTTAAGCAGAGGTTTCCAATTTAGATGTTTACAGATCCATTTAGTCATGTATCATAAATGCATAAAACCAGGAGTTGGAAAGTGTGAAAGAGGGTTTAAAAATAATAATAATGAAGCAGGGTGCAGTGCTCACACCTTTAATCCCAGCACTTTGAGAGGTGGAGAAGGGAAAATTGCTTGAGCCCAAGAGTTTGAGATTAGCCTGGGCAACATAAATAACTACGTTAGTGGGCATAGTGGTGTATGCTTGTAGTCCCAGCTACTCAGGAGGTCTAGGTGGGAGGATCTCCTGAGCCTAGAAGGTCGAAGCTGTGGTGAGCCTTGATTGTGCCACTGCACTCCAGCCTAGGCAACAGAGTGAGATCCCAATTGACAAATAAAAATCGGAGTAGCATAATGATTACAACCACATAAACATAAAATGTCACAGATTCTCATAAGTGTTTGATATTTGAGTGTGAGAGGTGCTTTTTTTTCCTTTTAAGTTTCTTCTCTTTCATATTGTAATGATTACTAGTCAGTAAAAATAACTCTTAAATGCAAATGCCAATGAGAGATAATATATCTTTTTTGAATTGTATAATTCATTCGATTGACATTTATTGAGTTTTGACTGTAGTAAATATGTGTAATGCAGACTATATTAAAGGATGAGTTGTAGGCCAGACGCAGTGGCTCCTGGCTATAATCCTAGCATTTTGGGAGGCCAAGGCAGGGGGATCCTTTGGGGCCAAGAGTTCAAGATCAGCCGAGATAATATAGCAAGACCCTGTCTCTACAAAAACAAAACAAAACAAAAAATATTAGCTAGGTGTGATAGTACACTCCTGCGGTCCTAGCTACTCAGGAGGCTGAGCTGGGAGGATTGCTTAAGCCCAGGAATTCTCTGCTGCAGTGAGCCATGGTCATACCACTGTACTTCAGCCTGGACAACGGTGAGACCTCAACTCAAAAAAATTTTTTTGAAGGGTAAGTTGGAAATGGTATGGCAGTATCTGTGATTTGTATAAAATATTGATTTCAAAATAATTGAGTTATAGAAACATAGTCATTAAGTATTGTTTTGTGAAGGAAGCATTACTTTGATTTTTTTTTTTTCTCCTCCTGCCATTTTAAGGATACTCTTGTTAGTATGAAGTGGGACCCAACAGGTCACGTTCTTATGACATGTGCCAAAGAAGAAAATGTGAAACTCTGGGGACCTGTTTCAGGATGTTGGCACTGTCTGCATTCACTCTGCCATCCGTCTGTTGTAAATGGCATCGCTTGGTGCAGCCTTCCAGGGAAAGGATCCAAGTTGCAGTTACTGATGGCTACGTATGTTGTCAATTTGCGTCTCTGTGTCTTAATTTTTATATTGATATAGGCTGTTATTTGTATTAAATGCTGCTTCTCAGTAGTCTTAAACAGTTTATTGCTATTACTGTTCTTATGATGTGTAACATCATAAGATTATTTCAGAGGAATGAACAGCAGTAGTTGGCCAGTCTGAAACTTGGTATGCAATCTTATCTGGGTATGATGTTAGAATGTTGGTCCCAGTTATATTTCTTATAAAAGATTATAGCATATGTACCACAAATAAATTTTTAAAATAATTCTATAGTAGTTCTGTTGGGTGTTGATTGCCATTTGGAAATGTTCTTGCTTATTCATATTGACATATTTTGGTTTTATGTGATCAATGTTTTTAAAGTGGCTGTCAGAGTGGCTTAGTGTGTGTTTGGCGCATTCCACAAGATACCACACAGACCAGTGTGACTAGTTGTGAAGGATGGTGGGATCGTGAATCAAACCGCCAGGTAATGTTCTGGTATTTTTGAAGACCTGATCTGAAACCATAGGTAGTATATGCCATCAGAGTAATTCTTCCTTGGTTACTAAAATAGTCATTGCCATGTCCCAAAGGGCAAGATCCATTAGGGAAATGTAAATAATTGTCTGAATTAGCTTAATTTTGTGTAAGTCAGAGAGAGACACCTTAATTGCTTGAGCAAGAAGATTGCTGGAGCCCAAGAGTTCAAGACCAAATAAAAAAATTAGCCAGGCATGGTGGTGCCCATATGTAGTCCTAGCTACTCAGGAGCCTGAGGCAGAAGGCTTGCCTGCGTTGAGGAGGTCGAGGCTGCGAAGGGCTATAATCATGCCACTGCACCTATCCTAGGCAACAGCGAGACCCTGACTCCAAAGATAAAATAAAATAAGAAGTTAACTCTGTAAGTATCTGAATTTCTATCTAGGCAAGTAACATAAATTCATGAAGCTGAGAGTTGGAAGGTATGGGAGGGTAAAAAGCAAAAACAAAAAAACCCAAGAAGCACACATGTTTTCTATGAAGGCCAACAGCTGCCACAGAGCTGATTATCAACTTCCAGAATTAAAAGGCTATTATTACCAACTTACTTTCTTTTTTTTAATAAAAACCAAAAATCCAGTGTTTTAAGTAAAAATCTTCCAATATTAAACATTGGCACAGGCTCTAAAAAATTTTAAAGCACCAAGTGACCAATTAAATCACATATGTGAACTACCAGTTTGCCACCTCTGTTGTTCTTTCTTTTGTTCATGATATCCTTGGGAGAAATACACTTTATATCATCTTTGGGTAGTGAGTACATCTGGTGTTATGTTGTCATAACTAGAAGGAAGATGGAGCTTAACAGCAGGAGGGAGGGAGCAACCAGCTCGCTAGTAGAGTATCATGGACTACATGGAGGCAGGAGCACTGAGGATAAGTCGGCTTTGCTCTTTGTGCCTTGCCTCTCTCACTTAAAGCCTGCAGAGCAAGTGTGTCACTGACAGAGCCACCGGCTACCCAGAAGAGGAGCCTGTTTTATTTGGAGTCAGCATGGGCAATTCATAAATGTTAGGCATAAAAATTAAAAATTGCCATGTGCGGTGGCTCATGCCTATAATCCCAGCACTTTGGGAGGCTGAAGTAAGATAATTTCCTGAGCCCACGGGTTCAAGACCAGCCTGGACAACTTGGCAAGACCTCGTCTCTACAATAAATCAAGAAAAATGAGCCAAGGCATGGTGGCGCATACCTGTAGTTCCAGCTACTTGGAAGACTGAGGCAAAAGTATTGCCTGACCCCAGCAGGTCACAGACATGATTGATTTAATTGGCCACCGTGGTGACCCATGAGCATGCCACTGTACTTGCAGCCTAGGTGACAGAGTGAGACTCCGACTCAAAAAAATAAAAAATAAAAATTATATAAAGCTAAAACTTAAAAACTAAAACACTAGTTAAAAAGAAGTCAGAATTTACCTGTCTCTGAGGGAACTTTGAGATGTAGTCATTTCTGCCCATTTGAAGAGTAGGACACTAGTTTAGAAATGTGTCAAAAAATTTGAAACTCAACTTCCGCAAAGAAGAACCAGACTGACCTTTATTTATTCACTCAGTTATGCTGACCTTTATGAGAGAGGGCATCTTGACCCCCTGCCACCAGTTTCGTACTGAAATATTAAATGTCCAAGAGTGAATTATAAATCTTGAACCTATAAATTGTTTTTATTTTAATTATATTTAAAATGATGAATCGCAGGATGGATCTAGGAAGCCAGCAGGAGCCAAGTGTGTTTATCAGCTGCGGGGACACATCACTCCTGTTCGGACTGTTGCCTTTAGTTCTGATGGGTTGGCCCTGGTGTCTGGTGGACTAGGTGGCCTCATGAACATTTGGTCTTTAAGGGTAAGAGCATAGATTTTATTTTTATATTAAGGAGTATTTTTACATTAACTTAAATACTTATAATAAAAATTAACCAATCTTAGAAACATGAGTGTAATAATGTCTTGAATACTGAAGAAACTCCCTTCAGAATCCTCTACCTTTTAATTTTTCTTACTGATGATAAATTTTTTTAATATCCCCTGGGCCCTAGAAAATTAGGTAATAGGTACAGAATTGGACAATACTAAATTTAGCTAAAGTGTAGATTTTTAGAATATGTTTTTGTGAATGTGAATGTCAGTGATGCCTAAGGTTAAGTAGTGAGTATGTTAAATATATCTCATTTTAGGATGGCTCTGTCTTGCAAACTGTTGTGATAGGCTCTGGAGCTATTCAGACCACAGTATGGATTCCGGATGTTGGGGTAGCTGCTTGCTCAAATAGATCAAAGGTAATATCGTAGTTGTATCGAATTATGTAGTCTAAGTACCTCTCTCTGTGGAGGAGAAGCCTGCTATTGACAGGGATTATTGCTTGTGTAAGACAGTGCAACTATTTAGTGGCAGAAGGACAATGAGAACCAAGGTTGCTTAGTACTTTTTCCACAGTACCTCATATCTTGGTGAAAGTTCTTAATTATTTAGCAATATCATTTCCTTGGAAGGTCTAAAGTAGATTTTTACTTTCTGCCATGTTTTTTGACATAGCACTAAACTATCTCAAAAAATTTTTCCCTAAAAGAACCATTGCAAATACATTTAACCTAAGTGTTTAAAATATATCCTGGCTTTCAGTGTAATATTCCAGTAAAAATACTATTGCCCTGCTGTGAAGTGTTTCTATGATGTGACATTATCCCTACAGTATTGTTTTTCTTACCCTTAAAGGTTAGAACCAATGTGCTGATTTTATTTACATTTTATATGGTTAAATGATGTTAAAATAAACTGTAAACATGGGTGAATGGTCCTCCTGGAAGTAAAATATAGACTTATTAGGCAGTAATGGCCTGTGTGGAATAAACCATAGAGCCAGAGTGAAAGCCGTGCTGCCTCTGTTACAGCCATGTCCCTCTCGCATCCCTGTAGCTGTGTCAGACTTTTGAAATATACTACTTTGTCCTGCAAGTCCTAAGAAATAGCTAATAATTGACATTGTTTCCTTAAAAATAGCCAGCTCATCCAAAGCAGTTCACAAAGTTTATGATTATTTCCTATTCATTTTTACTTAGACAAAATTTAGAATATTTTGAAGTTCCATAGGCATTTAAAGTATAGCCCTTCAGATATAAAATGTCCAAAAAGCAAAAGTGTTTAATGCAGTTAGTGGAAAGAATTTCTTTGATTGAAGGGTGATAGCATTATCTTGTATTTAAACAAATTTATTATGTACCATGTTTTATTTTCAACCAGGATGTTTTGGTCGTGAATTGTACAGCAGAGTGGGCCACTGCCAATCACGTTTTAGCAACCTGTAGGACAGCACTGAAGCAACAGGGTGTTCTGGGATTGAACATGGCTCCATGCATGAGAGCGTTTCTGGAGCGACTGCCCATGATGCTTCAGGAGCAGTATGCTTATGAAAAGGTACTTCATTACACTCCCTCCTAGAACTCCATAGATGCCTGGCACTTGGAATTTGATTGCAGCTTTGAACTTATCTTTAGAGCATGAGGTCTGAGGAAAATAAGTGGGGCCATTTGGGCAGAATCAAATGAAGATGAGTCATGCCTAAAACAGATTTCTCCTAAGCCTATTCTTTATTTTCACCAGAGTAAGAAAACAAAATTTGTTTCATTGCTTTTCAGAATGTTTATTCACTCCAAAACTTCTTAACATACCTTGCTTCAGAGGATTGCCTTCCCTTTTCTGACATACACATCTACTTTTACATGGCTTTGCGTGGGGATGAATGTGTGGACATCAGAGTGAATGTCCTCTCCACTCAACAGGTGGAAAGTTTAGTGGAAGAGCCACATTGATCTGAGCAGGTCCTTAAAGATTGAAAATGAGGAGTTGTAGAATTTGGTCTTACCCGGGCCATGATGCTAAAGTGGCCTGTCTTCTAACCCTCAGCAGTCACAGTGTGCTGCTCCCTGGGCAGAGTGCTTTAGTGGTTTTTTTCTTCCTTTTTTGCCATGCTACATTAATACAATCAACAGTTAACCACACTCAGTTAATTTCACTGATGTGTTTGCCCAAGTTTTCTTTTCTGAATCTTTCAGGTTCACACACAGTTGATTTACCACGACTAGGTAATGCCATGGAGGAAGGAAGGATTTTCCTTTCATAGCTACCAGGGTTCTCTTGGTAAAGGAGGAAAACTGAGAGGGAGCAACTCCCTGTAGCTTAGCAGTTTTTTTCTTTTCAATCAAGAAAAACCATAATGAAAATAGACTAAATGCAATCTTGAATTGGACCCTAGAGTAGAAAAGAAGTCTTAGTTAGAAAACTGGAGAAAACCAAATAAGGTTCTGTGGTTTAGTTAGCAGTTATACCAGTGTTAGTTTCCTAGTTTTGATAAATGTGAAAGGGTTGCGTAAGATGTTAATATTAGAGAAATATTAACATGTGGGTGATGGGTATAGAGGAATTCTCTATACTCTCTTTGCAATTCTTTGTAAATCTAAAATTATTTCAAAGTAAAAAGCTTAAAAAGCAATACACTTACAAAATACAATTACAAGCTTTCAGAATGCAGTAGGTTAATTTAGAATATTTGACACAAACATGCTTGTGTTTTCTCTTAGCCGCATGTGGTTTGTGGCGACCAACTTGTTCACAGCCCCTATATGCAGTGCCTGGCTTCCCTTGCTGTGGGTCTGCACCTGGATCAGCTGTTGTGTAACCCTCCAGTGCCACCACACCACCAGAACTGTCTCCCTGACCCTGCATCCTGGAATCCGAATGAGTGGGCCTGGTTAGAATGTTTCTCCACCACCATAAAAGCTGCTGAAGCCCTGACCAATGGAGCACAGTTTCCAGAGTCTTTTACCGTTCCAGATCTAGAGCCTGTTCCAGAGGATGAACTTGTCATCCTGATGGTAAATATAATATGAGCTGCTACTATTTGCTGCTGAGATTGTATTATGGGGGCATGTAGCAGGCCCTTAACAAGTATTTGCTGGCTTGAATGACTAGAAGGATAGATACCCTTAGAGAAAGTGAAAATATTTTTTTTTCAGGTAATCACTTTCAATCTGATGACAGACCTTTGTAGTGACGGGAATTGATAATGTGAGAAATGGAGCACTTGTAAACCTGCCAGTTCTCAATGACATTGTCCCGTGTTTTCCCGTTTCTTTTGTTTGTGGGCACCTTGTTAGTGCCTTACTTGTATATATTTTAGCATCTTTTCCTGGTCATTTTGTGAGACTTATGCCACATACAGATTCTAATTTATTTGGCACTTCAAGTGTGTCTTTAATTGGCATTAAATAAGAATATGGAAGAGCATTCCAATTGTAATTTCTTTCTGATTGTGCTTGAGAGTGTCTGGCTGTAGAAACTGTGATGTAGATGGCATGCCTGTGTAGTTAGTACAGGCCAGCACTTGGTCTGACAGTCCCTTTGTTTTCTTAAGATACATGTGTACAAACATTTGAATATATAAATATAAATACAATATAAAACAAACAGCAAATATGGATTGAGGAGAACTATCTAGAGTTGTATATCCCTTAATGACAGGGATATGTTCTGAGAAATATATCTTTAGACAGTTTCGATGTTGTGCCAACATCTTAGCATGACAACACTTATACAAGCCTAAATGATAATAGCCTATGATGTAACTAGGCTACAAACATGTAGGGTATGTTAAGACAGTAAATACAGTAGGCAACTGTAACACAATGGTAAATACTTGTGTATCAAAACATATCTAGACATAGGAAAGATACAATAAAAACACAATATTATATTCTCATGGGACCATTATCATACATGTTTCATCATTGAAATGCTGTAATTCAGTGTATGACTGTATCGCATGTTTTAATCAGGAAGTGTCCTTCTAAGCCTGTTTGGTCCAACTCTGTCATTTTGTAGATGAGAAAACTAAAGCCCAGAAAGATGAAGTAATTTGCCCACAGTTGCATAGGAGTTCAAAGGGGCAGTGACTTCAGCATGTGATCTTGTACCTGTGGGTGTTCAGAAAATGTAAATGGCTAACTTTTGGGGGGTTTTTTGTTTTGTTTTGTTATTTGAGTTGGAGTCTCACTCTGGAGTCTCCAGACTGGAGTGCAGTGGTACAATCATGGGCTCACTGAAGCTTCTACTCCCGGGCTCAGGTGATCCTTTTGCATCAGCTTCCCGAGTGGTTGGGACTACAGGTGTGCACCAACGCCTGCTATTTTGTTGTTGTTGTTGTGTTGGGACGAGGCTTCACTATGATGCCTAGGCTGTTCTTGAACTCTTGGGCTTAAGCGATCCTCTTACCTTGGCCTCCCAAAATGGTAGGATTACAGGTGTGAGCCACCAAGCCCAGCCAGAAAATGTAAATGGTTAACTTTGAATCACCAATGCTGTAATAATAGTGATAGGGAAAGTGTTTATGATAAAGGGAAATGTTGACAATGCATAAAGTCAAGTTTGATATAATTATAAAACTGCTCTTAATTTCTCATAATATGACCATGTTCTTTTTTGGAAAGAAGACATAGTTGTTAGAAGACTTTGTTGTTAAGCAAAGATGAATCTTGACTAAACAGGATTGGTCCTGATGTGCTCCCTGTCTTGCAGGATAACAGTAAATGGATTAATGGCATGGATGAACAAATTATGTCTTGGGCAACTTCCAGACCTGAGGTAAGTAAAGATGAAGATAACTATGTGATAGTTCTCAGTAAATGTTTTGATTCTGAATGCTTGTGTGTTTGTGCCCATATCTTCCACAGAGGCTGACACATACTTGGTATTGAATACATGCTTGTGTAAATGAAGGGATTAATCTAGTTTTGAAATGATTGCGGTTTTCTAGGACTGGCACTTGGGAGGTAAATGTGACGTCTACTTGTGGGGTGCTGGCAGGCATGGACAGCTGGCAGAAGCTGGAAGAAATGTAATGGTACCTGCAGCAGCTCCCTCCTTCTCACAGGCCCAACAGGTAATTAACAATTCCAGTTACTTTGCTGCCAGTAACTTATTGTGGGATAAAGCTTGCTCATTTCATTTCTGTAACAAATGAGCAATATAATATATTAGGCCTGCCCAGGATAATTTACAGAAGTGTAGCTACTCCTAATTAGTG
Organism: Cephalopachus bancanus; assembly: GCA_027257055.1. Classification (NCBI taxonomy): domain Eukaryota; kingdom Metazoa; phylum Chordata; class Mammalia; order Primates; family Tarsiidae; genus Cephalopachus; species Cephalopachus bancanus. Next base: position 1,037,230 of record JAPVLO010000617.1, read on the forward strand.
AGTCTTTCTTTGGGGCCATAACCTCCTAGGATCTTTAGCCACATTTCATTGACACCACTGCCTGCTTCTAATAATCATATTTCAGACCCTTCTTGAGGCCACTACTTTCTCATTTGTTCTTCTCTACCTCAGCTATTCCTGGAATCCATGACTTTTTCTTGTGTGTGTCCCATCCAGTTTCTGCTTCTTTCTAGTCCAGTCTTTAATATTTTCTCATCACTTTTTCCTTTCTTTTATCTTTTTGTTGTTCTAAGCTATTTTAAATGTCAGATGAGTCTCATACATCTCTTAGTTAAATAAAAGCAGTTTTACTATAATCAGGGGCTTAAGGGACCCATAGTTATATTAACCCTTTCCCTTTAGTAAAAAGATAAAATAATGAATAAAGGCATTCTAGGTGTACATGGAATCCTTGCAAATGTTTGCATGTTAAAACTATATACTAGCCGGGCTCGGTGGCTCAGCCTGTAATCCCGCGCCTTTGGGAGGCTGAGGTGAGTGGATTGCCTGAGCCCGCGGGTTCGAGACCCGCCTGGGCAGGGAGACCTCATCTCTAAAATAAATCAAAAAATCAGCCGGGCGTGGTAGCGCGCGCCTGTAATTCCGGCTACTCGGAAGGCTGAGGCGGAAGGATCGCCGGAGCCCAGCAGGTCGAGGCTGCGGTGGCCGGAAGCGGCCACTGCACTCCAGTCTGGGCGACAGAGTGAGACTCCAACTCAAAAAAAATAAATACATAAAAAAAATAAAACTATATACTAATATATTTAATTGTATGTTTTTATACTAGGTCATATGTGGTCAGAATTGTACCTTTGTCATCCAGGCCAATGGCACAGTGTTGGCTTGTGGAGAAGGAAGTTATGGCAGATTAGGACAAGGAAATTCAGATGACCTTCATGTGCTGACAGTTATATCAGCCTTACAAGGTAAAATTGTGCTTAAGCAGAACCTACAACGTAATATAGATTTGGTTGTATGAACCTTTGCTAGATGAAATCATACTGGGTTTTCACTAATATTTAAATCCTCTTTTAAGTGTGTAAACAGTCTTCAGTCCCATATTTTAAGCCACATTATTTTATAAGTTATCATAACAATGCTAGAATTTAATGATATATAAATAACTGTTTTGGAGACCAATGAAGATTATGAACATACAATCTTAAAATTTACAAAATTGTAATTAGGTATGTGTTAACAGCAGTAGCAGTCATGCATATGTTTCATTAAAATTAAGAATCAGTTTATATGGAAATGTGCAAGAGTGCTCTTTAAAGGTCATTTCTGTCAAGAGTTCTGTGTGACTTGGAGAAACAAAACCTCTGGAAAAGCTACTGCAGGAGCCCTGTCTTGCTTCTTAACTGCACTCTTGGTGACTGAAGTCTGTGAAGAGCACAGAGGATTTTTTAAGTAAAAGCATACAATTAACCATGAGTTCTGGATCCATTTCTGAGAAACTCTGAGTTCTTTTCCTTGAGATCTAGATGTGAAGAACATAGTGCGGGGGTAGGGGGTGGCGACTGGCTCCTGTAAGCTTCTTGGCTCTGGAGTGTTGCTCGTGCTATTAGATCCGTTTGTAATTCAGTTTTCCCAATTGTTAAAACGGAGTGTTAGAATCTGCCTTATGGATCCTGTGTGAAAACAGAAAATGAGATAATCCACGTAAAGTATATAGAAGTAGCTAGAACATAGTCATCAATGACTAAAACTGTGGTGTTCATCTTCCTCCTTTTCCTAATCATCATCATTATTTTATGGGACTGCTCCAAGTTTTACTAGGTTATGGCTGCAAATATGATTTAAAACTAAAGAAATTATTATTTCCATAGTACCATTTGGTTTCTTTCAATTCTGAGGGTATTTGGTAGCAACTGCAAGTAAAGAGGAGAGCTTTAACATCCAGTGACTCCTGTTGGATTTTTGCTTTGTTCCAGGCTTTGTGGTGACCCAGCTGGTGACTTCCTGTGGTTCTGATGGGCACTCAATGGCCCTGACTGAAAGTGGCGAGGTCTTTAGCTGGGGAGACGGTGACTATGGTAAACTTGGCCATGGGAACAGCGACAGGCAGCGGCGACCGAGGCAGATTGAGGCCTTGCAAGGAGAAGAAGTGGTGCAGGTCAGGCAGGACGTGGATAAGTTGCCTTTGAGTATAAACGTACTAGTTGTTGAGTAGGACTCTTCAATTTAGGTAACAGGAAAGATAGTAAATATATATTCCACAATCACTATAAGAGATCCACTGGTTTTGGGTGTTCAGATTCATTCTTGAGATTGTCAGGAGTTTGAATGGACTTTGGTGTTCAAATGGCCCTCTGTTTCCTGAACTAGCTTGTTGGCCCAGGCTAGGGTGCTACAGGCCCTTGGAAGAAACACTGTGGGATTTAGCTCCTGCCACACAGTTCTTGATATACACTTTGCTTTTGATTATCATTTTTGTTATAAAAGCTAAGTTCATAAGCATTTTCTGGAAAACAATTAGTGATCTAAAGTATATTGTAAAATTGCATAGCACCTTACAGTTTACAAAGAATGTCCCCGTTCCTAGGTCAGGCTCAGTGACTCAGCCTGTAATCCCAGCACTTTGGAAGGCTGAGGCAAGTGGATTGCCTGAGCCTGTGGGTTCGAGACCAGCTTGGGCAACTTGGCAAGACCTCGTCTCTACAATAAGTCAAAAATTAGCCAGGCATGGTAGCATGCGCCTGTAGTTCTGGCTACTTGGAAGGCTGAGGTGGAAGCATCACCAGAGCCCAGCAGGTCAACGCTGGCATGGCCATGAGTGTGCCACTGCACTCCAGCCTGGGCAACGGAGTGAGACTCGTGACTCAAAAAAAAAGGATTTCCCCATTCCTTATCTCATTTAGTCTAGGTCATCTGTACACAGCTGACGAGTAGCAACAGTTATTCCAAGCTATGCTGCTTAAGCTTGATCTTCCTGATGGTGTTGCGACAGATGAAACTCATGGGAGCAGGCGAGCCACTTGAGCAGATGGCATACACTAGTTTTGAAGATCTTGAGTTGTCAGTGAAGTTTATAGCTACATTAATAACAACAAAATGACTGATCTCTTATTTTCTTAGTGTCCCCAGTTAAATTGTTTTCTCCCTGGTTCTGTCTTAGATGTCTTGTGGCTTCAAGCACTCAGCGGTGGTAACTTCAGATGGCAAGCTGTTTACCTTTGGGAATGGTGACTATGGTCGTCTAGGTCTTGGAAACACTTCGAACAAAAAACTTCCAGAGAGAGTGACTGCACTGGAGGGATATCAAATTGGACAGGCATGGAATAAATCAATAAGCTGTTCTAGCTGATCATAGTTTCTCATTTCTTCTGTGTGAAATTAGACGCTCTCCTTTCAGGAAGACCAGGGTCGCCAGTTGTACTTAACCTCATGTACATTTTGTATGGTCTAATTGATAATTTTCACTGTTTCCCAGTGTGAAATTTACATTTTAATTCAATTTTAAAGTTTATTTGTGTGAAAAACAAACAAATGAAACTTTTATTTCAGGATGTGAATATTTTAAAACTTCCCTCCTTAAAGTAGTAGTACTACTTGCCATAAAACCTTCAAACAATACATATTTTTGTGGCTCCTTTCTGGTAGCCTTGAGTGGATGGTTGAATTGCACCATCATTGGTAGTTGCTGCTCTTCAGCAGTAATTGTTTCTTAAAAGGAAATATTTTTGTCTCTTTCCATATCATTCCTTGGATACTCTCTAGTGTGGATGAGTATTTTTTAGTTTTATGAACCTTTTCCTATCTTTTGTACTCCCTAATTCTGAGTTAGCCACAGAAATTGAAGGATTTTACTTTGAAGAAGAAAGTTATTTGTGGACCTTAAGAATTATTTCTCATTGACGTATTTTGGTTAACAGCTCTGAAGCCAGTAGAAATCTTTAGAAACATAGCTAAGTTTTGCACTGAAGTGGAGAAAAAGGGTCCCAGGAACAGGTGTGTGGTATGTGTTTTAGGTCTTGTGATTTACCTTACCTAAGACCTCATTATTTCCCCAGGTGGCCTGTGGATTAAACCACACTTTGGCAGTGTCAGCAGATGGCTCCATGGTGTGGGCTTTTGGAGATGGAGACTATGGAAAACTAGGTTTAGGAAATTCTACTGCAAAATCTTCACCTCAGGTTAGTATTGTCTTTAGTCTAGGTTTTCAAACAACATAAATAGTTTTTATATATTTCAATAGTTATTTTTAGTTGAAAATACTTACCTTTAACCTTTTTGGTAATTTATAATGAAGTTTAGAAGCTTCTGTTGTTCATTCTTGAGTGCCTATCATTCTAGGTCTTGGTTTTAAATAAGCCATTAAGCCGAACTCGGTGGCTCAGCCTGTAATCCCGTGCTTAGGGAGGCTGAGATGAGTGGATTGCCTGAGCCCGTGGGTTCGAGACCCGCCTGGGCAACTTGGCGAGACCTCATTTCTACAATAAATTAAAAAAAATCAGCCGGGCATGGAAATGCGTGCCTGTAATTCTGGCTACTTGGAAGGCTGAGGTGGAAGGATTGCCGGAGCCCAGCAGGTCGAGGCTGCAGTGGCCGGGAGCGGCCACTGCACTCCAGTATGGGCGACAGAGTGAGACTCCAACTCAAAAAAATAAAAAATAAAAATAAATAAATAAATAAATAAGCCATTAATAACTAAGCTGAATGTAAAAATCTGTGAGACTAACCTTCTGTTTCCCTGGGTGGGCTGAACATTGTAGGACTACCTCTGATACAGAGAAGAAATAGTTAGAAACACATCTCTAAGGTGTCTCATGGAGGGAACCATGAGCAATCCTTTGTAACCCTCTGCTTGCAGCTGCCACTCTAGCTTATTATTACCACTGAGTTACACTGGTATGCATCTCCTTTTAAAAAACAATATAAAGGAAATCCGAGTGCATAAATAAAGAAGTTGGTAGCTATTATTTGCACTATAGAAGTTTCTGGGCCCTGCAGAAAACTTCCTGTACAGTTCTTTTATGTGGGTTTTCCTGACACATTTCATAAGCTGCATGATTTGCAAATCTTCAATTTATATTCAACTTCAGATTCATCATCATTAATAGTCTTTGACATCTTGATAACCAGACTATGAATATTCAGCCAGGGATACAGAGAGTCAGAAAAGCCTTCTCTGTGGAACGTAGAAAGCAGCTGTTGTCATCTGTGAAAGCTAAATAGCTAAACTCACAGAGAACAGCCCATGACTTTACTTGGGCTTGCAATGTTCTTTAGAAGGTTGTGGGATTCTCTGTGATCTCTGTTGCTCTGAGGAATAATACTTCTACTTCATGTGGGATCCTGGGGATTTTAGTCAAACAGCCCCTACACACTCCTTCCGCCAAATTCAGTTAGTTTGTAGAACTACAGGAGAAAAATAACATTTAGGAGTGTGGCTTGGGTAGAGCAGTAGGTAATAATTAGTATTTTTATTGGAAGTTCTTGATGTGTGCCAACAGGCAAATTCAAGAGTGTTTTTGGTTTTGGTTTTGGTTTTTTTTTTCTTCTTAATGAATGTGCCTTACACTTTTATTTTGCAGAAAGTTGATGTCCTTTGTGGAATAGGAATAAAAAAGGTTGCTTGTGGAACTCAATTTTCGGTTGCTTTGACCAAAGACGGTCATGTGTATACCTTTGGTCAAGGTAAGGCATTTTTTTAGTTTACATTGTTTTGTGCACACATGTATTATAGAAACATTTGCCTTCCAGTGGTTTAGAAAGTGCTGTAAATTGAGTTCTTTTTTTGTCCTGGTTGGTAAGTGGCCACTGACCCTCATTTACTCGCTGCTTTTCTATTCCTCTTTCATAAACTTTGTTATAAGGACAAACGCTCCTCCCCATTAAAAGCCCTCACTCTTGCAGGAAGAGTCCCTGCCGAAGTCCCTCCCTTTCTCCTTTCTCCTGCCTCTAACATGCTGCCACAAACACTGCCTTGACCACCAGAGCTCCTCTGTGTCCTATCTCATCCCTATGCTTTCTAGGAATTGGGGCTGCAGATCTTTGGAATTAGAGGAACTCATAGGCATTCTGGGTTCAAATCTTGATTCTTAACCCAAGCATTCACAGTGGGGCTCCTTGGCAATACATTTATTTTCTTAAGTAGAACATCTTGGCAAGCTATAGTGACTGATGGGTGTGTGACACAGGTCTGAGGAAGAGGAATTAGACTATGACTTAAGTTTCTAGTTGTGAGTGAGGATTGATGCCCCAACTGAGGAAGGGGAAGGGGTAAGGAGCGTCATGTTAGTTATACTAAATGGGACCATCTGCCCTAGATGTATGTATGGAAATACCCAGTAGGCTATTGAGAATTTGGATCTGGAACTCCAGAAAGATTGGCTATACTGATACAGGTTTGTGACATTAACTCCATAACATTTCTGCTTGTTTATTTTTCTTTTTCTCAGATCGCCTGATAGGCTTGCCAGAGGGCCGTGCTCGCAATCACAATCGACCACAGCAAATTCCTGTCTTGGCTGGTGTGGTCATTGAAGATGTGGCGGTTGGAGCTGAACACACACTTGCTTTGGCGTCAAGTGGAGATGTGTATGCCTGGGGGAGCAATTCAGAAGGACAGGTAAGTATTTACCTTGCTTGCTGCTGCTCGCTCATATTTTAGAAAGCAGACAGTGTTCCTCATTTGGGAAAGGGCTAAGCTAGGAGACTCATAACCTATCCCACAATGCCCCAGACACACCACTTTGCCATAGGACTGATTATTTTGTGTGTCTAGTTTTATAATATCTCTCTTGATTGTGGTCAAAGAAGTATTATTTAAAAATCTAACAGTACAGCAGAATGATCAAGGGAACTAACTGGGTACATATATGGGTGTGTGTGCCTGAACACGTTGTTCAATGCCTTGGACATAGCAGCACTGTGCAAGTATTCACTGCTGTCGTCATTATCATCATTGCTACAGTAATATACAAAGTTAGGTCCTAGGAGTATCAGTTACTCTGGTAAAAAGAAAGAAGGAAACAATCATGCTTTTCTATTTTAAAATTTAACAGTGCAACATAGTATATTTGGGTTTATGCAGGAAGTCTTGTCACCCCCATTATTTAGAGGAGTAAACTGAGCCTCTGAGAGATTGAGAAAAGATGCATGAGGCCGGTCTGTTTGGCCTGCTCTCTGTGGGGGAGGGAGAGACCTTGATGGAAGATGTTTGAGATGCCTGCCAAATGGTGACTTTTAGCCTTACATACAGAACCACCTCCCATTTCTCTGTATTCTCTGAGTCTGGCTGCCCCTAATGCCAGGAACCCTTAGCTCAAGATGTCTAGTATTATTCCCAGTCGCCTTAGTTTGGTTCCTGTGGTCTCCTCCTCATCGCTACCTTAACAGACAAGGAAGCCGCTCATTACTGTGCTTACACATCGACTTAATGAGAAGAGAGTTCATGTTGAAGAGACCTTTGGGAGTTCTCTGGCAGTAACTTGGTATAATCCTTCCTGAATTGAGTTGTTTGACCACTGAAACACTCGGTATCCCAGTCTGACCCTCAGAGTAGAGATTTGGAGATACGAATTTGCTTTTATGTATGTTTTTGTATGTATTTATTTATTATTACCTGAAAATCAATGTTTTAAGTAAAAGCTCTATAGATCACTGGTTTTTTGTTTGATTATTTCTTTGTTTTTTTGAGTAGGAGTTTCACTCTGTCGCCCAGGCTGGAGTGCAGTGGCACTCTCACAGCCACTGCAGCCTCGACTGCTGGGCTCAGGCAGTCCTTCTACCTCAGCCTTCCAAGTAGTTGGAACTACAGGCATGTGCCACCACACACAGCTAATTTTTCATTTATTGTAGAGATGAGGTCTCGCCAAGTTGCCCAGGCTGGTTTCAAATCCCTGGACTCAGGCAGTCCTCTCACTTCTGCCTCCCAAAGTGCTGGGATTATAGTTGTGAGCCACCGCACCTGGCCATTATTACTTTTTAACTTTCCAAGAAGCTATTCCCTTTCCAGAAGTGGAATCCAAGAATGTGTTCAGTCATTAAGACTCATCTGTAGCCGGGCATGGTGGCTTACGCCTGTATTCCTAACACTTTGGGAGGCAGAGATGAGAGGATTGCCTGAACTCAGGAGTTAGAGACCAGCCTGGGCAACTTGGTAAGACCTGGTCTCTACACTAAATCAAAAAACTTAACTGGGCAGCGTGGTGGTGCGTACCTATGGTGTGCGCCATACGTATGTGCGCCATACCTGGGCAGCGTGGTGGCGCATTCCAGCTACTTTGGAAGGCTGTGGTGGAAGGATTGTCCGTGCCCAGCACGTCGAGGCTGCAGTGACCGTGAGCACGCCACTGTACTCCACCCTGAGTGACAGAATGAGACTCCAACTCAAAAAAATAAAATAAAAAAGACTCATTTGTAGATTTGAAATGGCCGTGTTACAGCTTAGGTTTTAGCAGACAGTCTGAACTGTGAGACTGTTATGATAGACAAGATCAGAATTTATTTTATTATTGATGCTAATGTATGGTACAGATATTAACTTATTTATAAGTTACAAATAACACTTATAACGTAGATGCTGCCATCTAAGACAGACGTCATCATCTTGACGTCCTCTCTTCCTCTTCCTAATTGAATCTTGGTATATTCGTGCTTTATTCCCAGCTCGGCCTAGGCCACACCAACCACGTTCGAGAACCAACCCTGGTAACAGTTCTGCAAGGAAAAAACGTTCGGCAGATCTCAGCTGGCCGCTGCCACAGTGCTGCGTGGACAGCACCTCCAGTCCCACCAAGAGCACCGGGTGAGGAGTGGACTTTCCAGGCTGCTGCAGCTCTTTTAGCAGTTCCCCATGGCACTGTCACACTGTCTCTTGCCAGCTCCAAACGGCATCCGGTGTCATTTTGAAGCCATCAAGTCCCCCACCACACAAGCAAAGCATTCTTTGTGCTACCATTACTACAAGTATTTTCACAGCAGGTGTTTTTCCTGCTGACTTTGCGAAGCAGCCCCTCTCCGCGCCCCCAAAAGAAGAAAACATATTACTTCTGCAGGGACAATTTATAATTTTAGAGCAGCAACTAAGTATTTTTATATATAAAAACAATGACAGATTATAGCTTTCAAGGTCCATTGTTATGAATAAAGATTAAAAGCCCTGAGACCATTTGTCAGATTCCTCAGCTAGTTAACTGTTTGAAATGTCTGTGCATTGGCATAGCAAATCAGGTTGCTGCCATTTTACTCCAGTATATAGCAAGACTGGGGGACTATTTCTCAGTTTTTGTTATTTGTTTTACTTTTAACTTATTATGAAAACCTTATAGATCTACAAGAATACTTAAAAATATAATGCATACTTGTGTACATAACACCCAACTGTGCGCCCTTTCTTATTGAAACTGTGTTCCATTCCCCACAAATGTAGCCTTTACCTTAATTGTGACATTTATCATTCTTATGCATTTCTTCATATCTGAACTGTTTCTTCCTTTTTTTTTTTTTTTTTTTTTTTTGAGTTGGAGTCTCACTCTGTCGCCCAGACTGGAGTGCAGTGGCTGCTCCCGGCCACCGCAGCCTCGACCTGCTGGGCTCCGGCGATCCTTCCACCTCAGCCTTCCAAGTAGCTGGAATTACAGGCATGCACTACCACGCCTGGCTGATTTTTTGATTTATTGTAGAAATGAGGTCTCGCTGCCCAGGCGGGTCTCAAACCCGCGGGCTCAGGCAATCCACTCACCTCAGCCTCCCAAAGGCGCGGGATTACAGGCTGAGCCACCGAGCCCGGCTTCTTCCTTTTTTTTTTTAAGTCAGGATCTTACTATGTCGCCCAGACTAGAATACAGTGGTACAATGATGGCTTACTGCAACCTCGACCTCCTGGGCTCAAGTGATCCTTTTGCCTCAGCCTCCCAAGTAGATGAAACTGTAGATGCACACTACCACACCTGGTTAACTTTAAAAGTTTTTTTGTAGAGATGAGGTCTCTCTTTGTTCTCCAGGTTGGTCTGGAACTCCTGGGGTCAAGCAGTCATCCCACCTCAGCCTCCCAAAGTGTTGGGATTACAGATATGAGCCACTGTGCCTGACTGTGCTGTCTCTTACTATCCAGGCCCTCAAGCGCTATCTGCCATTCTCTGGTGTCTAAGGCACTGAAATTTCCCAATAGCAACCTTATGCTCAAGAGCTCAACATTCTTTTCCCTTTTTGCTAACCTCTCTGTTTCTTAGCTACAGGTCCTTGGGGAAATCTCCCCTTAGAGATTTTTTTTCTTAGATAGACTAAGAGAGCAAGGTGAGACTGCCAAGTAGATTCCAAACAAGCAGGAAATGGTTTCTAGTTAACAGAATCCAGAATGAGCAGTGCTGCCTACGCACTGACAATTTCAGGTACTCTGGCTTCAGAGGGATTTCACTTCTACTTCATGGCAGAGGCCATGCAGTGTGGCAGGTAAAGCTTCAAACCCTGGGACTAAGTTGCTGGGGTTAAATCCTAGCTCCTCCACATATGACCTTGAACCTCAGTTTTTTTGTCTATAACATGAGAGTAATAATAACACCTACTGCAAAGAGCTCTAAGAATAAGTGATTCCTGGCCAGCACAGTGGCTCACCCCTGTCATCCCAGCACTTTGGGAGGCGGAGGGGAGAAGATCGCCTGAGTCTGGGGGTTCAAGACCAGCCTGGCAACTTGGTGACACCTTGTCTCTACAATAAATGAGGAAAAAAAATTAGCTGGATATGGGGTTCCATCAGCTTGGAAGACTGAGGCAGAAGGATCATCTGAACCCACCAGGTCGAGGCTGCAGTGACTGTGAACTTGCCACACTGCACTCCAGCCTGGGCAACAGAGTGAGACTCCAACTCAAAAAAAAAAAGAGTAAATAAATCAGTTCATGTAAACCTCTTAGAAGAGTGCCAGGCACATAGATGTTAGATGTCAGTAAATGTTAGATTTTAGTAGGAGTAGTCATAGGTCAGGCACAGTGACTCATGCCTGTACGCCCAGCACTTCAGGAAGCTGAGATGAGAGGATTGCTCAAGACTAGGAGTTCAAGACCAGCCCAGACAACTTAGCAAGATCTGGTCTCTACAAAAAAATCAAAAAATTATTTTCAGGCACGGTGGCTCATGCCTATAATGCTAGCACTTGGAAGACTGAGTCCAAGAGTTCAAGATCAGCCTGGGTAACACCGTAGGGAGACCTTGTCTCTACAAAAAAAATTTTTTAAATTAGCAGGGTATGGTGGCACACACCTGTTGTCCCAGCTACTCAGGAGGCTGAGGCAGGAGGATTGCCTGAGCCCAGGAGGTTGAGACTGTGGTGAGCTGTGATCGGGCCACTGCACTCCAGCCTTAGTGACAGAGTAAGACCCCAACTCAAAAAAGTAATAATACCTCTGGGAATTGAACTGTACAGTGTTCATTTACAGGAAACTCAAGGAAGCTCTTTTCTGTTTTTATACTTCCTGTGTTTTTACAGGAGTGTAGCTGTGGATGTGGTCCTTGTAGTCTCTACTCCTATTCTTGAGAGAAAGCCTTCTTAAATCACGCACCCATGTCTTTCATGCTGCTGTGGCTGCTTTCTTGAGATCTGTGGTGAATAAGGGAGGTGGCTCAGCTAAGCTTCCTGCCTACATGGTCCTGCACGGTCCTCACCAACACTTTGTATTATTATGAAGATGGCAGTTATTAAATAGGAAAGGAAGACTTTGGCTTTATTTATTGTTATGAAGAAAGTGCCTAAGCCTGTTGTTAAATAAATGGGAAACTAAAGCAGAAAAGACCAGGTTACCATAAAGATCTTTTTTTTTTGAGTCAGAGTCTCACTCTGTTGCTCAGGCTGGAGTGCAATGGCACAATTACAGCTTGCCACAGCTTCTGCCTCCTGGGCTTGGATGATGCTTCCACCTCAGCTTCCCAAGCAGCTGGGACTACAGGTGCATGCCACCATGTCCGGCTAATTTTTTTGATATATTGTAGAGACAGTGTCTTGCTGTGTTGCCTAGGCTGGTCTGGAACTCCTGGACTCAGGAAGTCCTCCCACCTTGGCCTCCCAAAGTGTTGGAATTACAGGCATGAGCCACTGTGCCCAGTCATGAAGACATTTATAAAACCAGCACAAATGCAGTAAAAGAAAAAAAGAGTTGGTGGATGAAAGAGTAGATATATAGATGAACAAGTAAATGGAGCAAAATATCAGTTAGAGAATTTAGATGATGGAAATGCATGTCCATCGTATAATTATCTCAGCTTCTCTGTATGCTTGGGAGTTTTCAGAATATGAAAGTGAAAGCCATGCATTTTGTCTCACAAGTGCCTACTTGCTTTGTGGACAGGTGTGTCAGTACCTCTGCAACTGGGCCTGCCTGATGCAGTGCCCCCCCAGTATGGGGCGCTGAGAGAGGTGAGCATTCACACCGTGCGGGCCAGGCTCCGGCTGCTCTACCACTTCTCTGATCTCATGTACTCGTCCTGGAGGCTGCTGAACCTCAGCCCCAACAACCAGGTAACAGGCCGGCTTGGTGAGCAGCGCCCATGGCCTACTCATCTGGCCGCCAGGGCCTTTCCCTCTTTGGAAAATTCTTTCGTGGCTCACTCTGTCTTTACTCGTGGCACCCAAGAGAAACCGAAAAGACAGTTCTGTTCCCCTTTTATTGCTGTTTTAGGGACAGTCTAGATATTGGTCATCATGCCATCAGAAGTGGTCTTTCTTTTGTGTTTTGGGCTGTCCAAAACTCAAGGAAGTATGAGTGGCTAGGCATGTCATTTCTACAAAGTCTAATACGTGATTTTAAAACTTAAGCACACAAAGCTATTAGAACCATAGTCAAGGTTGTTACATAAATGAATCTCAGATACTTTTTTTTCTCCTTACAAATCAGTGTTCTGGGTCTTGTGGAGAGGAGATGGGGAAAATAAAGTAAATTTGGCTAATTTGACTGTCTTCATAGAATAGTCCAGTAACAAGCTGGCTAGCTGTGTGTGTGTGTGTGTGTGTGTGTGTGTGTGTGTGTGTGTGTGTAATGTGTAAGCATGGCTGCCAAAATGTGTAAAACTGTTAATAAAAAATCACTCGGGTAACCAGTCATAAGGCATATGAGAGATTTGACAAATCACTGTTAGATAATTAGCCAGGCAGCAAAACCATGCAGCACCAGCGTGTGAGTAAGCTGTAATTGGTTGGAGAAATGTTTATAATACAAAGGTGAGAAAAGCAGCCCAAAATGATATAAACACCATGACCTCCATAATGTGAAAAGTGTGTTTACGCATACATGAAAGAAAAAGTGTAAATGAGGCCATCTCCGTATGGCAGGGTTGTGGTTCATTCCACTTGTGTGTGCGTATATGTGTCCTTTTCTGTATTTTCTAAGGTTTTGAAAAGTAATAATTTTGTATTTTATCAGAAAATATTTTCAGAAGTTTTTGATATTTACTAATACCCAGGCTTAATGCTCTTAAATTGCATTTTTAAAGGAGTTTATGTTCTGAAAGTGAGAAATGTTATTTCTTTTAGGCATTAGATTATAATCATTTCTCTATAACCTACTTTCTGTTACAGAACAGTACATCCCATTATAATGCTGGGACTTGGGGCATTGTACAGGGACAACTTCGGCCTCTGTTAGCCCCTAGGGTCTACACTCTGCCAATGGTGCGCTCCATAGGAAAAACCATGGTTCAAGGCAAAAACTATGGACCTCAGATTACCGTAAAGAGGATATCAACCAGGTTAGCATATGTATGTATGTGTTTCACTAACTAGCTGGAATTTTTTTTTAGGTGAATGTTGTTACTAATTCCCATGAACCTTAGTCTCCTCACTTATAAAGCAGGATAGATAGTAATCGTACTTATGTGTGTTCCCTGGGGGGTTAGAATGGGTCTAGCCAGTGTTTGGCTGTCGTTAAATTGGCCTGTTCATTCACTGATGGGAAGATATCATCAAGTGATCTTTGTGGTGATTTGGGGAAATTGGTGAGAGCTGTATTTCATTTCTTTCTCCCTTTCTTCCATTCTTTTAAAGAGGACGGAAGTGTAAGCCCATCTTTGTTCAGATAGCAAGACAAGTAGTTAAGCTGAATGCGTCAGACCTCCGTCTGCCTTCTCGAGCGTGGAAGGTTAAGCTCGTCGGCGAAGGGGCTGATGACGCTGGAGGAGTGTTTGATGACACCATCACAGAGATGTGCCAGGTATGTTGCATGTGTTCCCGGCTGAGTTGTCTTGTCAGGTAGTGGCATAAGTGACCATTTTGCTGTTTCCAGTGGTCATACTGTCAGGCATGTTTTTATAAATGTAGCAAGGATACATTTGAGCCTCATATAAAGTCAGGCTGTTAGTGATATATAGATGAATTAGAGCAATGGTTTGTGAAATGCTTTGTCAAGATACCTTACCTAAATATCGGTGCTTAGCCATCTACTAATGACTTACCATCTGTTATGCTGTAATATTGGCAGAGGAGACAACAATGACACATATGTACATTTATGTAATGGACAAATCCAGGACCACCCATGTGTTCTGATGTATTCTGGTGCTCTTGGAACAAAGCAGAACTGCCAGGCTCCAGGGGAGTTAGAAGAATAAGTGTTGAGGGTTCTGATTTTAAGATCCTTATTAGCAGCTTTATTTCCAGATCAACTCTGTTCTTCCAGCTTTGCCTAGTGTCAGGACTTTTCCAGTATATCCTGTGACTAAAATAATGCATGCCTATCATTTATTGAGTCTGTTTGAAACATCACTACACTCTGCTTGCTGCTCTTCCAAATCCTGTACTAGATTAGATTCTTGGTTCTGCATACTGCGAGATAATTTCCATATGGGGAATTTCCTAATTTCGTTTTCAAATGGAACCACAAAAATAAAGTATAGAGATAGCTGGTTGACATATAGCATTAAGAATTCCTCAAAATGTTCTCTTTTTAGCATGATCTTAAACATAATGGCTTTGTTCTCTTGATGCATTTGTCATTTCTCAAAAAATGTTCTTTTTTCTACAGGAGCTTGAAACTGGTGTAGTTGACCTTCTTATACCGTCTCCCAATGCTACTGCAGAAGTGGGTTACAATAGGGACAGGTATGGCAGTCAGCAAGTGTTTATTGAATGTCTAATAATAGCTCACATTACTGAGCACTTACTATGTACCAGGCACCATTTTCTGTGTATTAGCCCTCGAATCCTCACTGTAACCCTAAGGAGTAGATACTGTTAATATCCTCTTGGATGATGAGACAGGCACTTCAGTCGAGACTCGGTAGCATGTATTATGAGACCAAATCAATGGTAGTATGAGGGTAGAGGCACCTCATACTTGGTCACAAAACTTGACTTATTTGAATTTTTCTCCACCCAAATGCATTAAAAAGCTTTATTATGCTATCAAGTCACAGCGCTTAGTATTTGCAATTATTTATTATCTTTATATTTGCAAGATTTGTGAATTTTGGGTCCTGCTTCGTGGGCTTGTGAATAATAAATGAAATGGCTTTAGGAAATAGGAGCAGGCAGCTTAAAACCAGTTACTTGTCCTCTCACAATTCTTCTGAAAATAGTTTACGATATGGTGGTCCCTGTGCTGTCTAACATAATCGTCATGGTCCACACGTGACTATCAAGCACTCAACCCGTGATTAAGGATGCTGAAGACTGGATGTTTAATGTTGTTTAATGCAACAGCCATGTATGGCTAATGGCTGCCGTACTGAACAGCACAGGTGTAGACGAATGCTGTAGCTGTTGTGGGTAACTTACTTCTAATAGAAACGAGGACCGTTTTGTTTGAAATATCTCTAATTCTCCAGGTTCCTTTTTAATCCCTCTGCCTGCCTCGATGAACACTTGATGCAGTTTAAGTTCTTGGGAATTTTAATGGGGGTTGCCATCCGTACAAAGAAGCCTCTGGACCTCCACCTGGCCCCTCTGGTGTGGAAGCAGCTGTGCTGTGTCCCACTCGCCCTGGAGGACCTGGAGGAGGTGGACTTGCTCTATGTGCAGACCCTCAACAGCATTCTTCATATTGAAGACAGTGGGATCACTGAGGAGAGCTTCCACGAGGTACGTTCCAGCCAGTCTGTGCCTCTGTTGGTGCCGGGGTGCCGTGTGCGCCAGCGAGGATGCTTGTGTGTGAAGATCAGATGCGTCTTCTGCTTGCCATCTGGCTAAGCCATGCCGTGTCTCTGCTGCTGCTGCCCATGGCCACTCGAGCCAGCAGTTCCAGTAGCTGCTGGCTCTGGCCCCCAGCTGTTCCCTCCCCCTTAATTTGTCCTCTGCCTGAAGAGTGAGAGCCCGGAAAGCCAAGGGAGAGGGGAGGTCTGGGGTGGCCAGAGTTCAACAGGTCTAGTCTGGAGACAGATTCTGTTCCATTTGTAACGGCAGCCAGCTGAGCCAGCACATTCCTACTGATCAAGTAGCCTGGTCAGGCCTATCTTGCTGGCCTGGTGTTTATCATAAAGGTGCTTGACTTTGTCACTGTTTTGCTGCATTTGTATGTAATATACTTTTTGTTGTCATTTCTACTGTGAAATAAAAATTGCCTGTTCTTCTTTTCTTAGATGATTCCTCTTGATTCTTTTGTTGGCCAGAGTGCTGATGGCAAAATGGTTCCTATAATCCCTGGTGGAAATAGTATCCCACTCACATTTTCCAACAGGAAGGAATATGTGGAGAGGGCCATTGAATATCGACTTCATGAGATGGACCGACAGGTGAGACGAGGCACTTCAGGAGGCACTTGGGAAGGCTCAGGAGGCACTTGGGAAGGCTCAGGCGTGTCTCCCCAAGAGACCATCAGAGCTGACTGGTCGCCACCAGAGTTGGGCATATGTTTCTACTGTGTGGCTTCATTTGCGTCTGTATTTCAGACCATGCGTAGCGATATCTCAGGTCGTCTCTTGGGGTCTGCTGTCTCCTTACTCGGGCTATAATCCTCCTCTGCGTTGGTCACCAGTTGCACTGAGGCCAGACTCTCACCGGGGTGTTTGGGCCTTGTCTCTTCACTCCTCTTCAGTCCTGTTGTCCTCATGTCTTACTGCTCTCAGACTCAGTGTCCCCACTCCAGTTGGACTGAGGCCCATGGGAATGAACCCCGCCGCTGTGCTGATCTTGCAGTCCCCCATGAGTCCTTCTCTACCTCTCCTGCTGCAGTTCTTTCAGCTCCAGCTAAGAGTGTGTCTCCTCACACGGTGGCTCTCCTTCAGCTCCCTAACCTGTAGAGGCCTTTGTCCTTATTGCGAGATTCCTTAAGGTATAGCACATGCATCTGTGTTGTGCTCTAAGAATTAAGCACCCGAGTTTGGGTCCTTTCTCTTCGATGAGCTTAGTAAGAAATCATGAAAGATATTTTCTATTTCACTTGAATTATCCTTGTTCTAGGCTGACATGCAAGTAAGCATTTAATAAATAATGAGAGTATGAATGAGTGACCATAGAAATGGACATTGTATCCAGAAATGGTTCTATTGGTAATATAGTCATTAATAGCTGTTTCAGTAATACTTCATTTGCAGAATATGTTGGGGTCTTCTTGAGAGCTGGACCCAGGCTGTGAGGCTACAGAAGCTTAGTAGTTTGAAGTATACACATTCCATACCCTTCACTCCTGGCTCTTTCTTAGACTTTGGCTTTGGGCCAAGTCCAGTTGGAGGGCTGTATCTTTAGCTTACCGAAGGTGAGTTCCGTCAGTGCTGCAGCCAGGGCTTAGGGTTTGTCTTCAGTTCATGAATATTTTTCATCCTCAGAGAATAAATAACTGACGAAACATGCATTGACCACTTCGTGCATGCCAGGCATCGTGCCAGGCACCCATCCTCATGCGCACCTTCTCTCACAGTTCCTGTGTCACCATTTCATGGAAGAAATTGCTGAGTGCCCACAGCAGAGCCAGGATCCCACGCCAGGCTCGGCTGTGTCTCTGGGCTCCCTGGTGGCCCTTCCTCTAGGGTCGGGAGATGCCCTCTCCGTGGCCCAGCTCTGCCCGGTCCTGCCCTGGCTTTGCTCCTTTAACAGGCCCTTCTTCCTCTTTCACTTTCTGCATCTCTCAAGACTGAGTGTTCACCCCACAGCTGTCCTCGGTTGTCCCCTGCCACCTCCAGGCAGCCAGACTTATACCTCAGCCTCATTTTTCCCAGACGGTTTGTGTGTTGTCTTCTACCAGGTATAACAGCTTGCTTTTTTGGCAGACTTAGTCTGCACTTGTAGAGACTGCCCTCACTGCTGGTCTTGATCCTTAGGAGAACATGGGCATGGCAACCTTAATGCCAGTTTCTTTCTTTCTTTTTTAAAGATGGGGTCTTGCTCTGTTGTCTAGGCTAGAGTGCATTGGTGCCATCATAGCTCACTGCAGCTTCAAACTCCTGGCCTTAAGCAATCCTCCCACCTCAGCCTCTCAAGTAACTGGGATCACAGGCACAAGCTACTCTGTACATGTCCTGTTTTTTGTGTGTGGTTTTTTGTTTTGTTTTGTTTTTTTAGTTGAGTTGGAGCCTCACTCTGTCGCCCAGACTGGAGTACAGTGGCGTGCTCCTGGCTACCGCAACCTCGACCTGCTGGGTTCTGGCGGTCCTTCCGCCTCAGCCTTCCAAGTAGCCGGAACTACAGGCACGCACTACCACGCCCGGCTAATTTTTGATTTATTGTAGAGATGAGGTCTCGCCAAGTTGCCCAGGCAGGTCTCGAACCTGCGGGCTCAGGCAATCCACTCACCTCAGCCTCCCAAAGTGCTGGGATTACAGGCTGAGCCACTGAGCCCGACCTTTTGTGTTTTTTTTAAATAACTTTTCTGGGCAGGGAACAGGGACTCATTCTATGACGCAGGCTGGAGTGCAGTGGCACTGCAGCCTCAACCTCCTGGGTGCAAGTGATCCCACCACTCCAGTCTCCTGAGTAACTGGGTCTACAGTCACATGCCACCATGCTCGGCTAAGTTTTTGAGTTTTTGTAAAGACAAGCTCTCACTTGTTTCCCAGGATGATCTCAAACTCCTGGGTTCAAGTGATCCTCCTGCCTCGTCTTCCCAAAGTGCTGGAATTACAGGCATGAGCCACTGCACCCAACCAAAATACTTTTTCTTCTATACAGTATATCTTCTGTATAGAACATGATGTTATGGAATACATACAGGTAGTAAAAAGATTTTCAGAGTGAAGCAAATTAACACATCCATCATCTCACATAGTTACTCATGTCTCCAAGGTGTGACCCCATTCAGATTCTTAGTTTTTTTAACTGTGGATAGTTTTGAGTTTGCCAGAGGGAAGAATTGTTTTTCATGCAAGCCGTGAACAGTGACGACTGTGTGTAGGTTATGCACTCCTGTACGACCTTGGAGGAGACTGACAAGGCAGCCCCTGGCTGCTGCCCCCTTGGCACCCCCAGCCGGCTGGTGTTCAGCACTGTGCTGAGAGGACAAAGTGTATAATTTCCCAGTCACCGAGATGTCCATAGAGTTACTCACGGGAAGCTCTCATCAGAGTCCCGTGGGTGGGCACTGCCTGCCTCATTGTTCAGATGGGAACATCTAAGTAGAAGAGCTAGCCATGTTGGGGTGGGATTTAGAAGCCAACTCTCAACAAGACTCTATTCTTTGTTTCCTATTGACTTCCTAAAAGAAGGACATTTTTACTTTCTTCTTTGTGCATTCTAAATCTGTTTTACAATGGGAATAAATAATTTTTACAAAAGAGATAGAACTCCTTTCCATGGAAAAATATAAATGATAAAAACAGCAGACAGCCAAGTGAGTCCTCCCAGCTCTTCTCACCTGATGAGATGAAGCACTCACACACAGTACAGTCCACCAGCACGTGCCACGTGGGATTAGGAATTTGAGTGAGTGGGGCTGCATTGGGGAGGGCCCCAAGGGGCTGGCTGTCACAGTGGAGGGGAAGGGAGGCTCCTACATGAACTGGGACCTCAGGGAGAATCTCTAGCAAGGTTCAGAGTGGGGGTGGGGGCGGCTTTTTCACTGGCACTCATGCCTGGGGCCTGAGGGGCAGGGAGAGGGTCTGGGGTGAAGACGCACAGGCGGCAGGAGGGCCCAGCCCACAGGGCCCACAGTGGGTGCCAAGTTGACGCCGCCCATTGAGTGAACAACCTCTCCTGGGAGCAGGTGGCTGCAGTCCGAGAAGGGATGTCCTGGATCGTTCCTGTGCCACTGCTGTCCCTCCTCACAGCAAAACAGCTGGAGCAGATGGTGTGTGGGATGCCCGAGATCTCCGTGGAAGTCTTGAAGAAGGTGGTGCGGTACCGCGAAGTGGACGAGCAGCACCAGCTGGTGCAGTGGTTCTGGCACACGCTGGAGGAGTTCTCCAATGAGGAGCGGGTGCTTTTCATGAGATTCGTGTCGGGCCGATCTCGCCTGCCAGCCAACACTGCTGACATTTCTCAGAGATTTCAAATCATGAAGGTTGATAGGGTAAGTGAGACGTTCTTTCTTCCTTGGTAATGTCTGCCCTAACTGCTTCCCTGTGGCTTGCGTCTTGGGAAAACCAGACTGCGACTGCAAGTAGGCCTGCCTGTTCACACCCATTGCCTGGAATTTCCAGATGAAAGAAAAAAGTCAGGCAGTAATATCTGTTCAGAAACATCACTTAGCTTCAGTGGGAAAAGTCCTAAATGTATGTAGAGAACATAATACAGCCAACAACCTGCCCTGAGTGAAAGCTGAACTTGGCAGAGAGGTCTTTGTGCTGCCTCTGTGTGCACTGAGGCACAGCCTTGATTGTTGTCATGAAGACATCAGCCATGAACTGGTGGGCGTGCTCTGGAGGGAGCCTGCAGCTGCGGGTGCGCGATGCCATGCCATGCGCCGCTGGCGTGGGGCACTGGGGGGCGCGTGCACCAGTCTCCATGACCTGGTGAAGGACTCCCGCTGCTGTGGTGACATACGGCGTAGGAATGGAAGGGCCGCGGGTCAGCTTTCGCAAGCACCGTCTCTCTTCCTCTCGGAGCTTTCAGGGACCCTGTATTGACTCCAGGGTGAATCCCAGTGGCCGTAGCTGCCCTATGCCCCTGCACAGTCTGGCCTCTGCCCGCCTTCTGCTACGTTCTTGACATGTCCCGTTCTGGCCCTGATGGGCTGCTTGCCGGCTGGCTCCTCAGCAGCCTGTACTGTTTGTAAACTGCTGTGCCCTTGTGTAAGCAGTTCCCTGTGCTTCAGTAAGTGCTCTGCATCCCCTCCCCCACCCCTGACAAGCCCCTGTTCATTCCATAAGCCCGTGCCAATGCCATCTTCCCCAGAAGCCTTCCTAGATGCTTGCCTGTACCCCCAGCCCAGCGGAGGACAGACTTAGCCAGCCCACCTGTCCATCTCCCGAGTGCTTGGCAAGCCCCTCCCCCAGCACACCCTGCATCAAGCTGAGTATCTCTCTTCCCTCTGCCTCTGCTCCCCCTCCCCAAGCCCCCTTTCCCATGTGAGCTGGGGATTCCTCTGGGCAAGGCCCTCAGTGGGTGTTCAGAAGACAGCAAGGAAAGCACGGCCTCTCCACACAGGGCCTCCCGCCGGCCACAGCATCTGCCTTTCTGCTGTTTCTCCAGGAGCCACAGCTGTTCCCCCAGTGCTGCCTCCTGCGGCTGCGGGCCTGTGCTCTCCTGGGCGAGGCCCGCTGAGAAGCCGCATGTAGGAAGGCCATGAAAAGAGCCTGCATGCAAGCTCTGCGTGACTTCCAGGGACATGACTTGTAAATCTCTGCTGCTGCTTCAGAGCGGTGGGAGGAGGAAAAGGCTCGCTGCTACCCAGCTCTGGAAACGACCCTTGCCTTCTGCCCGTCTGGGGCTATTCCTACCATCCGGGAAGCTAATCCACCGCTAATCCCCCGCCGCAAGATGGTCAGCCTCGGAAAACTGGCTCCTGGGGTGTTTGGTGGCTTTTAGGCCACTTCTCCAGTACCCACCTTTAGTCATCATTGCCACCTGGCAGCACCTCCCTTCCTTGCAGTTTCCATTCTTCTGTCTTCAAGCCTCTGTCAACCCTCGTTCTGGTTCCTTGGGTCCCCCTACCTCCCACCCTGTAGAAATGCGGCTCACCTAAGTCAGTTTCTTTTTTTTCCCCAAGTTGGAGTCTCACTCTGTCGCCCAGACTGGAGTGCAGTGGCCGCTCCTGGCCATTGCAGCCTCGACCTGCTGGGCTCCTGCGATCCTTCCGCCTCAGCCTTCTGAGTAGCTGGAATTACAGGCATGCGCTACCATGCCCGGCTGATTTTTGGATTTATTGTAGAGATGAGGTCTCGCTGCCCAGGCGGGTCTCGAACCCGCGGGCTCAGGCAGTCCACTCACCTCAGCCTCCCAAAGGCGCGGGATTACAGGCTGAGCCGCCGAGCCCGGCTCGTCAATTTCCAGAGGAAGCTGAGCAAGAGAAAGAGAACAGGTTCTTTTAAAACTAATTTTTTTTAAAAAAGTGTAAAAACTAGCATATTATTACTATCATTACAGATAGTTTGGAAGATGCTTGTATTTGCAGAGAGGAACAGGGAACATATAAAGGGGGATCCAAAGAAACCCAGAACTGTCTTTTGGAGGGCAGGCCCCTTGTAGTACACACAGAACTTGTTCTCCAGATCAGTCAACCAAAGTTTTTATCTGGAAGCTTTGTGAAGGTTGCGTCCCAATTTGTGGAAGAAATGTCTAGAGCCGTGGCAATCAGGTGCCTGGTTCTTCCATAATGACAGTGTACCACCTCCCCCCACCACACACACACACACACACACACACACACACAGAGCTTGAGTGTTCAGTAGTTTTTTGGGTGAAAGTGGCATGATCCCCGTGCCCCACCTTTTCTATTCACCCAATCTCACCCCAAGCAACCTTTTTTTTCCTCCGGATGAAATAAAGTCCTCAAAGGGAAACATTTGCCGATGTGAAGAGGTGAAAAAAATCAGCACAAGCACTGAAAAGCATCAAAATTGACGAGATCAAAAACTTGTTTTGTGCAGTGAAAAAAGTGTCTCGATAGGTGTATTGCGTCAACCAGAAAGTACTTTGAAGGTGACTGAAGTTTAAACACGTAAGAGCGAATACACAATTTTTTATGAATACATTCTGGGTTTTTTGGGTTGCCTTTTGTGTATAATCCTGTCTCTCTACTGTAGCCGTTTTCACCTTTATGTAATTCCTCCTAGTCTCTGCCTCAGCCATGCACATTTTTGTGTGGTGATGTCGAATTTTCATTCTGCTTTTTGTATCTATCCTGAATGCTTTTCTGTTTTGCTTCTGGTCATCTCGTTTTAAATGACTGTGCCACCATCAGTCGAGTGGATGGGCTGGGGTTTAACTGCTCCTTCCTCACCTGAGCCGTGAGCTGGCAGCCGCGGTGGGCAAAGGATGCAGGTTGCACACAAAGACAGAGAGGGGAGGAGCGGGTGGAGGCAGCCCCCAAGCCAGCTGTCCCTCACTTGTGTCTCCATCCCACCTGCTCTGTGGGGATCCCTGCAGCTGCTTTGCGTCCCTGTCAGGGGATGGAATGAGGTACCTTTGTGTCCTTGTCAGTGGATGGAATGCACTCTTGTGCACTCTCACTCTGGGCCAGGCCCTGTGCAGAGCCTGTTCTCTCAAGCCCTGCCGTCAGGGCTTATCCTCACTTGACACGTTCGGGTGGGCGCCCTCACCTAGTCTTGAGGTCTGCAGGACAGAGGGGCCCACGCCCTTTCTACCATGGCCCGGTCTCTGCATCCACTCAGCTTGGCCATGCAGCCCTGTCTATGGGCTTCCATCTCAAAGGGGGAAGCAGCCCTTTTCCTGCCTTTGGGCTGGTGGTCGTGGGCCACCCACGCCCCTCGTGGTGCCCCAGTGCCCACAGTCACTCGAGGTCTCTCTCTCCACAGCCTTTCGACAGTCTGCCTACCTCACAGACCTGCTTCTTCCAGCTGAGGCTGCCCCCCTACTCAAGCCAGCTGGTCATGGCCGAGCGCCTGCGCTACGCCATCAACAACTGCCGCTCCATTGACATGGACAACTACATGCTCTCGAGGAACGTGGACAACGCCGAGGGCTCCGACACTGACTACTGACTGCACGGGTGCTCTCACCCTCACCCTTTTTCTTCTCAGCAACGCTCACTTCTGATTCGATGTCGATAGGCTTTTATGGTAACTACATAGGTGTTTTAGGAACATAAACCGACATTATAAACAGGGGCCACGTTTAGTTATTCTAAATGTGACAAAGAAAGTAGATGTTTTTATTTTTCTGTGATTGTAAAAAGACAAAAACAAAACAGAGTGCTCTCAGCCAGGTTTTCCCTCCATATTTTTGGTCACTTTTGATCAAGTTTGCATGGAACCATTTTGGTGCATTTTTAGTTGGGAATGATACATTTTTGTAAGCCCACTCAGTGAATATTGTACATTGTGTATAATTGTTCATTAGAAAGGACAGTTTTACATGAATATTCATATATTTATTTTGTTTTAATTTGAATTGCCTGTGCAGGGTTCTTTATGCAGAGAAATAAAGCAGATTCAGGAGTCAGAGCCTGGGCTGCCGATGTGACTCACAGTGGCGCTTCTGCTCGGGAGTGGCCATCAAAGTGGACATTAGCCCAGACACAAGGCGCTTTCAGGCGAGTCTTGCCTTGACAGCCCCTTGACCCACTCGGAAGCATTATTCCTTCACACTGAGGGTGGGCTTCGCATGGAAATGACAGAGCCGCGGTCCCAAGAGGCCCCGCGGGTTGGAAGCTCCACTTCTGCTCTTCTGTCACCTGGGGCTCTCACTCTGTCCCCTCACCCCAGGGCCTTGCCTCAGCCACCGAGCACATCCCTTCGGCCCACCTCTCGTCCCTGAACGGGCCCCCGACCTCGTGTGGAGCGCGGCGCTCCTAGACAAGGAAGAAGAGGAGCCAGTGGGATACGGTTCCAGCCCTTCCTGCGGAGAACCCGCAGAGACCAGATGAGCAAGTGCTGGAGGCAGAGGCCAGGGCAGCTCCCAGCAACAGAGTCTCTGCGGGGAGGGCACCCGAGTGGGAGGCGGTTCAGAAAGTGCCCATCGCTAGTAGGCACTCAGCGTGGGTAAACACGTGACTGTGAATGAGCGGAGGCATGTGAGAACCGATGAGTGGCCTTGGGTGAAACACGGCGCAAGGGCTGGGGAAGGGTCACGCTCTCGGTGCTTAGACCCAGCCCTCACACCCTCCGTGCCGCGCTCGTTTGTTCAGCAGCATCAGAGCGTGTGCCCCTGGGGGAGCAGGCTCCTTGGGAGCAGCTGTGAGGGCCCAGCCACAGGGTGCAAGCAGGAGGGCGAGGCTGAGGGCGGCCTGTCACCTTCACCACAGCAGCTTCATGTCACAAGCTGCTCCGCTCTCCTTCCTGGACAGGCTCTCTGCTGACAGCTGTTCAAACGAGGTGCCAGACAGATGGCTCACAGGCAGTTGTTTTCCACAAGGAAGGTAGGAGGTGTGTGTTTTCCAAGAGAAACTGGAAGAAAAATATGGTTTTACCAGCTAAGATCACATGCTGAGTGGTCCTTTCCCAGTGAGAATACCGAGTAACACCAAGAATGGTGACCTTCTGTTTGAGAAAAGGCGTCCACTGGAATTGGGTCTTGGGGAGACCACAGCCTCTGGGGAACCCAGGAGCTCTGGGTGAAGGTTAGCCTTTGACACTCACCTGAGACCTCCGTCAAGAGCAACAATGAAGGGCTCCGGGCGTGAAGGGAGGCCTGGAGGGGAGGCGCTGCCTGGGTGTACGGACCAGGCTGAGGCATCTCAGGCCTCCTGGGCTGCTTACTGCTTCCCTCTCACCGAGCCAGGGGAGCCTGCGTGGAGCCGGAGGGCACGTTTGCAGTCTCTGAGCTTGTTTGGGTTCAGAGTAACGCCTCGCCCTTTGTGAGGCTCTGGCCTTTGCTGCCACTGTGTGCTCTGGATTTAGGGGACAGGGACACCCCCAGCAGGCTGTGCTCATGACTGCAGGTCCTTTGCTGGGGCCTAAGGGACAGCTTCTCAGGAAGTGTGCGGGGAATCTGCATGGATGCTATAATGTAATAACAGATGCTGTTTCTTTGCTGGAAACCTGCCATTTTGTCACTCGCTCAACTTTCTGAAGAGGGGAAGCAGGAACTGGTAGGGGCCCAGTCAGGTGTTCTCCTTGGTTTACTTTCAGCCCCTGAAGAGGCTTGGGCGGTTTTTATTTTGTTGGCCTCATCCAGTTAACAGTGACTTGCAGTATGACCTTAAGTAGTCTCGGGAAAGCGTTGACCTTCATTCAGCCTTATTTATTCTGGGGGGTTGGAGATGAGCTCACCCTGTTGCCCAGGCTGGAGGGCAGGGGCACGCTCACGGCCACCACAGCCTCGGCCTGCTGGGCTCAGGCGATCCTTCCGCCTCAGCATTCCAAATAGCTGGAACTAGAGGCACAGGCCACCACATCCAGCTATTTTTTTATTTATTAGAGAACAAGGTTTTGCCAATTTGCCCAGGCTGGTCTCGACCCCCTGGGCTTGGGCAGTCCTCTCATCTCAGCCTCCCAAAGTGCTGAGATTACAGGCTTGAGCCACCTCACCCAGCCTACCTTCAGCCTTTAAAAAGCCAAAAAATTGCCAGGTACAGTGGCTCACACCTGTAATCCTAGCACTTTGGGAGGCCAAGACAGGAGGATTTCTTGAGTCCAGAAGTTCCAGACCACCTTAGGCAACACAGATGATCTCGTCTTTATAAGAAAATGCAAAAATTATCGGTGTGGTGGCACATGCCTGTAGTCCCGGCTACTCAGGAGACTAAATCGAGGCTGCAGTAATGTGGTTTCACACCACTGCACTCCAGCCTGGGTGACAGTAAGACCCTGTCCCAAAAAATAAAGTGTAAGAAACTAGTTTTCCAGATGCCTTCCAGGTGTGGTTTTTGTCGCCTGCTCTGTGACCTTTACCATCACTGCTGGCCAGCTGAAGCCTACATCTGGGGAGCTTGGTTTTTACCCAATTCTTGGGCCTTGAACCCCAGACCTGGAGGGAAGGTCTCTAAGGGGTCAGATGAGCTCTCCCTTTATACACGAGGCACCCAAGGTCCAGAGAGGGAAGGCACAGGCCTCTCGGTGTGTCCAGCCACAACTGCGAGCCTCAGCTTCCTGGTGGCCTGCACAGTAGAGCCGAGGGGGCTCAGTCAGTTCTCCTGCAAGCCTTCAGCCTGTACGGAAGCAGTTCGGCATGTCCCTACAAGGGCAGCCTCAGCGCCCCCTGCTGCCACAGGCTGCCGGCGTGGGGGGGCACTGAGCCCTGACCTCAGAGCACGCGGCCCTGTTCTCTTTGCTGGGGCTGGGGCTCCTGTACAGCCCGGCACGGTGTGGTGACAGGTCAGCCTCCTGCCAGGGAGCAGTGTCCTGCCCAGGGCTGGGTTCTCTGCCTGAGTGTCGGCTGGCTTAGGGGAAGTCCGTGGCCAACAGAGGCTGTGAAGGCACAGACACCCCACAGCCATTTCTGGGTGACTCTGGGACAGTCAGGCTCCCACTCCCTCCTCGCCCCTCCTGCTTGACTCACCTGTGCTGAGCTGTGGCTGCTGGCGGGATCGCCCACCTCACAGTCAGAACCTGGGGGAGCAGGGCACGAAGGCTCTGTCCTCTATAAGGTGTGCCTGGCTGACCCGCGTCCAGACCTTCTTACTGCCCAGGTCCTGTGACTCAGCTCTTCTGGCCTGCCACAGACGTGAGGGCGCCTTCCCCTCGCCCTGCCTTCCGGGCACTGCACATTGAGAGGATATCATGTAACAGTGTCGCCGAGGACACTGCTCCTGTTTTATAGATGAACTGAGGCACAGAGAGGTCATAACCCGTCAGGAGCTGTGGACAGCAAGGCTGAGATCACCCGAGAGCATCCGCCAACCTCAGCATTTCTTCTCGCTGCTAGGGCTGGGCCCCTGGAGGGAGGGGCTGGCCCAGCCGATGGCCAGTACCCAGAAAACACTTGTGGGGCCGGTGAGCTGGTGGATCAATTAAGCCTGCAGGGCCGCTTGTTCTACGCAAGCCTGAGAGAAGACACTGGAAGACGGAGCGGACACTGTGTCCTGCCAAGCACTTCCTTCACCTGGGCCCGGGGACGGTGAGCCGGGACGGAAGGCAGAATGGACAGCCATGGTCTCCATCAGTGCGCACCTTCAGTGACGCCTAAAATGGCCCTTGGCTCGGGGGACCCAGAGCTCCCCTGCCCAGCGTGGGGGCCAACTCAGAGCCCCAGAACAGCACGGGACGGCGCAGCTGGAGTTCTGGGAGGACAGTCCTGGGATAGGGGCCCGGGCATTGGAGGGCGGGCCTGGGAACTCAGCCTTCTCTTGCGGCAGAACTTCCGCGGAAAGGAGGAATCTCGGTGCAGTCTGGCAGCTACCCGTCCGCTCCACAGTCGTGACCCCTGCTGGCCCTAGGAGCAGGACTCGCCTGCTCCCGCTCAGACGCGGGTGAGCGCCCTGGGGTGTGGGGGGCCGACCTGCCCCGGGCAGGGCCACACGGGAAAGCCGGGCCGCCCGCGCCTGGAGCTCTGAAGCCCCCTTTTCGCGGCTCCCACCATCCTGTCTCTTGCCAGCGACCCCCAGGGCCCCACAGCTGCCCCTTTCCAAGGGACGCTTCTGACACCAGCTACCTGTCTCTTCCCCCTAGTCGCTCGGCGCCGCGATAACGAGATCTTTCTTTGCGGCTGCTCTGCTGTTTGGACGACGAATTAGGGATTCCGTTCTCCGGGCTGACCCCCAGCTGAGGGCAGACAGGGCCTGCGGGGAGCGAGGCTGGTGGAGGCGGCAGAAGGAAGCCCCGGGGTCTCCCTGGCTCCGAGCAGCGAAAGAAAACGAAGCCCTCCAGACCGGCACGCCCGAGGGGCACGCCCCGAGGGGGGCCCCTGCAGCTGGGGCTGGACTAGCGTGCTCTCCACGACGCGGCCGAGTGCGGCCGGCGGGGCAGGGGGGCGGGCCGCGTGCCCCCGCGTGCTCCACCCGGACGGCCTGCGGCCCTGGCTCCGCGGGCTCTCCAGCCCTCCTTCAGCCTCACGGTAGGCGGCCGGCCCGGCAGCCGGAGGAGGGCGCGGCGGGGCCCCCACGCCCGCGCCCCCGCCCGGACCTTGCCCGAGTGCCGTCCTCCGGCGCGGCCCGGCTCCCCGCTCCCCGCGGTCCCAAAGGCCGCCTGCGGGGCTCACGCCGTGGCCCCTTCTCGCGAGCCGCCCACAACGCCGCCCCGCCCAGGCCGCGGGCCCCCCCTTCCTGCCCACCGCTACCTGCCTTCTCCCCCCGTGCCGGCCGCCGAGGGCGGGACGCCGCCCCTTCCTGGCCGTTTCGCGGCTTGGGGCCGACCCGCTCCGCTCGGCCTCCGAGGGGAGCGGGGCGCGCGGAGGCGGGGGTGGCAGGAGCGAGCCCGCCCGCCCCCCCGGGGCGCCTTGCTGAGGGCGGGAGACCCGGGACCTCGGCGGGCCCGCGTGCGCAGCCTCCCGCGCCCGGCAGGCGGCGAGGCGGCTCCCCGGGGCGAGGCCTCGCCCGGGCTGTCGCTTTCATTTCTCTCTCATCTTGAGTTTGGTTTTCTCAGTTTGCTTTGTCCCCGTGGGCAGCAGGAAGGGGGCGAGCTCCAGCCGAGACGGCGAAGCTCCCAGACTCGCGCGCGAGTTGCCCCGGGAAGGCGGCTGCTACTCCGGGCCTGCGCCGGGTCACTCCGCGGGAAGGCCGGGCGCGGTCCTCCCCGCCGAGCCGCGCGGCCGCCGAGTCCCCGAGCTCGTCGCGGGGACCACCGGCGACAGTCCGGGTGGCGGCGGCCCTCCGTCCTTTCGCCTCACGTTCGCCCGGCGCGCCGGTGGTGACGAGAGGTCTTTCCCCGTCTCCTGCTGTGCGCAGGACGACGCGGAGACGCTGAAGGCGCGGCGGGCTGGGCGCGCGGCCGGGCAGCAGGGCGGCGGCGCTGACGCCGCGGCAGAAGTCACGTGTGGCGCCGCAGCGCGCGCCCTTGCGCCGTCGCGGCCGCCCGCGTGGGGGGCAGGGGCGCCGCTCTCCAGGCGCGCCGTGTCGTCGGTGACGTGTCTGCAGCCTGACGGCGTGACGGGCTCCAGGTGGGGCACCTGCGGGGCGAGCGCGGCGACGCCGGGCCGAGGCGGCGGGCCTAGGGTCCTTCCTGCGGCGACGCGCCGGCTCCCCCGCGGGGCCGCCCGGCCGGCCTGCTCGCCACAGGCTGCCCGGCCCCGTCCGCGTGGGCTCTGCCCGCCAGCTTCCGGGGGTGCCGGGACCGAGGGCACGCCGGCCCTGGGGGAACAGCTGTCGTCTGTTTCTCCCCGGCCTTGCCGGCGGCGGGAGCGGAACGCGGGGGCCGCGCCAGCCTTGCTCGGCTGAAGCCCGGGTGCCCCGGCCGGACAAGGCAAGCGGGGGTGCTCGGTCTTCGAGGTGTCTTCGCGACGGCCCGCTGGCGCTCGGCGCTGGCTGGGGAGTGCCTGCCACCCCGCGGCGCCTGCCAGGAAAGCCCGGGAGCGCGAGGCAGGCGGAGCCGGGCTCCGGAGCGCCGTCGGGGACGGCCGGGTCGCTTGCCCGGGCTCAGCGTCGCCGTCGCCCCAGCGCGAGGCCTGGCGCGGAGCTGGGCGGGCGTGCAGCGCGGCCGCGCCCGTCGCTCCCGGAGCCTCCGCTGCTTCCCGTGGGCGGGGGTCGGGGTGTGGGATGCCCGGAGCCCACAGAAGCGCCTTCCACGAGCTGGCACCACCGCGTCCCCTGGAAACCAGCGCGACCAGACAGACCATGGCGGGCCTGGGTTCCCTCGCCCGGGCAACCTCCTCCTCTGCGCCCTGGGGGGCCAGCTCCGCCCTTGGGGCCTGGAGGGCGGCAGGGAGCGACAATTTGGCACCGCCGCGGTTCACGCCCTGAGTCCATGGCGCCTCCAGCTCTCCAGTCGTCCCTCCACCTGCTCCCCCCCCCGTTGTAAATGAGGAAACGGGCCCAGCGAGTTCAAGTGATCCAGGACAAGAGTCTGAACCTTGCTTGGTTGCCGCCTCTCTGTCCAGCGGGAGAAAATGCTGCCTTCAGGGCGGTTATGAGGACTAGCTGTTGAAGCCCCCGGGGCGCCGGGTGACCCCTTCCCGTTCTGATGAAGGAAGGAAAAACCGAGCAAAAGCAATGACTCCCTCCTTGCCCAGCCACTCTCAGCTGTTCCTCCCAAGCCCCTAAGCTGACTGCAGAACGATAGATATTCGGTAGACTTCTTAGCGCCTGCTGGGTACCGGGTGCTGCTGTGCCATTTAATTCTCTTCCCCTGTGAGATAAGGGAATGTTCCCATTTCACACGAGAAGAGGTGCGGTTGCAAGAGTTGAAATGTTCGAGCTGAGGACTCAGGGTGAAGGCCTTGGCTGTTTCTGTGGGTGACACCAGGGCCGCGCGCTTGACCCATACAGCAACCCGGGATGTCCACATCCCGCCCTGGTTCTCTCACTGCAAGGTGGCGCCTGAGGGCAAGCTCTGCCGCTCACCTCCCATCGCTCCTGGGCCTTGTTAAGCCCATCAAAACGGCCGTCCGGTCAGGCCCCAGCCCCAAGCCTCTCATCTGCTCTCTTCCTACTAGCTAAGAAAGAAAGGTGGGGGGCGCTGCACTATTTCCCTATACTGGTCATGCTGCCAGCTAACAGCAGCTATTAAACTTGGGTGGCAGCAGACTGGCTGAGCCCAGTTTCCCACGATCCACCAGGCCCAGCATGTCAGTGATGGGAAGTGCTTTTCCTCGAGGGCAGGACAGGACAGGCAAAAGCTCCATGTTCTTGCCTGGGCCTCTCCACCCAGGAGCCTGGCTTGGCGGCTCAGCCTTTGTGTCTGGGGTGAGGTTGGCAGATCAAATACAAGATGTATTTGGGATATGTTGTAGCCCTCCTCTTAAGCTTATCTGAAATTCCAGCTTCAACCGGCAGCCTGTGTATTTATTAAAATCTGGCAGCCCTAGATGGGGCAGATCATACCACCTTTCGGAGCATCAGCTTGCTCATTTGAAAAATCAGGCTAAGTCACCCTCCCGGGGTCCTGTGCAGATTAGTAAGTTCCTCAAAGGAAACCAGTATGATATAATACCTACCATCTCTCCTCCCAGGCCCGGCTTGGCTCAGCCAACCGCAGCACCCCACTCCTTCCCCATGGCGTTTCCCAGGCCTTGGGGCTGCTTGCTAGGCCCACTGGAGGGGGGACCTAAGTGCTGCATCTTGGAACCTTTTCCAGGGCCTGACCTTGACAATCTAGGCCTAACTGGACCTGCCTAGCACTTTCTGGCCACCAGGGAGGACAGCTGCTGCAAGTGCAGGGACAGCTGAAGCCCTCATCCATCCTGCGTGTAGGAGAAGCAGCTCCAAGACCTGTGCAGCTAGGCTTAGTAGTTTTTCCCTCTTGCTTTTATCCACCTCCTGGGGACTGCACAGTAGACAGGGCCGAGAGGTCTGCCTTGGGCCTGGTCTGAGGCTCCCTGAGGCAAAGCCATCTTGGTCTCCTAATTTGCTCTTCCCTGCCTCCCAAGAGGGAAACCAGAGCCAGGCGGGCCAGCACTGCCCACGAGGCGAAGTCACCTACCTGTCACACACTTGAAGGCATTGACCAGGCTTTCGTGCTGGCTGCAGATGGTCCCCTGGGAGGCTCTCTTGAGCCAGGCCTCCATGCAGCACACCTGCATGCAGCTGGAGTCCAGCAGGTGGAGAGGCTAGGTGCACTGGGCCCAGGAGGAAGTTGTCCTTCTGGAATTCAGCCAGGGAACAGAAGTGCAGCAGGGGCCAGAGTGTGGGGTCCTCAGTACGTTGTGGAGCTGGGAGCAGATCCTGGCGAGGCTCTTCCTGTTGTGTCCAGGAAGGAGAAGAGGGGCAGCAGGCACTCCCGGTGGAGCGTGGTGAGCGCTGCCACAGCCTGGGCCAACCTTCCTCCTATCCCCCACTCCGGGCTGGTGGACATATATGGTTGAGGAATGGCGTTTATTTTTGGCTCACAACTGATGCTGAAGCTCTGAGGATGGGGAAAGGAAAGCCAGCACCCAGACATACGTGCAGCCGTCTGTGGTCCGGCTGATGTTCAGAAGGACTGAAAAGTCCTGGCAGAAAAGCCGTCTATTGAAGTCAGCTTCTTTCTAAGAGACTTCTTTCTCCTTGAGCCGACAGTGGTGTTTAGAGAGAGCTCCTTTGGCTTTTCCCAAGGCATTCTTGCGGGCAGTGGCAGTCCAGGCCAGCTTTGGGCTTGCAGTCTCCAGTCCAGGAAGGGCCCTGGTATCAGCTGTTGCTTTTCTGGTACATCAGATGAGTCTTTTGCTGCCCCTTCCTAGGAAGAAGTTGGTCATGTGTAAAGAGCTACAGATCAATCCTAAGCCAGAGCCCTGAGCAGGTCCATGGGCGCTGCCTCACTTCCATGCAAGTTTTGCTCTGGTGTGATGGTTTCCAAGCCAGGTGGATCCACCTTCAACTCCTGCTGCCTTCCCTGAGGTAAGAGGATTTCCTTGCCTCCCAAACAGCTGTTTTTGCCCTGAGTTGTTTCATAAAAGATTGGACTGAAGTAGCTTATCTTTCTTAAGGGTGTGTGTCTGTTTAATTTACTTGGCTTTCTGTTTTTCCAATTATATGTCCTTCTGCTGCATAGAGCCTGCGTTTCCCAAAATGTCAGGATGGATGAGGTAGCTCTTAATACAGAACTGCTTGAAACAATTTTAAGTTGAAGTCTTTCAGCCTTTTAGCCAGCCACTCACCACCCCCTCTGTGAGCTCCCTCAGCTCCCTCTAGAAGCCTGTGGCTTGTCCCTGGCCCTCTGACTCGCCTCTAGGCAAGGTGCCGGGGAGAGTACCTGTGGCCTTGCCATCTTCCTAATGCTGCTTCACTCTCAATCCTGTGGCTCAGCTTTCATTGTTCTATGCGACTCTCTGGGTTCTTACTGGTTTGAGGGACTCTAGGAGTACAGCTGTAGAGGGCAGAGCCTCTGGCAACAGTGAAGTGAGTCTTCCTCTGCTGGCCCAGGGAGCACCACCTCAGTGGCCCGATCATTCTCCCCATTAACTGGAACTGGAAGGAATGGGAATGCTTGTGTTTTCCTGTGGTGTGGCATGACACAGATGCATCCACTGTGGAATGAAGGCTTGATCAGGCCTGGTGTAGCTTTGCCTTTAAAAACAGATGGCAGCCAGGGGAAGAAGAAAGCAGCCATCTGGTCAGCCCCTTCCTCTGAGAAGCCAGTCTCAGCTGGTCCACCTGTGCCTCCATTGCCCTACCACCAAAGTGGAGTGCCAAAAGGACTTATCATCAGAGCTTGACAGCTCAAAGGAAGCATTTCTCAACAAAGGGGTAACCTGCTGCCGCTATTTCAAGTGAATCACCTTAGTTGTTTAGAATCACGGCTGAAGCCCGTGGGCTCTGCTTGGTGTACGTTTCCACCTAAAAGGCGTGCTGTCCCACGGGTGGAGTTATCAGGAAGCCTTATTTTCACCACTTTCCCTCCCAAGTGGTTCTTCAGCTTCTTAGCAGGCCAGCATCATGCAATCATGCCTTCTGCTAAGGAAGCCACTGCGGTTCAGCATGGCTCCCAAGCTGCACTGCTACTGGACTGGCAAGACTAGCAGTGGTGACATTCAGCTCTTCTGCTGTTCCTCCAGGTGAGCCCATGTGTGCATGCCCTGCAGAGGCTCTGCGGCCTGGCCGGGGAGCTGATGCAGCTGTGCCCCTTGGCCTTGTCTGGAGCTGTGCTGACTGGCCTCATGATGGCAGCCCCTGACCAACCCAGCTGCCAAAGGGGAACGTGCCTTGCAGAACAGGCAGGACAATCTGAGCTGCCCGCAGAGCTGCAGGGATGTCTGTCTTCAGTTTCAGAAGACCGACAGGAACAGGCAAGTGAGACAAAAAGGATGGGCAAGGAAATGGAGTGGCTCTTGTTTTTTTCTGTTTACAGGAAGCCTGGGGGCAGAGAGGTGGTCTATAGGAGTCTATTGTAAATAGGATATTTTTTAATAACAGCACTTACATGCTTGTTTTTCTTTAAAAGGTGACCAATCTCCTTTCATTCAGCGCTCTGAAATGCTTCCTTGGGGTAGAGTCTAGCCCTGCAGGATGGGAAGGGGCCTCATTTTTAGAAGATCAGTAGTTGCAAGGAGAGACGGGGTGGTTTCACTGGGCAAGGGTCAGTGGGCCCCCAGGCACCTGACTGCAGCCACTAGAGCATCCCACCAGCACAGGTCGCATCATCCTGGCCCAGGTAAAGCAGAAGATCCAAACCGTGGGGCTTCTACCAGGTAGTCGACTGATAAGACCCATAGCTCAAGTAAGAACATCGTAACTTTCTTGGCTCAGCGGCAAGGTGTTGAGAAATAATAGTCAAAAGGAAAGAGAACAGACTTTTAATGATACTTTTAAAAACAGTTCAGGTTGGTGAAGCAGAAAAGAGATGTGATTACAACTTAAATGAATCAGTCACTTGCACAATTAAACAATCCTCTTGGCATCATACAAACTAGACTTTAATGGCAAACGGCATCACAACATGAGCCACCCCGTGGAAAGCAGTCTGGAGTCGCCATGCTCACACCTGAGGGCGCAAGTGCTATACCCAGGGATGGGTGCAGATACCACCACAGGCCCACTTCTCCTTCCTGTGCTGTGGGTGCGTTGCTGTGGCTGCCCTGGTCACCTGGGACCCATGCCCTGGCTTCAGGAATAGCTTTGCCCATGAGCTTTGCCAGGGCTCGAGTGAAGAGGCCAATTCAGCAACGGAGGGTACATGAGAAAGCCGACGGGATGGTGGAGATTCAAGTGGGATCAGTTTACCTAAAGAGACTTATGTACACTAGACCAATGAAGGGGGTTTGGCTTTAAGAAATAAATATGTCCCCAACCCCAGAAACCAAGCTGCTAAGTAGGTTCCACAGGTGAGATACACATTTAACACTTAACTGGGGCCAGTACACTTTACTGGTTTAATTCTATTACATTTGTCATCACTATACACTGAGTAGAATACAGTGGATAAGCAGAGGTTTCTCCACCATGGAGAGAGATTTGTGTTGCCACAAACTGTTGCTATCACCCACCTGTGTGGGAGGACTTCTGAGAAAGTTTTCCTGTTCCAAGGAGCCATGTGACTTGGTGTGAGGCCAGCCTCAGCAAAAGCTCTCTGAGTGAGAAGCCGCATACATGCTGGAGACAACATGGCAAAAGGGAAAAGCCCTGAAGAGCACAAAAAGATCAGCTTTCAAAATAGGTGTAATAAGGCTACAAAGTTAAAAATGTAAAATACAAGTAGGCACATTTACATCACTGGTGTTCAAGTGTACACTTCAAATGGATCCAATCGTTTTCTAAAGAATCTTCGTGATGCCATTTAAATATCTCTGCTTAAGTAAAGTTGACTGATAAAACACTACAGAAATTCAAAGAAGATGTATTCATCTCTTAAGCTAACAGTGTTGCCTGTCTGAAGACAACTTGGCTCCACAGTCCACTCTGTTGGTAGGCTCCATGTGGCATAAAAAGAGACAGCTTTTCTTCACCAACACCAACTCTGCCCAAGTCTTTGCTGTTTAGGTTGTAACAGTCATCCGTTCAGAGAGTCGAAGGGTCAAAGTGCAAATGTTGGCAGTTACAGCTGTCTGCCTCCTAAGCAAAAGAGCCTGGACTCATAGGAGATTCTTAGCAAGGTCAAAGGAGACTCACGTTTCAGGTTCAATCAGATGTGTTGTTAATGTGCTGATACAGTAGATCAAATAATGTAGAACTGTCATTTTTGCAGATCCAAACCAGTCAAATATCATAGTTTCAGGTAGTTCAACCTGATCAAATTTAGCACTGTAAACTAGGTTAAGCACACCTTTCCCTTTAAATTATCTTCTAGGACTCTCTGGTCCTAAGTTGCAAGGCCTAAACATGATGGCAGAGCTTTATTCCGTAGAGTGAAAATGTAGACCAGCACTGTCCAAGAGGAACTGTGTGTTGTTAGGAATGTCCTAGATGTGCACTGCTGTAGGCCACACATGTGGGTGTGAGCACTTGAAACGTGGCTACTATAACTGAGGAGCCGAGCTTCTACTTTATTTGAATTTCAGTAACCGCGTGTAGCTAGTGGCCATCACAAGTTTACATATAATTGCAACTTGCTCCTTGGTCATGTTACAGTGTTTACCTATAGATATGTAGGGCTCTGAAAAAATATAGGTCTTATCCAGCTAATATTAAAATGAAAGTGGCGCCACATATACTCCTGCACCTTCAGATAGCGGACCTGGGAGGAGATCCACCAGACTGACTTTTACATTCATAAACCCTTAAAAGTCTTGACCAGTTTGTCCTTTTTTTTTTTTTTTTTTTGAGTTGGACTCTCACTCTGTCGCCCAGGCTGGAGAGCAGTGGACCACTCACAACCACCCCAGTGTCGACCTCCTGGGCTCCTGGCGATCCTTCTGCCTCAGCCTTCCAAATAGCTGGAACTACAGGCATGCACTACCACGCCCGGCTAATTTTTTATTTAGTGTAGAGACGAGGTCTTGCCAAGTTGCCTGGGCTGGTCTTGAACCCATGGGCTCAGGCAATCCACTCACCTCGGCCTCCCAAAGCGCTGGGATTACAGGCTGAGCCACCGAGCCCGGCCCAATTTTTCTTTTAATGGGAAGACCAAAATTACTAAAAAGTCTGGTCAACTGGCTTAACATGAGGTACATTTTGTTCTTTGTAGAAAATTGAGAAGGGAGGAAAAGAATGATTTGAACAAGAGATGAACATTAAAATAGCACATGGTCCCCGCCTACAGGCCTAACTCGGAGTTCTTACACCAAATAATGTGCAGATAATCTACATCACCACTCCAAAATCAAAGGACTAGCTTAGAACACTTGTAGAAATCACAAATGCCTTCTTTCGATGGGATTCTGGTTCTAGATTTCAACTTGAATTAAATCTAAATAGTGTTTGTATCTATTTTTCTCGAAAACAATTTTAAAAACAAAGACCACTAAAGTCAAGAATAAAAACTCTACTTACTCAAAATGAGAATATTTTCAGCTTGCTCCACTATCAGAATAGGCCAAGGAGAGTTGTTGAAAACCACAGCAAAGACTGATTTCCTTCTGTGGAAGCAACCCCCACAGTGATACCTGAAGTGCAGGTGATGAGGCTCACATCTCAGCCTCAGATGGCCAAATAAGAAGCAGGTCTCAAGTGAACACGTAGTTATTTCCAGTGTTGCAACTAAAGGGGGACTTAGCTACTGACTCAGAAAGGCAGAGGCCATGATTTACCTCACAAGATAACACCCACATCATGTTGCTGAGACACTGAACTTTTTAAACAGTAAATGTATTTGGTCTTATTTGGACTTTCCCTGTACACCCATCCTGTCTCCCCCATGAAAGCACAAACAAAACAAAAAAAATACTCCCAAAACCAAAAAAACCCAAAACATAGAGTAATCCTTGTCTGCAGTACAGGTACAACTGAACCAACACATTTATTTAGTTAGTGCTGATAAACAGCAGCCTTGAGAAACACCGAGAGCAGCAATTATCTGGTCTACTGAAGGATGCCCTCTCAGTTATCTTTTACAAGCAAAAAGAATGATTACTTGGCAGTCACTGTGAGATTTTGTGGGCCACAAATTACGTACACACATGATTCTTGATTAAGAGTCAACCTGATCTCGGTTACAGCTGTGAAAAGGCAGCAGGCAGTTGTGTTGCTCTTCATAATCAGGAATATATCGTGCTTGCAGCATGTGAGAGTAACAAAAGCATTGATGTAAATGTGCCTCAAAGTGAGAACTGAAAACATTAATATAAAAAAGTCAAATAGGACTAGGTTCTTGAAACTACATGTAAAAATTGAATTATTACAACTAAAGCAGCAAATCAAAATGTCTGCTGAGGTTTTCTGGTAGAACAACAACAAAATTAGTTGGTGCCCATGTTCAGTAAGTCACTACCATTGACAAAACTAAACCCAAAATAGAAAATTGAAAAGTGCATAATGAAATTAAATCTTGGATCAAGTATCTGTGGAAACTGGAAATGTTTGTCCGGCAGAGTTGATGAAGGATGATTTACAGGAGGTATTAAAGTTTATCTGATCCAGCTTTGGCCTGGCGTTCCACGTAAAAAAGGATGTAGGCCTTTGCCTTCACCACGGTCTCTTCGTCAGTCAGTGTTACAGTACTGTCATTGAAATGGAACCAGCGACCTTCGTGAGTTGCATATGCCGTGTAATGCCCAGAACCGACCCTGTGAAGAGGTAAAAGATCAAAGAAGAAAAGACCGCAGAAGTCACAAAAGAATCTGAGTGACCACACAGTTTGTCAGACATACAATAAATTTTTATAAGTACTCTATAATTAAAGAATAAATCCTGGAGGCTTTTGGCTTAAGATGGTTAATTGAACTCATGTATTTACCTTTCTCCAATCCCATCAAAAGGACAAGGAATATACTGACACTGAAAACCAGGAAAGAATACCAGAAACTGACCAGAAACTGAGGGTCTGCTGGAACACAAAGCAGACAGCACTGAAGAAACCAGAGACGAGAAACTCTCAACCTAACAAACATAGGTCAAGGCCTACGGAAACACAAAAAACTGAGTACTAGATTTCCTATTAGGCTCTTGGGGAAAAACTAAGCTTAAGAAATAAATCTGCCTCCAGAGAAGCACCTTCCCCGATACCTTGGTCACCAGGGGTTTTTCCCTATCAGCATGACCCACCCACTCACACAGAGTCCTAGAGTCAGCCCACCCAGTCAGGAGAAAAGCCTACAGGTAGAACAGAGAACTTCATAACTGCTAGAAAAATTTTACCAATAATGATCCATCTGATTCTTCATTTATTATGATTCTGAATAAATAACCAAAAATAAACTTTTTGAAGGAAAAGAAATAACATGAAAAAAGTGCCAGGAAGAACAAGTATAGCAATTAACCCTGAGGAATTTAATGCAGAAAACCAAAGAGAACTTTAAAATTTCTAATCAGTACTAATGATTTCAAGAAGATATTGCAACCATAAAATAAGAATAAGCTGTTAAGTTTTAAAAGTTCTCAGGAAAATGTGATTTCCATAATAGAAAAATTTTTACGAAGGAACTAATCTTTGATTTGGATACAGATGAAACCCAAAATGGTGATCTGGAAAAATAGTCCATGGCAGTCTTTGGAAACAGAAATCATTAAAGAATAGTTAAGACATGTATATTCAGGAAATTCACTATACATTTAATAGGGGCTCCAGCAGAGAGAAAGATAATGGGGTCAAATATACAGCATAAACAACTTTTCCATGAGCTGAAGACACCAAACACTTTTTTAAAAGTGTCCCTACAAAGCAAGAATACATCTGATGATATTTCTTAAGTCCAAACATAAAGGAGCATACAAACTTCCAAAGAGAAAAAAGTCAGGTTGCCTATGAAGTAGTAAGACTCAGACTTGCACAAGACTTGCCATGTATAACACGTACATGAGTGGTGAAGTCAGTAACAAAGCAGTATCTACAGAGTTAGAGGGAAAAGGATTTTCAACATAGAGAGTGGTCTGCACATATAAAGCAGTTTGAAGTTTGAAGGTAAAATAGCTACTCTCAAACCAGAAAGTATACACCCCCTAATAAAAACTTTCAGGGAAAAAATAATTAAGTATGTTATTCAACAAGATCAAAAGTAAGTCTTTAAATAGGTAGATGACATGGGGCCAAGCATGGTGGCTCACACCTGTAATCCTAGCATTTTGGGAGGCTAAGGCAGGAGGATTGCTTGAGCCCAGGAGTTCAAGACCAAACCAGGTAACAGAGCAAGACTTAGTCTCTACAAAAAAAATTAAAAACTAGCCAAGTATGGTGGCCCATGCTTGCAGTCCTAGCTTCCTGGAGGCTGAGGCAGAAAGATAGCCTAAGCCCAAGCGGTCGAGGCTATGGTGAGCTGTTGATCATAACGCTGCACTCCAGCCTGGGTCACAGAGAAAAACTCTGACTCAAAAATAAAGAAGAAGACATGAGGTAAGTTATTCCAAATAATTTCCCATTTCCCCCATTTAAATTTCAATTGGCAAAGAAGATAAGCAACTTTGGAATAAAGACAACTCAGGATTTTGTGGACAAACAGATTGGGTTCTGAATGCTGGGCTCGAATGAGCCATTCATCTTGTTTTTATATGCCTTCTCGGAAGGTTTCACAACATCCTCTCAGGAATACTCTTCCAGCCCCAAACTGAAGGAAAGCTCTACGTCGCCCACTTTAATGTATGTGAATCCATCTTTTAGGGAGCTCAGGGAGAACTAGCAAGAGTAGTGCAAAACTGCAGGGTGTCATCGTACTGGCCACCAAGTATTCCCAACCAAAAGAAGTCTGCTGTCATACTCACCCAGAACCATGGTGCACCACCACAGCGGCGAGGTCATACAGGCAGTTGTCAGGACCACTGTTTTCAGGCTAGAACAAGGGAGAAGACATGCCCAGGACCGCGTTAGGAGCAGTGGTCAGTATCTCCTACCTTGATGACCTCCACCCTCTCTGTGTGAAGATTTCATTTTGTTGAAGAGCCATCCTTTCACTGTGTTAAAAAGGTAATCACCTTACCTCTAGTAAGTAGCATTTCATATCTAGGCCTCTCAGTGGAAATTCTACATAGGTATCAACTTTGTTTCTTAAATATGCTGTCCAATGAAATCTTTTCAAATGTAAGCAGAGCACCTAGATGACAGAGATAAGGACAAAGATTATGAACAAACACCTAATTTACCTTTCAATCAAAGTTGGATACTAATGTCTCTCATATTGGTTCAGTGCTAATGTCTCTCAAGTAATATTTTAGGTGCCCTGTCAGTCTTTGATTCTTGATATTGCCTTCTTCTATGCACACCTTCTGCATTCTCAAAAGGGTTTAGCGTTTACTGAAAACCCCAGAGACAAATACAGAACAGTTACAGTCTACAATCACAAAATAATTTGTCCTCTCATCATTTTCCCCTTGAAAACTGCATCATAATTTGACATTCAACACTTACCTTGGGTAGTTTTTGAATCCAAAACTTTTTTGTGGATTTTTGTTTCTTTTTGCATTTATGGCACATATACAACTCTGTCTCATCAAGTTCCTCTAAGTCGGTAAAACTGCGAAGACAATCTACAACAAATGGATTTTAGCAACATTAAAACAAGATGCCTTTTATAGAAGCAGTATACTACAGAAAAAAGACTGAACTCTGAAGAAATGACCCAGGTTTAAATCTTAGCTTTATTAGCTAAAGTCAACCTATCTCTGTTGCAAACTAGAGACAAAAAAATAATAGCCACTCTGAAGAACTGTTATGAGGAAGAGAAACAGCAGGTATAAAAAGCACCTGACATCATACCTGACATCTGGTGACAATTAATGACAGAGGATAGTGCTTTTGTTTTACTATTATTAATGAAATAATTAAATCTAGATAGTTCTCATAAAAATGGTTCCCCGATGAAATCAAAGTTTCAAAGCTCCAAGCTCATTAAAAATACAGTCAAATTTAGATCAAACATTTTCATAGACATGGCTTTTTTTTTTTAAGTGCAGAAGGCTATGCTGTCAACTTTATCTGCCGTTAAACTCCTATTACTCTTTTGTCCAGACTGTGTACTCTCAGTCCCCTAGATAAACCATGGCTACATTTTTTCTTTTAAAGATTTCCATAACCTGGGATTGGTAAACTACAGCTCTAAAGCAAATCGAGCCACCTAGTTTTGTAAATAAAGTTTTGTTGGAACAGCCATGCTCACTTGTTTACATATATCTGGTTGCTTTTACACTAGACTAGCTGAATTGGGCAGTCAGGGCAGAGACCTTAAGCGCTGTAAAGCCTAAAATACATAAGTCCTCAACATCAGTGGCAGGCTCTGGAAAATTGTGACTTCAAGCAAAGTGATAACAATGTATATAATGAAACCAGTTTTTTTTCCTGGTCAATGTTATAACTAAACATTAATGGAACAACATTATTTGAGGACCTGCTATATGTCCACTTACAATAGCAGTTTCTAAGAACCTATTGATGACTTTATTTTTTCTTTGAGTCAGAGTCTCACTCTGTTGTCTAGGATAGAGTGCAGTGGCACGCTCAGCTCACAGCTACTGCAGCCTCGACCTGCTGGGTTCAGGCACGATCCTTCCACCTCAGCCTTCCAGGTAGCTGGGACTATAGGCGTGTGCTACCATGCCTGGCTAATTTTTGATTTATTGTAGAGACGAGGTCTCACCATGTTGTCCAGGCTGGTCTTGAACCCACGGACTAAGGCAATCCTCTTGCCTCAGCCTCCTAGAGTGCTGGATTATAGGCATGAGCCACTGTGCCCAGCTCCATGCATTCTTGAATAACCTTTGCTCCCTGATCCCAATACCTGGAAGGCACATCCCTCCCGGCCTCCCCTCAACTCAATTCTCACTTCTTTCTTCGTAGCTTTCCCAACCTCTAGTGGACAGTGACCCTTCTTTCTTCAACTTTGTCCTAACAGAGTCCATGAAAACAACATTGCCAACTTGCTATTTTATGTCAAGGGTAGTTCCTAGGAAAGGACATATTATTTCAGTGTTACATTTCCTGAAGCAAGTCTCAGGCACTAAACCCAAACTTACAAATGGAGTGAAGCTGTCCTCAGGGCCTCCCAAGTTCCAGATCTCTAGCTATAAAAAGCACTGACCACATCGAGACTGACTGGCACATGGATCCCCTCAGGATGATCACTGTGGAGCTTATGAGTTCTGAAGCTGAAATTGCAGACGCTTTTATCAGCAAGTATTAGTTGCACCATGTAAAAAGCTGTGGCCTTGGCAGGGGCAGGGAAGTCATGAGCAGAATGAGACATGTAGGAGAATGGAGAATGAGGAAAATAGTATTTTCTGCATGTAAAATCAGTATCGAAACACTCATACTAGAAAAAGAAGAGAACTTCAACACAATAAAGGCCGTATGTCAAAATTCTTAGCACAAGCAACACAGCGAAACCTTGTCTCCACAAAAAATAAAAAAATTAGCCGGGCATGGTGGCACGTGCCTATAACAGGAGGCTGAGGCAGCAGGGTTACCTGAGCCCAGGAGGTTGAGGCTGAAGTGAGCCATGATCATGCCACCGTATTCCAGCCTGGGAGACAGAGTGAGACTTCCAACTTAAAAAAACTCAATATGCCACTTCTATTCAAAACAATAGTGGAAATTTTAGCTAGAGCAATTAGGCAAGAAAAAAGAATTAAAGGGCAGCCAAAATGGAAAGGAAAAGGTAAAATTGTCTCTGCTCACAGATGACATTATTTTATAATGTACAAAATACTAAAGATTAAAAAAAGTTAAAAATAAATGAAATGTACCTGAAAACTAAAAAACATTGCTGGAAGAAATTTTAAAAAGATATAAAGACATCCTGTGTTTATAGATAGGAAGACTTAATATTCTTAAGCTGTCAGTTCTCCCCAACTTGATCTATAGATTTAGTACAATCCCAACCAAAATCCCAGGAAGTTATTTTGTGGATATTGACAAAATGGTTTTTTTGTTGTTGTTGTTGGAATCTCATTCTGTCTCCCAGTCTAGAGTATGTGGCATGATCACGGCTCACTGCAGTCAACCTTCTGGGCTTAAACAATCCTGTCTCAGCCTCCCGAGTAGCTGGGACCAGAGGCATGAGCCACTACACCCGGCTATTTTTTATTTTCTGTAGAGACAAGATCGAGCTACATTGCCCAGTCTGGTCTTGAAATCTTGGCCTCAAAGCAATCATCCTGTCTCAGTCTCCCAAATTGCTGGGATTACAGGCATGAGCCACTGTGCCCAGTCTTGATTCTAAAGTTCATGTGGAAAGGCAAAAAGAATGACAACAGTCAACATAACAAAGGAGGAGAACAAATGGAGGACTGATGTTACCCAACTTCAAGATGTACTACAAAACAACAGTAATCAAGACAGTGTGGTATTGGTAAAAGAAAAAACAAACAGATCAGTGGAACAGAATAGAAAGCCCAGAAATAGACCCACATAAATATAGTCAACTGACTTGACAAAGGAGCAAGGGCCATACAATGGAACAAACAG
The DNA here is from genome assembly GCA_027257055.1 of Cephalopachus bancanus. Taxonomy (NCBI): domain Eukaryota; kingdom Metazoa; phylum Chordata; class Mammalia; order Primates; family Tarsiidae; genus Cephalopachus; species Cephalopachus bancanus. Next base: position 1,082,132 of record JAPVLO010000617.1, read on the forward strand.
AGTCTTTTCAACAAATGGTGCTAGAACTGGACATTCATGTGCAAAAAACAGAATCTAGCCATAGACCTTACACCCTTCACAATGATTAACTCAAAATGGATCAAAGACCTCAATGTAAAACACAAGTATATAAAACTCTTAGAAGAAAACCTGGGAAAAAATCCAGAAGACAGTGGGTTTGGCAATGACTTTTTAGATGCAACACCAGAGGGACAATCATGAAAGAAAGAATTTACATGTTGGATTTCATTAAATTTAAAAACTTCTGCTCTGCAAAACATGTAAGAGAATGAAAAGTCAGGATACAAAATCAACACACAAAAATCAGTTGTGTTTCTATACATTAACAATGAATAATAAAGAAAGGCAATTAAGGCAATTCCATTTAGTGTCAAAAAGAATAAAGTACTTTAGGAATACATTTAACCAAGGAGACAAAAGACTTGTACCTAACTATAAATACTGCTAAAAGAAACATAAAAAGATACAAATCAATGAAAAGACACCCCATGTTCATGGATTGGGAGATTTAATATTAATATGATAATCTGCAGATACAGTGCAATCCCTATGAAAATCCCAATGACTTTTCGTTGCAGAAATAGAAAAACCCATCCTAAAATCCATATGGAATGTCAAGGAATTATTATTAGCCAAAACCATCTTGGAAAAGAACAAAGTTGTTAAACTTTGTTAAACCTTACTACAAAGATACTGTAATCAAAACAATGTGATATGGCATACGATCAGACATATAGACCAATGAAATCAAAAAGAGCTCAAAAATAAACTCTCACATGTATAGTTCAACTGATTTTTAACAAGAGAAGACCATTAAATGGGGAAAGGACAGTCTCTTCTCAATAAATGATGATTGGAAAACTGGATATCCACATGTAAAAGAATTAAATTGGACTCTTGCCTTACACCATATACAAAAGTTAACTCAAAATGGATCAAAGACCTAAACTAACAACTTAAAGCTATAAAACCTTAGAAGAAAACAGAGGGAAAAAGCTTCATGACAGTGGGTTTGGCAATGATTTCTTTGATATGACACCCAAAGCCTAGGCAGCAAAAAAAGAAAAAGAAATTGGACTTTATCAAAATTAAAAACTTTTGGCTGGGCATGGTGGCTCAGCCTGTAATCCCAGCACTTTGGGAGGCTGAGGCAAGAGGATTGCCTGAGCCTGGAGGTTCAAGAACAGCCTGGGCAACTTGGTGAGACCTCGTCTCTACAACAAATCACAAAAACTAGCCGGGCGTGGTGGCGTGTGTCTGTAGTTCCAGCTACTTGGAAGGCTGAGGCGGAAGGATCACTGGAGCCCAGCAGGTCGAGGCTGCGGTAGCCGTGAGAGTGCCACTGCACTCCAGCCTGGGTGACAAAAGTGAGACTCCAACTAAAAAAAAAAAAAAAAAATTTGTATATCAAGGGATATTATAAGAGGATGAAAAGGAAAATTATAAAATGGGAGGAAAATATTCACAAATCATGTATCTGAATAAGGGATTAATGACCATGATATATAAAGGACTCCTACAACTCAACAACAAAAATAAACAACCTAATTCAAAAGTGGGCAAAGGATTTGAATAGATATTTCTCCAAAGATATACAAATGGCCAATAAACACACAAGAAAATGTTCAACATCACTAAGTATTAGCAAAATGCAAATCAAACCACAATGAGATACCACTTCACAGCCCATAGGATGGTTGTTAGAACCAAATCAAGAGTTCAATCTCATTCACACTAGACACACACACAAAACCCCAGAAATACTCCCAACTAAGGAGGCGAAAGATCTCTACAAGGAGAACTACAAAACACTGATGAAAGATTTCATGGACGACACAAGCAAATGTAAGAACACCTCATGTTCATGGACTGGAAGAATCAATATTGTTATAATGATCATATTTCCCAAAGCAATCTACAGATTCAATGCAATCCTGATCAAAATACCAATTTAGTTCTTCTAAGAACTAGAAAAAACAATCATAAAGTTGATATGGAACCAAAAAATAACTCAAAATAGCCAAAGCAATTCTAAGCAAAAAGAAGGCATTGTACTGCCTGACTTCAAATTACACTATAAGGCAATAGTAACTAAAACAGCATGGTACTGGTACAAGAATAGACAGATAGACCAGTGGAACAGAATAGAGAACCCCAAAATAAAACTACATTCCTAAAACCAACCAATCTTTGGCAAAGCCAACAAAAATAAACAATGGGGAAAGACACCCTATTCAATAAATGATGGTGGGGAAATTGGCTAGCTATATGCAGAAGAATGAACTGGACCCCTCACTCTCACCGTATATAAAAAATTAACTCAAGATGGATTAGGACCTGAAACTATAACAATCCTAGAAGAAAACCTAGGAAACACTCTTCTGGACATTTGCCTAGACAAAGAATTTAGACAAAGACCCCAAAAGCAACTGCACTAAAAATAAAGATTAGACAAATGGTATTTAATTAAACTAAAAAGCTTCTGCACAGCAAAAGACATATTCAACAAAGTAAACAGAAAACCCACTGAATAGGAGAAAATACTTGCAAATTATGCCTCAGACAGAAGGCTAATCTCCAGAATCTACAACAACCTCAAACTCAGCAAAAAATATATATATAAAACCTCATCAAAAGTGGGCAAAGGATATATAGACCCCTCAAAGAAAAACACACAGTCAGCCAAGAAACATGAAAAAATGCTTAACATCAGTAATCAGAGAAAGGCAAATTAAAACCACATGAGATATCACCTCATACCAGTCAGAATGACTATTATTAGAAAGTCAAAGAATAGTCAGATGCGGTGGCTCATGCCTGCAATCCCAGTATTTTGTGAGGTTGAGGTGAGAGGACTGTTTGAGGCCAGGAGTTCAAGACCAGCCTAGACAGCACAGTAGGACCTTGTCTCTACAAAAAATCAGCTGGGTATGGTGGCATATGCCTGTCGTCCCAGCTCCTTAGGAGGTTGAGGTGGAAGGATAGCCCCGAGTCCAGAAGGTCGAGGCTGTGGTGAGCTGTGATGGTGCCAGTGCATTCCAGCCTCAGCAACAGAGTGAGAGCCTGACTCAAAAACAAAAGTCAACAACAGATGTTGGCACACTTGCAGAGAAAAGGGCATGCTCATTCACTGTTGGTGGGACTGTAAACCAGTTCAACCACTATGGAAAACAGTATGGAGAGTTCTCATAGAACTAAAAACTGAATTATTATTTGACCCAATAATCCCACTACTAGGGAACTACCTACAGGAAAATAAATCAACACATATAGATCCCTGTAGTCATATGTCCATTGCAGCACTGTTCACAATAGCACAATCATGGAACCAACCTAATTACCCACCAACAATTGACTAAAGAAAATGTGGTGTGTGTGTGTGTGTGTGTACCATGAAATACTATGAGCCATAAAAAGAATGAAACCATGTCCTTTGCAGTAACATGGATGGAGCTGGAGATCCTCAGCCTAAGGTGAACTGACTCTGAAACAGAAAACCAAAACATTGCATGTTCTCACTCATGTATAAGCTAAATGATAACAAAAGATGGAAATAACAGACACTGGAACATCAATAAGGGGGATGTGGTTAGGTTTTATAAAATTACCTATTGGGTATAATGTTCACTATCTGGAGAACAGGCCACCTAGGATAGCAATCACCACCACTATACCATATGTCCATGTAAACAACATCCATGCATACGCCCGAATCTAAAAGAAAAATGGGGGAAAACCCCACAAAAGCAGGAAATAACGTGTCAGCTGGGGGAAATTAAAGCCTTTGTATACTGCTGTCGGGAATGTAAAATGGTACAGCCACTGTAAAAAATAGTTTGGCAGTACCTCAACAAGTTAAACAGAATTACCATTTGATCCCACAATTTCACTCCTAGGTATGTGCACCAAAGAATTGAAAATAGGGGCTCAAACAGATACTTGTTTCATAACAGCAGCATTATTTACAATATCCAAAAGGTGGGGAACAAGCCAAGTGTCATCAACAGAGGAATGGATAAATGAAATGTATACAACACACAATGGAATATTATTAAGTCTTTAAAAGGAAGTAAATTCTGACACATGTTACAACATGGATGAACCTTGAAAACATTATGCCAAATGAAATAAGTCAAACACAAAAGGATAAAGTATTACTCCACTTACATGAAGTACTTAGAATAGTCAAATATAGTCATAGAGAGTAGAATAAAGCTTACTGAGAATAAGGGAGGGGGAAAAACAAGAAGTTACTGTCTAATGGGTACAGACTTTCTGTTTGGAGTGATAAAAAAAGTTCTAGAAATGATGGTTGTGCAATATTTTAAGTATACTTAATGCCACTGAATTATACCCTTTAAAAACAGTTCAAATATTAAATTGTGCTATGTACATTTTACCACAATTTTTAAAATATGTTTAAGTAAGTGACAACCAATGTCTGCTTGAAACTTTGCCAGACAAATAAGAGGGCAGGCAGAAATGGAGACTCTGAGATGCTGTCTCCCACCCCTAGGTGGCCCTAAGATTCACCAGCAAGACACTGTTGGCCATGTGTACACGCCACACCATACTGAGAGGCAGAAATAACTCACCGGCAGAGAAGCCTTTTTTCCTATATTTAACCTGAGCTGACCCACTTTCTGAGAGGCCTCCTTGTGTGTGTGGAAGGATGCGGCCACTCAGAGGGGGTTACTAAAGAGTTGTTAGGCGGTAATCTAAGTCCCCTTTGGTGATTATTTAGAACCTCTAATTTCAGGAATTTGATATCCTTAGAAGCATTGAGCTTACTGGAAGAACTAATTATATTCACATTTTCACAACTCATTTGCAGTTTGCGACCAAAATGTGAAATGCATAGAAAGACTGGACTGCTCTCCTGTTCCTTCTCCAGTCACTTCAGTGGGCGCCTGCAGCCTCCCTGGCAGCCTCCATCCAGGTGGGAGCCCTGTCCACCTTACTGCAGCACCGCACAAATCCCCTGCCACCACCCTGCTCCATTTGTGAAGGCAGAGTGCCTCTTGCCACCTCCTTCCTGCCTTCTTCTCCTCAACACAAATGAGCTTCTTTATGCCTTCTCCCAGCATCTTCTTGCTTTCCAACATTTTCTTCCTCAGTATTTTTCTTCCTCCCTGCTCTTTTGAATGCTTACACTTACAGGGAACCAGCCAGTGGTCCCTTTGCTGGTTTATGCACAAGTTAGTGTAGCATTCCTTCCTTTTCATTCAAGGCATGTGATAAGCCAAAAAGGAACAGATATGATCAGGGCAAGCCCATTAAGCAATTCATAAGCAAGTAAAATAGGATGAACCTGATTTTTCAGTCAGTTTAAAAACCGGTGGCCCCAATTGTCTCAAGGAACCCTCTCTGTGTTCTCACTTTTCTCCCTGCTGCTGCAGCCCTGCCAAGATGATAGAGACATCCTCAGAACCACAGCTGCATCAGGTCAGAAGATTGAGACTCGTGTGCCTATTGGGAGCTTCCTGGGAGGTTTTAATAAAGAAGTAACATTATAAACCTCAGTTTATACCCACTACCACTGTCATCTTCATTTTACTTTTTTTTTTTTTGAGTTGGAATCTTACTCTGTCACCCAGGTTGGAGTGCAGTAGCATGCTCACAGCCACCCCAGCGTCAACCTGCTGGGTTCCAGCAGTCCTTCCACCTCAGCCTTCCAAGTAGCCAGAACTACAGGTGCATACTACCACGCCCAGCTAATCTTTTGTTTATTGTAGAGATGAGGTCTCGCCAAGTTGCCTGGGCTGGTCTCAAACCCACGGGCTCAGGCAATTCACTTGGCCTCTCCAAGTGCTGGGATTACAGGCTGAGCCACTGAGCCCAGCCCATTATACGTTTTTTAAAAAGCTCCTTTAGCCCCTGCCTCCCAGAAACCAATGCCTATTTTAATGGTTTCTATGGGTTGAAAAAAACAAACCTACTATCATTCTAAAGTTCTAACTGCTGACATTTTATAAAACAACTTTTAAATCACAATTTTTAAATATAAACTTCCTGAACCATGGTATAGATGGTAGGTTATAAGGGATGTTTATGTTCCTCTTTTGTTTTTTGAATTTTTTTCCAAATTCTACAGTGAACATACATATAAGGAAAACCATTAGAAAAACACAGACATACATGAACACATATTAATATTTCTTTAACAGGAAGATTGTCTTGATACAACATATCCTTAACATTCACGGATTTGACAATTACCATTTTAACTATTTGATAAGCCCACATGATCCTGAAATCTACTACAGTTTAGCAATAGGCAGCAGCATAGCATAAGTGTGAACTTCATCTCAGAGCTCATATGTGGAATTGAGTCACGTGGTTGGCGAAGAGTCAGTGAGCTACCCATTGTTCACACCTCAGTGAAGCTTTGTTGATCTCATACTCACCTCTGTGAAGGATCTAAGAAGCTGCTTAAATGTTGCATTTACACTTTACTGAAAGTCATGAGGGGGAAAGAAATTATATACGTATATATATATGCCAGTTTTTGAAACAAGAATCTTAAGATTCTCAAAGGTTTCAGAGCACGTATTTTACAACTGTCAGTCTTCTACATTATGTAAACTGTTAATATAGTATCTCTACAGAGAGCTGGTTTGTTGATGCTATTAGATCATCTTTAATATATAAATTTAATTGAGAAAACCAGTAGTTGGAAAGTATGCATAAGTCAATGCACATTTTTTATGCTCTCCCCAATAAATATTCTGTAATTAGAAAGGTGACACACAATATGTTAAAAATAAAAGTTTCTTATTATTCAATATTTTGTAGCTATGTTTCTATGGCACAGTTATTGCTCAACTTTGCCTTTATTAATGGCTACATAGACAATTTGTCAAGCCAATGTCCAATTGGTAGACATTCAAATTGTTTGATTTTTTTGCAATAACCAAGAGCCCTTCAATGAACCTCTTTTACACATATTACTATCCACATGTGCATGTGAAATTGCTGTGCCTATTAAAACTCACGATTATTACCCGCCAGAAACAAGTCTAGAGTGCCCACTTTCACTAACAACAGATATTTTCTAATTTCTTCTTTTTCACCAATCTGGTTTTACTTATGTTTTCTTGACTATGAGTAAGGATTAATATTTTTTCAGATGTTATAATGGCCATTTGCATTTTTTTCTTATTCATGTACTTACCCCCAAGTAACAGTTTTCATACATGTCACAAATATTTACCTCAAGTTTATCATCTCCTTTTCTACTTTTTTAAATGATCTTCTACCACTATGCAGTTAAATTTATCAGTGTTTTTCCCTTTATAGGTTCTAGCCTTGGTTACATACTTAGAAAGATCTTCCTTATGACAAGATCATAAATACGTTTTCCTATGTGGTTTTATTTTTCATATTTACAACATCTTGAAACCCAAAATATGAGGCACAAATGAAATTAATGTTTTCTGAAATTAATTTTCATTTACATTAACACAATTTACTGCCTAATTTCTTATTTTTTCCACTGACTTGAAATGTTTCCTTTGGCATAGAATACATTTCCATACATTTTTGCATCAGCACCTTCTATAATGGTAGTTCTAGGACATTTCCTACTCTATTTCCCTCTTTCTACCTTGTCTTCATTTTAAAAACTTCTTTAGCTACTTGAGAGAATGCATGCTGAGAAACTTTTGAACCAACTGGAATAAATTTAGGGAATAATCAGGGCGAAAACTGACATTTCTACCATATTGGATCTTCCCATGCAAGAATATTACCAGGCTCAGCCCGGCTCCATGTCTCAGCCTGTAATCCCAGCACTTCGGGAGGCCAAGACTGGTGGATTGCCTGAGTCCACAGGTTCGAGACCAGCCTGGATAACTTTGCAAGACCTCGTCTCTACAATTAAAAAATTTTTTTAAATAGCCAGGTTTGGTAGCACGTGCCTGTAGTTCTGACTACTTGGAAGGCTGAGGCAGAACGATCGCCAGAGGCTAGCAGGTCGACGCCGGGGTGACTGTGGGCATGCACACTGCACTCCAGCCTGGGTGATAGAGTGAGACTCCAACTCAAAAAAAAAAAAGATTACGAGGCTCTGCTAATTCAGGAATTTTTATCTGTCCATTTAAAATGTTTTATTAGTTTCTTCATCTGGGTCTTGCATATTCTTATTAAATTTATTCTTAGGCTAGGCTCGGTGGCTCAGCCTATAATCTCAGCACTTTGGGAGGCCAAGGCAAGTGGATTGCCCGAGTCCCCGGGTTCAAGACCCACCTGGGCAACTTGGCGAAACTTCATCTCTACAATAAATCAAAAATTAGCCAGGCATGGTAGCGCATGCCTGTAGTTCCAGCTCCTTGGAAGGCTGAGGTGGAAGGATCACCTGAGCCCAGCAAGTTGAGGCTGCAGTGGCTGGGAGCGTGCCACTGCACTCCAGCTTGGGTGACAGAGTGAGACACCAACTCAAAAAAAAAAAACAACAAAATTTATTCTTAATTACTTTTAAATTTTGACTGCTACTGTGAATAGGACCTTCTGCTATGTATAGAAAGGTAACTGGTTTTTTGCCTATTTTCTGTTTGGCCACCTTACTAAACTTTATAACTCCATGTTTAAAACATATTTATCAAAGTAATACCTGTGTTTGATTTTTTTAAACTATTGAGAACTTCTAGAAAAGCAGGTCTTCTGACCAGTCTTGCAACCCATTACAATAGTTATTAAAATTTCTCTCCTAAATTTCCAACTGATTCTGTTGAAATGTTCCAGGTATGCAATCAACTTATCCGTACACAGTAATAACTTGGTATTTCTTCTTTCATGATGTAGTCCTACTTCCTTTTCTAGTCTATTGCCTTATTACTCCAGAAGAGGGTTGAGTGATATTGTTAGTGGCAGGCCTCTTGGGCTTATTCCTGACTTAAAGAAAACCATCAGTGCTTCCCTGCTATGATGATCGCCGATAGCTTTTGGTGAAGAATTCTCATCAAGTTAACATTTCTATTCCTAGCTTAATAAAAGTTTTTTCTTCTTCTTTTAATCAGTATAATTAATTTGGGATTTTATCAGAACCTATTTTGGCTTATTGATTTGTCTTCTAATATATTATATCTTCTAATATTAAATCAGCCCTACTTGATCTCTGTATATTATTGTTTTAGTATACTACTGGATTCTATTTGCTAATACTTTATTTAGGATTCTTTGGCCTATAATGTAAGTGAGATTAACCTATATTTTTCTCTCCTTTTTAATGGCATCTTTGTCAGGTTTTAGAACAGGGGTTATTTTAGCCTTTTGTAATATGCACACATTTAGTTAAATAATTTCAAACCCCAGGAGTCTTTCTCACTACCCTTTCCTTTTTTAAATGGAAACCTAGCTCAACAATTACAGATCCAATAAATTCACAAGCAGTTCATGCCAAGTCAGAGTATGTCAAGGCACAGAGAAAACTTATCAGGTAACCAGAAATCTCCATCTCCAGTTAATGAAGAAATGTGTATCAACCAACTAAAGCCCATCACATTCTGGAGATCCAAGAAGAGAAGTGCCCTTAATTGGTAAGAGTAGTAAGCAAAAAGAGAATGAGGGATTACCAGAGCCTATCATCTACTCTTTAAGCCACCAATAAACTCTTTACCAAAATAAAAATCAAGTCTGAGGAATCAAAGGAAAGCCAGCTGAGAAAACACGTTTCCAGCCAAATCCTAAACCCCTCAGGATGGTCTGGGTCCCCTGAAACTAACACTAATCACATCAGATTTCAAGGCATCTACACTAAGAAAAATACTCCACAGCATGCAAGGCGAATGCCATGTGCCACTTTTCTTGTTTGTGGACCAGACACCTACAAGTTGTGTCATCCACTCTCCTCCTGGATGGACTCAACAAGTAAGAGTATGCTCAGTATTAAAGTATCCTGGGATAGGTAATAACTGAAATGGTATGGAAGGCAGTACGAACCACGTACATCCCCAACTCTGAATAGGGGGGTACACAACACAGAAGTAAGGAAAGAAGCCTAAACTAGTGTCTGGGTCTTTTAATCAAAGATACCTGGATTTACAGAGTTGTGCTAAACATCAGAAAGTACTGTTCAGAGATATATCCAGGTACTCATAATGAGGCACAGTTTAACAATGTCAATGTTATTAATGTTCTTATTAAAGAATTTATAAAATGAAGTAATAGTCCAATTTCTATTATATAGTTTGAGGTTATGTAGTTCCTTTAATAATTTAATTCTACAGATTTACACTGTAAATAATCAGAAGTTTGCTTTGTGTTTAAGTTAGAATGTATTCATATGCCCTAAATATAAAGAGAGAATGATATGGCATTTGATAATATCGAGTATATGGTAATACTATCTTAATCTCAAATAGGCCATAAAAAGTTTTGAGGAAACATACTGTAGCCATATATTTGGGGGGGAGTAGAGTGAACGGAGCTTCCTTAAGTGTCTTCTGTACTCCTGTTCAAAGGAGACAGTCAACACTGGTTGGGGGTTGGTGTGAAAGCATCAACAAAATGTTTTATATACAGAGTTGGTTTTCATTCCTTACTTGTAGTCTAGGGTCTATGATAGTCATCCCCTGAGGGATTTCCAGAAACTATCTGAGCAACAGTGCCACGGTTAAGACCTCTGCTGTTTCTAAGAAGTCAAGGGCCTCACAACGTATGCATCACCGATGACACAGGGAACCCCATCTCTTCCCCCACACAAAGTTGTATTTCTACCAGAATAACTTGATTTGGGCATAGTGCTGTTCAACACAGTAAGCAATAGCCACATGTGGTTACTAACCACTTAAAATGTCCTAGTTGTGATTAAGCAACAGAATTTTACATTTTAAGAATTAAAATTTCAGTAACCACATGTGACTCACTTTTACTGTACTGGGCAGTTTGTTTTTCAAAAAGATATATGTGTATACACATACACGTATATGAATCATGACAGTACTTCCTAAAAACTTTAAAGTCAGGAAAAGAATTACTTTAAACGAACATACAATTCAAGGTGGAAATTATCAGCTCCAGTGTAGAGTTTCTTTTTTTTTGAGTTGGAGTCATACTCTGATGCCCAGGTTGGGGTGCAGTGGCACGCTCACTGCCATCCCAGTGTCAACCTGCTACACTCTGGCAATCCTTCCACCTCAGCCTTCCAAGTAGCCAGAACTACAGGCACGTGCTACCATGCCCGGCTAATTTTTGATTTATTGTAGAGGCAAGGTCTTGCCAACTTTCCCGGGCTGGTCTTGAACCCATGGGCTTAGGCAATCCACTCGCCTCAGCCTCCCAAAATGCTGGGATTACAGGCTGAGCCACCGAGCCCGGCCCAGTGTAGAGTTTCTTAATTACAGGATACAGACTAGGTTCTCCTTTTGTCTATCCTCGTTTCTTCTTTATATGACTAGCAAGAACAGTCATTTTACTAGTGATCTGTCCATACACTTATGATCAAGGATACAACTTTAAATAAGGTCTTTTGCCTTGATTAAAGTAGCTAATACTAGCCGGGCTCAGTGGCTCAGCCTGTAATCCCACGCTTTGGGAAGCTGAGATGAGTGGATTGCCTGAGCCTGCGCGTTCGAGACCCGCCTGGGCAACTTGGCGAGACCTCATCTCTACAATAAATCAAAACATCAGCCGGGCGTGGTAGCACGTGCCTGTAGTTCCAGCTACTTGGAAGGCTGAGGCAGAAGGATCGCCGGACCCCAGCAGATTGAGGCTGCAGTGGCCGGGAGCAGCCACTGCACTCCAGTCTGGGCGACAGAGTGAGACTCCAACTCAAAAAAAAAAAAAGTAGCTAATTCTCATCAAGAAAAAAAAATATTCTATCTCCCAAAGTAAATGTGAATTTTAACAGTCTTAAAATTAAGCAGGGCCTCAGACTTAACTGACAGTTATATCATCAATAGATTTTTCAAACTATTATCATACAAAAGAACACCACTGTAATTTTAAAAACATTCCTAAGTATTCTTTCTTCCTATAATAGATACTAGTGGGATACCCACAGAATACTTACTTCATTTAGTCAGAAAAGGTTTTATTCTAGACCCTCTTTTAAGACCAGTCTTAAAAAGAAGAGAAATGTGAGAATTATTTTATATTTCACCTAGTATCATCATATGGCAGACATTCTTATTAAATGAAATTCTGGGGGGTAGGAAAAGACATTCAGGTTTGACTTTTGTCAAGTTACAAATGGATTCATCAAAGATATTAATCACATAGCACATGCAGATGGAGCTTATTAATCTATTCAACTATTTTTTTTTTTTTGAGTTGGAGTCTCACTCTGTCACCCAGACTGGAGTGCAGTGGCCGCTCCCAGCCACCGCAACCTCGACCTGCTGGGCTCTGGCGATCCTTCCGCCTCAGCCTTCCAAGTAGCTGGAACTACAAGCGCGCGCTACCACGCCCGGCTCATTTTTTGATTTATTGTAGAGATGAGGTCTCACCAGTTGCCCAGGTGGGTCTCGAACCCGCGGGCTCAGGCAATCCACTCACCTCGGCCTCCCAAAGCGCTGGGATTACAGGCTGAGCCACCAAGCCCGGCCCTATTCAACTATTTAAGCAAAAAAAAAAAAAAAAAAAGAATTTGAGAACATTAAGATATCTTTACCTCGTAATGAACAAACTGGTCCATTTTCTTGATTCTTAGAGCGCTTACTTCTGAACTGACTTGGAATATCTAATGAAAGGTCTTAAAAGGAGATAGGAAAACAGAGAGCTGTTAAAGGCATATAACTGTACTCAAAAAAAATTTTTTCAAAAGCAGATGTATTCCTAAAGATTTCTCTTTACTAATTTTTCAAAGGAAATAGTAAAATTACTATTTTAATCAAATATCATATATCTATATGCCGGATGTCTTACCTAGGAATGGATCAAACTTTCTAGATTCTGTCCCACATATGAGGCAGTTCACCTCATTTTGGAGAACGCCTCCAAATATAGCCGTGACAACAGTAGACGCTCCATTTCTGAAGAAAAGCACCACACAGGAAAGCATCTCAGTGAAAAACCATCTTGCTAACATTTATAAAACAAAAATAAATATTTGTAAAAGCATCTACAGGTGACCTCCTTTGAGAGAATACATACATCATTATATTTGTTTTACAAAATAGTATTAAAAGTTCTAAATCATAAACATATACTAATAAGAGGTTTAAGCCACTGGCTTCTCCCAAGCCCCTGGTCCAAATCCACTACTTTCTCCAGGAGTAACTGACACAGGCCATGTGCTATTACAGCAAACAGATCACATGTGTGACTATACGTAGGGCAAGATGACCCTTCCAGCCCCTCTCGCCAACATATCCCTCAGAAGAGAGGAAATTGTCTTTTATTTAAATCTTCGCAGGCCTTTCATATTACAGGGAACTCTCACATTTACTTGAGTTTGAACATCCTCGATCTGAGATTTTTTAGACAATCAGATTTGGGGAAAAGGAGGTAAAGAAATTTAATACAAGCCGGGCATGGTGGCTCATGTCTATAACACCAGCACTTTAGGAGGTTAAAGCAGGAGGAGAGCTTTTGAGACTAGCCTAGGCAGCATAAGGAGACCCCAGCCTCTATTTAAAAAAAAAAAAAATCCAGTTGTGGTGGTGCATGCCTGTAGACCCAGCTACTTGGGAGGCTGCAGTGAGAGGATCACTTGAGCCCAGGAGTTAGAGGGACTGGGAATGACCCTTTCATGCTGATTTAACATGCACAATTGCCTTTAATTAAAATGAAAACTGCTTCACTCAAAAGTACATTTAAGCTCAATGTAGTTCTTCCTTCAGAATCTCTTCCTCTGAGAAATAGATACTAATCAAGTTTTGGCTATCTGATGTGTATGGCATTAAGCTTAGGTGTGCTATAACTTAAAACAAAGTTTGTAAATAAATTTCAAAATCATGCCTGTATATTATAACTGCAACCAAAAGTGTTTACACACTGAGGGCTTGGGATCAGCTCTTATGCTGCCAAGTCCTTTAGCTGGCACTATGACTTTCTATGTACTAACAAGAAAACACCTGCCACTTATTTTTGCCATGCTGCCACCACCCCTACCTCCACCTCCAACAGGGGTAGGTATGCGTTTGTACAAGGAAACACAGATATTTCACAGTAGACCTTTTTATATTTTTAGCAAATACCTTCGATCCTGAAATGCTTTTTCCAACACACTGAAGGAAATCTGAATTTTTAATATTTGATTGTTTTTTGTTTCTGTTCCTAACTCACTAATGTAACTTGCAGTTCCTATTCTTTAACATATCATGAGAAGGAATGGATTAATACTGAAAACTCATAAGGTACTGAAAGAACATTCTATGAGTATTACACAGCATGGTTTCACAGGGTAACCTCACATGAACTATCCCTCGACAGAGCCCAATTCAGTATTATTTGTGTATGAAGATGCCATGATGAAATACACAACAGAATTTTTCACTTCATGCTATTTTTAATTTGGTGCTAGCAGGAAGAACAATTCTCCCAGGTCACAGGTTCTTCCTGTTCTGTGTTGACCTTTAATTGGAATCCCACTACTAGGACCGAGAGGGACAAACACTTTGAGAAGTACGGTCATTCACATTGGTTGCTCTTCTTTAACACTGCCAGATTAGCTACGAGGCTGCTTCATCATTAAAAAGATCTAGTCTGGCCAGACACAGTGACTCAAGCCTGTAAATACCATCACTTTGGGAGGCTGAGGTGAGGGGACTGCCTGAGCCCGTGGATTCGAGAACAGCCAGGACCACTTGGGGAGATCTCATCTCTACACTAAATAAAAAATTAGCCAGGCATGGTAGCGCACACCTGTAGTTCCGGCTACTTGGAAGGCTGAGGTGGAAGGAATGCCTGAGCCCAGCAGGTCAACGCTGAGGTAGCAGTAAGCATGCCACTGCACTCCAGCCTGGGCGACAGAGTGAGACTCCAACTCAAAAAAAAAAAAAAAAAGACCTAGTCTTACTAAATCAGATTTATGGACTGCCATACAATACCACAGCAACACTTATTTGTTACTTACTCTTTTCTTTCTTTGGGAAGTTTTGTCTTCTTGTAAATCCCTTTCCTGTATAAGTCAATACTGACAAAATTTTTCAAAAAATTTAAACAAAATGAGACTACAATTGACCAAAATCCAGGCTGGAGAAATACAGTAAATCATGCTTCCCCAAGAAATATACACGTTCCAATCTCGATGTATTATTTTAAACTATTAGTACATGGGAAGCTATCCAGAAGATGTGTTTTGTTCCTACTGAGAGGCAAGAAAAAATTCTGAAAACTTACAAATGCCTCCATTTCATTTAAGAACAGACAAACTTTAGGAAAATTCAAGTCTAAAATGGAACTTTAGAAAAATTCACATTCTGACCGTTTTAAGCTTTTGTTTTTAGTGAACAGATTTAATTTTTTTTTTTTTTTTTTTTTTTTTGAGTTGGAGTCTCACTCTGTTGTCCAGACTGGAGTGCAGTGGCCATTCCCGGCAACCACAGCCTCAACCTGCTGGGCTCCAGCGATCCTTCCGCCTCATCCTTCCCAGTAGTTGGAACTACAGGCACGCGCTACCACGCCCGGCTGATTTTTTGATTTATTGTAGAGATGAGGTCTCACCAAGTTGCCCAGGTGGGTCTCGAACCCGCAGGCTCAGGCAATCCACTCACCTCAGCCTCCCAAAGGCGCGGGATTACAGGCTGAGCCACCGAGCCCAGCTTAATTATTTTGATATATGAAAATTAAGTCTCCTAACCATTGTTCAATACATCTGGAGGAAAATCTTTTAAATGCTAAATTGTATAAGTATTTTTTACTATTTTAAGTTTTAAAATAATCTATACCAAACATACCAATCAGCACTAAATCAAGATGCAAATACAGGATGCCTCTGGTCTGAAAACAAGAGGCATGTGGTCAGAAAATTCAAGTGCACAAAAGTTTCAGTCAACATCCAGGAAGCCCTTCTACCTTCCAGTATGAATGGAACACAAAGTTAACACCAACATAAATGTCTAAAAGACAAAAGGAAACTAAATCTTACATGCAACATTTGTTACTTGCAGACAGAGTAGAATTCTCCTGCAGAATTGCCGAGCGGGAAACACCATTAAAACCGCCCTGGAGTTCCAAGTGTAGGTGGTCCAAAAGGTAGCGCATGAATTCATGGGCGTCCTGCTGCTGATAGCCCCTGGAGCAAACAGAAGCAGTCACGTGAGGCTCTGCCCACCCTGCCTCAAGGGGCAAGGCTGGGAAGCAGTCAGCCAGGCACCCTCACCTCACACCCGCCAGCTCCACAGGCAGCGCTGCATCTGTCTTCAAGAAAGAATTTTACTGCTTAAAAATAAGTTTGCAAACCAAAAATTACTAGCGCTAATTGAACGTGGAGTGGTGTCCTCAAACTGTCCTCACTTCAGCAATGAGGAAACTGAGGGGCCAAAAAGGGGGCGTGTGACTTGCTTGAAGTCAGTCAAACAAGAGAAACCAGATAGGCCTACACCAGCCTCTCGTGGTAGATGCTGCATCCTCCTGCTGCTGCAGAAGATGCTCAGATGTTACAACTGCGACTCTTACCCACACCAGAAAACCAGGTGTGAGCCACCACCATAAGACAGAAGGAATTTAAAACTAACTCCTTAGATGGAAAGATACTGGTTTTTAAGCACTGGGTGAAAGGAAGAAAAACTTTACCTAAAGAATTAAAAATGCCTAACATTATCGACTTGTATCCTAACCTCTGATTCAAAGACAGCTTTTTTTTTTTTTTGAGTTGGAGTCTCACTCTCTTGCCCAGACTAGAGTGCAGTGGCACACTCACAGCCACTGTAACCTCAACCAACTGGGCTCAGGCAATCCTTCAGCCTCAGCCTTCCAAAGTAGCTGGAACTATAGGTACATGTCTATAGTTGATTTATTGTAGAGATGAGGTCTTGCCAAGTCATCCAAGCTGGTCTCGAATCCGTGGGCTCAGGCAATCCTCCCACCTTGGCCTCCCAAAGTGCTGGGATAATAGGCATGAGCAACGGCACCCAGTCCAAAGACAGCTTTTTTAAAATAACATACTTTTAAAAACTGCATATGTGACCAGCCTGAGCGACATGGCAAGACCTCGGTTCTACAATTTAAAAAAAATGCATAGACTCATATATGATTATGCTCTATCCTAAAATTTAAATATATATGTAAAATAACATTCTTAGGTTACTTTTTACACCATATTCAGATACGAAACTATAAGGAATCCTTATACAGATTAATGACAAGTATACAAGTTTCGTATTCTGTCTACCGTAATAAAGGTAGACAGGAAATGAAACTTGTACAGTTAGAAGGTCTGGGGAGATTTATTTAGATAAAATAAATCAAGCAACGTTAGATTAAGTTCTTTTATAAGACTGAATAGTAAAGACTTCTGTCTACATGTTGCCAGCATAGACGGTTTTCTTTAACCTGATCTTCTAAATCGTAAGTTTTTCTGGTCTGGTCCTAAGAGTCAAAACTTCCACTATTCTTCTGAGAGATGGTTCCATAAACATAATTTATTTCAGCCAGAATTTCCCTTGATATTACAGATTATAAAAATAATCTCCCTAATCAATGGAACTTAAAGTCAGAAGTCACTTCAGCATTTCACTATAGCTTTCTCTAAACTATTTGGCAACTAAGTATCAATATATGTTCAACTATTTCTTTTAAGGCTATTATGAATAAAAATGCTAAAATTCACAGTCAAAAACATTCAAAGTATTTGGTAGTTCCTTTATATATCTATCTAAGGAGGTACTTTAAACATTTTGACACAACATCCATTTTTACCATGACTCAAAGGTAAGATCAGTATTTTAGGTAATAATATCTGAAATTCTATCACATACAAAAAAATTGCATTCTCTCCCCCAAATAACTTAATGTCTAAATCATAATTTTCCTAAAATTTTATGAGAATCAATAATTTATGGCTATAGCAATTTGCATTTTCATCAGGTGAACACATATCCAGCACTTTTTAAAAAACAATCTGCCTAATGTACAGTAATATGTTTCCAACTATACCATGATTCGTTTCTTTTATCAAAATACTTTCGTTTCTAATGTTTCCTATGCCGGTACAGCATCTTCTTTAACCTGCATGAGATCATGGAGCAACTCAGTTGTTCTATAAAGGTAGATTATGAATTTCTGTTTTAACTTGTGTTTTAACCAGAAAGTCTCTACTTCTAAGACTGAGACTTTTTCTGATTTAGACTAAAGAGACATTTACAATTCTATGTTTAAACATTGAAATATGTCATTTCATTGACTCATCTGAAAACCTAAATAAAAATGTTTTATTTAGTATGTTAAATTCAACAAATTTCAGTTATCTTTTCAATTATTTCCCAAGTATACAACCTGGACTTCGGAATTTACTCTGTAGTCAACTTAGATTTTTCTTGTTTGAGAATCACAACACTCCTCACATTCAAGTAGTGTTCATGCTTTGTATACATATTTTAGCAATGTCACCCACAACACTGTTTGTGAGTTAGTGAGGAAAAGGATTTATGAAGAACCTCCTGGGGCCCCTGTGTCAGGCCAGAACTAAAAGAGAAAAGACAACAGAGGGAAGTAACAGTGGCTCCAGTTTTAACACTGTCCCTTATCTTCACTTGTTTGTGACCTCATATAACGAGTATGGTTTCTCCTTAATGTCTGCAGAAGGAGTAACTGGAAATCCATGTCTAAGGATGCTGTGGGACATCATCATTGGAGAGCACACTGCAAATACAGAAAGCCTAAAGGAGCTGAAACATCCTTCCTGAAGGCCCCGAAAGGAACACTGCTGAAGCCCTGCACACAGGAGCCCAGCAGCTGACTCTTCACAATGAGTACAAACCACATTTACCCAAATCTTAAAGACAAAGAAATGTTGCGATAAAAAATGATCAAAGAAAATGTTACTTTGCACCTGCTTAAGTGTAAAAAGCAGATATTTAAAATAATGAAACAAACATCCCACAATACAGACACACAAAATACTCATGTGATGCCACTACACACATCAGTGTGACATTTATCTGTGCAGGACCGACCTGTTCTGTGTTTTGGCAGCACTAGTACATAACCTATCAAATGGCAAAGACCAAGAAGGACAAGGATTTGCCTCCACAGAATCAAATTTGATCATTTAGAGGGAACTGCCTCTAAAATACATTAGAATTTTAGGTTCTGCTCATATTTAAAATATCTTTAACATTTGTGAAAGAATTTTAAATTATTATTTTGGGCCAAAATATCTGCAAAATCAAAGTAAGTTAAATTTAGCTATTTCTATCCATCCAGTATTTGGCAACAATTATAGATGAGTTTCCTCAAGACAAAAACTCCAGAAAATGAAAGTGAGCCGGGCTCGGTGGCTCAGCCTGTAATCCCGCACCTTTGGGAGGGTGAGGTGAATGGATTGCCTGAGCCCGCGGGTTCGAGACCCGCCTGGGCAGGCGAGACCTTATCTCTACAATAAATCAAAAAATTAGCTGGGCGTGGTAGGGCGCTCCTGTAATTCCGGCTACTTGGAAGGCTGAGGTGGAAGGATCGCCGGAGACCGGCAGGTCGAGGCTGCGGTGGCCGGGAGCAGCCAGTGCACTCCAGTCTAGGCGACACAGTGAGACTCCAACTCAAAAAAAAGAAAATGACAGAAATGAAGTTGCGTTTTCAAACACATATACAAAAATACAATAGCACAATTTCTTAGCTCAAGAACTAACAGTTTAAATATAAAATAACAACTGCGTAGTATTTTTTAAAGTCCTTCTCTATTTACAAATCTCCCAAAAGATTATTGTTCAAGTATCACATGCAAATGTGATTTATTGTCTACAAAAAAACCTTTATGTCATCTATAAAGCTAAGAACAGCTAGCAAATGGAATAATGTTTCAATACTGTATTCGCCCATCATTTCTAAACCTTAGTTATAACATGAACTGATTTTTTTAAACTAAAAAAAAGTACTGTTTTGGGAAGTCAAGGCAAATATGTTAAATCAAGTTGTACCATAAAGGACCTGATTGGAATTATCAAGAGACTGTCCTGAAGAGTAGTGAGTATTAAACTTGATCCTAAAGAGAGAGGGCCCTCAAGGCAAATCCTACAGGCAGCAACACATGACATACAAAGATACCCAGGCAACAAGCCACGATCATGTGAAGAAAATCTGCAAGGAGTAGCAAAGGCTGTCACAAAAAACTGGCAAAACTACAAGAGCACATACCCAGCAATTCCTCTCTCAGATATCTGCATGTGTATGTGAAAGACTATGTGATGCAGCACCATGGACCAGGAAAGACTAGACACAATCCATATGGCCACTGGGAAGGGACAAGTGCATAAATTATGATACTCTATAAAACAGTCTGAGGAAGCTCTTGACAAACTAATACAAATCATCTCAAAGTAGAAAAAATGGATGACATGTTACCAATTATGTTAAAAATTACATACACATGCTTGTCATGTACACAGAATGTCACGGAAAGGACACACACAAATCTGTTAACTATGGTTGCTTTCAGAAAATAGAATGAATGGATAGGGAACAGAGTAAAATTAAAAATTCACTATTTTTTTTACCTTTTGAATTATGAATCATGTGTGTTTTCACCTTTTTTAAAAAAATTAACTTTAAGGCCCGGCATGGTAGCTCACGCCTATATTGTCCTCCAGAGGCAAGACAATCGCTGGAGCCCAGAAGTTCAAGTACAGCCCGAGCAACCTAGTGAGACCCTATCTCTACAAAAAAATATTTGAAAATTATCCAGGCATGGTGGCACGCACCTATAGTGCCAACTTACTCAGAAGGCTGAGGTGGAAGGACAGCCTGAGCACAGGTGGTTGAGGCTACAGTGAGCCATGATGGTAACACTGTACTCCAGCCTGGGAGACAGAGACCATGATTCAAAAAGCAAACAAAAGACCCAAAAATAAACAAACAAACAAACTTTATCTTCAAGAAAAAGGAAAAAAAATTGGGTATATTAGCAAGTGATGAGAAGTGTGTTAAGTAGATACAGACACTGGAAAATGTTAAAACTTTTCAGGAAAATGTTTCTCTGCTGGGTAACTCGCTTTTGACTGATTACATTTAGGATATATTTTTTTATACATTCAATTAATAAATGAGCTGGGCTCGGTAGCTCAGCCTGTAATCCCACACCTTTGGGAGGCTGAGGTGAGTGGATTGCCTGAGCCCGCGGGTTCGAGACCCGCCTGGGCAGCAAGACCTCATCTCTACAATAAATCAAAAAATCAGCCAGGCGTGGTAGCGCATGCCTGTAATTCCGGCTACTCGTAAGGCTGAGGCGGAAGGGCTGCTGGAGCGCAGCAGGCGAGGCTGCGGTGGCCAGGAGCGGCCACTGCACTCCAGTCTGGGTGACCAAGTGAGACTCCAACTCAAAAAAAAAAAAAAAATTAATAAATGAAAGTTTTTCTACTTCTACATGCATGTTTATTTCAGAGTCCTCATGTTTCATCCCAAAGGATCAAGTTCCCTAGACATCATCATATGTTAATCAAGAAAAATGGGCTTTCTAAACTTTAAAAAATGTACTTTGGGACTATAAATAAATATAAACATAATTCAAGACTCATGTGCTACCATCTAGGCATGTTATAAGACTCTTACCCTGCATACCTAACATGACTAAGAGTCATAAGAAGGAAGCCCCACCGTCCTGCCTCACCTCTGGGCATTGTGCAGTGACCCTGCCCTAAAGCTTTATCCTAGATCTCACCAAAAGAAAAATTATTCTTTGGCTATATGAAAATGAGGAGCAATCTCAATTACTGCAGAACTAAGAAAAAGCCCAGCAAGGAATACAAAAGCATCCTATTCTCATCAGTGATTAAGGAAATTTAAAAGCACAGTGTATCAGAAGTCACCCCAGAGACCCCATGTTAAATTTCTCTACCTGGTTACCTTTTCTAAAGGTTCTTTCCCTTCATTGGTAGTAACACAGTACTGGAATGTGTAATTTAAGTAGATAGAAACTAAATCATGCTCACAGTTCAGCTACAGAAACTAGAAAGGGCAGAGATGTAGGAAGACTTAGAGGAAATAGTAGAATTCGACTGTATAAAAACATGAGAATGTTTCTAAACCTTTTGAAAATGAGGGACCTTGGTCACCATGGAGACCAAGGAGAACAGTGCAAAATTAGTTAGTGGGACTCACTCAAAGCATGAGGACAAATTACTGTTGACACGTCTATTATTAACCAACTCCACAAACACCTGGGTTCTAATTTTGGTCATAACACCTACTAGATGTATAAGATTAAACAAGTTGCTTCTCCTCTCTGTCTCAGTTTTGTCTTCTCTAAAATGAGAGTAACACTTCCTACCTCGGTTGAAATTTGAAGATCAGATTTAAAGTACCTACTGTTTGACACATAGTAGGCATTCAGTAAATGGAAACATTATATAATAACAAACACAAATCCCTATCAAGAGTCTAATTAAATGATTATGTTAGAAATTTTTATAGAAGTCCAACTAGTGGTAACTTAACAGTCATTTCCCCCTTTCCTACTGAGAGTCAAGACATGCTGAAATTCTTATAAAATTAGTGTCTCCTGAGAGAAGATTTAAATGAAATACATAAAACAAGATTCCTTCAAAACAAAGACCTGGGTTAACAACAGTTACTCATGTCAGATCCTCAAGCCTAGACTTTTCATCAAGGCAACAAATTACAGTTCTTTGAAGCTATTACCTTTTAACATTTCTCAATATTAACGGTATCTGTAGTAGGCAACAGGGCAAGATATTTTGCAAAGTTTTACTACAGCGTGGTTTTTTTTTTAAAAAAAGGAGAGGGATGTACATTAGGCACCAAAATCATGACTTCTGAATTCTGACTTGCTTGAGAGGGATACAATCAGCAGAAAGTGGCAAGGGCTGTAGTCAAACACCGGCAGCACCCCAAGTCTAGTATTACCCAAATCCCTAGGGGTGACTAACCTAGGAGAAGAGGCGGGATCCCTCTGACAGCACACGGTGCTTCCTACTTGAGGCTAGAGAGAAAGTTGGGCGACATGGGAACTCTCCGGCTAACCAAGGATATGGCACAGCTGCCTTCTGGAGAGCGAGTCCTGATGGGTTGGGCTACAGTCTTCCAAGAGCTTTGGAACTCAGCCCAGAGCAGTTAACATAATACCATGGGTTTCTAGGATTACATTTGGCTTTTTTTAGTATAAGACAGTATATGACAGTAATGGTTCTTTGTAAGATTGTGAAAGAATTAAGGAAATTTTGTCCAGTATATTTTCCTAGTGCACATAAGTTATTTATAAGGGCTTATTTTTATAACAACAAAGTACCCTATCCCTTGTTAAAAACATTTCTAATGTCTATTAGTTAAACACATTTGTTTAGTCAGATGTATTCAACTTCTGCTCCTCTAAAACAACAAAAAACAAAACAGGCCAACCCTAATTGTTTAGAATATTTAGAATACCACCACTTCATCAGAAATTATTTCAGAGACACTATAAAGACTAACATTAAAGTTTTATGATATCTTTCTTTAAATGATACTTACCTAAAATTAGGCATAATCTTCCAAACAACATAAAATAAGGACTCTGGGCTGAATGCAGTCTGGCTGCCTTGCCATAAAGCACAGAGTGTCTTCCTAAACTCTTCCACCAAAGACCTGAAAAGAGCAAGGACAACACCCTCAGCATCCACGAGAGGCTCCCATTTCATTGTATAATGTCCAACTGTTTAAAATGCAGAATTTAAAAATAAAAACTTGAAAAGAACTTGGTCTTCTCTGAACTAATTCTAACAGCTAAATAAGAGCATCTTAAAAACCCATGTAAGTAGCAAAAATTTCTGATAAAACTATTTTTCTTTTTTTTTTTTTTGAGTTGGAGTCTCACTCTGTCGCCCAGACTGGAGTGCAGTGGCCGCTCCCGGCCACCGCAGCCCCGACCTGCTGGGCTCCGGCGATCCTTCCGGCTCAGCCTTCCGAGTAGCTGGAATTACAGGCATGCGCTACCAGGCCCAGCTGATTTTTTTTTATTTATTGTAGAGATGAGGTCTCGCTGCCCAGGCGGGTCTCGAACCCGTAGGCTCAGGCAATCCACTCACCTCAGCCTCCCAAAGGCGCGGGATAACAGGCTGAGCCACCGAGCCCGGCTTCAAAACTATTTTTTTAACCATATGGTTAACTTTGAGTGTGCCAAACCACTGCCATATATGTATACTCTGGGCTAAAAGCCACACACCAAACTATGAAGCAGTGGATAAATTACAAGTCAAATTACTCAAGAATGTACACTTTAAAAACCTAAGCCACTGGCTTTCTCTCCCTCTCCTGCATTCTCCTTCCTGCCCCTCACTAGCACCTCCAGTCTATGTCCACCACTCATCTCCGCCTCAAAGAGTTCACATGGCCAAAGGCTTCAATGTCAGCTCCAAATCAATGAATCTCCAGTCCAACGCCAACAGTCAGATTTTCGCATGACCCCTCTTATTTAGGTTTCTCGTTTCCAGCAGGAATCTTCTACAGAAGGACCTCTTGCCCTTCCAGCTCCATATATCCTAGACTGCCCAAGTCCCTACTACTCTCTGTACTCTCCCACTCTCGCCCAATATCCATTCTCTTCTTTCCTCATAGAACTAGAAATTCTTTTTTTTTGGCTGGGCTTACAAACTCAGAGTAAAAACTCTGAGTGTGCCCAGATTCTGGGAAACTTCTTAAAAAGAAAGAGTTGTTTTTCACACTAGCCCCTTCCTTCTTCCCACTAGCTGGAAGGACAACGTAATGGTGGAGCTCCAGCTCTATCCTGGACTATGTGAACAAGGCATGCCCTAGGTTGGTGGGACACAAAGCTAGGAGCCTGGTGATTCTATCCCAAACAGATAACCTCAAACTCTGACATGAGAAAACAAACTGGATGTTTAATTCACTGTTAATTTTGGTTTTCTATGCACCTGTAGCTGCAATGATACACTTGCTCAACTTAAATTTCTCTGTCTGTATAGCCACTATTCTCTTGGATACTTGGTATCTCAGAGAATCACAGTATCTTCCTCCTCAACCCCTGTCATCTAGCAGGTCCCTGGGATACAAACAACATTTTGACCTCCTAGTTCCTGAATGCCCTTCCTATGCTTGGGGAATTCCCAAACTTAAGTGTCTCAATGGGAGTCAGACCCCACCTCCCACTAAGAAGCAAAAGGGTCAAGACACCTGCTTTCTCAAGTCTCCCTTGCAGTCAGAGCACAGGGATACAGCCTGGGCTCTGCCCGGCAGAAGCAGTTAGTGACACAAAGAAGCAGGGACGGACAGCACCAAGTCCTCTCTGGTGGCAGTGATGACAGAGTCCGGAGCAGCAGAAACTGTGGCATTCACCAGCACCCATCTCCTGCGGCATTCACCAAAACCCATCTCCTACAGCTGGCAATAATGACTCCTGGTACTACCAGACAATGGTGGCAGGGGTGTCCTCGCAGGACAGTTCAGTGGGTAACTATGGCTACACTGCTGCTGCCTTGACTCCAGACCTGATTTCCCACCCACTTAGTGATGGTTTAGCTCGCCAACAGCCCTGCAATAGATTCCTTTTCTGCCCCAATCATCCAAAGGCAATTTCTGCAGTCCATAACTAAACTCTAAAGGACACTAATGCATCAGGTACTGCTAATCTTCCCTTAACTTCCATGCCCATGTATTTTTTCCACTTCATTTCGCTGACATTCCTACTAACCCGATTAAAGTGTGAAGCCTCCTTAAATGCAGGCACTTTCCAGCTCATCCAGGATGCTGTTACCAAAGGAAATCCCCATCAAGCAGCACCTGCAGTAATATCAATCCCACCCTGCTCCTGGTTCCACAGCTTCCCTGTACTGAGGCCACTACTCTGACATGTTCTGTCCTACTCACCCTCAGCCACCAAGGTTGGACATTGTCAGATTATGAAATGACCCTTTAGAATGTATGGGAATGGGGGTGAGGAAATGTGGGTGGGCAGGCAGAGAAAACATTAAATACAAGGGGTGCCAAAAAACTATACGCATTTTAGGAGATGTTATCTATGTATTACTTTTTGAAGTTGAATCATATGACATTCGCTCAACCATGCTTCCCGAATTTTTTTTGGTCTGCCCTGCCTGTAGCATGGTAACACTAGCATTCATTTGATTAAGGTCATCTTTTGAGCAAATATCATACTTTAAATGTGTACACTTTTTTTTGTCACCCCCTCTATGTAAGGGTTATAAGTCAGTCCTTCTGATAGGTCTTCTGAACTTCTTAACCCCAAATAAGGCAGGGCCGCACTGAACTGGAATACAGAGCTGGTCCTTAACAATCACTTGTTCATTTTTTTCTCTCCATACCAACCAAAAACTGACTCCATTGCCCACAACTTACTGACTACAAATTGATTTGATTAGTCAAGACAGGTTTACCTAACACTATCAGACAAATCAGTTCACATGGACTGATGATATTCATGCTAATCTATACCTAGAACTGTATTTCATATATAGATGTCAATCCTAGAATGCCCAAATCTGCAAAGACTCAGTAAGTAGAGTGCTAAATTTATCCTGCCAGTTATAGTAAATAGAAATAAAAGAATTCCAATAATTATTAAGAGCGCCAGCTAGATACCTAAACCCAATTTTTAGAAGAATTTTTTTTTGTATGTGCCTATTAGCACACATAATACAATGAAAACCACCAGTGAGAATCATTTGTTTTGTAGCACAAAGCCAGAAAGGACGTCTCTTGTAACTCACACGTTGCTATCCCCTTGGCTCCTGGTGTGGTATGTCCGCCTTCCTGCTGTCTTCCCATTCCTTAACTCCACAGCGGGCAGTTCTTTGAAATAACAGCAAAACTGCTCAATGTTACTATTTTAAAAGGAAGGGAAAGAATATTTAAAAAGAAAAATTTCACAGGACTGTAAAAAGAGTTTTATGAAGCCTACACATGAACCCTGAACATGCACTTGCTCAGTTGTCCCATTTAAACTGTACTCATTGCATCTCTTGCACTGAGTATCTTTGTTATGTTCTTCATTCACTCAAAGAAACAGTATAGACAGATGATTGTGTAGAAATGCACAAAGAACTTAAAACAGAAATCTGTCTCAAAAAATCCCAATTTTCCCGCCACGTTTAGTTTGTCACCATGTCTTTCTTTTCAGTGTGATTGGTTCCAAATATTCAGCAATTTCCTCACATATAAACAAACCATGAAGCCAACCATATTATTTAGATATACTACACGGAATTATAAGGAGAATTCAGAAGTAAGGAGAATTTCCTCTTTGAGCAATAGCAGGTAAGCTGAGAGGCAGTATCTTCAAGGAGAGGTCAAACATGTCTTCTACTCCTTATCAGCAATGTGACCTTGGGAAGATAACTTATTCTGACTTTTGATGCTTCAGTAAAATTGAAAGTAAACAACTTTCAAGATAATTTCTTCTACAAAACTTAGGTCAGCCTTGTTGGCGATTATATTTTTACTACTTGTCTTACATTTTGAAGACATCTCATCTCAGCTGAAGACTTAACTAATGACTGAAATAAGCTCTCTGAACAAAGTTATCTGTAGCCTAGAGGTCTACAAACTACCGCCCACAGGCCAAATCGAGCCCTCAGTGGGGCTGAATTTTCCTCTTTTTTTTTTTGAGCTTGAGTCTCACTCTGTCGCCCAGGTTGGAGTGCAGTGGAACACTCAGGACCACCACAGCCTCGACCTGCTGGGGCTCAGGTGATCCTTCCACCTCAGCCTTCCCAGTAGCTAAAACCACAGGCATGCATCACCACGCTCAGCTGATTTTTTAAATTTATTTTTTGTAGAAACAAGGTCTTGCCATGTTGCTCAGGTTGGTCTTGAACTCCTGAGCTCAGGTAATCCTCTCGCCTCAGCTTCCAAAGTGCTGGGATTACAGGCGTGAACCATGGCACCCTGCTGAGTTTTACTTTTTTTTTTTTTTTTTGAGTCAGAATCTCACTCTGTCGCCCAGGCGGGAGTGTAGTGGCACGCTCATGGCCACTGCAGCCTCGACCTGCTGGGCTCAAGTGATCCTTCTACTTCAGCCTTCCAAGTAGCTGGAGCAACAGGCATGCACCACCATGCCCAGCTAATTTTTTTTTTAATTTTAGAGATGAGATCTTACCATGTTGCCCAGGCTGGTCTCGATCCCCCGGGCTCAGGCAATCCTCTCGCCTCCACCTCCCAAAGTGCTGGGATTACAGGCGTGAGCCACTGTGCCTGGCTGAGTTTTACATCTTTAAAGTATTGTTTTTAAAAAAGCTGGGTGTGGTGGCTCACACCTGTGATCCTAGCACCTTGGGAAGCAAAGAAGAGGGGACTGCTTGAGTTTAGGAGTTTGAGACCAGCCTAGGCAACCCAGCAAGATCTTGTCTTCTACACATTTTTTTTGTTTAAATAGTTGGGCGTACTTGCATGCACCTATAGTCCCAGCTACTCAGGAGGCTGAGTTAGAAGGATCATCTGAGCCCAGGAGTTTGAGGCTGTGGTGAGCTGTAATGGTGCCACTGCACTCCACCCTGGGGGACAGAGTGAGACCCCAACTATGGCCTAAAAGACTAAAATGTTTACTACCTGGCCATTTACAGAGAAAGTCTGTTGCCCTCTGCTCTAGCCTATTCAAGAAGCAATCGAAAATAGATAATAACAGCAAACAGTCATTGCCAGGCCCTGCTCTTAGGACTTTAGACAAATTATATTAAATAATCTTCCCAACATGAGGTAGAACTATTACCCCCCCAATTTTACTGATGAGGAAGTTAAGGCACAAGGAATTAAGGTACCTTGCTCCAAGCCATATGACTAGAGTTAGCAGAGATAAGATCTAAAGACAGAACCTCTGCTCTTAAACTTTAATGTCTGATACCTAAGCTCTGACTATAATGTTACCTAAGCGACTGAAGAATGGCATTCATAAAACACGTGTTCCCCAAATTCCGAAGGCCTGTGGCACAAATGGCAGCAGTGCTTCCCTGAAAAATAGAACACAAAGAAGACACTATCAGTTCCACGGGAAGGTCAACTGTTACCAATATCAAAGCAAAACAAAGGCCTCTATTTGAAACCCCAGCACCAAGCCAATTTGGAATGGGTCCTTTTCTGTACAATAATTACTTCAAACAAACTCTCTTTCTAATTTCTGTAGAAATGTATGGATGTTTTTAGAAGGCTGATTCTGATCCTGACACTGTTCTAAATGGAAGCATCTTATTGAAAGCTTATGGGGACACCAGCATTAAAGTACCATGGGACACAAAATGCAAAACAGGAAAATCCCTGGAAGAAGTAAAATATAAGACTTAGTGCCTTTATCACATTCTATTGAAACAACAGACACTTTAAAGTATAAGTAGATATACCCCAAGAATTTCTGTCCCCAAACTTTCAACACTAAGCCACACACATGACCAATACATGTTTTCCTAGCATGGGATATGAACTTCAAGATACTATCTGAAACTCAAGACTTAGTCTGAAAGCCAGGACACATGTTTAGAAATGTTTATAGCAGGTAACATTAAATGTCAGCACTGCAGCAAGACAGCAATTAGATCTCAACCAACTCTTCTATTTGAAGAAATTTTAATTACTTACATTTACTTTTAATAACTTGCTGTTCAGTGATGAGTTTTCTAAAAGTTTCCTTTTTCTGTGCCTGTCAGTTGTGAAAGCTGAGCTATTAAAACACAGAGAATGAAAAAGATATTAATGTATACATGCTACACACAGGCTAAAGAATGCACTCAAGTGGCCTTCAGTGTCTAGGGCACAGAGACCTGCTTGGCTGCTCAGTCAGGCCCAATGAGGTCCACAAGTATTTGAAGTTAGCTGAGGAGGTCCGCTTCCTTGGAAGTTCCACTGCTCCTCCAGCAGGGCAGGAGCTGGATACTGCTCCTGGCAAAGCCGAACAGGTAGATGCAGTCTGTGAGATACTCCCTCCCCACCACCACTCCGTGGATCAGACTGTGAAGATTCAAAATCCAGAAGAGCCATCCCTCACAACAAAAAGAAAAGCCTGGTCTGACACTAGTATTCTGAAATGTTAACAGTAAGTCTCAATATGCTATTTTTCTTAATTTTGATAAAGGTATCATGTTTTGCTCAATTGTCTTAATAGATTATTATACAATCTGAGTCCAAGGAATGAGAATTAAGTTATAGCAATATAGGCATATATAAAATCATTTGATTCAGCTATGCTACAGATCCTAATTAGTACAGAATTTCTGAATTAAAGTCATTCAAAATTTTTCTAGAAGAAAGAGATATTTTGCTTAAAATTTATCAGAAAGTTATTCCTATAAAAGGCCACTTTATAATTATTATATGTCAGGAAAACTAATCTAAAGGAGGTAAAAATTATGGTTAACAATTCTTTCCCACCTTCTGTAAGTACCAAGCTAATTCAAAGTAAATACATAATTATTTCTCTTTCCAAAATTTCCACATCAGCTATGTCGTTGAAACATCATAACTAGTGACAGTAAGTTACTTCAAACCTCAAAATACTATTCAGAACTGTGTGTGTGTGTGTGTGTGTGTGTGTCTCAGAGTATTGGTAACTACAAGCCGAGGAGACAGAATCCATATTGACAGTGTTCAAGCATTCCTTGACAGATTCTGTAAGTGAGCGAGTGAATCACAAGCACAATGCAGATGCTACTTAGGGACGTCTAACAGGTAGTTTTCAGTTTTAACTTATATAAATAAAGCATTTAGCTTTTTGAAAATATAAATTATTGCATTTTATCCTCAGTGAATCTCAACATGACAGAATCTTCTAGATGTGGCTATTTAAATGTAAATGGATTAAAGTTTGAAATTCAGTTTCTCGGTTGTTCTAGCCACTTTTTTTTTTTTTTTTTTTTTTTTGAGTTAGAGTCTCACTCTGTCGCCCAGACTGGAGTGCAGTGGCCACTCCCGGCCACCGCAGTCTCGACCTGCTGGGCTCTGGCGATCCTTCCACCTCAGCCTTCCGAGTAGCCGGAATTACAGGCATGCACTACTACGCCCGGCTGATTTTTTGATTTATTGTAGAGATGAGGTCTCGCTGCCCAGGCGGGTCTCGAACCCGCGGGCTCAGGCAATCCACTCACCTCAGCCTCCCAAAGGCGCGGGATTACAGGCTGAGCCACCGAGCCCAGCTCCCTCTAGCCACTTTTCAAGTATGGGTAGTGTTACCATATTGGTGCAGATTATAAAACAGCCATCACTGCAGAAAGTTCCACGGAACAGTGCTGTTCCACAGGAGATGTAGAACAGTTAAAAGTAAAACATCCGTGTAACTGTAGTTTCTGACTTCTATTACAGATTAAAGACAATGTTTGGGGGGTTTTGTCGTTGTTTGTTTGTGACAGGGCTGGAGGAGGGTCGGAGGGGTAGGAAGAAAGATGGGGTAGAGGGAGTAAGAATGGAAGTTGGGGGGCGGGGGTGGGCAGAGAGGGGGGAGGAAGAGGAGAAGAAGAATGTTTGGTAATGTGTTCGACATAGGAACTGGACTGCAAAATGTATCTTTCAGTGGGACCAAGTAGAAATGTAGACAAGGTCCTCGTCTGTGACACCTTTTATCTGATGCAGGTCAATGGAAATAAAAGATTTTATAACTGTATAGATGCATGAGGGTTCTCCAATGCCCTCTCTTCCCTTTGACATAGTTCTGATTAATTTATTCAGATTAAGAGGGTAGTCTTTTCTTAGACAAAACTACAAATGGCAGAAAAAATATGCTGGTAGCTACCCCTTCTACATCAAAGAATGAAGTTAGTAAGATCTTTCAATGACATCACCACACCAAAGAGTGACACCTACTGCACAATTTACTGTGAGCAATTTCAGGCAAAATGAAAGATCCTGGACCTGTGTATCAGTACCAGTGTCTCTAACCCTAGACAGGGCTCATGTTTTCAGTTCAAATTAAAAGGTAAAAAGCACTTTGAAAGAGAAAGGAGCCAGAAGATGACAACCCAAGAGGTACTTAAACCCAAAGGATTTTAATTATAATAGATCTTAAATCATTATTCTTCCCTTAAGAGACCTGTAATCCATTCAGTCAATGCATAAAGACTTTGGTTCAAAAACACTACACAGTGTTGCACTCGAAAAAGTTGGGGTATTTCCTCAGTATACAATTTTGAAATATTCTACTGGTTTTACATTTAAGTTTGCTAAGGGACATCTACTTTTGGCATGTTTTCACAACACCTTCTATACTTCAACTGCCAAAATAAATCAGATGGCACTTCGTAATTTGGGGTGATTTGCACAGACTTCACTTGAGTCAGAGTCATTCCAGGGCTGTGCTTCTAACCATGGAGCCTCAAAGCACAGCTAGTTGGGTTTCTGTTTATCACTTCCAATTTCAGGTCCAGTGAGTTTTATCAGAATAAGCAATTTGACTATCACAAGACAACTCTATTTACATAAAAGCTTTGATTTCTTTATGATGACAAAGTTTGTTTTTTTTTTGAGTTGGAGTCTCACTCTGTTGCCCAGACTGGAGTACAGTGGCACACTCCCAGCCACCACAGCCTCGACTTGCTGGGCTCTGGCAATCCTTCCACCTCAGCCTTCCAAGTAGCCAGAACTACAGGCATGCGCTATCACACCCGGCTAATTTTTTATTTACTGTAGAGATGAGGTCTCACCAAGTTGCCCAGGTGGATCTCGAACCCACGGGCTCAGGCAATCCACTCGCCTCAGCCTCCCAAAGTGCTGGGATTACAGGCTGAGCCACTGAGCCCAGCCCACAGCTTGTAATTTCAAGTGATATATACTGTCCTAGACAAAAAAAGAGAAGAAACTAGGATCCTGTGCTGTCACATAGCAGCAAAGTGGACAATAAGACAATTAAACTTAATTTTCCTTCAAAATAATGCATAAATCCAGCCAGGTGCAGTGGCTCACGCCTATGATCCCAGCACTTTGGGAAGCAGAGGTGAGAGGATTACCTGAGTCCAGGGGCTTAAGACCAGCCTGGGCAACTTGACGAGACCTCATCTTCACACTAAATCAAAAAATTAGCCAGGTGTGGTGGTGCACGCCTGGGGTTCCAGCTACTTGGAAGGCAGACGTGGAAGGATTGCCTGAGCCCAGCAGATTGAGGCTGCGGTGGCCGTAAGTATGCTACTGCACTCCAGCCTAGGCGACAGAGTGAGACTCCTACTCAAAAAAAAGCATAAATCTTAGTGCTTCTAAACAGATCTCATAATAAATTTTGAAATATTTCTAATATCAAAGGTGACTCTAATATGATTTTATATCATTTTCTGCCCTTTCCTTGTACCTCCCCCCCAAATTCCCCTTGTAAATAAATTGAGCTTATAAATTGGTGAATAAAAATTTAAAA
The DNA here is from genome assembly GCA_027257055.1 of Cephalopachus bancanus. Lineage (NCBI taxonomy): Eukaryota > Metazoa > Chordata > Mammalia > Primates > Tarsiidae > Cephalopachus > Cephalopachus bancanus. The sequence continues at coordinate 1,115,535 of JAPVLO010000617.1, forward strand.
ACAGGCTCTTGGGACCTTGAATACGGTTTATGACAAAGATTAGATTAAACAAATGTAGAGCTACAGACATTAACTATGAGCAAAGTTTCAGATATCCAAGCCCAAGGTTTATTTTATCAATATTTCGATCACATTAAAAACATGAAGCTATGAAACTCACAGACAAAAATTCCACCCACTCAGAAATTCTAAAAGACCCTTCGGCCCATTTTAACCCCTTCTTTCCCAAGGCCTATTACTTACTTTTCCAAGTTCTGTAAGTGTTCTCTGACTTTCTGTACCAGTCCCAGCTTGGTGTCATTAACCACAAAATCATCACAGCGATAACTGCAAGAAAAATATTAATCAGTGTGTGTAAAGAGCTTGAGGAAACCACAGTAATGAAATCACTAAAAGGCGGGCTGCTGCCAAGATGATCACATGGCTCTGCAGGCAGTTACTGTTGGTGGTAAGTTTAAAGAGGACTTGGAATCCACAATGGAATGTTTTTTAAGAGCCGTTTTATTTATTTTTTTTAAGTTGTAGTCCCACTCCGTTGCCCAAACTGGAGTGCAGTGGCTGCTCCCGGCTACCACAGCCTCACCTGCTGGGCTCCGGCGATCCTTCTGCCTCAGCCTTCTGAGTAGCCGGAATTACAGGCACGCGCTACCACGCCCGGCTCATTTTGATTTATTGTAGAGATGAGGTCTTGCTGCCCAGGCGGATCTCGAACCCGTGGGCTCAGGCAATCCACTCACCTCAGCCTCCCAAAGGCGCAGGATTACAGGCTGAGCCACCGAGCCCGGCAAGAGCCGTTTTAAAAAGCCACGTAGGCAACAAACGCTAGCTTCTTTTCACATTTTTTATTCAAAAGCTCTTCAATTCCTCCTTTGAAAATGAAATAAGCTGTTACATGTATTATATTCTTTTTAGTGGTGCATAATACATGGAAAAGAAATAAAAAGCACCAGTTCTTTTCATGGAGCATTAAGCCTAAAGCTTTAAGGTGACACTTATCTACCCAAATTAACGGGAAACTGGGGGGAGGAGAGATTTAAGTGAAAAGCAGGGAAGGTAATTAGCTTGTAGGGATATCTGAATAGAAAAACTCAAGTTAAGGCTTATACATGTTAAACATAATTTAATTAAAAATAAATTGAGTTCACGAGTTGAGAAGAGTGCATCCTTCATTCTAAGGTGCTAGAAAACAAAAATATGAATAAATGGCTGTCTTTCAGGAATCTGATAAGTGCTTTGAAGGAAAATGTTTAAGGTGTTTTTTTTTTAAATTGATACTGTGTGTTTTAGTAAATCAGTAAGCAAATAATATAAGGAACCACACATCATAAACTTCACCTTGTGCATCAGCATCTACTATTTTCCTGGGATAAAGTCAATTTTAACAAATACAACTTAAAATCTTTTAAATATGCACCTTTGTATAAAACCACTTGTTACAACTACCAAAGAAAAATGAAAATAACAACGCCATTTTGAGCAAACAAAACTTTGAAAGCACAGAAACTAGTAAAAATTAGGTCATCTCTAGCAGAATCCAAAAACACCTATTTTTTTGTGTAATTTTTAAAAAAAGAATGACACAAAAGCATAGCCTGTGTATTTTATTCAGAAGAATAAAAACTTTAAGTGAATTCTTTAACTACAATGTTACTTGTTACATATATGATGTTATATACGTATATAATGTGTATATATGTATATGTTATATATAAAATGTTATATATGTAATTATTTAACACACATCCTCATTAATTTACCACCCAGGCTATCAATCGAAGTTTCTCTAACATATTCTCCAAGTTCCCAAAGTCAATTCCTAACATTTTCACAAACAGCAAAAGCAATCCTCTACCTCCTAGGTCATTCTTCTATTATCAAAGCACCACTGGGAAGAAAATGTTAGTTTTATAACAAATATATTAAGGAATTAAATTAATGAAAAGGTTTAATTCTTTGCTCCCTCTCATCATAAACGTTAAAAAGGTAAGATCTACTTTGTAAATTTGGGCTTCAGTCACTTGGTATTCCCATGAACCTTAAGCACTCACTGAAGAATGAAACTGCATTGCTATTCTACTTTAATTCCTACTTACTTTTTCATTTTGTGTTTGCATAAATATATGTAATTTGGATAGAACAATATTCGGTGTTCAAAACTCAAAATGCTGGTGTTTATCTGAGAAGTGAAGTCTAAGTGCATATCCAGATCACCTTTCAAGTATTTATAGGATGCCATAATATCTAATTGAAAAGTGAACCTCTAACAGCCATTAAAAAAGTGGTTGCTTTTTAAAAGAAACAGTTTCAAATTAAATTAAATAACTGATTTATTTCTTATTAAAGTAATTCTTTTTAGTATGATGTGAATTCAGCCTAGGATATAAAATCACTTCACATTTGTTAAAGCCACATTGCCACATACTGATTTTGTAGACTTGTTTCTGGCCTTGCGTTCCTCTGGTTGTTTCATCTCTCAGCTTTCATCACTGACAGGAGTTGCCCTAGCCCCCAGAGCAGTGCTAATGGCAGCTGCAACCGAGCAGCTAAACTTTAAGTTTTAAAAAATGCAATTAATTTACATTTACACTTAATAACTGAAGCATTTAAAAATATTTTTCCACTAAGCACAACATGATAGTTTGGTATAACTACGTTCTTTTATTTTTAAATTATGTAAGATATATGGCAGCATACAGTTGGGCACATGTGTCAGTTCCAGCATTACACAAAATCATAACCATCTAGTTTGTGTCAACAGAATGATTCAAATGATTTTTCTGTGCAACAATGTAGCATTGTAATGTGTTTATTTGAACATTTTATACAGACAGCATGAGCTACAGTGATACTTATGTAGATCATAATTGGTGTCAGTGATCTAAATTTGAAGATTCAAGGAGAGAAAAAGCTTATTTGTGACACAGCTAAATAGGTACAAGAATTTATGTTAAAATTGAAGCCTTTCATAATGCAAATCCATGACGGCACATATTTTCAACATGAATTAGTATGCAGCAGAGATAGTATTATTGTAAATTGACTGCAAAACCTATGAGGAAAATTTGAAGACTACTTTGTTGATACAAACTCAGAGCCAATTTTCAGTTTACATGATGCCCCTTTAGATTTTCTATTGATAAAATTAAGTTATCACAAGACAGTGAATTCACTTAACTTGGACAGATGTTTTGCAGCTGACATGCTTCTCCTTTAAAGTCAAATCAGTTGTTTCAAAAAGATTGATCACTTTTATCAATACAGACACAAAAATTAGAGAAAACCTGTTTGGTACTCCATGTACTGGAAAACTTTTAATGCTGGAAATAGTGTGAATTGGCAACCCCTTCAGGTCCCCTTCCACTGTGAGAGCTTTTCTGTCCTCTCAATAAATCCTGCTTTCTAAAAAAAAAGAAATAATGTGAATCTACTTTTTTTTTTTTTTGAGTTGGAGTCTCACTCTGTCGCCCAGGCTGGAGTGCAGTGGCACACTCACGGCCATCACAGACTCAACTCACTGGGCTCAGGCGATCCTTCCGCCTCAGCCTTCCAAGTAGCTGGAACTACAGGCACTCGTTAACACACCCAGCTTATTTTTTTATTTATTGTAGAGACAAAGTCTCATCAAATTGTCCGGGCTTGTCTTGAACCCTGAGCTCAGGCAATTCTCTCTCTTTGGCCTCCCAAAATGCTGGGATTACAGGCTTGAGCCACTGCGCCCAGCCTGAATTCATTTACTTTTTTAAATGCAATTTTTTTTTTTTTTTTGAGTTGGAGTCTCATTCTGTAGCACAGACTGGAGTGCAGTGGCCGCTCTCGGCCACTGCAGCCTCAATCTATTGGGCTCTGGCGAGCCTTCCGCCTCAGCCTTCCAAGTAGCCAGAACGACAGGCAGACGCTACCATGCCCGGCTAATTTTTGATTTATTGTAGAGAAGAGGTCTCGCCAAGTTGCCCGGGCTGGTCTCGAAACCACAGATTCAGGTAATCCACTCACCTCAGCTTCCCAAGTACTGGGATTACAGGCTGAGCTACCATCCTGGCCCTTTTGGGTTTTTTTGAGGAGGAGTCTCACTCTGTCACCCAGGCTCGATTTCAGTAGCATGCTCACACAGCCTCAACCTGCTGGGTTCAGGAGATCCTTTTGCCTCAGCCTTCCAAGTAGCTGGAGCTACAGATACACGCCACCACACCCAGCTAATTTTTTATTTATTGTTGAGACGAGGTCTCACCAAGTTGCCCGGGCTGGTCTCAAAGAACTCCTGGGCACAGGCAATCTTCTCACCTCCACCTCCCAAAGTGCTGGGATTACAGGCATGAGCCACCATGCCCAGTTGCAATTTTTATGAATCTACATACATACCAAATATCTCTGATGAATATTTAGCATCTGAGTTGAGATGTACTACAAATGTAAAATACACACTAGATTTCAAAGATTTCGTATGAAAAAATAATACAAACTATCTCTAACAATTTTTATGTTTATTTTTATGTTCATTACATGTTGACATGATATTTTAAATATATTGAGTTAAGTAAAATATACAATAAAAGGTTAATTTTGTTTCTATTCGCTTTTTTAATATGGCTACTAGAAAATGACTTGCATTATTTCTCTGTTACATAACACTGCTAATCTAGGGCATCTAAGATACTACCTACCCTACCCCAAAATTCGCTAATACTACCCAGTAGCACAAAGAGGTACAGATATAATTTTATTTAACTATAAGAACTCAGTTTTATTTTGGCTGGATTTGTTTTCACTGGTTTTTAAAAAGTATTAAGTTTTTACAATTGTGTCTATTTCTCAAGGGCTAATTCTAGGTGTTCTTACAGTAACTAAGAAGGACACATTTTAAGAATATAACTTTTCTACTGTTTGAACTTACCACATGCTATGCAAGTCTTATTCTATTATTATTACTACTACCTTATTTAAGGAAAACACCTGTGTCCGCAGTCAAAACTTCTAAGAGTAAGAGTACCTGGCATGTGGAAAAGGGTTAATAAATAGTTTCCTTTGCTTGTTAACCACCAGCCTCACAGCACACTCCTCTCCAGTTGTCTACATTACCCTGGTTTGACTTCTTCTTCCTCCCTGGTCCAGAAGTCAAAAGAAAATAACCAGCAAAAATGGGAAATATATTAAAATTTAAATGCTGTGTGGTTTCTTTAGTCTTCGGATGAGACACTGCTTTCAAACTGCAAACTATCCCACTGATAATGGAGTTTAAAAGTCCCCAGGTAGTAGGGCGTGCTGGCTCACGCCTATAATCCCAGCCTGGGCAACTTGGTGAGGCCTCTCTCTACAATAAATCAAAAACCTAGTCAGGCATGGTGGCGTGAGCCTATAGTTCCTGCTATTTGGAAAGCTGAGGCAGAAGGATCACCTAAGCCTAGCAGGTTGAGGCTACAGTGGCCACTGAGTCATTACACTCCAACCTGGACAATATAGTGAGACTCCGACTCAAAAAAAAAGTCTCCAAGCAGGATGGGTGTGGTGGCTTACGCCTGTAATCTCAGCACTTTGGGAGGCCAAGGTGGGAGGATTGCTTGAGTCTAAGAGTTTGAGACAAGCCTGGGAAACATAGGGAGACCTCATCTCCATTTAAAAAATTATTATTTTTTTTTTTAAAAAGTCCCCAGGTAAACAGATGGACTTAAATAAATTCTCAAGAGCTCTTCTAAAAATCTCTTCCTGGTTTACTACAATTGAAGCTATTTGGTTAGAATTATGCTTACCTCTAACACCTGAAAAAAAATTTAGTCACTCTTAAATTTCCTGCCAAGAAAACTATGCCACAATAAGAAGTACGAAAAACATACATAACTTATAAGCTGTGTTTCCGAAACTTGAACAGTGGTCCTCTGAAACGTCGAATGCATTTCCCATTTTGAAATAAATAAACGGGGCTAAATGCCCTAAGTGAAAATACACATTTCCTACTATGTAGTGGAAGCACAGTACTGTATCATAAAAGCTCCACTCCTCCCTCCTGCTTCATATACCACAGGCACCGAGGAACCATGACAGGAGAAGTCTGGGCAAGATTCAGGTAGCCTGGTGTATCTCTACCGGCCGACAAAGCCCGGGCTTAGCACCCGTCCCTACACAGGGGACCTCATGTGCTGAACAAACAGATGTCAGGACCAACCCACATCACACGGCTAACTTTTGAGCTGCAAAAATGTACACCTAAGCAGGTTTTTATTTAGTGATTTTGGGTGACCCTTCAAGTAAAGATGAGCACTATTTCTAATAGACAACTTTGCAGGTAAGGACAAAGTTTCATTTCTGTATTTAAGAGAAAGAAAGAACTACTTAAGAAAAATCAAGTAAATTTCACATTAAAAAGAAAAAGTATTTAGAAATCATATTAGGCAACATATTAGAGATGTTAGATAAGGAAACAGGATAGAAAAAGGGAAAGTAAGGAGGAGACCAGTGCCTTTCCTTACTTCTAAGACCCACGACAAGCAACACTATCATTTTGGCTATGTAAAGATTAGTCTCAAACCAAATTCCCTGAACCAAATGGTATCTTAAAGTAGTTTTAAATGTCTTTAAGTCAATGGTTAATAAACTGCTAATTAAATATAGAGTATAGCATAATATACATACTGCTGTTAAGAACAGAATATATACAACTGATTTTACTATCATGCACCAAAATAAACATCAAGTCGCAGGTAAATTTTCTTAAGAAACAGTTATTTATACTAATATATAATTAGGGAGGTAAAAAAAATGGATAAAATCACAGCTTAAAAGTTAACCTCAAATTCTGTATGCTCTCATAAACAGCAAATATCAAACTGTTCAATTTTTTCTTTATGTGTGCATTTTTAGATTTTGATATTTTTCTAATTCTTAGCACCTAACTAACTATACCTAATACTTGGTACATTTCTTTCCAGAATCTCTCCAAAAGTAATTTTTCTCTATTTCAAAAACACTCTATTCTACACTTTGCTTGTTTCCTTTGGAATTGTATCTCCCTCCCCTCTCCTTTACACAGTAACTTTCACATCCATAGCTATCTGCAGTCAAACGGTAGTAGTCGGTCCTCGCAGTGTCAGCCTTGCCTGCAGTCTTCCCTCCTACCCTTCCCTCCCAATCTTGCCTTTCACTTCAGTACTACTTGTTCTACTTTTAGAGCTGACCTTCACCTCATATACCACCAACTCCCTTACCTCCTCCATATTTTCCATTTTGCACCATTACTTGTTTAATGGCAAAACAATATTCCTTATTTGATCATCTCCATCTTTGCTTTCCTTCCCCTACGACCATTTTCTTGTCCTAAAATTTAATATGGGCTCAATTCCTTAAAAAAATTCTATCTTGCCAGATGCAACGGCTCACACCTGTAATCCCAGCACTTTGGGAGGCAGAGGTAAGACGACTGCCTGAGTTCAGGGATTTAAGACCAGCCTGGACAACTTGGCAAGATCTCGTCTCTACAATAAATAAAAAACTTAGTTGGGCATGGTGGCACACACCTGTGGTTCCAGCTACCTGGAAGGCTGAAGCAGAAGGATCACCTGAGCCCAGCAGGTAGGGGCTGAGGAGGCTGCAAGCATGCCACTGCACTCAGCCTGGGTGACAGTGTGAGACTCCAACTCACACACACACACACACACACAAATTCTAACTTTGGTTTTGCCCTAATCACTTGCCCCCTCTAATTCTAAAAGACAAAATACTAGTCTCCTAAAGGAAGTCTTCATCCATTTTCATCAGGTCCTTAATGACGCCAAAAAATTAACCACAAAACTGAGCATCCACCACCCCTATGTGTGTGCACACACATGCACATTTATATTAACAATATATGCAAGTAAATCTAAATTACATATTATAAAAAGAAAAATTTTAAATACTGAGATAGAGATGGAATAAAACTATTTTTAAATGGATTGCAATTCACAATATCTTCATACTATTAAACTAATTTTTCAAAGTACAATATATACACAGGGTAAAGGTTTAAAATTGATGACAATGGTATAAACTCATACCTCTTATAGTCTTCCTGATAATTTTTAAACGTTCTGTCCAATTTATCAGATCTGATTGGTACACATTTTTACTGGAAAGACAAAAACTGGCTGGGCTCGGAGGCTCAGCTTATAATCCCAGCACTTTGGCAGACTGAGGCAAGTGGATTGCCTGAGCCCGCAGGATCAAGATCCACCTGGGCAACTTGGCGAGACCTCATCTCCACAATAAATCAAAAATTTGCCGGGCGTGGTTGCCCACACCAGTAGTTCCAGCTACTTGGAAGGCTGGGGCAGAAGGATCACCGGAGCCCAGTAGGTCGACACTAGAGTGGCCGTGAGCATGCATGCCACTGCACTCCAGTCTGGGTGACAAAGTGAGACTACAACTCAAAAAAAAAAAAGAAGCTGGGCTCGGTGGCTCAGCCTGTAATTCTGCGCCTTTCAGGCTGAGGTGAGTGGATTGTCTGAGCCCGCGGGGGTTCGAGACCCGCCTGGGCAACTTGGCAAGACCTCATCTCTACAATAAATAAAAAAATAACATTAGCTGGGCGTGGTAGCGTGCGCCTGTAGTTCCAGCTACTTGGAAGGCTGAGGCGAAAGGATCACTGGAGCCCAGAAGGTGGAGGCTGCGGTGGCCGGGAGCGGCCACTGCACTCCAGTCTAGGCGACAGAGTGAGACTCCAACTCAAAAAAAAAAAAAAAGAAAGAATGTAAAAAACTATCTTGTAATGTATCTGATGAGTTCAGAGTAGGAAAGTATGTTAGTTTGACTTTTTTTCTTGTTCAGTTGGCACATTATCTTGCAGGTTTTAGAAAAGTTTCTTAAAACATTTGTCTTTGGTTAAACATGTAAACCCATAAAACCAGGCAGATACATACTGGAAATGCTCAAGGTGAATGCAGAGTGAGGACACTCCACGTGACACTGACTTAGATGACTGTGTGTAGTTCATGGCACACAGCCATCACACTGACAGACCACCGGCAGCCGGTATGTTAAATATTTGACAAAGTTTTATTTTTTTCCCCAAAGTAAAAGCGTTTAACCAAGTTATAATATTTTCTTCCTTTGCTGCCAATGCACCATTTTGAAAGCCATTGCACTACAAACTAGCTCCCATCACAAAGCAGGTTATTATTTTTTTTTTTATTTGAGTTGGAGTCTTACTCTGTTGCCCAGGCTGGATTGCAGTGGCACACTCATGACCTGCTGGGCTCAAGTGATCCTTCTGCCTCAGTCTTCCAACTAACTGGAACTACAGGTTCCAGGCTGGAACTACAGATGTGCACCACCACGACTGGCTAATTTTTTTTTTTAATTGTAGAGATGAGGTCTCACCAAGTTGTCCAGGCTGGGTCTTGAACCCCTGGGCTCAGGAACTCTCACCTCCACCTCTTAAAGTGCTAGGACTACAGGCTTGAGCCACCGCACCTGGCCCAAAGCAGATTCTTAATGAATGTTTATTTACTGAGTAAAAGCAACACGTCAGCTATTCAAATTTTGGGGGCGACTATTGTTAACGTTATGTTTGAGGACCACTATGTAAACCAGAGTTGGTCCCAAGTAAAAATTTTAAAGGTGAAAAATTGGGGAGAAAAGGACTGCTTATAATACCACCTTTCTTCATAAAGATCTATACCTTTGCTTTGTATCTTTCTTTAATACATTTATTCCTTCATAAACTAATAGTTTTGTCAATCTGTTGAAGATTTTTGTTCGTTTATTTGGTTATTTCCATTTTTGACTGGTGACAACAAATAAAAAGGAAGCTACTAGTTTTTGTGTATTTATCACACATTAATTTTCCAGAATTTCCTATTAACTCTAGTTGCTGGTTTCTACCAGCATCCCTCTGGGCTTTCTGGACATCCTATCACACGATTTGAAAATAGAAATTTTTTTTGTTTCCAATGTTTATACCAATTATTTGACTTACTGTCAATGGCTATAACTGCCAAAACAATGTTAATGATAATGACAATCACGCAAATAATGACAGAAAGTATTTCTGTCTTGCTTTTGATTTGATGGAAATGGCTTCAGCACTTCATTATTGAGTATATGGTATTTGCTTTCTCATTTTTGGTAAACCATAGTAGTTTAATATCTTCCTTTTATTTTAATGTAATTTGTTTTATAAAAATGAGAACTTACAGGGCACAGTGGCTCAAGTCTGTAATCCCAGCACTTTGGGAGGTGGAGGTGAGAGGATTGCCTGAGCCCAGGGGTTTGAGACCAGCCTGGGCAACTTGGCTAAACCTCATCTCTACAATAAATCAAAAAATTAGCCAGGCGTGGTAGTACATGCCTGTAGTTTCAGCTACTTGGAAAGCTGAGGCAGAAGGATCGCCTAAGCTCAACAGGTCGAGGTTGCAGTGGGCATGAGTGTACCACTGCACTCCAGCCTGGGCAACAGAATGAGACTCCAACTAAAATAAAACAAAACAAAATAAAATTCTAATTTTTTCCATTCCTGGTGTTACTGCTATTGATGCTACCAAAGTAATAAGTCGTAAAATATCCACAATGTATTCCTAAAGAACTAAGAAAATATTCCTAAACCAAACCATTCTTCACTCATCTGAAACAAGAGGGAATCATCATACAAATGAACCTGATTTTTTTATGCAACAGTAAAGATGCAAATCCTTTAATCTACTGGCTACAAGGCTATCCTTATACAGTAAGTCATGTATAATACTAATACCAAAAAAAAACACCTCTTATCCAAAAACTACCCCTCAAAAAGGGGTCATTAACAGATACTTCATTAAGTTTTAAATTCTTTTTAATTCACTTGCACGACCTTTTCAATATTTAGAGGCAAATTTAACTTCTGGTTTTATTTTAAATAACAGAAATACTAGGGAGCAAAAAGCTAACATTCTAGTGACTTCATCTATTTCAAACTAAGAAAGGTTAAACTATAAAAGAATTATTTTAGAAAGCAAGTATATTTCAAAATTCTCTCCTATTAAATTCTAATGCATTGCCATAAAATACACCGATTATGGAAAATTAGAAGAATACCTGGAGAGAAAACTCATATCCTTTGTTAAAAGCAGACAAGTACCAACTTATTAAAGAAGAGCCTTTTATGTTCTTAGACCATCTCTATTAGAAAAGTTTCTTCTTAAACTTCAAAATATTGTTTTTAAGTAGATAAAACTAACCCTGTCTCTAATTTTTTTACACTGAAAATTTGTGTCCACAAATTGTATAAGAATAGTCAACAAGCCGGGCTCGGTGGCTCAGCCTGTAATCCCGCACCTTTGGGAGGCTGAGGTGAGTGCATTGCCTGAGCCCGTGGGTTCGAGACCCGCCTGGGCATCAAGACCTCATCTCTACAATAAATCAAAAAATCAGCTGGGTGTGGTAGCGCATGCCTGTAATTCCGGCTACTTGGAAGGCTGAGGCGGAAGGATTGCCGGAGCCCAGCAGGTCGAGGCTGCGGTGGCCGGGAGCGGCCACTGCACTCCAGTCTGGGCGACAGAGTGAGACTCCAACTCAAAAAAAAAAAAAAAAAAGAATAGTCAACAAAAGATTTTCCTCTTTTTATATTTTTAATCACAACAGCCTTAAGAAATGATTCCATATCAATTTAAATCTGCAAATAAATTTTAATTTCTGTAATATTAATTAAAGTTGCTGTCTACTACAAGTATTTAAAATCTGAAACACAAGCCTTTTTTTCTAGGCAAATGAATTGATTCACATTTCACAATATTTCTTCATTTGAAAGGATGCTCTAAACATTACCTGCCAGGAAGGAAACATTCTAGTAATTTACTTTTAGTATTCCTTACATAATTCTTCATTCTGAGAAATTCAGCTTTTACTGACAAGGATCAAAGATGACAAGACTATGTCAGATGCCAAAAAATTATTTGTTCAGTATTTTAAATCTATTAACTCCAAATGTCTACGTACATAGAAAACTAAAGTTCCTGATTTTAATCTTTGTTTCTTTTCAATCACAATAATGCGAACCACATATAATCCCATTTGTATTGGTTAGGGAAGGGAAGTTGGGATGAGAGGGAAGGAAATATTACTTAAACAGTAAACTGGGCTGGGCATGGTAGCTCAAGCCTATAATCCTAGCACTTTGGGAGGCCAAAGTGGGAGGCGAGAGGATTGCCTGAGGCCAGAGGTTCGAGACTCAGGGGTTCTGGGCAATTTGGTGAGACCTCATCTCTACCATAAATCAAAAAATTAGCTGGGCGAGGTGGCATGTGCCTGTAGTTCCAGCTACTTGGAAGGCTGAGGTGGAAGGATCACCTAAGCCCAGCAGGTTGAGGCTGTGGTGGCCATGAGCATGTCACTGCACTCCAGTCTGGGTGATAGAGTGAGACTCCAACTCAAACAAACAGTAAACTGAATACTAGCTCTTGTGAGAAAATCTTGGGAAAATTTTCATTTGTATTGAAATCTTCATTTATCTTTCATTTTCATGCTAATTGCTTATTTCCTCAAGGAATAGATTTGTGTCAAATCAAAATCATTTCTTTTGGCATTGCTTTCCCTCTTATCAAACAGTGACCTATTTTATGTTGTTCTGCTTGGTTATTCTGTGCTTCCTCCCTGGACACCCTGTTTATTTTATTTTTTTAGAAACAGGGTCTTGTTCTATTGCCCAGGCTGAGGTGCAGTGGTGCGATCACAGTTTGATGTAATCTTGAACTCCTGGGCTCAAGTGATCCTCCTGCCTCAACTCCTGAGTAGCTGGAACTAAAATCACAGGCCACTGTGCCCACCTAATTTCTTTCTATTTTTTTTTTTTACTATAGAGATGGGAGTCTCCCTATGTTGTGCAGGCTGGTCTTAAACTCCGGATTCAAACAATCCTCCTGCCTCAGTCTCCCAAAGTGCTGGGATTACAGGAGTAAGCCACTGTGCCTACCCTGGAAGTCCTACTTATATCAGGACTGAGGCGAGCGGCTCTATGAGGTTGTTCATCTTAGGAGGGAAATGAAATCGGCTCACCCTTGTCATGATTTAAATCTTTAGCAGGGAAAATGTGCTGTGGCTCTTCAGTCCTCCAAGATGGTCAAAAGACACAATACTATAGATCTGGTGCAACTGTTTTTGGAAGACAGTCCATAAAATGTGATCTTTCAAACATACATAGCATACTCTGCACCAGACACATTGTGTACTGGAGAAAATACAAAGATCTGAGATAAGGTGTCTGCAGTCCCCAAGGACATTTACAAATAACTAACAGGGAGCAGGAAATTACAAGTATCGCAAGAGCTATAAATGCAGGAGCGATTATATCCAGAGACAGCTGGAGCTGAGGGGAGGGGGGGAAAGTTCAGCAATAACTTCAGAAAGCACTGCAAAGACAGGACAGGGTGGGGCTCTTGGCAAGAGGAAAATAGAGAAAGAAAACTAAAAGCTTCAGAGAACATTACGGTTTTTCTAGAGCACACTGCAAAAGGACTTTAAGCTGTGGTAAAAGTCAAAATATTTATAATCAAATATGTTAAATCTAATGTACCAATGTTTTACCTCTGAGGCTAAACATTCACTCTAACCACAAGAAATGAACATACAAAAAAAAAGAGGAAAAAAAAAGAAATGAATGTACACGAAAAGTTCATAAATTGAAGTAAAATTAATATTAAGTACAATGGAAAATATACACACATGTACACACACTCCACGCTTCATAGAGAAATTGGGAATGTTTTTCTGGTTGTTTCTCAATCACAGTGAGGTGTGGAAGGAACGTTAATTTAAGCTACAGCTTCCCCAATTTACAACTATCACAGATTCCTTCTAGGCCTATCAGTGCAATGCTACAGGGTGATTCCCTGGCATTTTGTTCTAAAAACCATGAACAAGATGATAATGTGACCAGCTGCAGCTCTCTTCCTGCATTCAGAAGCTCTGGGTGTCCACACACTTGCAGTTCTGTGTAACTTCACACAAAAGACTGGCAACTGGCCAAGAAGCCTCTGCCATGGTGTATACTCCCCAAGGTTCAAGGTTTTCCATTTAATTCCAATTCAGCCATGAAACGACATAAACTTTAGCAGACTATACCAATATAAAACCAATTAAATTCCAATTTCTGTTAATAAAAGTATGCCCCTAAAATTTAATATATAAAGATATTAAAATATACAATCTATATTTAAGAGCCCTATGAGTCGAGCTCGGTGGCTCAGCCTGTAATTCCGCGCTTTGGGAGGCTGAGGTGAGTGGATTGCCCGAGCACGCAGGTTCGAGACCTGCCTGGGCAACTTGGTGAGACCTCATCTGTATAATAAATCAAAAAATAGCCGGGCGTGGTAGCACACGCCTATAGTTCCAGCTACTTGGAAGGCTGAGGCAAAAGGATAGCCTGAGCCCAGGAGGTCGAGGTTGCAGTAGCCATGAGTGTGCCATGGTGACTCCAGCCTGGGTGACAACAGTGAGACTCCAACTCAAAAAAAAAGTGCTATTTGGACTTTAAATCCTGATCTCTGCCTAGTACTGCCTTCGTGTGACATTCAAGGGCTGCCTGTCAAGAAAAAGTATCTCCAAAGGGATCCTTTAAATGGCTTGGCTCTTTTACTCTTCAATGTGAACAATCTTTTGAATGGAAAGAAAATGGATTAAAACAAGGATTATTCATAATTTACTAGTCAAAGAAAAAATGTGCTTCATACCAAAGTGAAAACTGTAACATATATTGACTTTCTGAGCATACCAAGTAAATGTGGATCATTAAACATAACTGTAATGTAAGTAGTCACAAAAATAGATACCTACTTTATTGTCATTTATATGAAACAGAAATGTATATTACACTACAAAGAGAGATCAGGGCCTCCAATCTCTTTTTAAAGGATGAGATACTTTTTAAAAAACTAGTTTGAAAGACTACACACCAAATCCTTGACATTTACCTCTGGGGGAGTAGAAGGGGAGAGCAAAACAGCCATGGGAGGAGGGAGACTATCAGGCTAATTTTTTAAACAAAGAATTCAAAATTTGTAATAAGATTATATGATAAAATGTTGATTGGACAATAGGAACATGGGTTTGTTAGGTTTTCTTTGAACATTAGTTTTTTGGTTTTGGTTTTTTTGAGTTGACTCTGTCACCCAGACTGGAGTGCAGTGGCCGCTCCCGGCTACCACAGCCTCTACCTGCTGGGCTCCGGCGATCTTTCCGCCTCAGCCTTCCAGGCTGGAACTACAGGCACACGCTACCACACCCAGCTAATTTTTTTATTTATTGTAGAGATGAGGTCTCGTCAAGTTGCCCAGGCGGGTCTTGAACCCGTGGGCTCAGGCAATCCACTCACCTCAGCCTCCCAAAGCGCAGGATTACAGGCTGAGCTACCGAGCCCGGCTAGAGTTAAACTCTTACTCAAATAAATAAATAAATAAATAACACAAGAAAGGTTGGGCATGGTGGCACACACCTATAATCCCAGCACTTTAGGAGGCCAAGGCAGGAGGATTGCTTGAGCCGAGGAGTTCAAGACTGGCTTCAGCAACATAGTGAGACCCTTGTCTCTACAAAAAAAAATAATAATAACACAAGAAAAAGATAAGAAATAACAATGAACAACAACAAAGAAATAGATATATTTCCCTAAGTTTACTGGAATGAGCCAGGAGCAGACGGTAGGAGAGAAAAGGAGGCCTGGAAATTGAAAGGAATGATGTAAAGTGAAATCTGAATGAGTAAAGACTGACAATCCTAGCCGGGATCGGTGGCTCAGCCTGTAATCCCGTGCCTTTGGGAGGCTGAGGTGAGTGGATTGCCTGAGCCTGCGGGTTCGAGACCCGCCTGGGCAACGAGACCTCATCTCTACAATAAAATCAAAAAATCTGCCGGGCGTGGTAGCGCATGCCTGTAGTTCCAGCTACTTGGAAGGCTGAGGCGGAAGGATTGCCGGAGCCCAGCAGGTCGAGGCTGCGGTGGCTGGGAGCGGCCACTGCACTCCAGTCTGGGCAACAGAGTGAGACTCCAACTCAAAAAAAAAAAGACTGGCAATCATGATGGCTCTGGTTCCCTGTGAATCGGAATAGGACTAAAAGGAGGTGATGGCAGCCGCAACTGGCTGAGCAACTGGGGGACCGCAGGGAAAGGGCAAGGAAGATAAGACACACTTGCACACACTTAGTAAAAAATATAATTTCCAGAAAGCATTAACTTACCAGTATGTACTGTAGCTACTGCAATCCATACACACTGTGTGCTGAGCTTTATCTTGTTTTTCTGATTTCTTATGGTTGGTTAAGGGTATTTGTGCATCTTCATAATGTTTTTTTGCATGGCCATTCACATACCTTACAAAAACCAAATTAAAGTTTACTTTAATTTAAATACTGCTTTGGAAATTAAAGTAGTAAGAGATGACAAAGTCAATCAAATCAAAATAAGAAATAAATTCTATAACAGCATTCAATCATTTAGTGATTTATTAAGCTGAATACTTAAAATATGTTCCTTTTTTGCAATCAAATACTACAGTCAAGTTTAATCATATAGAAGGCTGGGCCCAGGCAAGGAAAGGCATTATCGATGCAAATCAGTTTCAATACCATTGTTATTATCATTTATAAACTCCTTTGCTGATGCTGTCACTATAGCTTTTTGTTAAGTTTTTCTCAAATCGCTAGCCCCCAACTCAGGTTATTATCAAAGACAAGCTCCATAAATTAAATGACTCAACCACTTCCCACAGGTCCACAGGCTCTACTCAGGATGCTGCTTAATAAAAAACGTTGAGAGTCAGATATGGAAACAGGATAATCTTCCCTCTCTTTCTCATCAGCGTGGCTTGAAATCTTTTATCTGAAGGCCTGAATAATCAGCTCCACTTATAGGGAAGCATGTCTGTTCAGGAACAATCCAAATGAAACACAAATCATCTTAAGCTTATAAAAACTGCTATGTCTTTCCATGGACAAAGATAATCAAAAGTTGATTATGTACATAACTGTAGAACCCTTTTCAACTCAGATTTGATACATCATTGTATTACTACAAGCAAAATGAAACTGAAATAAGAGCACATGCACACAGTGTGCACTCAAATTCACCTAAAGACTGCACAGTGCTGTCACTGACCATCACTGTGAAGGTGCTTCTGACAAAACTTCCTAGCTCCTAGAAAGCAGCCAATTTGCAGAAGGCAAGGCCTACTTAAAAACTCAAAACAGTCAAAACAAACAAATGTTGGTGAAATGGGACCAAAACAAAAGGACTCAGAGTTCAGATGACATTTTCATCATGAGGCACCTCAACTACACCAGGAACAACACTTACCTTGGGGGAAGTAGGATAGGTCTGACAAGCAGAAAGGACCAACTTCAAGCCTAGCCTCTATTCCCAGGAAAACTGCAGGCATTTGAGGAACTGTTAATCTCAACTTGGAATTTGATCATGGTCTTTTTCCATTTTTTCAATGTACTTTAAACCTTGAGTTTACATGGGTCCTCTGTCCACAAAACTGGACTAAAATGAATTTTAAAGTCAAGTAATGATTAAGAGTATAAGCTCAAAAACTAGACTACCTGGGTTCAAAAGTAGGCTTTGTCACATCCTGGCCATGTGAGCTTGGGTGAATGACTTAACCTCTCTGTGCTTGTTTTCTCATCTGTAAAATGGAGATAATAGTACTTTGTGTCTCATGGGTTGTTAGGTGATTAAATTAATCCATGGCTCATAACAAATGCATATTAACGATTATTTTATTAGCATTTCTCTTTCTATGCTTAACTTCTACTTATTCAGAATCCAAACAACATAATTAATTAGAAAGTGGCACATTTAGCACATACTTCAAGATAACACATTACTACATGGGTCAAGAAACACTATTTAATTAAAAAGGTAAACTCTATTAGGCATATATAGATTCCATATCTTATCATCTAACTTCCTATTCATATCAAATATTTATAATATTCGACTATGAAAAACAATTGTAATTAGTAATAATACTGAACAAAATAATAATAAAGGGCATTACCACTTGAAAATCTTTGAAAACTGATCATCTTTACATGGTTACATATAGTTCATTTAACTATAACACTGTAAGTCTCCAAATGTATTAGATGTCTAAATAGTTCCTGTAAATGTCAGTGATAAATAAGAAGTATGATTACTGATGACATTAAGATTAGCAATGCTTTGGCTAATACCAAAATACATTAGTCAGAACAAGTTAACAGTTTTGTAAAAATTAGATAACATAAAAATATTGCCCTCATCTAGTTTTGAATTTTTTTTTTTTTTGAGTTGGAGTCTCACTCTGTCACCCAGGCTGGAGTACGGTGGCATGCTCGCGGCCACCCCAGCGTTTGACCTGCTGGGCTCCAGCAATTCTTCCGCCTCAGCTTTCCAAGTAGCCGGAACCACAGGCGTGTGCTACCATGCCCAGCTAATTTTTTTTTTTCATTTACTGTAGAGACAAGGTCTCACCAAGTTGCATGGGCTGGTCTCAAACCCGCGGGCTCAGGCAATCCACTCACCTTGGCCTTCCAAAGTGCTGGGACTACAGGCTGAGCCACTGAGCCCAGCCTAGTTTTAGATTTTACCTTAGACATTTCGGTCTACAGCACAAGAGAAAAAGTTTCACTATATAGGGCACAGATTGCTAACAATCTCAGAAGTTTGAAAAATAACTTAAATGAGATGGTATGAAAACCAACAGAATTCATAACTCATATATGCTGATAAACTATGTTTGCTAGTTGAAAAACTATTCAATTTACATCTTTTCAGCAGACAAGAAGTTTAAAATTACTGAAAAACTAGTATATCTAGCAATCAGCACCTGAGACCACATGACAAAAAACTATTAACCAGTCAGCTATGTAAAACAAGATCCAAATTCAGGTTACTCTCAATTATCTGTTGAATCTGCTTAATCATATTTCTCCAATACTATGTCAAATTTCCAAATTTAAGTTTGTTTGCAAACTACCTGCAGAATCTAGAAATTTCTTAATTTATTTTTCCAAAGTCTACTTTTGTTTGTTGCTTGCTACTAAGAACATTAAATCTCTCCAATTTTCCAGAGTTTGTCAGGTCTTTTGATGGGTACATGACCTTCAAGACTCAGGCTATAGAGCACGGTGACAACTGGAGAACAGGACTACATAAATGTTATTGTGTTATAATTCTCACCTCTCAAAATCTAGGAGAGGAATCTGTCTCTTCAAGTGCAGAATTTAAGTGCTTCTACTTTTCTTCTTTTTTTAAAAAAAGTTATCTGTACAAAGTATTTTCAGGTTCCCCAAATCCTAGAGATTTCAAAACCATAACAACCACAATTAAGAAATACGGTTAACATTTTCCAAAGGTACTCTTAAGTGTACATGGAAAAAAATACTCAATTCCAGGACTCAAAATATGAAAAATCAAAAATTCACTGAACAAAGATGCTCTCTTCATGCTATGAGAACTTGGGAAAATAGTCCAGATAAATACAATATAGATTTCAGCCTGTGTAACTCAGTACAATTTCTTATCGCCTCACTAAGCCATGAACTTCTGAAGTAAACTCAAAGTAGATTTTCTGAGCTAAAAGAACAGTAGAAACAAATATGCTACTACCAAGCAAAACCCCACAGAAGTTGATATTTCCTTGAGTTTGTGCTAGAAGAAAAGAGTTACAGGGGTATTTAAGTGTTTTTGAAGCCAAGAACTGAGAAAAGACTGAGATTTAAACTCAGGTGAGATGAGGTAGATGTTAAGTCCCTAGAAATCAAAATGTTTTCATGGAATAATGAAACATTTGGTACATCCTAGACAGGAATTAATGAACTCCACAATGGGGTAATTTTCAAAGGGAATTCCTTTATCTGTAAATAGTTTAGTGGGTTTTTTTAATTTTGTTTTTTTTCCCCAAAAGAATGATATCGTCTCTGGGATTTGATTCAAAAGTCATTAAAGGTGGGGATGGGGTAGATATAGGTGACACAAGACTGGCTGTGTGGTAATAACTGTTGGCCCTGGATGATGGGGACACGCAGTTCAATCACGCTAACTCTCTACCTTTGTGTATACTTAAATTTTACCCAAATAAAAGGCTTAAAAAATAACCATTAAGTAAACTTGTATTTCAAGACTTCACAGTTGCCTTATTTCATTTTTCCAATCAAATATTATTAGCAGGCTGCCTTGATTATCAAACAAATCCTTCCGAGTATCCATATAAAGCGTTTTTTCCTAGATATTCTTCCAAGCTGTACCACAGAACAAAGGGACTGAACTGGACAAGGAAGCCCTAGAGAATTTATACTACAATTAGCAATAGTACTACATCCAAATCAACACAATTTTGACATAGAGCTTAAAGGCAAATTTTAAAAAGAGAAAATAGGGCAGGGAAGTAATAAGTATGGCACCTACCTTCCACAGTGGACACTTGAACAAGTCAAACAGACCCAAGGGCTTTTGTTGGACCGGCACACTAATAAAGAGAAAAATACACAATATACCAATTGTCTCTTGTTATTTCCCATTTCTCCCCATTATCCTGTGGTTAGGTTTCAAGTACCATGACTTCATAGATAGAGGGCAGTCACAAACCCCTACTTTGTGAAGGCACTTATACAAAATGGCTGCCTGATTAAAGTTACATCGAAAAGAATTTAAATTCATGTCCACAACTGCTGCTTATTTTAATTGCTCACTCCATTCAAATAGTTTAACCATGTTAAACACATACACACTTTCCTCCTTTATTACTTATTCCTTTTTATATGGTCCCCAAGTTAATAATAGTATATTTTCTCATTAAAAACATTTTTTTAAAAGTCTAGTCTTTTAATCACATCTTTGCCATGCAGGTCATATTTCATTATAAATGACAACTCTTTCCATTTATTTAGTAAGAGGCACAACTTAAGGATACGATTAGGAAGACTAGGCCTTGTTTTCCCAAAGTAATTCTCAGTTGCATAAAATATATGACAACTACATATAATTCTTGTTAAGGGTATAATCAGGTCATTAATTACTTTAGCTGATGCATGGTGGTGTGAAGCAGGTAAGAAGGAGCATGGAATGGCCAGGCACGGTGGCACAAGCCTGTAATCCCAGCACTTTGGGAGGTCGAGGCAAGAGGATTACCTGAGCCCAGGGTTCAAGATCAACCTGGGCAACTTGGTGAGACTTCGTCTCTACAATTAAAAAAAAAAAAAAAAATTAGCTGGGCATGGTAGCGCATGTCTGTAGTTCTGGCTACCTGGAAGGCTGAGGTGGAAGAATCGCCTGAGCCCAGCAGCAGCTTGACGCTGGGGTGGCCGTGAGCGTGCCACTGCACTCCAGCCTGGGGGACAGAGTGAGACTCTGACTCACAAAAAAAAAAAGAAGAAAAGGGGCATGGAAACTTTTAAAATATTGATTAAAATTTTGCTTATTGTTCACTTATTCAACTTCTTTTAAAGTCCTGTAGAGGTAACAGTGATTTCCAAGGAAGGGATATAAAAATCACCTGGAAAGCAGTTTTAAAACACCTGTGTTAGGCCGGGGGCAGCCTCAGCCTGTTAATCCCAGCACTTTTGGAGGCAGAGGGGAGAGGACTGCCTGAGCCTATAGGTTCAAGACCAGCCTAGCTGGGCGTGGTGGTGGCACATGCCTGTAGCTCCAATTACTTGGAAGACTGAATACTTCGACTCAAAAAAACAAACCAAAAAAATCTATGTTGGCCAGGCACAGTGGCTCACACCTCTAATTCCAGCAGTTTAGAAGGCAGAGGCAAGAAGATTACCTGAACCCATGGGTTCGAGATCAGCCTGGGCAACATGGCAAGACTTCGCCTCTACAATTAAAAAAAAAAAAAATTAGCCAAGTGTGGTGGCAGTTGCCCGTAATTCCAGTTACTTGGAAAGTTGAAGCGGAAGAATCACCTAAACCCAGCAGCTTGAGACTGCGGTGGCCACAAGCATGCCACTGTACTCTAGCCTGGACAACAGAGTAAGACTCCGGAAAGTGAGACTGTGGATCAAAAGAACAACAACAAAAAAACCCTATATTCTACTCAAGCAATCATCTTACACTGGGGTGGGAAGAGAAGTGCAAAGAACATGCACATTTTAAGCAAGGCAGCTCCTAGCTGACTTCCTAACTCAACTTCAGAGCCACCAGCCAGATTCCTGGCGGCAAAGGAGGGGTACCACAACATAACTACACACTCAGGATCAAATTAATCTACCACCTGGTACATAGTAGATGCTCAACAAAATTTTGTTGAAGAGAAAGTTAAACATTTCTTAGGATAACAAACTCTTCCAAGACCTGGTCCCTACATATGTCTCTCTTGCCTTACTATATTACAATAAACAGGCCTTTTTCACTATTAAAGAAAAAAGTAACCAAAACAAGAAATAATGGGGAATTGAAAACTGTAAGCCCTTTTTTTTCTTTTTTTTGAGTTGGAATCTCACTTGGTTGCCCAGGCTAGAGTGCAGTGGCACACTCATGGCCAACACAGCATCGAGCTAGGTGCAGGCGATCCTTCCACTTCAGCTTTCCAAGTAGCCAGAACTACAGGCGCATGCTACCACACCTGGCTAATTTTTTGATTTAATGTAGAGATGGGGTCTCACCAAGTTGCCCGGGCTGTTCTCAAACCTGTGGGTTCAGGCAATTTCCCCTCACCTCAGTCTCCCAAAGTGCTGGGATTATTGGCTTAAGCCACCGCACCCCACCCGTTTTTTATTTTCCTGAGTCTCACTCTGTCACCCAGGCAGTGGCATACTCACAGTTACCACAGCCTCAACCTGCTGGGCTCAGAACAATCCTTTCACCTCAGCCTTCCAAGAATCTGGAACCACAGGCACACACCACCATGCCTGGCTAATTGCTTGATTTATAGTACAGATGTGGTCTCACCAAGTTGCCCAGGATGGTTGCAAACCCCTGAGCTCAGGCAGTCCTCTCACTTCCGCTTCTGAAAGGGCTGGGATTATAGGCATGAGCCACAGCGCCTGTCAGTGCCGATTTTGAAGGCATTTAAGTTTTTTATTCAATTGGTTCTAATTTTCTTATATATGCATGTAAACCATAAGACAGAAAAGTCTGGAAGAATACCTATCAAACTGCTAACAATAATTATTTTGGGCAGGTACTGGGAGGAATAGCAAGGGGAGGCTGCTAGCTTTTCATTTGCACTTCCCTGTGATGTCTGACTTGCTGCAACAAAAATATGATGTTTTTATAGTCTAAAGAGAAACTCCAATAAAAAATATATATATGTGTGTGTGTATATATATATATATATTTTTTTTTTTTTTTTGAGTGGGAGTCTCACTCTGTCGCCCAGACTGGAGTGCAGTGGTTGCTCCCGGCCACCGCAGCCTTGACCTGCTGGGCTCCGGTGATCCTTCCACCTCAGCCTTCCGAGTAGCCGGAATTACAGGTACGTGCTACCACACCCGGCTGATTTTTGATTTATTGCAGAGATGAGGTCTCGCCAAGTTGCCTAGGCGGGTCTCGAACCCGTGGGCTCAGGCAGTCCACTCACCTCAGCCTCCCAAAGGCGCGGGATTACAGGCTGAGCCACCGAGCCCGGCAATAAAATATATTTTTAAAAAAATTAAATTAGAAGCTGGGTTCGGTGGCTCAGCCTGTAATCCCACACTTTGGGAGGCTGAGGTGAGTGTACTGCCTGAGCCAAGGGGTTCGAGACCCACCTGGGCAACTTGGCGAGACCTCATCTCTACAATAAATCAAAAAATCAGCCAGGCGTGGTAGCGCATGCCTGTAGTTCCGGCTACTCGGAAGGCTGAGGCGGAAGGATCGCCGGAGCCCAGCAGGTGGAGGCTGCGGTGGCTGGGAGCGGCCACTGCACTCCAGTCTGGGCAACAGAGTGAGACTCCAACTCAAAAAAAAAAAATTAAATTAGAACACAGCCTTCTTGAACAATTTTGAGGTATAATTTGCAGGACTAAGAAACTATGAATATTATTATTTTGTTCCTTCAGCAAATCTCTTTTTATAGTAAATATTAAGGGTTGGGCATGGTGGCTCACGCCTATAACCCACCACACTTTGGGAGGCCAAGGTGGAAGGACTGCCTGAGCCCATGGGTTCGAGACCAACCTGGGCAACTTGGTAAGACCTCATCTCTACAATAAAAAAAAAAAAAAATTAGCCAGGCATGGTGGCATGTGCCTGTAGTTCCAGGTACTTGGAGGGGTGAAGGGGAAGGATCACCTGAGCCCAGCAGGACAAGGATGTGGTGGCCATGAGTGTGCCACTACACTCCAGCCTGGGTGGTAGGGTGAGATTCCTACTCAAGATAAAAAGGAAAATTAATAAACACTGTTGGTGGGTGTGGTGGCTTACACCTATAATCCCAATACTTTCAGAGGCCGAGGCAGGAGGATTGCTTGAGTTCAGGAGCTTTAGACCAGCCTAGTCAACATATGGAGACCTTGTCTCTACAAAAAAAAAATCAAATAAAAAAATTAGCCAGGAGAGGCCAATCTTAGTGGATACTCTGTAATACCAGCACTTTGGGAGGTAAAGGCGAGTGAATTGCCTGAGTTTGTGGGTTCAAGACCCGTCTAGGCAACTTGGTGAGACCTCATCTCTACAATAAATCAAAAATTAGTCAGGCATAGTAATACGTGCCTGTACTTCCAGTTACTTGGAAGGCTGAGGCAGAAGGATCATTGGAGCCCAGCAGGTCAACACTGGGGTGGCACTGAGTATGCCACTGCACTCCAGCCTGCGCGACAGAGACGCCAGCTCAAAAAAAAAAAAAATTAGCCAGGAATAGTGGCACTTGCCTGTAGTCCTAGATACTTGGGAGGCTGAGGCAGAAGGATCACCTGAGCCCAGAAGGTTGAGGCTGCAGTGAGATGTGATCACACCACTGCACTCCAGCCTAGGTGACAGAGACACTGAACTAAAAAAAAAAAAAAAAAGTTAATATTAAAAAACATCGTTGGCTGGGCTCAGTGTCTCAGCCTGTAATCCCAGCACTTTGGGAGACTGAGGCAAGTGGATTACCTGAGCCTGGAGGTTCGAGACCAGCCCAGGCAACTTGGCGAGACCTCGTCTCTACAATAAATCAAAAATTAGCCGGGCATGGTAGCGTGAGCCTATAGGTCCAGCTCCTTGGAGGGTACAGGCAGAAGGATCGCCAGAGCCCAGCGGGTCGATGCTCAGGTGGTCGTGAGCATTTCACTACACTTCAACCTGGGCTACGGAGTGAGACTCCAACTCCAAAAAACAAACAAACAAACAAACAAAATTGTTGTGGCTCAGTCTGTAATCCCAGCACTTGGAGAGGCCAAATAGAGTAGACTGCCTGAGCCCGTGGGTTCAAGACCAGTCCGGGCAACTTGGCGAGACCTCATCTCTACAATAAATAAATTTTAAAAATTAGCCAGGCGTGGTAGTGCACGCTTGTAGTTCCAGTTACTTGGAAGGCTGAGGTGGATGGATTGCCGGAGCCCAACAGGTCAAAGCTGGGGTGGCCATGAGTGTACCACTGCACTCCAGCCTGGGCGACAGAGTGAGACTCCAACTCAAAAAGAAAGAAAGAAAGAAAAAAACATTGTAACTCAATCTAGAAAAACTGTTAAAGTGTCATCTTATCCTAAAATGTTAAAATAATGAGTTTAGGCCTAAGTTTTTTACCATTCAGATTTTTTTTTAATTATAGAGAACTTCGTCCCTTCCTTATAAGAGGAAAAGGAATTCTGAAGCAGAATCCCTGTACTCTGCTGTGACTGTTTCCTACCAAGCATTCCTCCCCTTATAGTTATAAACAGACACACAGTATACACAATTTTCTGATTTCCTTTTCCCCACTTTCAGCATATGAAATTTGTATGTTTTTGTATTTAGAACAAAGTTTTATAAATCTAGTGTTATATGCTGGGCTCGGTGGCTCAGCCTGCAATCCCGCACCTTTGGGAGGCTAGGTGAGTGGATTGCCTGAGCCCGCAGGTTCGAGATCCGCCTGGGCAGCGAGACCTCATCTCTACAATAAATCAAAAAATCAGCCGGGTGTGGTCGCACATGCCTGTAATTCCGGCTACTCAGAAGGCTGAGGCAGAAGGATTGCCGGAGCCCAGCAGGTCGAGGCTGCGGTGGCCGGCAGCGGCCACTGCACTCCAGTCTGGGCGACAGAGTGAGACTCCAACTCAAAAAAATAAAAAAATAAAAAATCTAGTGTTATAATGTCTCAATTATCTCACAAAGCATTACTTTTTCTTAATTTCTCAATTCAATTCAAATTTTAAAAACTAAGGCTGAAGGGGGGAGAGAATGAGAGGTAACTGCTTAACAAGTTTAGAGTTTATTTTGGAGTGAGGAAAAGGTTTTGGAACTCTAGGGTAGTTGTAAAACAATTGTGGATATATTAAATGCCACTAAGTTATTTGCTTTAAAAGTGTTAATTTCATGTTATATGAATTGTACATCAATAAAATAAATACTTAAGACAGAGATAAAGAGAGAAAATAAAAGGAAATAAAGTACTGACTTCCAAAAACACTGGAAGTAAGTGACTGTGCCCTTTCATAAATCTACAAAAAAAAATTAAGATAAGAAAGAAAAAAAGGAAGGAAGGGAGGGAGGGAGGAAGGAAGGAAGAAGAATCCTTCACTTTCTGCCTTGTGCACCTGTAGTTCCAGCTACTTAGGATCTGAGGCAGCTTGAGCCTAGTAGTTCAAGGTCAGCCTTGGGCAACATATAGTACTTTCGGAAGGCATAATATGTTCACGCTAGAAAAACATTTGAAGGCTAGAAAGATATAGGGAATAGGGTATGAAGGAGGATTCTGAAGTCAATAAATGGGAATAGTCACTCTTAGTTTATACACACTTTATCCAAATTAAGACTCTTTGATGTAATCAAGACAAATATTAAAACAGAATGAAAAATATTGGTTTCAAATTAAACTAACTCTCAATTTATAATTAAGAATAGGTCATAATATGACTAGAAGAACACTACAGATAATCTTAAAACCTTTTATTTTAATTACCTTGGGGGGAACTATCTCATTATAAAAGGTAGTTTCAATTTACAGACAGATGAGTTTCAAAAGTTTATCTGTCCACTGAACACACTCCCCATAGAAATGATATTAAAGATTTCCAGGCTCTTCTAGAAAACTATACATGACACACAAGATTACATGTACACACAATAAAACCACAGTCAATGAAAATATTCTAAGCTCTGAATATGGAATCCATTCAGCAAAACATGAAAACATTAAAACAAAGATTTTGCAGGGTTTTTTTAGTTTTTTACATCTTAAATGCTGGTACTTGAAAGAGGGTGATAAGGATGGAAACTTGTGGGAGCTCAAAAAGTCAAATCTAGGAAGTTATAAGGTCTCCTTAATATACCTAAATTATACTTCAAGGTGATGTCAAAGAAAAGGATGCCATGCAATTTATTTTTCACACTGTTACACTTGACCATAGCAGGGTCATTTGGAGTCTCATACGTGAAACTCATCTTTCACTCGGATTATGAAATTTCCTCAAACCAAGATACCCTTTCCCCCAGCAAGTTTCTCTGGTTTGCCTAGAGGCTTCCAGCTCTGACCTCAGAATCTTGCCTCCCAGACCCCGGGCAACTCAGACCAGAGGCTGGCACTAACTAGGCTGTTTTCTAGCCTTCCTCTTGGGCTATGGCCTCAGATTCTTCCCCTGCCCCTGTTCTCACCTCAGTCTCAAGCTCTTCCAGCTGGCAGGCGGGATCCTTAGTCTGGAGAGGAGGAAACTATCCTCTCCTGAGCGAGGGTCATTCTCCAAGAGGGAGAAGCTAGAACACGTGCTGGGCAGAAGAGAGGGTAGGAAGCACACCACCCTCTAAAACAGAACTCAGACTCAAGCCTTCTTCCTAACCCCCAGGGCTTTAGTTCTCCTGGAAGCCAGATGAGAACTGAAGGGGCACAGAGACAGAAAGAAGCACCTAAGTGATCTACAGACCAAAAGTGGATTTAAGAACGAAATCATGGATTTCACAGCAAACTGGAAGGAGTTGGAGACCATCATATATTAACTACCACAGAAACAAAGAACTAAATACCACAGGTTCTCACTCATAAATGAGCCCTGAACATTAATCACATTAGAACAAGGGCAGGATCAGCAGCTGCGGGGCACTGCCAGGGAAAGGGGGGGACACATAACAACACAAAGAGCACCTGGCCCTAAACCAGGGGGAGTGAGGGCCAGTTGGAGACCCAAACTTCACCTGCATGCAGCCTACTTGTATAGTTAATCCTTACTTGTACCCCACATCTCTAAAATAAAATAAAATGTAAAATGTGTTTTAAAAGTGGTTTACCCCCTCCTGTTCTTCTGAAAGAATGGCCTGGTCCTTTATCAAGAGAAACAAAGGTTAGAAAAAGGGAGTTCTGTGCTCAAGGGCCCTACTTACACACGAATGTTTTCAGCTTGTGAACATAAGACAAGGAGTTCTTAAAACAAAATGGCATCCACACTGAATATAAAGTTCTTGTGCATAACTACTGATCTTCAGTATCCTCTTAGTATTCACTGCAGAAAAACTAATAGTAGAATATACTTGATATACAAGGCCTATCAACAATTCTCCTGGAATTCTAAAATTTTTGAAAAAGCATCATGCAGTACTGCTTACGACACAATTTCATCATTGTCTTTACACACAAAACAGTTCAAGCCCACAGTACTGACAGGTGAGCCATATATAGTGCATCCATTATTCAGCAGTTGCTTCAACTGGAAGAGAAGGCTCTTTATTTTTTCAAGAATCAGAAAGGAGAGGATCAGATGACTGGGATTCCAGTCCTGGATCTACCTTTACTAGCTATAGAGCGAGAACACCACTACTATTCTGGGTCTATTTCTTGTTCCCTCCCATTTTAAAATTGTTGGAAGAACATGGGAAGAGCTGGCAAAAGTTAGATGAAACAATCATATCATCCTCCCCTATAATAAATAAGCCTTCCAATTCTACTTTTTACCTAATTTTCTTAAAAGGTACAACAAAAAGATGAATTGCTAATGTAGTATAATTTTCTAAACCAATGCTCAGGCTTTTTCCTGACTCCCATCACCCCGAGAGGCACATTCCCACCACACTGCCAATCAACAATAGCAACTCAGGGAGCAGGGGTGGGAAACATATAGACTCACTGCAAATCCCATTACAGACAAATACACTGCTGTAACAGTAAAATTCAGAACACAGGCCGGGTGCGGTGACTTACGCCTATTATTCCCGCACTTTGGGAGGCTGAGGTGAGAGGACTGCCTGAGCCCACGGGTTCGAGTCCAGCCTAGGCAAATTAGCAAGACCTCATCTCTACAATAAAGCAAAAACTTCGCCAGGCATGGTAGTGTGCACCTATAGTTCTAGTTACTTGGAAGGCTGAGGCGGAAGGATCGCCTGAGCCCAGCAGGTTGAGGCTGCAGTGGCCAGGAGCATGCCATTGTCCTCCAGCCTAGGTGACAGGGGGAGACTTCAACTCAAAAAAAATAAAATAAACTCAGACCCCCCCCCACAAGATTTAAAGTGCAACGCCCTAAAAATATTAGCAACCCATAAGAAAATATTCACAATGTATGTTTCTTTAAAGCAAGTTCATCTTATTTAGTTAATATTTATACAGCACATACTGTGTTCCAGGCGCTATTGCAACCACTTTATAAATATTAACCCATTTAGTCCTCTACGATCCAGTAAGATACATACTATTATTCTGATTGTTTTGTACATGAGAAAACTGAGGAACAGAGAAGTTATATAACTTGCTAAGTTAGGAAGTGACAGAGCTGGAAATTGTAAACTCATACAGCATTTGAAGGTACAGACTGTTAAAAAGCAATGAGTCCAGCCAGACACGGTGGTTCACGCCTGTAATCCCAGCACTTAGGAGGCAGAGGCAAGAGGATTGCCTGGGCTCAGGGATTCAAGAACAGCCTGGGCAACTTGGCAAGACCCGTCTCTACAATAAGTCAAAAAAAAGCCAGGTGTGGTGGCGCACACCTGTGGTTCCAGCTACTTAGAAGGCTGAGGCAGAAGGATAGCCTGAGCCCAGCAGTTGGAGGCTACAGTGGCTGTGAGCATGCCACTGCACTCCAGTCTGGGCAACAAAGTGAGACTCCAACTAAAAAAAAAAAAGAGAGAGACCATCCTATGTGTGTCTGTGTCTACGTGTATATTATATGCCTATATATACAATCTATATAATCTGTTAAAGTCTGGAAGGGTGGATGATAATTGTTAACAGTCCTGTAAAAGGAATAAGATGGGACTGGGCCACAAGGACCTGCTTTTACTTTCAACTATACCATTTAATGTTTTTCAAAAAGCACTATTTCTCTTATAATAAAAAGTAAATCTAAAGTGTTTTAAATTTAAACATATTGGTATTATAAAATTGTCATAATGAAATGAACTTATTCTAAATTTTTGTGATTTTGTAAAATCACAAAAATAGAGCAAGTACTGAGCCATGATGTAACCCAGAAAAGAGGCCAAGTGTGCCACACTGCTGCCAAAGGTGCCAACAACCTGAATACAGCCAAACCACTGATGCCCCTGCCCCACAATGCTACCCACTCTGAAAGTGGGTTTCCAGGGAACAGGCAGCTGGAGGTTCTCAGGGAAAGGGGTGAGCCAACACAGAGCTTGGGAAACTAAGTGGAGGCCCAGATACTGTGGGAAGAGACCAAGCATAAGCACCAAATGAAAAGTGGTCAGAAGTGGCAGGCTGAGACTCAAGGTCAAGATCACAGAACCAAGAGTTCAGGACCAAGGCAGGAAAGACAACTATGAAGCAAAGCATACCTTGGTTGCTTTTCCCACTTTCCTCCTCTGAAAGCTGTCTTTTGTTTCTATCCTTTTTTTATTCCAGACTGACAATCTCTTCTGACTCATTAGATATGTAGATTGCTGCTGAAGTCACAGTTCAGCATAGTAGATTGCTGCTGAAGTCACAGTTCAGCATTTCTTATTACAATTGTCTCCTTTCAGCTTAACAGCTTGGATGCTTGCTCTTGGGGAAACTAGCCACCAAGTATGAAGTGTGACTACCCTGCGAACAACATACCATGAGAGGCCCAAAGCATCTATAGAAGGAGTATGGAAATTACAACACCATGGGGAGACAGTGTGACACTAAGAGCACAGAGACACCAGGCACGTGAGTTAAGTAACTGCCTTGAGAGAAGATGCTCCAACCCCAGATACGCTACCTGATATCCCAGTCAAGTTCTTCCTGAGTTCTTGACCCACAAAATTACATGCAAAATAAAATGGCTGTTTTAAAGGATGCAGGAGTTTGTTATACAGCACGAGATAACCAGAACACTGCTTACAGAGGGAGGGGTATAGTGACACAGCATCATCCACACCTGCCTAACAACTCACTGGAATAAATGACACTGTTGCATAGTAACAGTAGAGGGAGGGGTGAGAGAAAGGAACTTCAGGGACGCTCTATCCAGTAGGAATCAAAACTATCCAAAGACTATACCACCACCCCTTCTCCCCCCTCTACAACAGCGGTAAAGACATGACAATCTATCCTCAACTAAGCTGCCATCATCCTTTGGACTGGATCTTCCTGTTTCACACCAATTTTTTTTTTTTTTTTTTGAGTTGGAGTCTCACTCCATCGCCCAGACTGGAGTGTAGTGGCTGCTCCCGGCCAGAGTGTAGTGGCTGCTCCCGGCCACCGCAGCCTCGACCTGCTGGGCTCTGGCGATCCTTCCGCCTCAGCCTTCTGAGTAGCCAGAACTACAGGCACGTGTTACCACGCCTGGCTGATGTTTTGATTTATTGTAGAGATGAGGTCTCGCCAAGTTGCCCAGGTGGGTCTCGAACCCGCCAGCTCAGGCAATCCACTCACCTCAGCCTCCCAAAGCACTGGGATTACAGACTGAGCCACTGAGCCCAGCTCACACCAATATTTTAATAACTCAAATCCATATGCTGCTACCACAAGACAACCTTATTCTTGAGCACAAACGTAATTCCTACTGTTGTCCTATATTATAAAAGGACAAATAGGCTTAAAACTTTCAAAACTTCACACAATTTTCTTTTTTGCTTTTTTAATGTTTTTCTTTTCTTTTTTTTCTTTTTAGTAGGAGTCTCACTCTGCTGCCCAGGCTGGAGTGCAGCGGCATGCTCATGGCCACTGCAGCCTCGACCTGCTGGGCTCAGTCAATCCTTGCGCCTCAGCCTCCTAAGTACCTGGAACAAAGAGCACATGCCACCACCCAGTTGATTTTTTGGTTTATTGTAGAGAAGAGGTCTTTCCAAGTTGCCCAAGCTGGTCTCAAACCCTTGTCTCAGGCAATCCTCTCACTTTGGCCTCCCAAAGATCTGGGATTACAGGCTGGAGCCACCACGCCCAGCCACAAACACACTATTTTCATAGAAAGCCCATATTCTGGATAAAGATCATTAAGAAAGTGCCATACACAATAAAACGGTTTTGTTTTTGTTTTGTTTTTGTTTTAGTGAGAGTCTCACTCTGTCACCCAAGCTGGAGTGCAGTGGCATGCTCTCGGCCACCGCAGCCTTGACCTGCTGGGCTCAGGCTATCCTTCCACCTCAGCCTTCCAAGGCGCATGCTACCATATCCGGCTAATTTTTTGATACATTGTAGAGACGAGGTCTCACCAAGTTGCCCAGGCTGTTCTCGAACCCCTGGGCTCAGGCAATCCTCTGGCCTTGGCCTCCCAAAGTGCTGGGATTTGTTTTTCAAGATAAAATAAAAACTATATTCCATTTTTTTAAAAAAAGTGCCATAAGCATTTGCAAGAATGCCTTTTTTTAAATTAAAAGCTGCAAAGACTTATCCCTTATTCATTTTACTTCTTTTGAATTATGTTATTTAATAAGCATTCTGGGAAATCTAAGATTTTACTGAAGGATGAACTTGAAAATCTGCTTCTAAATAATTAAAAAGGTTGACAGCATCCTAGTCATTCTCTGTTTCCAAGTTTATCTTTACCCCAAGAGTTCTGCCATATTCCTCAGTGTGACTTGATCTCCATCATACCCAGCAACACCTCATTCCAGACCTTTGTCACTGTAACAGCCCACATCCTAATTAGAATCATGAGATTTCTAAGAAAGTACTCACGATTTTCTCATTAAATTCCCACCAAATTGTTCCACATCCAGTTCAGGAGAAGGAGAGGGGAAAGGGACTAGTGACCAGAACTTTGATCCACGCTGTTATGTCTGAACTAGGCAAAGGCCTTGATCACCTGCCCTCGAACCCTGCCAGAAGAACACCTTCTTTATTTTATACAAAAATGTACCAAATAGAGTGAGTTGCCTTCATAGGAATTTAACTGTTACTCTGTAGACTCAAAATAAACATATTAGAGGTCATTTGACATAACGAACCAACAGCCTGAAGTTTACAACTAGCTATATCATTTTGTTATTCCATGACCTTAAGGTAATAGTTGGTTCCCGAGCCTGCTTCTTCTCTGTAAAATGAGACAAATACCTTCTACCTCATATGGCTATGGTCAAGATTTCAGGAGACAAATTACACATAAAGTAAGTGCCCAGCACAGGGCTAACAAAGAGGAAGCACCCAGTGAACATCAGCTCCTTTCCCTTAAAAAAATATGTTAAAAAGAATAAAATGAGCCTGGCACGGTGGCTCACACCTGTAATCTCAGCACTTTGGGAGGAGAAGCTAAGAGGACTGCCTGAGCCCAGGGGTTGAAGATCAGTCTGGACAAACTGGCAAGTCTTTATCTTTACAATAAATCAAAAAACTAGCTGGGCATGGTGGCACATGCCTGTGGTTCCAGCTACTTGGAAGGCTGAGGTGGTAGGATCACCTGAAGCCCAGCAGGTTGAAGCTGCGGTGGCTGTCAGTGTGCCACACTGTACCCCAGCCTAGGCAACAGAGTGAGACTCCGACTCAAAAAAAAAAAAAAAAAGAAGAAAATGGCTGTCAGGAGTTAAAGCTGATGGTTGTTATTATATACGCTGCAGTTAACATATGTCTACATATGGCATAATTAACAATTTTCAGAATTTTTTTCTTTAGTTTACACTCTTTAAAAGAACTGTAGCTGATAATTTCTTTTCACAGAAAAATTCCAAATCGTAAGTCGTGTTAAAGTCAACACAAATCCCAGACTGGGCACGGTGCCTGTAATCCCAACACTTTAGGAGGCCAAGACCGGAGGACTGCTTGAGGCCAGGACCGGAGGACTGCTTAAGCCCAGAGTTTGAGACCAGCCTAGGCAACATAGCAAGACCTTGTCTCAAAAAAAAAAAAGATTAGCCAGGTGTGATAGTGTACTTGTCATCCCAGCTACTCGGAAGGATTGCCTGAGCCCAGGAGGTAGAGGCTGCAGTAATCTATGATCGGGTGACAGAGATTCTAACTCAAAAAAAAAAAAAGTTCCTCAGAATCTCCTCCTATACCTGACCTAAAATTAAATTGCATTCAAAACATCAGAAGAATAAAATAAAATACTCAATTTTAATAAGCTTACCTCAAAATTGATATAACTATTATAACCACTTTAATGTCAGCATTATTAAATTTTACATATCTAATGTAAAATAAATACTTCAGAGAGAAGTACGTTTCAGAAGCACCTTGAGAGATGTGCAAGATTTAGACAACCTTATAAAATGCCATCAAGATAAAGCATTTAAGTAAAGTACAGAAGCAATTCAAGTATCAAAGCCACACTGAAATAGTACATCAAACTCAGAGGTCTTCAGAACAGAAATTAAATCTTGGTTCGCCGATCTAATCAGTCAAATATGCCTTGGCTCTCTACTCCATTTAGAGCACTGCCAATACATTATCAGTACAGCAATGAATGGAAATGTTAAAACTCAAACTAAAAAGATGCTACTTTTTTTTTTTTTCTGAATTGGAGTCTCACTCTGTCACCCAGGTTGGAGTGCAGTGGCATGCTCACTGCCACCATAGCCTCAACCTGCTGGGCTCAGGCAATTCTTCTGCCTCAAGTCTTCCAAGCAGCTGGAACTATAGGATTGCACCACCATGCCCAGTTAATTTTTTAATTTACCGTAAAGATGAGGTCTCGCCATGTTGCCCAGGCTGGTCTTGAACCCGTGGGGGCTCAGGCAATCCTCTCACCTCCACCTCCCACAAAGTGCTAAGATTATATGTGGGAGCCACCACGCCCAGCTGAACGATACTAAGTTCTTAATGTGAACTGTTCTGTATTGCAATATCCAATACAATAGGGTTATAGGCCAAGTCATTTAAAAATATTTTTTAATTTCCAACTTTTGTTTAAGCAAAGAAGTGACAGGAATTTTATATCATACCAGATCTAAAATGTGGTTATCACCTTATTTGAATGGGCCAGCAGGTTTTAACTTCTACCCCAAATAATTCAGTTCTTCTTTATCCACTCTAGTACCTGGTTCTCTTTAGGGAGCAATGTCCTCAGCTCTTTGAGGCTAATTTTGAGACTGTGCTCTAGCCTCCCTTCCCAACCTTTTCCATATCAGGGCATGCACAGAAAATAACATCTGTATGGCTTATGCACCTCATCTGAAGAGGCTTCTCAGGACAGAAGTAATCTTCCTCAGGGCACAGCCACCCCTAGGCTGAGGGATTTATCTTAACACATAAATAATCCATTTGTGACCCCTCTGATGTGAAGGTATGCGAGCCAATCTTTTACATGGTTATCAAGCAAAGCAGGAAGAGGTCACCCCTCTACTCCAATGTGCACTTGTTGGAACAAAAGACTAGAAGTCATCAATCACCTGAGAGGACAAGCAGCACTCTCAGGGATCCAAGTGTCATTCCTCTGAGGACTTGCAGCTCATAATCATCAATCCTGAGACCTATGGATGCTGAAATCCTTATTTCTGTCCTGTGTAGAATTACCCTGTCCCACTGCCATTCTACAATCCCAGGGAGCAGCCAGTCATCAGTTGAACATGAAGGAACCTAATGTGAATTAAATTAAATGTAAGGGAGAAGTACCAGCAAAAGCTGGGTCTGAGCTGAGTGCGTAGGTAGTAAAGCAGCACTGATTAGTGTGTGTACAAGGAACAGTGAACTGCTTAAAATGAACCTTGACCCAGAGCAAATGACTAGCTATTACTTGACTAAAAATGCTCCCAAGGCCACTTACAGCTCTCTGATTCCAAGGTTTCCCGACAGAAAAATAATTACAATAAAGTATTTCATTTCAATAGCCTTGAATACACTTGTAAGACCACAGGAGATGGAAAGACAGGAGCAGCCAGACAAACAGCTTGTTGTATTATAAAATCACATATTGCTGATCACACAATTAAAGAGTTACATTTTTATTCTTTCCTGAAGATACCCAAAGTGACACAAAAATATATTTGTACAAGACAATTAATAGCAGAATTATTTGTAATTGTAAAATATTGGAAACAACCTAAATGCCTACGCATAGGAGACTGGTTGAATTCATCACGGCACATCCACAAATGGAGTACAGTGAAAAAAAGCGACCGGGCTCAGTGGCTCAGCTTATAATCCCAGCACTTTGAGAGGCTAGGCGAGTGAACTGCCTGAGTCCACGGGTTTGAGACCAGTCTGGGCAACCTGACAAGACCTTGTCTCTACAATAAATCAAAAATATTAGCCAGGTATGGTGGTGTGTGCCAGTAGTTCTAGCTACTGGGAAGGCTGAGGTGGAAGGATCACCTCAGGTCAAGGCTGCTATGGCCGAGAGCGTGACACTGCATTCCAGTCTGAGCGACAGAGTGAGATTCTGACCCAAAAAAAGAAAGAAGAAAAAAAAAAGAATAATTCCTACAAACACAGAGTGGCATTCAGGATATACTGCCAAATGAAAAAAGTGAAGCCCAAAATAGTGTACAGAGTAAAAGATAAAATGAGAAAATAATCACCTATCTGATTTTTACAAAAAGATACACAAGAAGATAAATTAGAAATTAATGAAACTGGTTGTCTACAGAGGGTAGGTGGAATAAGTGGAAGGAACTGGGCAGTGACCTTCTTGGTATGGCTTTTGTATAATTTTAACTTTTGGAGCCATGTTAATGTTTTATATACTCAAAAAGTAAAATAAAATCAGTAAGGAAGAGGTGAAAAAAATCTAAAATGGAAATCAAGTAAAAACAAATGAGCCTAACTGTATGTCAAATAATAAGTACATTAAAAGAAGGAGGGAAACTAACCCAAATAACTTTTGAATGCAATACTTTAGTCAGTATATAGAAACAAAGACAAATACTGAACTATAGTTAGGGATTTTCCTTTTTTTTTTTTTGAGTTGGAGTCTCACTCTGTTGCCTAGACTGGAGTGCAGTGGCACGCTCCTGTGCCACCTCAGTCTCGACCTGCTGGGCTCCAGAGATCCTTCCACCTCAGTCTTCCAAGTAGCTGGAACTACAGGCACATACTACCATGCCCAGCTAATTTTTTTTTATTGTAGAGATGAGGGCTAACCAAGTTGCCCAGGTGGGTCTTGAACCCCCGGACTCAGGCAATCCATTCACCTAAGCCTCCCAAAGCATGGGATTACAGGCTGAGCCACCAAGTCCGGTGGGATTTTCCTTGCAATGGTATAGGTTAGCAATTCTAGGACTATTTTCCCTGATTATAGAATTGAAAAAATGAGTACATATGTTGTGGATAATGGAAACCTGTTTCTTCACTGTTGGAGAAGGGTGTTACAAACATGGAAGGGGGCAAGGCTAGACCAATGGTGTCAAATGAAACTGCAGATATCAATATGAACTCAAGGTTATATACACATAGACATAAGCAGATGTAGACATCTTTGTTTATTTATATTTCCAAGTTCTTGTCTGCCAAGAGATCTTAGTTTATAAACATTATTCCAGCCAGATGTGGTGGTTCATGCCTATAAATCTCAGAACTTTGGGAGGCGGAAGTGAGAGGACTGCCTGAGCCTGTGGGTTCGAGACCAGCCTGGTAACACGGCGAGACTTCAGTCTCTACAATGAACAAAAAATTAGCTGGGCGAGGTGGTACACACCTATAGTCCCAGCTACTTGGAAAGGTGAGGCAGAAGGATTGCTTGAGCCAAGCAGGTCGAAGCTGCAGTGGCTGTGAGAATGCCACTGCACTCCAGCCTGGGCAACAGAGAGAGATGTGACTCAAAACAAGCAAACAAACATTATTCCTAGCCAAAAAGAATGAGGGTTACCTTGTGCCAGAAAGCAAAAAAGCATTCAAAGAATGATGGGAACATGTCAAAATTATAGCTTAAAGGTGCCCCCACTGGACAAATTTAAGACAATTGGAACCTAAAAATAAATAATGATAACAGAATATCATGGAATAAATAAAAATCAATGAGTCCAAACTAAGATAAGTATGCTAGGTGAATTTGCTATAAAGTTACAAAGCAAAGTAAGTAAACAAAATAAACAAATGGGAAAAAAGAAAGCTCTTCCTTACAGTCAAATGCCAACTAACATGTATAGAAGAAACACAAGTGAGAAAACCACCATCTTGCAACTGTCCTGTAATGACCGATTCAATCAAGAACCATCAATGGATTGCTAAACTATTGGGTGAAAGTTTGGTAAGGAAAAAGATATATATACATATGTAGTCTCAAAGTATCTCCCACAAATTACTACTTAATAACAAAGGGAAAATAGTAACTTTAAAACAGATTCACCTAGCAAATATAACTTGAATAAAGTCATCAAAGTTAACATCACCAGAAATGAGAAAAGCCAGTATCATACAACTCTTGATATGACACCCTACAAAGACATAAATTATTTCTGTGGTAGTCCTATCAAAAGTTATATCCTAAATTTAAACATGCAGCAACAATGCTAGAAAACTCATACTGAGGGACATACTATAAAATAACTGAGATGACGTCTTCAAAAATGCCAGCACATGAAAGACAAAGAAAGACTGAGGAATGATTGGAGATTAAAGAAAATTAAAGCTGGTGGGGAGTGGTAGTTCTTGCCTACAATTCTAGCACTTTGGGAGACCAAGGCAGGAGGATCACTTGAGGCCTGGAGTTTAAGACCAGCCTAGGTAACATAGTGAGACCCCATCTCTACAAAATAACAACTTAAAAATTAAAAGAAAAAAGAAAACTAAACAGTTATGACAACTAAGTATAACATGTGATGATAGATTCGATCCACGGTAGTGAGATAGGTAGACAGAAAAGGGTAATAGCAATAAAAGACATTATATACAAAGGACATAATTGGAAG
This sequence comes from Cephalopachus bancanus, assembly GCA_027257055.1. Taxonomy (NCBI): domain Eukaryota; kingdom Metazoa; phylum Chordata; class Mammalia; order Primates; family Tarsiidae; genus Cephalopachus; species Cephalopachus bancanus. The sequence continues at coordinate 1,154,730 of JAPVLO010000617.1, forward strand.
AAATCTGATCGTGTAATGTGCATTAGTAAAAGTATTATACCAGTTTTGAGTGTCCTGATGTGACCAATATCCTGTGCTTATCGAAAAAATGTCCCACTCCTGGGGGGAAAAACAATCCATGAAAAAGGGAGCATTATGTTTGCAAATTACTGGGGGGAAAATTAAGAAACAGAGGATAAATATATAAATGATAAAGCAAATGGAGCTAAATGTTAACTGGCAAATCTAGGTAAGGACTATATGAGAGTTCTTTGTACTATGCTTAGCAAAGTTTCTGTAAGTATAAAATTACATCAAAACCAAAGATTTTTTGAACTTCGTAATTAAAAATCTGTATCCTTTACTTATAGTAAAGAACATACTTTTAAATAACTAAAACACAAAGAAAGGCTCAATGACCAATGTACAGAGCCAAAGACTCCTCCAAACCTTGCACTAACTCCCCTTCACTAGTGGGTGATGAGTTAGTCCAGTAAAAATATCACAACCAGCTGGGCTCGGTGGCTCAGCCTGTAATCCCATGCTTTGGGAGGCTGAGGTGAGTGAATTTCCTGAGCCTATGGGTTTGAGACCCACCTGAGCAACTTGGCGAGACCTCATCTCTACAATAAATCAAAAAACTAGCTGGGCGCGGTAGCGCGCACCTGTAGTTCCAGCTATTTTGGAAGGCTGAGGCGGAAGGATCACCGGAGCCCAGCAGGTTGAGGCTGCAGTGGCCGGGAGCATGCCACTGCACTCCAGTCTGGGCAGCAGAGTGAAACTCCAACTCAAAATATATATATATCACAACCTATGAAGTGCAGTAGTCCCAACGACCTTACAACTGTGCTTCTTTCACAGGCTCACATATTCAAAACCTAACTTGTGATTTGGTTTTCCAAGCAGGGTCAGACCCCACTCCCCACCCGCCCCCCATCCCTGGTTTACTAATTCTCTTTGCTAACTCTGATAACAGCAACAATATTTTGTTCTGCTCATTAGAGAAAGTAAATCTGAATATGAATTTTTTTCAAATAGATTAATACATTTCAGTTTGTTGTTGTTGTTTTTGTTTTTTGGGTTTTTTTTTTTGAGTTGGAGCCTCACTCTGTCACCCAGACTGGAGTGCAGTGGCCGCTCCTGGCCACTGCAGCCTCGACCTCTTGGGCTCCGGAGATCCTTCCGCCCCAGCCTTCCAAGTAGCTGGAACTACAAGCACGCGACTACCACGCCCGGCTAGTTTTTGATTTATGTAGAGATGAGGTCTCACCAAGTTGCCCAGGCGGGTTCCGAATCCGCGGGCTCAGGCACTCCACTCACCTCGGCCTCCCAAAGTGCTGGGATTATAGGCTGAGCCACCAAGCCCGGCCGGTTTTTTTGCTTGTTTGTTTGTTTTTGTTTTTGTTTTTGAGTTGGAGTCTCACTCTGTCACCCAGACTGGAGCGCAGTGGCCGCTCCCGGCCACCGCAGCCTCGACCTGCTGAGCTCCGGTGATCCTTCTGCCTCAGCCTTCCAAGTAGCTGCAATTATAGGCATGCGCTACCATGCCCGGCTGATTTTTTGATTTATTGTAGAGATGAGGTCTCGCTGCCCAGGCGGGTCTCGAACCTGCGGGCTCAGGCAATCCACTCACCTCAGCCTCCCAAAGGCTCAGGATTACAGGCTGAGCCACCGAGCCCGGCTCGTTTTTTTTTTTTTTTTTAAGGCAGGATTTATTGAGAGAACAGAAAAGCTCCCACAGTGGGAGAGGACCCAAAGGAGTTGCCAACATTTCAGTTTTAATGATTAAACTCTCTGAATAACTAATAAGATCCACTTGTGAAGGAACCTAAAAACTAGATTTAAAATGATACTCATTTTTAAATGGCCACCATACTAAACATACCAAACCAATTCTCATGTATCTCTTCTCCCAGCTAAACCCTCACTAAAATGACAAATAATAAAACAGATACAAAACCACAAGGATAAGCAGAACATGTGAGGAGGCAACCAAAGCAGATAAAAGATTCTGACAGGTTTTTGGAAGCCAGGAAGAATTCAGGGGAGCAATACTAATCTTAGTAGTGCAAAGGAAACTACAGCCCAAGTGCCAGCAGAGAAGGATGCAGATGGAAGGGTCTCTGGGTGAGGGACTCAGCAGACAGTAGGTAAGGACAGGAGCTGTAAGAACAACTGAGTCATGGAGCTGCTGTAACCTGATGTTGGAACATCAGTGGCCAGGTTTACAGCCCCCAGAGGGAAGAAAAAGCAGCACCAGAAATATTTCTCCACACAGACACATGAGTGTCCTCCTCAATAAAGAAAGTGGCTTACTCCACCACTCACAGTGAAGCCAACTGAAGACAAGTGTCACCCCACCCATTTACAAAGCTGTTTAGTGTCTCACTCTCATACGAAAAGACAAAGATCTCAGATCTCTAAAGAAAACCGCCAGGCTCGGTGGCTCAGCCTGTAATCCCAGTACTTGGGAGGCCCAGGTGAGTGGACTGCCTGAGTCTGCAGGTTCAAGACCAGACCGGGCAACTGGGCAAGACCTCGTCTCTACAATAAAATCAAAAATAGCCCAGTGTGGTAGCGCGCGTCTGTAGTTCCGGCTACTTGGAAGGCTGAGGCGGAAGGATCACCGGAGTTCAGCAGGTTGACACAGGGGTGGCCATGAGCATGCCACTGTACCCCAGCCTGGGCGACAGAGTGAGACTACAACTCAAAAACAAACAAACAAAAGAATAAAAGGATATATATGATGGATATTATCAGAAAGGCATCAAGTTTCTGTAGCAACACTGGAAGCCTAAAAATAAAAAAACAATGCCTTTTAAGTGTAAAGGGAAATTCTTTCTAACATATACTCTCTATTCAGCCAAGCAATCATGTGTCAATGTAAAATTGAAATGTCAGACTTCCAAGGGCTCAAAAATTTACCTACCACGAGACGGAAACTAGATGACATATTCTTGCAGAACAATGAAGTAAACCAAAAAAGAGAAGACCTTGGATCCAGCAAGTGGGGAAGCTAATGTTAGAAGATAACAGCAAAGGGAAGCACAGAACAAAAACCATCCAGGAGGCCCACAGAACACTTATTTCAAATGGGAGCAGAGGACAAAGGACTCTGGGAAGGAGTTTTCAGAAAAGAATAATGCTATAAGATGATCTAATCTGCTCAAGTGATCAAAAACAATATTCATAGGCATTTGACAGGCTTATAGGGACATTTAAGAGAAAATGTGTAGAAGGTAAACTAAGCAATTTTAAAAAGAGGCAATTATTAACTACAGGAAAAATAAAACAGACAATAAAGATAATCACCATATTTACCAAAATTTGTGATCTAATTATATTAAGTGGAAAGCGGGACAGTGGTGCAAATACTAAAGTCTTCATTTACCATAGCAAGTTATCAAGGAACAATGATTAAAATTGAAAAATTAAGAAATGGCAGTATATTAGAAATACACAGGCAAATATGAGAAAGAAAGCTAAACAGAGCTTAAAGAGGTTGTCTGGACAGCAGGAATGAGGGTAAAGGGGAGGGAGACTGCTATTCTATTTTAAGCCCTTTAATACTATGACTTAACTGTGTATATTTCAGATCTGTGTATTACTGTTTTGAAAATATGAATTAATCTTCAAAAGTTAAACTGATGTAACAGTCATATCAATTCATTAGATTGCCCAAACCATTTTTTATATTTAAAAAATATGCAAAATCTATTATACAGCATACAAATTAGAAAAGCAGTTTATCATTTGGGGACAGGCACCTACTGAATTCCCTGTACTGCAGGACTAATTTGCAGAGCTAATGGTATGTGTCCTCTACTAGCAAATGTAATTTCAAAGCTGGTCAAAATTTGTCATGTATATGTTAACAGATCCAGATACCTACAGAGCCAGAGAAGAGACGGCATCTGGTCCTGCTGACTCCCCACACAGAGGCAAATTCTGATCCATAAAGCTGATTCCTCCCCCCCCACCCCATACTGGCTCTAGTATTTTAAATGGATTTCTCATGTTTCCAAAAGCAAATGGAAACAACATATAGAAACAATATGTGTGAACCAACATAGTCTCAAAAACTGTAATGCACTAAACAAATCTGTTATTATTCCTTCTATCACAAACTCAGACTCATTCAGACCTACTTTAGTGAAAAACACCTAATGAAGATATTTATGCTACTCCATCAGCCCTCAGCTTACATACCGGAATTGTGTCCCTACCTCCAAATAAGGGGAAAGGTTAGTGGGAATAAAGGATCAAAACCAGTAAAACCAAAGCAGATTACTAGATCAGTGCCTCTTCTGCCTTTGGGAGACCAGACACAAATAGCTACAAAAAATTATCAGGAGTTCATATTGTTTCAAGAATAACTTCCCCATGAAGCTGATCATAAAGCAAATGAAAACAAAAGCTATGAATTGCTTAAGAAAAATTCTGACATCTAATATTTCCGCTCATTTAACATAGCAAGATCTGATGCAATTCCGTGCTTTTGCCAACAGCCCGAGTAAGCAAAACCACCACTAAACAGTAATGGCACTTCAAAAGGAATACATCGAATCATAAATGTAAACATCACACAGCTATTATTTTTTTTAAAAAGCTGAAAGTGCATGCAATATAAAAGGATTTGTATATATTTAAGGAAGCAATCCCTCCCCATAAGTAAATAATGAAGAGGTTTAGGGACCTCTTAACATCAAAGACTTTCCTCTGAGAACAGTAGGCTGACTATCTGCATTGTACAATTCTCTTCCCAGTTCTTGTGGTTACATAATGAAAGTTAGCACTAAAGCACAAAGTAGAGGGGAGGAAGTACCACACTTGTATTTACTGGTTGGCTGAGAAACTCTACTCTTTAAATCAATGGAACTACTTTGAAAAATAGAAAGAAAAAATATAAACTGGGCAAACACTTATACTCTTCCTAACAGGATACTCAATATTCCAGAATACAACCACTGGCAAACTGCAAAAACATTACCTATTTTAGTTTTTTATTTTTTATTTTTATTTTTATTTTTTGAGTTGGAGTCTCACTCTGTCGCCCAGACTGGAGTGCAGTGGCCGCTCCCGGCCACCGCAGCCTCGACCTGCTGGGCTCCGGCGATCCTTCCGCCCCAGCCTTCCAAGTAGCCAGAATTATAGGCATGCGCTACCACGCCCGGCTGATTTTTGGGTTTATTGTAGAGATGAGGTCTTGCCTGCCCAGGCGGATCTCGAACCCGCGGGCTCAGGCAATCCACTCACCTCAGCCTTCCAAACGCGCGGGATTACAGGCTGAGCCACGGAGCCCGGTCTAATTTTTTAAAATAATGATTCTAGTTATTTAACAAAACCAAGAGTTGAAATTTTTTTTTACAATCAACAGACACAATTTTCAAACCCAACTTACATTTTCCCAAAAATCCCTATATGTTTGAAGCAAAAAACTGAAAATATGTATCTATTTTAATGAGGCTCTAAAAAGACTATACACAAACAAAACACTCAAAGTGAGTAAAATGAGACCAATGCAGTTAAATTCTCAGAATCAAAATCTTGTGGCATAAATGTTGAGCTCTGTCAGCTATTTTGTATACAGTGAAGCTTGATCCTTCAGTTGTCATATAACAATGCTCAAGCATCTCACTATTAACATGCAAAATGACTCATGAAAATGAGAGTTAAACCTCAATTAAATCAAAGAACATTTTACCGTGAGAAACGAAAAGTAAAAATTGCTCAATCAATAAGTATTGGCCCCAAGGTCTCTAAGTTACACAGTTCTTTTTTAAAAATGTCTACTGTCATATTAGAACATTTTCCTAACATGTAATCTATCAAATTTTCCACGGCAACATTCTGTCACAGAAATTTGTTTCCTAGAAATTTCAACTTTATCTTCCAAAACTTTCAACAAAATATTTAACATCCCAGTATTGTGCAACAAATGCCCAAAACAAACAAATGGACAGTTTTAAGTCTATTGTTTAAAAAAGAAAACCTTCCCGTGCCTTGGGGAGGCTGAGGTGAGTGGATTGCCTGAGCCCGCGGGTTCGAGATCCGCCTGGGCAACTTGGTGAGACCTCATCTCTACAGTAAATCAAAAAATGAGCCGGGTGTGGTAGCGCGTGCCTGTAGTTCCAGCTACTTGGAAGGCTGAGGTAGAAGGATTGCGGGAGCCCAGCAGGTCGAGGCTGCGGTGGCCGGGAGCAGCCACTGCATTCCAGTCTGGGCGACAGAGTGAGACTCCAACTCAAAAAATAAAAAATAAAAAAAGTAGTTGGTTACAGTATATTGTAAAAGATATAAACTGGGTTTATCTTTAAAATAAGCTCTCAATTCCCTATTCAAAGGATCTTGTAAGATTAAATTAGCTAACATTTATTAATTGTGAAGCATCTGACTAACATAAACATGTAAGACAACTGTAAACTCCATTTTTCAATGTCCAAACTTAATTCCAACAGTTCTCAAAATCTGAAAATATCTGCCTAAACTTACGGGAATTTTGTACATCTGTAAACAGCACACATATTTTTCATTGTATCTTAAGAAGAGTTTGAGAAATCTGTTTTAAGCTCTGCAGTTACTACTGTGGTCTTTGTAGTCTAAAACTATAATTAACTTCCACTGGAAATACAATTGGAAAATCTTAGAATATAACTAAATGTAGTCAACAAAGTATGTTGCCTTAAAGCAAAGATTTCAAATTGCCTCTGAGCTACCAGAGGCAAGAGCAAAATTCCATACCTTAATCTTCCTTCTCTATCCCACAACAAACCACCTCCAAGAAGAATCTCTTCTCTACCAGTAACAAAATGCAAAAGGAGTGGGGGGAGACTTCAATAACTGAAATACATTTTAAAAATAATCACAGGCTAATTGCATTTTATCTATAGCTGTATAGAAGAGACTGGTTGATTATGTCTAAACTAAAGTAATGCAAATTTCAGTCTACAAAAAAAAAAAAATTGATCTGAGTGTAAAAAGGTTGACATTCAAAATAGTTTTCTTCCAATTTTGTTACCAATTCCTTGTCCAACTTGCCAGCACTTTAAACGAGAAATTGGGTCTGAGGAATAATTAAAAACTGAGTTTTAAAATAAGAAATTTTCAAAATGTGGAATTTAAAATTCATTTGCATGTCAAAATCTTCAAAGCATTATTTAAAGTATGTGTCCAAGCACCTTAAATCCTTTAAATTATCAAGCATTAAGTTATTGGATGACAAAATAAAGACTCTGCTTTTAATGAAAGCAAGCTCAAAGTCTGAATGGCATTTGAGTTTAAGCTTTGGGCTATCTTTAATACCCCCCAAGCATTCTAAGCAACTTTTAACCTTTGTTTCAGTTTCACAATCTATAAAACAGGAAAAACTACAATGATGGTAGTTAATTAAATTAGTCAGGATTAAATGCTAACAAACTGCTTTGAAGTTACTAGTTATGTTGTTCTCGGTTCTCCTCCTACTCAGTAAAATTAATACATGAGAAAACATCTGGAATTACGATAGATAATAACATCTGCAGACTCACAGTACTTAAAAAGAAGACCTCTATTTACGAGTTTCTAGGCCAAAGTTCATTCAACAGCCCCCCAACATTTCAAAATACAACAGCAATGAACAATTTTTAGGAAAATTTCCTTTCTGTCTCAAAGATTTCTACGTTTACCTACATTCTCAAAAGAGACTATTACACAGAAATCTCAGAGCTCTTGAGAGGTCTTGGCACAAGACAATTCTAGGTAAGATGAACAAGCTGTTACTGTTGTTACTGTTAGTCTCAGCATTCCAAACTGTCAGTCAAGGTAAGCTTCATCACGAATACATGTTCCAAAAAGTACTATCCCCCACTGAGAACCTATCAAAGTACTTCCTTCTCAGCCATCTGTCCAGAAAAGCTCTATCAAAACACCTAGAATGCAGGTGCTCCCCTGTCTGAAGAGGCTATGAATTAAACATTAAAACATTAAAATACCGTAAACAGTAAATATTTTCCACTTCAAACACTTATAATCTACCTACTAAATCTATTCCAATGCCTAGATTGAACACAAAACCTGTATGTAGGTAGGTCAGAAACTGCAACGTAATCAAAGGAGACTAGCATTTTGTTTTCAAAGAAGGAAAAATATTTTTTAAATAACAGGCTTATTAAGAAGGAGAAGGAAGTGCAAAAATTAAAAAAAGGAAAAAAGCAGATTAAGTTATGGGGAGCTGTACATGTATATTATTCCCTGATGGAAGAGGGACTCAATTAAATTATAAAACAGAAATTTAAATTACTCACTGAGCTTCAAACTAAATTACTCACTGGTCTGCTTACAGAGCTACAAACACTATAAAAACATAAATGTTTCTAAATCTAGCTTGAAGGATCCAAAATCAACTTTTATATTCCAGTAGAGAAGGAAATTACATAAATTTCAACCTAGAAAAATTAGGATGTTATAAGAGCCTGAGGCTAACGGTGTACAAGCAAAGAATGATGAGAAGGAATTATGTTGAGGATAAATAACAGGAAACCACACCAAAGAGTTCAAATTCTCCCCCAACCCCAACCTTTCTTCTGCTTAGGCCATAAGGGATGCTCTTTACATACTATTAAGCATCTTATTTGGGAAATAACTTCTGATCAATGTGTCTTAACAAACAAAATAAAATGTTAGGCTCACTCTCTGGACTGCAGCCTCTTTAAACAAATACATACATGGAGCACACTCTAAATTTCAGGCCTCTCGAATCCACTCCCAATTATTTAAGAGACTTTGAAAACAAGCTGCTTTAAGATTCTGGGGGGTGGGGTGAGGGAGGAATACCGCCAGGAAAAGTAGAAAGACAACTCCAGTTGACTTAAGCTTTGCGGTTATTACCCAAAAAGCTTAAATTTGAGAAAGATATATAAAATTCAAATGCTAATCTTCAGAATTAATCTTTAAAAAAAGTATCACTGGTACACGGATTTTTAACTACCCCATCCACATTTACAAATAAGTTGTCTACTTGCCCATCCATAAACACAGAATATCAAGAGAACACAAGCTCACTGTGGTAACAACATTGTAGACGGTCACCTGCTCACAATGCAGCCAAAGTTTACTGACTAAAGTAAAAGTAAAGACTGATGAAAGCCTTCTGGGGGAAAGCTCACTCACCCTGCTTTTATTTTCTACATAAAGTTAAAGGCTGTTCCAGCCACATCTAAGTAAAAGAAAGTTCCTTCATTCATTAAGCAAATATTTACTGAGTGTCCTATTAAGTGCTTGCACTTAATAACTATATCATCAAATGAAACTAAACAGCAGTAAATACGTTTGACCTAATGTTGAATGACTGATACTATTTAGAAAATGTAGTCCATGGGGCAAACAAGAGTCTTAAATAGGTTGTAAGAGAAATATGATACAAAATAACCCATCACTCAATTAAGGTGATTTCTTACCTTTATCACAAGGTGATCAGTCCATTACAAATTTATTACCACCAACAAAGAATCAATAATCAACACATTCTACTGAACAGAGCTTTTAAAAAGGGGTTTATCTCCAATATCTACCCAAAATTGTAGAACATTTACTTGATCTACACATACTTTTCTTGGGTAGAGTTATATGAGGGCAAGTGTGTTTTGAAAACTTAAAGAGGCACTTTCTCAACTCTTTGAAGACTAATGGGGGGGAGGGAAATTCTCATGTCTATGCTATTAAAATAGCTTCAATTTAACTGGCTATTTAACCCAAACCCCTGAAGTGCAAATGCTTGGTCTTTAGCTTTCCTTAGTTATTAAAAAAGTTGTGTTTGGGTTATCTTTTTAAACAATTTGTGTTTTTTTTTCCCTCTGTATTTTGTCACTGGTTAAACTCCTTTGCCCACTAAAAATAAAGAATGCACAAGCCTCTAGCTTCTGAAAATAACATCTGGTACATGCACTTAACAAAAAGCTACAGAGAATGTCCTAGTTTTTATTTAAAACGTTTTCATTTTAAACTAGAATGCCTTTAGCAACAATTAAACATAAATCAGCTTTTACCTTATTAGGAGACTGCTATTTTCAACATTTACCTTAAACCACAACATGGATTTATCTTCTAACCAGTTAGCTTCCTGTTTCTCCCACAGCTAGATTAGACTGTAACTTTTTTGAGAGCAAGGGACTACTAGACAGACCCTAATAAGTTTTCCAACTAATACATTCCAAGAACTCCAAGTTTCAACAAAGACATCAAAGTCACTAGCCTTAAAGCTCTAAAGATTTCTCTAATTTTGTGAGGTTATTTTGATAAGAGCAGGTGTGCTTAGCTGTTACTATAGCTGTACACCAGTGGGTTCTCAAAGTGTGGTCCTGGACCCTTGACAATTTCCAGGACCCTGTCAGAGGGTCCAGGAGGTCAAAACTATTTTCATAAATAATATGAAGACATTACGTTTGTTCACTCTTACTCTCTCACAAGTAGGCAATGGAGTGTTCCAGAGACTGCATGACGTGTGGAATCTCAAGAGACTGAATGCAGAAGCAATATGAGAATCCAGCTGTCGCCTATAAAGCTAAACAAAGAGTTACAAAAAAGTACCACTCTTCTCACTACATTTTTGTTTTGAAAGACATTATTTTACATAAACTGTAAATGTACATTAACAGGTAACAGATCTAAGCAAATTGACACATACTTTAAATTTTTCTCAGTTTTAATTTCTATGACAATTATCAATGGATATAAGCCACACAGACAAGGGCTCTTTGAGTTCTCAACCATTTTTAATAGTGTAAAGGGGTCCTAAGAACAAAAAGTGTAAGAACAACTGTAGCACACAATTATATAACTTAACACAGTTCCTTCCATGGATTAGAAGCTCAAATTAATTCTGAAGTATAATTATTTCTTACTCCATGTAATCTTGTTGAGTTCTGTATCTCCTTGTAAAGCATAATTCAGCATAAAGCCAGTCTGTTCTAGTCCCCATTTAATGGGCTTTAGATATTTAATTATTCAGAGTCCTCTTTATAAAGATGTTCTAACCTGTAATTCCATCTATTACTTGAATGGTGTATAGGAGTTTCTCAAACTTTTCACAGAAAATTCATCCTAACAGCTGCTCATCCTATCAGCAACCTGTGAAGGAAATGCAAAGTTTTACTCTTTTTTATGGATGACTTAACGAAACAGATGCTCAAGGAAAACAGAACTATTTGTCCAAGGATATACTGCTAGCTGGTAGGACCTAGGATTTGGTCTTTGGCAATGTGTTTGGCTGTCTCACTGTGGTGTAATTGCAAACTCCCAAAGAAAATAAGGTAAGGGCATTACTTTTATTGTCCCGGTGCCAAAACAGGGATTTCCCCCTCCTTAACAAGACTGTCATCAGACTCAATACCCAGTCACAGAATTATTCAACACATCGTCTACCCTTTTGGTCCCCTACCAAAAAAATAATATAAAATTCAAGAATCTTGGAGGAAAAAAAATACCACAATACACAACGCTCTGAGATGATGAGTTAGGTAAGGACTCAGAGATTTACTAATCATTTAATCACTATAACAATAGGCAGGCAAGAACAAGATCGAGCTTAATACAATAACGCTAGATTTTATCAACAAATGGATGCCAACAGGTGAAGAAAACGGGAGGCCCACATGAAACGGGTTCAACTCAGAGTGTGGACAGAAGAAAAAAACCCAGACAAAGTTGCAAAACTAGCTTTATTGGTTCTACAAATCCAAGCAAGCGACTAGACCCACCCTTGCAAAAGCAATGCTAGGCAAACTACCCCTTGGACAGAAGTCACCTCGACCTCATGACTACACTCACAGGTGTGTTCTTGTTATCAGCACCAGTCACTGCGATGCTCCACTTTGACGTATTAAGTTCCTCCAGAGATGCTCAACTGTCTTCATCTGCTTTTCACAGCCACGCAGACTCCGGGACTGACAGAGGCAAGACAGACTCCTCACAAGAGGCAGTCTGCCGCTTGCACCGTTTTTTCCTTCTTTTGCATGCATGGGCCTAGCGAAACCATTTTCAAGTTGGATGTGAGTTTACCAAGGGAAAGCCAGAAGTCTGGTACCTGTCCGCTTTCCGCTGTGTATTCCTGAGGTTTACTACAGGCGAGCAAAAGAATAACTTCCTCGTGTTGACTTCGGTCATTTTTTGTTTGTTTTTCAAATTTCTTTCGGAAAAATACGAAGTCACCATCGAAGCACATGCACCATCCATCCACCGGTCAGGCCGTCCCACGTGCCTGATTTGGTATTCCCCACTCAAAACATGCACTGTCCAAGACACAGGGAAGAGCGAGAGCATGCAAGTGTCCGCACCCTCCCAAGAACCCGGCGACGCTGCCCCGCGAAACCAGTTGACCAGCTAGTTCGCAAAGGCTTCTTGCGGAAAAAGGCATCGGCCTTGACAGAAGCCAGCAGAGCCACCGACGCCTGGACGCGCCGGGAGACCGCGGCACTGTCTGCTCGTGGCCCTGGAGCGTCCTCATCTTTGTGGCGCGACCTCGGTTCCTCTCCAAGGCCGTGATCACCGTTTGGAGAAGGGCCCGTCCAAGGTGTCCGGGCGCGCGCTCAATGCTCCCCGGCCCCGGCCCGCCGCGGGACGCGTCCCAGCCCAGGCGCGCCGTCGCCGTCTCCCTGCGTCTCTTCGAAAGCGCTCGAGGGCTTCCAGCGCGCAACCCCGGTTTCGCACCGCGGCCCCGGCCCCGGACCCGGCGACCGGCTCGAGATCGCCAACAAAGCCTTGCGGCGGCGCCGAGCCCGACCAGGAAGTCATCCGAGCCGACGGCCGGCGGGAGCCCGGGTCGCCAGAGCGGACGCTGAGGGGGCGCCCGGGGCTTCCGGGGGCTGCCCGGCGGCGTTTCCCACACCGAGGGGCCGTGCTGCGGCGCGTGACCTCGGGAATCCCGGCGCCATGGCGGGCCGCCCAAGCAGTCTCAACAGCAGACCCGAGCCGCCCCCCATCCCGAGCGGCTTGAGCTCGTGTCCTGGCCTGTTGGCCAACTTCGTGCCCCCAACCCCCGCTGGAGGAAGACCCCGGCCTCGGCCCCCTGGGCTTCTGAGCGCCTCGCGGGGTCTCGGGGGGAGGGCCCGCGCCCCGCGGCCCGGACAAAGCTCTGCCCGCAGGGCGGCGCTCTTCCCGCCCGGGCCGCCGCCAACCCCGCGACCCCGACAGGTTCGGGCCCCCGGCGCGGCAGGGCGGGGCGAGGGGCGCGGGCCAGGGTCCCCGCCCGCCGCGCCCCCGCGGCCCCGCGCCCGAGGCCTCGCGCGCTCCCGCCCCTCGCGGCCTCGCCTCCGCCGACCGGGCCGTCGGGCCCCGGGAAACAAAGGAGCCGCTGCCGCGCCCGCCCGCCCGCCCGCCGCGTCGCCCTCCCGCCGCGTCGCCCTCCCGTGCCCGCGGGCCCGGCGCCCCCCACCCCGCCCCCCGGGCCCCCCAACCCGGCTGCGCGCGCCGGTCGCCCGCGGGTCCCCGTCGACGGCAGGCCCGCAGAGCCGGGGCCTCGGGTGAGCGGCCGCGCCGGCCCGGGGCGACTCACCGCTGCAGCACCAAGACGACGGGGAGCCGTGGGGGAACTTGGCGGAGTCCGGGGTGATGCAGACGCTGGAACTCAGGTGTGGACACTCCATAGCCACGAGCACGGCGGCTGGGAGGACCGAGGCGCCGGGGCCGGACCGGGTGGGGGCGGAGGAACGCTGGAGGCGCCGTCCGGGGTCGCTCCTCGCCGGGCGCTCGGCCGACGCCGGCTGCGTCCCGAGCCCTTGCGTCAAAGAAAGCCGGGGCTTCCGGGCGCCGGGTTTTCCCGCCCGCCGGCGCTCGGCGCCCCGCTCCGGAGAACGTAAAACTCCGAGATCCGGGTTTGCAGTCACCCCGAGACGGGAAGCTTCCGCCTTCTCCGGCCGGCCCCCCGGCCCCGCCCCCTCGCGGGGCAGGGGCCCGGCGCGCTCAGGCTCCGGGCGGCTTTCCCAGCTCCGTCGCGCCCGGCTGCCACGGCCCCGGGGAGGGCGGCCCGAGCCGGGCACCCGGGCGGGTCCGCTGCGTTTACTGCGGCGGGGCGGAGGACACCAAGCCGCCTGGTGCCTCGTGGTAGAAAATCGGGGGCACCTGATCCCCAGCCAGGCGGAGTGGGGACCAAAGGGGGCCCCCAACTTCCCCTGTACGATGGCCACTTAGGTACCTCATCCTGAGTTGAACCCCACATCTTTAAAATAAAAAGTATTAAAAAATTTAAAAACAATATGAGGGACACATAGTATTAATAAGGGTACCTGATCCCAAGCTAGGCAAAGTGGGGACCAAAGGGAGGCCCCAATTGCACCTGCACGATGACCACTTGCACGCCTAATCCTGAATTGAACCCCATATCTTTAAAACATTTAAAAATTTTAAAAACGCAATATGGAGGACACATAACATTAATAAGGGCACCTGCTCCCAAACCAGGTGAAGAGACCAAAGGAAGGCCCCAAGCTTACTTGTACATAACCACTTGCACGCCTAACCCTGAACTGAACCCCACATCTTTAAAAAAAAATAAAATAAACTGGCGGGGCTCGGTGGCTCAGCCTGTTATCCCAGCACTGTGGGAGGCCGAGGCGAGTGGATTGCCTGAGGCTGCGGGTTCGAGACCAGCCCGGGCAAGTTGGCGAGACCTCGAGTCCACAATAAAAAAATAAAATAAAATAAAAGTTAGCCGGGCGTGGTGGCGCACGCCTGTAGTTCCAGCTACCTGGAAGGCTGAGGCGGAAGAATCGCCGGAGACCAGCAGCTCGACGCTGGGGTGGTCGTGAGTGTGCCACTGCTCACTTCAGCCTGGGCGAAGGAGTGAGACTCCAACTCAAAAAAAATTTTTTTAATTTAATTTAAAAATAAAACAGTGAAAGTACACCACATGAACAGCCAAAAAAGAAAGAAGGAAAGAAAACCTGGCCCCAAAGCTAAGTGTGAAGCAGAAAATTGCAACGTCTCGGCCGACAGGCCCTGGAACCCTCATTTTACGCATAAGAATCAAGCCCGTAATCCCGCGCCTTTGGGAGGCTGAGGTGAGTGGATTGCCTGAGCCCGCGGGTTCGAGACCCGCCTGGGCAGCGAGACCTCATCTCTACAATCAATCAAAAAATCAGCCGGGCGTGGTAGCGCGCGCCTGTAATTCCGGCTACTCGGAAGGCTGAGGCGGAAGGATCGCCGGAGCCCGGCAGGTCGAGGCTGCGGTGGCCGGGAGCGGCCACTGCACTCCAGTCTGGGCGACAGAGTGAGACTCCCACTCAAAAAAAAAAAAAGAACCAAGCCCGGAGGCGAAGGGCCAGCCCCGAGCGCCAGCGCGCGGCAGGGGTCCCAGGGCAGTCCCGGCTCGCTGCCCCCTCTTTCCCGCCTCCCCCCCAAGCTCCGCGGCAGGTGCGGGCGGAAGCCCCTTCCGGGCTGTGAACTCGCGGCCTGAGCCAGCCACCCCGTGCTGCACCCGCGAGCCTGGGCCCACCCTGACAGGGCCTCGCCAACCTCGTGCCCTCGAGCGTGTGGGTGGACGTCCCCACCCTCCCCGCCGCTGGAAGCTTCAGTGCGACCGACGCAGCCTGACGCGCGAGTGAGATACCCGTCACGGGGCGATTCAAGGGAAGGGACCTAGCATCTGTTAGACACCCACCACCGTCCCCCCTCCCCCGGGCTTTGCACGCCTCACCCTGCAATACCCTGCCAAGCTACTGTCCCGTCCGCTTTTTACCACGGGGGGAACTGAGTCTGTAAATTGCTAATCCGTGTTGAGCTAGATCCCTGGCCCTCTGACCTCCTTTTTGAAAGGCGTTGGGGGAGGGCGCAAGCCTCAAGGCGACCTCCCGGGGGCCCGGCCTGGAGGTCTTCCAGGGCTGTTACAAACACTGCCTCAATCTTGGGGCTCCTCGCAAAACCCGGGGGAGGAGCCGCAGAACCAGGAGGCGAGCGGGGGGCAGGAGAAGACTGATGTGGCAATCTCGCGGGCAGGGCCAGAGGAGGAAGGAAGGTCAGGAAATGAGGGACCGGGCCGGGCAGTGGTTAGAGCTGGGCACCTCCCGCAGTGCAGACCTAGCGCAGCCTGGGGACGCCCCCTCGGTCACTTCTTCCTCCTCCCCAAATCCCGTGCGGCCAGTCGTTTTCTGTCACAGCCATTTTCTTCCCAGCAGTCCTCTGCCCTGTTTGTCCACCTACCCGGGGGTCTCAGTCAACTCTCCCCCACCCCCAGTAGCGTTCTGTATTCTTCAAAGATCTCTAACCTTCCAAGTTGTATGTGACTGCTGTTAGAGCAAGCCTGAGATTTCATGGCAGTGAGAAGTCATGGAAAGTGCAGCTGCCTAGGAAGCCAGGCAAACATGTGTTCAAATCTCAGTTCTGTCACCCATATACCCATATGATAGCCACCTTAGCACGTGTCTCTAGTCCTTTCAAGCCTTTTTTTTTTTTGAGTGGGAGTCTCACTCTGTCACCCAGGCCGGAGCGCAGTGGCACACTCATGGCCACCGCAGCCTCCACCTGCTGGGCTCAAGCGATCCTTCTGCCTTCCAAGTAGCCTTCCAAGTAGCTGGAACCACCAACCCCGGCTAATTTTTTGATTTATTGTAGAGACGAGGTTTCACCAAGTTGCCCAGGCTAGTCTCAAAGCCATGGACTCAGGCAGTCCTCTCACCTCCACTTCCCGAAGTGCTGGGATTATAAGCGTGAGCCACCGCGCCCCACCCTGACTTTATGATTTTAATGAGATCAGGAATGTGAAAGTACCTTGTAAAGTGTAAACTGCTTTAAAAAAAGAAAAAAAACGATTAGTGTCTTCTCTCCCAACTAGAATAAAACCCCTCAAAGCAGAGGCCCTAATTTAGTCCCTACATGCAATAGTCCCCAGAGGGCAAACTGGTGTCAGGCAGTCAAGAAAAGTTGGGCAAAATCAGAGGCCCCTGTGGGGTTTTTGCTAGATTTCCCTAAAACAATAGACTTTCCTGTGTCTTTGAAAGTTTTCATAAAAAGAAAAAAAACGGGGGGAGGTGAACCCGCAGTGAGTAAATGTGTCAAACGGGGGAAGACCACAGGGCACACTGGGAAATCTGCCCTTTCAGTCCCTCACTTCCTCAGTTGCATTTAATCCGTTTGCGTTTCTGTTCTTGGCTGACATCCCTCTGGCACTGGGGAGCTCTGACTTACAAGCCTGTGTGTTCTGATGGGGGCACGCCGGGATTCCCCACCCAGCCTTCTGGAAATCCGGGGGCAGGTTGTCCACTGAAAACCTGCCAGGAGTGACGAGCCTGTTTTAAAAGTTTGCATTTTCGGAGGGAAGGAATGCACCATTTCAACAGTTCTATCCAATATTTCTTCTCTAAAGGATATACTTTGTGTACATATTGAAGGATGGGGGAGGTGTCTTCCTTAGCAAGGGAACCATGTCAGGAAAGATCTCAAAAGTTGCTGCCACCTTCCTGAAACCTTAGACTTGTAATTTCTGGCAGAATCCGTGGTCCTTAACCAAGAATTACAAAGCTGAACAAACCCTGGGGAAAACCAGCTCTCACTATCCCCACCCAGGTAAGGCTCTTGGAAACACCCAGAAAGAAGGCTTAATTATTTACCGTAGATTTTCCTAGCAGCTAGATCGAGAGGAGGCTTGGTGAGTGTTCAGAAGTGTTGGTGGCAGGGACTGGGGAGGAACCACTCAGGGACTTTTCTGTCGCCTAGTTTAATTTTCCTAGCTGCACCAAGCTGTTATTTCCCTGCTTGTTTACTTACTTATCATTTGTTGTTGTTGTTGTTGTTGTTTTGGTTTTTTTTAGTTGGAGTCTCACTCTGTCGCCCAGGCTGGAGTGCAGTGGCACACTCACGACCACTGCAGCCTCGACTTGCTGGGCTCAGGTGATCCTTCCGCCTCAGCCTTCCAAGTAGCTAGAACTACAGGCGTGCGCTAACACGCGTGACTTTTTTTTTGATTTATTGTAGAGACTAGGTCTCCCATGTTGCCCAGGCTGGTCTCGAACCCCTGAATTCAGACAATCCTCTCGCCTTTACCTCCCAAAGTACTGGGATTACAGGCTTGAGCCATCGCACCCAGCACTATTTCTTTTTTTTTTAATCTCCACAAGAAAGCTGGGAGGTAGATATTATCATCTCCATGTCACCGATGAGAGAGCTCCATCTCAAAGATTAAATGACTGCACAAACTTACACAATGAGTAATTGGTCTTTTATCAAAGGAGCTAAAGTTTCACCCCTCAAACACATGATCATGTAAGTGATTTTGCAGTATTGCACAGGAGAAGCTAAGGTTCCTGGTAATGAAGATGCTAAGCACTGCGGACAGCTGCTTAGGGAACCACAGGACACAGGAGAGCCTTCTGAGTCACTAAAGAAAGAACCATTGACGTTCAGTGTCATTGTAATAATTGTTTTGTCTTCAGCATGTTAATTTGCTTTTAATGCTTTTCTCTTTATCATTAAAATCTCCTCCGATGAAAGGGTTTTGTTATTTAAGGACCTACTTTGCAGATAAAGCACTGACTAACTAAGCAAAACAATGATGTGACTCTAGCACCAAATAACTTTTTCTTTTCTTTTTTTTTTTTTTTTTTGAGTTGGAGTCTCACTCTGCCACCCAGACTGGAGTGCAGTGGCCGCTCCCAGCCACTGCAGCCTCGACCTGCTGGGCTCCGGTGATGCTTCCGCCTCAGCCTTCCAAGTAGCTGGAACTACAGGCGCGCGCTACCACGCCCAGCTAATTTTTTTGATTTATTGTGGAGATGAGGTCTCACCAAGTTACCCAGGCTCACTCTGTCACCCAGGCTGGAGTGCAGTGGCACGCTCACAGCCACCGCAGCCTCAACCTGCTGGGCTCAGGCAAACCTTCTGTCTCAGCCTTCCAAGTAGCTGGAACCACAGGCACATGCCACCATGCCCAACTAATTTTTTGATTTATTGTAGAGATGAGGTCTTGCCAAGTTGCCCAGGCTGGTCTCGAATCCATGGGCTTAGGCAGTCCTCTCGCCAAAGTGCTGGGATAATAAGCGTGCACCACCATGCCAGCTTCTTCTTTTTCTTCTTTTTTTTTTTTTTGAGACAGGATCTCACTGTGTCATTGGGGCTGTAGCTCAGTGGCGCAATCATAGCTCACTGCCTCTTCAAACTCCTGGGCTCAAGTGATCCTCCCGCCTCAGCCTCAGGAGTAGCTAGAACTATGGGTGTGAACCACCACACCCAGTTTCTCTGACAGTGAATGAGTCAGTTTCTCTCTGGTCCCCAGTCTCTCCATCTATAAAGTCAGAGGATTGAACGAAATGATCATCAAGGACCTTTCCAGAACGAGCATCCAGTGACCCTGTGATATAGCTTATGGCCATCCAAGTGACACCGATCGAGGCAAGACCATTCTGGCATGCTGTAGCAGAGGCTGCTGTTTACCCCAGATCTATTTTCTTTTCCTCCTGGTTTCACAACTAGAAATTTCCCTTGTAGCTAGGTGTGGCCATTTAGTCGATGGAGACTGAGCAAGAATCGAAAGGGTCTGCCTTGGCGGCACTGTGGACAGCTGCTGGGGACAAAAAATACTTGTGTCCAGTTTTGTTTATCCATAACACATGGGGGAAATGGGAGAACTACATAGGCCAGGCCCAGAAAGAAACACGGGTCTTCTAGGTTTCTAGACTGCCCTTTCTTTCTGTTTCTTTTTCAAACATTAATTCAACCAACTTGTCTGTTCCACTGCAGGCCACATACTTAAGATACAGTAACTTTGAGCTCTGTGTTATATGGGGTCCTCTATTCTGTTGCCAGCTCTTCACCACTATGAAGATGGAAAGCATTATGCGATCCCTTGTTTCCCCCTGCTTGTTAGTTGCTTGATCAGACCCTGGAACCTCTGAGTTTCCAAGAGCTTTCTTAATTAGGAGCTTATCTAACCTTTGTCCTTTAATTGTGGAAATGACATCCCATGTAAAAGACCTGGCTGGGTGCATGGCACACAATAGACCCTCAATAAATGTCTGTTTCCTTGAGACCTTGGCAAAGGAGGATCGGTATGAGAGGCAGGGGATGGTGGTCCGAAATACTTTTCAAGGGATCTGAGCCATCATTCATGTAACAAATATCACCATGACGCCGGGCTTTTGGGGCAGAACAGTGTACAACATGGTTCTAACCTCAAAAGGATGAGGGAAGGTACAAGAGAAACAGACCAGCAAACAGGCGATTGCAACACAGTGTGATAAGCACAAGGAGAAGTACAGGATGTTGCTCAGCCACAAACAAGGGGCTGGTGGGTGGGAGGTGGGGGGAAGCGCAAGCCAGGCTTCCTGGAGGAAGTAGTACATGAACTGAGACTTGATTGAGACCTAGACATTAGCCAGGTAAAGTGTGGGGGAGGGGTAGAGAGGGACCCACGCCATGGTCCCAGGCACAGGGCAATCTGCAAAACCACAAGTCTCCAAGAGGATCAGAGACTGCCAGTCAGGCTGGAGAATCAAGTGCAAGGGTAAGGCTGAGAGACAAGGTAAGCTGGTGGAGGGCTGCTGGAGGTCTGCACCAAAGAACTGCCAACAGAGAAATCTGGGGCCCAGGATGCTGGCATCTTTCAAGGCTGCACTTTTCCGGGTCTTGGGAGAGAAGATATGGGGGCAAAGATGCAAAAGAAAAGGAGACAGAGTGAAGAAAGGAAGTGACCATGATCAAACCTCTATAAAATATTTGACTGCATGAGTCATCTGGGAAATGCAAATAAAAACCACAGTGTGCACCTAGCTAGAAACAAAGAGGCAGGGGTTACACGCTCCCCCACACTCACACCTCATCATGACCGGATTGCATGCTCCTTTTTTTTTATTTATTGGAAAATACAGTTTATTTAGAAAGTAAATTAGAGAGAGAGGAGATTCACCTCTTCAAGGTAAGACAGGGGGCCAAAGCTTAGGAAACATGGCAGTGGCCACAGCTTTAAATACCACATGGTCACACTAGAGTTTTAGTAAAGCAATGGCCTCGTCCTCTTAAAGAAGCGAATTTTGATGGGGAAAAGAATCCTGAGGCCTCATGCTCTTTTTTTTTTGAGTTGGAGTCTCACTCAGTCGCCCAGACTGGAGTGCAGTGGCTGCTCCCGGCCACCGCAGCCTCGACCTGCTGGGCTCCGGCGATCCTTGCACCTCAGCCTTCCGAGTAGCCGGAATTACAGGCGCGCGCTACCACGCCTGGCTGATTTTTTGGTTTTTATTGTAGAGATGAGGTCTTGCTGCCCAGGCGGGTCTCGAACCCGCGGGCTCAGGCAATCCACTCACCTCAGCCTCCCAAAGGCGCGGGATTACAGGCTGAGCCACCGAGCACGGCTGGCCTCATGCTCTTAAAGAAGTGAATTTTGATGGGGAAAAGAATCCTGAGGTTAGGAACTCTCATCTCTATCTTCCTTTCTTCTCCCCCCCGCCTTAATCTGCCCTGTCAATTTAGCTATCCAGAATACTCAGCTAACCAGAATATGAGTTTCTTAAACACCCAGAACATAGATTTTCATAGTCCCAGACCCAGTCATGAGGTACCAGAGGCACTGGAAAAACATGGGGCTTTGGATGGAATATCAAGCCTGCTGGAGTCCTGCTTCTACCACCGATATTAGGCCAGCTGCCTGACCTCTCCTGAGCTTCTATCTATGAAATGGGAATAATAATAGCTGCTTCCAAAGTGGTGACGTCCCTGATATCTCCCTTAGCCAAACACTTAATGTCTGGAAATAGAGAACAGGGATTCATTCACATGTTATGATCAGCACTTTTCTGAAGTTGCTTTTATACGTGTATGTAATCACACCAAAGATTAGAAGCATGTTTTATAATTAAGTCACTGGGAGAGCTCTGCTGGGGTTGAGCCAGTTACAAATACAGGAGGTGCCCAAAAAATGTATACACATTTTAAGCGATGTTATCTGTGGATTATTTTTCGAAGTTGAGTTGATTTACGGTAGCAATGTGTAGTATGACATTCACTCAACAGTGCTTCTGGCATTTTCTTGGACTGCCCTGCCTGTGGCATGGCGATGCTAGCATTCATTTGAATTAACGCCATCTTTTGAGCAAATGTCATACTGAAAATGTATATACGGCCAGGTGCGGTGGCTCAAGCCTGTAATCCTGGCACTTTGGGAGGCCAAGGTGAGGGGATTGCCTGAAGCCCACGGGTTCAAGATCAGCCTGGGTAACTTGGTGAGCCGTGAGCGTGCCACTGCACTCCAGCCTGGGCTACAGAGTGAGACTCCAACTCAAAAAAGAAAAAAATGTATATACTTTTTTTTGCCATCCCTTTGTTTTTTAGCAGCTGCAGCAACAGGGAAAAAAATTTAACATTATTACCGTCCAAAGAACAATGTCGGAACCAGGCACAGTGGCTCACGCCTATAAATCCCAGTACTTTTGGAAGCACAGGTCAGAGCATTACCTGAGTCCATGGATTCGAGACCAGCCTGGACAACATGGTGAGACCTCTTCTCTACAATAAATAAAAAAATTAGCCAGGCGAGGTGGCACATGCCTGAAGTTCCAGCTACTTGGGAGGCTGAGGTGTGAGGATCACCTGAGCCCAGCAGGTGGAGGCTGCGATGGCCATGAAGTGTGACACTGCATTCCAGCCTGTGCAACAGAGTGAGAGTCCAACTCAAAAAAAGAGAAGAAAGTGAGAGAAGAGCCTTTGAGCCCTTTCGCCTTTCTGAGTTACCTGTAGAGCAGCTGGGGTCTTCAGGCTGGAAAGCAGTAAGGCTTTGAGGAAGCTGGTTCCAGAGAGGTGGCACTTTTATCTAGTGTCACAGAGTCCTCTGGTCAGCTCCTGCCACCAGAGTGCTCCTCATTTGCCCTGTCCTGTGGACAGCCAAGCTGGAGTAGAGTTTTTTTGTGTCTCGAATTGGCCTTTTCCAGTAGGCAGAATGTACAAGCTGGTTCTCTTGGGGGAAAGATGATGTGTCAGTCAGTATAGCAAGTCCCTCCATAAATAACCTACAGACTCAAGTCAGGGAGCCCTCTGAAGGCAGTGGTAGCCCCAGGACAGCGTGCCTGGCACATCAGAGGCACTCAGGGACATTCATCTGGAAAATACATGTGCATTAGCAGTGAACAATTCCCTCCACCATGCCCAGCTAATTTTTTGATTTATTGGAGAAATGAGGTCTTGCCAAGTTGCCCAGGCTGATCTTGAATAGATGGGCTCAGGCAATCCTCTCACCTCGGCCTCCCAAAGTGCTGGGATTATAGGCATGAGCCACTGTGCCTGGCCTAAAATAAGTTTTTTTGTTTTTGTTTTTGTTTTTTGAGTTGGAGTCTCACTCTGTCACCCAGACTGGAGTGCCGTGGCCGCTCCCGGCCACCGCAGCCTCGACCTGCCGGGCTCCGGTGATCCTTCCACCTCAGCCTTCTGAGTAGCCAGAATTACAGGCCTGCGCTACCACGCCCAGCTGATTTTTTGATTTATTGTAGAGATGAGGTCTCGCTGCCCAGGCGGGTCTCGAACCCGCGGGCTCAGGCAATCCACTCACCTCAGCCTCCCAAAGGGCTGGGATTACAGGCTGAGCCACCGAACCTGGCTAAAATAAGTTTTTAAAAAATTAGCCAAGTGTGGCGGTGCACACCTATAGTTCCAGCTACTTGGAAAGCTGAAGTGGAAGGATTGCCTGAGCTAAGCATGTGGAGGCTGCGGTGGCCATGAGCATGCCTCTGCACTCCAGCCTGGATGACAGAGTGAGACTCCGACTCAAAAAAAAAAAAAAAAAGCTCTTGACTGAGAGAATGAATTTCCCCTCATGACCCAATCAATTCTTAAGTTCTCATTTCTCAATACTACCACATTGGGGATTTAAACTTCAACATGAGTTTTTATTTTATTTTGTTGTTATTTAGTAAAGATGGGGGTGTCGTTATGCTGCCCAGGCTGGCCTCGGACTCCTGGTCTCCCACCTCGGCCTCCCAAAGTACTAGTATTACAGGGATGAGTCATCTGAGTCACCATACCCAGGCAACATGAGTTTTGGGAGAACAAATATTCCACAGCATAGCAACCATGTAGCAGACGCATGAACATGTTGAAAATTCCGTGACAGACGAAGACGTAGTACTGTGGAGAGGACCCTGTCTCATCCATCTTTGTACCCCAGTGCTAGGCACATAGTAAACATGGGGGAAATGTTTGAATGAATTACTGATATTGTTAGGCACTGCAGAGACCTGCTTCTTAGGAAATGTTATTATCACAACTTTGTAAAAAGTACATTTTAAAATGTTTTAAAACCTACTAAGAAACACAGCGATGAAATTATAGGCGATTTCTATTTCTTTTCACTTTTTGCCATTTTGTTTACTGTAGCAACATTATGTAATAATGAAAAAAGGCTATTTTAGTCTCATCCCCACCCTGCTTCCTCTCCCAAAAAAAGGAATTGTGAAAATTACAACTTACAACCTGATCTTTTAAAAGTTTTGTGCAACCGAGCTTGGTGGCTCAGCCTGTAATCCCAGCACTTTGGGAGGCCAAGGTGAGTGGATTGCCTGAGACCGTGGGTTCAAGACCAGCGTGGGCAACATGGTGAGACCTCGTTTCTACAATAAATCAAAAAGTAGCTGGGCGTGGTGACACACACCTGTAGTACTGGCTACTTGGAAGGTTGAGGTGGAAGGATTACCTGAGCCCGGTGGGTTGAGGCTGCGGTGGCCGTGAGCGTGCCACTGTGCTTGAGTCTGGGTGACAGAGTGAGACTCCAACTCAGAAAAGAGAGAGAAAAGAAAGGGTGGGAGAGATACTCGCTAATGTTCTTTGATTCTTTTTATTGGAGTGTTGGTTGTTTTCTTCTTTTCTTTCAGCCCCAAGCCCACCCTTTTATATTTTGCTTTGTAGTGCTAGGTCTTTTTTTTTTTTGAGTTGGAGTCTCGCTCCGTTGCCCAGGCTGGAGTGCACCCCAGCGTCGACTTGCTGGGCTCCGGCGATCCTGCCACCTTAGCCTTCATCTCCCAAAGTGCTAGGATTACAGGCATGAATCACTGCACATGACCAAAAAAGATGGTTTTTAATGACTGTTTACAATTTCATTGTATTGATACCACTGTAATTGATTTATTTGCTGTTGAACATTGAAGTTATTTCCAATTTTTCAGTGACATGGTTCTGAATGCCTTTAATGATAAAATGATTAGGATGTCCAATTGTTGTCTTAGGGTGATTTCCTAGAATCAAGATTTCTTGGTTGAAGAGTTTTAAGGCCCTTACTACACACTGTAATCAATCATTTTCTAGAAAACAGTCCTTACTGAAGTTTCCATGAGCAGTGCTTAAGAGTGTACATCTCAATGCCTCCTTGTCACCAATGAGTAGGCTATTTTGTTTCAAATGTTTGCCAGTTTAATAAGTGAAAAATAATTTCTTGTTTTAAATTATTATGATTTCTGGGGGAGTGTGAGCATTAAAATTTTTTTCTCCATGTTTATTGACCATTGATATTTCTTTTCCTGTGAAGTATTTGTTTTTGTGCTTTTGTGAACCAGATTTTTTTTTTTAGATGGGATCTCACTCTGTTACCTTGGCTGGAGTGCAGTGGCACGTTCATGGCCACTGTAGCTGCAACCTGCTAGACTCAGGCCATCCTTCCACCTCAGCCTTTCAAGTAACTAGAACGACAGGTGTGTGCCACCATGCTCAGCTAATTTTTTTTTTGAGTTGGAGTCTCACTCTGTTACGCAGGCTGGAGTGCAATAGCATACTCATGGCCACCCCAGCGTCGACCTGCTGGGCTCCCGCGATCTTGCCGCCTCAGACTTCCAAGTAGCTGGAACTACAGGTATGAGCTGCCACGACCAGCTAATTTTTTATTTATTGTAGAGACAAGGTCTCGCCAAGTTGCCTGAGCTGGTCTCAACCTGTGGGCTCAGGCAATCCACTCACCTCAGCCTCCCAAAGTGCTGGGATTACAGGCTGAGCTGCCGTGCCTGGCCTTGTGGACCAGATTTTGACTTTTACATTTAGTGGTGGACATCAACCAGTGTGGAGGCAGTAGAAAAAGCTGATGATAGATTGCAGAAAACTCCCTTTCCATCTGCAAAACACTGAAAACACTAGATCCTCTTGGTCATTGAAGAATGTGTGCAAGACTTGGGTAAACAATGTCTTTTTGGCGTGACTATGTTACCTGCTGTGGTATGCAGAATAATGACCTCCCAAAGATGTCTATGATGTCCTAATCCTGGAACCTATGTTCAGTTACATGGCAAGGGGAATTAGGATTGCAGGTGGGATTAGGTCTGCTCATCAGCTGACCCTAAAATGGGGGAGGTCTGGGTAGGCCCCCTGTAATCACAAAAGTCCTTAAGAATGGGAGAGGGAGGCAGAAGACTAGAGCCAGAAGGAGCTGTGACTATGGAAGACCAATCAGAGACTTGCAACAACTCTGATATCTTTGAAGATGGAAGGGCCCGTGAGCAAAAGGCAGGCAGCCTCTGAAAGCCGGAAAAGACAAGGAAAGAGATTCTGTCCTAGAACCTCCTGAAAGATACACAGTCTTGCAGACATCTTGATTTTAGTCTGATGAGACCAGTGCCAGACTTTTTTTTTTTGAATCGGAGTCTCACTCTGTCACTCAGGGTGGAGTGCAGTGCACACTCACATCCACCACAGCCTCGACCTCACTCAGGTGATCCTTCCGCTTCAGCCTTTCAGGTAGCTGGAACTAAAGTCGTGTACCATCACACCTAGCTAAATTTTTTTATTTATTGTAGAGATGAGATCTTGCCAAGTTACCTGGGCTGGTCTTGAACCCGTGAACCCAGGCAGTCCTCTCGCCTTCACCTCCCAAATTGCTGGGATTATAGGCATGAGCCACCGTGCCTGGCATCACCCTTTCTTTTCTAGATAAGAAAGCTGAGTTCCAGAGAGGATGGCATTATGCAAGACTCACATCTAAGTTAGGACAGACCCAAGTAGAGAAGTCAGTTCCCATTTTTCATGATTTACAGAACTCTACTACCACCCCATATATCCCTCCATGCTCACTGCTGATTTACCCTGAACTTGCCACAGCAATCCTATGTCTGTGATTTTAGAGGAATCAGGCACCATTCAGCACACTGGAGATGTGAATTCCTTCTGGCATGAAAACAAAAGCACTTCTGAAGGCCAAAGCAAAGGTACTGGATAAGCTGGCAGTGATTCTGCATCTGCCTACTCTTCCTCCCAAGGCCCCTTATTATTTATCTCATTGAGGGGAGGGCCCATTGGCTTCAAAATGTCCCTCTTCTCACACACATATGACTTTGTGTTCAACTTATTTATTTTCTTACGTTTCTCACAGATCACATCGATATTGGCCAGTGGAAGACGGTGGGACACTGTGGCAAATGCCAAGTTTTCCTTTTATCTTTCTGTAAAGCGTGGGACTCCAGGACTCTGCAGAGGCAGTCTCTGGCGTGTTCTGTATATGTACTGGCTTCTCTACAATAAATCAGACAATTAGCAGGTTGTGGTGGCACACACATGTGGTTCCAGCTCCTTGGAAGGCTGAGGCGGAAGGTTCGCCTGAGCCTAGCAGGTCGAGGCTGCGGTGGCCATGAGTGTGTCACTGCACTCCAGCCTGGGCAATATAGAGTGAGACTTCGACTCAAAAAAAACCTAAAGGACAAAAAGGCTGGGCACAGTGGCTCAAACCCGTAATCCCAGCATTTTGGGAGGATAAGGTGAGAGGATTGCCTGAGCCCAGGGGTTTGAGACCAACCTGGGCAACTTGGTGAGACCTGTCTCTACAGTAAATTTTAAAAAATAACCAGGTACGGTGACACACACCTGTAGTTCCAGCTACTTGGAAGGCTGAGGCAGAAGGATCACCTAAGCCCAGCAGGTCAAGCCTGTTGTGGCCATGAGCATGCCAGTGTGCTCCAGTCTGGGTGACAGAGTGAGACTCCAACTCAGAAAAAAGAGAGAGAGAAAAGAAGGGGTGGGAGAGATACTCGCTAATGTTCTTTGACTCTTTTTATTGGAGTGTTGGTTGTTTTCTTCTTTTCTTTCAGCCTCAAGCCCACCCTTTTATATTTTGCTTTGTAGTGCTAGGTCTTCTTTTTTTTTTTTTTGAATTGTAGTCTCGCTCCATCGCCCAGGCTGGAGTGCACTCCAGCGTCAACTTGCTGGGCTCCGACGATCCTGCCGCCTTAGCCTTCCAAGTAGCCAGAACTACAGGCACTTCCTACCACGCCTGGCTAATTTTTGATTTATTGTAGAGACGAGGTCTCGCCAAGTTGCCCGGGCTTGTCTCGAACCCATGGGCTCAGGCAATTCACTTGCCTCAGCCTCCCTAAGTGCTGAGATTACAGGCTGAGCCACCAAGCCCAGTTACTAGGGCTTCTTGAGGGCTCACCTCCTATTAGGTTATGTGAATGAGAGGCACTGGTGGGGAATGGAAAGTGGAAGAAGGGAAGAAGGGCTTTTCTTCCTGTTACCTGCACTTTTCACAGTCTCTTCAACAGCAGAGGAAGCCTCTGCTTCAGCCACCGACTTCTTTAGGTATTCCCGATCCAGCCCCTCAAAAGACCTCCCTAGAAGCTGGGAGCCAACCACTAGCCTTCTGGGGGACCGCCTCTGAACTGCTAAGTTCTTGTAATGCCACCTCGAACTGTTTGCTTCACCAGTGCAAAGGTGGTAGCTACTTCCAGCAGCCACTAATATCTGGGTTACCTCAGTGTTCTCTTTTGCCCTATCAGCCCTCTAACATCTGTATAACCATTTCCCTGCATCAATTTCCCCTGTTTGCATTACCTAGCATGGTTTTTGCTTTTCTGACTTTTGGACCTTGACTATACAATTGTTTAGCTTTTTTTTCTTGGTTTATAAAAACTCTTTGTATATTAAGGAAATTAGTCACCTATCTATCATATATGTCATAGTAATACTTTTTATTTGTTTTTTTGCCTCTGTTTATATGCTTATTTTTGTTTAGAAAATTTTAGGGTGGACGGGGTGGTTCACGCCTATAATCCCAGCACTTTGGGAGGCCGAAGTGAGAGAATTGCCTGAGCCCATGGGTTCAAGACCAGCCTGGACAACTTGGTGAGACCTCATCTCTACAATAAATCAAAAAACTAGCTGGGTGTGGTGGCGTGTGCCTGTAGTTCCAGCTACTTGGAAGGCTGAGGTGGAAAGATCTCCTGAGCTCAGCAGGTTGAGGTTGCAGTGGCTGTGAGCGTGCCACTGCATTCCAGCCTGGGCAACACAGTGAGAAACTTCAACTCAAAAAAAAAAAAGAGAGAAAAATTTAAAGTTTTAGGTTGGGCCCAGTGGCTCAACCTGTAATCCCAGCACTTTGGGAGACTGAGGTGAGTGAATTGCTGAGCCCACGGGTTCAAGACCAGCCCAGGCAACATGGTAAGACCTTGTCTCTACAATAAATAAAATAAAATTAGTCGGGCATGGTAGCACACGCCTGTAGTTCTGACTACTTGGAAGGCTGAGAAGGAAGGATCCCCGAAGCCCAGCTGGTTGACGCTGGGGTGGCTGTGAGCATGCCACTGCACTTCAACCTGGGTGACGGAGAGAGATTCTGACTTAAAAAAAAGTTTTATATTCTCAAATTTATTGTTTGCCTTTACATTTTCTGTGTTTAATGGCGTTCTTAGATCTTCATTTCTAGACTATAAACATATTCAACTGTATTTTCTTGTACACTTTTCTGGTTTTATGTTTGACATTCATCTGGAATCTATTAGTAGGGAATGGGGTGGCAATATAATTTAAATGGCTTTCCCAAATGGAAAATGTGTTTAGCCAGTTGTCTCAATAT
Source organism: Cephalopachus bancanus (assembly GCA_027257055.1). Lineage (NCBI taxonomy): Eukaryota > Metazoa > Chordata > Mammalia > Primates > Tarsiidae > Cephalopachus > Cephalopachus bancanus. The sequence goes on from JAPVLO010000617.1 coordinate 1,184,470, forward strand.
TATTTACTGAATAGTCCTTTCTTTCTCCTTTGATTTGAAATGACAACTTTATTAAGTATTAGATTCACATATATACTTGGGTCTATTTATGGATTATTTTTTTCCATTGGTTTATCTGTCTATTTCTCAGTGCATAATGTTTTTTTTTTTTTAGTTTATTTTTATTTTTATTTTTTTGAGTTGGAGTCTCACTCTTTCACGCAGACTGGAGTGCAGTGGCCACTCCCGGCCACCGCAGCCTCGACCTGCTGGGCTCCAGCGATCCTTCCTCCCCAGCCTTCCAAGTGGCTGGAACTACAGGCGTGCGCTACCATGTCTGGCTACATAATGTTTTGTTAACCATAATTTATAATTTGATTTTATAGGCTCATCCATATAAATTCCATAACATTTGAAGTAACTCTTAGAAGTCAAAACACAGGAAAGGAAGGGTGGAGTCTCTTCATGTTCGAGAAACTAGATGTTGATTCAGGAGGAAGTATAAAAAAATTGATTTTCTAAACCAAGGCCTCCTGAATAATTTTTGTTGATAAAGCAAATAAATGCTAAATGTCTGATTTCAGCCATAAGTTCTATTGATTTTTGTCTGAATGAAAACATCAAAGTATGAACATATGACTTTGTGTTCAACTAATTTATTTTCTTATGTTTCTCACAGATCACATGTCTATGAAAATATAAAAACTAGCCGGGATCGGTGGCTCAGCCTGTAATCCCGCGCCTTTGGGAGGCTGAGGTGAGTGGATTGCCTGAGCCCGGGGGTTCGAGACCCGCCTGGGCAGGCGAGACCTCATCCCTACAATAAATCAAAAAAATTAGCCGGGTGTGGTAGTGCGCGCCTGTAGTTCCTGCTGCTCGGAAGGCTGAGGTGGAAGGATCGCTAGAGCCCAGCAGGTCGAGGCTGCAGTGGCCGGGAGCGGCCACTGCACTCCAGTCTGTGTGACAGAGTGAGACTCCAACTCAAAAAAAGAAAAAAGAAAAAAGAAAATATCAAAACTAATTGCAACACCAAGTAACTATCTCCAAGTACACAGTGTATTCCTCACATAAGGTTAGCAGTTACTTGGATACAAGTGTCCAGGGCCCTATCAGTGATTAGCTCAGTAAGAACTTGAGTTTATTTTGCTCTGTTTTCTTTATTTTTATTTTTATGACCACAATAGTAAAATGAAGCACATGCATAAAATGCCCAAAGTCAGCTCACCACTCTTTGGAAATTATGCCACCATCTCCCTCTCTTCCTCTGGAATTAATATTATTTGCTCTCATTTTCTGAAATGACAACCTGCAGCAATTTCAGCTTTGTGCTTTATTTGGTTGGTATAATCACTAGGAAGTAGAGAGTGCCATGTAAGTGATCTTTTAGGAAATAAAGTGTGTTTCTTCAAGCATTAACACACACACACACACACACACACACACATACACACACACCAGATGGCATAGTTATAAGACAGAGAAGGTCTTCCTTCAAACTTCCTCTTTTTTTTTTTTTTTTTTTAAGTCTGAGTCTCATTCTGTCACCCAGGCTGGAGTGCAATGGCAGGCTCACAGCCTCCACAGCCTCGACCCTCCAAGTAACTGAAACCACAGGTATGCGCCACCACACCCAGCTAATTTTTTTTTTTAATTGTAGTGACAAGGTCTCGCCATGTTGCCCAAGCTGGTTTTGAACTCCTGAGCTCAGGCAATTCTCTTGCCTCCACCTCCGAAAGTGCTGGGATTACAGGCGTGAGCTACCATGCCTGCCTATTTTTGTTTTTTAATCGAGATGAGACCTCACTCACAATGTTGCCCAGGCTGGTCTCGAACTCCTAGCCTGAAGCAATTCTCTCACCTCGGCCTCCCAAAGTGCTGGAATTACAGGTGTAAGCCACCATACTCAGCCTGTTTTTATTTATTAATGAAAGTTATATATGTCTTTATTTAAAGAGTCAATTAGTTATTCAAAGCTTCCTCTGAAAATCAGCTTTTTTCTACTCTCCAGAGGCAGTTTTACATTTTAAAATTATTTTGAGCCGGGCTCGGTGGCTCAGCCTGTAATCCCCGCTTTTGGGAGACTGAGGTAAGTGGATTGCCTGAGCCCGCGGGTTCGAGACCCATCTGGGCAGGCAAGACCTCATCTCTACAATAAATTTTAAAAAAAATCAGCTGGGCGTGGTAGCGCGCGCCTGTAATTCCGGCCACTAGGAAGGCTGAGGCGGAAGGATCACCGGAGCCCAGCAGGTCGAGGCTGTGGTGGCCGGGAGCAGCCACTGCACTCGAGTCTGGGCGACAGCGTGAGACTCCAACTCAAAAAACAAAACAAAACAAGACAAAATAATAATAAAATAAAATAAAATAATTTGGTATGTACTTTCATACTGACAAACAGCATGCTTTTATTCTTTGTCTTGATTTCTTAGGTTTACACATTATTTACTGACTGGTTCCTCACTCCATCCCTCTCAATCCATATTTCTCTTTCTTCTCATCCTCACAATTTTCTTAAAACAATAGTCAAGCCGGGCTTGGTGGCTCAGCCTGTAATCCCGCGCCTTTGGGAGGCTGAGGTGAGTGGATTGCCTGAGCCCGCGGGTTCGAGACCCGCCTGGGCAGCGAGACCTCATCTCTACAATAAATCAAAAAGTCTGCCAGGCATGGTAGTGCATGCCTGTAATTCCGGCTACTTGGAAGGCTGAGGCGGAAGGATCGCCGGAGCCCAGCAGGTCGAGGCTGCAGTGGCCGGGAGCAGCCGCTGCACTCCAGTCTGGGTGACAGAGTGAGACTCCAACTCAAAAAACAAACAAACAAACAAAACAATAGTCAATGTGGCCGGGCTCAGTGGCTCAACTTATAATCCCAGCACTTTAGAAGGCCGAGGCGAATGGATTGCCTGAGCTGCGGGTTCGAGACCAGCCTAGACAACTTGGTGAGACCTCATCTTTACAACAAATCACAAAAACTAGCCGGGCGTGGTAGCGTGCACCTGTAGTTCCAGCTACTTGGAAGGCTGAGGCGGAAGGATAGCCCGGCAGGTTGACTCTGGGGTAGCTGTGAGTGTGCCACTGCATTCCAGCCTGGGCGACAGAGTGAGACTCTAACTCAAAAAACAGACCAGTAGTCAATGTTTCATGTTTACTTTATTATGTCTATATAAATGCTATTATTATTTTTTTCTTCTTGTACATTTTCTTTCCAGACTTAGTACTTTTCTGCTTCTTCTTTTTTGCTTAATTTCTGGGAGATTTCCTAAATTTTATCTTTTGCTAAGCTGTCATTCTGCTATCATATTAATTTTAATTCCAAGAGCTCTTTATTGTTTTCTTTTTTCTTTTTTTTTTTTTCTTTTTTTTTTTTTGAGTTGGAGTCTCACTCTGTCGCCCAGACTGGAGTACAGTGGCCACTCCCGGCCACCACAGCCTCAACCTGCCGGGCTCCGGCGATCCTTCTGCCTCAGCCTTCCAAGTAGCCGGAATTACAGGCGCACGCTACCACGCCCGGCCAATTTTTGATTTATTGTAGAGATGAGGTCTCGCCTGCCCAGGCGGGTCTCGAACCCGCAGGCTCAGGCAATCCACTCACCTCAGCCTCCCAGAGGTGCAGGATTACAAGCTGAGCCACTGAGCCCGGCTGATTTTTGTTTTATTGTAGAGATGAGGGCTCGCCAAGTTGCCCAGGTGGGTCTCGAACCCGCGGGCTCAGGCAATCCACTCACCTCAGCCTCCCAAGGCGCGAGATTACAGGCTGAGCCACCGAGCCTGGCTGTTGTTTTCTATAACATTTTTTCTTTCTTTCTTTCTTTTTTAAGAGATGAGATCCTGCTTATGTTGCCCAGGCTGGTCTCGAAGACCTGGGCTCAATCAATCCTCCTGCCTCAATCTCCCAAAGTGCTGGGCATGAGCCACCGTGCCTGACCTTCTTTATTGTTTTCTGGACACTCCTTTTTATGCCATCCTGTTCTTGTTTCATGGATATATTATTTTTTCTTTGCTTTCTGAAGATTAACTATAGATATTTCTGTTGTTTCCTCTTCTCTAGATGTTTCTATTTTCACTAGGTTCATTGTTTTGTTTGTTTCAGTTGTTATCTTTTTTTTTTTTTTTTTTTTGAGTTGGAGTCTCACTCTGTCACCCAGACTGGAGTGCAGTAGCCGCCCCCGGCCACCACAGCCTCCACCTGCTGGGCTCTGGCGATCCTTCTGCCTCAGCCTTCCGAGTAGCCGGAATTACAGGCACGCGCTACCACGCCTGGCTGATTGTTTGATTTATTGTAGAGATGAGGTCTTGCTGTCCAAGCGGGTCTCGAACTCGCGGGCTCAGGCAATCCACTCACCTCAGTCTCCCAAAGGCGTAGGATTACAGGCTGAGCCACGGAACCCGGCTAGTTGTTATCTTTTAAATTGAAGACTTGGCCAGGCTTGGTGGCTCAGCCTGTAATCCCAGCACTTCGGGAGGCCGAGGTGAATGAATTTCCTGAGCCCTTGGGTTCGGGACCAGCCCAGGCAGCTTGGTGAGACCTTGTCTCTACAATAAATCAAACATTAGCCGGGTGTGGTAGTGCATACCTGTAGTTCCGACTCCTTGGAAGAGTGAGGCAGAAGGATCACCGGAGCTCAGCAGGTCAATGTTGGGGTGGCCATGAACGTGCCACTACACTCCAGCCTGGATGACGGAGTGAGACTCCAACTTAAAAAAATAAAAATAAGTGGAAGAAAAAAAACTGATTGGAAAGTAGTGTGTGTGTGTGTGTGTGTGTGTGTGTGTGTGTGTGTGTGTGTGTGCATGTGTGTATGTGTGTGTGTGAGAGAAAGAGAGACAGAGAGAGCGAGAATAAATATATGAATATGCAGGGTTACTGATTCAAAGGCTTCAAAGTAGGATGACTAGGCACTTGCACCTCAGGAGTTAAGCTAGGGAAGACATTGAAGGGTTAGGGGATAGCACTGGCAACACAGGGACACCACGACACGGGAAAACCTTCTGGTAAAAATTTGATATTGGCTATTGCAAAGAAGCACAGACATACTACTATGTGGAAAATCTATGTCCAAGGGCAATATGCTTGCTGGGTAAAGGCCTCTGGGTGCCTGACCCGTCACTGTATTAATAACTACTAATGTGACTGTGTGTTTGAAGTACAGATTAGATGTGTCCTGTAGTATAACCTTCTCAGCTTAGCCATCTTTGTCTTTAGCTACAGTAATGCCATGACTTGCACCACATGTGAAAGAGTACACTGTGCAGAACAGAACTCGTGTGTGTGTGTGTGTGTGTGCGCGCGTGTTTGTGTGTGTGTGTGTGTGTGTGTGTGTGTGTGTGTGTGTGTGTGTGTAAACTAGGAGGGCCTGGTGGTGGTGGAGGGTGGTGCCCTTGGGGAAACAGTTTCTTTCATGGGAACCATGGGTCCAATTCCCTACAACCTACAGGATTATGTGCTGATGAGGATAATTTCAGTGGCCTATTTGGCCTCTATAAAGCTCTCTATTGTTCCCTCTTCCCTTCTAACCAGGGATCAGGAGTGTGGAAAGATTTTGCCTTGAAATGTTTTTATTCCAGCAAGAAGGCTCAGTTTTAAAAACAATATGTTCTTGTTTTAGCTCTGCGCTCTCAAACTTCCAAAGGGAAGATCTTTTATACATTTGCTGAATTCTCTGTAGACTTGTGTTTATTAAGTCCCACGGTTTGCAAAGTATTTTGTGGAGGCATCAACATCATTTTAAAACAGGAAGCTAGCTTTTCATCATTAGTCTGAAATCAAGTGCTTCAGAAAAATGAAAAGGCTTCAGCTAGAGGGGAATTTAACATGACAAAAGTCACAACAGGAAATTAGGTGACTGTGGCTTGGCCTCACCATTCACAGCTTGTGGGCATGTTCATTCATTTGTCCATCTTTTAAATACCTACTTTGTGTACAGCCTCATCTAACACTCTAGTGTACACCAATCAATTGAGCTACTCAGTCCAAGTGCAAGGACTCTGTGAATACACAGTCTTCTCATGTCCAAAGATGGGGAAAAGAGGCCTTATTTTCACTGCTATAAAATATTCTGTTGTGTGAATGAATCACGATTCATTTATTCATTCTCCCGATGATAGACAACATTTTGGGTTGTTTCCAGTTTTATTTTTTCTGTTGCAAACAATGAACAATCTTGCACACCCCTCTGGTTCACATGCACAAGAGTTTCACCAAAGCAACCGTTCTCAAAGTGTGATCCAGGGATCCATGGAAGTACCCTGAGGCTCTTTTGAGGGGCTCACAAGATCAAAACTATTCATGATAGTTTTCACTTTCATTCTGTCAGGGTATGCTGTGGAGTTTTCCAGAGGCTCTATAACACATCCACAATCATCTAAAAAAAAGCTATTAAAATACTCCTACCTCTTCTAATTATATATCTGTGTGTGGCTTGAATTTTCTCACTTCAACCAAGACAAACATCTCACAACATTTGAATACAAATAAAGATTCTAGCTGTTGTCTAGTAAACTAGACAATAGAAAGATTATAATATGTGAAATAATGCCTCTCATCTCCCTACATTATAAAATAAATATAATTACTTTTCATAAAATATGAGGTGTGACAATTAGGTTCGTGAACCATCCTAGAAAAAGTACTACAAACCTCATTGCTGAATATCATTACGGTCACCTTCGAAGTACTTCCCTTGGGAAACTATGCACTGATGCTGGCGCCTAGTTAACCTGTCAAAGCAAGTTTGGAGCGCTTTTTCTGGAATGGTCATCATTTGTTGAGGTCTGACAATTACGTTCATGAACTTGCCACCATGCACCTATGATGGCAGCACTGTACAAATAACTGTTTTGGAACACCCTCCCTACTCACCTGATCTGGTCCCCAATGGCTTTTTTATTTACCCGAAGATAAAGGAAATATTGAAAGGAAGACATTAAGCTGGGCTCGGTGGCACAGCCTGTAATCCCACGCCTTTGGGAGGCTGAGGTGAGTGGATTGCCTGAGCCCGAGGGTTCGAGACCCGCCTGGGCAGCGAGACCTCATCTCTACAGTAAATCAAAAAATCAGCCAGGCTTGGTAGCGCATGCCTGTAATTCCGGCTACTTGGAAGGCTGAGGCGGAATGATTGCCGGAGCCCAGCAGGTCGAGGCTGCGGTGGCCAGAAGCGGCCACTGCACTCCAGTCTGGGCGACAGAGTGAGACTCCAACTCAAAAAAAAAAAAAAAGAAAGGAAGACGTTAGATTATATTGAGGACATCAAGAGTAATATGCCAACGCCTCTGATGGCCATTCTAGAAAGAGAGTTCCAAAATTGCTTTGATGGGTGGACTAGGCGCTGGTGACAGGGCATAGCTTCCCAAGGGGAGTATTTCAAAGGTGACTGTAGTGATATTCAGCAGTGAAGTATATAGCACTTTTTCTAGGATGACTTCGCAAACTTAATTGTCGGACCTTGTATGGGGCTTTAACATGCAATATGTTTATTTTTGCTATTTTTATTTTTATTTTATTTTAATTTATTTTTTGAGTTAAAGTCTCACTCTGTCGCCCAAACTGGAGTGCAGTGGCCGCTCCCAGCCACCGGCAGCCTCGACCCGCTGGGCTCCGGTGATCCTTCCGCCTCAGCCTTCCGAGTAGCCGGAATTACAGGCATGCGCTACCATGCCCGGCTAATTTTTTGATTTATTGTAGAGATGAGGTCTCACCAAGTTGCCCAGGCAGGTCTCGAGCCCGTGGGCTCAGGCAATCTACTCACCTCAGCCTCCCAAGGCGCGGGATTACAGGCTGAGCCACCGAGCCCGGCTATTTTTGTTATTTTTAAATTGGTTAACAAATATTTAACTTTTTTTCAGTTTTAACTTCTAATACAATAAATATCAATAGATATGACCCACAAAAAGAAAAGCTTTTGGGGATCTTCGATAATTTTTAAGAGCATAAAAGAATCCAAGAACCAAAACATTTGAGAACCACTGCCCTTGGGCATGTACCCAGGAGAGGCGTTGCTGAGTTGTGGGGTAAATGCATGTTTATCTTTAGGTAGTAAATCTCATAATCACTGATGATTCAGTTAAGTTTGATATATCATTTATATAGAGCCCCTAAACAAGCACAACTAAACTGTGTATAGCTCAGTGCACACATATTTGCTAAAACTGAAAAAAAAATAGAGGGCAAGGTCAAGTTTAAAATACAGGAGAGTGGTTGCCTTTTGTGGAGAGGTAGGGGGGTGGATGGGAAGGAGGCAGATGGGACTCGTTCTCAGGTAGAATGTTTCGTACTATGCTTTATAACTTACAGATAGGCTACGTTTTTCTTTTGTATGTGCTAAATACCATGCACATTTTTTATTTACTAAAAATAAGGAAGAAACTGCTTCTGCCCTCAAGAGGCTTCCCGTCTGCCCACTGTGTGTGGAAACCATACTGTTGCCTCTGAGTTTCAACCCACTCAGAAATCGACCCAGGATTCAGGTACGCAGGAAGTATGGGCTTTATTACTCACAAAGCTGGGATAGAGAATTTGGAGGCCAGTGGGTTTCTCCTCTGTTCCCACTGGTGCATCCTGTGCAAACCCAAGAGTGCCTTGCTGACCTTTCTCCAAGTGGCAGGGCCTACCTGGTGGAGGATGGGGCAGGAGAGAGGCTGCTGAAGGGAAAAGGAGAGGTGGGACTTCCCTCCTGGGGAGGCACACCCAATCCACCAGGACACAGAATGGGAGGCCAGGAGCCAGGGGGCGACGCGAGCAAGGTCCCTTGCAGCCTACCGTGTGATGGATGGTGTCACAGAGGAAGCCACCAACAGTCTGTGTCTGTGTGCAAGACGGCAGGATCTGGGTCAGTAGGGCGAGCACTAATCCCGAGGCTGAGTGGCCAGACCCACCAAAGGTCCTAGGTCTAAGCTGGAGCCACAGGGAGTGCCGTGGGACAGAGATGGCCCTTCTCTGAACACTAAGGATGTGTCACCTGAAAAGGAGCATGAGAGACCTCACCAGGTGGAGCCACTGAGGTAGTGTTGGGGGTGAGTCGTGTTCTGGAGGTGGGGCTGGCCAGGAGCCTGGAGAAACACCTGCCTGTCGCCTCCCCAGGTGTTGGAGAACCCGCCACAGCTGCTGTTTCCTGGGCAGACACAGGGCAACCTGAGGAGGCACGGTATACCACCCATCCCACCCCCAGCAGGGCAAGACAGCGCTTCACCAGGTGACCTGGGTTTGTAACTGGGTTGCCCTGCCCAGATGCTTGTCTTTGGACAAGCAGCAAGAGGGGTCATAGTCAGTGAACACCTGCTTCCTGTGTGTCCGGATCTTGCTGTCTATACATCATTTTCTTTGACTGTATTTAATCCTCACAACAACCCTCTGAGGTGGATATCAATAACTCCAGTTCACAGCCAGGTCCACACAGCTGTGATCCCAGTACTTTGGGGAGGCGAGAGGATTGCCTGAGTCCTGGTGCTCGAGACCAGCCTGGGCAACTTAGTGAGACCCCGTCTCTACAATAAATCAAAAAATTAGCTGGGCATGGTGGCTCGTACCTGTAGTCCCAGCCACTCAGGAGGCTGAGGCGGAAGAATCACCTGAGTTCTGCAGGTTGAGGCTGCAGGAGCCGTGAGTGTGCCACTGCACTGCAGCCTGGGCGACAGGGAGACTCCGACTCAAAAACAAAACAAAACAAAAACTCCAGTTCACAGATGAGGAATTTGAGAGTCAGGGAAATGTCAGTGGTTACCCAGAGTTATGCAGGGATTAGGGGATGCCTCCTGTGATAGTAGAACCCAGACCTGTCTGCCTCAAAAGGTGATGTCTTTGCATATACTCCCTACACCTTCTGGGCCTCAGTTTCCCCTTCTGTAAAATGCGAATAGCATCGACGTCCTTCCCTTCCCTCCAAGTGCCAGGTGGGATGCCCATGCCCACCTCTGTGGGTTTGGCTGTTCTCAGCTACTTGAAGGGTAGGATCTATCCAGAGAGGGCAAGACCATGACTTGTGTGTCGCAAATTACATGGCTCATCTCACATCATTAATCTCCCACATTTCTGATGGGGCACTTTTTTTCCTCACTGAAAAACTGTAGGGGGAGCCCACCTGCCTTCCTCTCTCCTCCTCCTCCCTTCCTCTATTCATGCTCCGTCACACTTAGGCGAGCTGGCATCTGGGCTCTCCTCAGAGACTCACACTCTGGACTTGATTTAGAGTCAGTCATGTATCACAGGCCATGGTGAGGATAAATCCTCAGAGAACAAAGCTAAGAAGGGAAACTCCCAAACCACCAGAATGGGCCCTGGCGCTGGGTCCTCCCCCTCTCAGACAGCAGAGAATGGTGGGTCCTGCTGGGCTACACTGAAGGGGCCGATGACCTTTATCTGTGAGGCTGGTTTATACCCTGCCTGTTCAATCCGGTTTTGGTTCTGTGCAATTAGATTTAATTCCTTGCAACAATTAAGTGTCAGGGGCTGGGCAAGGCCAGTGTGTTTATACTGCTAAGCCTCGCCCTCCCAGAAAACAACTTTGTAATTGGCAATTCCAGAAATGGAGTCTAATTAAACAGGTGTTTTAACTGAGCCAAGGGAAGGAATGAGAGAGAACCGCAGGCTATGTGAGTTTTGGCACTGTTGAGGAATCGAGTTCTCTGCCCCTCATGCGGAGAGCTCCATGCTTCACCAGGGAGAGGGAGAATTTACATCTCACCTCGCTGCTTCCCCAGTGTAGTCTGGAAACGTGTGTTTGTGCTGCTGTGGGGCTGGAACAGGAAAACCAAGAGAAAAAAAGATCGGGGATGGCGAGGTAAACAAACATAGTTAAAGCTGTCCCCTTCAGCCTTCTCTCAAATGGAAAATTCCAATTCAGACATTCCAGTTAGTCTTTAATACATTGAGACATATCCCTTTATTTGAGATGAACAATTCTGATCACAAGACAGTAGGGAAAGGTATGAAGGGGAGCTAGCGAAAATAAAACAAGGCATACTAGTCAATTGCAGAAGAAACTATATGTGTCAGCCAGACCTTATAAAGAAAAAACAAGAGGAAGGGGAAAAACAACAACAACAACCCAGCTGACTTGAAGAATGTTTACATTCTTGCAACCACAAATGTGAAGTGAGCTCAGAACCCAGTGGGAGTTTAACAAAATAGAGTTAAGTTCAAAGCGGAGGCTGCTCTTTGCCGGTCCCCCTCCTGGTTGCCCAGGTGATGAAACATCTGCCTTACAGTAAAGAAATCAGATTGAGAAGAACCCAGAAGCACAGGAGAGGCTCTGGGCCTGCAGCCTCGCTGTGGGTAGTAGCATATGCCTGCAGCCACCGCCATTTTACTCACTGACATCACTGCCTGAAGGAAAACTTGGGAACCCAGGCCTGGGAATTCTCAGGAGCTGAGCCTCCTGGAGGCCGGCCTGAGGACCTTGGCATCAGAGACTTGTCCTCAGGAGGGACTAAAGGGAGCAGAACCTGAGTCCACTCATTGAGTAGTTAATTAACTCTTGAGCCTGTCATAAGGATGTCAGGAAGAAGACAAAACAAATACGATGAGAATCATATCGGTGAAGAGGAAGCAGAGATGTAGATATAGCTCATTGTGGTAGAAGGCCCAGGTGAGGGGTAAACAAAGTCCTACAGGAAGTCTTTCCCTCTTCATTATTTTTATTTTTAAATTAATTATTTTTTTGAGTCAGGGTCTTTCACTCTGTCATCCAGGCTGGAGGGCAGTGGCATGGCTCACCACAGCTTCGACCTCCTAGGCTCAGGCGATCCTTCTCCGTCAGCCTCCAGAGTACCTAGGACTACACCTGGCTATTTTTTTTTTGGATTATTTTGTGGAGATGAAATCTTGCTATGTTGCCCAAGTGGGTCTTGAACACCTGGGCTCAAGCAATCCTTCCACCTCAACCTCCCAAAGTGCTGAGATTATAGGCATGAGCCACTGTGTCCAGCCTTCTAGTGCTTATATAGGCCATATTTTAATAGAAAGAAACAGCAAATATGAAAATAAGCAAAAAGAAAATATTAAAACCACTCCAAAAGACATCAGGCAGAGAATCATCATGAACATGTTAACACTAACGTTAAAAGCTTATCTTTTCGCCGGGCTCGGTAACTCAGCCTGTAATCCCACACCTTTGGGAGGCTGAGGTGAGTGGATTGTCTGAGCCCGCGGGTTCAAGACCCGCCTGGGCAGCGAGACCTCATCTCTACAATAAATCAAAAAATCAGCCGTGCGTGGTAGTGCATGCCTGCAATTCCGGCTACTTGGAAGGCTGAGGCAGAAGGATCGCCGGAGCCCGGCAGGTTGAGGCTGTGGTGGCCGGGAGTGGCCACTGTACTCCAGTCTGGGCGACAGAGTGAGACTCCAACTCAAAAAAAAAAAAAAAAAAAGAAAAAAAAAGAAAAAAGAAAACAATAAAGAGCTCTTGGAATTAAAATTAATATGATAGCAGAATGACAGCTTAACAAAAGATAAAATTTAGGAAATCTCCCAGAAATTAAGCAAAAAAGAAGAAGCAGAAAAGTACTAAGTCTGGAAAGAAAATGTACAAGAAGAAAAAATAATAATAGCATTTATATAGACATAATAAAGTAAACATGAAACATTGACTACTGGTCTGTTAATAAAAGGCTTATCTTTTCAAGGGTGAGCTCAGGAGTTCAGGAACACCCTGGACAACTTAATGAGACCTCGTTTCTACAATAAAACAACAACAACAAATTAGCTAGGCGTGGTAGCATGTGCCTGTAGTTCCAGTTACTTGAAAGGCTGAGGTGGAAGGATTGCCTGAGCCCTGCAGGTGGAGACTGCGGTACCTGTGAGCATGCCACTGCACTCCAGCCTGGGCAACAGAGTAAGACTCTGACTTAAATTAAATAAATAAATAGAAATATATGAATATGTTAAAAAGATATAGATACTCTATGTATAAAATTTTTTTTCTGAAGCAGAATTATGCAACCTATGGCGGGGGGCACAATATCATCAAGGGTACCTGATCTCAACCCAGGCAAAGTGGGGACCAAAGGGAGGCCCAAACTTTACCTGTATGATGTCCACATGTATACCTAATCCTGAATTGTACCCCACACTTAAAATAAAATATATAAAATTTAAAAAATTATGCTACATACAGGATTTTACCTTTTGACACCTAACTACACCATGCATACCTTTCAACGAGCCCATATATACATATAGGCATCAACACATTTAATATCTGCATTGCATCCATTATTTGACCTTAAAATAACTTAGCCAGCCAAGGTGGAGAGGTGGGAGGTTGCTGTCCCTCCCCTCAAGTCAAGTGAGGGGATTCCGATGGCAACTTTCCTTGCAGTCTGCGGAGCCAGTGCCAGTGTTAGATCCTGCCTAAGAACTCTCAAAGGCACCTGCAGGCTGACTGGTGGCTGATGGACAAGATAAAGAGCAGAGAGATGCACTGGGATCAGCCTCCACTCTCGAGACTGTTGGAGGTCAAGATGTGTGAGCAATTTCCGTGGACCACAAGATCAGAGAAACGAATTGCTGGGTGATGACACCAGTATAAAGGTCACAGTAGGTAGGGGAGCTCAGACTTGATTTCCATGCTAATGAAGACCTTTGGAAGCTGAGGAGGGGAATGATGCTGCCAGGGCCTTGTGGTAAGAGATGGATCTTGTGTGTAAGACAGCTGGAGGGAGGGGAGACAAGAGGCCAGGGAATCAGTTTAGAGGCTGTTAACAAAGTCTAAATATAAACGTTCTCTCCTTCCATGGGAGCGAGAGGATCTGAGTTCAAGTCCAGCCTCCACCACTGATGAACTTGAATCAGTCACTTCACTTTCCTGAGCCTTAGTAGCACACCAGTATCATGGGCATGAAAGCAACCCCTTGGGGTGATGAAAATGCTTTGGAACTTGATAGAGGTGATGGTTGTACATTATGAATGTACTAAATGCCACTGATTTTTATACTTCAAGATGGTTAATTTTAAGTTACGTGAATTTCATCTCAATTGAAAAACAGAATAACCCCAGGAGTTGTTGTGAGGGTTGAATCTGGTAGGTGGGTTTGCTTGAATATTCTTTCTTTCTTTCTTTCTTTCTTTCTTTCTTTCTTTCTTTCTTTCTTTCTTTCTTTCTTTCTTTCTTTCTTTCGTTCTTTCTTTCTTTCGTTCTTTCGTTCTTTCTTTCTTTCGTTCTTTCTTTCTTTCTTTTTCTTTCTTTCCTTTCTTTCTTTCTTTCTTTCTTTCGTTCTTTCTTTCTTTCTTGTTGGAGTCTCACTCTGTCACCCAGGCTGGAGTGCAGCAGCATACTCATGGCTACCACAGCCTCGACCTGCTGGGCTCAGGCGATCCTTCCACCTCGGCCTTCCAAGTAGCTGGAACCAAAGGTGCTCACCACCATTCCTGGCTTTTTCTTTTTTGGGGATTTATTGTAGAGATGAGATCTCTCCAAGTTGTCCAGGCTGGTCTTGAACCCCTGGATTCGGGCAATCCTCTTGCCTCTGCCTCCCAAAGTGGTGGGATTACAGGAGAGAGCCACCATGCCCGGCAAGGAGACCTTCTTAACTTTTGAATCCAAGCCAGGCCTTGCCACCTAAAAGCACCCCCATGCTCCGTAGCCCCTGAGATGCTTGTCAGCACATCAGACATTCTGGCTTTTCTGGAGGAAGCCATCACAGGAAAACAGATGAAAAATAGGTGAGGCTTTCCAGACTGGAATGCAAAAGGAAAAGGCTGAGAGGCCAGTCTTAAGCCCCCTACTATCCTCCCAGCTAAGACTAAATATGTCTATGACACAAACATCACAGTGTAAGAAATGGCAGTGTTCCCTCCACCCGCAATGACCTTCCCTTCTTCTTTTCTGCATGAAGAGCTCCTACCTGTACTCTGGGAAGCTTTGCACATCCCTACAAGGATAAGTTAGGACTCCTTCCTCTGTGTTCCCTAAGGAGTTGTGCCAAGGGTCCATGAGATGCCAGGTGTGGAAGGGCAGACTGTTCAGCATATTGCTCTTACTGTCTCCCTGTGATAATATCCTTGTGAGGGTTACTTGACATCTTCAGCTATGAAGCATTATATTAAAAATAATACTAGGCTGGGCTCAGTGGCTCAGCCTGTAACCCCAGCACTTTGGGAGGCTGAGGCGAGTGGATTGCCTGAGCCCAGTGGTTCGAGACCAGCCCGGGCAATTTGGCGAGGTCTCATCTCTACAATAAGTAAATAATTAGCTGGGTGTGGTAGTTCACGCCTGTAGTTTCAGCTACTTGGAAGGCTGAGGTGGAAGGATCGCTGGAGCCCAACAGGTCAATGCTGGGGTGTCCATGAGCGTGCCACTGCACTCCAGCCTGGGCGACGGGGTGAACTTCAACTCAAATAATAATAATAATAATAAATAATAATAATACTTATCTGACTGTGTTTAGTTAATTGCTTGAATCTGTTCCTGAGCTGTGAGCTCTTTGAAAACAAGGATCCTTTATAAAAAGAAAAAAAGTGGCTCAGCCTGTAATCCCACGCCTTTGGGAGGCTGAGGTGAGTGGATTGCCTGAGCCCGCGGGTTCGAGACCCGCCTGGGCAGCGAGACCTCATCTCTACAATAAATCAAAAAATCAGCCGGGCATGGTAGCGCGTGCCTGTAGTTCCAGCTACTCGGAAGGCTGAGGCGGAAGGATCGCTGGAGGCCAGCAGGTCGAGGCTGCGGTGGCCGGGAGCGGCCACTGCACTCCAGTCTGGGCGACAGAATGAGACTCCAACTCAAAAAAAAAAAAAAAAAAAAAGAGACTGGGTCCAATGGTTCATGCCTATAATCTCAATGATTTGGGAGGCTGAGACAGGAGGATCACTTGATCTCAGGAGTTTGAGACCAGCCTGGGCAACATAGTGAGACTGTGTCTCTACAAAAAATTTAAAGAATTAGCTAGATGTGGTGGTGTATACCTATAATTTCAGCTACTCAGGAGGCTGAGGCAGGAGGATCACCTGAGCTCAGGAGGTTGAGGCTGCAGTGAGCTATGATCTCGTCACTACACTCCAGCCTGGGTGACAGAGTGAGACCCTGTCTTTGATTTTAAAAATTTTTTAAAAAGGGAAAGAAAAAGTAGTGTCAACACCTAGCACAATGCTGGGCACTGACGGCGTGGAGGGTAGGGGAACTGTCTTTATGCAGGGTCAGGGCTGAGCTGGAAGCCTGGCCCCTGGCACCTGAGAACAGCCCAGTGGCTAGCTTTGCCATGGTGGCTGCTGCATCTTTCCTCGGAGACGGCTGTGGTCCTGCTTGGCTTGGTCTGCTCCCAGCAGCTCTCGGCTCTCCAGACCTTTGGCCTCTCCCACCTGCTCACCTAGCACTTGACTTCGACCTGTTTCCTCAGTTGCTCCTATTATCCCCTGCCAGCTTTTCCAGCTGGATCTGTCATTGCTTCCTCAGCATTGACCACTGTATGACTGACCCACATTGTCTAAGAAAGCCATGTGTTGGGCCTAATGTGTGATCCAAAGCTCAATCAATAGATGTCAGATTTAGGGAGAACATCAGTGCTGTGAACTTATGGGCCAGCGGTAGAGGAAAGAATATGGGTAGACCTGGTTCAAATCCTGGCTCAGTCACTAACCAGTTGTGTGGCCATGACTAGTTGCTGAACTTCAAATCTCAGTTTTGTCATCTGTATAGAAGGAGTAAAAAAACACAGCCAAAAACCCTATCTTGTAGGGCTACTGTGGCCGAGTACCTATAATCCCAGCTACTTGAGAGACTGAGCTGGGAGGATCACTTGAGCCCAGGAGTTTGAGACCAGTCTGGGCAACATAGTGTGAAACCCTATCTCAATGAAAAAAACAAAGCTAGCCAACAACAAAGCCCCAAACGTATCATAGGGTTGCTATGACACTATTAAGGGTTGCTATGACACTTATGAGGCCTCTGGCCTCATGCCTGACATATGGCAGATTCCATATGTGCAAGTTTCCTTCCCTTCCTCTTTTCCACAAAGACTTCTTCCAAGTCTAGAAGTCTACGAGCCTTTGAAACACAAATTCCCTAGTCAAACTATAACTTGGGAAGGTCACCAAGCTGTTAGAAAGCTTATCTTTCCAAGCGCAACAAGGATCCCAGGCAACAGAGAGGGCCTCTGTGTCACACCTTACCCTGGAAAAGATTTCTCATTCCCAGTCCAAAGTCCAACAGATAAGGGGAGGGTGTCATAGGCGACCAGATGTCACACACCAACTACCCAAAGCAGATTAGAGCAGGTTCTGTCGGTGGAGGGAGTGAACAAATGAATGCCCAGAGAGGACTGGGAAAGGTGCCTGGGGCTCAGAGGCAGAGCAGAGACCTGACAGTATAGATGAGTCTGTAAACAACTGGGAACTGCACAGCTGGAAGCCTCTGTGCTGACCCAGGGTGGAGCCTGCAGTCTCTGACCCTGACTCCCATTGAAACATGGTAGAGGCCAGGAGCGGTGGCTCACATCTGTAATCCCAGCACTTTGAGAGGTGGAGATGAGAGGACTGCCTGAGCCCAGGGGCTCAAGACTAGCTTGGGTAACTTGGCGAGACCTCATCTCTACAATAAATAAAAAAATCAGCTGGGTTTAAGGGCGCACGCCTGTAGTTTCAGCTACTTGGAAGGCTGAAGTCGAGACTGTAGGGGCCATGAGCATGCTACTGCACTCTAGCCTGGGAGACAGAGTGAGACTCCAACTCAAAAAATAAAAAGAAGCAGAGCTCAGTGGCTCAGCCTGTAATCCCGCGCCTTTGGGAGGCTGAGGTGAGTGAATTGCCTGAGCCCACGGGTTCGAGACCCGCCTGGGCAGCGAGACCTCATCTCTACAATAATAATAATAAAAAAAAATCAGCCGGGCGTGGTAGCGCAAGCCTGTAATTCTGGCTACTCGGAAGGCTGAGGCGGAAGGATATCTGGAGCCCAGCAGGTCGAGGCTGCGGTGGCCGGGAGCGGCCACTGCACTCCAGTCTGGGCAACAGAGTGAGACTCGAACTCAAAAAAAAAATAAAATAAATAAATAAAATAAAAAGAAACAGAACTGAGGACTGTGTTCATCTGGCCTTCCTGTTTACATGAGTGAAATGGGTAGATTTTGAACAGAAAAGGAAGGGAGACAATGGAATCACCTTGCTGTTGACCCCAAGAGAAGCAGTTCTCAGAGCAAGGCCCAGGACCAGCGACAACAGCTGGAAATCTGGGGCTGCTCGGTCCCACCGCAGGCCTCATAAATCAGGAACTCTGGGGCTGAGGCCCAGCAATCTGCATTCTGATACACCTTCTGGGTGATTGACGCACACCCATATTTGAGATCCCTCAACTTGGCAGACGCTTTTGTTCATTTACCTGAAATTTCTTCCCATTTAGAAAGAGTGGGAGATTGGCCAGGCTCAGTGGCTCAGCCTGTAATCCCAGCACCTTGGGAGGCCGAGGTGAGTGAATTGCCTGAGCCCGTGGGTTCGAGACCCGTCTGGGCAACTTGGTGAGACCTCATCTCTACAATAAATCAGAAATCAGCCGGGCGTGGTAGCGCATGCCTGTAATTCCGGCTACTCGGAAGGCTGAGGTGGAAGGACCGCCGGAGCACAGCAGGTTGAGGCTGCGGTGGCCGGGAGTGGCCACTGCACTCCAGTCTGAGCAACAGAGTGAGACTCCAACTCAAAAAAAAAAAAAAAAAAAAAGGAAGAGTGGGAGATAGCATGACACTGGCGTGGTCATAACCTGTGTAGACACAAGGATCTGGATTCAGATCCTGACTCTGCCCCTACATGGCAGAGTGGCCTTGGGCACACCCATCAACTTTTCTGAGCCCCGATTTCCTCATGTCTCAGATTGCTCTCTTGCATGGTGGTGGTTAGATTGAGAGACAATATAAAGGAAGCATTCTGCAGAGTGTCTAGGACAAAGTAGGTGCCCATCATCCCCATTGCCAGCTGTCACTATGAGCCATAGCTGTGAATAGCCCTGGGTGAGTAAGAACTGCAGAGACATGGAGGGAAGATCGTCAGGCCGCACAGGCCTTGTCTTGCTTTATGTGTGTTTAACATGCTGTTCAAAATGTACCTTTATGCCACGTATCACCTGGCTCCCTCCTCATTACTCCAGGAATGACTTAAAGATAGCATTTTCAGGCCAGGCGTGGTGGCTCAGCCTGTAATCTTAGCACTTTGGGAGGCCGAGGCGAGTGGGTTGCCTGAGCCCGCAGGTTCAGGACCAGCCTGGGCAACTTGGTGAGACCTCGCCTCCACAATAAATCAAAAATTAGCTGGGCATGGTAGAGAGTGTCTGTAGTTCCAGCTACTTGGAAGGCTGAGGCAGAAGGATCGCCGGAGTCCAGCAGGTCAACGCTGGAGTGACCGTGAGCGTGCCACTGCACTCCGGCCTGGGCGACAGAGTGAGACTCCAACTCAAAAAAAAAAAATCAGATAACATTTCCAGCAGGGCACAGTGGTTCACATCTGTCATCCCAGCACTTTGGGAGACTGAGGCAAGAGGATTGCCTGAGCCCAGGCATTCGAGACCAGCCTATGCAACTTGGCGATACCTCATCTCTACAATAAACCAAAAAATTAGCTGGGCGTGGTGACATGCGCCTGTAGTTCCAGCTACTTGGAAGGCTGAGGCGGAAGGATCACCTGAGCCCAGTAGGTCAAGGCTGTGGTGGCCACAAGCATGCCAATGTACTCCAGTCTGGGTAACAGAGTGAGACTCCTATTCAAAAGAAAAAAAAAGATAACAGTTCCTTTTCAGATCTGATGAGAAACAAATCTCTGTCTAGCTTGGATAAATCAAGTGAAACCTCAACGAGAAAGATCACTCTCCTTATATTATAAACTCCATTTTTTCCTATCTGACTTCCTTTCCCTTTTCCTTTCAGATAAGCCTCTTAAGTACACAGCAACATGGGGCAAATATTTGCTCAGTGTCGAATGAGTGGATTGGCTCAATCAGACTTTAAAATGCTCTACTTTTGTACAATTCAAAGAACCATATTTGTGACCAGGGCTAAAGCCCTGAAGTGGAAATGGGGTAGGCCTGGCCACTGCACCCACGTGGACAACACGTTAAAATCTTAGGAACTCAGACTGGGCACAGAGGCTCATGCTTTTCTTTTGAGTTGGAGTCTCACTCTGTCGCCCAGACTGGAGTGCAGTGGCTGCTCCCGGCCACTACAGCCTCGATCTGCTGGGTTCCGGCGATCCTTCCGTCTCAGCCTTCCAAGTAGCTGGAACTACAGGCACGTGCCACCACGCCCGGCTAATTTTTACTTTATTGTAGAGATGAGGTCTTGCCAAATTGCCCGGGCGGGTCTCGAACCCGTGGACTCAGGCAATCCACTCACCTCAGCCTCCCAAAGCATGAGATTACAGGCTGAGCCACCGAGCCTGGCTAAGGCTTTTAATCCCAGCACTTTGGGAGGCTGATGCGAAAGGATTGCTTGAGTCCAGTAGTTTAAGACCAGCCTAGGCCACATAGTGAGACCTCGTTTCTACAAAAAAAAAAAAAAAAAAAAAATTTAGCCGGGCGTGGGGGTGCACTCCTGTAGTCCCAGCTCCTCTGGAGGCTGAGATAGAAGGATCGCCTGAGCCCGGGAGGTCAAGACTGCCATGAGCCATGAGAATGCCACTGCATTCCAGACTGGGTGACAGAGTGAGACTCCAACTCAAAATAAATAAATGTTTTAAAAAATCCTGAGAAATCAGATCTGAGGCTCTGGTGATGGGCAGTAAAGATTGAATACGTAGGTTGGGGCTAAATCGCGAAGGACTTAGAATGCCTCACCAAAGTGTTGGGACTTTATCCTGTAAACAGAGTGTGGGCAGTAACTGTAGAGAGCCAAGTTGGCTGGGACAGGTCATACAGGTGGTTTTCTGAATTTTTGATGAGTTGGCCAGTGGCCCCTCAGTCCCTGGCTGGACACATGTCCACTTCTGCTCCACCTTCTCAAGCAGCTAGAGTCTTGGAGTTGTCCCGTGGCCTCTGTGATGAGAGGCAAACTGAAATCAGAGCACCCAAAATGGGCTGCCAGTTGGCTTCCTGGGGGATCAATGTAAATATTGCCCTGGTAGTTCTTGCCTACAGGTATTCATTCATTCAGTGCCTCAGCATCTTCTCACATCCTCAGATGCTGCAAGAGTCGCCTTGTGGGTCTCCCGACTCCTGACCTGGCCTTCTCCATTCATCCTCCTCATATTTCTCCACACGTTACTGCCCACCCTCTGCTTACAGGATGAAGTCCCAGCACTTTGGCGGGCATTCAAGGTCCCTTGCAATTTAGCCCTGACCTACATGTCCATCTTGGGGTTGTTTTTTGAGTCAGAGTCTCACTCTGTTGCCCAGGCTGGAGTACAGTGTCACAATCATGGCTACTGCAGCGTGGACCTTCTAGGCTCAAGCAATCCCTCTGCCTCAGTCCTCCAAGCAGCTGTGACTAAAGGCATGGGCCACCATGCCCAGTTAGTTTTTTATTTATTTATTGTAGAGACGAGGTCTCACCTAGTTGCCCAGGCTGGTCTCGAACCCTGGGCTCAGGCATTCCTCTCGCCTTCACCTCCCAAAGTGCTGGGATGACAGGCGTGAGCCACTGTGCCTGGCTTACATGTCCATCTTTACTGCTCATTGCCAGAGTCTCAGGCACATCTGACTCCTGCCTGCTCGTGCCCTACCCATTCATTCTCCCCAGCCACTGTCTGAAAGGCCATTCCTTCTGTTACTGCTGTGAAGGATTGTGACACCTCTTTCTAGAATCTACTGAAATGCAGCTCTCTGAAATGTACCCACTGCACCTGTTGGCTTAAAGATGGGGTCTGGCTATGTTGCCCAGGCTGGCATGCAGTGGCTATTCACATATGCAACCATAGCGCACTACAGCCTTTTGAACTCCTTCCCGCCGCAAGCAGTCTTCCTGCCTCAACCTCCCAAGTAGCAGGAACTTCAGGCGCTCGCCAGGTGAATGCTTTCTTAAGTCTTTACTCAGTCTGCAATTAATTTCCTTTTCCTCCTTTTCCCACCCACAAATTCCCAGTCTCCTTCAGGACTGGGCTCTACTGCTGCTTTAAATGTTTCAAAAACGATTTCTGGCATAATTTCAGACTTACATGAAAGTTGCAAGAATAGCACAAAGAGCTCTTGTATATCTTCTACCCAGATTTCCTAAATATTAATGGTTTGCCACATTGGCCTTAACCTTCCACCCACCCATCCACCTTTGCATGTACTGTATCTAGATACATACTTCATTTTTTCTGAACTGCTTGTGAATTATTTACAGACATGACTCTCCTGTACTCCTTCAGTGTATATGTTTTCTAAAACCAAGGACATTCTCTTACATAATTAATTATAAGCAGTTATAAAAGTTAGGAAATTAACTTTGACACCAACTATTATCTAATCTAAAGATTTTATTCAGATTTCACAAATTGTCCCAATAAAGTTCTTTAAAGAAAAAGGAAGTCCCAGATCATGAATGACATTTAGTTGTCTTGTCTTTTTTTTTTTTTTTTTGAGTTGGAGTCTCACTCTGTCACTCAGACTGGAATGCAGTGGGCACTCCCGGCCACCGCAGCCTCTACCTGCTGGGCTCTGACGATCCTTCTGCCTCAGCCTTTCACGTAGCCAGAACTACAAGCGCGTGCTACCACACCTGGCTACTTTTAAAAAATGTATTGTAGAGACGAGGTCTTGTCAAGTTGCCCAGTTGGGTAATCCACTTGCCTCGGCCTCCCAAAGTGCTGGGATTACAGGCTGAGCCACCGAGCCCGGCCTGTCTTGTCTCTTTAGGGTCCTTTAATATGAACAGTTCCTTAGTCTTTCTTCTTTGCTTTTCATGGAAATTGACATTTCTGAATCATCTAGGCCAGTTATTTTGTAGAAAGTACCTCATTTGGGGTTTGTTTGCTGTTTCTTTGTGGCGAATGCATGTTGTACCAACTTGGCAGGAGCACCCCAGAGGTAATGCTGTGTTGGTCTCAGTGCGTCCTGTCAGGAGATATGTGAGGTCAGTTTGTTCCATGTCTGGTGGTGTTAACGTTGGTCACTTGGCAGATTTGTTGATATGTCTGAGCCCTCCCTGGCCCATGAGGCCTTTCTCAAGGCCAGAGAGGGACTTAGCCTGATTCATCTTGGCGTCACGGTATCTGAGGACTTGGGGATGCAGGGAGGTGAGGAACAAACATCTACTGAACCCCTCCCATGTACTGGCTCTGTGGGTGCTCCTCATTTAAGACTCACAGCAACCCTGTAATTCAGTGGTTGCTATGTTCATTTTACAGGTGTGCTTGGTGAAGATGAATAATTTGCCTAAGGGCATTGACTGGAAAGTAGCAGATCCAGATTAGAATCCAGATCTGCCTGCCACTTCCCATAGCACGCATGCCCTGAAGCCAATATACGTAGTCAACAACATTTATTACTTTAATGAATGTTTAAAAACATCAAGCAGAAAAATCGAACACCAAGACCTCCAAGAAATGGAACATCCTTCTATGTCAGTGAAGATGCTTTTTATTCAATTATCCTTTCTTTTTTTTTTTTGAGTCAAAGTCTCACTCTTTCGCCTAGGTTGGAGTGCAGTGGCACGCTCACTGCCACTGCAGCCTCTACCTGCTGGACTCTGGCAATCTTTCCACGTCAGCCTTCCAAGTAGCTGGAACTACAGGCATGCACCACCACACCTGGCTAATGTTTTGATTTATTGTAGAGACTAGGTCTTACCAAGTTGCCCAGGCTGATCTCCTACCCCTGAGCTCAGGCAATTCTCTCACCTCGGCCTCCCAAAGTGCTGGGATTATAGGCTGAGCCACCAAGCCTGGCCTCAAGTGATTGTTGAACAAGAAACAAAAGTTAAAGTACTTTGTGGACTTCAGGTCACTGTAGTAGGTCATTTCCTTTTCGTCACAATCTGCTATGAAACAGAGAAGAGAAATAAAAAAGGCAGAAGCACTAAAAGGCTTGATGTTGTTTTGGGCTGGGCTCAGTGGCTCAGCCTGTAATCCCAGCACTTTGGGAGGTCAAGGAGAGTGGATTGTCTGAGCCCATGGGTTCGAGATGGGCCTGGGCAACTTGGCAAGACCTTGTCTCTACAATAAATGAAAAATTCGCCGGGTGTGGTAGCACATGCCTATAGTTCCGGCTACTTGGAAGGCTGAGGTGGAAGGATCGCTGGAGCCCAGCAGCTTGGCACTGGGGTGGTGGTGAGTGTGCCACTGCACTCCAACCTGGGTGACAGAGTAAGACTCCAATTCGGGAAAAAAAAAAACTGCTTTGAGAGTGGAAAAAGCATCTCGATAAGCGTATTTTATCAAATGGAAAAAGCTTTAAAGGTTACTGAAGTTTAAACATGTAAGAATAAATACACAAATTTTTATAAAGAAAATCTAGGGTTTTTTGAGTCCCCCCTCTTAATCAATCGATCTCTTTCTCCCTCTCTCTCTCTACCCACCCCCCAATCTCTTGTCCCATTCCAAAATAAGGTACCAGGGCAGGGCATGGTGGTTCAAGCCTATAATCCCAGCAGCTTTGGAAGCTGAGGCAAGAGGATTGTCTGAACCCACAGGTTTGAGACCAGCCTGGGCAACCTGGTGAGACCTTGTCTCTACAATAAAGAAAAAAATTAGCTGGGTGTGGTGGCACATGCCTATAGTTCCAGTTACTTGGAAGGCTGAGGCGGAAGGATCACCTGAGCCCAGCGGGTCGAGGCTGTGGTGGCTGTGAGCCTGCCACTACACTCTAGCCTGGGCGACAGAGTGAGACTCCAACTCAAAACAAAAGCAAAAAAACAAAATAAGCTTGCCTTTCTATGAGTGTACAGCATCTTAGCCCAGGGAGGTTCAAAAAAATATTTAATAGTTAATAACTGGTACTAGGATTTCATGACCATTGTACCAGGTAGCATCCTGGAGGCTGCTAGGCCAGCCCTTTAGCTGCTGGATTAAGGAAGGTCTAGTAGGATCCCAGCAGATGGGCCAGGTAGACTGGCGGACACTCAGGCACTACTATTCACCAACTGGTATAGAAGTGTTTATTTTAACAGCGTAGCTTCCCCATGTGACAGGCTATACACACCTCTGCTCTTCAAGATGGCTTTTCCTCTTGTCAGTACAACGACCACAGCACAATCTTTCCAGCTTCTGCCTCATGGTCGGGCATTTGGGCTGCCTCCAGGTTTTTT
This sequence comes from Cephalopachus bancanus, assembly GCA_027257055.1. Taxonomy (NCBI): domain Eukaryota; kingdom Metazoa; phylum Chordata; class Mammalia; order Primates; family Tarsiidae; genus Cephalopachus; species Cephalopachus bancanus. The sequence goes on from JAPVLO010000617.1 coordinate 1,209,564, forward strand.
GTTTTTGTTTTTTGAGTCAGAGTCTCTCTGTTGCCCAGACTGGAGTGCCGTGGACGTTCACGATAACTGCAGCCTTGACCTGCCGGGCTTAGGCGATTCTTCCACCTCAGCTTTCCAAATAGCTGGAACTACAGGCATGCACTACCACGCCTGGCTAATTTTTTGATTTATTGTAGAGATAAGGTCTTGCCAAGTTGCCCAGGCTGGTCTCGAGCTCGCAGGCTCAGGCAATCCTCTCGCCTTGGCCTCCCAAAGTGCTGGGATTACAGGCTTCAGCCACTGCGCCCGGCCTGCCTCCAGTTTTAACTGCAAGATCAAGCTCTGTTCTAAGCATCTCTGTATGCACCTTTGTTTTATTTATATATTTTTATAAACATATTCATAAATATAGATTACATATTTTTGTTTCCTTGGGACATATTCTTTAAGGTGGTCAAAGAGTACGGTCAATTTTATGATTTGACATGGTGATTTAAACAGCATTTAACCATGGGTTCAGAAACATCCTTGCCCATTTTTTCAGACTACCGTCGTTGGGGAGCAGGGAGGCAGCGTGGTAGAGTCGAAGGAGGGTGGGGTCTGGGCAGTATTCCTGTACTGGGAGCTGGGGACTTGGTTGTCTCTCAGGCACTGTGAAGCTTGGCTACCCCAGCTGAAAAATAGGGAAGATGCCATCTCTCACAGGACAAGGCACAGCAGGCATCAGTCGCCTACATCTGTTCCTGATCTTGGCCCGAGGCCCTGGCCACCCTCATCTTGTCACACCCTGGCCACGGCCCATCTTTGCAGAGGTTGGGCTGGTTAATGGGACTTGAACATTTAACTATCCAAGGGTCTGGTTGGCAGGTGCTGGTACTGCACGGTAAGAGGTATGTAGACTGCCATCTTCTGGTATAAAGAGGTAGTGTCCTGATGATTTGGGGATCAAGCTGATTCCTCTGTTTCTCTATGAGGATTTGCCCCAAGGGTGAGGCCCCTAGAGAAGTGGGGGGATAGACCAACCTAGGCTGACCCTCGGGTCTGGTAGCTTTAAGGTCCTTCTGCCAATGAAACTCTGGGAGTCAGGAAGATACTGGGTTTTAAGACACTGCTTGTAAATGAAGGTGCTTTTGGCTTTGGAGACTGTGGAGGTGATGGCAAAAGGTATCTTTGCCAGGGCACGAAGTCTTTATCAGTTATGTATTAAACCTTTTCAGTGGCCAATCAGTCCACAAGTATTTACAGAGTACCTCCCGTGTGGCAGACACACGCTTTGATAAACATCCTTGAACAATAAGATTATTATTATTGCTTTTTGAGTTGGCATCCCGCTCTGTTGTCCAGTCTGGAGCGCAGTGGCATGCTCACGGCCATCCCAGCGTCGACCTCCTGTGCTCCGGTGATCCTTCCACCTCAGCCTTCCAAGTAGCTGGAACTACAGGTACATGCTACCACGCCCGGCTAACTTTTTATTTATTGTAGAGACGAGGTCTCCCCAAGTTGCCTGTGCTGGTCTCGAACCCGTGGGCTCAGGTAATCCACTCACCTTGGCCTCCCAAAGTACTGGGATAACAGGTGGGGCCACTGAGCCCAGCCCAGATTATTTCTTTTTTTTAAACTGATATACTTTAAAAAATGTATTTAATTGGAGACAAAGTGGCATCTAAACAAAATTAAAAATGATTTAAAACACATATTTTGCCTCCCAAACACTATTGCCATCTTTACTTCAATACCTTCCAGCCTTTCCTCATGTGTATGCACATTTTTCCAGGGCTATAATCATATTGCATATGTTATCTTAGAGTTTGTTGTATTTCACTCATAATAAACATTTCTCTCTGTTGCTACTTAATCTTCAGAATTATTCTTTTTTTTTTTTGAGTTGGAGTCTCACTCCCTCACCCAGATTGGAGTGTAGCCGCTCCTGGCCACCGCAGCCTCGACCCGCTGGGCTCCAGCGATCCTTCCACCTCAGCCTTCCGAGTAGCTGGAATTACAGGCGCGTGCTACCATGCCTGGCTGATTTTTGATTTATTGTAGAGATGAGGTCTCGCTGCCCAGGTGAGTCTCGAACCCGCGGGCTCAGGCAATCCACTCACCTCAGCCTCCCAAAGGCACGGGATTACAGGTTGAGCCACCGAGCCCGGCTCAGAATTATTCTTATAGCCATAGAACAGGCAAAGATGTGGCTGGACCAAAATCTATGTAGCAACCTGTAATCCCAGCACTTTGGGAGACCGAGGTGAGAGGATTGCCTTCAAGACTAGCCTGGGCAACATGGCAAGACCTTGTCTCTACAGTAAATAAAAAAAACTAGCCGGGTATGGTAGCATGTACCTCTAGTTCCAGCTACTTGGAAGGCTGAGGCAGAAGGATCGCCGGAGCCCAGCAGATTGAGGCTGCAGTAGCTGTGAGCGTGCCACTGTACTCCAGCCTGGGTGACAGAGTGAGACTCCAACTCAAAAAAAAAGAAAAGAAAAGAAAAGAAAAATCTATGCAGCAATTCTTTTAAGCTTAGATGTATAGTTTTAAAAATTTTTTTGCTATTTTAGATATCGCTGATGTTAACTTCAGTATGCAGATTTTTATTGCATTACTTCTTAATGATCACGAATATGGTTCTTCCTGTGATCCTTAGAGCTTCCCCAAAGAGCTATTACTAATTTACAATGCTACCAAAATTATATCAGTGTGTCAATTTTGCTGCTACATCAGACGCATTGAATATTATTGCTTTAACATGTTTTTCAGAGTTAATTTTTTTTTTTTTTTTTTGAGATGGAGTCTCATTCAGTTGCCCAGACTGGAGTGATGGAGTCTCATTCAGTTGCCCAGACTGGAGTGCAGTGGCTGCTCCCGGCCACCACGGCCTCGACCTGCTGGGCTCCAGCGATCATTCCGCCTCATCCTTCCAAGTAGCTGGAACTACAGGAGTGCACTACCATGCCTGGCTTATTTTTTGGTTTATTGTAGAGATGAGGTCTCTCCAAGTCGCCCAGGCGGGTCTCGAACCCACGGGCTCAGGCAATTTGCTCTCCTCAGCCTCCCAAAGCGTGGGATTACAGGCTGAGACACCGAGCCCGGCCTAGAGTTAATATTTTTAAATGGAGTCCTGAGTTTGCTTTATTCTGCATTTCCTTGAATGCCAGTTGGCAAGTTCTTTTTTGCATGCATACTATTTATAATTGCTCTTGTGTGAAATGTCTGTTTATATTATAGTTAAAATTTTGAATGAGTTGTTTGCTAATTTTTCCTAAAAGAGAGAAAAAAAATAGAAGGTTGCACTACTATAGCCCAAGGAGTCAGAATGGTGCTTATTGTGTTACTTATTGGGTTGATAACTCCTTCTGGAATCTGCCCAGGACAGCTCAGCTGTTTCAGGCCTAGTATGCAAGTCTCTTTTGCTGTCCAGAGCTACTAAGTGAGAAAAGTGATTCTATAATGCCCTTGGTGTGCTCGATTCAATAGTGGAAATAACATTATTTCCCAGTGTTTATGAAGAAGAGTTGGACACCAGCCTAGGTTACAATAACACAAATGAAAATTATGTGATTGGAGAGTTAATTTATTTCCTAGAACTAGAAGACTACAGAGTGTCCTTGATGGTCTCAGTTGGAGGGGTCTTGCTGATATGGTCCAAACCAGAGAGGTGACGTGACTTGCTGAAACTCACATAGCAAGTTAAAGGGGGACTGGAATCCTGAGCTCCTGAGTCCCCTTGGAAGTGTCCCAAACATGAATGTGAATAAACCTATGAGTCTCTTCTTCTGGGCTTCCTCTTCTCTACACACCTTCTACCCACTCCCCGACCATAGTCGGCCTTCTCCCAGCCTGGATAATTACTAGAGCATGGCTCTGGCAGGCTTTCTGTGTTGGGGGTGGCTTCCTTTCCCTCAAAGCCCTCCAACAAGACCTCTGGGCCTTTCTTTTCTGGGAACTCAAAGAACTGGACCACATATGTTCTGTGCAGTGGCTAAAATATGTTGCCAGTGTACACGTCTTTCTCTTGAAAGAAGACTGAATGTTAAAACCTGGACCAAGCCGGGCTCGGTGGCTCAGTCGGTAATCCTGCGCCTTGGGAGCCTGAGGTGAGTGGATTGCCTGAGCCCGCGGGTTCAAGACCCGCCTGGGCAACTTGGCCAGACCTCATCTCTACAATAAATCAAAAATTAGCTGGGCGTGTTAGCGTGCGCCTGTAGTTCCAGCAACTTGGAAGGCTGAGGCGGAAGGATCACCGGAGCCCAGCAGGTCGAGGCTGCGGTGGCCGGGGGTGGCCACTGCACTCCAATCTGGGCGACAGAGTGAGGCTCCAACCCAAAACAAACAAACAAACAAAATACCCACAAAGTAACAGATTTAGAAATGGAGGCTCAGAGAGGTTGGGTAACTCGATCAGCTCCCACAGCTATGATGCCGTCATCCTGTTGCTTCTGGAATGGCCAGTGGGAATCACCTGGGAGACTTTTCGTTTCCTTTTCCTTTTTTTTTTTTTTTTTTTTGAGTCAGAGTCTCACTCTGTCACCCAGACTGGAGTGCAGTGGCATGCTCACGGTCTCGACTTGCTGGGCTCAGGTGATCCTCCCACCTCAGCCTTCCAAGTAGCTGGAACTATAGGTGCACGCCACCATGCCCAGCTAATTTTTTGATTTATTGTAGAGACAAGGTCTTGCCAAGTTGTCCAGGCTGGTCTCGGACCCCTGGGCTCAGGCAGTCTTCTCATCTCTGCCTTCCAAAGTGTTGGGATTACAGGTATCAGCCGCCACGCTCAGCTTGGGAGCTTTTTCAAAGTCGTATTCATGTATGTTTCCCAGTGAGAATTGCACCCAGTGGGACTCGAGGTAAGGTGTGTGCCAGGGTGCCACCCACAGATGTTCTCGTCTGGACATGCATCAACAAACTGATTAGGTGTAGTGGAAGGCAAAAACCAGATGCTGATGACTGTTCCCTAGTCGGGAGGGTGGCCCTTGGCCAAGGCCGTCTGTGCCTGGTCAAAATGCCCTTGGAGATATGCATTCCTACACCCAAGGCAGTTACTAAGAGACCAAACATCTTTGTTTCTGCTTCTTTGCATGTAACGTTATTGTTTGAGTCTCGCTCCCCTTCCCACACTGGGGGTATTTAATCCCTCCCCACGCCTATTGAGGTACACAGAGCTTAGTACCAACAGGTCACCATTGTTTCCTCCTGTAAGTAGTAATACATCCATGTCTTTGCTGGCCTGTCCTTCCAGTGATTTCTTCAGAATAGGTAAACATTATGAGAGAGCCCTATCTGATTTGGGGCTGCCGCGTTACACAGGGTCTGTGGCAAACCAAGAAAAATAGCAACTGGAAAAATTCCCTAGAGAAGAAGTAGAAGAATCCTAAAGACTGGGACAAGGGGAGCATAACTCAACACCAGACATGAGAGCGTCTTAGTGGTAGGGAGGGTGCGAGGGACAGGACCCAGGGAAGGCTGGCCCATCCCAGAGAAGATCTGGGAGTGAGAGGGTGGGGTGGGAGCAGGGTTGGGGGTGGGGATATTGCAGGGCGTGTGGGCAGAATCTCTGTCTATCACACTCAACAGGCAGGCAGCAACTACGGCAAGAGGAGCACTTGACTGGGAGTTTTGTTTGCTTTTTTTTTTTTTTTTTTTTTTTGAGTTGGAGTCTCACTCTGTCGCCCAGACTGGAGTGCAGCGGCCGCTCCCGGCCACTGCAGCCTCGACCTGCTGGGCTCTGGCAGCCCTTCCGCCTCAGCCTTCCGAGTAACTGGAACTACAGGCGCGCACTACCACACCCGGCTAATTTTTGATTTATTGTAGAGATGAGGTCTCGCCAAGTTGCCCAGGCAGGTCTCGAACCTGCGGGCTCAGGCAATCCACTCACCACAGCCTCCCAAAGGCGCGGGATTACAGGCTTGAGCCGCCGAGTCCGGCTTGTTTGCTTTTTTTTGAGTTGGAGTCTCACTCCACCGCCCAGGCTGGAGTGCAGTGGCATGCTCCCGGCCACTGCAACCTTGACCTGCTGGGCTCAGGCAATCCTTCTGCCTCAGCCTTCCAAGTAGCCAGAACTACAGGTGCACGCTAATTTTTAAATTTATTGTAGAGATGAGGTCTCACTAAGTTGCCCAGGCTGTTCTCGAATCTATGGGCTCAGGCAATCCCTTCACCTTCGACTCCCAAAGTGCTGGGATTACAGGCTTGAGCTTCCACACCTGATCAACTGGGTGTTTTAAGACTTACTTCTGAGTCAGGCTCTGTGGCTCAGCCTGTAATCCCGCGCCTTTGGGAGGCTGAGGTGAGTGGATTGCCTGAGCCCGCGGGTTCGAGACCCACCTGGGCAGCGAGACCTCATCTCTACAATAAATAAAAAATCAGCCGGGCGTGGTAGCACGCGCCTGTAATTCCAGCTACTCGGAAGGCTGAGGTGGAAGGATCGCCGGAGCCCAGCGGGTGGAGGCTGCGGTGGCCAGGAGTGGCTACTGCACTCCAGTCTGGGTGACAGAGTGAGACTCCAACTCAAAAAAAAAAAAAAGACTTACTTCTGGCTATGTGGCCTCCGACGAGTCGCATCAGCTCTCCATGACTTAGTTTCTTTCTCTTTAAAATAGGCATAAAAAGCCAGGCGCAGTGTCTCACGTCTATAATCCCAGCACTTTGGGAGGCCAAGGTGAAAGGATTGCCTGAGCCCTGGGATTTGAGACCAGCCTGGGCAACTTGACGAGACCTTTTCTCTACAATAAATCAAAAAATTAACCAGGCATGGTGGCGTGTGCCTGATACCAGCTACTTGGAAAGCTGAGGCGGAAGGATCGCCTGAGCCCAGCAGGACAAGACTATGGTGGCCGTGAGCGTGTCACTTCTCTCCAGCCTGGGCGACAGAGTGAGACTCCTACTCAAAAATAAATAAAATAAAATAGGCATAAAAATAACCTTCTCTGCCTACCTCTCAGCGGGATTGTGGAAACTGTTGGAGGTAATGCACATGAAATTGTTTTATAAACTGTGGAACACTGTGTGGAGGGATTATTAGATACAGCAGCAAATTCACATTCATTACTGTTCAGAATTCCAGCCACTCAGCTGGTTCTTGGCTGTTTGGTTGACAAGGCAGCATCTGATGCCCATTGAGATTCTGCTCATTAATGCCTGGCACGGAGGGAACCCTCTGTGTGAGTACCCCTCCCCTTACCGACTCCTTTGCCCTGATGTATTTGCACCCGCAGTCCATGTAGGATGGATCTCAGCTACATAGAAAAACTTCTCTGATAGTGGTCGGACTGCCCTTGAAAAAAACCTAGCTGTCATTCTTAAAAAAATTCTTTGTGGTGAAAACTTCATTCATACAATATTATATGTAAAATATAAATACAACTTAAATAATAAATAAGTCGCTTTTTTTTTTTTTTTTTTTTTGAGTAGGAGTCTCACTGTCACCCAGGCTGGAGTGCAGTGCATGCTCACAGTCACCGCAGTCGCCACCTGCTGGGCGCAAGTGATCCTTCCGCCTCGGGCTTCCAAGTAGCACCACCACACCGGGTTAATTTTTTAAATTTATTGTAGAGACGAGGTCTTGCCATGTTGCCCAGGCTGGTCTCGAATCCGCAGGCTCAGGCAATCCTCTCACTTCCGCCTCCCAAAGTGCTAGGATTACAGGCATGAGCCATCACGCCTGGCTAGGCTTTTATTTTTTAAGAAACGAGGTCTTCACTATGTGTCCCAGAATAGGTCTTTTTTTTTTTTCCCATTTAAAAAATTAAGCTGTCCATTTTGTCTTATAGATTTGAAGAAGTTCTTTATAGATTCTGGACACCAGTTCTTTGCCAGCTGTGTGTGACACTGATGTCCCAGTCTCTGGCGTGGCGTCTCACTCTCTGTCATGTTTTTTGATGAATACGAGTTCTTACCTTCAGTGCAGTTGACCTTTCACTTTTGGTGTCTCGTTTAAGACATGTTTTGTTTTTTTTTTTACCTGAGGCCCTACCGATACTTTGGATTTTCTTTCAAAAGTTTAAACATTCCAAATGTCTTTCTTAGGACTGCCCTGTCTGCTGATTTCCTGAATCTATCCACAAGATGGTCCTGGAAGCCTGAGGTTATTTATTTCTATTCCAGGGGGCCTCCCCTCCGCACAGAGGGCTTTGAGCTCTGCCAAGCGCCCAGAGAAAGGCTCCATTCAAGGGGCGAGCGGCCGGCGCTGCTCTCCAGGACCAAGTGTGTCTGTACTGTGCAATCCAAGGTCATGGGCCGCTGGGAGGAGCCCTTGCCCCTGCACCTGGCGCTCCCTGGACCTCCCGTGCCTCTCCTGCCCCGTTTCTGCCTAAGGGGCCCTCACCTCCTCCAGGCACCCTAGGGGTGCAGAGATGAATGAAACACACATGAGTTCTGCGATTTCATGCACTAACCAAATCTTGTCTTTCAGAAGGACGAGGCGTTATTAAGTCTTGTACTGTGCTGGATGCTGTGGAAAATGATGTTAGTCAGGATAAATGAGTGCAGGGGTCTCAAAGATGTTCTGTCAAGGGTCAGATAGTTAAGTATTTTAGCAGGGGCAGGGGCAGGGCCTCTGCATCCGGGCCACCACGTTGGAGCCACAGTAACCGCCTCCTGCCCCTGACCAGCCATTCTTCCTGCTCCTGGTCTGCCAGCCCTGCTTTCAGATTTGCCCTCCTACCTCCTGCTCTGACTCCTTTCCCGGAATCCTGATTCCTTCCTGCCTTTTGGGGGTTCCCTACAGCATCCTTTTGTGCTAAGGCTGCCCCAAACCACTGTGGCCTGTAGCTGACCTCACTACAGGGTCCCCAAAGGGTCCGGACACTGGGCAGCCACAGAAGGTGTAAGTGGGAAGGACAGGGCACACGTTGACTGTGGGAACATTTGGTTTGCCTTTCCTTTTCAAGTCAATAGTGGGCTTGCTTACTCTTATTTCCATTTTCTCGTCTGTAAGGCTGAGTTCATGACCACGGCCTTACAATCTTTGTAAGGATGAAATGAGATCATATAGGTGAGGTTCCCAGTCCCTAGCATGTAGTAGGGACCCACAAATATCAGTTTTCTCGTGTCCTAGCTTGAGACCCCCTGGAACACAGAGCCGGAGACCCAGCTTATGCATGCATGCTGTTTCAGTCGCTTCGTCTCAGGGAAGCAGGAGTGAAGGATAAAGAAAAGCGAGGCAGGGAGGAAGAGCCATTCCTGGATGGTGCTACCAAGCTGGCCACAGCAAGCTACGATGCTGTCGTGTGGAGGTTTCCTGGAGACGCGGGATAGAAGCCCTGGAGGAGAGGAGAGGAGAACACTTTACCTGCAGGTGCCCTCCCGTCCCTTGTCTCTCATGCGTCATTGCCCTGTGGGGTGGAGTCCCCTGCATTCTGGGCTGTTTCCTGAGCCCGCTGAGGGAACTCCTGGGGAAGCCAAGGCCTCTGTGGATAGGGCTGGCTCAGGTCCTGCTGCAGTGGGAGGAAAGGAAGCCCTGGCACACTCTGGCTCTTGTCCCTGCCAGAGCCTGAAGCCACCAGTGACATTAGCAGATGGGGTGATGGTGCTGGCCGCTAGGACATTATGACCTCAGGAATAGCTTGAGCCACTGCTAGAACCACTCTGGCCAGGAAGCAGGGTGAGGATTCCAGGCACAGGATGGAGAAGGCATGTGGGCCAAGTGCATCTCTGTCAGTGTTTAGACTGTACTTGGTACACCTTTCTCTTTTCTTATGTTCATGTGAGCTCTGCTTTCCAGGACATGGAACACTGGGTTTAGTCACACTCACTGAGTGCCAGGAAGGGTGCAGAGATGAATGAAACATGCATGAGGTTTGCAGTTTCATGCACTACTCTAATATTGTCCTTCAGAAGGATGAGGCGTTACTAAGTCTTGTACTGTGCTGGGTACTGTGGAAAACGATGTTAGTAAGGATAGATTAGTCCAGGGGTCCCAAAAGTGTTTTGTCAAGGGTCAGATAGTAAGTATTTTAGCCTTTGCAGGCCACCTTGGTCTCTGCTGCATCTTCCTGTTTGATTGTGTGTTGTTTACCAGGTTTGGTGGCTCATGTCTGTAATCCCAGCACTTTGGGAGGCTGAGGTGGGAGGATCGCTTGAGGCCAAAAGTTTGAGACCAGTTTGAGCAACATAGTGAGACCTTGTCTCTACAAAATATTTTTTAAAATTAGCCAGGTGTGGTGGCATGTACCTGTAGTCTCAGCTACTTGGGAGACTGAGGTGAGAGGATCGTTTGAGCCCAGGAGATTGAAACTGCGGTGAACCATGATCGTGCCACTGCAGGGTGAGATCCCAACTCAAAACAAAAACAAAACAATTCTTAGCTTGCAGGCTATACAAAAATAGGTTGTGGGTCATAGGTTAGACTATGTTGCACTAACAAAATCCCAATCTAAGTGGCTTAGCATGTTTGTGGTTGATTCAGGTCAGTGGCTCTCCTCCATGTGGTGACTCAAGGACCCAGGCAGCCTTCATCTTTGAAGGACACCATCTATGCCATGCCGATTACTGTGAAAGAGTACAAGAGCTTTTAAGGCCCGCATCACTTCTGCCTATATCTTTCTGGTAAGAAATCAAATTCAAACCCCACCTAGGAGCAAAGGAGTCAAGGAAAAGTAGTTTTCCTGTGTGTCTAGGAAGAGGAAACAGCATAAACTTAGCATTGTCTCAACCACGGAGTAAAGAGAAGTTAAGACATGGTCCCTGTTGCCAAAGATCTTAGGATCTAGCTGGGGAGGATGAGGGACAAGAAGGAAATGTTGAATAACAAGGCACAACTGGAAATGCTGTGTCCGCAGTATTCGGAAAATAGTAATAACAAAAAATAACTGACAAAAAGCGGTAACAGTTCACAGGACCAAGAGCTCAGACTGGACCAGAGTAGCTGAATAAGAGTTTATGGAGAAGGTGGAACTCCAATGAGATTCTGAAGGACTGGCAAGATTTAGTCACGGGCAGAGGAAGAACTGTTTTCCAGGTGGAGGGAGCAGCATGAGCGATTGGAGAGGGCATGAATGAGTGAACACTGGGTCAGCACAGGCACTGAGTCCTCATGACCACTGGCCAGGCCAGAGTCTCTTAGCTGTTGGGTTTGGGGGTGGAGGTAGAGCACAGAGGCAGGGTCGGGGAGGGCTTGGATAATAGTCAGATAGCCTTCCTAGCAATCTACCCCTCCTCCATGCTCAAGTTTTTCAGCATTTTAACGGCCAGGATGGCTCCATCAGGGTTCATAGGCTAAACATCTGCCCTGCATTGGAGACTTATGGTGACTGAGGATGGAAAGATAGGTTGCAATTAAATTGTGAAGGACTTTGAATTCCAGCATGTTTAGGACTTCCAAAATAAAGAGGAACATCTTTTTTGTTTTTGTTTTTGTTTTTGAGTTGGAGTCTCACTCCTTTGCCCAGGCTGGAGTACAGTGGCATGCATGCTCAAGGTCACTCTTGTGTCAACCTGCTGGGCTCTGGTGATCCTTCCGCCTCAGCCTTCCAAGTAGCCAGAACTATAGGCACGCACATACTACCATGCCCAGCTATTTTTATTTTATCGTAGAAATGAGGTCTCACCAAGCTGCTCGGGCTGGTCTCGAACCCACGGACTCAGAATTCACTCGCCTTGGCCTCCCAAAGGGCTGGGATTGCAGGCTGAGCCACCGAGCTCAGCCACATCTTTTATTTTCAAAGACATAGATCAGAGATGCCCCCCAAATAAATATCTAATAAAAAATGAATGATTAAATAGTAATAAACAACAATGTACCCATGTGATGGAATCCATGCAGTCATTAAAATCAAGTTTCTGAAGACTTTTTTTGAGTTGGAGTCTCACTCCATCACCCAGGCTGGAGTGCAGTGGCACAATCATGGCCACCCAGCATCGACCTACTGGTCTCTGGCAATCCTTCCGCCTCAGCCTTCCAAGTAGCCAGAACTACAGACATGTGTTATGATGTCTGGCTAATTTATTTATTTATTTATTGTAGAGACGAGCTTTTGCCAAGTTGCCCAGGCAGGTCTCAAACCTGCGGGCTCAGGCAATCCATTCACCTTGGCCTTTCAATGTTCTGAGATTACAGGCTGAGCCACCAAGCCCAGCCCGGAAGCCTTTTAATTATCTGGAATGATAAATTAAAATAATAGAAAAATAGCCGGGCTCGGTGGCTCAGCCTGTAATCCCGCGCCTTTGGGAGGCTGAGGTGAGTGGATTGCCTGAGCCTGCGGGTTCGAGACCTGCCTGGGCAGCGAGACCTCATCTCTACAATAAAATCAAAAAATCAGCCGGGCATGGTAGTGCATGCCTGTAATTCCGGCTACTCGGAAGGCTGAGGTGGAAGGATCGCCGGAGCCCAGTAGGTCGAGGTTGTGGTGGCCGGGAGCAGCCACTGCACTCCAGTCTGGGCGACAGAGTGAGACTCCAACTCAAAAAATAAATAAATAAATAAAATAATAGAAAAATATAGGCTGGACTCGGTGGCTCAGCCTGTAATCCCGCGCTTTGGGAGGCCGAGATGAGTGAATTGCCTGAGCCCGCGGGTTCGAGACCCGCCTGGGCAACTTGGCGAGACCTCATCTCTACAATAAATCAAAAAAATTAGCCGGGCGTGGTAGCACTCACCTGTAGTTCCAGATACTTGGAAGGCTGAGGCGAAAGGATCGCCGGAGCCCAGCAGGTCGAGGCTGCGGTGGCCGGGAGCGGCCACTGCACTCCAGTCTGGGTGACTGAGTGAGACTCCAACTCAAAAAAAAAAAAAAGAAAAATATACATAGAGCATGATACCAATTTAGTAAAGAAAAAAACAAAAATACTAAGACTAGAAGAATAAGCACTAAACCACAAGTAGTAATTTTTAAAATTGATCTTTTAAATTCACAAATAAAAATTGTATATATTTATCACGTATAACATGTTATTTTGAAATATGTATAATCACTGGTTATTTTTGGATGGTAGTGTTACCATTGATTTTTCTTTTCATCATTAAGTCTTTTTATATTTTTATTTTCTCTATAAAGGAAGACATATTACTTTTATAATAATAAAATAGAATATATATATCTATATATATTTTTTTTTTTGAGTAGGAGTTTCACTCTGTTGCTCAGGCTGGAGTGCAGTGGCACACTCATGGCCACTGCAGCCTCGACCTGCTGGGCTCAGGCGATCCTTTTGCCTCAGCCTTCCAAGTAGCTGGAACCACAGGTGTGCACTGCCACACCTGGCTAATTATTTATTTATTTATTTATTGTAGAGACGAGATCTCGCCAAGTTGCCCCTGCTGGTCTTGAACCCTTGGACTCTGACAATCCTCTCGTCTCTGCCTCCCAAAATGCTGGGATTACAGGCGTGAGTCGCTGTGCCCAGCCTATAAAATAGAATAAGTTATTCCTCAAAAGCGAAGTGTATGCATGTGGAGTTTGGTATGGTGATTGCCGTTGCTGTTTCATCCTTTCTCTGCAGGTGAATTCTGTTTCCATTTCTGCAGTATCCAAGAACTGAGTGCCTGTGTGATTCAGTTCATGGTGGCTGAGTACCTGTCCCTGGGATATCAGACTCTACCCACCACCAAGCAGACTGGAAAACCCTCCTCACTGAAAGGTCCTCGGGGGCACTGGGAATTCCAGCCATCCTCTGAGCAAATATCTATACCAGAAAAGCACACGGCTACCATGAGCCACAGAGCTGTGGGCATGCCAACGACTGATGGCAGAACTGCAGACGGTGAGAACACATCCAGATATAGCTTCTCAGTTTGTAGATGAGAAACTCGAGGCCCAGAGGGAAGGTACTTGCCCGAGGTCACACAGCGAGTTAGTAAAGAGCAGGGACTTGAGTCCAGGTCTCCAGGGTCCTGTGTTGTGTCATCACAGGCTGTTACACAACTGGCTTTCCTGGGTTCTGGTCAAATATGTGTGTGTGTGTGTGTGTGTGTGTGTGTGTGTGTGTGTGTGTGTATTTTTGCTTACTCTTCTGCATCTACACAGTCAGGTGTTGCTTGGTTAAAGTTCACTGAATCACATCTATGTCTTGTCTATTCAGTTTTTGGTTCCCTGGGTCTCGTTGACTAAATTCTGTTCTTGTTTAATTCCAATATAGTATCAATACATTGGTGAAAATATTCTCTGAAAACAGCCTGGCGGTTCCTCAAAAAGTGAAACATAGAGTTACCATATGGCCCAGCAATCCCACGCCTTAGGCCTATACCCAAGGGAAGTGAAAACATATGTCCACACAAAAACTTGTGCTCAAGTATTCAGCAACATTATCCATAATAGCAAAAAAGTGGACCCAATCTACATGTCTATCAACTGATGACTGGATGAACAAAATGTGCTATATCCATACAATGGGTTATTATTTGGCAAGAAAAAGGAATGAAATACTTATACATGCTACAACAAGTATAAACGATGCTAAGCAAGAGATGCCATCACAAAAGACCACATATCGTATGATTCCATTTGTATCAAATGCCCCAAATAGGCAAAGTCATAGAGACAAAAAGGAGCTTAGTGGTTTCCAGAGGTTTGGGGTAGGGGAATGGGAAGCGATTGCTGATGGATGTGAGTTTTTGTTTTAATTGGGTGATGAAAATTAGATAGTGGTAATAATTGTACAGCTCTGTGAATATACTAAAAAAACCACTGAATCATACACTTTAAAAGGCTGAATTTTATGGTATGTAAATTATATCTAAAATATGATCTCCAATTAAAACCCAAGGAAAGTGAAATTGGAGAAATTTGCAATGAGGAAAGTGCTATAATACAAAGGTCTACACTTCAGTTAGACTCTTGAGCCTAAAAGAGCAATTATAAGGTGGTTTCTACTCTGAAAATTACAGAGTGGAATGGTAGAATGGGTCCTGCTTTATAAAGCAGCTATTCAGATACTAATTTGGATCCCAGTTCTCCATTCTCTACTAAGCATGACCTTGGTCAGGTCACTTACTCTTTATCAACCTCAGTTTCTTCATTCATAAAATGGGATAATACCATCTCTCTTACAGTCAATGGCACAGACACTCAACATTCAGTTGCCTTTGACTTTCTCTTCCCTTGCCTTTCTAACTTCAGGAGTCATCCCTGCGACACTGGGGGCACCAGTACTGCAGGATCTGGAAACTTCTGAGTGCTGCCACATGCACAGGCATTCAGTTGCAACACACACAGGCATTCATCTGGAATACACACAGGGGTTCAATTGCAACACACATAGGAGTTCTTTATTTCCCCTTAACTTTTCTCAAGTTCTGAGGGTCAGTTACTAATATAAGACTTCTTGAAGAAAGCTAGACATAGGATCACTTGGGAATCTTGTTGAAATGCAGAGTCTGATTCATAGGTCTGGGGTGGAGCCTGAAATTCTGCACTTCTAAAAATCTTCCAGATGATGCTTTTGTTTCTGGTCCTTGAAAACAACTGACTTGCATGGTTCTCAGTCACTGGAAATATTAAGCTAGAATGATCTATAGAAACTTACTTAAGTAGCAAACTTTTGGTATCTACGTAAGGTGTATATATTGATATGTGCTTTTATAACTAAAAGATTTATAACTACAGTGTCTGAAATAGTATCAAAGATTTTGGCTGGGCTCAGTGGCTTAGCCTATAATCCTAGCACTTTGGGAGGCCAAGGTGAGTGGATTGCCTGAGCCCACGGGTTCCAGACTAGCCTGGGCAACATGGTGAGACCATGTCTCTACAATAAATAAATAAATAAATTAGCTGGGTGTGGTGGTGCATGCCTGTAGTTCCAGCTACTTGTAAGGCTGAAGAGGAAGGATCCCCTGAGCCCAGCAGTTTGAGGCTGCAGTGGCCATGAGCATGCCACTACACTCCAGTCTGGGTGACAGAGTGAGACTCTGACTCAAAAAAAAAAAAGTCTTAGTCTTGCTTACCCTAAAACAACCATGTTTGGGTCCCAAATACCCATCTTGCTATCTTCTTGCCCTTGCTGTTTATAGGAAAGCAGGAAGGCTAAAGGTTGTCAGTCTCCCTTCCACACAGCATACCATGACCTAGCTGGTTTGGGCCCCAGAGAATCTGTGGCCTTTGGGGACTGGGGGTGAGTTGGGAAGGTGAAACAAACTCTCCTCAGCAATGGAGCTTGTGTCTGCTCATTCAGTCAGTTAGGCACTCATGAGTTTAAGGCTGTGATTTTCAACCTTAGAAGTTGCAACCTGGGGACGTTTAAAAATATTGATGTCTGGGCCCCACCTCTGGAGATCTGTCATGGGGGTCTGGGATTTTTTTTTTTTGAGTTGGGGTCTCACTCTGTCGCTCAGACTGGAGTGCAGTGGCTGCTCCCGGCCACCGCGGCCTCACCTGCTGGGCTTTGGCGATCCTTCCGCCTCAGCCTTCCAAGTAGCTGGAACTACAGGCGTGTGCTACCACGCCCGGCTCATTTTTTGATTTATTGTAGAGATGAGGTCTGGCCAAGTTGCCCAGGTGGGTCTCGAACCCGCAGGCTCAGGCAATCCACTCACCTCAGCCTCCCAAAGCACTGGGATTACAGGCTGAGCCACCGAGCCCGGCCGGGCCTGGGATTTTTAAAAGCTTCCCAGGCCTTCTGGTGTATAGCCAGGGTTGCAAACTTTTGGACTAAGGTCAAGGATTTGAATAGGTCCCACCTTCTGCCCTGCCTCACAAGCTGGTTCCTTCTGTCCCCTCTGCCTCACATGTAGATTATGCTCACCTTGAACTTCAAATGTGGTATGAAGTTCACATTCCTCACCAATGAAGTGATTGTGTGAAACGTGGGCCAGAAAGGAGACTGGTTCCTCTCTTGGCTTTGCCACGCGCCATCAGAAAGGCAGTACAGGAGGGGATTATGGCACAGACCTTCTGGGCTTGCATCCTAGCTCTGCTCCTGACTTGCTTAGTGACTGGAGACACTGCTAAGCCTTCCTAAATCTTAGTTTTCTGGTCTGTAAAATGGGGCTGTGGGTCGTTGAAGGGTGTGGGGCTGGGAAGAGGGCACACCTGCTTGGCTGTGAGCATGAGTCTCTCCTTACATTTTACAGCTGCGGCACTTCACTTGCCTCACCGTGGTCTCAGCTCCGAGGGGAAATTATGTGAAATGTTGTATGTCTAGTGCTCAGCACAGTGCCTGGTGTACACTGAGTACTCAATAAGCGTTGACCTGGAGCAGGAATCAGGTCCAGCCCCCAGCTCTTAACTCTGCCAACTTCCCTGTATTTTATTCTACTGATCACACTAAATCCCATTCCTTCCTAGTGAACTCAAGTCAACAACCCAATTCCATCTGTCCATTCTGCTCCAATCCCGTCTCCTCCCAGCCCTGGCAGCTTTCCTAACTGGCCAAAGAAACGAAATTTCTGTTCTTTTACATCCCTCAATTCATAGAATTGCCAGATTTAGCAACAAAAATAACAACAACAAAATACAAGATGCCTCGTTCAATTTGAATTTTAGATGAGCATTGAGCAATTATTAGTATAAATATGTCCCATGCTATAGTCACATTTAAATATGACATATTTTAAAATAAGCGTTCAAATGGAAGCAAAATGTACTTTATCTGGAAATCCTACCCTAATGTCACTGCTCAGGAAGAGTTGGCTCCATGCCTCTGAGCATTCTTCCTTCTCACATTCTAGTGCTTGCATTGTAAGAAAAATTATGAGTGTTTCCCCACAGCCTGGGAATCATGGTTAGGAGACATGACAATTAAGTTCAAAAACTCATCCTAGACTAAGTGCTCCATACCGTGTTGCTGAATATCACTGTGGTCACCTTTGAAGTACCCCCTTGGGAGGCTATGCACTGATGCCAGTGCCTAGCCCACCCATCAATGCATTTTGGAACTCTTTTTCTGGAATGGCCATCAGAGCTGTCATGAGAATATCGGAGTTTGAGTTAGAGCAACAAACAAACATTGAATTTCTTGTTAAACTTGGCAAGAGTGGAATGAAATCAAGTTCATGAGGATATTGCCATGAAGAAAATGGCAGTGTACACATGGAGTAAACGTTTTTCTGAGGGGAGAGAAAGGGTCACTGATGAAGAGAGGTCAGGACGGCCAGTAACAAGCAGAACTGACAAAAATATTGCACAAGTTCGTTGAATTGTGTTTCAAAATCAATGGCTGACTGTGAGAAGCATAGCAGACCAAATAAAAATCCTGGCATGAGAAAGGTGTGCACAAAAACATTCCCAAAGGGGCACTTGCAACACAACAATGCATCAGCTCCCACAGCACTGTCTGTGAGGGAGTTTCACTGTATTGGAACACCCTCCCTACTCACCTGATCTGGCCCCCAGTGGCTTTTTTCCTTTACTCCAAAATAAAGGAAATATTGAAAAGAGGACATTTTGATGACATTTCGGACATCAAAGGTCATACGACTATAGCTCTGACAGTGATTCCCGAAAAAGAGTTCCAGAATTGCTTTGATGGGTGGACCAGGTGCTGGTGTTGGTGCATAGCTTCCCAAGGGGAGTACCCCGAAGATGACCACAGTGATATTCAGCAATGAGGTATGGAGCACTTGTTCTAGGATGAGTTTGCGAACTCAATTGTCAGGCCTCATCTGTAATTGATGTTTCTTGATTCCAATTACTTAGCATAGATGCTGGCACAGTTTGTGGCAGGTAGAAAGGAAGGACAAGAGGGAGGGAGAAAGAGAAGGAAAGAAGGAAAGAAGAAAGAAAGAAGTGAGGAAGGGAGGGAGGACAGAAAGCATTAGTGGTTCTCTGCTAATCATCCAATTTAGTGTAGAAAAGTAGATAAAAATTACTCCCTCCTTTGTAGTTAACGTTTTGTATTTTCAGTACTTAACACGTGTCCAATGTTTTAGTGTTCACATATGGTTTGCACATATATCATCTTATTTAATCTTTTTATTTATTTAGAGAATATAGTTTATTTAGAAAGTAAATGAGAGAGAGAGAGCGAGAGAAGATTCACCTCCCCAAGGTAGGGAAGGGGGCCAAAGCTTAAGAAAACATGGCTGAGCCATAGCTCAAAGAGTGCATGGTCACACCATAGCTTAGTAAGGCAATGACCTAGCAATGGCCCATCTTATTTAATCTCTTTTTTTTTTTTTGAGTTGGAGTCTCACTCTGTTGCCCAGACTGGAGTGCAGTGGCTGCTCCCGGCCACTGCAGCCTCGACCTGCTGGGCTCTGGCGATCCTTCCGCCTCAGCCTTCTGAGTAGCCGGAATTATAGGTGCGCGCTACCACACCCGGCTAATTTTTTTATTTTATTGTAGAGATGAGGTCTCGCCTGCCCAGGTGGGTCTCAAACCCACGGGCTCAGGCAATCCACTCACCTTGGCCTTCCAAAACGCAGGATTACAGGCTGAGCCACCAAGCCCGGCCCTTATTTAATCTTTGCATCAAAATTTTGGAGCAGGGATTCCTTTTATCCCCAGGCAGCTGACATCTGCCCATCGCTTCGCCCCCTCCCCTACCATCGTCCCCCATCTGCCTCCTCTTTCCTGTGAATATTAGAACCTACTGTTCCTATCTGCCTTTCTTGGGTCTCAGAGAGGGGGACCTCACTCCCAGCTCCAAGAGCAGGTCGTGGTTGGTCTAAGCTGGTCACAGTGGGCCACTCTCTTTGCTAGTCACTAGTTTAAGCATCTGGCCTAATTCAAGCCTATGCCACTCAGGAACTGAGCTGTTGAGGGTGTTTGAGGAACGGCTTTCCTTGCTCGTCATAGTGATATTTTCTGCTCTTTTGATGTAGCACTGTGTTGTGTCTGAGTGTGATGTCAGTTACTCAGAGCAGAGACTCCAGAGCAAAAAGACAGAGACGACTGTGTCCTTGACGACAGCACTGAGCCAAAAAGCCACTCTAGACCGGGCATGGTGGCTCACTCCTGTAACCCCAGCACTTTGGGTAGCAGAGGCAAGAGGATCGCCTGAGCCCCCAGGTTCAAGACCAGCCTGGGCAACTTGGTGAACCCACACCTCTACAATAAATAAAAAATAAGTGGAGTATGATAGCGCATACCTTTAGTTCCAGCTACTTGAAGGATCCCCTGAGCCCAGCAGGTCGAGGCTGCAGTGGCCGTGAGCAGCATGCCATGGCACTCCAGCCTGGGAGACAGAGTGAGGATCTGACTCAAAAAAAAGAAATGAGCCGGGCTTGGTGGCTCAGCCTGTAATTCCACGCCTTTTGGAGGCTGAGGTGAGTGGATTGCCTGAGCCCGCGGGTTCAAGACCTGCCTGGGCAACTTGGCGAGACCTCATCTTTACAATAAATCAAAAAATCAGCCAGGCGTGGTAGCGCATGCCTGTAATTCTGGCTACTTGGGAGGCTGAGGTGAGTGGATTGCCTGAGCCCGCGGGTTCGAGACCTGCCTGGGCAACTTGGCGAGACCTCATCTTTACAATAAATCAAAAAATCAGCCGGGCGTGGTAGCGCATGCCTGTAATTCTGGCTACTTGGAAGGCTGAGGCGGAAAGATTGCTGGAGTCCAGCAGGTAGAGGCTGCAGTGGCTGGGAGCGGCCACTGCACTCCAGTCTGGGTGACAGAGTGAGACTCCAACTCAAAAAAAAAAGAAAAAGAAATGTTTTCGTTCCTAAAAGGATATTTCTAAAATCCTAAAAGGATTTGTTCCTGTTGCCCGGGCTGGAGCAGAGTTGCACGACCATGGTCTACCGCGGCCTCAAGCTCCTGGACTCAGATAAGCCTCCTGCCTCAGTTTCCCAAGTAGTGGGACTGCAGGCATGCACCACTTTACCCGGCTAATTTCTAAAAAATATTTTGTAGAGACAAGATTTTGCTATGTTGCCTAAGCTGGTCTTGACCTTCTGGGCTCAAGCAGTTCACCCACCTGGGCCTCTCAAAGTGCTGGGATTACAGACGTGAGCCTGATATATATTTTAGGTCATATGACACAGGGCTGATTAGCAAGAGGTCTGAATATTTCAAATTTGTTTTCAGATCTCCCCTTCTAATTTGTTCCTTGTCTTTTATTTGTTTGTTTGTTTATTTATGTATTTATTGAGTTGGAGTCTCACTCCGTCACCCAGGCTGCAGTGCAGTGGCACACTCCTGGCCACCGCAGCCTCGACCTGCTGGGCTCAGGTGATCCTTCCGCCTCAACCTTCCAAGTAGCCAGAACTACAGGCATGCGCTATCACGCCCGGCTAATTTTTGATTTATTGTAGAGATGAGGTCTCGCCAAGGTGCCCAGGCTGGTCTCAAACCCACGGGCTCAGGCTATCCACTCTCCTTGGCCTCCCAAAATGCTGGGATGACAGGCTGAGCCACTGAGACCAGCCACATAAACGGTAGCTTTATCAAAAGCAAAGATTTCATCCTCTCTGCTGAGAATTAAAAGAATTAATTGAAAACAACAACAAAAAAATTTTTTGGAGACAGGGTCTCACTCTGTCTCTCAGTCTGGAGGGCAAGTGGCATGATCCTAGCTCACTGCAGCCTTGAACTCTGGGGCTTAAGTGGATCCTTCTGCCTCAGCCTCCTGAATCACTGGGACTACAGGCACATGCCACACACCCAACTTTAAAAAAAAATTTTGTAGAGATGGAGGTCTCACTATTTTACCCAGGTTGGTCTTGAACTCCTGGCCTCTAACAATCCTGCTGCCTCAGCTTCCCAAAGTGCTGGGATTACGGGTGTGAGCCATTGTGCCTGGTCCCCAAAATAATTTTTTTTCCTAATTAAAAAAATGGAATGAGCTGGGTGTGGTGACTCATACCTGTTATCCCAGCACTTTAGGAGGCAGAGGTTAGAGAATTGACTGAGCCCTGGGGTTTGAGACCAGACTGGGCAACATGGCAAGAAATCATCTCTATAGTGAATAAAAAAAAATTAGCCAGGTATAGTGGCATGCACCTGTGGTTCTACCTACTTGGAAAGCTGAGGCGGAAGGATCACCTGAGCACAGCAGGTCGAAGTTGTGGTGGCCCTGAGTATGCCTCTGCACTCCAGCCTGGGTGACAGAGTGAGAAGCTGACTCAAATAAAATAAAATAAAATAACATTAAGAATTGTGGACCGGGCTCGGTGACTCAGTCTGTAATCCAGCACTTTGGGAGGCCAAGGTGAGTGAATTGCCTGAGCCTGCGGGTTTGAGGCCCGCCTGGGCAACTTGGCAAGACCTCATCTCTACAATAAGTAAATAAAAAAATTAGCAGGGCGTGGTAGTGCACGCCTGTAGTTCCAGCTATTGGAAGGCTGAGGCAGAAAGATCACCAGAGCCCAGCAGGTCGAGGCTGCGGTGGCCGGGAGCGGCCACTGCACTCCAGTTGGGGCGACAGAGTGAGATGCCAACTCAAAAAAAAAAAAAAGAAATTATATCAAAATAAAACATCACCCAAAAAAAGTAATGAAGGCTGTGGTAAATTTTATTTCATTTTATCTTTTGAGTTGGAGTCTCACTTTGTCACCCAGGCTGGAGTGCAGTGGCACACTCATGGCCACCCCAGTGTCTACCTGCTGGGCTCTGGCGATCCTTCTGCCTCAGTCTTCCAAGTAGCCAGAACCATAGGCACGCACTACCATGCCTAGCTTTTTTTTTTTTTTTTAACTTATTGTAGCAATGAGGTCTCGCCAAGTTGCCCGGGCTGGTCTCAAACCCGTGGGCTCAGGCAATCCACTTGCCTCAGCCTCCTAAAGTGCTGGGATTACAGGCTGAGCCATCGAGCCCAGCCTTAAATTTTGTTTTAAAGATGTGGGGTACAATTCAGAATTAGGTGAAGTTTGGACCTCCATCCCATTGGTCTTCACTTTGTCTAGCAGGGGGCATACAACCCTTATTAATGTTGTATGCCCCCTGCCCCCAGCAGTGCCCCACTACAGCCAATCCTTTTATTTTTTTTGAGTCGGAGTCTCACTCTGTAACCAAGGCTGGAGTGCAGTGGCACACTCATGGCCATCACAGCTTTGATCTGCTGAACTCAGGTGATTCTCCTGCCTCAGCCGTCCAAGCAGCTGGAATCATAGGCGTGTACCACACCCAGCTAATTTTTTTGATTTATTGTAGAGATGAGATCTTGCCAAATTGCCGAGGCCGGTCTTGAACCTGTGGGCTCAGGCAATCCTCTAGCCTCCACCTCCCAAAGTCCTGAGATTACAGGCTGGAGCCACCGTGCCTGGCTAGCCAATCCCTTTCTTATAGTATTATGGTAATTGTTCAGGGTACAGTTATGAGTGAGAACATGTGGTACTTAGTTGTTTGTTTCTATGATAGATCACTGAGTACTATAGACTCTAAGTCCATCCAAGTTGCTACGAAGTTCATAATTTTGTTTTTCTTTTTTTTTTTGAGTTGGAGTCTCACTCTGTCGCCCAGACTGGAGTGCAGTGGCATGCTCCCGGCCACCGCAGCCTTTACCTGCTGGGCTCCGGTGATCCTTCCACCTCAGTCTTCCAAGTAGCCGGAATTACAGGCATGCGCTACCACGCACGACTGATTTTTTGATTTATTGTAGAGATGAGGTCTCGCTGCCCAGGCAGGTCTCGAACCCGCGGGCTCAGGTAATCCACTCACCTCAGCCTCCCAAAGGCGTGGGATTACAGGCTGAGCCACCGAGCCCGGCTTTTGTTTTTCTTTATGGCTGTGTAATATTCCATCATGTATATGTGCTATATATATATATTTTTTTTTTTTTTTTTTTTTTGAGTTGGAGTCTCACTCTGTCGCCCAGACTGGAGTGCAGTGGCTGCTCCTGGTCACCCCAGCATCGACCTGCTGGGCTCAGGCAATCCTTCCACCTCAGCCTGCCAAGTAGCCAAAACTACAGACGTGCACTACAACACTCAGCTATTTTTTATTTTATTTTAAATTCAGATTTAAAGTACATATGCATCAGGAAAGAACTCATTGTATAAAATAAACACAACTTTGAATAACTGAAGAGTCTGGTGGTGGCTCACGCCTGTAATCCCAGCAATTTGAGAGGCCAAGGCAGGAGGATCACTTGAGCCCAAGATTTCAAGGACTTTGAGGCTACAGTGAGCTATGATCTGCACAGCAATCTAGTCCACTCCAGCCTGGGTGACAGAGCAAGACCCTGTCTCTAAAAAAAGAAGAAAAAAGAAAAGAAAACAAAACTAACTAAAATGAAACCACTTTAATACAATTCAGCACAGTCAACATATAGCTATTTCATTAACCAATTACAAAAGACGTTCCTATAAAATGTATGGAGCCTTACAGGTAAAAAACTTGTGCCTTAGAGTTATGTGTTCAGCATTTTTATACAATAAACCCATCCAAAATATATGTGCATACTTTGCTGAATATGGCCGGGCTCGGTGGCTCAGCCTGTAATCCCAGCACTTTGGGAGACTGAGGCGAGTGGAATGCCTGAGCCCGTGGGTTCAAGACCTACCTGGGCAACTTGGCAAGACCTCGTCTCTACACTACTTCAAAAAAATTAGCCATGCGTGGTAGTGCCTGCCTATAGTTCTGGCTATTGGAAGGCTGAGGCCAGCAGGTCGAGGCTGTGGTGGCCATGAGTGTGCCATTGCACTCCAACTTGGGTAACAGAGTGAGACTCCGACTCAAAAAAAAAAAAAAAAAAAAGAAAAGAAAAGAAAAGAAAAAGAAGAAAGAAAAGGATTGACTGTAGTGGGGCACTGCTGGGGGCAGGGGGCATACAACATTAATAAGGGTACATGATCCCAAACTAGACAAAGTGAAGACCAATGGAATGGAGGACCAAACTTCACCTGTACGATGACCACTTATGTACCCAATTCTGAATTGTACCCCACATCTTTAAAATAAAATTTAAGGCTGGGCTCGGTGGCTCAGCCTGTAATTCCAGCACTTTGGGAGACCTAGGTGAGTGGATTGCCTGAGCCCACAGGGTTGAGACCAGCCCAGGCAACTTGGCGAGATCTTGTCTCTACAATAAAATACAATAAAAAATAGCCGGGTGTGGTAGCGTGCACCTGTAGTTCCAGCTACTTGGAAGTCTGAGGCAGAAGGATCGCAGGAGCTCAGCAAGTCGACGCTGGGGTGGCTGTGAGTATGCCATTGCACTCCAGCCTGGGCGACGTAGTGAGACTCCAACTAAAAAAAAACAAAACAAAACTGGAATACCCTTAACATCCGTAGACTTTAAACTGCTTCAAAATATTTGATGTAAATATTCACACATGTGCCATTTTGCAGCAAAGCCTCCATTCAATCTCTCAGAAGATTCCAGTCACCCTCCCGGAACTCTGCAGGCCCTGTGGAGTATTCCAGGGGATATGCAAAAAGCCCTCCCCTCTTCCCTGCTCTTACTCTTCTGGCCTCAGAGAAGTGAGGAGATGGTTTCCTCCCACAACTAGCTGTGGCAAGTGGGAAGTCCTCTTGGTTGCTGTATTTTCTGACCTCTTGTGTCGCCCCGAGTGACCTCTTTGGCAGGAGATTCTGTGTGGGTGGGGGTGCCCATCCCCAGCATCTCCCCTTGACACTGACTGGCCCATACGGGATCAAACCCTGGCCCGTCACCCCCATCCCTGCCTGGCAGCACTGCCCCACGTCATGCTTTCACAGTCTCTCTTCCTGGTCTGAGGCCTCCAGAGGTACCTTTCAAGAAGGGGACCAGAGGGGTGGCCCTGGCCTTGGCCCCTTCTCTCCGTCTCACCCCAATGCCTAAGCCTCTCCTCCACCTGCTGCCCAGCTCTGGTTGGGCCAGGAATCTTCGAGGCTCTGTGAATGAAAAATTGTCTTGGGGCAATGATCTTGGTCAGCACTGTTGGCTTTAAGGTATGGTTTAAGGTATGGGCCCAAGTGAGTGGCCCCACTTCCCGTGGGAGGAGATAGCATACTTTACACAAGCGGTACCCCCGCCAAAGCTTATCGTCAGTCCCACCAGAGATCAGAGGGTGTGGTGGGGGCGTGAGCAATGAGGAGACGGTTCTGCAAAAACGGCACCTTGCCTTTCGGGAAGCTGGTGCAGGGGTAGCAGGCCCCACAGCTGGAGGCGCTCGAGGACAGTTAAATGTTCCCAGCTGTGGTCTCTGTCAGGTGACTCTGGAGGTGAGGAAAAAATCCCACTGTCACACGACGTCTTTGAAGTACAAGGAGGCAGGGACGTTTACCAACAGGAAGGGAGCAGGGCCAGCTCTGCTGGGCAGGGATGGGTGGGGTGGGGTGGGGCTGAGGTTGGGCTGGGACTTCAAGAAGGAGGGCACCTGCTCAGTGAGGGGAAGGGCCTTCTAGAAGAAGAGTGTTTGCAAAGACCCCAGTGTGGAAGGACAGGGCCTATTCAGGGGAGTCAGGAGTTCTGGCCCACAGAGTACCTCCGGGGAAGGAGCCAATTCTGGAAATTCAGTTGTGAGGCTAGGAATGCCCATGTAGGGAGTGTGGCCTTTTGTTGACTGTATGGGTCACTCCAAGAGTCTTTAATTGGGGAGTGAGATCATAGGATGTGCTTTGTTCTAAATTTTTTGTATATTACCTTTAAATGATCAAGACTAGTGCAATGACTTGTATGTTTTAAAAGTTTCCATTTCTAGCCGGGTGTGGTAGCACGCGCCTGTAGTTCCAGCTACTCAGAAGGCTGAGGCGGAAGGATCGCGGGAGCCCAACAGGTTGAGGCTGCGGTGGCCGGGAGTGGCCACTGCACTCCAGTCTGGGCGACAGTGAGACTCCAACTCAAAAAAAAAAACACAACAAAACACAAAGATTCCATTTCTAATACTTGTTTTTAAGATGACAGGGTGAACAACAACATCCCAGAACAAAAATTTCCATGGGATTTTATGTAACCAACAATTTAATTTAAAATATTAATTGAATGTCTTATCTCTATTAATTTACAAGGCCTACTAGATTATTGTAAAGTCTAAGTAAACCTGCTTAATTTATAGAAGAATACTGCCAGATCAACACAAGTTACTATTTATATTTGCATTTTCTTTCTTTTTCTTTTTTTTTTTTGAGTTGGAATCTCACTCTGTCTCCCAGACTGGAGTGCAGTGGCCGCTCCGGCCACCGCAGCCTCGACCTGTTGGGCTCCAGCGATCCTTCTGGCTCTGCCTTCCAAGTAGATGGAACTATAGGCGCGCGCTACCACGCCCGGCTAATTTTTTTGTAGAGATGAGGTCTCACCAAGGTCCCCAGGCAGGTCTCAAACCCGTGGGCTCAAGGCAATCCACTCACCTCAGCCTCCCCAAGCGCTGGGATTACAGGCTGAGCCACCGAGCCCGGCTTGCATTTTCTTTTTTTTTGAGTTGGAATCTCACCCTGTCGCCCAGGCTGGAGTGCAGTGGCATACTCATGGCCACCCCAGTGTTGACCTGCTGGGCTCAAGTGATCCTTCTGCTTCAGCCTTCCAAGTAACCGGAACTACAGGCACGCACTACAATGTCCGGCTAATTTTTGATTTATTGTAGAGACAAAGTCTTGTCAAGTTGCCCAGGCTGGTCTCAAATCCGCAGGCTCAGGCAATCCACTCACTTCGGCCTCCCAAAGTGCTGGGATTACACACTGAGCCACCGCGCCCAGCCTATATTTGCATTTTCAATTAAATAATTTTTCTTTGAACAGCTTCACCCAAGGACTGATGACCTGCACCGTGCTGACTTGGCATATTTCCCACTTCTGTAGTAACACAGGCAAATAATTCAGCAACTTATGTACTTTTAGAAACAATAGTTGGCCAGGCATGGTGGTTCAAGCCTATAATTCCAGCACATTGGGAGGCCGAGGCAAGAGGATTGCCTGTGCCCGTGGATTTGAGACCAGCCTGGGCAACTTGGCAAGATCTCAGCTCTATAATAAATTTAAAAAAAAAATTGCTGGGCATGGTAGTGTGCGCCTGTAGTTCCCTCTACTTGAGAGGCTGAGGCAGAAGGATTGCCTGAGCTCAGTGGGTCGAGGTTGTGGTGGTCGGGAGCGTGCCACTATACTCCAGCCTGGGCGACCGAGTGAGACATCAACTCAAAAAAAAAAAGAAACAACAGTTTAGCATCAGAATAAAATTATCTTCTCTGGCTCTTCACAGCTCACCTTGAATGTTATTCGGATAATTCTTTTTTTTTTTTTTTTTTCGAGTTGGAGTCTCACTCTGTTGCCCAGACTGGAGTGCAGTGGCTGCTCCCGGCCACCACAGCCTCGACCTGCTGGGCTCCAGAGATCCTTCCGCCTCAGCCTTCCAAGTAGCTGGAATTACAGGCATGCACTACCACACCCGGCTGATTTTTTGATTTATTGTAGAGATGAGGTCTCGCTGCCCAGGGGGGTCTCGAACCCGTGGGCTCAGGCAATCCACTCACCTCAGCCTCCCAAAGGTATCAGTTCTCCTCTTTAAAATGAAGGAATAAGCCGGGCTTGGTGGCTCCGCCTATAATCCTGTGCTTTGGGAGGCTGAGGTGAATGGATTGCCTGAGCCCGCAGGTTCGAGACTCGCCTGGGCAACTTGGCGAGATCTCATCTCTACAATAAATCAAAAAATTAGCTGGGTGTGGTAGCGCGCGCCTGTAGTTCCAGCTAATTGAAAGGTTGAGGCAGAAGGATCGTCGGAGCCCAGCGGGTCGAGGCTGCGGTGACAGGGAGCATGCCACTGCACTCCAGTCTGGGCAACAGAGTGAGACCCCAACTCAAAAAAAAAATGGAGGAACAATCTTTATTATCATAAGATAAATTAATGTAATGAAACTGCTTTGTGAACACTAATAACTCCATAAAAATGGAAGGAGCCACTATTACCATAAACTAAATCCTCGGATGTATTTATTAATAGCATAATGAGTTAGTGCTCTCAAGTTATCAAGGTCGCCTGATGAGCTGGGAACCACTTTGAAGCTAGAGAGATCCAGTCTGTCATTAACTACTTGTGTGACTTTGGGCAAAGTCACTCAACAGACTCGCTAGCTCTTAGTTTCTTCATCTATAAAGTGAGGATCACAGTACCTGCCTTGCCATGGTGGTTCTTGTGTCTGCTGGACTGACCAGGGCTGCAGTGGGAGGAGAGAGGGAGGTGAGGGTTGAGGGTTGGAGTGAGAGGGCACAGGGGAGCAGTGATTCTCAACCTTGGCTGCATATTAGGATCGTGTACGAGCTTGGTAAAACTTCCAGCGCCCAGGCTGCACCTTGGGCCAATGATATCAGAATCTCTAGGGGTTGAGGCCAGGCATCAATATTTTGGAAGGTTCCCAGGCATGTCAATGTCAAGTGAGCTAACGCATCTGACTTTTGCGGTTCCCTCTCCTCTCTCCCTTTGGGACCGTGACCCAAAAAAAGTAACAAGTGGGGACAACCCTAGGCCTGGGGCAAGGTGGTAAGGAAGGCACTCTAGGATAGGCAAGACTTTCGTATCCTCTCAAACATCAGTCGCTGGGTATCGGGGCTGCCTATTTCCTGAGTGTCATTTGAAAGTTAATAAGGTCAGGTGATAGCATTATGTTGATACCCTTCTCTGTCACCACCCTTCCCCTACCAAGTGCAAAGATCTTATTTGTAAAACCTATCCTCTGCCGGGCTCGGTGAGTCAGCCTAAAATCCCAGCACTTTGAGAGGCCAAGGTGAGTGGATTGCCTGCGCCTGTGGGTTCGAGACTAGCCCAGGCAACTTGGCGAGACCTCGAATCTACAATAAGTCCAAAAAATTAGCTGGGTGTGGTAGCGCATGCCTGTAGTTCCGGCTACTTGGAAGGTTGAGGTGGAAGGGTTGTCGGAGCCCAATAGGTTGACGCTGGGGTGGCCGTGAGTGTGCCACTGCACTCCAGCCTGGGCGATGGAGTGAGACTCCAACTCAAAACAAAGAAACAAACAAATAAAAGCCTATCCTTAATGATAGTTATATACTGAAATGTTGCTGAAGTCTCCCATTCTAAACATCAACAAAATACTTAAGTGTATAATAATCACATTATGCATTTCGCCTGGGATTAAACAGAGCATTGTCACCCTGCTGACAAACACTGTCAGCCAGAGGCTTCTTGAGACCACGTGGGCACCCCCAGCCAGACCCTTCCATGCTGGGCTGTTCCCTAGCCCACATTTGAGTAATTTGGGCCTGGGAATGACAAGGAAGCTTTGTGTCTCTGTCAGGTTCTTGCCAGAGCATTCTTGAAGTGGCTATAAATTACAGCTCCTGTCCCCCAAAATGGGAAGCAGTGTCCCCCCCACTTTGTCAAAGGTGGGACAGGGGCCAGGCTCAGTGGCTCAGCCTGTAATCCCAGCACTTTGGGAGGCCAAGGCGAGTGAATTGCCTGAGCCCACAGGTTCGAGACCCGCCTGGGCAACTTGGCAAGATGTCATCTCTACAATAAATCAAGAAAAATTAGCTGGGCATGGTAGCATTCGTTTGTAGTTCCAGCTACTTGGAAGGCTGAGGTAGATGAATCACTGGAGCCCAGCAGGTCAGCACTGGGGTGGCCGTGAGTGTGCCACTGCACTCCAACCTGGGCAACAGAGTGAGACTCCAACTCAAAAAAAAAGCGGGACACGAAAAGCAGACACTAGACCCAGGAGTCTGAGCTCCTAGGATCCCCTTCTCTATCCTTGAGCAGTTGTCTTTGCTGTTTGGAGAGATTTCCTTTTTCAGGTAAATACCTGGTTCTGCCTGCAAGAGGCATGCTGGGTAGAGATTGCGATCAATCGGGCAGGTGCCTCTCCAATGGTCTCCAACTAGGGGTCGTGATGCTTTTTCGACTGCTGCGTGTTGATCATCTATCTGTGCCACATGCTTTGTGTGTATTGTTGTATCAAATCCACCCTGCACTCTGCAAGGCGATTGTTAGTCCCATTTATTTTCCGGTGGTAAAACAAAAGGTTCAGGCCGGGCTCGGTGGCTCAGCCTACAATCCCAGCACTTTGGGAGGCAGAGGAGAGCGAATTGCCTGCCTCTGCAGGTTCAAGATCAGCCCAGGCAGCTTGGTGAGAACTTGTCCCTACAATAAATAAAAAATGAGCCGGGCGCGGTAGCGCATGCCTGTAGTTCTGGCTACTTGGAAGGCTGAGGCAGAAGGATTGCTGGAGCCCAGCAGGTCGACACTGGGGTGGCCATGAACGTGCTACTGCACTCTAGCCTGGGCGACGAAGTGAGACTCTGATTCAAAAAAAACAAAAACTAAAAACCCCACAAAGTTTCAGAGAGGTGAAATAAGTTGCCCAAAGTTACACAACTAGTAGGTGGCAAGACCTAGGATGGAACTCAGGTCTGATCGACTGACTCCACTCTCAACAGTAGCTACACTGTTCCATGAGGCCCAAGCTACCAGTCCGTCACCTCCCCTGTCTTTCAGAAACATGGGGATTCGTGAGCAAGTCTTGCCTCTATCTGAGATAATAAGCTGAGAGGTAGTACCTGCAGGAGTCCTGCTGTCCTCCCAGGATCACCTCTCACCTCTATGACCACCAGCACACAGATATGGCAATAATTATGCAACAGGCAGTAGGAAAAGGTGTTTCTCTCCCTCTGACATCATAGGAATGTCCCCAGTCTTTCTGGAAAGGTCTCATATGAACACATATGGAACACAAGCCATCTAGACTTATGTCTGGTTTTCATACTTACGGTGGTCACTCTGCTATTGTGCCCATCCATTACTGTCCACCCCTGGGAAGCAGAAGACAGTGTTATAATGTTTATTATATATATATATATATATATTTTTTTTTTTTTTTCGAGTTGGAGTCTTACTCTGTCGCCCAGTGGCCGCTTCCAGCCACCGCAGCCTCGACCTGCTGGGCTCCGGCGATCCTTCCACCTCAGCCTTCCAAGTAGCCGGAATTACAGGCATGCGCTACAATGCCCAGCTGATTTTTTGATTTATTGTAGAGATGAGGTCTCGCTGCCCAGGCGGGTCTCGAACCCGCGGGCTCAGGCAATCCACTCACCTCAGCCTCCCAAAGGCGCGGGATTACAGGCTGAGCCACCGAGCCCGGCTATTATTATATTTTTTAGAGACAGGGTTTTCTCTGTTGCTTGGGCAGGAGTATAGTGGCACAATCATAGCTCACTACCATCTCAAACTTCTAGGTTCAAGAGATCTTCCTGAGTAGCTGGGACTACAGGCATGAACAACCATGCCCGACTAGTTATAAAATACATACATATTTTTTAGTATGAGTCTCACTCTGTTGCCCAGGCTGGAGTGCAGTGGCAAACTCATGACCACTGCAGCCTTGATCTCCTGGGCTCAGGTGATCCTTCCATCTCAGCCTTCCAAGTTGCTGGAACCACAGGTGCGTACCAACTCACCTGGATAATTTTTTTTTTTTTTTTGAGTTGGAGTCTCATTCTGTCACCCAGACTGGAGTGCAATGGCCGCTCCCGGCCACCGCAGCCTCGACCTGCTGGGCTCCGGCGATCCTTCCGCCTCAGCCTTCCAAGTAGCTGGAACTACAGGTGCGCGCTACCACACCCAGCTAATTTTTTTGATTTTATTGTAGAGATGAGGTCTCACCAAGTTGCCCAGGCGGGTCTTAAAGGATATTTTTTTTTTATTTTGTAGAGACAAGGTCTCACCAAGTTTCCCAGGCTGGTCTTGAACCCCCAAACTCAGGCAATCCTCTTGCCTCCACCTCCCAAAGTGCTGGGATTACAGGTATGAGCCACCACACCTCACTAAAAATATTTTTAATGTAGAGACAGGGTTTCACTATGTTGCCCAGTCTGTTCTTGAACTCCTGGCATTAAATGATCTTCCCACCTCAGCCCTCAGCCTCCCAAAATGCTGAGATTACAGGCATGAGCCACCCACCATCCAGCCCTGAATTTATCTTAACATCTAGACTTGGTTTTTAAAATTCAGGTCTATAGCATCTTACAATCACAGCATTTTAAAGCTGGAAAGAACTTCGAAGCTCACCCATTTTATTTATTTGTTTGTTTTGAGAAAGCAGGATTTATTGAGAGGACAGAAAAGCTCCCACAGTGGGAGGGGAACTGAAGGGGTTGCCCAGCTCACCCATTTTAATCTCTGGTTGAGGAAACGGAAGTCTAGAGCTGTTTAGACACTTGTCAAGGTTACACCATGAGCTCAGTGGTCAGAACAGTGTTCCTTTTCTTTTTGTCCATCCCAGAACTTGATTTTCACCTCTCACACTTTCTCTAACCCGCTTCTGGGACCTGCTGCATCTGCAGGTCGGCATGCAGGAGGGGGTGGTCCCTCCCCCTGAACCCCAAGCTGTAAATGCAGCCTGGTGAGATGCTGGCCACAGAGCATCTTTTCTTCAGAAGCAGGAATGTCTCGAGGCCATGATTCCACATGGAGGGAGATGCACAGGGCATTTGGCCAAGTCCCTCAAGCACATGCCAGCCTGAGGAAGCCCCAGCAGCAGAGAGTTCAGGAAGGCCTGAGTCGTGGTCCCGCTCACACTGAGAGCCAGCTGTGAGCTCCCGGCGAGCTCCAACCCCAGCGCAGCCTCTGGCCTGCTGCAAGTTACTGCCATGAAAACCATCTCCGAGCCATGCAAGGATACCAGGTGCAGGTTTTCAGGTATCTTGTCTTGTTTTGGACAAAGAATTATATCTCAACCTTAATCAGCAGATTCCATTCTGAATGACTTTTATCTGCTTTTCAAAAACTTTTGGCTTTTTTTTTTTGGAGTCTCACTCTGTCACCTAGGCTGGAGTGCAGTGGCATGATCATATCTCATTGCAACCTTGAACTCTTGGGCTCAAGGGATCTTCCCGCCTCAGCCTTCCTAATAGCTGCGACTACAGGTGTTTGCTACCATGCCCAGCTAAATTTTTTTTGGTTTTTGTTGAGATAGAATCTTGCTATGTTGTCTAGACTGGTCTCAAATTCCTGGCCTCAACAGATCCTCCTGCCTTGGCCTCCCAAAATGTTGGGATTATAGGCATGAGCCACTGTGCCTGGCCTCAACTAATCTTTATTTTATTTTATTTTTCTCAGTAGGAGTCTGACTCTGTCACCCAGGCTGGAGTGTAGTGGCACACTCATGGCTACTCCAGTATTAACCTGCTGGGCTCCAGTAATCTTTCCACTTCAGCCTTCCAAATAGCTGGAACTACAGGTGCACGCTACCACGCCCGACTAATTTTTTTTTTTTGAGTTGGAGTCTCACTCTATCGCCCAGACTGGAGTGCAGTGGCCGCTCCCGGCCACCACAGCCTTGACCTGCTGGGCTCCGGTGATCCTTCCGCCTCAGCCTTCTGAGTAGCCGGAATTACAGGCATGTGCTACCAACCTGGCTGATTTTTTAATTTATTGTAGAGATGAGGTCTCGCTGCCCAGGGGGGTCTCGAACCTGCAGGCTCAGGCAATCCACTCACCTCAGCCTCCCAAAGGCGCGGGATTACAGGCTGAGCCACCGAGCCCGGCCTAATTTTTGATTTATTGTAGAGATGAGGTCTCATCAAGCTGCCGGGGCAGGTCACAAACCTGCAGGCTCAGGCAACCCACTTGCCTCAGCCTCCCAAAGTGCTGGGATTACAGGCTGAGCCATCGAGCCCGGCCTCAACTAATCTTTAAAGGAAGATTTCTTACTATTGAAAAGATTCAAAGGAAAGTGCTACAGACATGGAAGGAATTTCTCCAAGAAGAGTTCCCCAAAGGCTTGGAGCAGTGATCTTCAACCCTCTGCATGTTAGAATCACCCTGAGATGAGATTTGAAAATTCCCCATGCCCTGGCCCCACCTATCTCGTTAGGTTAGAATCTCCCGGAGGTAGAACCAGATATCAGTATTTTAAAGCTCCCCAGGTGATTCCAGTGTGCCAGGGTTGAGATCACGGTGAGATAAATGGAATCTTCCAGGGTGACTCTTTGAAAAGGGCAACAGTGGTTCGGGTGTAATTGTTCAGAACGATCCACATAGGCACCTTGTTGTCATTCAGCTTATCGTCCACAGTGGGCACAGGTGGGCTCATCTTGTTGCTCTGATCTGAGGCAGGTGCAGCCAGACCCAGCCCCATGGTTGCAGAGTTCTGGGCGGCAGCTTCCAAATGGCTCCAGTCTGCAACATGCATCGAGGTGGGCAGGGAAAGGAAATGGCCTAGAACAAGGCACGGTCTTCCTGCCGTTCTGTTGGTTGGTCCCAAGCATAACTCTCTTTGCTGCTTCACCTTTGCTACTAGAGAAACCCAAGTGTCTACTGGTGACCCTGGGTAAGTTATGCAGCGTTCAGTTACTGATGTTCAGTTACTGACGCTACTCAACAGAACTGGGACTGAGACCTGATACTTCCAAGACAGCACCCTAATTTCAGTAACCACAAAAGGGGAAATGGAGCCCGCTGAAAGCCTGCTGTGCGCCGGATGCTGTTGTAGACATCAGGAAGAACTGTGGGCAAGACCCCTGTGGTGCTGGCCACACTGAGCTGGGCTTCAGTTTTTTCATCTGTAAGATGGAATGAATACTAATCTCATGTCACTGAAGATAGGAGCAAGCAAAATTATATTGATCAAACAGCTAGCCCAGTGCCAGGTGGATAGCGGAATAGCTACTTACTCAATCTAAGTAGCTAATATGTGTACTGATCAACTTGCCAGGCCCTTCATTATAATACGAAAGACACAGAGTTTATTTTTAAAGGGGACACTATAGTGGACAGTTCTGTTTTAATGAACATAGGAGAGAGAGAAAGCATTTCCCTTCCTTTACAGTGAACTGCTGAGATAAGAACGTTCAGATCACAGTTAGCCACTTATATGTGACAGTTGCTGTCCTTCTGGTGGATATTGCTCCAACACTGCTCTCACGGAGGTGGCCATATTTCAGTACCATAGCCGAAAGCACATGTTGCAACAGTCCTTTCACACCACATTTCATGATCAAAAACAATGCACATTTATACACTTGCAGGTGTCTAATTGCTTCCAAACTCAGGCATGGGGTAGTGCTGAGAGGAAGAACCCACCGCATTCCCCACCCCACCCCCGGCCCCATCAACAACAGGAATAATCCTGTTCATTTGTCAGATGCTTTTAGTGTTCAGAGTATTTCCTGTATTCCTTGCAATCACTTTGGGAGGAAGGCAGCAGGGCCTTATACCCATTTTACGGATAAAGAAACGGGGCTAAAGTTACTTAACAAAACTGGAACTGAAACCTCTGATATTTCTAAGACAGCATCCTGATTTCAGTAGCCACAGGAGGAGAAATGGAGTCCCTGGAAAGCCTGTTGTGAGCCGGGCGCTGTTTCAGATGTCAGGAAGAATGGTGGATCACATACCCAGGGTGCCATCCACACTGGGCCCACAGTTTCGTGCAACTTGACCCAGGGGAGTCACGCTCTGTCTCCAGGTTGTTCTTTTTTTGAGGCAGAGTCTCATTCTGTCTTCCAGGCTGGAGTGCAGTGATATGCTCACGGTCATTGCAGCCTCAACCTGCTGGACTCAGGCGATCCTTCCACTTCAGCCTTCCAAGTAGCTGGAACTACAGGCATGCGCCATCACGCCTGGCTAATTTTTCTTGATTTATTGTAGAGATGAGGTCTTGCCAAGTTACCCTGGCTGGTCTCGAGCCCCTAGACTCAGGCAATCCTCTCACCTCAGCTTCCCAAAGTGCTGGGATTTTAGGCGTGAGCCACCATGCCTGGCCCAGGTTGTTCTACTCAGGGTGCTTCCTCTTTTAAACCTGACCTCAGCAGTGAGTCCCCTGCCAGGAACATGCTCTAGAAAGGTAGACATATCTCCCCATCAGCCAGATGCATGGCTTCTCCAAGGCCACAGCTTACAGCTGCTCGTTCAGGTTGGTCAGTGAGTGCCCTTGCACAGTCGGAGATCAGAGTTCTACACATGTAGCCAGTCACGTCTCAGACACTTGGGGTCTGTGAAGCCAAGCCAGTGCCCAGCCACCAGAAGCCCGTCCTCACTTGTTTGTCCAAAGCTAACAGAGGATCCTCCCTGGCGGGTATTCCCTTAACCACAGTTTGAATTATGATTCTTGGCCACAGGCTGGTGACTTCTGAAAGTTAGGTGCTGGAGGGGGAAAAGTGGGGAGGAGGGAGGTGGGAGCTATTTTTATCTTGTCACAACAGCCTGAAACACCAGCTTCTCCTGTGCTGTATTTAGATGAAGAGTCTTGACCTAAAAAAAGTCAAAAGGTGTGACTCAGTTGTGCTCCCAAGTTGTTCAAAATGCTTTGGGCTCCTGTCTGGGGCTATTCTGAAGAATGTCTTTTGATGATGTGAAGTGGACACCACGTTTGGGCAAACGAAAGAGGTTTTGGAAATATCCCACTGGTGTTTTGGCCCAGGATGAAAACACTGGGGTTTGTGAGTCCTGCTTGCTGTTTTTGCCTTCTCTTATTTTTAAATAGCATGATGGGGAGTGGGGAGGTAGGCTTGGCTGTTCAAAGAGAAGTGTGTTTTTGGCCTTCTGAAGCAGAGGACATGGAACTTGCAGACATAGCAAGGTGCTAAGCAAGACCGGATCCCACTGGGAGCCACACATGCTATGTGCACTAGGGATGAGTTCCCTGGAGCAGCAAAGTCCCTTGGCTGGGCCACGGGTGGGGTCAGCATGTACATTTCAATCCCTTTCTCATTGCCAGGCTGGTCAGAGGGAAGACTGTGGAGCTGGCCGAGTTTGCCTCTGGGGTTCTGTGCTGCTCTCTGGAGTCCTGTCCATGTTTTCGTCTCCAGACAGTATCCTGTGCTCCAAAAAGATCTCTTTGCCTTACCCTATCTGTCTCTTAAATGACTGCTTTTTATTCATGTAGGACCACCAGTAGCAGGAGAAAAATGTGTCCCCCACTGTATTTCTATGTCCAGACTCCCTGGTTCAGCATCTAAGCGGGTTGCACAAACAGGTGGCTTGGTGTGAAGGCAGATGTGTGGGTTCTGGAGACTTGGGTTCAAATCCCACCCATGCTGCTTCCTGGCTGCGTGAACTTGGTCTAAGGCTCTCAATCTCCTTGAGCCTCAGTTTCCTTTTCCGTGGCGTCCTCATGGGCCACCAATCCACAGAAAGATTTTCTATTGAGGGTTTCAGACAAATACAAACAACAATGGTGGTCTTGTATGGGTTTTAGAATCAGCCTTGGGTTAGGATGTCAATGCTGATACCACCATTCCAACACTGACAGGCTTTACAAAGCTATGGTCAGACAATAACAATGGCACAGATACCTAGGAGAGTGTGTGTTGTTCTCACAGTGCAGGCTCTGCAGCCAGACTACCTGGTTCCATGTCTGAGGGCTTCCACGATGTGGCTGAGTGGTCTTGGGCATGCGTCTTGGTTTCCTCACCTATGGTGAGGATGATATGGGCACCCACTTCATAGTGTTGTTATGAAGATCAAATGAGTCAATTCATGTAATATTCTTAGAACTAGTGCCCGGCACCACGCAGGCACTCAATGAATATTATCACTCGTGGTTTATATTTGTAAAGAATGCTCAGAGAGCTGGGCATGGTGGCTTGCGCCTGTAATCCTAGCACTATGGGAGGCCAAGGCGGGAGGATCTCTTGAGCCCAGGAGTTCAACACCAGCCTAGGCAACATAGTGAGGCCTTGTCTCTACAAAAAATAAAAAAAACTAGCCAGGTGTGGTGGTGTGTGCCTATAGTCCCAGCTACTTGGGAGGCTGAGGCGGGAGGATCACTTGAGCCTAGGAGTCAGAGGCTGCAGTGAGCTGTGATCATGCCACTGCACTCCAGCCTGGGCCACAAAATGAGACCCTGATTAAAAAAAAAGAATGCTCAGTTGCATCATCTAATTTGCATGTGATTCCTACAATGTCCTGTGAGAGGCAGAATGTCATATAATTTTACAAATAAGGAAACGAATCCAAGGTGATTGAACAGCTCATTTGAGAACAAAACCCAGGTTTTCTGACTCCAAAATCAGTGCTCTATTTCCCTGCTGCATGAATAAAAGTACTGTTCAAATTAAACCATAATTCCCATCACAGTCAGGTCACAGGTCAACATATTTTGTAAATTCTTTACAAGGACTTGATAAGAACAAGCAAAGATTTAGATGTGGTGAATTGCCCATCCCAAGGTTTGCAGTGTGACAATGTGAGATGTGTGACCTGCCAGGTGACAGCATTTCTACGAAGATGTCCCCAGAGATCTTCTAAAGTGCTCTCAAAAGAGCAATCAGTTCCCTTTTGGGGCTGGTGGTGGGTAGGAGGGTGGGGCAAGAGGAGATGAGGGGTCAGGCGACCTCTTCCAACCAGCAGTATTGAGGGAGTTTCTTCACTGAAGTTTGGCTGCTCTCATTAAATGAGAGCACTTAAATAAAATAATAGTATTAATAATAATAATAGGCCGGACTTGGTGGCTCAGCCTGTAATCCCAGCACTTTGGGAGGCTGAAGTGAGTGGATTGCCTGAGCCTGAGGGTTCGAGACCCACCTGGGCAACTTGGCGAGACCTCATCTCTACAATAAATCAAAAATTAGCCGGGCGTGGTAGCGCGCGCCTGTAGTTCCAGCTACTTGGAAGGCTGAGGTGGAAGGATTTCCAGAGTCCAGCAGGTCGAGGCTGTGGCAGCGGGAGCAGTCACTGCACTCCAGTCTGGGTGACAGAGTGAGACTCCAACTCAATAATAATAATAATAATAATAATAATTTTTAAAAATACTAAGCTTAAACTCTGCCCATGGAAACAAGAATGGCAGCGCCCTCGTCCCTTCATTTCATTCCTTCCACATTCCCTGCCATCTATCTGCTCATTCATGCAGTTATTCTTTGGTGCAGTTGTGCATTTATTAGGCTCTGACTCTCACGGCCGCCCTCATGAGAGCTTCCTGTGGCTCACCCAGCAGTCACAGCCGCAGCTAAGAACAGGAGCCCTGGCGCCTCTCCTCGGGGCAAACCTGGCTAAAAGCAGCAGCTTGGCCTCTTTGGTTTGCCCCCTCCCAGTGTCCCTCCCTTTTAATCTGGGCCAGTGTCCTCAGACATGGTGAGGATGGTGATTTCCTAGAGCACGCCTATTATTTTGTTTCCATATTCGGCCCACCTGGATGCCATGTGTTTAATTTCAAGGAAACATTGGGCCCTGTTTTTTTTCTGATTCTCAGAAACGGGTCCTCCCGGAGCCACCTCTGGGTCCTCCCCTGCCACACACAGCTCTGGTTACACCCATGCTGCCTCCTCAGAGGGGCCCGGCATGACTCCCTGTGGGTCCCTGTGTGCATTAGGGACTGAGTCGGGGTGGTCAAGAGCCTCGCTTGCTCTTTTCCAGTGATAACAGGTGGCGGAGGGAGAGCGGGAGGCCAACAGCACACAGCCCCCTGAGTTCTTCCTGGTTCTCGTCCTGACTCTGCCAGGAACGCGCTTGCTTGCAAACCCCAGGCAAACAGCTTTGCCTTTCTCTTCCTCATACCCTTATGTGCCTCTAGGGACAGGGCTAAAGAAAGGGCCATTAGAGACAAAATGAGGCCACATTTTATTCTATCTCTATTATTATTTTTGTATTATTATTTTTTGAGTTGGAGTCTCACTCCTTCGCTCAGGCTGGAGTTCAGTGGCATGCATGCTCATGGCTACCCCAGCATCAACCTGCTGGGCTCCGATGATCCTTCCACCTCAGCCTTCCAAGTAACTGGAATCACAGGTGTGCGCTAACACACCCAGTTATTTTTTATTGTACAGACAAGGTCTTGCCAAGTTGCCCGGGCTGATCTCAAAACCACAGACTTAGGCAATCCACTCACCTCGGCCTCCCAAAGTGCTGAGATTACAGACTGAGCCACCAAGACCAGCCTGTATTATTATTATTTTTTAACTGGAGTCTCACTCTGTTGCCCAGGCTGGAGTGCACTGGCACAATCCTGGCTCACCACAGCCTTGACATCCTGGGTTTAAGCAATCCTTCCACCTCAGCCCCCCAAGGGGCTGGGACTATAGGCATGAACCACCACACTGAGTTAATTTTTTTTTGTAGAGATGAGGTCTTACTCTATCGCCTAAGATAATCTTGAACTTCTGGGCTCAAGCAGTTTTCCTGCCTCAGCCTCCCAAAGTGCTGAGATTGCAGGCATGAGCCACCATTCCTGGCTGATGTCACATTTTAAAAGATCCCAGTCCTAGCTGGGTGCAGTGGCTCACATTTGTAATCCCAGCAATTCGGGAGGTGGAGGTGAGGGGATTGCCTGAGCCTGGGAGTTTGAGACCAGCCTGAGCAACTTGGCAAGACTTTGTCTCTACAATGAATCAAAAAAATTAGTCGGGTGTGGTGGTGTGTGCCTGTGGTTCCAGCTTCTTGGAAGGCTGAGATGGAAGGATCACCTGAACCCAGCAGGTTGAAGCTGTGATGCTGTGAGCGTGCCACTGCACTCCAACCTGGGCAACAGAGTGAGACTCCAACTCAAAAAAAAAAAAAGAAAAGCCGGGCTCGGTGGCTCAGCCTGTAATCCCACGCTTTGGGAGGCTGAAGTGAGTGGATTGCCTGAGCCTGCGGGTTCGAGACCTGCCTGGGCAACTTGGCGAGACCTCATCTCTACAATAAGTCAAAAATTAGCCGGGCATGGTAGCGTGTGCCTGTAGTTCCAGCTACTTGGAAGACTGAGGCGGAAGGATCGCAGGAGTCCAGCAGGTCCAGGCTGCGGTGACCGGGAGCGGCCACTGCACTCCAGTCTGGGTGAGAGTGAGACTCCAACTCAAAAAAAAAAAAAAGATCCCATTCCTAGCTAAAAATTAATTATTATGGTTGATAGATTGGTTTATTTTTTTGAGTTGTAGTCTCACTCTGTCGCCCAGGCAGTGATACAGTGGCATGCTCACAGCCACCCCAGCGTTGACTTGCTGGGCTCCAGCGATCCTTCTGTCTCAGCCTTCCCAGTAGCATGAACTACAGGCAAGCACTACTGGCTAATTTTTTATTTATTTATGTAGAGATGAGTTCTTGCCAAATTGCCCTGGCTGGTCTCGAACCGTGGGCTCAGGCAATGCACTTGCCTCGACCTCCTAGGTAGATTGTTCAGGGATAAAAAAAGAGTCCTAGTGATTCAGATGGCTGACTCCTACCTTGCTTAATGCTTTAATGTGGCCGTCAAATAAGATGAACCACCTCCATGATCTGAGGCTGGAGGTTCATGCTCAGACAGTTCTAGAAGAGGTTGAGAAACTGGGAGTCTGTCACATATCAAATTCATGAAACTCGCAGGTCTAGTACTTAGAGAGATTGCTGTTGGCCGGGCACGGTGGCTCAGCCTATAATCCCGGCACTTTGGGAGGCTGAGGCGAGAGGATTGCCTGAAACCAGGGGTTGAGACCAGTCTGGGCAACTTGGTGAGACCTCATCTCTACAATAAATCACCAAAAAACTAACCAGGCATTGTGGCGTGTGTCTACAGTTCCAGCTACTTGGAAGGCTGAGGTAGAAGGATCACCTGAACTCGGCAGGTCGAGGCTGTGGTGGCAGTGAGCATGCCACTGCACTCCAGCATGGTTGACAAGAGTGAGACTCCAACTCAAAAAAAAAGAGAGATTGCTGTTGGTGCCTATGGTTGTAAAAAGGCAACGTGGTCTCAAAATTTTTAGCAACAATGTCTTAAGAGGTACCTATGTGCTACTAACCATCCGCATAGGCAAATTTTTTATGATTCCTTGCCTCTTTGTGTATACATCTGTCTCTTCCTGTATCGATCTCACTTCATTTATCTTTGACTGACTTTGCCTTTTTAGTTCCATTTCCCCTGATAACGCTCCCTTGAGATGATCATAAACCCCAAACAAGGTTAAAACAACAGCAAGTCAAGCTTCATTGTTATCCCCTGTGCTTATTGACAGAATTTTAAATGTTATTGTAGCGGGAACACAGAGAGGCTGTGACACCGAGGCTATTTTAGGAAGTAGCAGGTTTATTTATTAGTGCCAGAGCGACTCAGCGGGCTAAGGCTCCCAGGCTGAGCACTCTGGGGAGGGAGGAGAGGGGTCTTATACCTTAGTTTCAGTAAGGGAGGGGGGTCAGGTTGAGTGATTATACATCTTCTTTGGAATTCACAAGGTTGTACTCAGCAAATGGTCTCCAGGATGTATAAAACAAGCAGGGGTTGTAAACTTCACAACCCCTTCACAAGCAGGGGTTGCTGACCTCACCAAGACTTCACCAAGAGTGAATTGGCCACTATTTTGCATCTCCAAGAAAACCATCCTCGCTATTTGGTTTTCTTAGGCAAAACCTGTCTGGCAGGTTTTCAGAGCTTGCTGATTGATTTTCAAAAGGAATACTTTTAACCGTTATCAGCCCCTCTCTGCTACACTATGTTCTTATTTTTAAATCAGATGGATAGAATATTTAAAAATAATTCTATTTTTGAGACACCGGGTCTTGAACCCACAGGCTCAGGCAATCCACTCACCTCAGCCTCCCAAAGGCACGGGATTACGGGGTGAGTCACCGAGCCCACCTGGAGGAAAGATTTTTAGAAACAGTTGGCCTGAGCCTGCCTGAGCAAATTGGCAAGACCTTATCTCTACAATAAATCAAAAAATCAGCTGGGCATGGTAGCACATGCCTGTAGTTCCAGCTACTGGGAAGGCTGAGGCGGAAGGATCGCTGGAGTCCAGTAGGTCGAGGCTGCAGTGGCCGGGAGCGGCCACTGCACTCCAGTCTGGGCGACAGAGTGAGACTCCAACTCAAAAAGAAAAAGAGAAACAGCTGGGAAAAAATGCACTGTCTCTACCTCCAAGGCTTCAGCAGCTACCCTTAGCCATCTCTAAAAGCTTTCTTCTTCCCTCTCCTGGTGCCTTGGTCAAGCTCCCTGCTCCCCTTTCCAACACCCTCCCACATCTGCCTGCTCAGTGATGTGGTCTGGGAGGGGCTGACCCTAGACCCTGTCATGGGAAAACTTGCTCGAGGCCTTTCTCCTTGCAGGCCTGTCAGGAGCGGATGTGATGTTGTAGCAGGAAGACAGAGAGATCGTGACACCGAGACTATCATAGAAAGTGGCACTTTATTATGCCGCCAAGCACCGGCTCAGCGGGCTAACGGGGCTAACGCTTCCAGTTCGAGCCCCGCAGAACGGGAGAAGTGGGGTCTTATAACTTCATTTAGGTAAGGGAGGGGGGTCGTGTTGAGCGATTACACATTCTCTTTGGAATTTACAAGGTGTTGTGCAGAAAAATCAGATTTTTCTTTTTCTTTTTTTTTTGAGTTGGAGTCTCACTCTGTCGCCCTGACTGGAGTGCAGTGGCCGCTCCCGGCCACCGCAGCCTCGACCTGCTGGGCTCCGGCAATCCTTCCGCCTCAGCCTTCCAAGTAGCTGGAAATACAGGCATGCGTTACCACACCCGGCTAATTTTTGATTTATTGTAGAGATGAGGTCTCACCAACTTGCCCTGGCGGGTCTCGAACCCGTGGGCTCAGGCAATCCACTCACCTCAGCCTCCCAAAGCGCGGGATTACAGGCTGAGCCACCGAGCCCGGCTAACCATCAATTTTAAAAGAGGGACTTTGGATAAATCTGTGAATTACTCTTTTGCATTTCCATGAAGCCATCAGTCTCTAGCCATTTGGCCTTTTCAAACAAAACCAGCCTGGCGGGTCTTTAAAGCTTGCAGCTCCACTTTCTTTTTTTTGAGTTGGAGTCTCACTCGGTCGCCCAAACTGGAGTGCAGTGGCCGCTTCTGGCCACTGCGCCTCAACCTGCTGGGCTCCGGCGATCCTTCCACCTCAGCCTTCCAAGTAGCCGGAATTACAGGCATGCGCTACCATGCCCGGCTGATTTTTGGATTTATTGTAGAGATGAGGTCTCGCTGC
Organism: Cephalopachus bancanus; assembly: GCA_027257055.1. Taxonomy (NCBI): domain Eukaryota; kingdom Metazoa; phylum Chordata; class Mammalia; order Primates; family Tarsiidae; genus Cephalopachus; species Cephalopachus bancanus. The sequence goes on from JAPVLO010000617.1 coordinate 1,254,084, forward strand.
CCAGGCTGGTCTCGAACCCGCGGGCTCAGGCAATCCACTCACCTCAGCCTCCCAAAGGGGTGGGATTACAGGCTGAGCCACCGAGCCCGGCTTGCAGCTCCACTTTCAAAACTGCTACCAGCCTCCCTTTCTGCCACAGGGTTAGTGGGAGACAATTTGTCATCCCAGGTGATTGCCATGGGGCCAACTGCTGACCCCGAAGCAGCTACTCATGTGTTTTTGCGTTCATTCACTCAATCATACAAAAAATATATATTTGAGCATTTTCCACAATGTGGGGAGCAGACAAGCACTGTCACTGTAGCAGGCCTTGAGTACAGGTCCAAGCAAAGGAAAGGTCTCACTTAATGGCCCCAAGCTCGTAGGCAAGTTCTCGCTTGGACCTCTGCATTCTAGCCAAAGGCAGGCTGTGAGGGATGCAGCCTGCTACACGAAACGGTGTCTCACTTGCCCACACATCTGGGTGCACATAGCATAAATAAAGCCTTAGCCACAACAAGATAACTGTGAAACAACTCGCCTTTAGGTGGCAACAAATTTCGTTATGGCTCCCTCACAGACCTTGAATCCCTGCCAACTTTCTTTGAGCTTAATTATAAAATAAACATGCTGAGCTCTTTTGGGGCCACTTCTCCTCCATCAGAGGAAAGTGTCCCACCTGGCCCCAGCTTTTCTCTATGTCTTTGTGTCTGTGTCTTTCTTAATCCCTCACCACCCTCTCTCGGGACCCTCAAGGCCGTGGCGCGGGCCGCGCCACAGGCCTGCTCCTGCCTCCTCCAGCCCTACCCTTTCCTACAGGATAAGGGGCTCACAGGGCCCCCTAACAGACCATCCTTGGGATACCAGAAACTCCCCACTTCCCTGCCCGAGGATCCCCGGGTCCATTTTCAGGCCTGTGAGGCCTCTCCTTCCATC